>OZ025290.1:426035148-428435148 GCA_964019185.1 Maratus speculifer | reverse complement strand
CCACAAGATTTTGATCACATAGGAATTATACAATAACTTTTTCTAATAATTACAGTATATATTCATGTAAATTATTAAATTTTAATGAAATTGCATATTTTTTGCTTAGTTGAATAAAAAATAAAAGTAGAATGGGTGAAAAAATGATAATCATTAAAAAAAAACGTGCGGTAACAGACTACTTGACACTACGTTGAAAATGGCCAATATCATCTCATTTAATTTCATAAAGTAAAAATGTATCAACTAAAAAACAGGCATGCGCGAAGGAAAAAAATAAAAATCGTATGCAAACTATGTTACAAAATACTTTTATCGTCTTAAGGAGAAAAGACAAGACAAAAGAAAATAAATTACATATAAATTTTAATCTAATATAAGAAGAGTAAAAGATTTATTTGAAGTTAAATACGCCTACACGGAAAATATTCACTGCCAAGATAAATTTATAGTTCACTTTTCGTCTAAACATTTCAATGTATAAACATTTAATAAATTCAATGAAATCCTTGCAGGGATAACACACGCTTTTTTTCGCACTGTTTATTTTCTTATAAGCGTTGCTGCGCCTTATACAATGCAGTATTTTATTATTGTGACAACATTGATTTAAGAGAACTTTCATTTCACTTATGAAAACAATGCTGTGTGAAATTTATATTAACTGTATTTATTAATAAAAAATGTGTTTTAACGATATGTAAAAGTAGTGCGTTAAAAAACTTATAAAAAACTTTTCGAATGATCTTTCATTCATTGTTTTGCATTTTGTATATACTGAAACAGGGATATTGAAACATCAATAATGTATATGATTTTCTGTACAATGTCAAAAAAAGCCCTCATTATACACACAATTATCCCTCAGTTTAAAAAAAATAATTTCTGTACTCCTAGATATTATGTTTTATCCGTTAATTCTTACCGCAAATCTGAATAAGAGGTAGAAATTTCGTTCATTTATAGCACGCATGATTTTTGTAATTTATACTAAACTCCAAAATCATTAATTTAGAGAAAAATCAATAAATTAAGATTTCTATTTTTTTTTAGAAAAAACTAAACCAAAACCAAATAATAATAAAAATGTTGTCGAAGAAAAAATAACATATTTTCTTTTTCATAAAAGTATTTGCATTTTCTTTATTTATAAAAACATTCGCAATTAAAATGTATTTCAAATTAAAGCATTTTAAATAGATATTTTAATTAAATTATTAAATGAAAAAAAAGTCGATTATACTCAAAAAATTGCATAACAATTAATCTTTTTTTATATTTTGTAATCTACGTAAAAATAATTGTAATTCATATTTTTATCCGATTTTAATACTCAAGTAATAAAAACCCAGCCACAATCTCATTAACGGCGAAATCTTCTCGAAATAAAATTTTAAAATTCAAAGATTTTTAAAGAAATGTATCAAGCCATACCTCTTTGATGCATCCATACCTTTACATGTTTCCCTGTTTCTTTAGGGAAGCATGTTTACTTCAAACTGTTTCATTACTATACAATTGTAGATAAGTTGTTAGAGTTTTCGTGTTAACTAATTTGCTTTAAGGTCATCAAACTTTATTTTAACCCCCAGCGTATATTTTAAATGCTGTAACGGAGAAAAGGGAAACGCGCATTTATCAATTAACGGAAAAATTCTTTTAGCACTGCTGAAAAAAAAAATATTCATGGATTAAATAAGTATTTCTTAGAGTGTATTTAGAGGACATGGCTGTGTAGATAAATACGTGAGTATAAACTTTTGTACCCCACATGCCGCCGTGGATCTTTCTAACCTTAATAAAGCGCTAAAACATTTAAAAAGCGAGAATATGAATGAAATATTATGCAACAAAAAGACTCCTAACTCTAAAACGCTCCAATATAACTATCAACAATCGAACAGATATAGCCGAAAATAACTCTTCTATAACGAAAATTCTTGTCTTTATTTACCTTTACCTTTAAACTTTATTGAATAAACAATTTCACATTTTATAACAATGATAAATTTGTAAGTGGGTGTAAAACGTTCAAGATTTGAAGCAGAATGACTTAACTGAAGCTGCCATCCCCATTCAAATCCTGATCCGGACTCTTTTCACCCATTTGGTAAATTATAACTGTTAATATTTTTTTACGAATTGAATAATTGTGTTAAAAATTAATCTGATACCGTTCCACTTTTACTTCAAAGATAATTGGTAGGTTAAAATTATAGCTTCATTCTCTGTCCTAAGTCACTATCTATTAGCATCCTTATATATCTTGTTAAAAACATGCTTTTTTATCTTAGAAAATTGCGGGTTTAATTATGCAACGCTATCTTTGAAGCCATAACAAATATTGATAACACATATTGTTAACTAAGAAAAAGTAATAGCGACCAATCTGTCGCTAAAAATGTGTCTTGTATACTACAAAATAACTTATAAAATTTAATTCAGTTTTGCACTGAATAATAATAAAAGAATCTAAAAATAAAACATTAAACGAAATGCGACTACATGTCACAACATATTTTCTGAAAAATAACTAAACAGAGAATTTAATCAATGTCAAAACGTATTCCAATCCGCTTTTAATGATGAAACAGAATTTACAATTAAGTTTGTTACACGCATTAAATTAAATGAAAACAATTTTTATCTGAAACGAAATTTAAAGTTACAATGTAACAGAGGTAATAAAAAAAACTCCTTGAATTTCATTAAAATGAAAGTGGAAACATCGGTTGTAAAACAATTCAAAAGAAGTTATTTCCGAAGGTTTTAATTCACGTCATTCTACATTAAGTACTTTTTAAGTAAAGGAAGGCGATATTTTGTAACTAGTGTTTAAATTGTAATTCATTCTATGAGAATAAGTAGAGAATACAATGCATACAATCATGCATATATGCAATATATGAATACAATCTATTAATAGGTACTTTCCCTTTTTTTTACTTTTTCGCATAAAATTATTTTTTTAATTTGTTGTAAGTTTTATAAAGGAAAAAGAAACATTGAAATGAACACATCTGATCAGAACGAGGGTTCAAGTTCTAAACAAAGCTCTAATTTTCTCGATTATTACTAACAGTTGTATACTTCCTTTCCATTTTGATTTCTGCCATATTTATACTGTTGTGAAATGAAAAACGTCACCAGAGCATTTTGTATTACTGAAAAACGTCACCAAGAGCTTCGCACTATTAACTGTAGAATTTTTGTTTGCGGAATAATTCTTGTTTAAATAGGATATATTTAAATAAATGTTTTGTGGAGTGATCGTCTTTATTGTAAATAATATTTCATCTTCCAAAATAAATGTTTTATGTTAATTAAATATGCTTCCCAATGAATTAGAAGCCAGGACTTATTAGGTGAGATTCAATCTTTTCTTACCCATTATTCTGTTTTATTACTAAAGCGATTGTCTGGAATTTGGGATTTTATTACTGGTGCCGAAACATGGAAGCTAAAATAAAAAATTTCACATCCTAGTGATTAAGTCAATCTAAAAGCACGCATAAGACTTTTAGAAGAATTTTAACAAAGATTATTAAGATCTTACGATCCCCTTTGAAGAACTAGATTCAAGAGAGCTATGTGAGCTCTGAACTTACGTCGGATGGTTTTATCAGCATTTTTTCAATAAAGTCTTTAAAAATGCAATCGATTGTTTTTAAGTATAAAGGTTGTATCTTTATCTAACTTTAAAAAATATATTTCTTTTTAAACAGAATATTTATTTCTACATTCATAACCGAATGATGTATTATATTTAAAATATATCCATCGCATTTGTCATAATGTTTCCTCAAATATCGCTAAACCTATCGCATAAAAATCCTCCATTCTTAAAATATCAAAGAATGTTCAAAATACATGTCCCGTTTTTGTAATTCTAAATTAAACTCTCATAAATATGTCACTCAGTGATTCATGCTCGCATAGAAATGAAAAGATGAGAATTCAAATACTCCCTATAGATTTATGACAAAAATATCGTAATCATTTCTTAGACTATCTTTTCAGATTTATGATTTTAAAAAGATGATTTGTAGTACTAAGGGTGGAAATATTATTTTAGTTTTGTTTATAATCACAGAAAGTATTACCGATTTTTCGAAACGGTGGACGGACAAAAAGTGAGGTCTTAGGATAGTTTTAGCGTAGAATATGCAAAGAATCTTGGAATATTCTCTGTCATATAATTTTGAGTCATGCCTATTTTTATAATTCTTACAAATGATATGTTTGTAAGCATATAGTATAATAATATAATATTAATATTACAAAGCTATTTTTATTTTTGCATATTGCTGCTATATTAAGCCGTATAGTTAGTCGTTAAAATCGGTTTCAATATATATAACACAATAAAAAAGAATATTTCCCACTGAAACTGATGGCATTGAGCTCACAGGCTTGCATACTAATTGCACATTACAGCCTTATATTTTCAAGGGTTAATTCCGTTCGAAAAACAAATTAAGGAGGGGAAACAACTCCCCCCATTTTCCATTTTTATACTTAATCATTGAAACCCATAAACTAATAAAGGACATGCTTTATAATATAAAAAATCTATATCCAAAATTCAGAACAAATCTGAAAATTTTTAGCAAAAACCATTCATATAATTTAAGAGGAGTTATTCCCCTCTTTTCTACTTAACCATTAAACTTCAAAAACAATTCAGAGATTTGAACGCAATCTGATTATTCTGCATGAAAAACCCATTTATATAAGTTAAGGGGAGGGGCATTAGAACCTCTGTTCCCCCTGTTTATACCTATCCAATGGACACCTAATACCAATCACTGAGGTGCCTCATCAGAATGATCCTATATCTAAATTTTGAACGAAAACTGATAATTCTGCATGGAAAATCCATTTATACCAATTAAGGGGAGGGGCATGAGCCTCCCGTTCTCCTTCTTATACATATCGAATGAACTCCAAAAACTAATCAGGGAAGCGTCTTATCAGAATATACCTATATACAAAATTTTAAGTGGATCAGATGATTTTATCATGAGTTATCGCGTTACGCACGTACGCACAAACGAACGAACGTACGTACATACATACGTACATACATCAGCATAAGCCCTCAGGCTATGATAGCCTGTGAGCTAAAAAGTGCTGACTGAAGGAAAATCTGAGTTTACATAAAATTAAACGTATTTCCGTCAGCTAAAAGCAAATGACAGAAATACTTGTAAAGTTTAAATTACAACGTTTTTAAAATGTAATCTGCAAACAAATGAAAACAAAAATTTAAATTTGAAGGAATTCTGCATTAAACAAATATTTATTAAATTTAGCGTAAATTTAGGTAAATTTATAATTAACCCTCTGATAATCTTCCAAAAGGGTAAATTTGTAATGTTGTTTTTCTTCATTTTGTTTTAAATGCTAAAATAACATGAAAATTTTAACATTATATAAAAATACTTGATTAAGACTATGAATGTGAATCTTAAGAATATGAATCATTGTACAATACATTAAGAATCCATTATATCATAAGATATACTTTATTGTAAATATTGATCATATTGGAGTAAGACCTGGAGCTTAGTGATCGTATTAACACTTATAATAATTATATTATTTTAGAATCTCATTTTGGCACCTTGTGCTTTGTAACATAAAATAAAGTTTTTTTTTAAATTTTCTATAAATAGTTTTTAATAAGGTATTTGTTATACGCTGGTGACATAGAGATTATTTACTGCCGATCAAATTGATCAAATCCTGAATAGGAGGTATAAATGAAGTAAACATTCTGGCACCTGAACACTTGGAGAATACTTAGATCTTACATAATACTTAACATTAGGCTTATATTTGAATCCGGAAGTATTCACAATTTTGCTTTATGACATCGATTAAGTATGTATACAGAGAGTGTCCAAATTATTAGTTAATGCCTAACCTTTACACTGCGAAGAATATGAATCTTTGATTTGTCATTATTTACTGATGGATTGTTTAACTACTTTCAGTATAAATGAATTGAATATTTATGGGTAGATAAATAAAAAAAAACTTTCGTTTGTAAAGCAAACATTTATTGTGAAAAAACTGAACACAATTGTTCCAATACTAATTTTTCAGTATTTTGTAGAACCTCCCTGTGCGAACTGTACACCTCTTTATATGCTATGTATACATTTTTTAAGGTTTCCTTTTAAATACTTATTATGATGCCAGACTAGAATCAGGGCTTCTATCAAATTTCTTTATATTCTTATATTTTCTTTTTACATACACTGTTAAAAATTTTGCTCTAGTTTGAACCAAATTTTGGGGCTCAGTAACTGCCACCATGAGATGGTGAAATCTTGCACCAACATTTGGAGCTTCCTATTGCAACCTCGTACCAACTATTGGAACTACGCTTCAACAGGAGCTCCAAATATTGGTTCAAGATTTCATCATTTTTCAGTGGCAGCTATTGAGCACCAAAATTTGATCAAACTGGGGCAGTATTTTTAACAGTGTAATTCTCCTGGCACGTTCCATTACACGTTTCCTTTTGAAGTTAAATTACAACCTACTTTTCAGTCTAATTCAGTGCCAAAGTAACATTAGATTGGTAATATTTGGAACCTTTAACTCTCCAATTCAGAACAGGACTTGAAACACTCTGCAAAGTAATCTTGGGCACATCTGTTAGGATTGCAGGTGTCCATTGTTGTATGATCCAGAGTAGCATAACTCTCTTGCCCATCATAATTAATGTGGTCGGCTAAATGAAAGGTGCACAATTGAATGCATGGATTCCTATGATGTGATCCCTGATTTCGATGATTATTCGAACAGTCAGTAGCAGATATTCTCTCTTTTTTCACAAAACTCTCCGAAAGAAGCCGAGAAGCAAAAATGTTCCACCTTCTTCATGCCGAATGAATTAGAAAGTGATCTTTCTCAAAGATTATACATACAGCAATATAACATCAGGATGACATAGAAAAAATCTTTATGTATTCTAATTTTCGCATTAAAAACTATTCAGAGATTTTGGACTTCACTACGAGACGTACTAAGCCTTTTAACAGCTTTAGCTTAGAATGCACCTGTTTTTTGTCGTATGATCATGTAATCATTTATGAAATCGGAAAAAAGTTTTCTCCAGTTGATTGTCAAATACTTCCTTAATAAAGTGTTAATTTATATATATTTGAAGCGGGCATTTCTAGATACATTTAACAAAATTATAAAAGTTTTTTTGCACCTTCAAAAAACACTCTAAATAGGTCTTTAAAACTAAATATTTTAGACGAAAATAAACATATAACTGAAAATAATATGTTCCCTAAACGAATGCTTCACAATGAAATATTGTAAAATGATATTCTGGAAAACGTTTTTCGTGACACTAAGATAGATGAGTTCCAATTTCCTTATTAAATATCACAAAATAACTCTTGAATTCTTTTATATAGCAGAATATTATGGAATTCTCAATTCATTATTTGCATTTTACGCATCGTAAAATTTGTATATAAGATTTCACAAACAATATTCGAAATTAGTTCGTTTAAAATTTCTGCCTCAATATTTATTTTATTTGTTTGAAAAGATATAAATAAATTAATGCGTAGGAGAATGATTCTTAAATTTATGTTTATTATTCGTGAAATATTTACATAAGGTGTACTTTTATCTAGTTTCTTTAATGCTTTTATCTAAATACATTTTCATTTCTTTATATCAAAGTGTACATATATACAGTTTTTCGTTAATATAATATTTCTTAGTTTTTAAAAAAAATTTTTTTGGAAGTAATTTTATTAAATAAATAATTAAGATTATTTTTAAAAGAACTATTCGTTTAAATATTTTTTTATTATTTTCTTGATTCTAAAAAATATGTGATGAGCTTTCATTGCATTTTTTAATCATTAGCTAGCTGTTTAGCCTGTTCTACATACGGGTTGATATTTCGGATTAAAATTAATCGGAATAATTTATTTACTACGGATTAAAAATTAAATCCATATTAAAAAGTAATCGTATACTTTAAATCATTACATCAAATTCAAAAAAAAATCACAAGGTTTGTTGTGTTTTGCTGCTTTTGGTGTAGAAAATTTAGTTTCATATGAAAATAATATGAACCAATATTAAGCATACAAATATCTTGAAATAAAACTTGAAAATATCTACTCAATAACTTGTATTTCACAAAGCATAAAACTTGTATCAAGAAATTGATACCGAACATACAGCCCTAAAGGTTCACTCGTGGCTGTTGTACAACAGTTCCAAAGTTATCAAGTGTCCACCACAGTCATCAGATTTAAACTCAATTGAAAATGTATAGCATGAACTGGCCCGCTAAAAAAATATCTGTAGAAAATCTGTTGGGAATTGGCCCAAAATTCTGTGGGAAATCTGTAGGCAATTGGCCCATTCTGCAGATATTTTAAAGAGTATCTTTAAAAATTCTAAAGATATTTTTAAGGTCAATCTAAACCTGCAAAATTCCTGATGAAAATGGAGATTTCTACAGATAATCTTAAGATTATTTTTAGTTGCAGGAGGACAGAACAAGAAAACAGGATATTTCTTCGAAAGAACATCTTAAAACAGTATTAATAGAGAAATGGAACATAATTAAACATTCTTACACACACACACAAAAAAAAATCTAGTTGCATCATATTCCAAAACCTATTAAAAGTATAATTTCAATTAAAGCACATCCAACAAATTATGAAAACGTTTGATTATTTGCGTATTTTTGATTACATTTATTGAGATTTCAAAGTGTCCAATTGCTTTTGTGAGATGATTTTTAACATTTCCCCAATAAATTAATTTTCTAAAAAAATTTTGAATTTATTATCATTAAAATATGCAGGTTTTATTGTACGGAAAATAAGTTTTATATGGTAATTTTTTTTTATGTAGATCCTTTAATATTTGGATAATGTTTGTAATACGTAAGTTTCAAAAACAGAAGTACCCAAAGAAAAATGTGAGCCACTATACTTTGCTAATTTCCTTTTCTATAATAAACCTGCTAAATCTGTTTCATGCTATTTTTTAATCTATAATTTTTCTTCGCTTTTAAACGATTCACAGGTTTATTATTTAACTTACCACTAAATAATTAAATAGTTACGTGAATATCCATACTTCCACTAATCGAAATACCAACTATTGAAGAATTTCCAAGCCGGGGATCGAACTCGGAACCCTCGGAATAGTGCTCTAAAAGCTCTACCATCTAAGCTACGAGGACGATACCCAACTCACCATTTTTCACTTCATATGTTGGTTAAGCTGCAAATCGCAGCACTAAATCCGTCTTTATGAGCACACAATTCTGCGACGTAACATGAGACACAAGAGACCCATCATCGGTAAATCATTTATATACATATATATATATATATATATATATATATATTGAGAAATTGATTAATATAAAATATATATATATGATTTACCGAAGCTGGGTCTTTTGTGTCTCATGTTACGTCGCAGAATTGTGTGCTCATGCAGACGGATCTAGTGCTGCGATTAGCAACTTAACCAACATATGAAGTGAAAAATGCTGAGCTGGGCATCGTCCTCCTAGCTTGAATAGTAGAGCACTTGGAACGATATTCCAAGGGTTCCGGGTTCGATCGCCGGCTTGGAAATTTTTCACTAAGTTGGTATTACGTTTAGTAGAAGTATGAACATTCACGTATCTAGAATTTCAAGCGTAATTTAACTGCTGAAAATTAATTGAAAAATTGAATAATGTAAAAAAAAATTTACTTAAATAGTTGTTTAGCTTAATGGATCATAGGATTTTTAAAATGTGAAATAGTAAAAAAGTGTGGTGTTATATTTTAAAAAATATATACAATACAAAATCCCAATTTTTGAAAGAGTAAATAAACACACGTGAAACACGCTTTGTCTTTCATGTTAAATTTCTTTCAGATTATAATACTGTAAAAGACTCATATTTAGTTATAATATAATTAAAGAAATTAACCAATACATATCTATAAAGTAAAGTTATTAAATAGTTTTTTAATTGCAAGCTGAAATGAATTGAATGTTAAATTTTCACATATAATTATTGCATACATTATTAAAATTTAAAAATTTGTAAGCTTTTCTTGTTTAACGAAAACCTTCATTAGAATATTGCCTGATTGTTACTAAAGGAAGTTTAAACTAGTCGGATGTGGTAATCCTGAAACTTTCTTCTATCTCATACACGTTTTTACGTTAACACGTCCAGAAAAAGGAAACATGGAGCGTCACCGGTTAAGTAATTTACACTAAAATCTAATCTGTAACAATATATTTGAAATTCTAACTGAATCTATGGTTTGAGGAAAATCCGTGAAATAGTATTTGAGATAGAATTGTTACAAAAATTGTAAAAAAAGAAAAAAAACTGGATAGAAGCACCATTTTTTGAGCGATTTGCTCTAAAGACGAAAGAATACTAATTTATATTAGTCACTAACTGAATTTTAAGCTTGATGAAAATGGTGCATTAGTTTCTGAGATATAGCTTTTTCGATAATCATGAATAATACCCTATAACAGCACCAACTGTTACTCCAAAAAAAAAAAAAAGATACTAATTTATATAAGGGACTAATTAAATCAGAAGTTAAATAAAAAATACATGTGGCACTCGGGAACTGCCGCGGTAAAGCTATTGCATAGCATTTTTTATAAACTTATGCAATTATAATTATTTATTTATTTTTTATTTATGCAGTTTTTTGTGTCTTTGATATTAATTCAAGTTACACATATTAAGCGTGATGACCGATAACAAACATTTTTTTTCTTTTATTGAATAAATGAGAAGTTAATTTCGTTTAAAACATTTTTATCATCTTACAATACATGTAGGTTAATCAGGAATTTTTATCATTGAAACTATACGTTTATGATAGCTGAAAAAAAAAACAAGTTTGAGACTTGATATTCTCAAAATATCTGAAAAATACCGCGTCAATGTCTGCCGAAGTCCACCGAAGGATACCTTGCCGAAGTCTGCCAAACTGAAGCGCCGTTAGCCGGAGTTTTAGGATTTTTTTCTCTTTACGGAATTTCTAGATTCTTTCGCCGCGCTCAAAGCCAGCGATAAAAGCTATGCAATACCTTAATAAATTACCAAACAAAATTTGGCCGCGCTACGAAAATTAGATCGCGAGTTATAAGCATTTTAAACCAAACCTCACCGTGGGGGTCTCCTGTCACCAAAAATTAACACTCTCTCATAATAAATTACCAAACAAAATTTGGCCGCGATACGAAAATTAGATTGCGAGTTATAAGCATTTTAATTTTTTCGACCCTCACCGTGTGTGTGTGGGGGGGGTTTCCTGTCACCAAAAATTAAAACTGTTTCATAATAAATTACCAAACAAAATATGGCCGCGGTACGAAAATTAGATGGCGAGTTATAAGCATTTTAAATTTTTCGACCCTAACCGTGGGGGATCTCCTGTCACCAAAAATTAACACTGTCTCATAGTAAATTACCAAACAAAATTTGTCCGCGCTACGAAAATTAGATCGCGAGTTATAAGCATTTTAAACCAAACCTCACCGTGGGGGTCTCCTGTAACCAAAAATTAACACTCTCTCATAATAAATTACCAAACAAAATTTGGCCGCGAAACGAAAATTAGATTGCGAATTATAAGCATTTTAAATTTTTCGACCCTCACCGTGTGTGTGTGGGAGGGGGGTGGGTCTCCTGTCACCAAAAATTAAAACTGTCTCATAATAAATTACCAAACAAAATATGGCCGCGGTACGAAAATTAGATCGCGAGTTATAAGCATTTTAAATTTTTCGACCCTCACCGTGGGGGATCTCCTGTCACCAAAAATTAACACTGTCTCACAATAAATTACCAAACAAAATTTGGTCGCGCTACGAAAATTAGATTGCGAGTTATAAGCATTTTAATTTTTTCGACCCTCACCGTGTGTGTGTGTGGGGGGGGGTCTCCTGTCACCAAAAATTAAAACTGTTTCATAATAAATTACCAAACAAAATATGGCCGCGGTACGAAAATTAGATCGCGAGTTATAAGCATTTTAAATTTTTCGACCCTAACCGTGGGGGATCTCCTGTCACCAAAAATTAACACTGTCTCATAGTAAATTACCAAACAAAATTTGTCCGCGCTACGAAAATTAGATCGCGAGTTATAAGCATTTTAAACCAAACCTCACCGTGGGGGTCTCCTGTCACCAAAAATTAACACTCTCTCATAATAAATTACCAAACAAAATTTGGCCGCGATACGAAAATTAGATTGCGAGTTATAAGCATTTTAATTTTTTCGACCCTCACCGTGTGTGTGTGGGGGGGGGTCTCCTGTCACCAAAAATTAAAACTGTTTCATAATAAATTACCAAACAAAATATGGCCGCGGTACGAAAATTAGATCGCGAGTTATAAGCATTTTAAATTTTTCGACCCTCACTGTGGGGGATCTCCTGTCACCAAAAATTAACACTGCCTTATAATAAATTACCAAACAATATTTTGCCAAGCTACCAAAATTAGATCGCGAGTTATAAGCATTTTTAATTTTTCGACCCTCACAGTAGGGTGTCTTCTGTCACCAACAATTAACAATGTCTCATAATAAATTACCAAACAAAATTTGGCCGCGCTACGAAAATTAGATCGCGAGTTATGAGCATTTCAAATTTTTCGACCCTCACCGTGGGGGTCTCCTGTCACCAAAAATTAACACTGTCTCATAGTAAATTACCAAACAAAATTTGGTCGCGCTACGAAAATTAGATTGTGAATTATAAGCATTTTAAATTTTTCGACCCTCACCGTGTGTGTGTGTGGGGCTGTCTCCTGTCACCAAAAATTAAAACTGTCTCATAATAAATTACCAAACAAAATATGGCCTCGGTACGAAAATTAGATCGCGAGTTATAAGCATTTTAAATTTTTCGACCCTCACCGTGGGGGATCTCCTGTCACCAAAAATTAACACTGTCTCATAATAAATTACCAAACAAAATTTGGCCGCGCTACGAAAATTAGATCGCGAGTTATAAGCATTTTAAATTTTTCGACCCTCACCGTGGGGGGTCTCCTGTCACCAAAAATTAACACTGTCTCACAATAAATTACCAAACAAAATTTGGTCTCTCTACGAAAATTAGATCGCGAGTTATAAGCATTTTAAACCAAACCTCACCGTGGGGGTCTCCTGTCACCAAAAATTAACACTCTCTCAAATAAATTACCAAACAAAATTTGGCCGCGATACGAAAATTAGATTGCGAGTTATAAGCATTTTAATTTTTTCGACCCTAACCGTGTGTGTGTGTGGGGGTCTCCTGTCACCAAAAATTAAAACTGTTTCATAATAAATTACCAAACAAAATATGGCCGCGGTACGAAAATTAGATCGCGAGTTATAAGCATTTTAAATTTTTCGACCCTCACCATGGGGGATCTCCTGTCACCAAAAATTAACACTGTCTCATAGTAAATTACCAAACAAAATTTGGCCGCGCTACGAAAATTAGATCGCGAGTTATAAGCATTTTAAACCAAACCTCACCGTGGGGGGGTCTCCTGTAACCAAAAATTAACACTCTCTTATAATAAATTACCAAACAAAATTTGGCCGCGATACGAAAATTAGATTGTGAATTATAAGCATTTTAAATTTTTCGACCCACACCGTGTGTGTGTGTGGGAGGGGGTCTCCTGTCACCAAAAATTAAAACTGTCTCATAATAAATTACCAAACAAAATATGGCCTCGGTACGAAAATTAGATCGCGAGTTATAAGCATTTTAAATTTTTCGACCCTCACCGTGGGGCATCTCCTGTCACCAAAAATTAACACTGTCTCATAATAAATTACCAAACAAAATTTGGCCGCGGTACGAAAATTAGATCGCGAGTTATAAGCATTTTAGATTTTTCGACCCTCACCGTGGGGGGGGGTCTCCTGTCACCAAAAATTAACACTCTCTCATAATAAATTACCAAACAAAATTTGGCCGAACTACGAAAATTAGTTCGCGAGTTATAAGCATTTTAAATTTTTCGACCCTCACCATGGGGGATCTCTTGTCACCAAAAGTAACACTGTCTCATAATAAATTACCAAACAAAATTTGGCCGCGCTACGAAAATTAGATCCCGAGCTATAAGCATTTTAAATTTTTTGACCCTTACCATGGGGGGGGGGTCTCCTGTCACCAAAAGTAACACTGTCTCATAATAAATTACCAAACAAAATTTGGCCGCACTACGAAAATTAGATCGCGAGTTATAAGAATTTTAAATTTTTCGGCCCTCACCATGGGGGGATCTCCTGTCACCGAGTGTAACACTGTCTCATAATAAATTACCAAACAAAATTTGGCCGCACTACGAAAATTAGATCGCGAGTTATAAGCATTTTAAATTTTTCGACCCTCACCGTGGGGGGGGGGGTCTCCTGTCACCAAAAATTAACACTCTCTCATAATAAATTACCAAACAAAATTTGGACGCGATACGAAAAGTAGATCGCCGGTTATAAGCATTTTAAATTTTTTGACCCTCACCGTAAGGGGGGGGGGTCTCCTGTCACCAAAAATTAACACTGTCTCATGATAAATCATCAAACAAAATTTGGCCGCGCTACGAAAATTAGATCGCGAGTTCTAAGCATTTTAATTTTTCGACCCTCACCATTGGGTCGGTCTCCAATCACCAAAAGCTACATTAACCTATCTTGTTTTATCTTAAGACGATTCTTTTCTATACACATTCTATCAGGAATTTTTATTATTGAAACTATAGATTTATAGTAACTGAAATAAGAAATATAAGTTTGAGACTTGATATCCTCTAAATATCTGAAAAATACCGCGTCAATGTCTGCCGAAGTCTACCGAAGGATACCATGCCGAAGTCTTCTGAGCTGAAACGACGTTAGCTGAGTGTTAGGCTTTTTTCGTTACGGAGGTGTTAGGATTTTCCTCGTTACGGAATTTTTGGATTCGGTCGCCGCGCTCAAAGCCCGCGATAAAAGCTAAGCAATAGCTTAAAATTCGTGCATTAGTTCCTGGAATAGAGCTATTGTGATAATCGTAAATAATGCCACATAACAGTTCCTCCTGTCGACCGATTTACTCTAAAAATTAAAGAATACTAATTTATATTAGTTACTTACTGAATCAGAAGTTTGATGAAAATTCATGCATTAGTTTCTGAGATAGAGCTATTGCAATATACACGAATAATGTCGCATAGCAGCTCCACCTGTTGGGAGATATACTCCAAAATGCAATCAAAACCATGCTATATGAAGGACGAACAAGGTCTGAAGTTTTATTTAAATCCGTTTATTAGTTCTTGAGTTACAGCTTATGTGGAAATCATGAAAAAGTTAGCATAGCCCTCGGCACCTGTTGAGCGATATTCACCAAAAACTAATGAGATCCAGTTCATATGAAAGTCTAACTCAATCTAAAGTTTTTTGAAATTTCATGCTTTAGTTCTTGAGATAGAGCGTTTACAAAATTGTGTCACATTACGGAGAGACAAACAGACTCACAAACAGAGATTTTGTAAAAGCATGTTTTGGGAGTATCTGATCCAAAAACGTGTAAATCTGTCGAAAACCGGAATTCGAAAATCGTCATGAATACAATTTTTTCTTGTAAAGATAGAAGAGAATAAAAATGTATTAATTAGTTCATTTCCCTTTTTTTTTGGGGGGGGATGCATAGATAAAATTCCCTATATATATATACATATATATATGTATATATATTTGTTCATTTATTTATTTATCGCAGATTTATTATTACATCTATTTTACCTGTGAATAGCCAAACAAGTTATTCTAAAGCCAACATTTATTTTACCGAATATCGAAACATGACATAATAATATTTTACATTTCACTGTGAATTTAAATAACACCTTAATCAGTATGGTGTAAAAGATAATGTAATTAACTGCTAGGAGCAGAAAATAACTTCAGTTCACATACAGATTTCTTCGGCTTTATTAACATGTTCAACGGATGATGGATGAAGTTCTAGCTTAAACGTAAAAGGAAGAAAGAAACAAACAAAAATGTGTATATTCCAGATTGTCAGGAAAAACTTCAACAACATCCATCAAGATTTTACAGTATATGATTATAAACACAGAAAAAACTACTTGAGATTATGGTGTTGCATCATTTAAAAAAGAATGTGCAAAATATAAAAGACAATGCATATAATGCATATTTTATTATTGCAATAATCGGAATGCTTTATTGCCGCTCGCATAAATCTTGTCAAATGAAGTAAATAATAAATTAGTAGCAGGATATATAAAATGGCTTTATTTTGTCTATTATCGGATCTATTAAACTTTTCAAAGGATGACGAATGAAATTCGAATTTAAACCTTAAAAAAAATGTATGTATTTAACCATGTCATGTAAAATTCCAACAACATTCTTTGAAAATTTACACATACTTATAGATATATTTATGTATTCCACAATAATTATTTGAGAATACAGTGCCGCATTATTAAAAAATGATATAAAGCATAACAGAAAAAGCATATAATTCATATTTTAGTAATGGAAATTATTAGACTGCTTTATCAACATAAATCTAATTAAATGAACTAGATAAAAATAATGTAATAATTGGACGTATAAAATAGTTGCAATTTATACTTTATTGACTTTCTTAATCTGATCAAAGAATGAGTTGCTAACTTGGTGTTTAATAAAACAATAAAGTACCGTAAACCGGGGCTACTTTTACATCCCGGAGTAAATTCGTCACCTCCTAGGCAGAAGGGTCTTTATTGTTTAGTATATATTTACTGGTGTGTTTTATTCAAGTGTTTAACTTTCGCTCTTCTTACAGATCTTAGGAAGTAAGTGAAAAATGAAGACCTACGAAAAAACGCAGGGGTCGGGCATTATTACAATTATACTGAGAAGAATGTGGAAAACCCATTAGCAGCTACCAATAATAGCATGTGTAATTAAGTAGTTGCCGCAACTTACCAAATACCACGTTGTACTCTTTTAATATGCGCCTTTGAAAACACATTCAATATGCGGGTCGTCTGAAAATCTTTACTCACGAAAAAGAAAAATTGATTCCTAATATCATGGGAGTCTTGATTGACTGCGGTGTTTTCTTGAATAACACTCCAGAAGATGATATGATCAATGTTTTGACGCAGAGAAAGAAAACCTCGGAAAATCATATATTCCCCTGATAAATTGTAAAAGTTAATCGTTCAAATACTTCTAGGTGATATAAGGGGATTAACTTTGTATGTTACATAGATACAGCAAGCAAATTTGTCATAAATTGTCTACTGGGAGCATTTAAAGCATATTAGCAGTTCGGTGACAATGTTACCCCAAACCCGGAATAGCTATGCCATTACATTTTTTTTCATTTTTATTTTCCTTACTATACTTCTCTTATACACCTGAATCCGCTTTGATGTATAAAGGAATTCTTAAGTCAATACGCCTGTATTCTTTTGAGACCCGACTTCAAAGAATAAATTTGTCGGATGTCAATCCCAAAAACACTCTTATATTTCATGCATGTTAATTCTTCAAATGTAGGTACCACAGAATCAAAATTAAATGAAAACATGTTCACCGTGAGGATTTTAAAGGCATGAAATTCCGTGCATCAGTTCTATAATTAGTACTATTGCAAATATCGAGGAACATGCAATATGAAAATACCCCTTATTGGGCGATTTATATCAAAATAGCAATGAAATTTATCAAGTTATAGCTGAGTCTGAAATTTGATGAAAAGATTCGTGCATTAGTTCATGAGAGAGAGCTATTACAGGAATCGGAAAAATTCAGCATAGTAGCATCCTCTGTTTAGCTATTTACATAAAATTATAAACAAAGTCGATTTTTGTCAAACACTAATTGAATCTGAAGTTTTATGGAAATCCGTGCATAAGTTATTGGGACAAAGCTTTTGCGTAAATAATAAAAAATGCAGCATAGCATTGCCACCTGTTGAATGATTTAGACCAAAAACTAATCAGCATCAATATCAGCGACTACTTATCTATATCATAGTTTCAGTTTATCTTTTATTAGTTTTTTTAAACTGTTCAGATGATGGGTGAGATGCACTTGCGATGTCAAATAAATTTTCAGCAACATTCATCAAAATTCTGCAGTACATGATTATACATATAAAAACCTCTTCTTGAGATTGGTGTTGCATAGTAAAACTAGTCGTTGGGGGCCATCGTAATACTTACCCATCATGGATATGTATTTGAAAATAAAACATGTGAAACTATTTATACAATGCATTGCAATTCATAAACAAAATTTAAATATTGTTAATATACATAGTAATGCTATATTAAAGAACTGCTGATGTACCAATTTCGACAAATTACATAAAACGCCAAACTACTCAAGTAGTACCGAACTGCGTAAAAGAAACACCCTTATAACTCCAAAAATAATAATTCTATTAACTAACAATTAACTGCGTCGGATTAAGCGTCTCATTTCCAATTAAAATATACTTCTGCATTGAAATTTGAATGAAATACAGGGTCATGAAAAATCGAAGAATGTGGAAAACAAGATTACAAATATCTCGGCGACTAATAATCCAATTGACTTCGTTCTATATGCAAAATGTGTGTTATTTTATTGCCTTTTACGTCCATTCCTTAGAACAAAAAAATTCAAAAAGTTTTATATACCTTTCATCAGAACGAATTTTTTGAGAGTCCGAAAAAAATAGTTCCGGATAATCGATGTTGCTGATATTAAATAGGGTTCGTCCCATTCTTACATACTAACTACATACAAAATTTCAAGTCTCTATCTCAATTTGTTCGGGAGATAGAGCGTTTACAGACAGACAGACAGACAGACAGACGGACGGCAAAATTTTTTTTCTAAAAACATGTTTTTCGGAATCTCCACTATCTAAAACGTGTAAATCCGTCAAAAAAAATTTTCGATTTTCAAAACGATTGCAAGACTTACCCTATACTACGTATGATGGGTAAGTAAAAAAGAAGTTTTAAGTAAAAAATTAAAATATACATATTGCACAATTTAGTAATGCTGTAATTACAATGCTTTACTGCAGTTTTTTAAATGAAGTAGATAAAAATAATCTAATAACTGAACATATAAAATAGCTTCAGCTTTTATTTTATTGAATTTATCAAACTGTTAAAGACATGATTGATAAAATCCCAACTTGAAACCAAAGGAAAATAAACAAGTGCGTATTTAAAAATGTCAGTTAAAACTTCAACAACATTCATTAAAATTTTACATTATATGATCATAAGTGAAGAAACATATACTTCAGACTACGGAGTTGAATTATTTGAGAAAATAAAGTATAAAATAAAAAAATACACATAATATATATTTTAGAAAATGAGTTATTGCTATGCTTTAATGGTGTTAACATAAATTTTATTAAACTGAGAAAATAAAAATAATATAACAGCTGAACATATAAAATAGATTCAGTTTATATTTTATTGGCTTTATTAAACTGTTAAAGGCATGATTGGTAAAGTTCTAACTTGAATTCAAAGGGAAAAAAATGCGCATTGAAAAAAATGTCAGGTCGAAATTCTACAACATTCATAAAAATTTTACACTATATGATCATACATGTAGAAAAATATACTTTAGACTATGTTGTTGCATTATTTTAGAATAGAAAAATAAAATGTAAAAGAAAATACACGTAATGTATATTTTAATAATGCTGTTATTGCAATGCTTTTTTGCAGTTAGCATAAATCTGATTAAATGAAGTAGATAGACGTAATCTAATAGTTGAACATATAAAATAGCTCCAGTTTATGCTTCTCTGGTTTTATTAAACTGTTAAAAGAATAATTGATGAAGTGCTAACTTGATTCTAAGGAAAACTAAAAAGTGCGTATTTAAGATCTCAGATAAAATTTGAACAATATTTAATATGAAATAATAATAAAATATTAATGAAATATTAATAATAAAATTTATACTATATATGTTCATAGGCGTAAAAACAGGGATATAGTGGAGGGTATACGGGGGTATATGCCGTATACCTTCTGGATTTTTAAAGGAACACCGTATACCTTCTGTTTTACCAGAAAATTATAGTATACACATTCTAGGGTATACCCTCTGCTTAGAGCGTATATCGTCTGTTATTTTTACGACTACACCGTAGAAACATATGTTTGAGATTATGGTGTTGAATTATTTTAGATAAGATAGCATAAATTATAAAATAAAATACACATGATATATATTTTAGAAATGCGAACATTGCGAGGCTTTAATGCAGTTACCATAAATCTTATGAAATAAAGTAAATAAAAATAATCAATAGCTGAACACATAAATAACTTCAAATATTTCATTGGCTTTATTAAACTGTTAAAGCGATAATTTATGAAGTGCTAGCTTTGATTCTAACAAGGAGGGTCTCCATACTAGGCATACTCACAAAAATTTGAAAAGAAAAATACTAAATAAACTACCTATGTATGTAATAAAGGATCAGTTAAATTTAGCAGCGGAAATTCAGTAAAAAAAAAAAAAAAAAAAAAAAAAAATAATAATTTCGAGTGAAAAGACAAAAGCTTCACGGCGATCAACATTTTTCCTCACCAAAAGCAAACGATTTTCAAGTAACTGAATTGTTTGGTAATAGATTTTTAAAATGCTATTATGGTATTTAATTTAAACTTAAACAATGAGTGAGTTTAAAACCTGTATTATATTATACTATTTATATATATACTGCTTGTCGCAGCAGTTATTTAATTTTAATACTGTATAAATAAATTTATACATAAAAATACTTTCATATTGAAAGATATATTTTTATATGTTTAAGCGTATTCCAAAAAAAAAAAAAAAAAAAAAAAGGCTAGCTGAACAATGTTGCAGTAATATATTTCAATATCGGAGAAGTTTTTGTTTCCATTGCATAAAAAAATGAACAAGCTCAAATGGACTTAATTGAAAAAAATTAATTAATTTAATTTTCGTTTATTCCATAAGATTTTATAGTTGATATTCATTATAAATATATCAATGACAAAACTATAGCCATAATAAACTAAAACCGACAAAAATAAAGTTATTTAAATAAATATTTTAAAAAATAATTCAACATGAAACATTTTTACCTTATAAAGTATTTGACAAAAAAAGTATTTCATTTCGTTGCCAACCGGTGATATTCGTCAAATAAACGAAGTGTTCATTATTTTTTTTTACTATCGCTCTATCGCTCTAATTTTTTTTATAAACATACATATCCATATGAAAAGAACATTCTGTAATTTTTTCTGAATTTTCTGAGTATGCCCGTATGGAGACTTTCCTTGTAAGGAAAACAAAAAAGTGCGTATTTGTCATCAAAATTTCAACATTCATCAATATTCTGCACTATATGATCATAGAATACAAACATCTATTTGAGACTATGAGGTTGCATTGTTTAAAAAAGAAAGTATGAATTATAAAAGAAAATACACATAATGTATATTTTTAAAAAGCAGTTTTATTAAAGTGCTTTATTAAACTGTTCAAGGGATAATAAATGAAGTGCTATCATGATCCTGGAGAAAACAAAGTATGTATAAAATCTCAAGAATACTTATCAAAAGTTATAGAGTGTTTGATTATAAATATAAAAACGTCTTAAGATTGTACTATTGCATTATTTCTTTAAAAATAATTATACATATATGTAAATAAAATATACGTAATATACATTTTAATGATACAGTTATTGCAATTTTTTACAGCAAATTATTAAATGAAGTAGCTAAAAATAATGTAAAAAATGTAGACGCATTAAATAGCTTCAAATTTTTTTTATAAACTTTTTTTTTAAAACAGTTCAAAGGATGATGGATTAGGTGCTAGCTTGATTCTAACACAGAAAAAGTATATATCTAAGTGATGTCAGGTAAATT
The DNA here is from genome assembly GCA_964019185.1 of Maratus speculifer. Taxonomy (NCBI): domain Eukaryota; kingdom Metazoa; phylum Arthropoda; class Arachnida; order Araneae; family Salticidae; genus Maratus; species Maratus speculifer. The sequence goes on along the minus strand of OZ025290.1, from coordinate 428,413,155 downwards.
TTCAACAACATTCATCAAAATTTTACACTATATCATTATAGAAACACAAGCCTCTACTTGAGATTGTGTAGTTGCATAATCTAAAAAGGGAAGTTTTAAATACACAAAGAAAATACACATACTGCATATTTTAGTGGTGCGAATATTGCAGTGCTTTATTGCAGTTTTTAAAATGAAGTAGATAAAAATTATGTAATAGCTGGACGTATAAAACTTCTTCAGTTTACATTTCATTAGATTTATTCAGATGTTCAGAAGTATTCAAGCAATGTCGGGTAAAATTTCAACAACATTCATCAAAATTTTACAGTACATGATATAGATTTAAAATCTATCGAAAAGTACGTTGCCACATTTTTTAATGTAAAATATACATAAAAAAGCACTTGGCATATAGCATTAAATTACTTAATGTCATGCTTCATAGAAGACAACATAAACTTTTTAACAAGAAGTACATAAAAATCTTTTTGGGTAAAAAAGTAATAAATATATAATAAAGGTATATTGTTTAAAATATTATGAGCAAAATGAGAAAATTTTGATGGAGATTGAACCCTGGTTAAGGAGCTCATAAACTGTTTGGACTTTTATTTAATAGTTCTTGAGGGTTGGACTGAAAATAAATCTAGTATGTCATTTAGAATATTCTATAAAAGCAGTTAGTTCACAGACTTAAAAATGTTAGTATTGCTTTAATTTGACCAGTAAAAAAAATAATAATAAACAAAATAATAAACAACTAATAATAATAATGAACAAAAAAAAAAATTGTGCCGTAAGCAAATTTAAACAGACTTCACCGTATTTGCAGAATACTTTGAATAGCTATTGTTATTGTAAGTTCCGAATTGTGGGTAATGTACTATATTCTGATATTTTGCCTGTTAGTGTAACATTTGCAAAGTTTAAAGCTAGAAGTATTTCGTACTTTTGGCAAATTAAAAACACTTTTAAAATTTGAATTTCTAAGTTTGGTCAAGCATTTAAACAGGCTTCACCGTATTTGCCGAATACGTTAGGATTAAATGTATTTATCGTAATTCCGGATTGTGGGTAATGTACTACATTCGATATTTTGCATGTTAGTGTAACGTTGCAAAGTTTAAAGCTAGAAGTATTTCGAACTTTTGGCAAATTAAAAACACTTTTAAAATTTAAATTTCTAAGTTTGGTCAAGCATTTAAACAGTCTTGACCGTAGTTGCAGAATACTTTAGGAATGACTGTTGTTATTGTAAATTCCGGATTGTCGTTAATGTACTACATTCTGATATTTTGCCTGTTAATGTAACTGTTGCATGGTTTGAAGCGAAATGCATTTTGCACTTTTGGTAAAATAAAAACAGTTTTAAAATTTAAATTTTTAAGTTTGGTAAAGCATATATTTTTCCATTTATGCATTAGTCCATGCGGTTATGCATGGTTTGTTATCAGTAACATACAAAAATACCTAATATGACCGAATTTTTTAACAAAGATATAGGCTTCAGAAAATTCTCAAAATCGAGCTAACTAGTTCTTTATCCATTTTTTTTAAACTTTAAAGAGTATATCATATAATAATGCATTCTTTAAACAAATGTAAACATACGGCTATTTTAATATTTTAAATTTCAAAATGTCGATAATTTTGTATCGAAAGTTGGATGCAAGCAATTTTAAACTGCAGGTATTTATTTATAAAAACGCAAAAAAACTTTTATATTTCACTAAAAAAATATAAAGGATGTAAAAACTATTTCAGAAGAATATAAAGCAATATAAAAGAAATACAAAAATTCTTTCAAAAGAATATTTTTGTTTTGGAAAATATATTTTCTATTAAATCTTCAAATTCAAATATAGATCCAGATTTAAAGCAAAACCAGGATTTGGACAAAATCTTTGCTATAGTCTTATTTTTAATGTCTAGGAAAGAATAAATTTATCCAAAATGAAATCAATTTTGACCGGATGCAATATATGTCCATTTGAAAGATATCCTTTTAAATTCAAAGACCTCTGCGAAAGTATTTCTTTTCTGTACTTTGGAGTTATATATTTTGTGTTTAATAAACAATTTTGAGCGAAATACCAGATCCATATAATATTATTTGTGAAAAGCAAGTACATTGTAACACATGCTCATATAAAACAACAAGAATCTTTTTACTGTTAAGATTTTTGTTGTTTTTGCTACACTATATTCAGCCATAAATAAAAATCTGATTTTTAAAAATTGGAAAGAAAAAGTCAACATGTGTAAAATTAAAATAATTTTGAAATGTTTTCACTAGGGTTTTGAAAAAAGAAATTTCCAATATAGTAATGCATAAACACTATGTATAATATATATATATATATATATATATATATATATATATATAGAGAGAGAGAGAGAGAGAGAGAGAGAGAGAGAGGGGCGCCAACTTTTGAAAAATATTGGGTTGGCTGAAAAATATTGAGTGGGTTGAAAGATATTTTGATAAAATGGTACAACCAGTTTGTTTTTCTTTGAAGGGTGGAAAGCTGATGAAAAATGGGACTTTTCAGTCGATATTTTAAGATAATTGCATTTTTTTTTAAATTATATTCTCATATGTTTTCCTTATAAAGACTCTAATATATATTGTAATATCATAATATCAGGAATATGACTACATATTGAAAAAACAGTAAGTTAAACATTTACATTTCAGTTATTTTGGATTTATGGGTATCAGTCGAAGGAATAAAACGAGCGGTCATAAGGCAAAATAAATTTTGTTTTGGGTAAGGAATAATACATTGACGATGAAATAAATAACGTAATAGATCAGTGAAAATTGGCACGTTAGAATTCAAAATTATTGGGAGGGCTCAGGTCCTACGGGCCCATATAAATTAGCCACACTATATATATATATATATATATATTATGAAATATGTATATCATAATGTACAATATAATGTACAGAAATTAACAATATAAAAAATAAACATGATTTATTTTAAAAGATTGAATAATGTAAAGTTTACATTATTAAAAATACATTTTTTAAAAATATATAAAATTTATATACAAAAAATTAAAACATTAAAAAACATTAAATACAAGAGTAATCGTTTCGCCAAGCTACACGCAAGTCCTCATCACTGATGAGGACTTGCGTGTAGCTTGGCGAAACGGGCTCTCTTGTATTTTAAATGTTTTTCGTGTTTTAAGTTTTTGTATATAAATTTTATTTATTTTTTAAAAAATGTATTCAAGTCTGTCTTAGTTTACATTATTCAATATTTTATCATTTTTTTTTTTAATTCAGACGTTAAATGTATGTGTATTGCAAATCATTTATTTTTACAGATTTACTATTTCATATGTGTCTACAAATAAACTGTTAAAAAAGTAAAACTTTTTCTGCATTGTCACTCAACCGCTTTTATAGGAAACGATTACTTCTCTGTTTTATAGAGCATTCTCATTGGCCAAAATATATTACGTCTTATTAATGGTCTTATTCCTTTTTACAATCCTGATTGCTGTTTTATATGCAGTGAACATTTATAACGATTTTTCTGTTTTTTTTTGTTTTTTTTTTTTTGGGGGGGGGGGTATTGAATTTTTTTTTATTGCTTCATCATTTTTCTAATTTTTAATACTTATCTTAATAATTGCGATTTAAATTCAATAGATTTTCATAGTACATATGATCAGCTATACCCATACCAAATGTGATTTACTTGGATTATTTGTGCTTAAAAAGTTGCGTTACATTGTTCTTAAAATTGTCTGTTGTTTTATCCCAATGACCGGAATTAATTATCCTTTGTATATTTTATATATGAAACATGTGATTTGTATTATTTATATATCAAACAATCTTGATTTTTAAAAAGCAATTTTTACAAGAAGTTATATAACTAAAAATCATATAAACGTTTTAGTTTAAATTGTACTATTGTATGTCATTAGACTACTCTATAAGATAGAAATCACGACTACTATTTTCATTACACAATCGATTTTTCATGCAGTTAAATATTTAAAAAAATATAGAAATTTACAAGTATTACATTTTTATTTTATGTGCCATATCATTTCAAAAATGAGATTTAAATAAAAGTTATTTGATTAAATATAAATAAAATCGAAATATTATTTACTTATATCCCCAAAATAATCCATACTCGCAAAGCTTGTGAACAGATCTGAATAATTAAGCTAAATCATTAACCAGTGAAAATGTGTACAACAGGATCATTAACATGTCTCACAGACAATACCGGAAGCAATTTAAACATGCGATGGCACTCTAATGAAACGAAGAATCATTAAGCTTAGCACAATGTTGAATCTTTCATTGATATTGACATATGTTCGCTGACTATAACAGATTTTTATGACTAAAATCTACGGAAATATAAATGTCTGTTAATGAAATTTGCGTTGTTTAGAAGAAAAGCGTACTGAGTAATGGTTATAATTAGTGAATTTTAGGAAATTCCTTCATAATGAATTAGTGTAACAATTTTCTTAAATATGCTAGCGGAAATATTATTCAGTAATCTAATACATTTTAGGGTCCCGTACTTAAAAAGTAAAAACAGAACCAATATAAGATCACTCCTATATCTGTCGGTCTGTCTGTCACAGCCATTTTACTTGTCAAATATGGAATGTGCAAAGTTCAAATTGGAAGAAGTAATAAAGACTACTGATCCACATAACCTACAGATTATTAAACATTCACAAATATATTTAAGAAAAATATAGAGGGGTTTGTTAATATACTTTAAAAAAATATATTTTCTTTGTATATCCTGTGAGGTATCGTGAGAATGCTTTCTTAACGCTAAACTCAAAAATGCGTTTTTTTTAATTTCAGGTATTATATTTTCAGAGACATCACTGAAAATGTAGTGTGGAAATATGTTAACCACCATCTATTTTCGAATCTACTGAAACTAAAATTATGAAAAGTTAAAAGTAGTAGATGTTAATTTAAACATTTCAGGAAAACTATTGCGATTGCCCCAAGTCACATAGTTTTTGAGAAAAGCGCGTCTTTCCGTTGCACATAACTTCGATTTGCGGTAACGCAAATCGAAGTTATGTGTTACCGCACATACAATGCACACCAAAAATGCTGCGGAGCTCTGAACGCATCTATCAAAGCGGGAATATAACAAATTTGTTAATATTTGTTTTTGAGACGAATCGTCTGTGATTAGCTTTTAAAGAGACGGACGATTTGGATATACATAACGAAGGGGCGGTGTCCTACTAAATATGAAATCGAATTTTTAAACCTAGATAGCACCTTTTAATGATATATTTGTGCAATGCAATGCCGAGCAGCAATAAATATCAGAAGCAATATTACCCAGTGTAAAAGTAATAAATATCAAATTGTTGCATTAAGTTGTTGTATTCCATTTGCTTCTGATCTCTCATAGAGTCTTTAAAACTTAATTAAAAACCTATCTAGAAGAAACGCGACGTTGAAACAATTCGACCCCCTTTCCAAGCGCACTTTGCACATTGCCGAATTTAAACTTTGGACAAGTGTTTTGTTTTAGCTACACTATCAAAGCGAAGTATTATTACTACGCTGAATTTAGCTTTAAAAAATATCAAATAAAGTTTAAATATGCACTAATTACCGAATTAAGTACCGTGAATACCGAATTAAATTCATAAAAAAGATAATCTTAAAAAATAATTAAACAGAATCGCAATATTTGATATTATTTAGGCTCCATATCGCTTTGAACTTTTATACTTTTCGCTTTCATACTTTTCTAGGATGTACAGCTATATCTATGTTGAATAGTTTTTAGAAAGTCTTATGATACTTTTAGCAACGATTTTGTTTTAATACATACAGTTAATTATTCATATATATATATACTACATGGAAAACTGTAAGTGCAAGTGGCACTTGACTGTTTAAATATTAATTTAATTCATTTTGTAAATTTTAAATTGCCTCTACACTGTAAAAAAAACTCTGTAAAGGTACTATACTTTATCTAGGAAACTGGGATTCCAAGAATTTTTCATGTAACGATTACAGGAAAAAACCATGTAACCGATTCAAAAACTTGAGTTTTTGTTGTTACCGTTACAGGAAAAGTTCTTGGAATCCCATTTTCCTAGATAAAGTGTAGTACCTTTACAGATTTTTTTTACAGTGCAGTTATGAAGCAATGTAATAGTGGCAAGAATCAGCTTTTATCAACATTGGTATTTTTTTTTTCACTGTGAAGTCTGTTACCGTAAATTTTAATAATAAAATAATGTTTTTTGAACTTTTGTCATTAATTATTGTTTACTAAATAGTTTCAGAAGGTATGTGTATTATTATCTAAGTTAGAAAATATACAAGCTAGTTCATTTTAATAGGTTTTTTTTTTTTAGTTTCATTTGAAATGTCAAATCCGTTACTTGTCAAGTCCGTTACCATGAAATGTAAGCGAATGCTGAAAATGGCCCAAGAAAACTCTAAGTACTAATACTGTATTTCATTTATCTAGATTGCTGATTATTAAACATAAATTTAAATTACGATAAAATATATAATGTAAGCTCAATCAGTAAAGATACACCGGGTGCTTACTTACTATGGAGATGGGGTTGTTTACTTACTTATGTAGAGAAAATGATTTCGGATTTTGTTTATTCATGATATTTATGCCATAATGGGATACTAAACGGCTTTGAAGCTTCCGAATTTGAATTACGTTTAAAATATGAAATCTCTAAAAAGCGTATTTGAAATCCGTAACCTTTTTCAGGCTCCTTTCTCTTTTCAAATTCTTATGAAAGTATGAAGTCTGTATGAGAAAGTAAATTAATTATTAACGAAAAAAGCATATTTAAAGGGAAACATTATTATGATTTATATGAAATACGTTATCATTATATAATGTTAAGAGTGTCTTGTTTCACAAAACGATTTTTGTTTTACTATAACATTATACAAACTTCAAAGTATCATTAAAAAGTCATTATCGTCTGGTGACGATAAAAACATTTTATTTAAATATAATGTTTTATATACTGGCTAATTATCTTAACAGCTAGTTGACCGACGCATTCTATGTTTTGAGCAATTCACTTCTGAACTGAAAATAAGTAATTTATTGTGATGCTAGAATTATTTCAGATGTGACATGTCGAAAGGCCTTTAATAGGTCTTTATATTCTCTTTCGTAATTAAACGTGCCCTAATTGATATTGATTATCTATCGATTTAAAGACACTGAGCGCCTAGAAGTATTACATTAAATTTGAAATGACTATATAGAACAATTTGACTCGTATAGAACATATGCATTTATCACAAACAAACAAAAAATAGCTGCGCATTTCAAATAAGTTTTTTTAGAAGATTCGAACAATTGTTCAAGTACTTTAAATAAACAGCAACAAAAAAAGCTTCATTTTAATGAGAATAGAGAATTTTTATCCAATCCTTTATCTTCAGGGCTTAACATTCAGACTTTTTTAAAACTGAAGCTTCGCATAGTTCCATAATTTATACTGAGCAATTACTACTTTTCCAAATACTACTTTTACGTTTTTCATTTACATTTGAATACATTTGAATACTATCAGGAAATATAAATGTTATTTGGTGATTTTTACTTTGGTTTATATTATTTTTACCATTTATAAAGAAAGCATATATCAACTGTCTACGAAAAACATGATTAATATTTTTTTCTGTCGAATTAAAAATAACATGCAAGGAAAAATAAAATTTATTTTTGCATTTTAAAATACAAAATTTGTTTTCATCTTAGTTCTACTTACGAAATCTTATAGATTCGTTATATTTAAATTAAATTGTTCGATCTTGAAGCAAAAATTTTTTTTAATTATTTAATGTCATTCTACAACAGACTGTATCGATTACAAAATATTTTTAAATTTATAATTGTTACATTGACGAGAACAGGTGGATTAAAAATTTTAATTTAAGAATCGAATCCAAAAAATAGCATTTTTCTAATTTTATAACAGAAGCAGAATGTAACCTCCGTCAAAAATGACGGAATGGTGATTTTAAAAGTGACGACTGATTTCTATAAATATAAATTATGAGATTTTTTTTCTTGACACTCAATTTCTGAAATAATTCAACGATTAATAAAGACTTCGATTCTAAGATAAAAAAAAAATAAAAAATCAGTGTAAATTGAATGAAATCAGATGAATCATGTTGACACAATCATATCATTTGTTACTTTCTTCTATCTTAAAAAGAAGAAAATGCTGGATTCCTAAAAATTTTTGATTTCCTGTTTTTGACAGGCAAACACGTTTTAGGGGTCTGAGATACAAAAAACTTGTTTTTACACGTGTTTTAACCTGTCTGCGAGTCTGCCTGTCTGTATGCGACAAAAGTTTGTGGGCTTCTATCTCAAGAGCTAATGGATGGAATTTAACAAATGTATATATTCAGTTAGTCCCTGACATAAATTGGTACTGATTAGTTTTTGTTGTAAATTGCCAAACAGGTAGCGCTGCTATGCAACATTTTTAACGATTTCTGAAATAACTCTATCTCAAGAACTTATGCGCGGATTTTTATCACACTTTAGATTCTATTAGTCCTTCATATGTTTTGACATTTCTGTATTTTGGGGGAAATCTCTCAACAGATGGTTCTGCTATGTTGCGTTTTTTACGATTTGCGTAATAGCCCAATTTCCAGAACTAATGTACGGATTTTCATCAAAATTAGGTTCTGTTAATCCTTTGCATGATATTATTTATTTAAAAATATACTAATATGCATTAATAAATATATCATTGATAAATATATTTCGAAGTTTGATGTCAATTTGCTAGTTAAAGTTTTGTTTGCAACATATTTTTCATGTTTCTATAACATCATTTTCAACCCCCAAAGCCATCTTAGATAAGTATCTCAATCTAATGAGTATCAGCGGAATGAACATATGTATATATATATATTGAAATGAAACAGGTTTATGAGTAAAAATATGGTATTGTAAATCATTTTCTGTTCAAAAGTTTTAAAAGCCACTGTTAATTATAATACGAAAATGGCATCCGTAATGATGTGATAATTCTCATTGTTTCCCATTTACCCTTCAACAATGGTTTGGTTTATTTTATGACGGCCGATTATCTACACGAGGGATATAGGCCCTTAAGGGGAGGAGTGTCCTCTGTGGGGGGTCTTTCCAGGGGAATTCAAACATATTTACGCAAGCAAACCCAAGGCTCGATGAAAACCACTGCAAATTCCGAACGGTTAGGCCGACGGTCGCGATTGGGATCGAACCCAGCATCTACCGTCTACCAATTTGGAGGTCAGAACCTCTCGGCCACTGGTGGGACCTCTTCAACGATGAAAATAATCCGATTGCTATCTATGAGAAGAAATTTCATTAAACAATTTTTAAAATTAAATTTAAAATATAAAAATGGAAATATTTTTAAAAACAAAAAGCATGGGGACACCTATAAATAAAGTGTTTTTGTGCTTAAAAAAGAATTATCAAAATGGATTCTGCAGAAATGTTAAGTCAGATGACTATTTTAAATATATAGATAAATAAAGATAATGTTCATCACATGGAAATAAAAACAAACAAACGGAAAAAATAGCATGCTGTATATGCGACTCTCTGAAACATTTTTCTATTATACAAAATTCCTCATAGCATGGAGTTTACATTTATGTTACCTTAGACAGGAACATCAAGGTTAATACGTGTCATAAAAAGCTTTTATGAGACATGAAAGTGAAATATTCTAAATAACAGGATACTATGAGCATCATTTAACAAGATTTCAATAACATTTCCGTTTTCATAAAAATGCGATAAGATGCTGCGTTTAACACACATAAAGTAAAACATTGTATCTGATATATTTCGACATTAGGGGTGTATTTCGATTCAAACTGCTTACCTTCGATTTATTTTTAAATTCATTTTTGCTCTATAAAGCATCAAATTGGCAAATGGCCTTACTTTGAAAGTACATAAGGTCCCGTGATTGTCAATCCTTTAATAAATGCAGAAAATCTTAAAAAAGTACAGTCAATACCGGAATTTTGAACAATAACGGTACCGATTTTTCCTAAGCGGGAAATCTGGGAACGGAAAAAAGGGTCATACTAAGAAGATAATCGTTTATAAATCACATTCTAATGAATGGAGCCTAAAATGACATCACACGGCACCTTATACGTCTTTTCGAAAATGCCCTCAGCAAATTTCATGTTTCTACTTTTAAAAATGTGTCTGAAATTATATTGGAAAATTTCGAGCTGTTGAATGTGGAAAAGCGTTTTTTCGAATACACCCTTAAAGATTCACGCTCAGGAATAGCGTTAAAATTCTCTACCTACGTTCCGAACACTGCTACTCTCATGTGCGATAGCGCTGTCGCTGAAAAGCGACCACGAATAGCGTCAAAATTCTTTACTTACGACCCGAATGCCTTGGATTCTAAATAGAAAAAGGAAAAAAAAAGAAATTGAAACCGGACAAATTTAAAAGAAAAATTACGCAAATTAAAGACACTGAAAAACGGTTAGTGGGTAGGTGAAGTGATGAAACTATCGATCGCCCCTGCCTACATACCAGTGTTGCCAGATTGGGGATTTTGTCCCCAATTTGGAGAATTTCGAACCTCTAAGAGAATTTTTCGGGGACAAGTAAATCATGGGGACATGTTTGGGGACTATGAACATATTTGGGGAAAACTTGGGGAATTGTCATTACATTTCAATTTTTACTTTGAGACATTTGCAAATATTATATCTGTCTCGAATTCGATTTTGGTTTGGAAAACGAAAGTAAAATATAGAAATAACAGATATAAATCATTCTCATGGTCGTGTGCTCACCGTTTAAATGTACTACAAATTCAGCATGATCTGCATTGTACTGTCCCCCATCTGACTTTTCAGATAAGTGATTCAGATTTTCCTGTCATCTCCGATAGAAACACAAGTACAGAAATATATTTCATTTAATAGTATTGATTTATACAACAAAAACAATTTTATAAAAAAAAATTTGTTGTCTTTAGCTTTGGATATACATCCAAAATTCTGTTGAGATTAAACGTTTAATTTTTTTCATAAATGTTGAATGAATGAGTGGGGATTTTTTTTTTTTAAATGCCTGATTTGGGGAAAAAATTGAGTTTAAATTTGTTTAGAAAAATTTTATAACGGAAAATTGAAAATTGAGAACTTGCCTTTTTGAGTAAAAATTGCGTTGGGGACTTTTTCAGAAAAAAGCCCTGATTTGGGGAAATTTTCAGAAAATTTGGGGAAATCTGTTTTCGCCAATCTGGCAACACTGCTACATACCGAATATAATAAAAATGTGATAACATGCTGCGTTTAACCCATATAAAGTAAAACATCGTATGTGTCACATTTCAACATTACAGATTTACGCTCGCCCCACCAGTGGCCGAGAGGTTCGGACCTCTCAACTGGTAGACGGCAGGTGCTGGGTTCGAACCCAATCGCGGCTGTCGGCCTAACCGTTCGGAGTTTTCCGTGGTTTTCTTCGAACCTTGCGTAAATACGGGTTAGGTTCCCTTAGAAAGACCCCCACGGAGGGCACTCCCCCTGGTCCTATATCCCATTAGCGTAGATAATCGGACGACAAAAATCAACCAACCAGATTTACGCTCATCGTAGTTCTCATGAGAATAAGTCATTGCTCCTCGCTCCTTCCTCATTTCTCATTTATTAAAATAAAAGAAGGAAATAGATTTACGAGTTTCTTTATACATACTTTTTTAATAACCAGAGGGTGTAAAAATAAAGAAAAATTAAAGATATATTATTCTGAATCTAAAGCAAATAAGTGGCTCATTATTTTTGTTTTAGAATGTATACTCAGGTATGCAAAGGTTATACTTGGGTATTGTTGTAATATTTAACACTTTTGCAGTCGAAAGGTAACTCACATTCACTACTAGTGTTATCAGGTGTCCTTCATCAATCGGGACGCCAAATGCCTTGTGCACCACTAATATCTTACAGTTTATTTCGTTATCTTTTATCACAGATTATTTGGCCATTCGATAAGGCGAAGAAAATTACTTTAAAATATTGGTGTCCAAAGCATTTAGAGCATCCATACACACAGGATACTATTGGTCAGTGGAAAGCACCTCTCGAGTGCAAAAGTTTAATAAATATATAAACATAAAACTACACTATGTGTAAATTACTTAACCCTTTGCGGAGCAGGGTAAATTCATTGCTTAAGTATTGAAATTAATGACTGACACCGGAATTTGAAAACAACTTTATTTTTTAATTAGAAAACGCTATACTTCACGCATTCAATAAACCGTAATTTTCTTTAACAAAATTCCGATGCGAATGTGGTGTTTGGGAATTAAAATTAAGTGGTATATCTTTGAAACCACCGCCCCTCAAGGGGTTAAAGATGACAAGAAAAATTTAAAGGTGTTAAATTACTTTTAATATTTAGTACTTTCAATTGTAAACACAGTCAATGACCGAGAATATAAAATAAAATAAAAATACAAATATTAACATCTTAATTTTCAAATGTCAAGTGATAGGAGTGAAAGTGGAAGTCAATTGAAAATTAAGATGTTAATATTTGTATTTTTATTTTATTTTATATTCTCGGTCGATGGCTGTGTTTACAATTGAAAGTACTAAATATTAAAAGTAATTTGAAATCTTTTAAAAATTTTTTCGTCATCTTTAAGTAATTTACGCATAGTGTAGTTTTAAGTTTAAATTTTTAAAAGATGAATATAGCATTTTACTTATTTATTTGCTAATAAATATATAGTTTTACTGAAAAATGTAGCAAAACAAATTCTCTTGAATAAATACACGGTTCACTGCGATCTGATACTTATCAAATGGTTACGACAATTTGTGGCGCATGAATAAGATTGTAATAGCCCGTTTATTTCTTTTACGTACAAGTAGGTAGATTATTTTACAATATCTATAATGGTTTCAAATAACCGCTTTCGACTTATGGTCCTTTTTTTTTTTTTTGGTAATTCAAGCAACGCTGCATGGAGATTGGCACTTATTGAAACTTATTGTCTTATTGACACTTTCTAAAATAATTGAAAAGTGTTTGAAATTTTATCTGACAATCTATATGCTTCTCTCTGATCTAACTAATGTAAATATACATGGATTGCAATATAACTCTTATATATTATTGAGGATTACTGTGAAATGTTCGAGAATGAAAATGAAGTGTAAAAGAATTCCGGTAGGGTATGATCTACACTGTTAAAAATATGAAACTTTTGCTGCAGCATCAATCCACTGCTCTTACAGAATATCTTTGTTTAGACCAATGAGAATGTTCCATAATACGGGGAAGCAATCGTTTTCTACATAAGCGATGGAGTGACGATGCAGCAAAAGTTTCAAATTTTTAACAGTGTAAGGAGAAAAAAATGAAATATATTTTAATGTTGTTACTCCTTTGAAATGTAATGAAAATTTTATACATCACTGAGATGCAGTATAAGATGTTTACAGTAGACATTACAGCGTACTGTATTTATCGTTTATTTGCAAAGGGAAAGTAACTGAAGTTACAGTGTAACTTGTGAGTGATAATTGCTGTATACGCAATTTTACTTGTGATATATGTTTTCAATATAACTAAGTAGTTTACATTTAATTTGGTATGTACAAATTCTACAGATTATATATGTGTTTGCACAAGACAATTGGAGTACGTATCCGTTTATTGTCGGAAAATATCGGGCTGAATTTTCAAATGTGTTATGCGATCTTTAACTGAACTAAACATTAACATAAATATGTAGTATACATACAATTCTATGGATCATATACATGGCTACATAAAACAATTCTTCTAGTAATCTAAATGATTTTCTGATTATAGATGGCAATGGCTGAAATAAGTTTGTTTAATGTGATTTCCAAATTGTTTAATTAGATATCTTATGTCCCCTTATGAAACACTGAAAATTGTTATTCTCAAAAAGTTGTAAAGTGCTTCACAATTTATGCTTTACACATGATTTTTCATTTTAAATTTATATGATTAATAACTTAAAATTACACATTCGTCATAAAAAAGTACACACTGATTGTTAAAATTTTCCGATATTGATAAATGGAAAATTTTAAAGAAATATCAATGGAAAAAATTATTCAAAATGTCCATTTAGTAAATACACTTAGAATATGGTACTAATAATTTCCAAATACTTGTAAAAATATACCTTATTTACAATGAAATTATTTACTTCATATGTAACACATAAATCGCTGAAATTTCTTAAATTAACAACTGTATAAAATACTTCAAAACACACCATCTTACTTTTATTTTATTTTTATTCGGAGATTTTTTAGGGCGCATTTTCCGAGTAATAAGTCAGTTCTTCTCAGATATATATATATATATATATATATTTTTTTTTTTTTGGGGGGGGGAAGATACTACTTGGTTATCCTGTCGAGGAAATTTGCCAAATTAAACAAATCGCCAAACTAATAGCCAAATTTTACATATTGACATAAGTTTTATCTTAAATATCGAAAGAACAAATAAATTAGTAAAACATTAATAAAAATACGAATAAAAAATCGAAAGAAAAATCACTTGATGACTTTTTAAACAGGAATTTCGTGTTTGATGTTACTGAATTTGACATGCAAGATCATCTATTATTGACATTTAATCCTGTAATTTGGCGATGGATTTTAGGTCGACGGGATTACCAATTAATACCTTTTTTTGCGATTCAAATTAATTTAACCCTCATAAAAGAGTAACTTCGTTTCATGTTTTAATGAAAAAAAAAATTCATTTGCAAATTTTACATCCATTTTTTTATGATTTTTTTTAACCTAGAGAGTTTCTCCTTTATTATTTCAATAGTTATGCCAAGTACGGTAAAAAGGAAACATCCCATTTGTTTTATCTCTATTTTGAGAGAACTACTAAAAATCTGAAGTTTTACTGTGTGAAATTTTTTTTTTTAGATTATACACTTTATGAATGTAAATTTTTTTACGTACAAGAAAAGAAAAATGAAATTTTAACTGAAAGAAACTAAAATAAAAGGTTAAATGTTAATTCAAATAGCAAAGAATCATTTAAATGTATTAAAAGATGTCGATTTCTTGAATATATTAAAATATGTTGATTTGTTATTCGTTTTTATGCTTTTAATGTTTTAAATCGTTCAATTTATGGTATGGATATTATTTTTAAATACAGAACGCATTTAAGACATTTGATATATTTAAAAAATAGCTCATAGGCTAACAAACCGTATGTATTTAACGCAATAACTCATGATAAAATTTTCTAATTTGCTACACATTTGATATACAGGTTTGTTCTGATAAAGCGCTTCTCTGTGTTTATAATAGTGTTTGTAATATTTATTTATTTTCGTGGGAAACCTATTAAAGTAAATAAATTATCTGTGCAATTGTATAACTACTGGTAATATTTCCATAGTAATCAGAATAATGAAATCTGTTTAAAAGTTCCTAAAAACATTCAACAATATCTATATCAACACTGGACAATAGTAACCAATTAATAAGATATTTGTTAATCGAAAGTATCACGTATTAAATTTTACATATGTTTAGTTTTGTTAAAAACATAATTTTCTTTTCGTTTATTTTGTTAGAATATCCATATCTTCTTAGATATGTCTTATATTACATGAAAGTTTTCACATTTTTGTTGATATTTAACACTAGAACCGCTTCGACGGATTTTTTGACCCGTATAATGTGCAGAGATGTCAATTCGAACCAGAAAACTCTTAATAAAATAAGCTAAATATATGCTGAGCAAAAATATTTTCAATAAATAACTTAAACAATTTTAAATAAAAATTCCGGTGAGAAATATTTTTATGAAATTAGAATGAATTTTCCCGCGGTTCTTGTGTTAAACCAAGATAGATTTCACGTCTGTAACAAACTTCCAAAACGCTTGCTAATAGTTAAAACTAGTTAGCAGTAATGTTACTGAAAATGATTCATTAAATCTTTGATTATGTTCAACGACCTGTAAATTTTTGTGAAATTCTTCATTAAGTTAAGATTAATATACGAAATTGAATGTATTTAGGCTAGTTCCATGGGTTTTGTAGTGTAAGTCACAGTACCTTATAATTGCTATGCTTGTTTGCCACCATTATTTTTGAAAAGTCTGCTTGGCCTTATTCAATTAATGAGAATGTGCCGATAAAATTAATCACATTTTTTTGTACTAAAATACTGGTAGCCAAAAATCGTAGCCTGTGACTTACACTACAAGTACTCATGGAAATAGCCTTTACATAAAAATATCAGATTAATGAAATCTCCATTTACGATTTAATATTTTACATATTGTAAGAGATTTAAAAGTACTTACAATCTAGCAATGTTCATTTATTTCAAAGTATGAAGAATGTAGTTCTTTAAATGCCTTTTCAAATTTGTACATTTATCACATTTAAGAACTAAGAGAATTTTCTTTCGTTTATTCACAAATGGTCTAATTTAATTAAAACTTTTGGTGCTTTTATGAAACGTAGTTGTTATTGATGTAATTTTTAGAAGAATGGCAGATATAAAGAAATAGGGTTTATGCCTAATTCCTTTGTATATCACAAAATAGAAGTTTAATAGGAGAAATAGGATTTTTTTCAGAAACGAATTACGAGAAACCCCGTTATAAATTCCCTATTTATTTTCTAATTGATGCTTTTATGATACGTAATTATTATTTCTGTAACATTTATGTCATTTACAGAGATAAAGAAAACAGGCTTACAACACATTATTATCTATAACTCCTTTCAGTGTCACATATTATATTTTAGTGTCACATAGTATATTTAAAAAATAGAAATTTACCGAAACAAATTAATTTTATTTTCAATTTTTTATAATTGCAAGAAAAGCATTTATTTTACAGATTATATTTTTAACTTTTCATGTAACTTTTATGATCCGAAAGGATGTTAAGATACCATTAAAAAACAACAATCTAAAATTTATTTAAAATGTTTAGTAAAGAGTTTTAATTTTCATGTCATTCTACTTAATAACGGCCAAAACAAATTTAAAAATCAGAGAATTTATTTAAACAATTCACCAAAATAAATGTTACTTTTTGAAAAGACTGATTTATGAACTAATATTGTATACGCATATTTGCTTTAAATGTATGTACTGTTTGAAAATATCTATCATATCGTAACTAAGCGCACATTTCATGCATTTGCAATAAACTTTAAAACAGCAGTCTCAAAGGTGTAACAAAAAACATCATTCATATCTCAAAAAACTTATCTGTCCATAATATACAACCATTTTATGTATCTGTTAATAAGAAATTGGGTTACGTAAAAATTTAACTTGTTTTGAAATGAATTTTTAAATTAAAAATAGATGAGAAAAAACCCAAAGTTATAATAAAAGTTTAAATTGTCTTAATATTTGTTAATACCTGTAATTATAACTATATATTTCTATATCTACCAATCATACCAGATATTATAACAGTTTTAAAAAAGGGGGTGTTTCTACGTGCTTGTTTCTTAATAAAAATTATTCGGAATGCTACTTTTATAATTGAAGAATATAAATAAATTTATTAAAGAATTCAGAGTTATACTGTATGTTTATAGACTACATTAATAAAAAAAATAAAGGTTTTTTTTAAAAAAAGCACGTGGAAAAACCCCCATTTTTAAAAATTGTTATAATACCTGATATGATTGGTAGACATATAAATATATAGTGAATTTTTAAAGTTACAATTTCAAATTACATCGACGTGGATCTAATCTTATCCCCATTGCACTCCAAAAACTTATGACGTTAAAAGATTTAAAAAAAAATTCTTTTTTATGTGGTTTAGATATATTTAAAATATTCCAGCTTAATTTTTCTGATGCTAATATTGAAATCATCATCTTAAATTAAATAGAAATAATTTGTAGATGATTAGGCTGAAAGAGAGTAACATATGAAAATTGTCTAGTGGAGATTGGGAGGGGGGGGGGTTGCGACACGCGTACATATAAAATGACTCCTCTTTATCACTACATCATGACTAATTCTTGAATAATTACTAGTTTGAGTTCAAGAGCTATACTTATGATTACAAAAATGTATAAAATGTAGCTTTCCACCACATTAGAAGGTCATTAAGGGTGTATTTCGATTCAAACTGCTTGTTTTCCGATTTATTTTTGAATTCATTTTTGCTCTCAAACACATGAAATTCGCAGATTCTCTTATTTAGAAAGTGCACAAGGTGCCGTAAAGGTCAATTTTTTGATAAGTGTACAAAATATTGCAAAAAAAGCAATCAAAAACGGCAATTTGAACCGATTTTTCCGAAGTGGGAGATAAGGGAGAAAAAAAAGGGTCTTCCAGAGAAGTTAATTGCTTATAAATCAAATTCTAATGAATTGAGCGTAAAAAGACTTTACTCGGCACCTCATACGTCCCTTCAAGAATCCCCTCAGCAAGTTTCAGGATTCTACTTTTAAAAATGCGTCTGAAATTGTATCGGAAATTTTCGAGCTGCTGAAGGTGGAAAAGTGTTTTTTCGAATACACTCTTAAGTTAAAATAGTTGTATTTGTTACAGTTGCAAAATTTAGTTTTTCTTTGGCTTCTTATAATTTACATTTATAAAAAATACTGTCCAAGTATTATTATTGTTTAATATCAAACACTATCCAAGATATACATTTTGAAATTTATTAATTTTTAGCATTTTCTTCAATTAAAAAACACATATTAAAATTTTTTTTCAAATGCAATTTTTAACAAATTCATGCAGTACCGTTATATTTAAGCTCGAATTATTATAAAATTATGCAAATCGTTCCTTTCAGATTATTTTTATGGGAGGTGACTGGAAAATAGCGTAGAAATAGAATTAATTTTAAAACAGTTATGGATACATATCATATAATAAATAATACGCCTAACACTTTGAAAAGAGAAAGAACTTTAAATTGCGCTTTTTCTTTCTCTATTCACATTAAAAGAAAAAATAAATTTACTGCCTATACTATCACTAAACTACATTTTACTAAAAGCTGTACTATAAGCTGTATTGTTTAATACGTCTTTTACTAAATTTTAAAACAACGATTGGTTTTTTTCTAAATTGTGAAACGTCCGTAAGCTTCTTTATTAAATTATCGTATGTCTAGATTAGAGCAAATTTCTTTGTTACGTGTTTTTAAAATAACTTAATCTGAAAAGATAAAAGACACTCGTAATTACAAATAATATTTAAGAAAATAAATTTTAAATCCCTTCATATGCTACATCAAAAGAAAATAACATATAAAAACATATCACAAACTATTAAATGTCTCTTTATTTTATAAATTTTTCTTATATTTAATCTTAAATAATTACAAAATTACAAAATTTATTTTTCATTAATTATTATTATGTGAAATTACTTTAAAATATCGTAGAAATATTATAATAAGGTACTACCCTGGGGTAATAACGCCAAGTGCTTATATTTTGCATAATTATGAAATAATCAGGTAAATGACACCCATGTGCTCTGCGCAGAAGGGTTTTGAGTCATATAAATCGCAAAAAACAGCTTCAAGTTAATTTGTTTCATTTATAGGTCTTATTGTTTTTACAAACAACTAAAAATAACGCTTGATCTAAAATTTGCGAGATACGTTTTGTGATGTGAAGACTATCTTTTTATCCGTAAATACTTTGTTAATTACATAAATTTGTAGTGCATTTCATGCACTTTTAAAATGTTGTTGAAGATTTTGGATATCTTCTCGAGATAATTTGTAATTTAAAATGTACTGCGCAATAACTATACCGGGGTAATAACGCCAATCCTTGACATTAATACCCCGGTTGATTCCCTACAGTGGCCGAGCTACATCCTAAATACTGATTCAAATAAACGCAGTTAAAACTGTGCAATGCTTCTCATATTTATATTTAAGCGGTCCTTTTTAAGCAAAAAGAAGCTCACGGTCTGATATTCTTTCGCCTCATCCCCCCCCCCCTCCCACACCACACCTTTATTTTTCTTAAACTTTCACAAAAAATGAACATTTTCAATAGCTTAAAATGCAATTTGTCAATTTCTAAGTTTGTAGAGTTTGTATTTTTAGAATTGGGCTATCTACATCCAATTATTCCATCTTATTTTATAGTTTTGCTTGCATGGCGTTATTACCCATATAGGTGGGTAATAACGCCAAATAGCATTGGTCAAGAAAAAACGCCATTACATTTTATGAATACATATCTGCTAAATTATTTTATTTTATATAGATAGTCAATGAGTTGCTGTATCAGATCCTATATTTGTTTGAAAAATACAATCTAAAACTAAGCCGTGAAAATTGGTAAAACCTTAACGTGGCGTTATTACCCCAGGGTACCTTATTTAAAATTTAAAATCTTCACAGCATGTCTATATTATAAACAAGTTCTATTTGTTGCTTTTTGTGTGCGTGTGTGTGTGTGAAGAGGGTGATTCTTTGCAATGACCTAACTTATTTTAAAAGTAACAGTACCAAAATGATGTTTATTCCTGTTCAAACAATAGCTATTATCTTATGACAATGCCATTAACCCAAAGAGGATGCAGAAGCAAAACAATGGTCCAAAAATGCGATTTTTTCCGTTACTTAACACTACAACCTCCATTAGGGGTCAAAATGACCCCTTCCAGAATGATCATAATCGATTCGAACCAGAATTTTCTTCATAAGATATGTTAAAGTATGTAGCACAAAAATAGACTAAATAAATAAGTTAAATAGTTTAAAATTATAATTCTGGTGAGAAACACTTTTTGTAAAACTTGTGTAAAATACCCAGCGGTTCTAGTGTTAAAAGTATAGAAACGTGAAATTCGGTACGTTAATTATTTATAAGATATAAATGATCTCTAAATATATTTCCTGAAAAATACGAAATTTAGAGGAAGAGGGGCGGTGAAAATGAGCAAAAAATGTTCTAAAGACGTTCTACATTGCGATTTTTAAGCAATCTCAGGGAGTAATTAACGAATTTAAAAAGTATTATGAGAAAATAATGGTGATGGTCCTTGCTCAAAAATAGGCTACAACTTATGTCGGTTATACTATCCCAAAGGCTGTGCAGGAGCAAAAAATGTTGTAAATTTTAGTTTTGAATCACTGAAGGGCCTTGAAACATGAACTTTGGAATCGTAGTTAACTTTAAGGTATGAATGATCTGTTAGAACATATCTTAAAACAATCGAAATGTAAGATGAGTGAAAATGAACGAAAATCATTTTTTTTAAAATGTTCTAAATTGGTGATTTTTATACTCTTTCCGGAGGTAGTAAATCAATTTAAAAATAATGGTGTGGAAATGATGGTGACAGCTCTTAATCTAGCATAGGCTATATTTTATGTTGTTCTCACTGCAATCTGGAGGTCGCAGAAGCAAAAAACACTCTAAATTACGGTTTTTGTGTTACAGAAGGGACCTAGAAACATGAAATTGGATATGGTAATTACTTGTAGATGATATCGAAGAATATTTTCTAAACAAATCAAAACTCAAAAACGTGAAAATCGGCGAAAAGCGTTTTAAAAACGTTTTAAATTGCACTTTCTACGAAACTCATGCACTACCTAACCAATTACAAAGTAATGTTTAGAAATTGATGGTGACAGCTCTTAAATCAACATAAGCTTTATTTCTAGTAACTGTCAGCAATACCTAAATGTTGCAGGAGCAAAAAATGTTCTAAATTGTGATTTTTGTAATGCTATATGGACTAGCAAATTGCAATTTGCCATGATGATTATTTATAAGATGTGAATGCTCTTAAAGAACAGTTTCGATAAAAAAATAATAAAATTTTAAAAAAGTGAAAATTCCCAAAAAGTAAGCAATAATAAGAGGAGCCTCATTGGAAAATAATTTTAAGTCATGATCTATTTTTAATATAGTGTTTTAGAGTAGAGTACGTGGCTTTGTTTGCATCTCTTTCTCGCGTTCTACTTGTATTGACCATGGGGCGCATTGTATTATTATTTAATTATGATTATGGTTTTTATTAGAATTGAAATCGAAAAATATCACAAGTTATTTTCTTTTGACACATTTTGCAACACCTTTCTTAAATATTATAAATTGTTTATTAAAATTTTCTGCTTTTCTAACAATATTTTTCCATAAAAGGAATATTTCACCTGATTCAGAATTTAAAATATTTTGCTCCACATAAATTCACATTCAAAATGCTTATAAACAGTGAAATGCGATTTGCCATAAATGCTAATTGCTTTACTGAAATTTCAAAGAATTTTTGCGTAAGAAATACTAAAGCTTTCTTAAAAATTAACGTTACAGAAGTAATTTTAAATATTTCGCTAATCCTAACACTCAGTCACTTGTAAGAGTTCAATTAACGCCGAAAGGAAGCAAACGAACTGAAAAATTATTATGCATCATAAATCTAAACATTTGTGTTTCGGTAAATCCTACGGCTAAAAGTAAAGTCGTAACTTTCCTCAGTTTCAGCTCTTTACTTTATTCTGTTAGGGATTTTATCTCTTGAATGCCATTTGCGTTAAATTTCACTTGATCCCTATATGTAAGCCATTATAAGAAATAAAAGAAACTTTAATACCTAAATTTTAAGTGAATGTTAAGTTTATTTTATGCATGTATAATTAACCCTTTCGGGTCTGGTGTGCTAGTAATAGTCCATGTCTTTTCATAAGGTAATATTTAGTCTATATAATTATTTATTTTCTTTTAATTTACAGAAATGATAGTATATGGCTATGCTTTCCTTATTATGATGTTTCGACATTCAATAATAACAATAATAATAAAAATTTCCTTAATTCTCTTTGCATCTTTGGCGATTTCTTTAATTTATATATACTTTTTACTATTTAAATTTAAAATACAGGTTACATTTCTGAACAAGCCATGTGTGATAAAACATAAAAAAACATTAGAAAGTTGTAATATATGTTGAACTCTGTAGTAATTCATTGCTTTCCACATGTCTCCAAGAACTCTTCTTTAGTCTAATATAATATAAATCTGCATTGAATGGTTCACAAAATAAGTAAATTTCTTATATTTCAGACGATTGGATAATTTTAAATTTTAGGTAGTTTTTTTAGATAGCTACAATTAACATTATTGAAATAAACAGAATTTTTTTCGGACCCGAAAGGATTATGATGACATGCCAAATTAATTTATGCAGGTTGTAAGTCAGCTATAGGAATGAGAACTTCGCAATTTCAGTATATTTTGGTATAAAATTGAGTTGGTTATCTAATCTTGTTCCATTTAAAGGGAATCGGTATATGGTTTTTATTTATAACCTAGATTATATCTTTAAATTCATGCTTGAATAAAGCACAGTCATAATAGATGAAAGTGTTAAAGTCTCAATATAGCAGTAACTTTTTTTTTTATGATTAATTAAAAGAAAATCGAGAATGTTAAAATATTTTCTTCTTTTTCATTTTTCACATAATACCGTGTCTTTGATGTTTTTATTCTTTATTCATATACTTTTATCAATAAATCTAAGTAACGGATTTTTGATCAGTCCTTTAGATCAGCAGAAAAAAAAGTTACGTATTTAAAAATAATTTTTGAAACGTTATAAACGCATCAAAAATCCAATAATTAGTTGTCACACTAAATGTCTAAAAATATTGTTTCGAAAATTACACAAACTTTGCTTAGTTATTGATGAAACCTGAGCATTTTTGATGAAAATGAAAATATAGAAAATTCAAACTGCGAAAAAACAGTTTAAACATCTCACTTACAGGGACGGTGAACAGGAATTCTTGGAGAAAATCTTCTCTCTTATTTCTTTTAATATTTATCGAATCGTTTCGAAATTTATACAGAATGCTTTAAGTATACTAAGGCATATTTTTAATTAAAAATCTGAAATTGGTTACTTTTAAATCAAAATGACAGGTATTAAAAACTATGAAATTCGAAGTTAGATTTATTATTTATAAGAATTAGAGGTCTGCACGGTCCCGACGAATTGAATCCAAATTTTCTGACGGGCCGGCAATAAATAAATAAATAAATAAATAAATAATAAAAATATAATAAAATAAAAAATAAAATAAAATATTTTTGTCGCGTGATTGCAGATTTTTCTCCCTTCCTACGCTGTACCTTTAAGAAATTCGATTCAAAACGCAAACTTTGACAGTATTTTCTTAAATTGCTTGTATCAAAAATCGACAACGCCATTCGATTACATAGTTTTGGAAAAAAGCACCTGCTTATATCATGCGTTTTTTCGAAAAAGAAATTAATTGAGAAATATATCAGAAAGTAGCTCCCTTGGATTTGAGAAAATCTTTAATTAAATGATAAAAATATTTTCATAAATCTACGGCTTATTATACAGCTTTAAAAGTTGTGTTTTTAATTTTCTTTATTTAATTTACTTTTATTCTAAATCAAATTAATTTTTTTAAATGAATCTTTAATTGAATGTTCAAAATCTAAGAATCTAAGTAAACATTAAAATTACTATTGCGAATTTTCTGTAAAATGCACTGTAAAATCATCTTATAAATATGTATATAGTATTTTTTAAATCTTCAATTTATGATAAAAATCTGAAATTTTTTGAAATAGGAGAAATTGTGACGGGCCAGAACGGGACAGGGCTGCTTTCACTGATTTCTGTATGGGCCGGGCCGAAATAAAATAAATTTTTCACTGGCCGGGCCTGGAAATTCCGGCCCGTGTTGACCTCTAATTAGAATATTGATATTTTATCTGCATGAGCGATAAATTATAATTTAAGCACGTAATTAACACGTATATGAAAATAGCAACCATTTTATGCGTTACTCACACTAATTACAAAATGGAATAATGAAACAGCAGCATAAGTCTCAACCCTTCATAAATGTTAAATGGAATTTTTGATCACTGTGCTAGCATTATGCTGCCACATTTTTTTTTCTAATTGAAAGTTTCAAACTAAAATTAATGAATATTTTCTCACTTATATAATATTAAGTATAAAGATACTTTTGATTTAGAATTCCGAAATGAGATATAATTAAAATCGCAGATAATTCATTTTGAGTTTGTGAAAATAAATCGTAATTTGTTGTAATGTGTTGAAATATTAAAATATTTTTTTAATTGAAAAGCAAAACAATTAAATTAATTCTTAATAAAGTAATCATCATATAACGAAATGAAAAAAAGATAATTTTAAATACAATTTTAATAGATATAATTAAAATTCATTTTATAAATAGAATATAATTAATTAATATTTCATATTAATGAATAGAATATAATTTTAAAAAATCAACTTTTTAAATAGGAACAAATTATTTTCGAATGAGAAAATGTAAGGAAAATTTAAAGATTAAAATAATAATTATTATCTTTGATACTTGCATTATACGAATATCAGGTACAAATATTCCACTTGGTTAATGCAAATTTCAAAGCCAAAATATATTTTCCAGTGCAAATATTAATCTTTAAAAAAATTATAATTAATAAAATAATTTTTAATAAAATAGTTATCATAAAGTACATAGCAGAATGAAATAAAAATATTTATTCATTTTTAAATCGAATTGATAATTGTGAAAAAAATCACTTTCTAAGGAGAAAATATAAATAAAATTTAAAGGCTTAAATTTATTGTAATTTTTCTTGACACTTGTATTATAGAGATTTCTATTACTCACATTTAACATAAATATTGCAAATTTCAAAGCCTAAAATATTTTCCGATACAAATACCAAACTTAAAAAAAATTTAATCATTAAAACAATTAAAATAATTCCTAATTAATTAATTACTATAAAATATATAGCAGAATGAAATGGAAATATATTTATTTCTTTTTAAACCGAATTGATAAATGGGAACTATTTAGTTTATAAGCAGAAACCATACAAGAAGAATTTCAAGATTTAATTTTTTTTGTAAATTTTCCTCACACTTGTATTAAATGCATATTTTTTAAATACTTATTGGACATGATTATTGCAAATTTCACAACCTAATTTTTCTTCTAGTACAAGTGTTAGACATTGAAGAAAAAACATTAATCACGCAATTAAATTTGTTCGAAAATATGACTGAAAAATTTCTTTTATAAAAATTATAGAAAAATTACAGAGCGTTACTTGTATAAGTATTTTAAACGCTGTTGTTTTAATAACGTATGCACTTTTATTCACTGTGTGTAATTCACTCATTCATGATTACATATTAAATAATGTTTTGCACACACTATGCTGGAAAATAATCATTTTAAATACATTTACTTTTATAAATGCACAAAATATTGCTTCGCATAAATATTAATCTTACTACTGTAAAATTTTCTAATATTAATGTTACAACAATCAATAAATAAACATTCGAAAATGAAATTTCAAATTATCAACCTTTACTACATAGAAATATAATACCTTGTTATTAGTTTCTTATATTGAAAAGGGAAAGAAATATATTGAAATACTTTTTTTTTCTGACGGAAAACGGGAAAATGTTTATTGATTAAGGAAGTTTTTCCTTGCTTTTCTTATTTAATTTTAGATTTTATTTATGGTATTTGAGTTCTTTATTATGAACAAATAAATGAAATAGAACATTATGAAATTTTGTTTCACCTCAGAACTAACGTCGCTGAATTATTTTTTTGGCGCGTTCGTAATTATGTAAATACGTAACACCTATAGTTGTCGTTCAGTCCGTCCGTCCGCATATAACAATGCCAAAACTACGCAACCGAATCGTTTGAAATTAAAAATATGTTGTTATTACATAATTTTGTTGAGTCATTCCAAATTTTATGAAAATCGGATGCATAAATCAATTACAGGGACAATCAAAATCCTTCCATTACAATACGGCCAATGTCGAAAAATGTTCCAAGTGTATTTTAATGGTGTTACACTCATCCGAACATACAAAAAATTGATATGCATCTATCAAGTACATATTATAATATATATTTTGCATAATCTGTGGTGCAAAGAGCATTTGTTATTGATTTACAAGACCACACAAAAGTATTCCATTACATAATGGCATAGGGAGAACATTGTTTGGTGTGCATTTTAATTGTATTTAACTTTTTACAAATTTATGAGATTTATATATGAGAATGATATTTTTAAAACTTCGTTATGTTACGAACGCACCTCATTTGCTACGCTTTATGTTCAATTTCAAACCTTTTTTTTTTTTTTTTTCTTTTTTTTTACATTTTTAACAAAGTTGAAAAGTGTTTATTTGGTTTATCTGTCCGTCTGTTTATTCACTTAAATATACTTGAATTTCCCCTCAACTGGCATATGTTAATGATGTTTTCCATGTTATGTTTGCATAAATAAATACAACTTTTACAGGGACATTCAAAAGAATTCCATTACATTGTAGTCAGTACTTAATAATCTTTTGCAGTGCAGTTTAATATCATTTAGATATTTATAATGCATTTAATTTGATAGAAATCCCTGTATTTCACTCTAAGATGATTATTATAGAACAGGACATTCATAACATTTGTCGCCCATTAACAGGGGCACTCAAAAATTTGGTTACAGTATTGGATTTGAGCAATAACTTCTGAGAATAATGTCTCAATTTTGGTATGCTCTTTTAAATTAAACTCACTTTTTACATGTTTCTCGTTGTATAAAATTTATATACCTCATATATAGAGAGGCACAAAAGAATGCACGTGCCTTTTCTTTATTAGCTTAAATTGCCTATTGATTTTCTAAAAGTGAAAGAAATCGAAGAATTAGTAAAACATTAATGCATCTTGAAAATTAACATAACAAATAATTTTAAATATTACACTAGTCCTTATATCAGCCACTTACAGGAATCAAATTAAAGAGAGTAAACTAATTGAAAAATGAATGTGGATCATAAATTTAAATATTTATGTCTTTTAATTCCTACATTTCATAGTAAAGTCTTCACTTTCGTCAATTACAGTTGTTAGTTCTTTCTGTCCTCATGAATGTTAAAAATGTTAAAATTATCTTCATTGTTATATGTAAAGCGATTACGTCAAAGAAGATAAAAGTAAAGCTTATTATTCAAACTATGAATGAAAGTAACATTTTTTGGCAGTATAAATTTATGTTGATATGATAAATTATGTACCTAATGCCAAAGAATTTTACTATATGCCGAAGAATTTTACGTAAACTTAAAGACAGCTACAGAATGCAGAACCATAAATGTATTATAACATATATAAATTTTCCATTTTTCATTTGTGGGTGAAAAAAGTCCGGGCCAGGATTCGAACCAGGGATGTATTGGCTGAAGCCGCCAAAGTTCTACCAACTGAACCATCCCGGACACGAATACTGGAGGACTATTTCATCCAATTAACCTCCACGATCACTTTATCTGGTCTGATACTCTGGATCAGCTCAACAGAATAAATAGAAGGTCAATATATGGAAGTGCAGAAAATCGCTGCATACGAAATTACATTAGATTAATTTTAAACACGATTATTCAATCGGTAAATTAATTACAACAGATGTAAATTTTCCATTTTTCATTTTTTGGGGGAAAAAGTCTCGGCCAGGATTCGAACCAGGGATGTATTGGCTGAAGCTGCCAATGCTCTACCAACTGAGCCATCCCAGATTGAATAATCGTATTTAAAATTAATCTAATGTATTTTCGTATGCAGCGATTTTCTGCAGTTCCATATATTGACCTTCAATTTATTCTGTTGAGCTGATCCAGAGTATAAGACCAGATAAAATGCTCGTTGAGGTTAATTGGGTGAAATAGTCCTCAAGTGTTCGTGTCCGTTAATCGTGTTTAAAATTAATCTAATATAAATGCATTTTCGCATAGAACAAAGATAATTCTCTCAGTAAAGTATAAATAAAGTATTAAGTAATTCTAGTAATGTATAAATTCACAATCAAGAACTTGTAAAAAAATAACGATTCCTTGATCAGGATTACTCATTATTTAAATTTGATTTTTAATGAAGAATGACCTGCATAAAGTTGTTCATGAATTATTGAAGCTCCGTTTTATCACATTACGAATTATTTAACACGTTAACGCAAAACATACTAATGCCCTTTTTGAAGAATTCTGCTCAACACTTTACATGTTGTTAGCTGCTTCATGCAAAAACTTTCATTTACTTCGAGATTGGAAATAAAATTACTTTCCTACGTCATGTCTTCTACAAAAATAAATAAATAAGTAAACTTCATTTAATGAGAAATTTATAGAAAACATGAATTATATTAGTTTCATTGCAATGAATCTATTTGTGTTGTTTGATCATTATAATATTACAGCATACTGCTTAAAAAAAAAACAATAATTATATATAGACATAGAGGTATATAATTGGGTATGTACAAGGTGTTTTTCTTTTAAATTGATGCTATTCAGAATCGCCTGTGGCTCGTTTTAATTGCTGGAATGACACACAATTTTATAAATGGACTACGAAAAACATGGGAAAAATAATCCAACAAAACAAAAAAATGTTCCAATCATCACCAATAAGGGGGGACTTGGCGCTGTCCATTGAAAGAAACCATCAGAAATAGACAAAATTGATATTTTGGATAAAAGGCCATGTTCTATTCATCATATTTATTTTTCCGAAGAGTAATGTAACGCAAATTCGAGGCAAGAATGTGAATTTCCATTTTCCCATTCCGTATTTTATGCCAATTCTCGTTGCTAAAATTATCACAGTGCCAAATTTTCCTCTATCGGTGGTGGCTGAAACAATTTTTTTTCTTTGAATCTTTTTTCCCATAGTTTCATAAGTCCTCTTATAAATTTCCAAGCAGTTTTGGTTATTCGAATGAGTTAAAGAGAGCTCTAAATAGCGTCAGTTTAAAAAAAACCTTTACACTGGAGAAATATCAACAAATAAACATACATGGAAAAGATATACATTGAGAAGATATACATTGAAAAGATTTTGATACGTCATTTGAGATATTTTGGGGATACATCAGCAACAAATATCAAATATATATCATATCAAACTCAACAGATGTAAAGTAAGAGGAATCTATATACACTGTAAAAAAATTCAAGAGGTTACTAAAAATTTTTTAGTAAATTTGTATTCCACGGAATTTTTTAGTAACCATTACAATCTTTTTTTTTTGCAAGTGAAACAAACACCTCTTTTGTAAACTGAGCTAAAGAATTTTTTGTATAACTAACTTAAAACTTTTTAGTATGAGCCACCAAGCAAATTTTAGCAATAGCTCCAAAATTATTTTTAGTAACTATGGCGTATGCCCGAAGAGCAGGAGCTTCCTTCGAGTTGCATCCAGTGGGTAAAAAGACAGACTTCTGAAACGGAAGATTTTCAGCAAAGCCGCAATAGATGGCAGCACCAAACATTGCCACCATGTTTCTAAAGGGGGGAGTTCAGAGATCATTACACAAGGTAACTGCTACGACGGGATTTTCATAATCCTTTTCTTTAACAAGTACTTACATTGCCTACATTCGGAGCATATTTGGTGGCGGCCAGCATCGAACCCAGATACTTTCAGCCTGGAGTTCGGTGCCATGACCACTCGGCTATCACGGCCACACCAAGTGAGTTTTAGTAATAGCTATTAAAAATGTAAACTATTAACTCTATTCGTTGCTAGCTTTTTTCTAGTTATTCTTACAGATTCCTTGTAACCGAGTAAGATTACTAAAAATTTTTTAGTAATTACAAGGATCACTAAAATTTTTTTAGTAGATCGACCCCTTTTTTTACAGTGTATGCTATAAAATTTTAATATGTATACTGTGCAAAAAAAAGATGTAAATTTACAAAACTAGTTTTTGTAAATCATAAGAAAAATCTAGAATTGAAAAAGAATTTACTAAAGTTAAAGAAATTTTACTAAAATTTTATCTGTAACAGATTGCGGATACATAAAAAATATAAGTATCCCAGTTTCCTAAAAAATTTTAAGTAACCTTACAGATTTTTCTATTTACAATGCAAATTTCTGCCTGTAAATTTCTGTTGTTTTTCTTCTTGCCTTTCATAAAATGTTCTATAAATCCCAGTTTCCTAGAAAATTCTTTGTAATAATGTAGATATTTTTTACAGTACACAATTCACTTGCATCATAAAGTTTGTATACGTATGTTATATCTGACGTTTACATGCATATAAATAACTAATCTGCCATAATCATAAATATATTTTTTAAATTATCTGAAACGTTAATATACTTTTTTCAAGAGTAATTTTTTGAGAGAGACCAATATTAATTGAAAAAAATCTCGTACAGAAACACACTAATGTATTGTGGTCGCCACGAAACTTTCTTGTATAGACATATTTCAAACATATGTCTTCTTTTACATCACAATTGACGCATTCAATTCAAAGAAATATCGCAAATGAATTTTCTAAAACAAAATTCAAAGACAATCTTTTTCATATGAAACTTTTTTCCGTCTTATGGTTTTCTCCATGAAGCAATTTTATAATAATTTAAAATTATGCCTTAAATCGGAAACATTTTTTTAATCGATGATGCGATTTGTTTTTTAAAATACGAATTTTAAGTCTTTCAAATACACCGGTGAATGTAGGTCGCTTTTCACCTCACATAGACTACATTTTTATGCGCTAAAAATAATTTCTTGCACCGCTTTTTTTGCAGGTGAATTACAAAATCACACACCAATTTGAATTTTATATGATCAAATCTATAAAAATTTGAACATTTATTGATTGTGAAATTTATTATGTTTTTGAGAAAAAAAAAAAAACAAAAAAAAAATTGTAATTAAACGTAAAATGTAGCTACCGAAATGAAAAAATCTTCTTAAGAAGCCTTTTACTACTGAAAACAAATATTCTATTAACATGTTTTTTCATTTTAAAACATTGAGTTAGACAAAATTCTGTTAAAGGCATAAATTCATACACATTAAAAAATCATTTAAATTTTTATCACAGGCCATGTCAATTTCTGGAAGATCAAGTAATTAGAAAAAAAATATATTTCTTTTTACACTTCTAGATTTTCAAAATGACTTAAATTTAACGGTTTTTAATTACAGCAATATGAAAATATGTCAACAAGTTTTCAGTAAAGAATATTAAATGATTTTAAAATGTTTTCATTAAAAAATCTAGATTGATGTGGCGATCCCAAATTTATCTTTTATCTTATACATGTTAACCCTTCTAAATTCGCTATCAGAGTGGAAAAAAAATAAATGATAATATATGACCATCAAAAGGAATCTAAAGATATGAAATTCCGTGCATTAGTTCTTGACATATGACTACCGATAAAATCTTGTAAATCTTACAAAATGACACTGAACAGCGCAACCTATTAGGTGATTAACACAAAAACCTAATCAGAAAAAAAACTTGCGCCTACGTCTAAATGAAATATAAATTAGTTGATAATTTGTGCATTAGTTTTAAAATAGATCTATTGCGGAAATCGTATGAAATACATCATAGAAGCATCACCTCTTGAGCAATTGAACGAAAACTTAAAAAATATCAATTCATGTCAAGGACTAACTGAATCTGAAATTTGATGAAAATACGTGAATTAGTTCTGGAAATTGAGCTATTGCAGAAATCGTGAAAAATACTGCACAACAGGGACACCTGTGGAGAGATTTATACCAAAAACTAATCAGAACCAATTTGTATCAATGACTAACTGCATATAATTTTTTATTTGAAATCGTACATTCATTTTTGAAATAGAGCGCCCAAAAAATTTGTGTCACATACGGTCACACAGACAGACATTCTGTAAAAACATGTTTTCTTTATGATTTCTGACTCTTGAAACGTGTAAATCCGACAAAAAATGGAATTCAAAAATTTTCATGAACAAAATACTTTCATTTTGTAAAGATATAGGAAAACAAAAATCCGGAAAGTCTCCAGTAAACATTTATGATCATGTGCATGTGCAATCATATAACAACTATATTCCTGTTACAAACTGCTTCGCAATTTGATTTATTGTTGATTAAAATATTAATACTTCATCTGCATCAGTGATCAATTACAACACAAACTTATAACCGATTTGCTTGAAATAGAAACCATTTTATGAGTTGCTTACGATAATTACAAAACTGAATAATGAAATATCGTTTCAGTCTCAGCCCTTAAAGAAGGTTAACTATAACTTTTGATCGCTGTTCTACCATTATGCCACCACTAATACTAATAATTGAAATTGCCAAACTAATATTTATGAATGTTTTCTCGCTTAGTTAATTTTAAGTAATAGGATATTGTAGATATATGATGCTGAAATGGGATATAATTAAAAATGACAGATAATTTATGTTGAGTTTCCGAAAACATATACTATCAACTAGTACGTTTACGCTCGAAAATTACATTTTATACATTTAACCTTAAAATTCTTTTTCATAAATAATCTAATAATTATTTAATAAAATGTATGACATAACATAGGGAACGGAAATAGACAAAATTATTATTATTATTATTATTATTAAAATCAAGTAATATATGTATATATATATATGCAAAACCCGCGAAATCGAGCCCGTATTAGTTGAAATATGCAAAGTGATATTTGTATGTCTAAAGTTTATGATAAGAAATTATACTTCTAGGGATATTTGAAAAATAACATGTAAGTCACAGTTTGACTAAACTACATCATTCCATTGCATCAGACTGAAAAAAAGGTGAAATAAATGAGAAAGACTAAAGCTAATTCTAAATAAATGATCATTTAAAAAATATATTTTGAAACTTTTATGCTCCATCCATACGTTTATTTCAGTATTCATCTAAAGTTTTTAATTTTTTAAAACTTCTTAGCACGCATTTATACCTTAAAATTAACCATCGTGACAAATTCCAAATTTTCGTTTCTAACGTCTCTTTAGGGCTAGTAACACCATCATAAAAGGTCTATATTGAAACAAGAACTGTAACCATTATTTCGCCTTTGAAATGTAAAAAAAAAAAAAAAAAAAAAAAAAAAAAAAAAAAAAAAAAAATCAAAAGTTTTTTTAGAAAGTTTGCTGTTTCTGCCAAACCCCAGGTGGTAGTGGCACCAGCTTAAAATACAACTTCTTGAAATAACAACTAGAGATTATCGCCATTGACTCATAACTATTTCTTTTATAATTGGACTATTCTGTTATCGATCTGTCTACTATAGTATACATAGAAATCGTTTTTAAGCAGTTTATTATAACGCCTTGCAAAACTGAAGGGGTGGCATTGATAAAATTAATTTAATTAAAATAGTAAACTTTTTCAAAATTTTATGACTTGTCGTGTGACGCCAGGTATTCAAATGCAAGTACACGAATATTAAAGTTTCTGAATTATACAATTTTTGTGTACGGGTTCTGTTTCAGACAAACAGAGAACAGAGACGAATGAGGTTTCGTCAACTGAGCAAACCAAAATAAATATTTACATAATTCTCAAAAATAAGTTAATATTATGTCAAATTGGAAATATAATGGACATCAGCAGTTGAATGCATAACGTCATATGAGTTCATACTTTCTGTTTATTAAAATTTATATATTTTTATATTGGGTTTTCTTCTGATTTATGCGTGTTACACTTTGAATATATTTTTTCAGTGTATTAGTATTGCATGTTTAATTTTAAAATTAATTTTTCAAAACAAACATTCTTAAAATTCCGGGCAACTCCAAGTACTTTAGATAATAATAATAATAATAATAATAATAATAATAATAATAATAATAATAATAATAATAATAATAATAAAAACAAGATAATATAAAAAGAGCATATGCAAAATTTCATTAAAATATTATGGGAAAGTTTCCAAAAATTGTCGTATGACGAAAGAAGTACTTTATATTGCAGAAAAGCATAAAAAGAATCATCTTCCGTAAGGATATAAAAATTGTACGTTAATTAATGGAATATAATTACCCGTAGTTCTTAAAAAGTATTTGGTTAGACAGGAAAAAAAGAAAAAAAGAAACTTTTACTGAAAAAAAACTCTGAGAAGAAAATGTATAAATGTAAATCTCTAGAAAAATGATGAAAAATACAGCATAGTTTATTAGGAAGCTAATTATCACACAAAAAATGTCGCTATTTCCAGTTTTATGCGTGATAATAATGAAGTTTCCTTTAACGACTCGACATGTTTTAAAAGTTTTATTCCTCGATTCTCCTTTTAAATTTATTTACAGCTGTTATTTTTGTATTTAATTGTTTTCAAAGGATTGTTCCGCTTTAGTTTTAAAATGTGAAATATTTTAATG
The DNA here is from genome assembly GCA_964019185.1 of Maratus speculifer. NCBI lineage: Eukaryota > Metazoa > Arthropoda > Arachnida > Araneae > Salticidae > Maratus > Maratus speculifer. Next base: position 428,377,817 of record OZ025290.1, on the reverse strand, counting down.
AGTTTAACTAAATATAAAATATTCAAAGTAATGTAATATGATTTTAAAAAAATAAACATTGTGTATAATGAAAGAAAAAAAATGGTGTTTTAAATTAGGTTATTACTTTTAATTATGTGTTATACTAAATATAATATATATAAATGAGAGTAGCCGTATTCAGACAGTCACTTTAAGTGTACTGTTGCCGTTCTGTCGTTAATTATAGAAAAATACCCTATCTACCAGTGAAATCCTATTCAATAGTATGGAGCCATCTACAGGGTGTCCAGCAAATAACACCCTGATTTCAAAATTAAATTTCTCAAAAAAAAAAAAAAAAAAAAAAAAAAAAGATCGACAGTAATATGCGGTAAACGGTTTTTTCATTAGGTAAACTGTAAAAAACTTATACAGAAATTTCAAACAGTGAATATTTTGAAAAAAAAAAGCGTTCTGATTGCAAAGAATGCTTTGATTTGACATTTTTCTTGTTTTAGAATGCCTGCAGTGAAATAATTTTTCAGCTTACAGTGCAGTATTTTAAAGATTTTTCGAAGTAAATTTTTAGAATTTGAAATTTCAAAAATTTAATTTAAAAAATCTATGAAATATGGCATTTTAAGCCGAAAAACACATTCTCTGGCAGCAATCTAAAGCAAGAAAAATGTCAAATCAAAGCATTCTATGCAATCAAAACACAATCTTTTCAAAATATTTACCGTTCGAAACTTTTGTATAAGATTTTTACAGCTTACCTGATAAACAAACCGTTTACTGCATAATTGTATTGATCTATGTTTTTGAGAAATTTAATTTTGAAATCAGGGTGTTATTTGCTGGACACAATGTATCATTAGACGATGCACTCGCCTACCATGTGCTATTTTCAGGCAATTTCAAGAAACCTAAAATTAGCTGTTTTGACCTATTTTATTTTCCTATCAGTGGAAAATAAAATAAATCAAAACAGCTAATTGCGAGAATGCAAAAAAATTAAGGAAATTATGTTATCATAGACATATGTTTCCTATACATACGTTCGTCAGCATATGTTTTATGCGCATATTACTCGCGCTAATTTTATTCAGTCAGTTTTTGTTCTTAGTCATGAGATTAACTGATTTAAAAGATGGCATACTTGCTTTAATTGGACCAATTTGCATTGCTTAAATTTGACCAGATATACGATCATAAATTTGAAAAGCAAGCAATGAATTTCGAGGGTGTACTCTTTGTACATTATTTATGTACAGGGTGTCCAGAAAATAACACCCTGATTTCAAATTTAAATTTCTCAAAAACAAAAATCGATAGAACTATGCAGTAAACGGTTTCTTTATTAGGAAAGCTGTAAAAATGTTATACAGAAGTTTCGAAGGGTGGGTATTTTGAAAAGATTATGTTCTGATTGCAAAGAATGCCTGACTTAACATTTTTCTTGCTTTGAATTGCTTGGTTTGAATGAGATTTTGGGCGGACAACGCCATATTTTAAAGTTTTTTGGAACAAATTTTTTGGAATGTCAAAAAATTAGTTCTAAAAATATGGCTAAGTACCCCGAAAAACTCGTTCTCTACAAGCTATCTAAAGCAACAAAACCGTCAAGTCGAGGATTCTTTGTAATCAGAACACAATCTTTTCAAAATATTCACCGTTCGAAACTTTTGTATAAGATTTTTACAGCTTACCTAATAAAGAAACCGTTTACCACATAGTTCTATCGATTTTTGTTTTTGAGAAATTTAAATTTGAAATCAGGGTGTTATTTGCTGGACACCCTGTATATATTTAATATTTTGTAACGAATTTCTATTTACACGCAAGTTTTATTACTTTCATTATTTTTTTTTTAATCTGGGTAATTTTTATACAGTTTAGGCCTATATAATTTAAAAATATTTCCGCGCGTTTATGCAACAAATTTTGTTTGCAATTTCTTCTTTTATCTTGGATGTACTTGTATTTGTTTTCTTTGAATTTTTTATTCGTACGACGTATTGAATTTACAGTGTTGAATTTAGATATTTTCCATCTGGAAAGGGGGGGGGTGGAGCAGGAGTTGTCTTCTTATAATTCTGGAGGTTTGAATTACACTGTTTTATCACCATTGATTTTTCAACGCAAACATTCTTAAACTCTGGGGAATGGCGGGTACTTTAGCTATAATAAAATAAATTCAAGAAAATATAAAAAGAACATATGCAAAATGTAATTAAAATATTATGAGAAAATTTCCAAAATAGTATTTCCTTATGGCGAAAGAAATACTTTATATTACAGATAAAAGCATTAAAAAGAATAATCTTCCAAAAGGATATAAAAAGAGTACGGTAATTAATAGAACAAGACAGAACACGTCAAATTTTGACGAAAGAAAATGTTTAAAAAGGAGCTGTTTCATTGATTTAGAATAAATCTACAAAATTAGTTTATAGTAAAAATTGTATTTTATATTGGTAAGCTTAACCCTTAAACAAACAATATTTAATGTCAAATTAACAAAACACTATTTCTATAAAACTCAGTTGTAGAAATTGTTAAAATTAAACTTTAATCGTACATGTAAGCAGTAAAAAATAATAAAGATCTGTTATTGTAATAAAGTCATCAATTTAGTTTCTCATGCTAGTATTCCAAAAGGAAAAAAAAGCAAAATTTATTCAACTTTGACTCAATCATAGAATTTTTTTCCATGAAATCTAAATCCCGCATCATTTTCATCATATCGAAATTTACAAAGGTACATGTCGTATCTGTATTCATTTTTTCAGAAAAATTTGGCATTTTAATTTGATCATTTTTTATTCAAAACTTGAAGTCTCAAAGCTATTAGCTGCAACAGATATCAAACTATTGATATTCTTTTACGTGTAAATCAAATTTTGTAAATGAAATCAAAACACACCGGGTTTTATAACAGAAAATACTTAAATTCAAATTTTTTCCCTTTTAATGAGAAAATGACAACATAAAGATACACTAATCAATTTCTTCCCTTTTTTCCTTTGCTTTTAATAGAAATGGAATACTCCTGTTGCCACGATTAGAAAAGTGGTATTAAAACTACAAAAAAAATAATATTTAAAAAGAAATTAAGATGCAGCTTTCAAACAAACTTCATTTAAAAGCACATTTTTCCCCCTGTACGATGGTGCAAGATTTGAAAATGTGGAATATTTAGAAGTTAAAAAAATTGTAGTAGCAAAAATTTCAATACCGAAATTTCATTTAAAATTTGATTGAGTTGCCATTCACAAAATGACGTATGCGTTACGCACAGATATGTTTGGCCTTTATAATATAGATATAATTACCCGCAGTTCTTATAAGTATTTGGTTAGACAAAAAAAAGAGAAAAAAATACATTTACTGAAAAAAAAGACCTCTGATAAGTATATCATTAACTGTAAATCTCTAGAAAAATGATGAAAAATACAGCATAGTTTATTAGGAAGCTAATTATCACACAAAAAATGCCGCCATTTTCAGTTTGATGCATGATAGTAATTAAGTTTCCTTTAACGACTCGACATATTTTAAGGGTTTTTATTCCTCGATTCTCCTTTTAAATTTATTTACAGCTGTTATTTCTTCATTTAATTCTTCTGAAGGAATTGTTCCGTTTTCGCTTTAAAAGGCGAAATATTTTAATGGGTTTAACTAAACGTAAAAATTAAAGTAATTTAATATGATTTAAATAAAATAAACATTGTGTTTCATGAAAGAAAATAAATGAGGTTTTATATTATGTTGTTAGTCATAATTATGTGTTATACTAAATATAATATACAGGGTGTCTATAAAAGAACTCCGGGGTTTTAAAAATTCATATCTCACTAACTATAAAAGATAGCAAAATTTAGTCGATTTCTCTGAAAAGAGTAGCTCAAAAAGTTTTACTCATACGAATTATGAATGTTTACATCAACTGTTGGCGGCGCTGCAGGGCGTTGACCTTGAAATGATGGCGACTCCGCAACAAAAGGCTCAATATGTTATTTGGCTCATAGAAACGATAGAAATTTCTTCTGGGGGCATATCAAGAATCTTGTGTATGCAGAGAAAATTCGTGATTTTTAACATCTCAGGGAACGAATAGTCAATTGTGTGGCAACCGTCCCCCCAGACATGCTCGCCAGGACATGGGAAGAGGTAGAATACCGTTTAGACGTCTGCCATGCCATTAACGGGGCTCATATAGGACTTTACTAAGTGTTAAAAAAAAACTTGAAAATGCAAGCTTTTCATTCATGTATAAAACATGTATGTATGTTTTTTATTTCATTAAAATATTTTGCCTCAAAACTCCGGAGTTCTTTTATAGACACCCTGTATATGACGACCTCAGAAGCCAAAAGGTACAAGTGACAAAATTACGATTTGGAGTAAATTGAGTTTAAAGATAATTGATGTTAAATTGGAACATCAATAACAATTGAGTGAATTGAAATAGGAAATTTTTGCTTGTTGCATTCTGGTCTTTAAATTCTTATTTCAATAACTGTTAAAAAATAAAGTACAATTTTCTTTAAATGTATAATTAATCAATTTTGTTTGTTTTTCGAAAAAAGTGGTTTGCCTCTATAACTCAGCAAATAATAAGAAAATCACTTATATTTCTTTACCTGAAATGAAAAAAGCATATTTTTAGGTCGTCTGTGTATTTAGTTTGTTTTTTTCAACTTTGTCACTTATACCCCTTGGCTTCTGGGGTCCGCATATATAAATGAGAATAGCCGTATTCAGGCAGCCGCTTTAAATGGACAGTTGCCATTCTGTCGATAAATATAGAAAAAGATACCATCTACCAGTGAAATCATACTCAATTGTATGGAGTCATCTATGATTAGTCGAAGCACTCGCCTATCATGTGCTATTTTCAGATAATTTTAAGAAACCCAAAATTAGCTGTTTTGATCTAGTTTACTTCCCACTGATAGTCACAGAATAAGGACAAATTAAGGTAATTTGTTTTGTTTTATATACATGTGTTAATCTTCATATGTTTTATGCGCACGTTTTTCGCACGAATTTGTTTTATTCTGTTTTTGTTCTTAGTCATGGTATAATCTGATTTTAAAGATGGCATATTTTCCTTTATTGGACCAATTTGCATTGCTTAAATTTGACCAGATATACTTTCATAAATCTGAAAGTAATGAATTTCGAGGGTTGTACGCTTCGCACACTATACATGCATTTTTTTAAAATTTTATAATAAACTTCTATTTCTATGAAAGTATTTGAAATTTTATTTGAATTTTTATTTTATTTTTAAATTTGGATTAAAAAAAAATTTGCACAATTTAGGACTATATAATTAAAAAAAAAATATTTCAACATGTATGTGCAATAAATTTCGTTTACATTTTTTAAAAAACCTTGTATGTACTTGTATTTGTTTTCTTTGAATTCTTTATTCGTAAAGCGTATTGAATTTACAGTGTTGAATTTAGATATTTTCCAACTGAAATGGGGGGGGGGAGTTTGCTTCCTATAATTATGGAAGTTGAAATTACACTGTTTTGTCATCATTGTTGATTTATCAAAGCAAACATATTTAAATTCTGGGCAACGGCGGGTACTTTAGCTATAATAAAATAAAATCAAGATAACATAAACAGAACATATGCAAAACATAAATAAAATATTATGAGAAATTTCCAAAAAAATTGTCCTATGACGAAAGAAGTACTTTATAAATCAGAAAAGCATTAAAAAGAATAATCTTCCGAAAGGATATAAAAAGTAGTACGTTAATTAACAGACTATAAAAACCCGTAAATCTCACAAGTACTTGGTTAGACAGGAAAAAAAGAATAAATTACTTTTACAGGAAAAAAAAAACTCTGAGAAGAAAATTATTAAGCGTAAATTTGAACGAAAATGATGAAAAATACAGCATTGTTTATTAAGAAGCTAAATATCACACAAAAAATGTCGCCATTTCCAGTTTGATGCGTGATAATAATGAAGTTTTCTTTAACGACTCGACATATTTTAGAAGTTTTATTCCTCAGTTCTCCTTTTAAATTTATTTACAGCTATTATTTGGACATTTAATTGTTTTAAAGGAATTGTTCCGTTTGTGTTTTTCAAAAGAAAAATATTTTAATGAATTTAACTAAACGTAGAATATTGAAAGAAATTTAACATGATAAAATAAACATTGTGTATCATGAAAGCAAATATAAGGGGTTTTAAATTGTGTTATTACTCATAATTGTGAGCTACACTAAATATTGTATATATATTAAACCCGTGACTACTATACTAGTGTGAAATCGCAGAGGAAGACCCTGATAGCTCAATAATACTAACAATTTTAAATAAAGAAATCTTATAAACATCTAATAACCATCTAGTAAACCATCTAATAAACACCTAATAAACATCTAATAACCCTAATATAGTAAAGAAAGTTATTCAAATAAATATAAGTTTATATAAGTTTTAAGGCACTCGATTATTTACAGGGAAACACAAAATAAACTGGTTTTAGTACTGTCGGTAAACGGTAAAACAAAAAAACGTTTTTTTTTAACTAAGTTTTTTTCTTTTTAAGTTTAGTTAAATTTTTGGCTAGTACGTGTTGTGTATAAATTCTGTTCGCAACATATGGGGCGACACAATCGAATTCGATTACATTTTAAATTACTGATGAAATTTCAGAAGGTGAACTTTTGTACATTCTTTTTATGTAATTAAACTATAATGGGCATATAAATGTGTAGATCATATATAAAGTTACTAAAGTTCTGATACATTTTCCAACAAGGATGATAATGGATGAAATTGTATTTTAAGTGTGCTTTTAATTTTCAAAGAAACAATCTGCACTTTATGATATGATGAAATTTTGTTGCAGTATTTTGAATTGTTAAGAAATTGTATCACAATTTGTGTTGGTGCATGATTGCTTCCTATTTAATTCTTAATTGTTTGCTTCAAAATTGAAGTATGAAAAGATTGTGTTTTAATGTCTGAAAGATGTCACTCACGTAGTTGAGTACATAACAAGCATTGCCAACATTTATTAAAAATCTCCTATAATTTCCGACCATTGCCTTCACCAGAAGTTTCGTATCCTTCGATGTAATCAACTTTTAAATACACACTTTTTAAATTTTCAAGGTGATAAAATTTTATGACAGTGTCTTGTATTTGTATAAAAGTGTTTTCTATTTTATGTTTGACGCATGTTTTTTCCCTTCCTATTTAATATATTCTTTTGAAATTGAAGCATCAAAAGCGTTCATTTTAATCTCGGAAGAATTCCTATTAATTTACAAAGTTAAAGACATAACAAGTGTTTGTTAATATTTATTAAACAGCTGTTATAAACTTACGACCTTTATCTTCACCAAAAGTTTAGTTCATTTTAATGTAACCGTCCTTTTAAAATATATAATATAAAACTTCTAAGGTCGATATTTTGAAAGAATTTATGAAGCTTCAAACAAAAGTTTGCCCGTTAAGTACAATTATTATAATTATTAACTATTCTGCACCAGGTGGATTTTTTCCTTTGTGACAATGAACGATATTAGTCTTTATTTTCCATCAAGTTTGTTCAAAATATTTTTTTCTCTTTAGAATACAAAAGAGTGTTTGTGATAATGATAGAGATTTTCAGATTTCTGGAATAACGGTTATAGTTAGTGATTCTTAAGAATTTTTTTTCGAAAAACATTTAAGGTAATATTTTTATTAAAAAAAACAGTTTTTAAAGATTGGATAGACAATTAAAATTTTTGTGCAGGAATCGATATTTATTTTCTTTTTTGTTTTCTTCTATAATCATTAAACAAATTGCATTTTTTTCTATAGAGATTTTGTGATGCATATTTGTTTTAATCTGGAAACATAGCATCTTCGTATATTATGACTATGGACAAATATAAATAAATTAATATTTATTGATATAAAAGTATAATTTAAAAGTTTTGTTGAGAAAAATTGTATTTTAATTTCCCGTAAGACCTGTTTCTGTAACATCTGAGCAATTAGCATCCCTTGTGAAGTTGCTAAAAAAAACTAAACACCATTTTTTATAGGGAGTACTTTTATTTCAGTCTCCTAAATAAATTTACACACTAACTCAGGGTATAAAAGTCGCTTTTACAATAAATAAATAAATAAATAAAAATATAAAATGTATCATACTTTAATGCAAATATATAGCAGTTACTTTTAAACAAATTTAATTTAAAACTAAACGCATGGAAATCATAACAACAATACATTTAGAAGATTCTAGATTTTAGAAACTAATTCCTTTTACTACCGAAAGCTATCTGTAATCTCTAAGATATGTATAGAAAAAGATGGGCTTTGGAACAACTGATTACGGAAAAATCAATGCCATTTATGAAATACAAATGGTAAACTCTTAACGCTGTTAAATTAATTTATATTTTATAAAACAATTAGAATTATATTTCAGGTAAATAAATTATTATTATTTTTTTAACACTTTAACCGTCCTAACCGAGTCTTTATCATCACAAAACTTTTAAAATCAACCTCAAATCGGATGATTTTATACAAAATCAATATTAAAGCTAATTTTTGAAAGTGAATATGATAAATCAATATCTAAGGTTAACAAATAAAAATTGTCATGCCAATACTTTTTATAGCTACTATTTTATGAAACTTTAAATATCAATGAAAATTTCTGCAGAATACTTAAAGGATAATAAAGAAGTCTTTTCGCATAAACAAAACAAAAATCATTATTATATAAAATACAAGTTTATGAAGGTTTTTAAAGCCATATTAGCCATAAGTGGCAACTAAATCGGCTGATTATATAACAGTTTTTTTAATGAAAAGTATTGTGTGTACAGATTTATCATTTATCTGCAGAAAAATCCAACATAATTCGTTTACAGTACTGTATATGAAAGATAATTATTGAAATTACAGTTCAAACCACAGAGGTGCATATTAAATCAAGTGATAAACAAATCCTTGATTGCCTCTCACTGTTGAACTTAAGGTTTCTGCATCAGTTCCTCCATGGTCAAAATTATTTCTATTCTTGTCTGTCCGAATTACTTGGATTTTTATGTTTCTTATTTTATTTTTGAAAATTCTGATAAATTCGTAAATGATCTCTCATCATCTCATTTTCTCACTTCAGCTTCGAAATTGCCTTTGTAATTCTTTCTTTATTTCACCTGTCTCTTCATTTTTTGGTTGTAAAAATACATTTATTCCTTTCATTTATCTCTCTCTCACTTTTATAATTTTTTTTTGTTTCTTTATTTTTTTGTATTTTTGTAGTTTTTTAGAAATTTACTTCTTTATTTATTTTTCATTTTTCTTTATTTGTTTTATTTTCTCCCCTCTTTTATTTTTGTTATGTTTTTTTTAACATTTTGGCAACGATTTCCAATTCTGCATGCTCTCACTTGTGATTTTTATTTTCTCCCCTCTTTTATTTTTGTTATGTCTTTTTAACATTTTGGCAACGATTTCCAATTCTGCATGCTCTCACTTGTGATTTTTATTTTCTCTCCTTTTTTATTTTTGTTATATCTTTTTATCATTTTGGCAATGATTTCCAATTCTGCATGCTCTCACTTGTGATTTTTATTTTCTCTCCTTTTTTATTTTTGTTATATCTTTTTTATCATTTTGGCAATGATTTCCAATTCTGCATGCTCTCACTTGTGATTTTTATTTTCTCTCCTCTTTTATTTTTGTTATGTCTTTTTTTACATTTTGGCAACGATTTCCAATTCTGCATGCTCTCACTTGTGATTTTTATTTTCTCTCCTTTTTTATTTTTGTTATATCTTTTTATCATTTTGGCAATGATTTCCAATTCTGCATGCTCTCACTTGTGATTTTTATTTTCTCCTCTCTTTTATTTTTGTTATGTCTTTTTAACATTTTGGCAACGATTTCCAATTCTGCATGCTCCCACTTGTGATTTTTATTTTCTCCTCTCTTTTATTTTTGTTATGTCGTTTTAACATTTTGGCAACGATTTCCAATTCTGCATGCTCTCACTTGTGATTTTTATTTTCTCCTCTCTTTTATTTTTGTTATGTCTTTTTAACATTTTGGCAACGATTTCCAATTCTGCATGCTCTCACTTGTGATTTTTATTTTCTCCTCTCTTTTATTTTTGTTATGTCTTTTTAACATTTTGGCAACGATTTCCAATTCTGCATGCTCTCACTTGTGATTTTTAATTTTCTTTACAACTAAAGAGTCCTTTTTGTAAAGAAAATAATAAAAAAATCCCTCTTTTCAAAATACTACCAAAAGAAAAAAAAAGAAAGTGATAACTGTAACCTGCAAAGAACAGCATTCTACGTAACCAAATTGTGGTAGAAACTTTAAGGGGTGATAGAACACATCAAGACAAACAATATTAAATAGGAAAATAAAGGCACCAAACGTTTTCCCAAGGAAATAGGCGCCATTAAAGTTTTAGGATTAAAAATTTCAAATAAACATAAAAAACGGAAAAATTCGTCGATTGATTTGCGGTTTTCACTAAAACTCTTCTATATGTCAGTATTTTCTTGAAAACAAATTATAAAGATAAATTTTAGAAAATGCTGATAGCACTTTAGACTTTGGAGTAACGAACGATTTTTTTTAATGGTTATTTTTTGCATCTCATTAGAGTTTTTAATAAGCTTAGACATAAACTTAAATTTTGAGCTCAAAATCTAAATCACTGGGAGGGGTTAAGTAGCTCAAACTGAACTGTGTTTAGGGGGGGGGGGTAAAATTTCAACTGATTATAAAAAAGGGAAAAATTGGTCAATTCGTTTGTTGTTTTCACAAAAACTATTCTTTATGGCAGTATTTTCTTGAAAATAAATTTTAAAAATAAATTTCAAAAAAATTCATTAGAGGGCACTTTAAACTTAAGAGTAACGAACAACTATTTTTATGCGTTATTTTTTGTACCTATGCTTGTAAAATGTTTGCAAAATCTTAGACTTAAATTTTGAGCTCAAATTCTGAATCGTTGAGAGGGGTTAAGAAGCGCAAATTGAAATGTGTTCAGGAGTTCCCGCCTCGAACACAGTTCGATTTTGCACTACTTAACTACTCTAAACTATTCAGATTTTGAGTACAAAATTTAAGTTTAAGCTTTTGCAAGCATTTAAAGAGATTAAAAAAATTAATGTTAAAAATAGTTGTAAGTTACTGCGCCTTCTATCAGCGTTTTTTGAAATTTATCCTTAAAATTTACTTTCAAGAAAATACTGATTTAAAGAGTAGTTTTAGCGAAAACCTCAAACGAATCGACCATTTTTCCATTTTTTTATAATCATTTGAAATTTGAACCTCTGAACACGGTTCAGTTGCTCGATTTAACCACTTCGAACTATTCAGATTTTGAGCTCAAAATTTAAGTTTAAGTCTAAGCATTCGAAAACTTTTAATGAAAGGGAAAAAATAACGGAAAAATTAGTTGTTCGTTACTCCAAAGTATTAAGCGCCCTCTATCGGTATTTTTTTAACTCTACCTTTATAATTTATTTTCAAGAAAATACTGACATAAAGAATAATTTTAGTGAAAACGCAAATCAATCGACGAATTTTTCCGTTTTTTATGTTTATTTGAAATTTTGGATCCTAAGCTTTAATGGCGCATATCTCCTTCGGAAAACGTTTGGGACCCTTAATTTCCTATTTAATATTGTTTGTCTTGGTGTGTCCTGATGTTGACCCTTCAAAGTTTTGCCCAAGAGTTTAGATACTCACTGTATAGGCCAGCACAGATTAGGAGAGTTTTCCAATCAAAAACAGTAATTGCTAAAATTGCCTTTCAAATTTGTTATTCATTTTTTAAAACCATCTTTTTTTAATCAGCTGATAAAATATTGCTGCAGTATTTTGAATGTGTGGAAAATAGTTTCATAATCTATATTTGATTAATGATTATTTCTTCATGTTTAATTTTTAAGTTTATCTTTTAAAACTGGATTTTAAAAACACGCGTTTTAATATTTAAAGGATTGCTATTGATTTATAAAAGTGAGTACATAACAAGAGTTTTTCAACATTTATTCAAGATCTCTTATGAATTTCGGACTATTATTTTCTCCAAAAGTTTAGCGCACTTTTATGCAATCATCTTTTTCTTAATATATTGTGTTAAAACTTCTATGATCGATATTTCGAAAGAACTTATGAAGCTTTAAACAAAAGCTTATCCATTAATTTCGAAATTTATTATACTAATTTAGAATTATGCGCCAGGTGGATTTTTTCTTTTGCAGCAATGAACGAGTTTAGGCTTTTTTTATCAAGTTTATTTAAAAAAAAATTTTTTACTCTTAGAAAACAAAACAATGACTGTGATAATGACAGAGATTTTTAAATTTCTGGAATAACAGTTTTAAGTTAATGACTCTTTATAATTCGCTTTCAAAAAACACTTTGTGTAATATTTTTATTTTTTAAACAGTTTTTAAAGAATGGATGGACAATTAAAATGCTGATGCATGAATTATTATATTTTTTCTTTCCAAGATTAATTTTTTTCTATATTCATTAAATGAATTGCATTTATTTGTATAGTGATTACATGGCATGTCGCAAATGTGTAATCATCGTATATTATGACTGTAGAAAAATATTGATAGATTATTGCTTATAGATAAAAAATAATAATTTAAAATCTCTTAGAAAAATGCACACACTAACTCAAATAATAATGAAATAATAAAAGTTTGAGTCATCTTTATATAAATATAAAACCTATCTTACTTTATTGTAAACTTGTAGAAGTTAGCATTTCTGTAACTTTGTTGTATGAATAGTCTATTTTCCTGTCTTCTGCACATTCTCAGTTTTCATCAATAGATATTTTATTTCATTTTAATTATCACTAGATCCTCTAATGCATACAACTCTATTGACTGAAGAACGAAAAACTGATTGAATGAATGAAAAATCAAAGTTTTTTGTCAAGGTATGATTTATCATTGTTGTTAGTGGCATTTTTTTATCCAATAAAACTTTTTTATTCCTCACTTAGTGAATGACGATCGACATTTGCAAGAAATCGCGCAAATAACATGGAAACGATGTTTGAATTTATTTAAATGCTAAAGAGAAAATTGTTGAAATTTATTTATAAAGGTATCAAGTATTTGTTGAATTTTCATTAGTTATCTGTAGTATGTTTAATTCTAATTAGTTAATACAGTTTTATCTTATCTCATTTAAACCAGCTGTTTTGTTTTGACAAGCAATCGTGTTGTCCCTAATATTTTACAAATAAATGAAAACATTTTGTTGATATGTGTTGCATTTATGCAACATTAGGTGTTTTTTTCCACAAAATAAAAAAATAAAATAAAAATACAATAAAATAAAATAAATAAATAAATAAATTACAAAAAATAAATTAAATGATATATTTACTTGTAAATGATGCGTGCTATTTACATAATTAATGTGTGCAATGTTTCTGACATATCTTATTGCACTCCTTTGATTTACTTCCTTACGCTACATTAAATTTTCTAAATAACTTCATGGTGCTGCAAGGAAACTTTCTCCGTAACAAACTAATTGAGAATATAATGTATTTATGCAAATAATTTACGTACAAAAACTGCGACTCCGAGTGTTTCAAAAGGATAACTTTTAATAATGAGTATGAAAACAATTTTGGGAACTATGTTTGTGGGACTTCCAAATATAAATATTTGCCATAAACGCATACATGCTTTAATTAATAGAATAAGGTTGTGAGTATATATATATAGCATTTGAATTTATGTGTTCTAATGGGGATTATACATGCATCAAATAATTAAATTTAGCGAAATACATAATCATATAAATAGGAAAATATTTATTCATTTCGTAAAGTATAAAGTTATTAAAAACTACTGAATAAAGATTTTTTTAAATTGATTTTAATCAAAGTAATTTCGAACCAAAAATTAATATAACCATTATGAAAAATCATATTCTTAAAAAAATAAGCTTTTTTCTTCCTATATATTTTAATATTAAAAGGCTTATTTTTAAAAAAAACGCGACTAAAATCTCTAGGAAATGTATTTTTTTTAATCAAATATTGAATCAAATAAAATTATTCGGCTATTGGAAAATGAATGATATTTGAACATATGAATGAACATATAGAATTTCTGAAATATATATGTTTTTGTGAAAATTAGAATACATATTGAAAAACAAGGCTTTGCGCGTTTAGATTTTGAGAAATATTCTAAGTGGCATATGTGCACATTTGAAATGGATTGCTAGTTAAAAAATGCTTACTTCTATCAAAATAGCATTTTTAAAGGTTTGAAGAATTTACGATTTTTTTCTCCTTAAAATTTTGAATTTTGTTATAATCTATTCTTAACATGCTTTTATCTGTTAAAGATAAAAGCCATGCCCATTTTAAAATTTCTAGTCTCATAAATATCACAAATATAATGAGTTAAAAGCGTTTTTTCTATTCAAATAATAAAAATATATCTGTGCGTGTAATAACATTTTAAAGAAAGCTAAAACGTTCAACATTATTTGTTATTTTTACATTATTTATTATTTTTAAGCAGAAATTTTTAATTTGAAAATTTTAACCTTAACAATTTTGTTGAAATCGCAATTAAGAATGTTTCTAGATCAATTTTCACGCCATCGCTCATTTAAATTTCGAACATTCCATTAAAACAGAGCATTTCCTCTTAAAAATATTTGTAGTGTCAAATCTGTGAAGCAGTTCTTAACAGTACCATAGATGACACATTATTATACATAACTCTTTTCAATATCACAATACACAAGATTAATAAGCGATTTTTTTGTTTATCACAAGAATTGCAACAAAATCAATGTATTAGTTATAAAACAAAATAAGTTTATTAATTAAAAATTGCCTTTTTTAAAAGATAATTTAAGTATTTTTTCAAACAAGATTATTTTAAATGATATATTGTGTACATTTTAAAAATAGAACTTTACCGAAAAAATTAAAAAAAAATTCCTTTTCAATTTCTTAAAATTGCAAGAAAAGCATGTACTTGACAGATTAAATTTAACTTTTCATGTAACTTTTATGATTCGAAAGGACATCAAGATACAATTAAAAAACAACAATATAAAATTTATTTGAAATGCTTAGTAAAGAATTTCAAAGTCTTTCTGTACTTATGTTATAAAACCACTTACCTACTTATAGTACTTATTACTAGCCAATACCTACTTAATAACGACCAAAACAAATTTAAAAGTCAAAGAAATTTTTTTAACAATTCACCAAAATAAATATTACTTTTTAGAAGGACTGATATAAATTAATATTATGTAAGTAGCTTTGCTTTAAATGTATTTACCGTTTGCAAATATCTATAATATCGTAACTAAGCGCAAATTTCATGCATTTGCAATAAAAATTGAATTACTGATTAAAATCTTTGTAGATATATAATATAAAATAAATGATACGTTTAACACTATGAAAAAAAAACTTTTAAAATTAGCTTTTTATTTTTCTAATCACATTAAAAGAAAAAATAAATTTACGCCTTATGCTATCACTAAATTACGTTTTACTATAAGCTGTATTGTTTAATACGTCTTTTACTAAATTTTAAAACAACGATATGTTTTTCTAAATTGTGAAACATCCTTAAGCTTCTTTATTAAATTATCGTATGGCTAAATTAGAGCAACTTTATTTGTACGTGTTTTTAAGTTAATTGAATAAAGATAAAGGCACGCGTAATTACAAATAATATTTAAGAAAATAAATTTTAAATCTCTTCATATGCTACTCTAACATCAGATGAAAAGAACATGTAAAAACTATATCACAAATTATTAAATGTCACTTTATTTTATAAATTTTTCTTATATTTAAGCTTAAATAATTACAGAGTTAGAAAATTAATTTTTCATTAAGTATTATATTGTGAAATGACTTTAAACTAACGTAGAAATCAGATAATATTTAAAATTTCAAATCTTTGTGGCATGCCTATGTTATATAAAAGTAATATTTGTTACTTTGTAGGTGTGGGGGGAAGAGAGGTAGTCTTTGCAATGACCTAACTTATTTTATAATTAATGGTACCGAAATGATGTTTCGTTCTATTCAAACAATGGCTATTATCTTATGACGTTTCCACTAACCCAAAGAGTGTGCAAAAGCAAAAAATCGTCTAAAATGCGATTTTATTCCGTTACTGAAAGGTATAGAAACGTAAAATTCGATATGTCAATTATTTATAAGATATAAATGATCTATAAATATATTTACAAAAAAATACGAAATTTAAAGGAAGGGGGAAATGAAAATGAGCAAAAAATATTCAGTGTAGCAATCTCAGGGAGTAATTAACCAATTTAAAAAAATATGATGACAAAATGATGGTGAAGGTCCTTGCTTAAAAATAGGTTATAACTTATGTCGGTTTTGCTATCCCAAAGGGGGTGCAGGAGCAAAAAAAGTTGTAAATTTTAGTTTTGTATTACTGAAGGGTCTAGAAACATGAACTTTGGATTCGTAGTTACCTTTCAGATATAATTGATCTGTTAGAACATATCTTAAAACAATCGAAATGTAAAATGTGTGAATTTGCATGAAAATCATTTTAATAAAACGTTCTAAAATCTTATTTCTATGCTCTTTCAGGAGGTAGCAAATCAATTAAAAAAAATAATGGTGTGGAAGTGATGGTGAAAGCTCTTACTCTATCATAGACTATATTTAATGTTGTTCTCACTACCATCTGGAGGTCGCAGAAGCAAAAAACACTCTAAATTATGGTTTTTGTGTTACGGAAGGGACCTAGAAACATGAAATTGGATATGGTAATTACCTATAAGATATAAGTGATACCTAAGAGTATTTCCTAAACAAATCAAAACTCAAAAAGCGTTAAAAATCGGCGAATAGCGTTTTGAAAACGTTCTAAACTGCACTCATGAACTACCAAAACTCATGAACTACCGAACCAATTTCAAAGTAATGTTTGGAAATTGATGGTGATAGCACTTAACTCAATATAAGCTTTATTTCATCTCACTGTCACCATTAGCTAAGTGTTACAGGATTAAAAATTGATCTAAATTGTGATTTTTTGTGATACTATAAGGACTAGCAAATTGAAATTTGTCATGATGATTATTTATGAGATTTTAATGCTCTCCAAGGACTTTTAAAAAAAGAATTCAAAAAGAGTGAAATTCCCCAAAAGTGAGCTTCAATATGAGGAGCCACAGTGGAAAATAATTTTAGATCATTATCTATTTTGAATTTATTGTTTTACAGTAGAATGCGTGGCTTTGTTTACATCTCTTTCTCCCGTTCTACTTCTATTGACCATGGGGCGAATTGTATTATAATTTATTTACAATTATTGCTTTTACTAGAATTGGAATCAAAACATATAAAAAATTATTTGCTTTTGATACATTTTGCAACACCTTTTTTGAGTACTATAAATTGTTTATTAAAATGTTCTGCTTTTGTAACAATATTTTTCGATAAAAGGTATATTTCGCCTGATTCAGAATTTAAAATAATTTGCCCCACATAAATCCACATTCAAATTGCTTATAAACAGTGAAATGCGGTTTCCCGTAAATGCTAATTGCTTTACTAAACTTTCAAAGAATTTCAGTACAAGAAATACGAAAGCGTTGTTAAAAATTAACGTCACAGAAGTAATTTTAAATATTTCGCTAATCCTAACACTCAATCACTTGTAAGAGTTCAATTAACGCCGAAAGGAAGCAAACGAACTGAAAAATTACTATGCATCATAAATCTAAACATTTATGTTTCAGTAATTCCTACGGCTGAAAGTGAAGTCGTAACTTTCCTCAGTTAATCTCTTTAGTTTATTCTGTTAGGGATTTTATCTCTTAAATGTGAGTAGTGTTAAATTTCACTTGATCCCTACATGTAATCCATTATGTGAAAGAAAATAAACGTAAAGATCGAAATTATAAGTAAATATTAAGTTTATTTTACTTATATATAATTAAGGTGATATGCCAATGTAATATATGCAGGTTGAAAGTCAGCTACGAACTTTGAGTACATTTTTTGCATAAAATACAGTTGATTATTCCATCTTGTGCCTTTTAAAGGTGCTCGATACGAAAAAAAATTCTATAACTGTAATCTGTTTTATATTTTTAGGTTCTCGCTTGAATAAAGCGTAGTCATAATAGAAATTAAAAAAGAATGTTCAATTTTCATTCTAACAATGACTTTAAAATTGAATTTTTTGAAAAGACATCACATTTTTAGGCGATTTCTTATTGAATAAATGCAAAATATGCGAGAACTACTATGTAAGAAAAATTTCTATCTGTATCAAACTGTTCAAAATGTTCTACAGATGCAAAATAAAGAAAAATTGATAAAATAAAAATATTTCACAAGCAAATACCTTGCACCACATAAATTCACATTCAAAGTGCATATAAACAGTGAAATGCGATTTCCTGT
Source organism: Maratus speculifer (assembly GCA_964019185.1). NCBI lineage: Eukaryota > Metazoa > Arthropoda > Arachnida > Araneae > Salticidae > Maratus > Maratus speculifer. The sequence goes on along the minus strand of OZ025290.1, from coordinate 428,359,363 downwards.
AAATGTGAATTGCATTACTAAATTTTCAAGGAATTTCCGCGTAAGAAATATTAAAGCTTTCATAAAAAATAAAGTTACACAATAAATTTTAGATATTTCGCTAATCCTAACACTCAGACACTTATAAGAATTAAATTAACGCCAAAAGGAAATGAAGGAACTGAAAAATTATCATGCATCATAAATCTAAACATTTATGTTTCGGCAATTCCTACGGTTGAAAGTGTAACTTACCTCCGTTTCAGCTCCTTAGTTTATTCTGACAGGGATTTTATCTCTTAAAAGTGAATGGTGTTAAAGTTTACGTAATCACTATATGTAAGACATTATTTTAATAAAATATGAACGAAAAGATCGAAATTTAAGGTGAATGTTAAATTTATTTTAGTACTATATAATTTAGATAATATGCCGAAGTTATTTATGCAACTTGTAAATCAGCTACGCACTTTGAGTATATTTTTGAATAAAATAATGTTGATTATTTCATCGTGTGCCTTTGAAAATAACTCGTTATTTTATCATTGTAACCTGTTCTACATTGTTAGATTCTCGTTTGAATTAAGCATAGTGATAATAGATAAAAAATGTGTTAAATTCTAAATATAGCTATAACTTAAAAAATGATTTTTTTTAATCGCATAATATTTTTAAGCGATTTTTCATTAAAAATAAAGATTCTTTGTACAAACTCCATATATGCGAGAACTACTATGTAATTAAAATTCCTATATGCGTCAAAATGTTCAAAATATTCTACAGTTGTAAATATATATACATATATATATGTTACAGGCCAAACCCGATTTTAGGCCAAACTAGATTGGCCTAGTCCAAACTAGTCTATCCTAATGCCCATCGGATAGACTAGTTTTTCCTAGGCCAAACTAGTCTATCCTAATGCTCATAGGATAAACTAGTTTTTCCTAGGCCAAACTAGTCTATCCGAACGCCCATCGGATAAACTAGTTTTTCCTAGGCCAAACTAGTCTATCCGAACGCCCATCGGATAAACTAAATTTTCCTAGGCCAAACTAGTTTGGCCGAATGGTCATTAGGATGAACTAGTTTAGCCTGCTATTCATTGGTTTGAACTAGTTTATCCTAGGCCTAACTAGATTGTACTAGGCCAATTCAATTTGGCGTGATTTTATTGAATCTAAAGATCGCCACGCCGCCAACTTTCTAGTTTTGATCTAATTTATCCTAGGACGATGCAATTTGACTCGCTTTTAGCTCACATACTACCAAAGCCTGAGAGCTAATGTGCTCGTAGATTGTGTGTGTGTATGTAACCATGTACGTATGTATGTATGTATTTACGTACGTATGTACATACTTATGTACGTACGTCGAACTAATATATAGCGACTAATATAACGGACTAATGTGGAATTAATATAACACAAGCACCCAAGTGTTGGAATTTGGAAGCGATTTAGTTCAAATCAGCCGGCTTCGCCCGCTATCGGGCCCCTTGTTTTATATAAAATCTCGAAACGGGCGTATGTTGAAGCGAATGAACCTCGAAGAGAAAAAAATATAATGATAAATATTTAAGAAAAAAGATTCCGCATCGAAATACCACTATTTCCTAATAGTAATTTTTGTAAAAATGTTATATTCTTGTTGGAACATTTTGAAACTTACAGTTTATGAAACTTACAGTTTTGAAACTGACAATTTATGGCATTTGATATAAATTTATAAAAAAAAGTCACATTTCGGCTTGAAAGAGGGTGTGGATGTGAACAAAATCGCGAAATATAACGGAAATTCTAGCTTTTAAAGCACCGCGACCTCAAGTAACATATCTACTATTAGGTTGTTTAACGGAGTTTCATTCAGATACAGTTTTGTTAATAATAGAGTGCACTCCTTGGTGTTGGAATGAGAAACTAATATAACGTGGCTTAGTTAAAACTTGCTGGCTTCGCCCGCTATCTGACTGGCCTAGGCAGCGGGGTTATGGCTGGAAATTCGTTCGCTTCGATGCTCTTTCGAAAAGGAGGATTACATTCGGCGGTGCGTACTCAGCACGCTTGCTACGATTTGAATTTCGTTCGCTTTGAAGTTCGTTCGAAAAGAAAGAGGGCATTCGTACGTGTGCAGCACACCTGCTATACGCTGTCGCAAGCTGTAGGGATGCGACTGAAGAACTAATGCACGAAATTTAATAAAAATTTACATTCAGGTAGTCTCAGATCTAAATTGATGCTGATTAGTTTTTGGTGTAAATCGCTTATCAAGTGGAGCTGCTGTTTTGCATTTTTTATGATTTACGCATTAGCTTTATCTTAACTAATACACGAATTTCCATCAAACATCAGATTCAGTTCGTCCATGAGATGAGTTGGTGTTGTTTCTATTTTGAAGTAAATCACTCAACATGGCTATACTATGCTGCATTTTTAACAATTTTTACAATAGCTGTATCTCAAGAACTAATGAACGGAATTTAATATAAATTTATATTCAGATAGTCCCTGATATAAATTGATTCTGATTACATTTTCATGTAAATCGTTCAAAATTCACTATTCGTCAATAGTGTCATTAAACGCGGAACATATTTTTATAAATTTATATCATGTGTCATAAACTATCTTAAAGTTTCAACTAGATCAACCTAGAATTTCCGTTATATTTCCTGATTTTCTTCGCCCCCCCCCACTCTTTCCCTTTCGTAATGGGACTTTTTTTACAATTTTTATCATGTGTTATAAACTATCACAAAGTTTCAAACAGTTCCAACAAGAATTTATAGTGGTATTTGACGCGCCATCTTTTTTCTTAAATATTTAACATCATGTTTTATTATGTTTCTAAAAGTTTCAAATAATGGTAATATTTAATTATTAATTATCAGCTAAAACCTCAAAAAGTGCTGAGATAAAAAAAAAAAATCTTGCTTCCTCTTACTCTACCCCCCCCCCCCCATCCTAAATTTCAAGTGTCATGCTTTATTTAAGCTTTTCCTTATTTTTAAAAGGATTCGGATATTTAGTTTCTTAATATGAACAATTTCGCCTGAAGTAATGTGTGCAAAAACCAATATCTGTTACGAATTAAAAATCTTTTCATAAAACCGAAAGTCTCTATCCGACTAAAAAAAATCCGTTCTGCGTTTACATCTCAGAACCCCCCAAATTAATCAGGTAAACGCCTTATCAGAAGGAACCTACATCCAAAATTTGAAACAAATCGGTAAATTCCCTGTGAAAAACCTATTTACATAAATTAAGAGTGTTACCTCCCATTGCTCCTTTATTTATACGTAAACAATGAACGCCCACAGCTGATCTTGGATGTACCTTATCAAAACGATATTATATCTAAAATTTTAATAAAATCCCATCATTTTGCATGGAAAACTGACTTAACTAAATTAAGGAGGTGTGTGTGTGGGGGGGGGGGTGCGGATTAGCCTTTTGTTCTCCTCCCCTTATTCTTATTCAATGAACCCCTGAAACTAATCAGGAAAGTTCATTATCAGGATAAGTCTATGTCCAAAATTTGAAGCAAATTGGATATTTCTATCAGGAGTTATCGCATTACGTACACACGTACGTACGTACATACGGCCATACGTACGTAAATTGTTACATACACATACACAGAATCTGCGAGCACATTAGCTCTCAGGCTTTAATAGTCTGTGTGCTAAAATCGCGTCAAACTGCATAGGCCTAGGATAAAATAGATCAAAATTAGAAAGTTGGCGCCGTGGCGGTCTTTAGATTAAAAAATATCACGCCAAATTGAATTGGCCTAGGACAATCTAGTTTGGCCTAGGATAAACTAGTTCAAACCAATGAATAGCAGGCTAAACTAGTTCATCCTAATGACCGTTCGGCCAAACTAGTTTGGCCTAGGAAAATCTAGTTTATCCGATGGGCGTTCGGATAGACTAGTTTGGCCTAGGAAAAACTAGTTTATCCGATGGGCTTTCGGATAGACTAGTTTGGCCTAGGAAAAATTAGTTTATCCGATGGGCGTTAGGATAGACTAGTTTGGCCTAGGAAAAACTAGTTTATCCGATGGGCGTTAGGATAGACTAGTTTGGCCTAGGCTAATCTAGTTTGGCCTAAAATCGGGTTTGGCCTGTAACATATATAAGAAATATTTTGTATCACTTAGAATTGAAAATACTTTTTACTTTTTACTTCAAAGTGTAATAAACAAGCAAATGCGTTTTCCCGTGAATGTTAATTGCTTTACTAAAACTTTTAAGAAGAAATAGAAAAAAGAAAAATAAAGATAAAAGAAATAAGGTGCCCTGGGGTAATAACGCCACGTTAAGGTTCTACCAATTTTCACGGCTTAGTTTTAGATTGTATTTTTCAAACAAATATAGGATCTGATACAGCAACTCAATGACTATCTATATAAAATAAAATAATTTAACAGATATGTATTCATAAAATGTAATGGCGTTTTTTCTTGACCAATGTTATTTGGCGTTATTACCCACCTATATGGGTAATAACGCCATGCAAAACGCCATGCAAACAAAACTATGAAATAAGATGAAATAATTGCATGTAGATAGCCCAATTCTAAAAATACAAACTCTACAAACTTAGAAATTGACAAATTGCATTCTAAGCTATTGAAAATGTTCAATTTTTTGTGAAAGTGTAAGAAAAATAAAGGTGTGGTGTGGGAGGGGGGGGGGTGAGGCAAAAGAATATCAGACCGTGAGCTTCTTTTTGCTTAAAAAGGACCGCTTAAGTAGAAATATGAGAAACATTGCACAGTTTTAACTGTTCTTATTTGAATCAGTATCTAGGATGTAGCTCGGCCACTGTAGGGAATCAACCGGGTATTAATGTCAAGGATTGGCGTTATTACCCCGATATTGTTATTACGCAGTACATTTTAAATTACAAATTATCTCCAGAAGATATCCAAAATCTTCAACAACATTTTAAAAGTACATGAAATGCACTACAAATTTATGTAATTAACAAAGCATTTCCGGATAAAAAGATAGTCTTCACATCACAAAACGTATGTCGCAAATTGTAGATCAAGCGTTAATTTTAGTAGCTTGTTAAAACAGTAAGACCTAAAAATGAAACAAATTAACTTGAAGCTGTTTTTTGCGATTTATATGACTCAAAACCCTTTTGCGCAGAGCACATGGGTGTCATTTACCTGATTATTTCATAATTATGCAAAATATAAGCACTTGGCGTTATTACCCCGCCTGGCGTTATTACCCCAGGGTACCTTATTTCGCATAACTTAGAATTGGAAATAATTTATTACACATAAATTCGCATGCAGATGCAGAGTGCATATAAACAAAGAAATGCGATTCCCCGTAAATGCTAATTGCATTACTAAAATTTTAAAGAATTTCAGTACAAGAAATACGAAAGCTTTGTTAAAAATTAACGTGACAGGAGTAATTTTAAATATTTTGCTAATCCTAACACTCAGTCTCTTGTAAGAGTTAAATGAACGCCAAAAGGAAATAAACGAACTGAAAAATTACTATGCATCATAAATCTAAACATTTATGTTTCGGTAATTCTTACGGCTAAAAGTGAATTCTTAACTTTCCTCAGTTTCAGCTCTTTACTTTATTCTGTTAGGGATTGTATCTCTTGAATGTCAGTACCGTTAAATTTCACTTGATCACTATATGTTAGACATTATGTGAAAGAAAATAAACGAAAAGATCGAAATTTTAAGTGAATGGGACCATTTTCATCATTCGCTTACATTTCAGAATTTTATTTTTGTTTTTCAAACTTAATAATTTCTTTTAAAAATGGAGACGGGTGTTAAAGTAAATATTTAAGGTATATGAAAAACAATTGGTTGTGCACTTTGCCCTATAATATAATATATAAATGCTATTTAAATTTGGCCTTTCAGACAAATTGTCAAGTACGTTACCATACAAAATTACTGAAAATACTCAGCTTTTAATTTATTAAATTTCCTAAAATTAACTTAATTTAAAGTGACTTATGTCCCTAAATTTCAAAACATGATATTTATGAATAAACCTTAAATTAAATTGAAGCGAAAGACAGTTTTAACCAAAAGATTTCGATCACATTGAAATTATACAAGAATTTTTGTAATAATTACAGTATATATTCATGTAAATTATTAAATTTTAAGGATATTGCATATTTGTTTCTTAGTTGAATAAAAAAAAATTGAATGGTAAAAAAAAATGATAATCATTAAAAACCCGTTCGGTAACAGACTTGACATTCGGACTTGGCACTATGTTGAAAATGTCAGTTGTAGTTTCAAAAATCAATGCCAAAGTAGGTTGTAAGTCAGCTATAGAAATGAGAACTTCGCACTTTGAGTAAATTTTGGTATGAAGCAGAGTTGATTATCTAATTTTGTACCATTTAAATGAAATCGGTGTATGTTTTATTATTATAACCCGCATTATATATTTAAATTGTAAGGAAATTACATATTTGTTTTTAAGTTGAATAAAAAATAAAAGTAGAATGGTACAAAAATGATAATCATTAAAAAACCGTGCGGTAATAGACTTGACATTCGGATTTGACACTATGTTGAAAATGGCAGTTGTAGTTTCAAAAAACAATGCCAAAATAATTTATGCAGATTGTAAGTCAGCTGTAGAAATGAGACTTTCGCACTTTGAGTAAATTTTGGTATAAAACAGAGTTGATTATCTAATTTTGTAATATTTAAATGTAATAGGTATATGTTTTATTATTATAATCAGCATTATATCTTTAAATTCATGCTTGAAAAAAGCATAATCATAATAGATGACAGTGTTAAAGTCTCAATACAACAATAACTTTTTGAAAAAAATAGAAAATTAAAGAGAATTGGGAATGTTAAAGTATTTTCTTCTTTTTCATTTTTCATATAATATCGTTTCTTTATAAAATTGTTTTTTTTTAATTCTTTATTCGGATACTTTTAAAAATAAATTTAAGTAACGGATTTTTGATCAGCATGAAAAAAAATTATGCGTATGGAAAAATGTTTGTAAATATTACTTTAAATTATAGAACATTTGCTTTATTATTGATGAAAACTGAGTATTTGGATTAAAATGAAAATATAAAAATTGCAAACTGAGAAAAAAAAGAGTTTAAACATTTCACTTACAGGTACGGTGAACTTTCTTGGGGAATTTTCTCTTTAATTAATATATTTATCGTATCGTTTCTAAATTTGGACTGACACGGATTTGGACATAAGTACACAAAAACATATTTTTAAATAAATATCTGAAATTCGGTATTTTCAATTCAAAATGACAGGTAATAAAAAATACGAAATTCGAAGTTGGATTTATTGTTATTAGAATATTGATATTTCATCTGCATGAGAGATAAATTACAATATAAGCAGGTAAACAATTTATATGAAAATAGCAACAATTTTATATGTTGCTCACACTGATTATCGAATGGAAAAATGAAACACAGTATAAGTCTCAAACCTTGATAAATATTAAATAGAATTTTCAATCGCTGTGCTACAATTATGCTGCCACAATTTTTTCTAATTGAAAGTGTCAAACTAAAATTTATGAATATTTTCTCACTTATATCATTTTAAATATAAGGATACTCTAGATTTAGAATTCTGAAATGAGATGTAATTAAAATCGTAGATAATTCATTTTGAGTTTGTAAAAATGCATTGCAATTGTTTGTATTATATTTAAATATGAAAATATAAAAAAAAGTTAATAAGCAAAATAATTAATTTAATTCTTAATAAAGTAATTATAACATAACGAAATGAGATAAAAGATATTTAATTAAAAAAATCAAATTGATAAATGGGAACAAATTACTTTCGAATGAGAAAAAATAACTAAAATTTATATTTTAAAATTATAATAATTATTCTTGATGCTTGCATTATATGGATAGCTTGTACAAATATTTCACTTGATCAATGCAAATTTCAAAGCCTAAATATATTTTTCAGCGCAAGTAATAAGTTTAAAAAAAGAAAAAAATCATAATTAATAAAATAATTTTTATTAAAATAATTATCACAAAGTACATAGCAGAATGACGTAAAAATATTTATTTATTTTTAAATCGAATTGATAAATGTGAAAAATTACTTTCTAAGGAGAAAATATAAATAAAATTTAAAGGTTTAAATTTATTATAATTCTTCTCGACACTTATATTATACAGATTTCTTTTACTCATATTTAATATAAATATTGCAAATTTCAAAGCCCAAAATATTTTCCGATACAAATACTAAACTAAAAAAAAAATCCACCAAACAATAAAAATAATTCCCAATAAAATAATTACCATAAAATATAAAGAAGAATGAAGCGAAAATGTTTATTTCTTTTTAAATTGAATTGATAAATGGGGACAATTTGGTTCCTAAGCAGAATTCATACAAGAAGTTCAAGATTTAATTATTTTGTAAATTTTCCTGACACTTGTATTATATGGATTTTTTAAAATACTTATTAAACATGATTATTGCAAAATTGCACAGCCTAATTTTTTTCTTCTAGTACAAAAGCTAAACGTTGAAGAAAAAATATTAATCACGTAATTAAATTTGTTGGAAAATATCACTGAAACATTAGTTCTGTAAAAATTATTGAAAAATTACAGAACGTTACTTGTATTAATCGCTGGGTGTAATTCACTCTTTCATCATAATATATTAAATAATTTTTTGCACACACTATACTAAAAATTTAAATAATCAATTTAAATGTATTTCCATTTAACAATCCAAAAGAATTCGCTTCGCATAATTTTTAATCATACTACTGTAAAAATTTCTAATATTAATGTTACAACAATCAATAAACGAACATTCCCAAAATGAAATTTCAAATTATCAGCCTTTACAATATAGAAATATAATACCTTGTTATTAGTTTCTTATATTGAAAAGGGAAAGAAATATATTAAAATGTGTTTTTTTTTTTTTTCTGACGGAAAACAGGAAAATGTTTGTTGATTAAGGAAGTTTTTCCTCTTCTTATTTACTTTTAGCTTTTATTTATGGTATTTGAGTTCTTTATTATGAACAAATAAATGAAATGGAACATAATGAAATTTTGTTTAACCCCACTACTAATGCCGCTGAACTTTTTTTTTAAACATTTCCAACAAAGTTGAAAAGTGTTTATTTTGTTTGTATGTCCATCTTTTTATGCTATCACTCCCATAAATATACTTGAAATTCCCTGTAACTGGCGTATGTTAATGATGTTTTCCATATTATGTTTGCATAAATTATTAGGGCTTTTACAGGGGCATCCAAAAGAATTCCATTACATTGTAGTCAGTGCTGCATAATTTTTTGCAGTGCAGTTTAATAATATTACGATATTTATAATGTATTTAAATTGGTAGAAATCTCTGAATTTCACTATAAGGTAATTATTATAGAATAGGGCATTCATATCGTTTGTTGCTCATTTACAAGCCCACTCAAAAATTTTGGTTACAGTATTGTCTTTGAGCAAATAACTTATGAAAATAAGTACTCAATTTCGGTATGCGCTTTTAAATTAAACTAGCTTTTTACATGTTTCTCGTTGTATAAATATTATACATCTCATATACAGAGATGCACAAAAGAATGCGCGTACTATTCTCTTTATTAGCCGAAATTGCTTATTGATTTTCTAAAATTCAAAGAAATCAAAGAATTAGTAAAACATTAAAGCATCTTGAAATTAACATAACAAATAATTTTAAGTATTACACTAATCCTTACACTAGCTACTTACAGGAGTCAAATTAAAGAGAGAAAAACTAATTTAAAAATAAATGTTGATCATAAATCTAAATATTTATGTTTTTTTTTTTTTTTTTTTTTTTTTTTTTTTTTTTTTAATTCCCACATTTCATAGTGAAGTCTTTACTTTCGTCAAATACAGTTCTTAGTTTTATTCTGTCTGAGAATTTATCTCATAAGCGTTAAAAATGTAAAAGTTTACTTCATCGCTATATATATAAAGCGAATGCGTCAAAGAAGATAAAAATAAAGCTTATTATTCAAACTTTAAATGAAAGTAACTCTTTTTTTGCTGTATAAATTTATGTTAATATGGTAAATTATGTACCTAATTCTAAATAATTTTACTATATGCCGAAGAATTTTACGTAAACTTCAAAACAGCTACAGAATGCAGAACTTTAAATGCATTTTTCGCATAGAACAGAAATGATTCTCTCAGTAAAGTATAAATAAAGTATTAAGTAGTTCTAGTAAAGTTTAAATTCGCAATCAAGAATTTGTAAAAAAATAACATATTCTTGGATCAGGATTATTCATTATTTAAATTATCTTTTTTATGAAGTTGCATAAAGTTGTTCATGAAGTATTGAAGCTCCGTTATATCACGTTACAAATTATACAACACATTCAAGCGAAACATAGTAATGCCCTTTTTGAAGAATACTGTTCTACACTTTGCATGTTGTTATCTGTTTCATAAAAAAACTTTCAGTAACTTCGAAATTGGCAATGAAATTACTTTCCTACGTCCATGTCTTCCACAAATATACATAAATATATATATATATATCATCATCATCATCATCATCAACAACCGTTTTCGATCCACTGCTGGATTTAGGTCTCTTCCAGATTTTTTAGATGTTTTCTGTCAAGTGCTTTCTTCATCCAATTTACACCAGCCACTTTTCTAATTTCGTCACACCATCTTACTTGCGGTCGTCTTCTTGGTCGTTTTACATCTCTGGGATACCACTGTAGTATATTTGTGCTCCATCTATTGTCTTGTCTTCTTGCAATGTGCCCAGCCCATTTCCATTTTAGCTGTTTGATTCGTTCAAGGATGTCAAAAACTTTTGTCTGACTTCTTATCCAGGTTATCCTCTTTCTGCGTCTTCTAGTTATGTCTAGCATACATTTTTCCATACTTCTCTCTGTTGTTTGTAGTCTTTGTATCTTGCGTCCATCCGTTCCATCCAAAACGAACGGATTGATACACACACACACACACACACACACATATATATATATATATATATATATATATATTCAATGAGAAATTTATTGAAAACTTAAATTATATTAGTTTCAGTTGCAAAGAATCTATCTGTGTTGTTTGATCATTATAATATCACAGCATACTGTTTAAAAATAACAATAATTAAGCATAGACATAGAGGTATATGACTGGAGTTATATCAGATACGAAATGCTGTTGAATGTTTTTCATAACGAAATTGTAAAATCCAGTGACTGAAGGGAAAAAGTCTTCTCAAGAGACCGTTTATTACAAAATACGAATATTTTATTGGAAATCTTTTTTATTTCAAAACATACATTTATACCAAATTTAGTTAAATATATAAAATCATACAAATTTAAAGATCAATTAAGATTTTTATCACATGCCCTGGCAACTCTTGGCAAATCAGCTAGTTAGAAATAAAATATATTTCGTCTTCAACTTCAAGTTTTTCAATATGATTCAAATATAATAGTTTTCAAAAAAGCCTCCTACTTGGATATGGCAATCTTACAATTATTTTCCATCTCATACACGTTAATAATTCAAAATTCGCTATCACAATGCCAAAAATAAATGGAAATACATGCCCATCTTCAAGATCCTCAAGAAATAAAATTCCGTGAATTAGTTCTTGAGATATGACTATCGCTAATATTGTGTAAATCCTAGAAAATGGAGATTAACAGAACCACCTATTGGGCGATTAACACAAAAATCTCATCAGCAAAAATTTGTGTCTACGTTTAACTGAATCCCAAGTCAGCTGAAAGTTTGTGCATTAATTTTTAAGATAGAGCTATTACGGAAGTCGTAAAAAATGCATCATAGCAGCAGAACCTGTTGAGAGATTTATATCAAAACGTAAAAAAAAATCCACTCAAGTCAAGGACTAATTAAATCTCAAAATTTGATGAAAATCCGTGATTTAATCCGGGAGAATTATCGAATGCAGAAATCGTGAAATATTTTGCATGGCAGAGCCACCAGTAGAGCAATTTACACCGAAAAATAATCAGCACCAATTAACATCAAAGACTTACTGAATATAAATTTTCATTAAATTCCGCAAATTATTTTTTGAAAAAGAGCGCCCACAAAATTTGTGTCCCATACACACGCACAGACATTCTGTAAAAACATGCTTTTCGTGACCTCTGACCTCTAAAACGTGTATATCCGTCAAAAATTCGAATTCAAAAATTTTAAGTCAAAATCCTTTTCCTTGTAAAGGTAAAAGAAAGTAAGTATCCGGAAATTCACCGGAAACATTTATGATCATGTGCCATCCTATCGCAGTTAACTATATTCCTATTACAAACTGCGTCATGATTTAATTTATTATTGACTAGCTGAACCGCCCGGCTTTGCCCGAGTCCGTGATAACCATGATGCATAAAAAATCCTATAATAATGACAAAAATGAAAAAAATCGATTATAAAGCAGAAAAACTTGAAAATTCATTAAAAATCACTTTGAAAATCGCTCTGAAAATCAATGAAATTCAAAATTCGTAGTAGTCAAAATTTAGTAGCTTAGGCTAAAAGTTTGAAACAAATTTCTTTTTATCAATGCCAAAAAATAGCCGCAAAATACTAAAAAAAAGTAAAAATCGCGATAAAAATTGGTTAAAAAATCAAAAATCGCTGCACGAATTCCGAAAAAGCTTTATTGAAAATAAAACCAAAATTACTATGTTGGGTTAAAAAAATGAAACCGTATTCCTTTCATGAAAGTGAAAAAATCTGCTCGAAACATAAAAAGAACGCTGAAAATCGACTAAAACATTAAATAAAAAAATCTAATAAAAAAAATCGAAAATCAGTCTTCGAGGTGTAAAACTTCATATACAGAGGTAACTTCCCTCCAAATTTTGCAAGTCTACATGCAGTGGTCTCATCAGAACAGCGCTGACACACTCACAAACTTCTCTCTTTATTATTATAAATTAAAATATTTATACACGATCTGCATCAGTGATAAATTACAACATAAACTTATAACCGATTTGCTTGAAATAACAACCATTTTATTAGTTGCTTACGTTAATTATAAAACTGAATAATGAAACACCGTTTCAGTCTCAGCCCTTAATGAAGGTTAACTATAATTTTTGATTGCTCTTCTACCATTATTCTACCACTAATACTAATAATCGAAATTGTCAATCTAATATTTATGAATGTTTTCTCGCTTAATTAATTTTAAGTAATAGGATACTGTATATATATATATATATGATGCTGAAATGGGATATAATTAAAAATGACAGATAGTTTACGTTGGGGTTACGAGAAGGTATATTATCTACTAGTAAATTTACGTTAGAAAATCACGTTTTATACATTTAACTTTAAAGTTGTCTTTGATAAATAAAACAATCTAATGCTTATTTAATAAGATAATTGACTAAACATGTATAACGGAAGTAGACAAAATTATTTATTTCTTTAATCGAAGCGATGTACAAGATTTATATGTATAATTTAAAAATGTTTCATTACTTTTTAGCGATTCTGGTCACATATTTTTATTTTTTTAGACGTATTTTATGTAAAGAGTTAAATTTCGCAGTTTAATATGTTTTGCAGTACAAATACTAAACTTTAGAAAAAAAAACATCAATAACCGGAAAATTAAATCTGGACAAATCATTTTTGAAATATTTTTTTTATTATTGTTATAAATAGTTGCTAAGAATTAATCATGTAATTATATTAAATGATTTTGTCTTAGTATCAACTTTTATTCACTGTCTATCATCCGTTCCCTTATTATAACAAATTGAATAAAATTTTACTCATATTTAAAAGAAAAAATAACTTAATATTCAAAATTTGTTTTCCCGTTTAAACAATTAAAATATTTATTTTTTTCTATAACAGATATTAATGCCGAAAATGAATTTATATTTTTTTTATTAGCAACAAACAATTAAATATTCCATGAAAGAGTTTTCGATGCACTGATATTTACTACAAAGAAACACGTTATGTTGTCATTATTGTCTTTTATGAACATTAAAATAAAGTTACAATATAATTCATCTTAAGAAAAAAAAAAGAAAATATTAATTCTAAAAGTAAATTTCTATTTGTTATTATTATTTATTTATTATTTATTTATGCAACTGGAACTTTTTATTCAACCACATGAATGAGAGTAAATACATGATGCGTATTTTTGTCTCTCATAACCATTACTACTCTTTTTAATTCTTTTTAATTTTAAGGAAGATTTTGAATAAAAAAGTACTTATAACATTCTCCCCTTGTTGGAATTTCTGAAACATTGTTGCAGATCCACAAAAATCATGAACCCTAGATTCCAAAGCCAGCCTCCATCTATCTATTTGTACCACTTTTTTATGGACATGATAACTTTCATAATTCTGATCAAATCTTTTCCAAACTGATGCATAAAGTCAAGGGGCATACAATCTCAGTCAAACTTTTAATGGTCAAAATATGATCATAGTGGTGGAAATAGGGAAAGTTTTTAGAACCGAAAAAAAACCCCCTTATCTTCTTAATTGATATAGACATTGATTGAGTTTAAAAGTTTCTATTATTCCTGAGAAAGGGCCAAAAATTTACGTATGACATATTTTTGAATAAATTAAAAACGGGATCGAGGGGCAAAAGAATAGGGTTTTTATTGAAAAAAATGTTATAACTTCGTCAATTCCAAGTTATCAAATCCAATTAAGTTTATTACAAATGAGGACCCAGAAGCCAAGGGGTATAAGTGACAAAATTGAAAAAAAAAATAAACTAAATACATAGACGACCTAGAAATATGCTTTTTTCACTTCAGGTAAAGAAATATAAGTGATTTTCTTATTATTTGCTGAGTTATAGAGGCAAACCACTTTTTTCGAAATACAAATAATATTGATTAATTATACATTTAAAGAAAATTGTACTTTATTTTTTAACAGTTATTGAACTAAAAGTGCAATAAGACCAGAATGCAACAAGCAGAAATTTCTTATTTCAAATCACTCAATTGTTATTGATGTTCCAATTTAACATCAATTATCTTTAAACTCAATTTACTCCAAATCGAAATTTTGTCCCTTGGCTTCTGGGGTCCTCAAATATTCTTAATATCATGTACAACTTTTATAATGACAAGTTTTTGATAAGACCAACTGTTACCAAAAAAATGCTATTCTATTCTAAAAACGAAAACAACATGGAGGTTGCAGAAGAAAAAAAATCCATAAATTCAAAAGGTATAAAATCCGCTTGATTATATTATACATCTTCTTAATAATATCTACAATTTTTATATTGGCAAGTTTTTCCAGAATCAATTCTTGTAGTACAAAAAAAAAAAATAAGAGTTGAAATAAAAATAATCGTAATAAGGATGTACTCGAATCCAAACTGTTTATTTTCCGATTCGTTTTTGAATTCGTTTTTGCCACAAACACACCTAATTGTTAAGTTCTCTTATCTAAAAATTATATATTGGTAAACTTTTTGATAAAGGTAGAATATATTTCAAAAAAGGCTAACAAAGTGGGCATTTTGGACAAAATTTCCGAAAGCGATCGTGTTGGAAGAATTAAGGGTGTAATCAAATAACAAATTGTTTATTTCCTGGCTCATTTTAAAATCCATTTTTGGTTTCAAATGAATGCATTTGGCAGGTTCTCTTATTATGAAAACTGTACGATGTGTCATATAGGTCGATTTTTTTAATAAAGGTAGAATATATTTCAAAAATGCTGCCAAATGTAGGATTTTGAGCCGAATTTCACGAAGCGATAGTGCTGAAAGAACTAAAGGTATCCTCAAATCCAATCTGTTTATTTCCTGACTCTTTTTAAATTCATTTTTGCTCTCAAACGTATTGAACTGCAAAGGTTCTCTTAATTAGAAATTATATAACGTTATGATTGGTCCATTTTTGATAAAAGCAGAATATATATATTTTTTAATTGTATCAAAGGGGGCATTTTGAACCGAATTTCGTGAATCGATGCTAATGGAAGAATTAAGGGTATCCTCAAATTCAAACTGTTTATTTTGTGACTAATTTTTGAAATAACTTTTTCCTCCTAAATGTGCTTAGTTGGCAGAATCTCCTAACTATAAACTATATAATGTGCCGTATTAATCATTTTTTTTATAAAGGCAGAATATATTTCAGAAAATGCTGTCAAAAGTGGACATTTTGAACCGAAATTTCCAAAGCGAATGTGCTGGAAAAAATAATTGTTTACATTTTTTTTTCTTATTAATAAAACGGAAAATAAAGACATCAAGTAAAAATATAAATATCTTCAAAAATCACGTCAGCAAGTTTCATATGTTTCTCATATAGATTTGAAAAAGTGTTAGAAAAATTTGCATTGTTGAATGCGGATTTTTTTTTTTTTTTTTTTTTTTTTTAATATCGCATGAACATGACACTAATAAACCAGATATTGCAGAAAAATAAAATTAATAATTCTTGAAAAAAAAAACGAATAAAATTGTAAAAAATTGTTTTATTTTTAATAATATTTTGCATTTTATAATTTGTTAGTAAAATTAGTACTTAACTTCGAAATTGCCTGTAGGGCGAGCAGGCAGGGCTTATTTTATTAATAACTTTAGTGAATTTCTTTCAATAAAAAGTTTCAATACATTAAGTATAAATAAAACTTTTTTTAAAGGCTATATAAGGTCTTTTTAGAAATCAATTAGTATGAATAATGAGACTAAATGCGCAATGTACAATTTTGTTTCTCATCATCAGCACACCTCTTTTTTTTTTCTATACATTTAGTAAGGTTTTACACTAAAATGTTTTGATATAAAATATATCAATAAAGCCTCTTCAAAAGGGTATTTAAGAAGTTTTAAGAAATAAGTTAATTGTAAAAGAAGTGTGTAATTTTGTTTTTTATAATCAGCATACATCTTTACTATTTATCTTCATGTATTTAATGAAATCTTTCACTAAAATGTTTTCTTATCAAACGCATAAATAAAACTTTTAAAAAAAGCTATTTAAGATATTTTTTAAATAATAAATTAGTGAGAATAAATACATAATGAGTAATTTTATTTCCCATCAGCATCAAGCATCGTTTATATTTTTCTTAATGTCTTTAATATAATCTTTCACTAGGATATTTTGGATATCAAGTGTATAAATAAAACTTCCTTAAAAGGATATTTATGATATTATTTATGTCAGGCAATGCTATTTATGATGTGAAATTTGTATACATATTGACTGTATACAAAATTTTAAATTTTTATATCAGTTTTCTTTTGATTCACCTGTGTTACAATTAGAATGATTTTGTTCACTTTTTGTTTTATACTTTGTTTTATATGTTACTTTGTTTTATATTTTTTGTTTTATACGTTAATTTTAAAATTGATTTATCAAAGTAAACATTATTCAATTCTGGACAACATCGGCTATAATAAAATAAATTCAAGATAATATAAAAAGAACACATGCAAAACGTAATTAAAATACTATGAAAAAGTTTCCAAAAAATTGTCATATGACGAAAGAAGTACTTAATATTGCAGAAAAGCATTAAAAAGAATAATCTTCTGAAGGGATATAAAAGTAGTACGTTAATTAATAGAATATAATTAACCGTAGTTCTTACAAATGTTTGCTTAGACAGGAAAAAAAAGAAAGAAAAACATACTTTTACTGGAAAAAACTCTTAGAAGAAAATAATTAACTGTAAATCTAGAGGAAAATGATGCAAAATACAGCATAGTTTATAAAGAAGCTAATTATTGCACAAAAAATGTCGCTATTACCAGTTTGATGCGTTATAATAATTAAGTTTCCTTCAACGACTCGACATATTTTAGGAGTTTTATTCCTCGGGACTCCTTTTAAATTTATTTACAGCTAATGTTTCTCCATTTAATTGCTTTAAAGAAATTGTTCCGTTTTTGTTTTTAAAAAGGAAATATTTTAATGAGTTTAACTAAACGTAAATTATTGAAAGTAATTTAATATGATTTAAATAAAATAAACATTGTGTATCATAAAAGCAAAGAAATGAGGTTTAAAATTAAGTTATTACTCATAATTATGTGTTACACTAAATATAATATATATATATATATATATATATATAAATCTATTATAACACATAATGTTTAAAATCTGTCTGACAGATCCAGAATTTCGCACCATAATAAAATTGAAAATAAACAACCAAATTTTACAAGACCAGATAAGACGTGGACAAGATCAAAAAACAAAAAAGCTGTGATCTCCTCTGTAATAATCAATTTTCAAAAGCGCAGCAATGTATCAGAGTGAATATAATGTGCAAAAAACTGTTGCTGGTGCTAGCAGTGGGTTACGATCAGAGTGTCGGAATGCAAAAATCAAATGCACAGAAACATTTGATATCATAACACGAGCACTTCGCCACCGGACCCGACCGACGCTAAAATAAACAGAATACTCCCATTCTGAAAGTCGATATACGTAAGTACATATGTAACACCTTTTTTTAAAAACTTATTCTATATTTTTAATTATATATGTATTTTATCTATATCTATTTCTATATCTATATATATATATGTATATATACATGTGTGTGTGTTATACGTATATTACCAGGTGTTCAATTTTGTGCTTTTAAGCAAAATTTGAAAATTTGAAAATTTGATTAAATATCATATATTTTCTATGAATACGCCGTATACATAGAAAATCCTGTATATCCTATGCATAGCACCTCCGAAGAGTCAGTATGCTTCTCATTGATTTATGGCATCTGCATTCTTGTTTACCTTGTTTCTTTATTATTATCCTATATTATTTTTATATTAGTGATCTTGTCTATATATATATATATATATATATATATATATATATATATATATATATATATATATATATATATATAATTATATATATATGTATATATATATATATTACGTGTTATATATATATATATAACACGTAAAGACTGTACTAGTGTGGAGTAGCGACTGATCTTTACAGAACAATAATAATAATAATAATAATAATTCTAAGTAGAGAAGTCCTTTGAACATCAAAATATTGAAAAATAGGTTATTCTAAGAAATGTAAGTTTGTGTAAGTTTTAAGGAAGTCGTTTATTTACATGGAAACATAGAAGAAACCGGTTACAGTACTATCGATAAACGGTGATTTTTTGAAGTGTTTTTTTTTCAACTAAGGTTTGTCTTTTTAAGTTTAATTAAATTTAATAAGTGTTAAAGTTAATGCGTGTGGCGTATAAATTCTATTCATAACATACGGGGAAATATAACTAAATTCAAGTACATTTTGACTTACTGGTGAAATTTCAGAAGGTGAAATTTTGTATGTCATGTTTTTTTAATTGAATTAAACTATTGTATGTATATAAATGTGTAGATCATATACAACGTTAAAGAAAATAATTGTGATTTGTTTTTGACCAAGGATGGTAATTGCTGAAATTATGTTTCTAATTTGCTTTTAATTTTCAAAAAACATCCTTAACTTTATGAGATGATGAAATTTTGTTGCAGTATATTAAATTGTTAAGAAATTGTTTGACAATTCATGTTACTGCATGATTATTCTTTCCTATTTAATATTTAATAGTTTGCTTCAAAACTGAAGCATGCGTTTTAATGTCTGAAGGATTGTCACTCACTTAAAAAATGAATAAATAAAAACCTTTGCTAACATTTATTAAAAGTTTCTTATAACTTCTGACCATTATCTTCTTGAAAAGTTTAAATCACTTTGAGGTAAACGATTTTTAAAACACCATTCACCACTTTATAAGGGGATGGACATTAATTACAGTATTTTATTTCTTATTTAATATTTTCTTTTATAATTAAAGTATAAAAAACATCCATTTTAATCTCTGAAGAATTGGTACTAATTTACAAAGTACATAACAAGTACAGTACTGTACAAAGTACAGTACAAGACATAACAAGCATCTGACAACCTTTTTTAGAGAGCTCTTGAAAACTTTCGGGATTTATCTTCACCAAAAGTTTAGTTCATTTTAATGCAATCATCCTTTTAAAATATATAACATTAAAACTTCTAAGGTCAATATTTTGAAAGAACTTATGAAGCTTCAAACAAAAGTTTGCCCATTAAGTTCAAAATTTATTATAATTATTAACTATTCTGCACCTGGTGGATTTTTTCCTTTGTAACAATGAACAAGATTAGTCTTTATTTTCCTTCAAGTTTATTCAAAATATTTTTCTCTCTTTAGAATACAAAAGAGTGGTTAGGATAATGATAGAAATTTTGAGATTTCTGGAATAACAGATATAATTAATGATCCTTAAGAATTTTCTTTCAACAAACATTTAAGGTAATTTTTTTTAATTCAAAAAACAGTTTTTAAAGATTGGATAGACAATTAAGATTTTGTGCAGGTACGATTATTATTATTTTTTTTTTTTTTTCTATATTCATCAAATACATTACATTTTTTTTCTATAGGGATTTTGTGATGCTTATTTTTTGAATCAAGAAACATAGCATACCTTAAATGTGAAATCTTCGCATATTATGACTATGGACGAATATTTATAAATTACTATTTATTGATATAATAGGTTTATTTAAAAAGTTCCGTTGTGAAGAATTGTCTTTTGATTTTCCTGTAGCGCATGAGCAATTAGCATCCCTTATGAAAAATAGTAAAAAAAACTAACACCATTTTTTATAGGGAGTATTTTTTACCTGTCTCTTAGAAAAATATACATACTAACTCAAGGAATAGAAGCCACCTTTACCAAAATATACAGAATATCTATATGTAAACAAATATAAATTATTTTTTTGTTAGGCAAATTTAATTTTAAATTAAACGCACGGCAATCATAACAACAATAGATTTAGAAGATTAAAAAAGAAACTAATTCCTTTTCCCATTGAAAGTTAATTGTAATCTCGAACAGATGTATCAAGATGATTTCACTTATATGAGAAGGTGGGTTTTGGAACCACTAATTACGGAAAAATTAATGCCATCTATGAAATGCAAAAGTTAAGTTCCTGATACTGTTAAATTAATTTATATTCTAGAAACAATCAGTATTATATTTCAGGTAGATAAATTATTATTATTATTCAACACTTTCAGCGTCCTAGCAGGATTTTTTCATCACATAACATTGGGGATCAATGGATGATTTTACACTAAATTAATATTAAAGCTAATTTTTTGAAGTGAATAAAATAAAAGCCATATTAGCCATAAGTGGCAACTAAATCGGCTGATTATATAACAGTTTTTTTTAATGAAAAGTATTGTGTGCAAAGATTTATCTTTTATCTGCAGGAAACCCAACATAATTCGTTTACAGTACTGTATATGAACGATAATTATTGAAATTGCAGTTTAAACAGAGGTACATATCAAATCAATAGATAAACAAATCCTTGATTGCCTGTCACTAACTATTGAATTTAAGGTTTCTGCATCAATTCCACTACGGTCAAAATTATTTCTACGCCTGTCTGTCCCAATCACTTGGATTTTCATGAATCTTATTTTATTTTTGAAAATTTTGATAAATTCGTAAATGATCTCTCATCAAATCATTTTCTCTCTTCAGCTTGGAAATTGCTTTTGTAAACCTTTTCATTCTTCACTCGCCTCTTTTCATCTTTAGGGTTGAAAAAATAAATTTCTTTTATTTTTCTCTCTCTGACTTTTATTATTCTTTTATTTCTTTATTTTTTTTTTAATTTTTTAAAAATTCACTTCTTTATTTAATTATCATTTTTCTTTATTTCTTTTATTTTCTTCCGTCTTTTTAACCATTCAAAAATGGTTGTTGTTTTCGGTGGAGGATTGACAAAATGACGTGGTTACTTTTGAATTTAAATTAAATTATTTACGTTTAGAAGAATTTTTATTTGAATAGGAAATTAAAATGTTTAAAATCATTGTAATAAAGGAGAAACCTAACAAACTTAAAATGTGTAGACGGAAATTAACAGATACGGAAAAAGCCGAAGCCAAAGAAATGAATGACCGTGAATGTCGCATTCAATGACATTAAACACAATACGCGAACTTAAACAATCATAAAGTGATTTTTATTTCGACTTTTTATTAATGTTTTACTAATTTATTTGTTCTTTTGTTATTTAAAATAAAAATTTAGTCAACATGAATAAGTTGCTCATTAGTTTGGCCATTCGTATCATTTGGCGACATTGGTCGACGGGATAACTAAGTAGTACTGTATTTGGTTTGGCGCAAAAACGTTTTTCAATGCAGAAAACGAGAAAGTCAAAAGATTATCGAGCCGCTGAAAACCAATTACGTGTTGAAAGGCGATCACGAAAAAGGAAGCAATTTAATGCTGAACCGATTAATTGTAAAACATCATGTCTCGAGGGCGACCAATCCACTAGCCATGGCGTTTTACAATCGGTCGGTTCTAACCAGGAAAATTTGAGTGCTAATAGTGATTCTAACAAGCCGGAAAATGTTATAGCTATTACTCTTGATTTTCCACCACCTAAAAAGAAAACTAAAAAGCAATCGTCTTGGGAAGAACTGGGAAAAAACTTTTTTGATTCAATGTTTTATGGGCCCATTCACAGATGCATGTGCTGCGATCGACTTTGGTTTAAAACCTCCATCACCAAAATTCTGCTCTGTAAAATCAAACAGTATACGCCAAAGTCTTACAAGTATAACAGTATATGCCAAAGCTGTATTTTAATAATGATTACTTTCGCACCAACAATGTTACATAGTTTGAAATGTTTCTTTTGTCGCCAACTTTTATGCTTGGCGACAATGGAGTGATGTAACTTTAACGAACCGTACCTTCAAATTGCAGCATGTATAAAGTCATTTATAGCAATGGCGCGGATAATACACAATAAAACAACTGGTATTTAGCTTAAAATTATAGATGAATGTTTTGAGAGCGAAACATTTTTCAAATGGTTGGTGTAATTTCTTAAATTACATTTTTTTCATTCTTGTTATTTCTTTCTAGCATTTTCTGCATGCTCTCACTTATGATTGGTATTTTCTTTCAAACTAAAGTCACATGCTCTACTCTTTTTAAGCACTTTTCTTTCAATTTCTATGTATTTGTGGCCTTGTCCCCTTACGGACACGTGTAATAGTGGCTGATGCTGAGCTCTTGTACTTTCCATTTGGAAAAACGTCTGCTGTGATTTCATGGTGATTTATATTAAGTGTTATTAATTTAATTTATAGATACTGAATTGACTTTTATAACTTGGGTTTGCTTTTTTAAGTTTAATTAAATTTTGGGATTCTACGTGGTATACCTAATTTCTATGGGTCATAGAGAAGACTACACAAAATAATTTCGGTGTAGTACGGAATAGTGATAGAAAATGTTGAGGGTCAATTTTTAGTGTGATAGGTTTCTTAACTAAATTAAATTTTGCATACCAATTAGTTGGTGCAGGCAACGTACAGTACCAGCAAAAAAATCTTACACTGAGAAAAAAAATATGCCGCCTTCAACTAGAATGAATAGTTAGTCACTTTCTGAATCTCTAAACTAGAAATATAGATGTCCAAACTATGCGAGTGGGGTAAACAACTAAGCTGAATAGGCTAAATGACTTGAGATTTCTAGTCTCGTGTTTTCTAGGAGACGAAACGACATTGAACCGTTTCAGTAGCGAGAAATTATCGCTTGATTTTAGGAATGGTTTCTTAAGCTATAATTCTAGCTACTAAATCAAATCTATTGTGTTCGCATCTATTTGAAGAGATTTTTAGATAAATTTGACAACAAAAATATAGGAAAACGCGCTTGAATTCTAGTAAGAGACTCTGGAACTCTCTAAGAAATGGAACTAAAATTTATAGGGATGACATGGAACTATTTTTTCTAGAGCCATTACTTAGATTCCATATGCCAGAACCATATTTTTTTCTCAGTGTAACACTTATTAAAAAAATGTGAAGTTTGTGGGAGATTGTCCATTTTGATACATTCATTAGTAATGTTTCTTTTTTATCATTGCAGTTGTTATCATAGGTATTAAATGTGCGACAAGCTTTAAAAAATTATCACACCTGCTTAAGTCTTTCTCGGTCGTTTTTAAAACAGATTTTTCGTTTTGGTCTGCTTCCGTGGTATAAATCTTCCTTGTCTTTTTTAGATAATTTGTTATGATGCTTGTATATCTAAAGCTTTATCACTCACAGAAATCTTTTGTTCTAATAAAGTCAAAGCACGAGGTTGTTCAACAATTGTAAGCTTTCTACGTCGATTGTGTGTACCAGAAGAGTCCTTTTTGTAGAGTAAAGAGCAAAAAAACCCTCTTTTCAAACCACAACCAATAGTAAAAAAATAATATCTAAAAATAATAACTCTAATCCGCAAGGGACAACATTCTACGTAACCAAAGCTTGGTAGAAACTCTCATCTTCATCGTTTATCTAAAACTGGAAAAAATAAAATACAGTTTTCGAACATTTAGGGTGTAACTTAAGTGTCAAGATTTTATTTATTTATTTATTTTTTATTATTATTATTATTATTATTTTTGCTGGCACTGTTGTTTTATATATCATATATAAATCTGTAGATCCTATATAAGACCGCACAGATTAGGAGATTTTTACAACCGCAGACGGTAATTGCTGAAATTGCCTTTCAAATCTGTTATGCAATTTTTAAAACCATCTTTCCCTTTATCTGATGATAAAATATTGCTACAGTATTTTGAATTTGTAGAAAATTTTTCAGAATCTATATTTGATTTATGATTCCTTCTTCCAGTTTAATATTTAAGTTTATCTTTTAAAACTCGACTTTAAAATCACGCGTTTTAATATTTAAAGTATTGCTATAGATTTATAAAAGTGAGGGCATAACGATTTTTCAATATTTATTCAAGATCTCTTATGAATTTCGGACTATTATTTTCACCAAAAGTTTAGCACACTTTTATGCAATCATCTTTTTCTTAATATATTGTGTTAAAACTTCTATGATCGATATTTCGAAAGAACTTATGAAGCTTTAAACAAAAGTTTATCCATTAATTTTGGAATTTATTATACTAATTTAGTATTATGCGCCAGGTGGATTTTTTCTTTTGCAGCAATGAACGAGATTAGTCTTTGTTATTTATTAATTTTATTCAAAAGATTTTTTTTCTTTAAAAACAAAACGATGACTATGATAATGACAGTGATTTTCAAATTTCTGGAATAACAGTTTTAAGTTAATGATTCTTAAGAATTTTCTTTCAAAAAAAAGTGTGTAATACTTTTTTTTTAAGTTTTTAAAGAATGGATGGACAATTAAAATTTTTATGCAAGAACTATTATGCTTTTTTTGTTTCCAAGTTTGAATTTTTTCTTTATTCTTTAAACAAGTTGCATTTTTTTTGTATAGCGATGGTGTTAATTATAGTTTTAGAAACTAGTACAATGGCATAAGGTGTTTTGTTGTAATAACACCAGGTTGGGTAACAACGCCAAGTGCTGATATTATGCATAATTATGAAAAAATTCGGTAAATGACACCTGTGGGCTCTGCTCAGAAGAGCTCTGAGTTATATAAAACACAAACAACAGGTTAAAGTTAATTTGATCTATTTGTAGACCTTATCGCTTTTAGAAATAACTAAAATTAACGCTTGATCTAAAATTTGCGAGGAAAGTTGTGATGTGAAGACTATGTATTTATCAGGAAATACTTTGGTTATTGCATAAAATTTTAGTGCATTTCATGTACTTTCAAAATATTGTAGAAGATTTTAGATATGTTCAAAGATAGTTTGTAGTTTAAAATGTACTGTGCAATAAGTATATCGAGGTAATAACACCATTCCTTAGCGTTCCATGTATGTATTCTATGTAATAGAATGCATACATGGAAACTTAAATACATGCTTTAGCTAAACACAAATAAAAACTAGCAATGTTTCTAATAATTCTATATAAGCGGTCCTTTTAAAGCAAAAAGAAGCTCAGAGTCTGATATTCTTTTGCCACGCCCCTCGTTCTTTTTCTTTCATTTTCACCAAAAAATTAACATTTTCTATCGTTTAGAGTGCAACATGTCAATTTCTAGGGCCGTAGAGTTTGTTTAAAAAATTGGGAAATCTACATAGGATCATTCCATCTTAATTTATAGTATTGTTTGCATGGAGTTATTACCCACAAAGGTGGGTAATAACGCCAAATAGCATTGGTCAAGAAAACATGCCACTGAATATTATGATTGCATATCTGTAAAATTATTTTTTATATATGGATAGCCAATGAGTTGGTGTATCAAAACCCATATTTATTTGAAAAATACAATCTAAAACTAAGCCGTGAAAATTGGTAAAACCTTAACGTGGCGTTATTACCCCAGGATACTTTATCTGAAATATGAAAACATCGTATATTATGACTGTAGACAAATACTGATAGATTATTGCTTATCGATAAAAAAGAATAATTAAAAATAGTTTAGTTTCCAAAAATTGTCGTTCGATTTTTAAGAAGGCATTCTCTGCAACACAAGTGTAATTGACGTTTTGCACTCGAGAGTTGACTCTCACTCACAACTAGTGTTGTCAGGTGTACCTCGTAAAAAGGCATGCCAAACAACAACGCTTTGGACACCACTAATATCTTACAATTTATTTCTCCATCTATTATCACAAATTAATTGGTCATTAGATAAGGAGAAGAAAAATAGCTCAAAATACTTGTGTACGAAAAATTTACGCAGGAGACTACCCATCAGTGATAATCATCTTTCGAGTGCAAAGCGCATAACATGCATTATAAAATCGGTAAAAAGAAAAAAAATCATAATGGTTAATAGGGTGTATTTTTTACCAGAAAAATATACACACTAACTCAAATAATAATCAAATAATAAAAGTTCAAGTCATCTTTATAAAAATATAATACTTTAATATAAACACATAAAAATCACCATTTATTTAACGTTATTGTATGAATAGTCTCTTTTCTTGCCTTCTGCACATTCTCACTTTTCATCAATAGCAATTATATTTCATTTCATTATCATTAGATCATCTTATACATATTACTCTATTGATTGCAGAATGAAAAACTGACTTAATGAATGAAAATTTAAAGAATTTTTGTCAAGGAATCGCCTTTAATTGTTGTTATTTTTCATGCAATAATATTTAATAATTCCTCACTTGGGGAATGACAACCCATATTTGCAAGAAAACGTGCAAATCACATGAAAATGATGCTTGAATTTATTTAAATGCTAGAGAGAAAATTGGATGATCTTATATTGATAAAAGTATCATATATTTGTTTTTTTTTCTCATTAGTTCCAATTTGTGAGCGATAATTTACCTGTTTTGCAAAAGAATTTCTCAGATCCAAAAAAGGCAATTTATAACACGAGCTTTAATTAATTTTTGTTCAAAAACACAAGAAATTGACAGATGCTGTTTTTCAGAAACTATGTAATCGAAACACGTTTTTAATTTTTTTTCTTGAACGGAAAAGAACTTTTAGAAAATATTGCTGAAATCATCGTTTTAAACCGAATTTTTGCAAAAAAGAAATATACCAGTCAGCGAAAGGAGAAAATTTGGTTGTCACGTAATTCAAAATGGCTTATAATTCTGATTAGTTATCTTATTGTAGTTTTTTCTTGTAATTGAAGCTAGCTGTTTTGTTTTGCTAAGCAGTCGTGTTTTTCCTGATATTTTACAGATAAATGAAAACATTTTGATGATATGGATTACATCAATGCAAATTTTACTTTCTGAACAATAAAAAAATATAAAAAATAAACAAGATTAGAACAATATATTTACTTGTAAATGCAAGCTATTTAGATATTTTAAATGCAAGCTATTTAAATATTTCTGAAATATTTTATCGCACTTCTTTGATTTACTTCCTTGCGCTATATTAAATATTCTACATAACTTCATAGTGCTGCAAGGAAAAATTCTCCGTAACACACTTAATCGAGAACATGATGTATTTTATGCAAATAATTTACCTACATAAACCTTAACTCCGAGTGTTCCAAAAGGATAACTTTTAATGAGTATGAAAACAACTTTAATAACTACGTTTGTGTGACTTCCTAATATAAATACCTGCCAGAAAGTATTACGCATACATATTTTGATTAATAGTATAAGCTAGTGAATTTATTTCTGGTATATGTTGCTTATGTGCATTAATGGGAATGATATATACATTAAATATTCAACTCTATTGAATAACGTATTCAGGTAAATAAGAAAATATCTATTCATTTCGTAAATTCAATAAAGATTTCTTTTAAAATTCAATAAAGCTTTTAACAGACATAATTTTGAAACAAAAGGTAAAGCAACCATTCTAAACATTCACATTCTTGAAAAAAAAAAGATTTTTATTCTTTTGCTATAAATGTTAATATTGAAAGGTATTTTTATTAAAAACGCGACTAAAATCTCTAGAAAATGTAATTTTTTAAATCAAAAATTGAATCAAATAAAATTATTGGACAATCGAAAAAAGACTGATATAGAATTTTGGAAATATGTATGCTTTTGTGAAAATTATAATACATAGTGAAAAACAAATCTTTGCGCGTTTAGATTTTGAAATATTCTAAGTGGCATATGTACATGTTTGAAATGGATTATTATTTGATCCATTTATTTATTTTATTTTATTATTGCTTAATTCTATCGGAGTAGTATTTTTGTACGCTTTGGAAAATTTCCCATTTTTTTCACATTTAAAATTTTGAATTTTATTAGAAACTATTTGTAACACGCTTTTATGCGTTAAATGTAATCGCCAAGCCCAATTCAAAATTTCTAGTTCCATAAGTTTCACAAATATTGAGAATTTAGAACTTTTTTTCTGTATGAATAAGAAAAATATATATGTTTGCGTGTATCAACATTTTAAAGATAACAGCAATTTCAGATTTGAAAAATTTATTCTTAAACATTTCGTAGAAATCGTAATTAAGAATGTTTCTAGATCAATTTTTGCGTTTTCAATCATTTAAATTTCGAACTTTGATTAAAAATACAACAAATGTTGCGATAAAAATCCTAGTCATTTACTCTTAAAAATATCAATCATGTCAAATTTTTATTGCTGTTCGTATTGCGTATTTTAGGACGTTTTTAGAATTATTTTTTCTCATTACACGCTTTTAAATTTCGAATTTAAAAATAAAACAGTTCAGTCTCTGCATTGTTGTCTAAAAGATATCATACATGTCAAATTTCAACATTCTATCTTTAACAGTTCTATAGAAATCTTAATTTAGTACATTTTTATAACATTTATCACAGTTTTAAATTTTAAACTTTTCTGAAAAAAGTTTCCTGTTTAAAAATAACAGCCACAATAAATTTCATGTTCGTATCCATAACAACTCCATAGAAATAGTAATTTAGAATATTTTTAGAAAGATTTAAGCCAAATTAACTCTTTTAAATTTCAAATTTTAGAAATATAGTGAGCTATCTCACTAAAAATATTAATTTCTTTAGTAAGCATTTGTAACTTAAAAGTAACCACAATCATAAATTTTTAGTTTCTAGATCTTTGAGTATCACAAAAATCATAATGCAGTATTTTTTCCTCTGTACTTTTTAAAATGTCCAGTTTTTCAAAAAGCTCTTCTATGCAAAATTTTGAGTCCTAAAGCTGCTGTCAAATTTAAAATTTCTCCTCTTAAAATTTCGATAGAAATTTGAATGTAATGTTGTTTTAGAAAACTTTTTGTTCATTTTTCACTATTAAATTTCGAATTTTTTATAAATAATTCTTAAAGAGCATTTACATCTTATAAGGAACTATTATGATAAATTTTAAATTTTTATCACCTTCGAATCTACAAAAATCTAAATTTTAGAACTTTTTTGCCTAGAAACCATTGGGGGGGGGGGGGTAATAGTGGCATTGAAAATACATATAGCCTATGTTAGAACAAGCATCAATCTGCCATCGTTGATTTTAAAATCAGTTTGGTAGCTCCAAAAATTACCACTTACAAACAAATGAACATTTCTTCTTTCTAATATTAATATGGATAAAAAAAATCGATGCATAAGCTGTAGATTATCATAAATACTAACAGTTGTAAATTTTCAAACGCTCAGTTAATCATCCTGGCTTGCAATTTCTTCACTACTTAGAAATTTGCAACAATTATTATTTATTTACAGATTTAATAATTGTGTTAAAAATGAATCTAAAAGAACTACGCATGCAGGGTTAACCCCTTAACGCGCAGTGTCGTAAGTTGCCGGGTCGGCCTAAAGTTACCACTGTTTAGAGACACAAAAACTCCGTGAATATTCCAAAAACTACTCTAATTACTACTTTAAATCTTTCTTATGAGTTCTAAATGGCAGCACCACAGAGATCCAACTCTACTGTTTTTAAATAATAAGTATAATGTTTTACTGTAATACGCGCTTCACAGCAATACTCTTCTCACTGCGCTTATCAATGCTGTACTTATGGGAGGTGACCACTACGGCAACAGCTGTATAATTAAAATGGTTAGTGAAATATTTACAAAACAATACCTGTGTACTCCTCTAGGCCTAAATAGATTGCCTACATTTTTTTTCTTTAAATTCCAACTTTAAAGAGTAGTGCGCCGGAAAGTGTTAACTGCAATTCCAAAAATAATAACCTCCGATTTATTCTACTGAGCAAATTCAGATGGCAGACTAAATGCTGTAATCGTTAAATGCTAGTTGGGTGAATTAGTCCTTTCGATTAGTCCTGAATGGCACCATTGTAGAACGTTAGAGGCTTCAGCCCGAAATTTCAGCCAAAAAATTCTGCCATGAAATTCCGGGATTAAACCCTGGCCCTGGCTCTTTCCACCAACTTGGGAATTTACAAATGCTATGATTTATTTTCTAACTGAATAATAGTGCTGAAAATTAATTTAGTATGTGAAGTACTACCTGGTGTAATAGGTTAATTTTATAAAATAAACATTCAACTAAAATAATAATAATAATATTATTAATATTAATATTAATATTAATATTAATATTTGTTTTCTCATACTGAGGTGAGTTGCTTTGTAAAATACAGTGCAGAATTATAAGATTTATGAATGCTTTGAAAATAAAAAATAAAATTTTTATATAGAGTTTAAATTTTTGATGCCAGTACAAGTCTTTTCACGTATGAGCGAAGCGTTTAAGTGAAAAGAATTTTACTATACATATCAAAAATATTTAGGTGTGTTGTATTTAAATAAATAAATAAATAAATAAATATACATAGACGTGGTATACTATCAAGAACGCCCAAATTTGCGCAGTTAGCTCTCTTTGAAGTACTTGACTTTGGTTTTTCACGCTTGATGTACTTGAAAAATGTTAGATTATTATTATTTTTTTTTTTTTGGATAGATAAATTACATCTGTTATAACTTGAAAAATGCTTTAAAACCTAATAGCTTATAATTTTCGAGAAAAATTCGAAAGAAAAGTAAATTATCTTATATGGAGCTAGGAAAATAAATTTTTTTGAAAAAATAAACATTGGTATTGAAAGGTGGTAAAGCAATTTATTAGCAAATAAAGGTACCATGTACCAAAATTGATACATTTTTATCAATTAATA
This sequence comes from Maratus speculifer, assembly GCA_964019185.1. NCBI lineage: Eukaryota > Metazoa > Arthropoda > Arachnida > Araneae > Salticidae > Maratus > Maratus speculifer. Next base: position 428,327,743 of record OZ025290.1, on the reverse strand, counting down.
CGTAGCTCAGAGATGTAGTCGTAAAATGACCAAGTGCATATGGTACAAATAAAAAAAAAAATCTGTAACTTTACAGTTGTAAAGTTACCGAAATTTGTACGCTTACCAAACTTTTATGTATACACTGTACAAAAAAGTTGTAAATCTACAGAATTAGTTTTTGTAAAGTTGCAGATTTCTATAGCTTTAAAAATATCTATTAAGATTACATTAATCTTATTAACATTTTATGCGTAACCCGGATTTCAATTGCTTTGAAAGTTCTAAGTATCCCAGCTTTCTTAAGAATTCTTAATAACATTACAGATTCTTCTTATTTACAGTACAAAGGTGTATCTGTTGCATCATTTGTTGTTGCCGTGACTATAACGTTCTAGGAATCCAAATATCATAGAAAAATTTTAGAAACATTGCAGATTTTTTACAGTGTAGAGGTGGAGCGTATATTATACATCAGATAATCCACCTGTCAGTGATGGAGAGTACATAGAGTTAGGATAGCAAAGGATATATGCGTAGGATATATGCGTATATCACCATATACCTTACATTACATCTCTGATATAGTCACAGCGATAATTGGGGGATTATAATCATGTTTCCATTCGTCTTAGGGACTGATTGTCTAACAAGGGGACCACCAGACATGGTGCTCACAGATTTTGATGATTTCAAAGTATGTTGTAGGGGTCATACCACTAATTATTCTGGTGAAAGGGTTCCTTCAAATTGACCTTGGTTTTTGAGAAATTGGGGGTCAAAGTTCAGCGTATATTTCAAATACTTATTTGTACCAACGCTGTATGTCAATTCGTGGCGTCGTGCCAAAGCACGTGTCTGTGGATCGAAGGTTGTGAGTTCGAATCCATCCTTGGGTTCTATTTTCTTTTTTACTTATATTTATATTTTTTACGTATTACAAATTTTAAGCAGAATTGGGAATTCTACAGCTTTGTACCTTTTGATATTTTCTGAAGAGGACAGTTTACTTTTCAATATTTTATTATTACTATTATTTCAAAAAATAGGGCTCAATTGGTGAACTGACTGCAGTTCAGGGTTCAACTAAAAGTACATTTTGCAACAAATAATTAAAAAAATGCGTATTTAATTAAAAATTTGAAAAAGTATAAGACACCTTTAATATTTTAAAATCTCCACAATTTTAAATAATAATATTTTTAGATTAATCAATCACTTTTTTTTTTCAAATGTGTATTACACAATACTGTGCATGTATTTTTAGATAATGTAATGCTACATTTAATATATATTTTTATTTGATATAAGTTGTGTAAAGTGGTGAAATCTAACACATCTTCATATATACTTTTATAATAAAAATTATAATAATAATAACGTTAAGTCTAATTTCATGCGCATATTCAACACATATATAACAATCAAAATGTACAAAACATTTTAATTATCTGTATCAAATACAAAAAAAGCCTTAACATTTTTAAAACATGAAAGCGAAGTAAATATAAACATAGAGGAAAAAAAGTTTAAAGTTATCATTAGTGTGGGAATTGAGTTAGGTGTATTAACAAAATTTACAACATGCCAAGATATGATGAAAAAGAGGTTTTAAAATATTCACAATGAAACAGGCTTTCATTTAATGTTTCAAAACAAAAAACGATTTTTTGATCAATTTTGGGGTAAACTGTCCCCTTAAGAAATTAAGTTTACGTTTATGAACTTTTAGAGAAAATTAGTATTTTTTACCGAATTTAATCTAAACGCAAATCCGATTTAATTTATGTGAAACTTCATTTGTTAAAACTTCCATTATTATATTCCTTGAATACTTAATTCGTTATAAATATGTTTAAAAATACATTAAAAGATTTAAAAAAAATGTTTAATCATCTTTTGTATAAGTGCAAATATATGATGAATAAAAAGAAATTTTTATATTATGAAAGAAAGGAAAGCAGACGAAAAAAGAAAAAAAAATAGTATTTTATATACATATCGTAAATTCTATTAACAGACGATTTTTGCACTCCAATTGAATTACGGAAAGATGGTTTTGATTTTCAATAAAAATAAATGTAATCTGTCATTTCTTATTTGTGCAAACGATAAATTTTGTTGAGATTGAACTTGTGAGATAAATGTGTTTACAGAAAATTGGAAAATTGAAAATTTGGATAGCTGGTAACAACTTGCATTTTAGCATTACTGTATTAATATTTTATTACTCCTTCGAAGATATGCATTACTTGAAATATGTAATCCTATAAACGTTTAAGAAATTTCACGCAAAAATTATTTTGTATTATTTGTACAAAAAAGGATAAATTTGCATTTAAAGTACTATAAAATAAAATAAAAAAGCGACAGAAAAAAGAAAAATCATTATTTCAGAATTGTGCATAAAGTAAAAAGTACAGATAATATTTAAGAAAAAAAAGGTTCTAGGCTTAAATTAGTTTTGCTGTGTTATCAAAAGAAATATTAGTTTAAAAATTGTAGAAAAAAAATTCTTAAAAAAATTCAAAAATGTAAATGCAATTTATTAAGAAAATATATAAGTTGTAGCAATTTCTTTAGTAATAAAAATACTTAAAATTTGTAACGTGTAAAAAATATAAATATAAGTAAAAAAGAAAATAGATGCTGAGGAAGGATTTGAACTCACAATCTTTCGATCCACAGACACGTGCTTTGGCACGACGCCACGAATTGACATACAACCTTGGTACTAATAAGTTTTTGAAATATACGCTGAACTTTGACTCCCAATTTCTCAAAAACCAGGGTCCATTTGAAGGAACCCTTTCACCAGAATAATTAGTGGTATGACCCCTACAACATCCTTTGAAATCATCAAAATCTGTGAGCACCATGTCTGCTGGTCCCCTTGTAAGATTTATATTTAATTTATTAATCGAACAAAATCTTCCAAACTTCATATACAGTGTATCACTCAATCTTTAGTGATTTCAAAGAATTTAAATTTTTCTAGTTAATTTAAACTGGTGTATCTTTTAATTTCTAAACAATTAGTTTATAGATCGTCCTGGGGTTTGAACCCAGGACTCCTTGACAGCGAGGGAAACACTTTACTCACTGAGCTACAGAAGCTACGGTTATTGAGAACGAAAAATGTCTATTTAGCAAATTTTACATACATTATTGAAAACGTAGACTTTATTTCCAATCGTTTGGTACCAATTACTTTCTTCTATGATAATTTTTTGATAGTCCAAGAGCCGACGGCATAAAACCCTAAGTCACCGAGCACAAGAAAAATTCCTTTATTTTATGGAAGAGTAGTAATAGAGGAATCTAATAAGCCATGCCTATTGGAAGCGAAGGGGTGCAAAATCCAAAAATGAATACCCCTAGTGGTTGATTCGTATGTTTAGCATTGTGTTTTTCTGTACCCATTTTCCCATGTTTTAATACTTTTGATTGTACAGCAAACAAAATGCTAAGCCTACGAGCCAATCACTAGTGGTATTAATTTTTGGCTTATGCACCACTTCACTTCCAGCAGACATATATCATTAGATTCCTTTATTACTGCTCTTCCATAAAAAAAAGGATTTTTTCTTGTGCTCCATGACTTAGGGTTTTATGCAGTCGGCACTTGGACTATGGGGGGGGGTTCGAAAGGGGATGTTTGCTTTCCCCCAACAACTATTCATGTGCGTTTGTATGTATGTATTAACAGGAATTTCTCTTAGATAAGAATTTAAAAATAAAATGTTAAAAAAATAGTATTTCCTCATGTACCGTAATAAGTTGAAAAAATGTTTTATTTAGAAAATATTGAAACAAATTCAAATACTAAAGTAGAATAAATGAGGAAATAATGTTATTTGACGAATATAGTTATAAAAAAATGCAGAGTGAAGTGGCAAGAACATATATTAATATATAAAAATAAATAGAAATAATAGAAGTAAATAAAAGATTGAATATAATAGCAGATATATACACACATAAAATGTGTATAAAATGGCGAAAGAACCCTATCAAGCCAATGCCTCTATTATATAAGAAAATTTGATTATAAGATTTCTTACAATTTCTATTTTTGTTGTTTTGTTTTAATTTTAACCAAAGAAAATATATTTTTTATTAACTTTTTAAATCTTGTAATTTAAACATGTTGCTGTTAATTCCTAACATTCCTAACATTTTACAAATGATTAAAAATATTTTGCACATTTTTGTACCATTAATGCAATTTTCAATTCTTTAAAACTAATATATATATATATATAAATTTACTTGTAAATATAAGTTATTAAAATAATTTATGGGAGAAATATTTCTGACATACTTAATCGCATTCTTTGATTTACTTCCTTACGCCATATTAAATCTTCTAAACAACTTCATAGTGCTGTAAGGAAAGTTTCTTCGTAACAAACGTAATTTAGAACAAGATGTATTTAATGCAAATAATTTAGTTACACAAACTGTGGCTGCGAGTGTTTCAGAAGGATAGCTTTTAATGAGTATGAAAACAATTTCGGGAACTATTTTTGTGTGACTTCCTAATATAGATATTTACCAGAAAGTATTATGCATGCATGTTTTAATTAATAGAATAAGCTAGTAAATATATATGTGGCATTTGGGTTTATGTGCATTAATGGAGATTATACCGGCTGTCCCAAAAATGACTGATGGAATTTAAAATTCAATAACTTGCAAACGGTGACAGCTATTAAAAAAATTTTTGCAGGAGGGTTATGTATAATGTTAGGAGTTTTTTACCGTAATTTTTTATTTTAGTTCGCATCTCAAACAATAGCTGGCGCTGACGGCGATTGAAGGCCAGGTCAACGCTTCACTCAGCATTGATCACCTGGCCTTCAATCGCCGTCAGCGCCACCTATTGTTCGAGATGCGGACTAAAATAAAAAATTACGATAAAAAAACTCCTGACATTATACATAACCCTCCTGCAAAAAATTTTTAAATAGCTGTCACCGTTTGCAAGTTATTGAATTTTAAAATCCATCAGTCATTTTTGGGACACCCGGTACATACATTAAATAATTAACTTAAATGAATCACGTAATCACGTAAATCAGAAAATATTTATTCTTTTCGTAAAGTATGAAATTATTGAAAAGTACTGAATAATGATATGTTTTCAAATTCAATAAAGCTTTTAACCGAAATTATTTTGAATATTCAAATACGTCTTTTCTTTTCGTAAAGTATGGAATTATTGAAAAGTACTGAATAATGATATCTTTTCAAATTCAATAAAGCTTTTAAACGAAATTATTTTGAATATTCAAATACGTGATTTATCACATTGATATCCAAATTTAGAATTAACAGCGTGAAAAAATGTCCCAGCCGTGAATGAAACTTGGAATCCTTGTAATAGCAATACAAGTGCTTTACCATTAATTAAAATTAGATTAACTTATTCGATATTTTTAAAAAAATTAAATGTTAGATACATGCAGGATGTCCAGTAAATGACTGACCCATTTTGAATGTAAATAACAAACCCAACAACAACAAAAACCGGTTTGAGATACATAATTGCGGTTTGTTGTATTGTTATTAGAAAATAAATAAATTTTTAAAAATGCACTTCTTTCAAATAGTTTGAATTTCGGCCAACAGATGGCTCTGGAGACAACATGCGGCGAAATTTCAGACATTACTCTAGTTTAGACCCCTGAGCTTTTCGGCTCATTTTGCAGAGTGTAATCTCAGTCGACATATTAAATCGACTCTGGACTCACCTGCAGTTTGTTGGACGGGAAAAGAATTAAAATAATATTTATTATTGAACAATGTCTATTATATTTAATAAAAACCAGCAAAGCGTTCTTTTTAACAAGCATTTATTTATCACACATTTACTATAAATAAATTGTGTTGAAAAAATGTTTTTGAAACCGGTTAACTGATTCTCTTTTTACGTATGATAAATTGAAAATATGGAATGAACAACGCTTTTTAAGTTAAAAAATTGTGATATTTTTATCTAAACATTCTTTTTATTAAATAGCATAAAATTGTATTAAAATTACATAAAAATATATTAAATCTTAGTATGAAGGAGTCCGTTTACAAAAAAAATCCTGTTTTAAACATAAAAAAAAATATTGAGTTTGACGGAGAAAGTAACATACGAAACCCCATGCTAAGACGGAAACCTGTCTAAAACGACATATTGTTAATTTTTCCGAAAATTTTTCAGAAAATTTTATTACGAAAGCCACGAGAGATTTTTAGATAACTTTTACACACACCTCTCCCTTCCCTTCCCCACGACTGAAAACATATCTACGCTGAAATGGAAGGATGTTTAAAAAGAAAAAAATTGCATCGTAAATGTTTTATATCCTGCGAATTATCCCTCTCCAAAATTTCATTATAAAGAGCATCATACATCCTGAAATATAATTTTCGTCATCTCTCCCCCCTTCCTAAACTATTCTTCATGATGAAAAGAACGGAAAAGAATTCTGAAAATTCCTCTGGTATTTGATTTGAAACAAGAAACAGTATTAAAAAAAGATTCAAAAACTTTTTTAAAAATTATATATGAAAACACAAATGCAGAGATATGATGTTTCTATGATGATTCAGAATCTATGATGCTTGTTATAATGAAATCTTGAAAAGAGGTGACTCGCAAGGTTTAAAAACAGGAAAATAACCTGTTTTTTCTTTTTAAGCCTCCTTCCATTTCATCGTAGATGCATTTGCAGTCAGGGAGAGGATAGGTAAGTGTTGTGAGTAAAATGCACCTTAAACTATGTCGTGATTTTAGTAAAAAAAATTCTGATACGTCAGATATCAAAATATGAATTTAACGTAGGGTTTATTCGGTTTTCGGAAAAATGAAAAATATATTTGGCTTTAAACAAGTGTCGTCTAAGTACGTAGTTCCGTATGTTACTTCCTGCGTCGTGAGCAGTAATTTTTTATATTTAAGGCAGGATTGGCTTTAAACGAAATATAGGCGAACCTTTATCCTAAGGTTAAATATATATTTTTATGAGCCGATTTATAAGTCACTGCCCCGCTTTTTTTTTAGACAGGAAACTTGCCCCAACACTATTTGCGTACCACTGTTTTAACCACTTAACTGATTTGTCTGTATGACATATGGACAAGAAGAATTTGCTTAATCCTTCACTTAAGAGCATACACTAGTCACGCGGTAAAAGCCGAACGCTAATGATAAGTCTATGGGCGCGATCTTTTCAAATATCTCGCTGAAATTTTAATATTTTTACATTATTTTTTTGCATAAGATAGCTGAGGACGATCCACAACCGGCCTAGTTTTTACTTTTTCAGTTTTGGTTTCAGATTTTCTTTAAAAAAATACTTTAACTCTCGAAACCGGTTTAAACCGGTTTTGAAACTGAAACTAACGTGATATAAAAAATATATAAACAAAATCGAAAAAGTAAAAACTAGGCCGATTGTGGATCGTCTTAGCTATCTTATGCAAAAAAATCATGTAAAAATATCAAAATTTCAACGAGATATTTGAAAAGTTCGCGCCCATAGACTTATCATTAGCGTTCGGCTTTTACCGCGTGACTAGTGGCTCTTAAAGCTTTTTGATACCACAATTTTTTTGAAAAACAATTTCTTACTATTTAATGAATGAAATGTTTCGATTAAATATTACGATTTTTTAGCTTAAAAAAGCTGTGTTTATCCCATATTTTCAATTTATTGTACGGAAAAAGAGTTAACCGGTCAGTCAGCCTGTTCCAAAAACATTTTTTCAAGACAATTTATTTATAGTAAACGTGTCATAAATCAATCCTTGTTAAAAAAGCATGTTTTGCTGGTTTTTACTAAGTATAAAAGTCATTGTTCAATCATAAATATAATTTTAAATCTCATTCCATCCAACAAACTCTATTTCTGCAGGTGAGTCGAGAGTCGATTCAACATGTCGACTGAGATTCCACTCAGTAAAATGAGCTGAAAAGCTCATGGTTATAAAAATTAGAGTAATGTCTGAATTTTGGCCGCCTGTTGCCACCAATGCCATCTGGTGGGCGAAATTCTAATTATTTGAAGAAAGTGCATTTAAAAAAAAATATTGATTTTCTAATAACAATGCAAGAAACCGCGCATTTTTATCTCAAACTGTTTTTTTGTTTGTTATTTACTATTAAAATAGAATAGTCATTTACTAGACACCCTGTAAATACTTTTGTATAGAAGAAATATATCTCACATTTTTATGAAAAAAGCATAAAAAATATGTTAATCAGAAAATACTTTTAATCAGATACTTTGATGAAATACAAAAAAGAACTGTATTCAATTTAAACAATGTACTTCAGAAACAGATAACAAATCAATTTAATTTATAAAACAAAAAATCCCTTAATCAAGTTTGTAGTTCGTTATATTTCTTTGAGAATTAATTTCGAAACTATATTTTATTTTTTTATCATTAGAATGCAGACACTATTACTGGCAACCGTGATTGCAATCAACACCATGCCAATTACGCATAAACTAAAATGAAATTGGGAGTTTCAAAATGTTTTTTCCCCTTTTTTACATAAATAAGATAAAGGGATTTTTCTCATTTCAATTAAAACAACGAAACAACGTAATTTTAATAAAAAATTCAAATTAATAATGCTTAAAAAAGGTATTTAACAGGTTTAATGTCTTGGACGTAGAAATCTTCAAAAGTTTTATTCTTATTGTTGCCTTTATATGTATAAAAACTAATTTTAAATTTAAAGTAATAGTTTATTTTAACACATAAAGATACATATAAGAAAGATAAGAAAAAAAAAGAGTAATTCGCGCGTAAATATTTGTTGTATAATATATATATGTTATATGTTAATATGAATGTTATCTCTTAATTCTAATTTTAATCATTTTATTAATTTAATTTTATGTTAATATCGATTATTAATTATTTTTCCGGTTCAATTATATTTCCAATCAGCTTTATCCTTTTTGTTTGTTATGGATAACTATTATTTTTACTTACTTTCAACTCCTTTTTGTAAAATATCTTTCTTCCTTGTTTAATAATTTGGTTTTTGTGTGATGGTAGTCCCAAATTCGTATTGTTTTGCTTTTTCATGGCAAATACGAAGATGAAACCACACACTCCATTTGTAGTTCCAAAGTATTTGGGACCTGAAGATTCTGCCTTGGTTCTACAAATTTCAATTGTATTCATATTATTCTTTTTTTCCTTCCATGTTCAATGTGCTATAAGTTATTAAATTCAATGGTTAATTTCAAATGGTTAATATTGTTTACTATAATTCAATTTAATTCTTCGTTTTGGTTTATTGTTTTGTTGATAAAATCCATTGGTGAATCTTGTCTACTTTTAATGGTATTATATATATATATATATATATATATATATATATATATATATATATATATTTCCAGTAAATTTGTAGTAAATTTTCCAGTAAATCACCCGAAAACATTTTTATTTGTAAGTGTGCTTACAAAATATGTTTTTATTAATTAAATTTTACTTTAAAAAGCTTATGTAAAGAGTAAATTATTTATGGGAAATTTAATTGTTTATTTTTCTTAAAGGAAAAATGTAAATATATTTTAACATTTTAAAGAATTTTTTGTATCTACTTCACTTTTCTTCCTTAAATGTTTAGTTTAATGTTTTTTTGTTTTTCTAATAAATTGTGTAAATATTATTATGAATATGACTGCTAGATTCATACAGCTTTTTCTTACAGAGTACATTAATTCAATGCCATTCAAAAATACACATACATATATATCTCTCTCTACACTGTTAAAAATAAATCTGTGAATTCCAGGTGAAACTACCGGCAGCAATGTAGCCGAACTTTTACCGTTCCGTTAGTAGATTTTCCGTTGTGGGAAATACAAGAAGGGAAAACTCCGGTGTAAGAATCGGTAACTTTCCGTTACAAAGTTTGATTTATAATAGTAATAGTTTAATATAATTTTTAAAAATGATTTACCGATTAACCTTCAAAGAATTCGAAATCACCGAGGGATTTTAAGCTGCTATGTTATTTTACTTAATTGTTATTTTGGATAATTTAGTTCACGCCTTCCTCAGGATCGAACTCGGGACCTTCAGATTGCGGAACAAATTCTTACGAACTGAGCCAAAGTTGCTGATGCCAAACGGTCCAAAATATGTCTTTTATGAGTTAGCGGGAAAATCTGTTGAGCTTTTTAAAGATTTCCTTTCAAATATATTCCTTAGAATGTTTGTAAACGGATTATTTTAGATGCATAATACTTATTATTTTTTAAAATAATTTTTAAATTTTTTAAATAGTTTAAATTAAAAAAAATCACTGTTTAATACCACTGTTTTTTTTTGAATAAAAATTTTTTTATTAACAATTTTTTTACAAATATATATATATATATATATATAGACATTTTTTTTTAAATTGTCGTACACTATTTATTTTTTTATTTATTTATTTTTCGGCTAATACATTAAAAGATATTTAATAAGAAAAAAAGAGAAAAATAAACAGAAAAAATGTAATTTAAAAGGAATTTTTTATGTTTCATTATTCCATGGAGCCAAATGGACTCGAACGCACAATCTGCGTTCGCAGGCGATTAGCGGTGCGGCGCCTTGACCACTCGGCCGTGGAGCTCCCCACACAACGGAGTGTCTCCGTTTTTTGTTTTTATTTCCATCCGTTTCTTTATTTTCAGGAAATATGATGGAATTTTGTGATTTGTAACGGAAAGTACCCTTTTATTGTTAAAAGGGAGCTTTTCTGTGAAATTCAGGAAAAAAATGTTCTTGAATTTCAGAATTTTTTTAACAGTGTACACTGTTAAAAAAAATTCTGTGAAATTACAGAGAATCTATGGGTAGTCCATTAGCTCAAGTCTTATGTAAAATAAAAGAGATTGGAAAAACTGGATTCTTGTAAATAACAGAGACGTTATTCAGTAACTTTTCAGAACACTCTGCAAATTAAAAAAGATACATAAGATTCATATTTTCTTAAGGGTGTATTAAAAAAAACGCTTTTCCAACTTGAACAACTCGAAATTTTCCGATACAATTTCAGGCTCATTTTTAAAAGTAGAAGCATGAAACTTGCTGAGGGGATTTTTGAAGAGACGTAGAAGGTGCCGTGGTACGTCATTTTACGCTCAATTTTATTGAATTTGATTCACAAGCAATTATCTTTTCAGTATGACCTTTTTTTCGTTCCCAGATTTCCTGCTTCGGAAAAATCGGTTCAAAATGCCGTTATTGATTGCTTTTTTTGCAATATTTCCTGCATTTATCTAAGAATCGACAATCAAAGCACCTTGTGTACTTTCTATACAGGGTGTCCACTCTCAACGGTGGCCAATGGCTAATTTCTAAACCGTTAGTCATAGACATATAGTTCCAATTACAAAAATGCTTTAAAAAAGGCAAAGAAGTATTTTTTAAGCAATTTAGGTAAAAAAAAAAATTATTACAAAATTACGAAAATTAAATTTTTATACGGTCCCCCGGTCCTATAAGGGATATTTAGTAAAGTTTTACCACTATTCTAACAAGAAGGCCAGAAAAAGTCCCATTCCTCTGCGATTAAAACTGACCGAGTAATAGCTGTTTAAAGTTGAAGCATCTTTTTTGCTGCTAAATAGGGGTCAGTCACAAATTTACTGGAAATAAAGATAAACGCCAGATAGAAAATTTAACTTTAAACATTAAGAGTGAAATAAATTTAGCAATATTGTTTTTGAATTTATGTTGACGTTTACATAATAAAGCAAAATATACAATTTGCGCTAAAAATATAAGTAAAAAAATAACAGAAATTTTGTTTAATTAAGTTATGAAAAGTAACAGTCACAATTCGTTACAAAATGATACATATTTAAAATTCTATCAGATTAATTAACCTAATAGAATTTGATATATTCCTATAAAATAAGTAAATGGTACGCACCCAAATTCATATTAATATTACATTGTCATTGGATATAAATAACTATGCGAACTGAACCTCGATCAAATATTTTGAAGTTAAAATTTCATACTTTTTGAACAAGTAAAATTTTACGAGTAAAATAAAAGCTTATTAAAATGACATACCTTTTTAAAATAAAATCACGAAAAGAAACAGCTTCATTTGCTTACAAAATAAAACATAAGTAAAAATGCATTTGAGGATGTAAATTTCAAAACTCGGTATCATTCTATACAAATCTGCACTATTGTAACACTGCAATCTCCAAATTTATTATGAAAACCAATAGACGCATTTAAAGGTTTTTAGCGATTTCCCAAAATTTAATTTTATCGATTAAGAGAATTTTAAAATTCATGTCTTCAGTTATTTAATAACCAATCTAGAAGTTAGTTAATTAAAATTAACACAACCGTAAATGAACACAAAGTAAAACAACCGTTTGTAATTGGAACACGTGTCTGTGACAAATGGTTTAAGAATTCGCCTTTGAATAGCGCTGAAATGGACGCCCTTTATAATATTTTAAGCACTTAATGTACGTTCACTTAAAGCTTAGTCGAATTCATCCGTTTTCAGCTATAGAAAAATGGTTTAAGTCATGAAATTCAAAGTCTTATAACTAGGTCAATTTTAATGTTAGATGAATGGGACCTTTTCTGTATTGTTTACTTGAGTGTTGGGAAATTTTTACTAAAGATCACTTATAGGAACGGGAGGCCGTATAAAAGTTAATTTTCGTAAATTTTGGATAAAATTTTTTTTGACTTAAATCGATTAAAAAACAATTCTTTACCTTTTTAAAAGCATTTTTGCAATTGGAACTATATGTCTAAGCCTAACTGTTTAGAAATCAGCCATTGGCCACCGTTGAGAGTGGACACCCTGTATAAGAGGATTTGCCAGTTTGATGCATTTGAGAGCAAACATGAATTTAAAAATAAATACGACAATAAGCAGTTTGAATCGAAATACACACTTAAAGATACATTAAAAAATCATAATCATTTAATTTATTTTTAAAAATTAGTGAATCAGTCAACCTTTAGTGACTTCAAATTTCTCTAGTTAATTTAAATGTGTGTATCTTTTAGTTTTTAAACAATTTATACCTAACCGTCCTGGGGTTTGAACACTAGACTCCTTGATTGTGGGAGAACACCTTATTCACTGAGCTTTTGTTTGTACCTCATTATACATTTAAAAGATATTTGACAATCTTAAACGGCCGCCATTTTTTAACAAGACGGCGGATGAAGTTGTCCTATGAACTCGGGCAAACCATTGGTATGTACTACGTACACACAGAGTTATATCCAAATCAGTTTCTAAATATGCGTCTTATCGCGTGACAAATTTGAGACCGTTTCAAAATGTCAACCACACTAGAAAATGAAAAGACTTTAACTCAGTCATTTTTCAAGATACAGATTAAACAAAAAATGCTCTAGAATCTTTGTATCAAGAACAAACACACAAAAGAAAAATCTTTTTCAATTTCTTACTTTTTTGCACCTAATTTTAAAATTTAATTTTTTTAATTAATATTCCGCCATCTTGAAACAAGATGGCGTATGGAACTGGCTAACGAACTTGGTCCTGGTCTTATTATGTACTATGTACACAGAAAGTTACATCCAAATCGATTCATAAATCCGCATGTTATCAACAAAAATCGGACAAAAATCGTGACAAAAATCGGATCGTTTCAAAATTAGCCATACTAGAAATTCAAAGTGCTAAAACTTAGTCATTTTTAAGATAAATACTAACCAAAAAATGCTGTGGAATCTTTGGATCAAGGTCAAATGCATAAAAGAAAAATCTTTTTCAATTTCTCATTTTTTGCACCTAATTTTAAATTTTAATTTTTTTCTTAAAAAAATTAATTGGCCGCCATTTTCAAACAAGATGGCGGATGGAACTGGCTAACGAACTCGGCTCAGGCCTCATTATTTACTATGTACACACCAAGTTACATCCAAATCGATTCATAAATACGCGTGTTATCACGTGACAAAAATCAGATCGTTTCAAAATGTCAGCCAAAAGAAAAATTCAAAGTGCTATAACTCAATCATTTTTTAAGATATAGACATAATAAAAAGTGTTCTGGAATCGTTCTTGTAAGTTCTAACGCATAAAAGAAAAATATTTTTCATTTTTAATTTTTTTCGCACTTAATTTTAAATTTAAATTTTTTTAAATAATTTAAATGGCCGCCATTTTGAAACAAGATGACTGATGATGCTGACAAACGAACTCGGTCGAGACATTTCTATGTACTATGTACATACCAAATTTCATTCACATCGGTTCATAAATACGTTAGTTACAGCATGACAAAAATCATATATATATATATATATATATATGTCAACATTTGAACGGAGGGTGGTTTTGGTTTCTTCCGAACGACTGCAATTGATAGCTTTTTACTTTTTGTAATGAAAGTTATTTAAAAAGGATTCTTCTTATGTCAATTAAAACAATAAATAAAAGAATTTTAATGTTAGCTAATTTCAAATTCCTGAATTTCTTTTTCTTTCTTTTTTCCCAAGACCTAACGAGTTCGATGCTTAGGATGTATTAATATTAAAGTATGTTATTTTTATTGTTACATTTTAAAAAGGCTGTTTTAAATCCCAAACTAATTATTTATTGTCGCGCTTAAATTAATTTTTAGGAAAACAGGTCTACATGTTAAAAGGGAATTAGAAATTATTCTTTATAAAAATTCTTAATTATGCTACATTCACATAAGAAAAACTTATTTCTATTTTGTTTCTCTTTCAAAACAGATTTTATTTGCAATTAGATTTTATTTAAAAAACATTTTTAAACAATAAATTATTTATGGAAAATTAATTTATTTATTCCTTATAAAAACAAAAATGTGAATATATTCGTTTTACATGCGTTTATTTCTTTACATCAGAGATTTCTTCGACGACGTTCTTTCCTAAATGTTTATTCCCGTATAGCATGGTGACGTCACTGCAACGTCATTGTGAAGTCACATTGTGACTTTGTGACCATCGATTGTCGATGTGACTTCACGTGACGTCGAAGTGAAGTCACAGTGACTAAAATGTGAAGTCGTTATGGCCGTTTTAAAGCTCTTTTGTGACGTTTCACAAAGTGGTCACAATCTGACAAATTTGTGAAAAATGTGTCATTTGTGACTAATTTAAAATTAACATTGTGACGAAACTGTGACAAAAGCGACGATATATAAATTGATAGAAACATGTTTTTTAAAGTAAATAACATGTTTTAAAGGATATTGATAAATTTTTAAAGATTTTTCAGAAAGTCACATCTCAGTCACAATGTGACGTCACTGAGTGGTGGCATTTTGGTCACAGATGTGATGTGACCAAAGTGAGTCACAGTGACGTTACTGTGACGTCACTGTGACCATGCATGCTATTAGGGTTTCTATGTTGTGCTTTTATGCTATATTATGTAAATTTTACTCTCTTTATGACTTACAATCATTAAGTCTTAAAATCAAATAGCTTCATATTTTTTTTTATAATTTATGCAGTGTACTTTAATTTATTATCATAAAAAATAACATACATGTATATTTACATATATTTCACTGTTTATATCAATCATAATTCTTATATTCTGTATAACATTATTATCTGATGTTTTTTTTAATAAAAGTACTTTTGTACATAAAAAATGGCAAAGTTTACAAAAGGTATCACACATTTTTCTGAAACAAGCATAAAATAACTTTTTAATAAAATATATTTTTTAATCAGGAACTTGGAAGAAATGTAAAGCACTTATTAAAAGCGGTTTTCAATTTGAACAATGCATTCCAGAAACAGATAAAACATCTTTTCTATTTATAAAAAAAAATTAAATCCCTTAATCAAGTTTGTAGTCCGTTACATTTTTTTGAGAAATCGATTCCAAACTATCGTTTCCCTTTGTCATCGGAAGCAGACGCTTTAATTGGCAACCTGTCATATCAATCAACGAGTACATATTACGCATAAATATATTATTCATGCATTAAAAAAATGAGGAAGTGTGATCGCAGATAGCACAGAGGGTTTTGTTTAATATATTTTTTTCAAAACAGCTTTTCCTTTAATAAAAAAAAAATGTAAATTGTTAATTTATGTTTAGTAAATTCTGACATAGACACACCAACAAATTTAATATTTAAATAATTATAAAAGGGAGTTATTTATTTAAATCAACATATTTAAATAAAATCTAAAATTTCAGATTTTTTTGAAAATCCGAAATTAAAAAATAAATTAGCGGAAATGTAAATAAAGTTTTAAATTCTAAAAACGACGAAAATGTTTAAACGAAATTTAAAGTGCTGAATCATTAATAAATAACAATAGTTTTTTAAGACAAAAAAAAAGTAATTCCAAGAAAAAAAAAATTATAATTGTCAGATTAAGGAAATTTCAATAATATAAACCCAAAAATTAGCAAAAACACGAAATTTCTTTTAATTAAAACTACCTTAATATGAAAATTTAAACATTCAATATCGGAGATGGAACTAACAATCTCTTGTTTACTAGCTAGACGTTCTACTTCCAAGTTACGCTGTCTACACGTAAAATGTACTAATAAAGATTAAAATTTGAAATATAAATCGAATAATTAACGAATGACAATGATAAAATTAATTTAATATAAAGAACATACTTTTTTTCTAAATTATATGATTTTTCGTGTGACAAGAAGCATTCAGCTGCCAGTACACAAAATTTGGTCTTTGACTTATGCAGTTTTTGTGTACGAGCTATGTGACAGACTGACAGATAGGGGGCAGAGATGTATAGGGTTTCGTCATATGAACAAAACCTTAATAAAAGAAAAGAAAATGGGAGATCCGAGATATTTTTTTTACTTCGTTTCCACATAAATGAAATTAAAAGATTCTTGTAATAAAAATACGAACAATAAAACAAAATAATTTCAATCTTATGTAAAAAATCATTTCAGATTCCTAATGTTTTAAACTGTATGTTTAACGGGTTCAGATCTAGTGATTCCCAGGACAAAGAGCAAGTTCGAGGGCAGATTGAGAAAATCTGTTTCATACACTTTGCTGTCTTACAAACGTCAAATAAATGAGTACACAAAGTATGTTGATTTTTGGTTTTCCCCAAGACCAAAATTGACCTCAACGGTAACGGTTTTGTATCTTTTAAGTCACCAAAACGAAAATGATGGCTGAACTAGGAAAGATACCAAAACTGGATTTTTATTGTTGTTTTGGAGCAATTGCTTGTTTCAAAATGCTTTCAAAGTCATTAAGGAAACGTGTGTCTAAATTGTAGTAATAAATAGTTTCAACAAATTTCCGGGAACTTGGGAATAAAGTATTTCCGAGACATTTACTAAGATAATTAGATGTAGAACAAAACAGGCAGTGTGTACAATTTTGATATGTTACTATTGTGTTTAGATTCTAGAACCGGGGATATAATTTGCATATTCAAGTTGAGTTTCTATATCATTTTATTATGTCGTGTAATACAGTTCAACTCTGATAAGTGACTATTATAGTTGTATCAGTTTAGAGGAATTTTGCCTCTTTTTTATTTTCTAAACGTCATTTAAATTTTTCCAACAAATTTTACAATATAGATTTGAAAAAAACCATAAATTTTTACTTGAATTTTTTGATTGAATTCTTTATAAAGGTTACACAACATCATATTTTGCGATTGCAGTACTAACTATAGAGCTATTTTGATTTGAATTTTGTTTTCCATTTTTTGATAGTTAAATTACCTATCCAGTTAAAATCGATTTTGATATCGTGATCACACTTTACTTTTGTAAGACTGTTTCTTCTGCTTTCGTCGTGAAATGCGGTTCAAGATGTTAATTTTGAAAACTTATTCTAAAAAAATCTATTGCGTTTTCAATATATATATATATATATATAAATAATATATAAAAATGAGTTCTATTAGAAAGCTCTTTACCACAGAACTTATTAATTTTATGCATTTTCGAACAAAAATAAATTAGAACATGTCACAAAGTTGCCTTTTTTTATTTGATAATAAACGCCTTTAAGAAAAATGTTTTGAGGTGCCAATGTGGCTCTTATGGATTAAAATTATATTCTCTGATAAGAAACTACCGTCCTTCCTGGAATTAAAATTTGCTGTAAGATGTTTAACATTAATAAATTGCAGAAAAAAATAAAATTTATATGCTGGTAGGCAGTTATGTATTTATGTTTGTAAATATCGCTTCAGATATCAAACGGAAAGTCATTAAGTCAATTAGTTTTGGTATTATACTGAACTGAATTTAGCAATTCTTAATTCTCTAATTTACATGGTAGATTAGGTTCTGGAAATTCCACAAAATCTGAATTCATTTATGAAAATTTTAATGATAAATTCTGATTCATTTAATGACGAAATGTTTATTATTAAATAAATCATAAAATGCTACATTAGATTTTTAATATAAGTTCGGAACGCCTGAATTAAAAAATCCAGTAAATTGGAAAAATTGGTGGTAGCATGTGCTGGGCCTATGTGCATATTGTAGCATCATCAATACCCCTTTGGTACATGGAATACATGGAATACATGGGCAACAGAGCGTTAGTGTTAAATTCATTTTTAAAGTTTTCATATTATTGTAAAATTTATTGCAATGCGGTTAGTTCTTTTAAGCGTAACTCAACAATTACTGAATGAAATGAGCTGTGATTTTGGATTCTCATAATCGAGGTTTCTAGAAATCGATTTCCAATAAAAAGTTGGACAGACTACATTACTATATTTTTCAAGAAATAATTTCAAAATTACTTTTCGAAAACAATAAAAAGATTTAAAAATTGTCGAAATAGAATTTAATTCATGTCTAAATGTATCTGTTTTTTGGATTAACATCTCTTTATTTATAATTTCATAGTAATTAAATATATGTAAAGAAATGTTTAAACATTATTTTTAAAATTTTGTACATTTGGATGTAATAATCTTTTGGAAAACAAGTATTAATTTTCTTTGAAAAGTTAAAGCTATCTGACCCTTTTATGTAAGAAAAGTTCTAGAATGTCTTCTGAATTTCAAAATTATTAGTGTCGTAATGACAAATGCATGTTTAGCAACTTTTTTTTCTTTATATTATTTTTTTCTTTTCTCTTTTTAAATTTATTGTCAGTGCACGTCGTACGTTTCGTAAGGTAGGAGAGCAGATAGCTTATAGAGGTAATACAATTTCCATGCTGATATCACATATAGCCTCATATTAGATGGGTCATGCGCCATTGACCCTCTAAGCGTCTGGGACGTATATTCCGTATACTAAGCTCCAGTTTTCACTGCAATATAAGCAATATTTAAAATACCATAATTCAATAGATTTAATGAATTTTCAATACATCAAAGAATGATTCATACTCTGGAGGATTACATTCATGCTTATAATAAAGATTTTTTTATAATGTTGAAAGAATTATATTTTCTTAACATTTAAAACATTGTGAAAACAACATTGCAATTTTACCCTTTTGCAAAACGCTTGGAGGGTTAAATGTGGTATTCCGTGGTGTAGGAAATTAACCCGCGAGTAGTCGCGACTTTTTTCACAACGTAATTAGTCGCGCTCGGTCTTTTCGCCGCTGGCCCACCGCATACCAAATATGTAAAATAACAAATATTTTTCACCTAATTTACAAAAATAACATTACAACAAACATATAAATTTGCAGTTTTCTTAAATTATGCATTTTATTCATGAGATCTGGAGTAATTAGAAAAATTAAAAATGAACTGACATTAGTGATTGTTACGTAGACTTTTTCGCCAATTTCAACTTTGTTTCTAAAAATATACCTGAAAGAAAAACAGAGGTGTCCTGTTACTTCATTAAAGTGGTCTAGAAAGCTTCAAAGTCAGCTGTATGGTAGATCTTCGTTGTATTTGTAATGTGATGCAAGTTAGGAGAATATAAGTTATACGGGCGGCGAAAAGACCGACACGCGACTATTGACGGGTTAAAATTTATGAGCTGAAACGTCAAATATTGTTTATTTTATAGATGTATAAAACACCTTATAACTACTTATGCGTTTACTATAAGAATTACAAAAGAAAAAGAAAACAATGCGTAAAATGTTTCGTTAAACTCTATCAACACCCACAGAATTATGTCATAGTTTCCTATCACACGTTTTTTAAATGATATTATTTTTATATAGGGATAATCACTGTGCATAATTTCCTACGAGTCTTATCTAAAAATCGAGAAGTTGACAACTATGATAGATACATTAATTTTACTCTTATAACAACATATAAAAAAATCTTTAAATCTTTATATCTCACAGTATATAGTTTGTATGAACACAGTAAATTGAATTTCGATACAATATTGACTGTTATTTTATTCGTAAATTTTAGGAAAACGTTTTTTATCTTTACCAAAAGAGATTTAAAATAAATATTAAAGACTAAAATTCCGACTTTTGCAATTTTTATGATAACAAAAGCGATGAATGAAGATAGATGAACAAGATAATTACGACACATGCTCTTACAGGTTCTTTCTTTATAGAAAAACTCAAGGCTAGTAAAATTTATTTTACATTTTTATAACAAGAGAATAATTTGGGAGAAGTGTATTAGTTATTAAACTATTGTTTTTAATTAGGTTCTTTGTTTTTTGTCTTTTGCTACTCAAATTTTCATAAAATTCTAACAAACATGAATCTTGTTGTATAATCTTGTCGAGCCATTTCAAATTTTATGAAAATCGAATGTACAGTTTAAATGCAAGAACAAGTAAATATATCTCGTTACATTATGGCCAATGGAGAAAAATAGTTTCAAGCGCATTTTAATGATGTTACACTATTTCGAAAAGAATAAAATTGATATGCATTTATTAACTATATACATAAATATACCTTTTGTACAATCTATGGTGCAAAGAATATTTATTATTCATTTACAGGGCCACAAAAAGTATTGTTTTACATAATGTTATAGTTGGAAATATTATAGTGGGGTCGATTCAATATAATTAAACTATGTCACATTTTATGAAACTGATATATTACTGAGGTTTACCACCCGTAAAGCATGGTGACGTCACCTCAACGTCGTTGTGAAGTCACATTGTGACTTTGTTACCATCGATTGTCGATGTGACGTCACGTGACGTCGATGTGAAGTCACAGTGGCTAAAATGCGAAGTCGTTATGGCCGTTTTAGAGCTCTTTTGTGACGCTTCACAAAGTGGTCACAATGTGACAAATTTGTGAAAAATGTGTCATTTGTGACTTATTTGACATTAACATTGTGACGAAACTGTGACAAAAGCGACGATGTTTAAATTGCCAGAAACATGTTTTTTAAAGTAAATAACATGTTTTGAAGGATATTTATAAATTTCTAAAGATTTTTAAGAAAGTCACATCTCAGTCACAATGTGACGTCACTGAGTGGTGACATTTTGGTCACAGATGTGATGTGACCAAAGTGACTCACAGTGACGTCACTGTGACCATGCATGCTATTAGGGCACAAGTTACTTCCTATGTAATAGAAAGCAAATAGTTTTTATAAGAATACACTAAAGCTATCCGAAATACTGTATATTATTACAAAAATAATCTGAATATTTTTAAATCTTCGTTATAGAATGTATATGCTACACTTCACATGAAATTTCAGACTCGTTTACATTTCTAAGCATCGCACATTCCAAATTTAAAACACAATTTTACAATTTTAATCAATTCTGAATAATTCAAAAAAATGTAAAACATATTCTCTCATTTTTACTCCATTTTTATTTAGAGATTTTTTAAAACCCATTTTCTCCGAAGTATTTCAATTCATCTCAGATAACAAAAAAAAAAAAAAAATATATATTTTTTTCAATATTAATTAATTTAACTCTCATAAAATTATAACTCTGTTTCTTTTTTTAATGAGAAAAGTTCATCTGCAATTTTTTTTTCTTTGGGGTTTTGTAATATATTAACTTAGAGAAAGTTCCACTCTTTATTACTTCAATAGTTGTACTATATACGATAAAAATGAAACATACTATTTGTTTTATCACTATCTCTAGAGAACCATTTAAAAAATCTGCAGTTTCATTGTGCAGACTATTCTTTTAGATTATACACTTTATGAAAGTACATTTTTTTTAGGAAAAATAAAACAAAAAAGAAATACAACAGAAGGAAACTAAAATAAAAGACAAAATATTAATGGAAATCGGAATAAATCTTTGAATAAATTAAAATACATCGATTTCTTGAATATATTAAAAGCTATCGATTATTCGAATACATTGAAAAATTTCGATTGGTTATTCGTTTTAAAAGTTTTGATGCTTGAAAATGTTCATTTTATAGTATTGTTTTTATATACCGTGTTGATTAAAAGTTTTTGTTGTTGATTAAAGTCAGATAAAAATATTTTGTTAATATATGAAACTGCGGATTGGTTGATTATGTTTCTCATGATCAAAATACTTTTTTAAGCATTTAAAAAATAGTTTAAAAATATTGTTTTAGATGGCGCCACACCTGCGGATCTATCCGAAATGCACAATGCAAACCATGAACAGCAGCATATGCACTTTTCACAGCATATTTTTGAAAACTGTAACAAGTGACATTGTAGAACGTGAGGCTACTCATCCGGATGGGCTCGTTTACACGTGAGAAATGTTAAAAACATTAGCATGACGATAACCATAAGACTCCGTGGCCGAATGGTTAAGGCACCATACCTCTAATCACTTGAAATAATAGGAGGCTGTGGTTCGATTCACACTCTTTGTGTGGAGCATTTCGTATTTCTCTCGTGTTGTAAAATTTCCTTGTGATAACTTGTCCCTGTATACTGACGATAGCTTAAAAGCTGTCTTTCATGTCAAGCACACATGTCAAATACATATTGTTCATTGAAAAAAAAGCAAGATCACCTTCATGTTTGACTATTTACTTATCTCAAAAATTCTGTCAACCAATGAAATTTGAATGCCCGATTGTCACCATTGTCATCTCTCGATGGAATCTATATGTGTAAATACATAATAAACGCTTTAAAATCTCACTGCTTTTCTTAAAAAGCCACGTAAAGAATAAAGTTAAAGTTAATGGTATACATTTTATGTAAAACATTTTCTTACTTTCCGCTTACATCTTCCAGGGCCGTGTCAGAGATTATAGTTATATCGAATTGCAATTAAGTAACTTTGCAACAAAGTAGCATTGCCTTAGATTGCTACTACTTAGATACAATTACTACTTCATTTTAGAAAGTGCTCTAACTTAAGCTTTTCGTCAAGATGATTTGATGTGTTTTCTGTATTTCTCAATTTTTTAAAACTATACTTTTAAATTTTGACCGGTATATTGGTCATACTTTTTAATAATTAAAAATTAATGCTTATTCATATTTTTAGAGCCCCCCAGGGGGATACCTTCTTTAGGTATTCACGAGCTTCACAACCCCGGGCACCTGAGTGATCTTTCTCTTTTCCTTTTCTTCTTACTCCTTTCGTCTTCCTTTCATCTTTGTTTCACTCTCATTGTGGTTTCCTTTTCGGAGGTGAGGACAATTCTGTATGAGCCGATATCATCCTGTATGTCGACTCATGGAGAATTGTAAACCACCCACGTGTTGGCCGTGCGTGGCGACCCGTGTCCCTTGAAAGGGGATCCTGGTAGTTGAGGGAAACCAACACACTGCTTTGGCCTCTGCTGCAGGTAGACGGGAGGTGCATATTGGTCCCGTATGCATCAATCGGCTGGTCAGCTGACTTTTGTCACTGTCTTTAGGGATCAAGTGATCGAGCAACTACTAGTCATCTCGTTAAGGGTGAGACTGACATAGGGTTGTCTTGTGACCGTATGGGCCCTGGTTAGCACTGGTGCACGAATGTGCATCCCCTTGTTGGGCTCGGGAGTGGGTGGTGCGGCCGGGGTCTGAATTATTTTTTTCTAATATGGATGGAACTACTTCTATTCATTCTAATCCTCTCCCTTGTGGAGAGCAACAAATAGTACAGATTTCTTCAATTACTC
This sequence comes from Maratus speculifer, assembly GCA_964019185.1. NCBI lineage: Eukaryota > Metazoa > Arthropoda > Arachnida > Araneae > Salticidae > Maratus > Maratus speculifer. Next base: position 428,303,720 of record OZ025290.1, on the reverse strand, counting down.
GTTTTTTTGTCATTAAACGTACCGATAGTCTCTCTAATAACTCCTTTAAAAATACTTCACCATTTCTAATTGCAAAAACATTCCAGTCTGTTTTAGGGGATGGTCATTCTATTAAAAAATTACAATCTGGAAATTTACTAATTGAGGTTTCCACAGCTAAACAATCGCAACTTCTCTCCAATTGCTCTAAAATAGGCACTTTTTCCGTCTCTGTACAAAAACATAAAACTCAAAATACAAGTCGTGGTGTCATATCTGAACCTGATCTCTTATTCTCTACCAAAGATGAACTGTTAGAAAATTTACAAAGCCAAAATGTCATAGATGTACGCCGTGTTACTATCCGTCGCAATGAACAAGTACTACCTACAAAACATATTATTTTAACATTCAATAGCCCTACTCTACCAACTAAAATTAAAGCTGGCTATTTAAGCTGTCCTGTTCGGCCATATATACCAAACCCTCTCCGCTGCTTTAAATGCCAACGTTACGGCCATACTAACGGTACGTGTCGTGGATCTCTTACCTGCACTCGTTGTGCAGAAGTCGGCCACGACAATAAAACCTGTGAAAAACCCGAACGTTGCGCAAACTGTAAAGGCGGTCATACAGCTTATTCTCGCACTTGTCCTAATTGGAGCCGTGAAAGAGAAATAATTACGATAAAAATTACTCAGAATTTGTCTTACTCCGATGCCCGCAAACTTGTTGAATCCAGAACACCATCCATTGGAATTTCCTATTCCAGTTTACTTAAGAACCAATCAAAATCCGTAAGACATATAAGTACTCAGACAGAATCATGTAATCTACCCATTACCCCGAAGAAAAAAACACGTGATGTCAGCTGTTCAATTGGATGTTCTGCAGGTCCAAAATTGGAGCGCTGGTTGCCTTCTTCAGAGCCTGTTACTATTCTGAAGTCAACTCAACTCCAGGCTAAAAATAAGGCAACTATATCCAATAAAAAAAATCCTGATTCTTCAGCTTCTAATCTCCCGAAACCTGTTACTAATCAAAATACTAATGCAGTTACACCTAATAAAAAAGTTACGTCCATTAAAAAAACCGTTGATGAATCTGCTTCTAATAACCAAAAGACAAATTCTTTTCAGACTGTGAAACCGATTCAAAAGGCAAAGGAGAGGGTTCCCATCCGAGAATCCCATCAGTGGCAGACTGTTACAAAAAACACCACAAGTCACACCAGAACCTGTCTATTACAAATTTTAAAGACCCCAAACTGCTACAAAACTATGTGGAAGATGCTATGGAAGAATCTGACGACTCGAGTACAGAAGAGAATATTGTTTTTGACGAATTCATTCCGAATTAACTTTACATTTTTTAAATTGTGACTTGTGCTTCATCTCATTTTCTTTTTTAAAAAAACAATTACTGCATTACTTTTACTTTTTTTAATTGCACCTTGTGTTTAACACTTGCCGTGTTGTTTTTACCTCTTACTTTTTTAAGTTTTGTGTTCTTTAAAATTGTGTTTATATGATTATTGTGCATCGTCTATAATTTAATATATTTTTCTGTATTTTTATGCATTTTTAACAAAGGACTGTAGACTTTTAACTGGTTTTAATTACGCATACTTTCACTTGCTCTTAACTTTTTTCTATTTTGACTTGGTCTTGGCGCAGCATGTCCCTAAAGGGATTTTGCGCCATTAAACCCCATTCAACCAACCAACCAACATATTTTTAGAGCTTTACCTCGGACACAAAGCAAACTTGCTGTACTTTAATAGGTTGTTGCCTGGTGCAATATGATAAAGTTAAAATTATTTTCAACGTTAGAACACCAGATAATGGTTCACTCCCTTTCCTGGACACCCTTGTCACTCGCAGTGAAACTGGCTTCTCTACATCTGTCTATCGAAAAAGCTTCGCTGTTTCTCTACCCCCCCCCCCCCCATGCTCGTTCATGTCATCCTCCAAGTCAAAAAATGGCTGCCTTTTACACATTCATAAATCGTGCTCTTCATGTTTGCTCTGATTCTCAGTCTCTCAATAATGAAATTCAATATATTAAAGCAATTGCATTTGATAGAGGTTACAACCCTTCTATTATTTATACTGCCCTTTCTAAATTGCAAAACTCTCACTCCTCAAACTCATCTCAGTCTTCTACTCGTTCCAATATTAGCATTGTCTTACCTTTCTTTCCAAAATCAAGTTTTTTCATTGCTAAAATTCTTAGTCGGTTCGACTTCAAAATAATTTTTACTCCTACTAAAACTAGCTCTAACAGTTATTTATAATCATCCCTTGGTTGCAAATCATTAAGTTAATTTTGTGAAAACTCTGTGATTTCTGATACATTTCTATTGTTTTTTCATTGATGAAAGTATCAGTTACGGAAGTCTGAAATATGTCATGATCAATAAAGTTCCACCAAATTTTTAATCTTTTAAATAAGAGTTACGTCTAGTCGATTTGGAACTCCGAGTGACTTAACAACATCTGCCCCCATCATAATCGCCAGGATGTGATGACGGCAAGTCAACTAAAGCATTTCTTTCTTCATTTTCCGTTCCAAAAGAATACAAGCTCCTCTTGATAATCCGGAATTTACATAGGTTGTATCAATACACATTGATTTTACTTGCTGAATTCCCCATGACTCCAATGTTTTGTTAACAGCAAAAGATATTGCTTCACCTGTTCCCTGTTCCTGACTGATGTTTTGGAATTGCAAGTAATTGGTAATATTTTTATCAGAAATAATTGGTAATCTATCAATAGTTTGAGATCCTGAAATGTCTTCTAAAATTTTGCAGTGAACAATTAACGGAAAACTTGCCGAAAACTCTTTTTTTTAATTTTCGGCTCTGCTTGTTAGGTTTTTGATTCTAAGGCGCCGAGTAGAGGATTTGTTACATTATAATTGGTAGGATCACAGCCTACATGTTGTAGTGTTGTAGTCAAAACAATAGCTGCCTTTCTATCACTAAACTTTGCTGCATCAAGGCTTGCAGCACGCTATTGTCCAAAATGTTCATTCTACCTCTTTTTTTAGAGGTGGATCACTGTGAGAGCATGAAGCTACTTCTTATTGATTGGAATAAATTTCATTATCACTTGAGCTTGCTTATTCTTCAAATATATCTGAAGGAATTGATGCTTGTTCAAAAAACCAATGATTTGTTTACTTCTTCACGCTTTCTCATTTGTTCAAAACGATCTTTGCATAACGATCTTTGCATTTTATTACATAATCATTTATTAAAATTAAAGCTCAATTATTAATCTTTTATTGTTTTTATTGATTTTTAAATTGATTAAAGCACTATTTTATGTTAAATTAGCTGACCCGTTGAAATTGCTCTGGCCTATTAAAAACGCAGATGAACTCGAATATATTTAAAACGCGTTGAAAATTTAAAAAAATCAGCATGAATTTCGGAAAAAAATTGAAGCATTCGACAGTCTATAGCGCCTAATATCATACTATGACTCAATTTCGCGATGACTATGGATATGAATTAATAACTTAAAAATTAGACGAAAAATATGTCAAATTTTCTAATTTTTCAAATATTGAAACCTTGGTAGCGACCCTTAAAATTCTGAAATTTTTGTGAAGGTCTTTTTTTTTATGAATGGAGCAAAATAAAGGGGTGCTCTTTACAAATTTTAACAGTTCAATTTTAAGAACCAACCTGATAGATAGATAGATAGATAGATAGATAGATAGATAGATAGATAGATAGATAGATAGATAGATAAATAAATAAATAAATAAATAAATAAATAAATAAAAGAATTATTTCGCATGATTCAGAATTGGAAGCACTTTGCACTACATGAATTCACATTCAAAGTAAATATCAACAGTGAAATGCCTTTTTTACGTAACAGTAATTACTTTACAAAAATTACAAGAAATTACAGGGTTAGAAATATCAATGCTTTCTTAAAAATTAATGTTACAGAAGTTATTTTAACTATTGCGCTAATTCACACAGTCAGTCAGTTGTAAGAGTTAAATTAACGTCGAAAGGAAACAAACGGACTGAAAATTATTATGCATCATAAATCTAAACATTTATGTTTTGGCAATTTCTACGACTAAAGGTAACATCGTAACTTTCCCCAATTTCATCTCTTTAGCATTTACTGTCAGGGATTTTATCTCGTGAATGTCAATAATGTGAAAGTTTATTTAATAGATATATGTGAGGCATTATGTCAAAGAAAATAAACGTAAAGATTCAAATTTCAAGTCAATGTTAAGATTATTTCATGTATGTATAATTCAGATGATATGCCAAAGTAATTTCTTGCAAGTTGTATATCAGCTAAGCAGTTTTAGTGCGTTTTTGCATAAAATAAAGTTGATTATTACATCTTGTGCCTTTTAAGGGAATTCGTTACTAAAGGAAACTATTTTGTGACTATAATCTGTATAATATCGGAATGTTATGTTTGTTTCATGAATATACAATTTAGGTGATATGGCAAAGTAATTTATGCAGATTGGAAGTTATCTACGTACTTTGAGTACATTTTTGCATAAAAATAAAGCGGATTATATTATATTGCGCCTTTTAAAGAAACTGCTTATAAAAAATGTATGTATAACCCATATTTTATCGGAATGTTATGCTTATTTCTTGTTGTTTCTGTAAATATCTTCTGCATTCATTTATGTGGAAAAAAGCATCACGAAGATATTGTAGTCTTCGATTTCATGGTAATTTATTTTTCTTATTTTATGCTTTTGTCAGCATTCTCTGTGTTTTTAAGTTTGTGTTTTTATTCGAATGTGAAAAAGATGATGGAATGTGTTAAGCCGTCTGTGGCTCGCTCGCTTTTTGATGAGAAATAAAAACGCAATTAGAGTTCATATTTGTTGTGTTAAATTGAAAGAACCAGCGTGTGTTATGTTTCTTATTAGTTTAAAAACCTATGAACACATGTATATATAATTTAGACGATATACCAAAGTAACTTATATAGTTTGTAAGTTAGCTACGTACATTGAGTATATTTTTGCATTAGATAAAGTTGGTTATTTCATCTTGTGTCTTTTAAAGTAACTCCTTATTAAAAGAATTTATTTTGTATTTATTATCTGTATTATATTGGAATGTTATATTTATTTCATGTATATATAATGTAGGTGATATGCCAAAGTAATCTTTGCAAGTTGTAAGTCAGCTACGCACTTTGAGAACATTTTTTGATAAAATAAAGTTGATTATTTTATCTTGTGCTTTTAAAGAAATTGCTTATATATATAAAATATTTTGTAACTGAAGCCTGCATTAAATGGGAATGTTATGTTTATTTCATGTATATATATAATTTATATGATATACCAAAGTAATTTATGCAGTTTGAGTGCATTTTGTAAAAAATAAAGTTGATTATTACATGCTGTGCCTCTTAATGGAATTCCATACTAAAAGAATTTATTTTGTAATATGCATACATAGGAATGTTATGTTTATTTTATGCATATCTAATCTAGATGATATGCGAAAGTAATTTATGCAATTTGTAAGTCAGCTATGCACCTTGAGTACATTTTTGCAAAAATAAAGCATATTATTTCATCTTATGTCTTTTAAAGAAGCTGCTTATCATGTATCATACAAAATATAAAAAACAAACATATTTTATAATTGTAGTCTGTATTATATCGGAATGATATGTTTATTTCATGCATATATAATTTAGATAATACGCCAAATCAATGTATGCAAGATGGAAGTTAGCTACGCCCTTTTCTTATCTTAAGCTTTTAAAGAAACTGCTTATCAAAAGAATATTTTGTAATTATAACCTGTATTATATTATTATGATCTTTTTAGAATAAAGAGCAGCCATAGTAGATAAAAAAGTGTTAAATTCTCAATATAGCAATTTTTTTTATAATAATATTTTCTTGTTTTTTTTCACGTAACAAATTTTATCCTTTCTAAAGTCATGTTCGTTGAAAGATTATTGTTAACAGATCATAGGTTTAATACTGACATGTCTTTGAATTCAATTAATTCATTCTTAAAAGCTAAATAATGTATAAAATAAAATATAAATCTTTTCTTTAGAATAAGCTGAATATATCCCTCTTTAACATGTACAGGTCGTACTTTGGTGACATTTTTCGGGTCGTGACACATAAAAAAATGACATGCCCTATGTATAAGCTTTTAGAAATACATTCTTTGACTTCAGCATTAAATCATATTATTTTGTTACTTTGACGGTTAAAACAATTTCTTACCTCTCTAAACAAACATATTTATTGAATGGCCTGATAAAGCTCAAGTAAAATTTAGAGGTTGTTAATTACTTGGGAATTAAATATAAATTAAAAAAAATAATTTGCATTGAAAAATATTCTTTCAAAAAACATAAATATGTAGAAAATAATGTTTTTGATTTGTTCTTTCTAATTTGCAGGGCACTAAAAAGTACTCCCAGTAGCCCATGAATTAATTAGGCCATGCATATACAACTGTTGAAATGTGCTGTAAGTCAACAATAAATCTAATTAAACACAGCTCGGTAAATTTGAAGCATAGCATTGACAACAACAGGCCCTTTACAATAGAGATGATATATTGATCCTTATGTAATATGGTCAAATCATATTTTGATGGCTTTGCCAATTTGAGGACCTATTTAAAGATAATCGGGATCGCTATTCGTCTCTGTCCTCTATCTGTCCATTCATCCCAGAGTGCATACATGAAAACTGTATAAGTCAAGGACTTCCAATTTTCTGTACTTTCAGCTAAATATTTGGTGTCACACAGCAAATCACAACATATTGAAAACGATTGTTATTTTAATCAAATTAATTTTTTCAATGTCATCCGTTCTTTTTTACAATTTCAATTTTGGAACATAATTTTAATTTCAACGCTTTTTTTGTAGTCATTATAGTTTGGAGCTAAAGCAATTCGCTAGTAAAAAGGAGATTCTTAGTTCGTACCCCTTAGTTCGGTGCTGAAAGTTGAAATTTTCGTATTTCGATGGATTTAAATGATAAATTATTTAAGATTTAAATGGTTAAATGATATTTCGTATTCTTTACCAATTTAAGGTTTCATTATGCTGTGATAAATAATCATTAATATTCATGATATTTTTTAGAATTCAATTATCTTTCTATTTCAGTAACTATTGGAATTTATTAATGAATCATGGGAATGAGGTGACTTTGGTATTTTTTTGTATTAATACTTTCATTGAGTACGGCATTAAGTCATATAAATTTTTCACTTTGACCTTTCAAAAACTGCTCAGATGACTAAAAGATTGTGTTTACTGAAATACCCGATAAATCTCAAGCAGAACGGAGAGACTGTTGATAATTTAAGAACAAAATTTCAATTAAAATTTTTAATTAGCAATGTAAATATTTCATTAAAAAGAGACACAAAATATTAAAAAATAATGTTTCGTATATAATTTAAATAATGTTGTTTTGTAAATTGTTCGTTAACTGAACATATATTCGATATCCGAACTTAACAACCTATCGCGAAAGACTCGTTAATTGATCTGTTCGTAAAGCGCACATTTTGTTAACCTATCACCCATCGTATTTGGAAATAGATATTTTTAACCTGAAAATTCATGAAACACTTTGCAATACTAACTGAACATAATAAACACTCCTAACTAAAATCATTTTTGATTGTCTGATGAATGTCAGAAAAAAAATTTCTAGAGAGAAACAATTTTGAAAAATATTAAGAAGGCAATAACAACACAAAAATGTGCTTTTTATGAAGTTTTCTAATTCACAATACAATAATGTGTTGTAAATTTGTTTATAAAAAGTTTTCTAAAATTTAGTCATTTTCATGTATTGAGAATTGGCAGTGAATCCTTATTCTGGATAATTTTATCTTTAAATTTAGGCATCGACATTTTAAATAACGTATTAGATCAGCAGAAATTAAAATAATTAGTTTATGAATTAAAAAATTTTTTTGGAAAAATAGCATGTTTTAATGTCATATATATATATTTTTAAAGTTACTAATGTGTCGATAATCCGTTACTTAGATAATTATATAACAATAATAATAATATATATTATACAACGTTAAGCTAAGAACTTATATTATAATTATTTTGCTTATAAGACATCAATTTAATAATAAAACATTCATATTAAAATGTTTCATTATTAAAGTTACGTAATTGTCCCAAACAGGATCTAAAAATACTCTTTAATTTTTTTCAGATTACTTGCATAGATTAAAACGAAAATATAAAAAATTTCAAACTAACAAAAAAAAGAGTTGAAAAATGTGGTTTACACAGACGATGAACGGAATGATTGATGAAATTAACTATCTCTTTTATTAGTTATCGAATCGTTTTCAAATTTGAACATAATGTTCTAAAAACTTAAAACACATTTTAACCCATTGAGGTGCAAAGCACTTCTATTCTTAAAATGCTGAAATGATTGATTGCACCAGAATAAAAATGTTTTTTTTAAATATAAATAGTTTTCTTCATGTACTTGAATAAATTATAATTTTCATTCTAAAATTCTGATGTCAATTTGACATTTCGCAATTAAAATTAAGTAGAATATATTTTATCACACCGCCCTTTAAAGAGTTAAACTAAAATTCTATATTTTTCTTAATTTTTTTAAATTGAAATGAGAGGCTCTAAGTGCCTTTAAATTATGAAATACATGAATGGATTTATTATTGAGAATTCATCTGCATAAGCGTTAAATAATAACATAAACGCATAACGAATTTACTCCAAACTAGCAATCAATTTATGAGTTGCTCGAACTAATTATAAAAAGGAATAATGAATCAATACGTAATTCTTAACTCTTGATAAATGTTAAGTATAACTTTCGATCGCTGTTCTACCCATTATGCCCCCACTAAAAGTTCTAATTGAAAATGTCAAACTAAAATTAATGATCGTTTTCTCATTTAAGTAATTTTAAGTAATACTGTTTTCAAACCGTAGAATGATGAAATGAGACTTAACTAAAAATCATAGATAATTCATTTCGAATTTGTGAAAATAAATAATAATCGATTTGAATTTTATATATTTTAAATTAATAAAAATTTGACAGTTATAGATTCTGCAATTGATTATAATTTTTGTAAAAAAAATCCACTTTGTTTAAAACAAGGCAAAATCGAGTTACTCAAATAATAATAAAAAAAATCTTTTTAAGAGAGCTTTTACTACTAAACTCATATTTCATTCGTGATAATTTTATTTTAAAAAATAAATTCAGTCAAAATTCAGTTGAAGATATAAAATCATACATATTTAAAAAATACTTCATATTTTTATCTCAGGCCCCGGCAACTCTGGGTGGATGAGCTAAGTAGAAATTAAACATATATTCAGTCTTACACTTCTAGCCTTTAAACATGATTGAGAAATAATGATTTTTCATAAAAGAATTACGAAAATGTGTCAATAAGTATTCAGTAAACTTTTTTAACCTATTAAAATAATTTTTCATTTTTAAAAAATCCTAAAATTCTCCAGTAAACATTGATGATCATGTGCCATCATATCCTACTTAACTATATTCCCTAATTCATTAATAGATGACTATAACGATCGCTCTAGGAATCTATCTTATATCCTTCTTATGACTTTCGTTATTGAGATTCATTACTTATTTATAAAAATAATACATTTTAAAGAAAAATATTCCATATTTAATTTTAATGTTTTGTGAAATCTTCAAAAATTATATTTTACGTTGCTGTTATTATTGCTGTAATAAATACTGCTGTTTGCTTTGCCGAATTGTTGAGCTATTACAAAAATTGTATACAGTGCAGTGGTGTAGTCGTAAAAAAGAGTATACGCTCTAAGCAGAGGGCATACGCTCAAGGTACAGGGTGTAATCTAAAGTGTATATACTATAGTTTTCATGCGAAAAAGAGGATATACGGTTTTCCTTTAAAAACGCCAGAAGGTATTTTTCGTATACCCCCGCATACCCTCCATAATAACCCTGATACAGTGTAAAAAAAATCAAATCATTAGTTATATTTGTAGAAATCTATGTTAATTTTTAAAATGTTCTTTTCTACTATACAAAACTTTTAATAATAAAATTTTCATTTTGTTTGTATGAAATCTTATGAAAATGAAACACAGATCAACATTCTGTCATTTTTGAAGGGAGTTACTTGCTAGTTTATAATAAACTGATAAATGATTAAAATATTGGAGCTTAATATGCTTCAGTGATAAAGTGTAACATAAGCATATATCCAATTTGCTTGAACTAAGAAATATTTTATGAGATGCTTACACTAATTACGAAACGGAATAATGAAGCACAGTTTTAGTCTCAGCCCTTAATGAAGGTTAACTATAATTTTACTTCGCTCTTCTACCATTACGCCACCACTAATCTTAGTAATTGAAAATGTCATACTAATATTTATGAATCGTTTTGTCGCTTAAGTAATTTTAAGTAATAGTGTAGATATATGATGCTGAAATGCGATATAATGAAATATGACAGAATATAGACAATATATTTTGAGTTAAGAGACCTCTGAAGTTTCTCAAAAAGACCCGGATGTTAATGTTAACTCTTGAAGGGTTTTAAATTTTAATATCTCGTTCAAATTTCAAAATTTTTACATGAGTTTTTTTACATAGAGTAGCTGAAAACAATCTATAATCGGGCTAGTTTTTACCTTTTTAGTTTCGGTAATATATTAACCTAAATGTAAAACCTAAATAAAAATAATAAAAACTTGCTCGGTTGTAGATTGTCCTCAGCTACCCTATGCAAAAAAATTATGTAAAACTATTAAAATTTGAGGGAGATATTTGAATATAACGCACCATAGACTTAACATCTAGTCCTTTTTGAGTGACTAATGTGGGCTGTTATTTTCGTTAAAGAAAAAAAATCAAATAAATCAAACCGGACAAAGTTATGTTAGACATTACTTATTTGAAAAAGGCCACACATCCTGACGTGCACAAAGAAAACCAGGCCTGGAAATTTATAATATTTTTATTGCCATTTCATTCACTAATAAAAACAATAGCTTGAGTGGTATATTTCCGGTAATCTTCAAAAAAAATTGTTCATTTTTTATAAATAGTGAAAGACAAAACAATAATAAAATATAGTTATCATTAACAGACAGTAAATGACCTTTTATTTAATATATTTTTTAAATATATTCAATATATGTGTCTTTAAAAGTATTATGAATGAATCATAATTTTAAATTCTGGTTTATTATATTGTGACTTCATATTGTTTATACATATTGACTTCATATTGACTTATATTGTTTAGACATATTTCTATTATTTATAATTAAATTTTTATTTCTATTGGGAATTAGTTTATAGGGATTAGGGGGTTATTGGGATTAGTTAAATATTGTTGAAAGATTAATATAATATGAAAAAAATTGGAATACAATAATTATAACTATTAATAAAAAATTATTTTTTAGAGAAATTTCTTAAGGTGACCCATTACTGGCACATCTACCCTATATATTGCAATTAATGACGGGACGCTTTCAATTTTAGATATTTTACCGAATGTTTTAAAGTGTACTAATCAGAGTCTTCTGGAACTTCAGGATTATAAAGCTTATATTTTAACTTCTATTTATCAATATTAATTTGATAAGGAGAATATTTAGTTAAAGAAAAATAATAGCATTTGAGATCATTTTGTAAATAAATATGCGCGAACGGTAAGAACAATGTTTTTATATCATTTACTATTTATCTCGATGGCCCAACTCATAAAAAGAATTCAGACAAATATCGTGAAAATTCAGAAAGGTATCGTTGATAAAGTGAGTTATTTTTTTTTTCTTTTTTTAGTTGCTCTCTAAAATAGCTTAATAAAAAGGGATTTTCAACAAATTGTATATTTTAGTTACTGCGTTTTCGGAAAAATTAGTATTTAATGAATATCCATAAGAAAATTCGGCACAAATACTTCGATTTTGATACTTCTTATTAAGATGAGTGACGTTCCTTCTAGTAGTTATTCAAGAAGAAATCTATTGATAAAAAATGAAAATTAAAAAAAGAAAAAGAAAATAAAAATGAACCATTTGTGGAAAATTCCTTATCATTCGGCCATTTCCAGAGAAAACTAAAAATTTGAGAAAACTAAAAATTTTCATCATATTTGACTGGAAAATATTTAAGAGTTACTTTATACAGTTGTCTATTAAAGTATGTAAAAAACTGTTTGTTAACGTTTGCGCATGTGCAAATAAAAATTATTTTGTACAACTGTTCATAGTTCGTAAAATATGTAATATATTTAAATTTCAATTGCACTATATAGTTTTTACTATACTTTGTATTTTTTCCGAAACTGGCATTAAATTTATTTGAAATTTCTGAATGATATAATCTAAAAACATGCTCGATATTTAAAAAATATATATAAAAATCGCTATAATTTCAAGAATATACGTGCTAGTCATACAAAAATTTGTACATGTTGTACAGTTTACACATGTTTCTGCAGTGATAGATCAATTTTTGAATGCTATTGTACAGGGTGATCCGATATACTATTATTTTTATTTGATTTTTTATCAGCTCCTTAATTTTCGTTTTTATGAAATCGACGCTCTTAAAAATTATGTCAAACCTTTTTTCTTATAATCCTGAAATTACAGACAAATCCGCAAAGAAAATCTTTAAATTTTCTCTAAAACACCTAAAATTGAAAGTATAAGTTAATGGCCACATAGTATATTTGTAAAAAATCATTTACTCAGAATTTTATAAAAAATAATAATAAAAAAGTTTCAATTTATTTATAACATATATTTTCAGATTTTATAGCAATATTAGTTTTGACATAATCTATATACGTTCAATACATTTGCCAAAATTTAACTTACAATTTTATTATCTTATAACTAATGACACTTTACAATCAAAATATTCGCATACACTCTTACTAAATAACCAGAATATTGGCTATTTTGTTCCGCGGAATAGTGAGAATAGTGATAAATGTTCATTTTTTATCGCTTGTATCAAGTTCATAAATAGTTGAATATGATTAATATAGGATTTTAAAAGAAAAAAACAGTTCCATTTTTACAAGTCTAAAATATACTTTTAACATTTTTAACATGTAAAATCAATGTAGATAAAAAAAAATTAATTTAAATGCGTATATATCATACTACAGTAATCCCTTATCATTCGCGAATTTTGACTAATCGGGAAATCAAAAAATGAGGATATTTCAACATTTGCGAATACTTAACTTGGTTATTTGCGAATTTTGTTTTATAAAGAACATTTTTTACAAAGTGAACAAACGCACTTTGTTTTACGAATTCCATAAACTATTTCACATCGGACAGTTGCATTGTATATAGCCTAAGTTCAGTGAATTTCAGTCCTTATATTGAGGTAAAATATAAATCAGTAATTCCAAGTAGCGCGCTACAAAACTTGATGCTAAAAATAAAAATAAAAGCTTAAATTTTCTAAAATTCAAAATTTTTATTGTAAGTAAAAATTAAAAAAAAAAAAAAAGATTTTTAACTTCTGAGGAATTTTATGGCGCATGTATACTTTCGGGAGTTTTTTTTTTAATATTTGAAAAAGAAGCCAACTAATGTGCATTTTATTATAGAATATAAATAAGAATCGTCAATAAGATGTAAAAATATGTATATTTTAAAATATTTTGATATTTAAGCTAAAAAAAAAAAAAAAAAAAAACATGAAAATTGCTATAAAATGAAGCTTTGCAAAATTTCAATTCTTCACCAGTGGCCGAGAGATTCGGCTCTCGAAGCTGATAAACGGGAGGTGTTCAGTTTTAAATCAGTTGAGTCGAATACAATCGTGCTCGTTGGTTTAATCGTTCGGATTTTTTCGTGGTTTTCTATGAACAATGAGGATTTTGCGTTAGCTTTTCTTAGAAAGATCCTAACGTAGGCCATTCTTCCTCCTTGGGGCCAACATCCCTCGTATTGATAATCCGCATTCATAAACATGTTCTGTAAATTTATTATGATTAATAATGTAAATTTATTATGATTGAGGTATTGAACCATCTTCATAAGTATAACGTTTCGTTTCAAACTACTTAATTTTCTTTTTAAATTCATTTTTGTTCTCAAATGCATCAAACTGGTAAATTGTTTTATTCTGAAAGTACACAAGGTGCTGTGACTGACTATTCTTTGATTCAGAAAATATTGCAAAAAGAAAAAGCAATAAAAAACGGCATTTTGAATTAATTTTTCCGAAGCGGGAGTTTTGGGAACGAAAAAAAAGGGTCATGCTAAGAAGATAATTGTTTATAAATCAAATTCTAATGAATTGACCGTAAAATGACATCACACAGCACCTTATAAGTCTCTTTAAAAATCCCCTCAGCAAGTTTCATGTTTCTATTTTTTTTAAAATGTGTTTGATATCAGAAAATTTCGAGCTGTTGAAGGTGGAAAAGCGTGTTTTCGAATAAACCCTTAAAAATATGTTTACATGTTTAATGTTTTTCATAGATTTTTTTTTAATGTATGTTAATTCATAATTTTTATCAACTAAAATATGAAAAAAAGGAATTAAGGATAACCCTAGAGGATGAACATTAAATAAATAATCTTATTTAGTGTTATTTTTAGAAAGGAAATTTTTTATAACGTTATAACTTATTTATTTATTTATGCCTAAGTGGATCACCAGATCACCAGGATCCAGTTAGACCCTATTTGTCCCACCCGTTATAATTATAAATTTTTGAGTTATGATGTTTTACGATAAAGCAAACTGTTAAAAATCTTATTTTGAGTAAATGCCGAAAATGAACTTAAAAGCTGGGTCTTACCTATTAAATGGTTCATATTAAATGTCTGTAACTCAAGGATTGAGCAAGATAAAAGCAAAATTCAAACTGATAAGCTAAAATGTCAAATTTTAATATTAAACGAACTATAGAGAATCAGATTTTTGACCAAAAATTGCATTTTAAAGTGAGACAGGCACCTAAAATTTAAAAGAGAAATCGAGACCGCAAATTCCTAAGGAATTCTCCCCGCCAGTCATGGAAAGATTCTGCCTCCGAAATTGGTTGACGGCAGGTGGTGGGCTGGAACTCAATCTGAGCCGTCGCCCTAGCCGTTCGGACATTTCTGTGGTTTTCATAGAAACTTGGATTTCCTTGCGTAAATACTGGTTAAATTCCCTTAGAAAGCCCCCCACCCCCACGAATGGCATCCCGGTTTTAGCCAAGTTATGCATATTGACGTAATTTTTATTGTAAATCACGAAATAACAAATAAATTAGTAAAGTATGAATAAAAATATAAATAAAAAGACGGATTAAAAACCACTTGATAACGTATTAAACATGTATGTCGTGTTTAATGTTACTGAATGTGACATTCAAAATCATCCATTATTGGCATTTAATATTATAATTTGTTGATAGTTTTTTGGTCAACTGTTAACCAAGTAGTATCAATTAAAAAATATATAATTATTTTATTAATACTATTTCTCCTCTCAAAAAAAATTTAGATATTTTAAAGTATACAATCGAGTATGAAATATTCGGTTATACCATTATCTGTAGTATCATAAAATAAAAAACAAACTCAAGATTTTATGAAAATAACATGAGCAAATTTCATTAAAATATTACGAAAAAAATCCTCAAAAAATATCGTATCCCGATAAAAGTACGCTATATTAGAGACAAGCATAAAAAAGAAAAATCTTCTGACAGGATATAAAAAAAAATATTACGTTAATTAATAGAAAATAATTTCCCGTAGCTCTTACAAGTATTTGGCTAAACAGGAAAAAAGAAAATTTACAAGACTTTTACTAGAAAAACTATTTCACAGAAGAAAATAATTAACTGTAAATCTGAAGAGAAAAGATGAAAAATACAGCATAGTTTATTAGGAAGCTAATTATTACACAAAAAATGTCACTATTTCTAGTTTAATGCATGGTAATAATTAAGTTTCCTGCAACGACTTGACAAAATTTAGGTTTTTCTTCTACATTATCTTTTTAAATTATTTACAGCTATTATTTCTGCAATTAATTATTTTCAAAGGAATTGTTCCGTTTTTATTTTTAAAAGTGAAATAATTTAGTGAGTTAAAATAAGCGTAAAATATTCAAAGTAATTTAATATGATTTAAATAAAATAAATATTTTTTATCATAAAAGCGATGGACTCAGATAGCGCACTTTTTTAAAACTCATAATTTTTATTTTACAGCAAATATAACATTTCACCAGTGAAGACCATGCTAAAACAATACCTATCCGCTTGGCCTATAGGCGGAGTTATATTTTGATGAGTGCACATTTCAACAATAAAAAATAAAAGATGATTAGAGAAAAACGCAGTTTAACAACTTTATTAGGCTGATTTTTGAAATTTTGAAATGTTATCTTTCTATAAAGAATTGATTTTATCATAATGATCTTAAGTGAAATTCGGCTCAAATGCCTATTTCGTTAACATATTTTGAAATATATGTTGACTTTATTAAAAAGTCGACCAATACGGTACATTATATAGTTCATAAATAACAAAAAACTGCCAATTGAATGCGTTTGAGCGCAATATTGAATTTAAAAATGAGTCATAAACTAACCAATTTTTAATTGGAATACATCCTCAGTTCTTTAATCATGATCGCTTCGGAAAATTTTGTGACAGCTTTTGATAGCTTTTTTTAAAAATATATTCAGCCTTTATCAAAAAACTGACCAATACAGCACATTATACATTTCTTAGATAAGAGAACGTGTCCTTGGATGCGATTGAGAGCAAAACTGAGTTTAAAACATCATTCACTACTAAAGGACTGAAACAATTTTTATAAAAAGTTTTTTTCTTTCTTTTTTTTCGTGTGTGTATGTGTAGTATAAATATAAAATCATATGTTGCGGACAGCTAAAAAATTACTTTCTTTTTTCTTTTTTCTAGAAAAAAATTAATCGATCCTTAAAATTATTTTCTAATTATTTATTAATTTTAAAAGAAATATTTTTTTTATTTGTTTAAAAAATAAATTATTAATAAATGTTTAAAATTATTTTACAAGCTATAAAAATATAAGAATTCTACCCAGCTTTTTAGCCTTAAAATTAAAAAAAAATATTCTGAACCCCCTCCCTCCCTTTAAAAAAATGACTGAACGAAAATAAATATTATTGATATATATTCACTAAAAATATATTCTACATTAAATCATCAATAATTATATATTTTTTAATAAAAGTGATTAATTACAAACTTATTTTCTTATTATTATTTTTTCTTTGGTACAAATACATATTCTTTATTCTAACACGTTTAATTACATTATAATTCCTAAAACAAAAATTGTATCGACGAAAAAATTCTTAAATTCACCGATTTTATTAAATACTAAAGTATTCTTAAATTTACAGATATATTCAGAAATATCCTCCATTGTAAAAATTATCTACCTAAAGAAAATATATTGATATAAATTAATATTTTTTGTTTTATTTTTGAATTAAAAACATTAATGAATAATAAATGACATAAGATTATTTCTTAATATAATTAAAATTTATAAATTACCAACTTACTATTTATGAAATTAAGTTTTTCAATAGTAAAAATATATGATTTATAAAGTAATGCAATGCATGTGGTTACATTATAAATCCCAATTAAAAAATATTAACTAATACAAAACCTCTAAAAATAATTCATTTTATTGAGTACATAATTCTTAAATTTGTAAGAAAAATTATTTCGTTTGATTTAATTAATTTGCTATGATATTTGTTTCATTCATTTTAACATTAAGTTAATATTAAGTTTAGCTTAATTCAGCATAAGACAATTATAAAATAAATAAATTAAAAATAAATAAATAATACTACATTAATTAATATACACAAATAAAAAATAATATGAAAACACATCAAACTTGCAACTTTTTCATTAACTATTTACCATCAACGACAAACGCATCCCTTAACGAAATACCTTCCTCTTATTTTTCCATAAAATAACTTTCAACGAACCTCAGTGGTGTATTGGTTAAGGCACTCACCTTCCGTGCTTGAGAACCTGAGGTCGAACCCAACGTCATCCTACGCTGAAGACTTTTTTGGGGATGTTTAACAAATATAGTTTCAAGATGAATCTTAGATGGCGCCAGCAACATTTTTTTTATGCCGGGGGTGCGATAGCGGACCGGCTGTGTGCCTAACAGACGGGCGGCAGTCCCTGGCGTTTCAAAAGAGGTACGGAATCGATACGGCAGGCGGTATCGTGCTGATATCGTCAGTAACGGCAAAGCGGCTGTGGATCGATTGTTTACTGATAGCTCTGTGTTTGCTGGGAATTTTTATCAAAATCGGTCAGTTTAAAGAGTCACATACCTCCCGCAATATTGAATCCAGGGGAATATTGAATCCATCCATTGAATTCTACCTTATGGGATTATAAGACCTTTCAGTTAGCCGAAACAATACAAAACAACACTTTTTTCAAACTACCAAAATCATAATTAAGATTTTTTTTTCTTTTCAGACTAAAGTATAAAGAGATTGTGTAGAAAAGCGTTTCCTAATTTATGCTTGACGCATGATACAAATCTCCCAATTTAATATTTTCTGTTAAAATTGAAGTACAAAAAAAAATTTGTGTTTTAATGTTTGAGGGATTGCTACTAATTTACAAAGTTGAAAACATAACAAGCATTTGTGAGTACTTATTTAAAAGCTTTTATAAGCTTCCGACCATTATCTTCACTAAAAGTTTAGTTCACTTTAATGTAATCAATTTTCAAAAATCATTTTTCACTTTATAAGACAACGAAATTTTGTATTAGTAGTTGGAAAATGATTCATAATTTATGCTTGACGCATGATTTTTCCTTCCAGTTTAATATTTTCTATTAAAATTGAAGTACAAAAAATGTTGTTCAAAAAATTTATTTTTGAAGCATTGCTTCTAATTTACAAATTTGAAGACATAGCAAGCGTTTGTCAACATTTACTCAATTCTATAAACTTCCGACCATCATTTTTACTAAAGTTTTAGTTTACTTTAATGTCACTAATTTATAAAAATCATCCTTCACTTTATAAGAGGATGAAAATTTATAACTGTTGTTTGAATCTGTTGAATAGTGTTTCATAATTTATGTTAACGCATGACTTTTCTTTCCTATTTAATATTTTCTATTAAAATTAAATTATAAAAAACACACGTTTTAATGTCAGAAGGATTTCTAATAATTTACAAAATTGAAGACATAACAAGCACTTATAAAAATTTTATTAAAGAGCTTCTATAAACTACCAACCATTATCTTCATTAAAAGTTTCGTTCATTTTAATATAATCAATTTTCAAAAATCATCTTTCTTTTTATAGGACGACGAAATGTTGTAGCAGTAGTCTGAATGTGTATGAAATTATTTCATAATTTACTTTTGATGCATAACTTTATCTTCCTATTTAATATTTTTTTAATTGAAATATAAATAACGTGTTTTTTAATGTTTTCAGGATTGCTACTAATTTACAAAGTTAAGTATGTAAGAAGCGTTTGTCAATATTTATTAAAGAACTCCTATGCATTTCCGACTATTATCTCCACTAAACATTTAGTTCTCTGTAAAGCAGCCATTTTGAAAAATCATACTTCACTTTATAAGACGACAAAATGTTGTGACAGTAGTTTGAAAGTGTTTCATAATTTATGCTTCAAGCATGATTTATTCTCCGAATTAAATATTAAAATTGAAGTACAAAAAAATGTGTGTTTTAATGTTTGAGGGATTGCTACTAATTTCAAAGTCGAAGGTATAACAAGCATCTGCCAATATTTACTAAACAACTCCTATACATATTCGACTATTATCTCCACTAAACATTTAGTTCATTGTAAAGCTGTCAATTTGAAATATCATACTTCACTTTATGAAACAACAAAATTTTGTGACAGTAGTTTGAAAGTATTTCATAATTTACGCTTCAAACATGATTTATCCTCCAAATTAAATATTAAAACAGAAGAAAATTTACAAGTGTTTGAAAAAAGTCCGGGCCAGGATTCGAACCAAGGATGTACTGGCTAAAGCCACCAATGCTCTTCCAACTGAGCCATTCCGGACACGAACAATAAAGGACTAATTCACCCAAATAACCTTTAACGATCACATAATCTGGTCTGATACTATAGATCAGCTCAACAGATCAAATCGAAAGTCAACATATGGAACTGCAGAAAACGTTGCATACGAAATTAGATTAATTTATAACAATTACAAACAATTATTACATAACAATTTTTCAATTGGTAAATCAATTAGTTATCTATTATTAGTTATTAGGTAATCTGTTATAATTGATTTACCGATTGAAAAAGCGTGTTATAAATTAATCTAATTAAAACTGTACAAAAAAATTTGTATTTTAATGTTTAAGAGATTGTTACTAATTTACAAAGTTGAATACATAGCAAGAACTTTTCAATACTTTTTAAAGAACTTTTATAAACTACCGACCATTATTTTTAACAAAAGTTCAGTTCATTTTAATCTAACCATCCTTTTCAAATAAGGTATTTGTATCCTATATGGACAGGGCTCTCCTAATATTTTTAAAGGTAATAATTTTAATCGAGAGATAGCTCAACAATTTCGCGAAGAAAAGCAGTTGAAAAGATAATTAAGGCTGGAAAGTGTAAAAAAGCGTGCTGTTCGCCATTTAGGAGGAAACTTGTTGTTTCGAGATGTGCTGATCTTAATTACTTGTAAGCTTAAATTATTATTAGATATGGTAAAATTACATTAAATCCCCATCGACTACAACTGTAAGAAAGAAGAAAATTCAACGTTGCCAAGCAATAAATTGAAAAGGCATCAAAGTGGTAAAATCTTTGTTCAACAAGATGTCATTTGAACAATCCCCCCAAAACCTTCCTCCAAAAAACCCTTGCAGAAAAATAAAGAGAAGCCCCCCCCCCCCCCCCCCGGCAGTAGAATATCTGTTGGCGAAATCGTAGGTACCAATGATATGACTTCTTCAACAAAGGAGAGTTGGTACTGCTTCTTTTGCAGTATTGATGCTTTCTCAAATATGCGGCCATGCATCACATGTGGCAGATATGTTCATGAGGATTATGTGGGATTAATGCCCATGGTGAAAAAGTTTCTATTTGTCCATGCTGTGAGGACTGAGTAATAACAGATGTAAATTCGCAGACAGATGCTATAAAGCGAAGCAAAACCAACAATATTATTTCATAATATTTATTACTAACTAAGGGGCTTTGCATGGGTCTTCGAAGTGTAAAAACCGAGAATGACCCCCCCCCCTTTCTAAAATGCATGCTCTGAAGATATTTACTGTCCCCCTTCCTCCTCCGAATACTTCAAGATACATTTCTTTTTATTCCCTCTCCTCTAAAATCCTTTGGAAAAGTGGTTCTTCCATACACACTGTGTAGAAAGTCAATAAGGAAACACCTGTCCATAATAGAGACAGGTAGTTCCTTATATGGAAACTTGCAAACATTTCTTGTTTTATCATTTAAATTAAACCAGAATAATTACAAGGTCGCTAATTTTAATAATGATAGACAATAGTCCAAGGATAGTGGACACATATTTTTGGAGTTCTATGACTTGTACATGGGGGTGAAAAAAATACATTTTCCTTAGGGTGTCCATGTTGGGTACAGGTACCTTATATAGTATTAAAATGCCTAAAATAGATATTTTGAAAGAAATTATGAAGCTTTAAACAAAAGTTTATCCATTAAGTACAAAATGTATTATAACTGTTAACTATTGTGCACCAGCTGGAATTTTTCTTTTGCAGCATAGAATGAGATTAGGCTTTGTTTTTCAAGTTTATTCTGGAAACTGTTCTATTTTTAGAAGACAAAAGAACAGCCGTGATAATGACAGAGATTTTCGGATTTCTGGAGTAAGAGATTTTTGGATTTCTGTAGTAAGAGATTTAAGCTAATGATTCTTAAAAATTTTCTTTTAAAAAACTTTTTAGGTAGTATTTTTTCTAAACACATTTGAAAGAGGCAATTAAAAGTTTTATGCATGAACTATTATTTTTATTTCTTTCCAAGTTTTAGGGTTTTTTTATATTCATTAAATGAATTACTTTTTTTGTATAAAAAATTTCTGAAGTATATTTTTTGAAACTGGTAAAGATGACCTATTTCAAATGTGAAATCATCGTATATTATGACAGTGGACGAATATTAATAGATTACTGATTATTAACATAAAAGCATAATTAAAAATAGTTTTGTTCCGAAAAATTGTCTGTAATCTGTAAATCTGTAAATTGTCTGAAAATCTGTTAATTAATTAATTAATTAAAAGAAATAACATGTTTTACAGAGATGGTTTAATCACTATGGTTTATAGAGAGTATATGTTACCAGTTTCTAAGAAAAAAATTATACACATTAATTCAATGAATAAAAGTGTAAAAATTTATCTTATTGTAATATAAATAAATAATTATATATAGTAACATAAATAAATTTAGTATTTATATAACATGATCACATAAATAGTCGCTTTTCTCATCTTGTCTTTTTTCTCGGCATTCATGAATCGTCATTTTATTTCATTTTTATTATCATTAGATAACCTGATAGCTAGATAAACTGTTTGAATGAATGAAATCTAAATGAATTTGTTTTACATTAATTTTTAACTCAGCTATTTAATTTGTAAATAAATCATAACAGTTGTAAATTTCCAAGAGGATGAAAAACGTCCGGAATTCGGACCAAGGACGTATTAGCTGTAGCCGCCAATGACTTTGCAATGGAACCATCCCAAAAGACTCCGGAGGAGTATTACACCAAAAATCTTTCGATGATCGCAGAATATAAACTTGTTTCTGAATCAGCTCAATAAAATAAATTGAAAGCTTTTTTTAGTGTTACTATATTGAACAAAAGTTCTGAGAAACTTGTGAAAGTTGCATTTTTATACCCAAATTAACAACAAAAGCAACAAGGACTATTCTTCAAAGTAGAGATCATCATAATCCACGACTTTCTGCCATCGTTCTGTCAAATTCCAGATATGCTGGAAGTACCATGACGACTCCTGCTATCGAAAAAATCTTAACATGCTTCTTCAACTTTATTAAAGGATTCAAATCGATGGCCTTTGAAAAACTGAAGCATTAATCGAAAAAGGTCATAATCATATGGAGCAACGTCTGCACAGAAAAAACTCTTTTGATGAAACATACAACGGCCATTTTTAACATAGTGTCAAGTACGTTATCAAATGTACCGCACGGGTTTTTAATGATTATCATTTTCTACCATTCTACATTAATTTTTTTATTCAACTAAGAAACAAATATTCAATTTCCTTAAAACTTAATAATTTACATGAATATATACTGTAATTATTAGAAAAAGTTCCAGTATAATTTCTATGTGATCGAAATCTTGTGGCTAAATCTGTTTCTCATTTCAATTGTATTTAATTATTATTGAAAAATATCATGTTTTGAAATTTAAAGACATAAGTCATTTCAAAGTAAATTGATTTTACGAAATTTAATAAATTTAAAGCTGAGTATTTTCAGTAATTTTGTATGGTAACGGGCTTGACAATTAGCCTTACAAGGCAAATTTAAAACATTTACATTTTATACTGTAGGACAAAGTGCACAATCATTTTTTTTCATGTACCTTAAACATTTATTTTAACATCTGTCTCCATATTTAAAAGAAATTATTAAGTTTGAAAAATAAAAATAAAATTATAAATGTAAGCGAATGGTGAAAATAGCCCACAAAATTTTGTTGATATAGCCCTAACCAAAAGTTTTGGTTGGAATGACCGAATTTTAACTAAAATTTTGTTGAATTAACAAAGTTATTTGATTAGTCTGACTACAATTTGGTCATTCCAACCAAAATATTTGGTTGGGGCTATACCAACTAAAATTTAGTAGTTTCAACAAAACAGTTTTTTCCGTGTGGGCAGAAATTCCTAAACTCCTGTAGTACGATGCGATGCAAATTCTGATAACTATTAGATTAAAAAAA
This sequence comes from Maratus speculifer, assembly GCA_964019185.1. Classification (NCBI taxonomy): domain Eukaryota; kingdom Metazoa; phylum Arthropoda; class Arachnida; order Araneae; family Salticidae; genus Maratus; species Maratus speculifer. The sequence goes on along the minus strand of OZ025290.1, from coordinate 428,279,630 downwards.
ATTCCGAACTTTTTCTCAATCTAAAACGCCCCACCAGTGGCCGAGAGGGTGTGACCTCTCAACTGGTAGACGGCAGGTGCTGGGCTCGAACCCAATCGCGGCCGTCGGAGTTTTCGTGGTTTTCTTCGAACCTTGCGTAAATACGGGTTAGGTTCCCTTAGAAAGACCCCCACGAAGGGCATCCCTCCCCCGGGCCTATATCCCTAGCGTAGATAATCGGCCGACACAAAATACAACAACAACAACATCTCAATCTAAAACTTATAAGTAATTTTTTATTACCGCATGTGTAATTATATACGATAATTCATATAATATTCAGTTCGTAAATAAATGATAAAAGTTTGAAATTTCCAAGTGGGTGAAAAAAAAAAATGAGTTCAGTTAATAGTCAAGTCAAATCCTTGCCCGGACTGTTTTCATCCATTTGGGGATTTACAACTTTTAAAAGGATTTTGGTCACGTAATTATCTGTCATGGTTGTTAATGACTATTTTCTTTTATCCAGTAAAACCTTTTTACTAATTTACAGAGTTGAAGATATAACAAGCGTTTGTCAATATTTATTAAAGAACTCGTATACTTTTCCGACTATTATCTCCACTAAATATTTAGTACTTCACTTTATAAGACGACAAAATTTTGTGACTTTAGTTTTAAAGTGTTTCATAATGTATGCTTGAAGCATGATTTATCTTCCGAATTAAGTATTAAAATTAAAGTACAAAAAAATTTGTATTTTAATGTTTAAGAGATTGTTACTAATTTACAAAGTTGAATATATAACAAGCACTTTTCACCACTTTTTAAAGAGCTCTTATAAACTTCCGACCATTATTTTTAACAAAAGTTTAGTTAACTTTAATGTAACCATCCTTTTAAAATTTATAGTATTGAAAAGCCTAAAATAGATCTTTCGAAAGAATTTATGAAACTTTAAACAAAAGTTTATCCATTAAGTACAAAATGTATCATAACTATTAACTATAGTGAACCAGCTGGATTTTTTAGGTAGATTTCGTATGAAATACTACCTATTGCATTGTCTCCCATGTTGGAATTTCTGAAAAATTTTTACGGATCTACACGAATCATGACTCCTAGACCCCAAAACTACCATCAGTAAAAAAGTTTATATATCTATCTATCTATCTATCTATCTATCTATCTATCGGTGTATATCACTTTCTTCTAGACACGATAACTTCCATAATTATGCTCAGATCTTTTTCAAACTTTTACATAAAATCAAGGAGCTTAAAATCTCGGTCGAGTTCGTTAATGGGCAAAATCGGACCAAGGGGGTGGAAATAGGGAGGGTTTTTGTGAAAACAGATAAAACGCGATAACTTCTTAATTAAAATAGATATAGAATCAGTTTAAAGTTTATATTACTTCTAAGAAATGGACAAAAAGTTTATACATGACAGATTTTTGATAAAGTTAAAAATGGGCTCAAGGGGCGAAAAAAACATGGTTTTTGGGAGAAATAAATTCATAACTTCGTCAATTCTCAAGATATCAAATCCAACTAAATTTTATATAAATGTACTCAATATTATCTAAAACTTTTGTATTTACAAGTTTTTGATAGGACCAATTTTTACCGATGAAAAAAATTAAAAACGAAAAGAAAAAGGGGGGAGGAAAAAGAAAAAAATCCATAACTTACTAAATTCTTAAGCAATCAAATCTAATTAAATTTATTTTACATCTTCACAATAATATCTACAACTTTTATATTAACAAGTTTTTCATAGAACCAATTCTTATAGCAAAAATAAATTAAACAAAAATAGGAGTTGGAGAAAAAACCTCAAATCCAAACTGCTTATATTCTGACTCATTTTAAAATTCATTTTTGATTTTAAACGCATCCAAATGACAGATCCTCTTATTTAGGAACTATATAATGCGACGTATTGACCAGTTTTTTGATAAAGGCCCAATATATTTTTAAAAAAGGCTGCCAAATAGGGTATTTTGAACAGAATTTCCCGAAGTTGTCAATGAAAAATTGGGGAAGTATATCAAATTGCGTTTTTTCTGAGTCATTTTTAAATTCATTTTTGTTCTCAAACCCTTCCAATTTACAGGTCCTCTTATTTAGGAACTATGTAATGTGACGGATTGGCCAGTTTTTTGATAAAGGCAGAATATATTTTTAAAAAGGCTGCCAAAAAGGGTATTTTGAACAGAATTTCACTAAGTTATCGTGATTGAAATTTGAGGAAATTTAAGAAATTGCGTTTTTACCGAGTCATTTTTAAATCTTTTTTTGTTCTCAAACGCATCCAATTTACAGGTTCTCTTATTTAGGAACTATATAATGTGACGGAGTGGCCAGTTTTTTGATAAAGGCAGAATATATTTTAAAAAAAAGGCTGCAAAAATGGGCACTTTGCACAAAATTTCCCAAAGCGATCATGACTGTGGGTATTCAAATAACAAATTGGTTATTTTATGACTCATTTTTAAATCCAATTTTACTCTGAAACACATTCAAATGACAGTTTTTTGTTACTTAGGAACTATATAATGTGCGTATTCGTCGATTTTTTGATAAAGGGTGAATATATATATTTTTAAAAGCTGTCAAAGTAAGCACTTCGCAAAAAAATTTCCCAAAGCGATCATGATAAAAGAATTGAGGCTGTATTCAAATAACAAATTGTTTATTTTATGACTCATTTTTAAATTCAATTTTCCTCTCAAACGCATGCAATTGACAGTTATTTGTTATTTAGGAACTGTGTAATTACTGTGTATTGGTCAGATTTTTGATAAAGGCTAAATATATATTTAAAAAAATCTGTCAAAGTGGGCACTTCGCACAAAATTTGTCAAAGCGATCTTGATTAAAGAATTGTGGATGTATTAAAATAATAAATCGGTTATTTTATGACTCATTTTTAAATTCAATTTTGCTGTCAAACGAATTTAATTAACAGTTTTTTTGTTATTTAGGAACTATATAATGAGCATATTGGTCAATTATTTTTAAATAAAGTAAGAATATAATTCAAAATATGTTGCCAAAATGGGCATTTGAGTAGAATTTCGTTTAAGATGATTTTGATAAAGCCAGTTCTTACAGAAAAATGAAATTTAAAAAATTTTAAAAGCGAGTTAAACTGGGTTTATCTCTAATCATTTTTTTTTTTTTTTTTTTTTTTTTTTTGAGATGAAAACTTTTTGAAATCTACCTCCGCCTATAGGCCATGCCGAAAGGGATTTTTTTCCTTTGCAGCATAGAATGAGATTAGGCTTTGTTTTTCAAGTTTATTCTGGAAAATGTTTTATTTTTAGAAGAAAAAAGAACAGCCTTGATAATGACAGAGATTTTCAGATTTAGATTTAAGCTAATGATTCATAAAAATTTTCTTTCAAAAAACTTCTCATGTAATGTTTTTTTAAAACAGTTTTTAAAGGTTGGATAGAGAATTAAATTTTCTGTGCATGAACTATTATTTTTTATTTCTTTCCAAGTTTTAGGTTTTTTTTTTCATATTCATTAAAGAAATTGCTTTTTTGTATAAAAAAATTATGAAGTATATTTTTTGAAACTTGGAAAGATGACATATCTCAAATGTAAAATCATCGTATATTACGACTGCGGACGAATATTAATAGATTATTGCTTATTAACATAAATGCATAATTAAAAAGGGTTTTGTTCCAAAAAATTGTCTGTATTCTGTAAATCTGTAAATTGTCTGTAAATCTGTAATACACCAGCAATAAACATATCTTATAAAATTAATAAAAAAAGAAAAAAATCATTATGGTTTATAGAGAGTATTTGTTACCAGTTTCTTAGAAAAAATGTATACACTAACTCAATGAGTAAAAGTGTAACAGTTATCTTATTAATAAAAATAAATAATTATAAATAGTAACATAAATAAACTTAGTATTTATCGAACATGATCATGTAAATTGTCGCTTTTCTCGTCTTCTATTTTTTCTCGCCATTCATCAATCGACATTTTATTTCCGTTTTTTTATATCATTAGATAACCTGATAGTTAGATAAACTGTTTGAATTAATGAAATCTAAATGAATTTGTTTTAGATTAATTTTTAACACAGTTATTTAATTTCTAAATAAATCAAAACGGCTGTAAATTTCCAAGGGGGTGAAAAACGTCCAGAATTCGGGCGAAGGGCTGAAGTCGCCAACGTTTTTCCAACGGAGCCATCACAAAAGACTCCGGAGGAGTATTACACCCAAATAACCTTCGATGATTACGGAATATAAAATTGTATCTAAATCAGCTCAATAGAATAAATTGAAAGTTTTTTTTTATCATTGTTACTAGATTGAACAAAAGGTTCTGGAAAACTTGTAAAAGTTTCGTTGTTATGTGCAAATTAACAACAAAAGCAACAAGGTCTATTCTTTAAAGTAGAGATTGTCATAATCCACGATTTTCTGCCATTGTTCTGCCCAAATTCCGGATTTGCTGGAAGTTCAACACTGAGAAAAAATATAGTTATGTGAACTAGAATCTAAATTGTGGCTCTAGAGCTAAAATAGTTCTATGTCATCCTTATAAATTCTCGTGACATTTGCTTGAGAGTTCAAGAGGCTCCTACTGGAATTCAAGAGCGTTTTCCTATATTCTCGTTTTAAATCTCATTTAAAAATCTCTGCAAATAGATGCGAACACGAGTGGTTTGTTTTGTTAACTGTAATTTTATTTTACAAAACCACTCCCGAAATCAAGCGATAATTTTACGTTATTGAAACGATACAAAATTGTTCCGTCACCTAGAAAACAAGAAACTAAAAATCTACGTCATCTCGTGTATTCAGCTTAGTATATTAAGCAATTTGCACAGTTTGGTCATCTATAGTTCGAGTTCAGGTATTTAGAAAGTGACTAACTATTCATTCTATGTGAAAGCGGTATATATTTTTTCTCAGTTCAAGACGGCTCCTTCTACTCCATTAAAGGATTCAAATCGATGGCCCTTGAAAAAGTGATGCATTAATCGAAAGAGGCCATATTTGGATGGAGCCACATCTGCACGAAAAAAAAAACTGTTCTGTTGAAACTACAAAATTTTGTTGATATAGCCCCAACCAAAAATTTTGGTTGGAATGACCAAATTTTAACCAAACTTTTGTTGAATTAACAAAATTTTTTAATTAGTCTAACTACAATTTGGTCATTCCAACCAAAATGTTTCGTTTGGGCTATGTGAACCAAAATTTAGTAGTTTCAACAGAACAGTTTTTTCCGTGTAGGTTGAAATTCCTAAACTCCTCTAGGATCAGATATTTAGACTTACGGCGCACAGTGAGGCAAAAAGCCGTCAATACTGGCAAAAAATCGAAAAAATGAAACTTTATTTTGAACTACCGACATACGTCACTTTAATAGAGCAGATATTAGTACACATCTGCCTAGTATTAAAATTTGCGCAAAGTTATTTTGATCGTCACTAGAGAAAGAAGTTAAACTGCATATTGTACTTTGATAATAAATGAAAAAAAAAATCAATAATTTTGTTTCAACACTCGTTTGTTAATTTCGCTATAATAATTAAAAAATATTTTTTTTGACTATGGAACCTTTAACTACAAATATGTAACAATAATTCATTAACTTTCAATTTGTTTTAATACGATTTTTATAGATATACAGACGCTTAGAATATATAGTTGTGAAATTTATAAAAAAAATTAACACTGTCTATAAAAATTGTAGGTTTTAGTTATAAGTTAAGGCGAGTTAAGTGTTAACTATAATTTTTTCTACTAAGTATGAGTTTTAAAAGGACAAATATGCCAGAAAATCTTGATACTTTTTTAATTGTATGGTCATTTTTATAGCTAATAATCCTTAAATTTTTGTTAGTGTACGTGTGTGCCAAACATGATTATAAATATTTTCTTTGTTAAATACGAATTTTAATGCATTGTTTATTACAAAATAATGTATTTAAATGAAACTGACTATCATGGAACGTTTTAACAAAAAGCTTTTGAAAAGTAATGTGATTTTATGGTATATGAGCTCCATAATTGGAGAAACTACGAACAAGTAGTTTAAATGAAAAGAAGATTAAATGTTTTAAAGTTTAATATCAATTCCGATGAGCAGAAACCTTGCGAAACAAGAGAAATGCTTTAGAATTAACAAAGAGTGGCTTGGCAAATCGCTTTCATTTCCTCGATTTGAAAAACAAACAGAAGCGTCAATGAAAAGCAAATGCGCCCATCTTCATATTCCGTCTGAATTTGTTCTGGACAATCAAAAAGGTCAAGAGTAAAACGGTTATACAATTCTAGTTCTACATATTCGTTAGTGTACGTGGTATGTATGAGTTCAAGATCTGAAAAACAGGAAAAGAAAGTGTGTGTTAGCACTAAAACAACAGAAATAGTTTTTCTTCTGCTGTCTTTATAGTAATGCGTACATTTTGTGTGAGAAAGGTTGATCCAATCCTTCAAAACGAGTCGCTAATATTCATTATAAGGTTTGCTTGAGAATAATTAAAATTACTAATTATGTTTACATTTTTTAATGCGATATTATGGATGATTTATAAATATCTAATTAGTATAAAACTATCCCAAATTCTTGTTTTTAACCCATTTTTCTACAAAAAATATTCAAAAAGGTTTGTAAATTAATTAATAAATTACTATTTAGCTTATGTAAAAGTTTAAAATTTTACTACTTTTCTTTTACAAAAGAATCCGTGATGTGCTTTTTTTGTTCAAAGTAAATTTTATTTTTTGCCAACTTTGGAGGCTTCCTGCCCCACTGTGCGGCGGGCGTATAAAAATTCTATTTTCATATTTTTTCAAGAACCCCCCCCCTCCATGAATTTGCAATTTATGTCATTACATTTTGCACTTATTTTATGAAACTTTGTAACTGGAAGTATGTGCCTAGGGACAATATTTAAGGAAATATTCAATTGTTTCGATACTTTTGACTCATCTTGTATATATATTTACTTGTAAAAAATATTTAAATAATACAGGTTACAAATATTTCTGACATACTTAAATAATTAAGATCGCTGTAAACAATGGAGAACGAAATGCCAAGCAATCATTCTATACACACATAAAATCTGAATAAAATGATGAAAATTACCTATAAAATCAACGCTTTCAATATTTATAAAATTCAGAGAAAAGAAAGTTTTTTTTTTCTTATAATTACTATTTATATTCTTTTATATAAATCTAAATTAACTGAAAGGGTTTTTTTTTTCATTATCTTGTAATCTTGTAATCTAAGCACACAGTTTTCCTTGTAATATAAGCCAGGTGTTTTGTTTTACATAGCAATCGTTTTGTCTCTAATATTTTACAACATTAATTAAAACATTTTGATGATATGTGTTACATTAATGCACCTTTTAATTTCTTTGTTGTTGTCGCAAAAATAAATACATAAATAAATTAATAAAAATAAAATAATATATTTACTTGTAAATGCAACTTGTTATTCTATTTACATAATGTGAGAAATATTTCGGACGTATTTTAAAGCACTTCTTTGATTTACTTCCTTACGCTATATTAAATCTTCTAAATAACTTCAAACTGCTGTAAGAAATGTTTCTCCGTGACAAACTAATTGAGAACATGATGTATTTAATGCAAATAATTTACCTACAGACACTGTAACTCGAAGTGTTTCTGAAGGATAACTTTTAATGAGTGTGAAAACAATTTTGGAAACTATGTTTGTGTGACTTCCTAATATAAATATTTGCCAGAAAAGCATACATATTTTAATTAATAGAATAAGCTAGTGAATATATCTGTAGTATATGCGTTTAGGTGCATTAATGTGGAGTATACATGCCTCAAATAATTATGTTTAATGAAATATGTAATCACGTAAAGAAGAAAATATTTATTCATTTCGTAAAGTATAAAGTTATTGAAAAGTAATAAATAGTGATTTTTTTAATTTCAAGAAAAATTTTAATCGAAATAATTTTTAAACAAAAAACATTAGAGCCATTCTCAAAAATCAAAATATTTAATAAAAAATATACATTTTTATCTATAAATGTTAATATTAAAACGCATTTTATAACAATGCAACGAAGAAATAAAATGCGATTTTTGCTTTTAAAAATTGAATCAAATAAAATATTTGACAATCCAATAAAAATAAATTAATTAATAAAAAATAAATAAATTATACAGAATTTTAGAAGTATTTATGTTTTTATGAAAATCATATTGCATATTAGAGACAAGGTTTTGCGCATTTATATATTTATAATTTCCAAGTGGCATTTATGTATATTTGAAATAAATTATTATTGAAAAAATATTATATTTAATTCTATCTAAATAGAATTTTTGAAAATTTTGGAAAATCTTCGCTACTTTTCACCGTTTAAAATTTCGTATTTGTATTAGAAACTTTTCTGAATACGCATTAATGTGTTAAAAGTAATTTCCATGTCAATTTTCAAATTCTAGTCCCTTAAAAACCGTGAGTTTCTATAATATTGTTCATTTGTATATCAATTGTACGTACATTATAATATCTTTATATAATATTATTCTATTTTCATTATACATTATCTTCCTTTTGTTAAAGAGAAATACCGCTGTACAAAAGAAATTTGTTCTCAAAAAGTATTCCATATTTCTTTAGAACAAGTATAAAATTATGTTGATGAGAAAGTATTTTTAATCAGATAAGGTACCCTGGGGTAATAACGCCAGGCTGGGTAATAACGCCAAATGCTTATATTTTGCATAATTATGAAATAATCAGGTAAATGACACCCATGTGCTCTGTGCAGAAGGGTTTTGAGTCATATAAATCGCAAAAAACAGCTTCAAGATATTTTGTTTCATTTTTAGGTCTTATTGTTTTTACAAACAACTAAAATTAACGCTTGATCTAAAATTTGCGAGATACGTTTTGTGATGTGAAGACTATCTTTTTATCCGGAAATACTTTGTTAATTACATAAATTTGTAGTGCATTTCATGTACTTTTAAAATGTTGTTGAAGATTTTGGATATTTTCTCGAGATAATTTGTAATTTAAAATGTACTGAGCAATAACTATACCGGGGTAATAACGCCAATCCTTGACTTTAGTACCCCGGTTGATTCCCTACAGTAGCCGAGCTACATCCTAAATACTGATTCAAATAAACACAGTTAAAACTGTCCAATGTTTCTCAGATTTCTATTTAAGCGGTCCTTTTTAAGCAAAAACAAGCTCACGGTCTGATATTCTTTTGCCTCACCCCCTCCTCCCACACCACACCTTTATTTTTCTTACACTTTCACAAAAAAATTAACATTTTCAATAGCTTAGAATGCAATTTGTCAATTTCTAAGTTTGTAGAGTTTGTATTTTTAGAATTTAGCTATCTACATGCAATTATTCCATCTTATTTCATAGTTTTGTTTGCATGGCGGTATTATCCATATAGGTGGGTAATAACGCCAAATAGCATTGGTCAAGAAAAAACGCCATTACATTTTATGAATACATATCTGTTAAATTATTTTATTTTATATAGATAGTCAATGAGTTGCTGTATCAGATCCTATATTTGTTTGAAAAATACAATCTAAAACTAAGCCGTGAAAATTGGTAGAACCTTAAAGTGGCGTTATTACCCCAGGGTACCTTATTTTGGAGAAATGTAAATAAAAACTGTATTCAATTTAAACAATGTACATCAGAAACATATAACAAATCTATTCAATTTATAAAATATAAAATCATTTAATCAAATTTCTTGTTCGTTAAGTTTTTCTGAGAATTAATTTGTAAACAATCTTTTTTTCTCATTAGAATGCAGATAATATAATTGACAACAAATGTTTGCAATCAATGCTGTTCCATTTATGCATAACTTAAAAAGAAAACGGAATATCCAAGATATTTTCTTTTATTTTTTTCCATATAAATAAAATAATCGATTCTTCTAATCTACAATAAAACTATGAAATATAAAGTAATTTTAACAACAATTTGTTTTTCTGAATGTTTAAAAATTTTTTTAACGAGTGTGATTTCTAGAATTTAGAAATCGTCAAAAGTTTTAGTCTTTTTGTTACATTTCTAAATTAATTAATTTAAATCCCAAACTAGTTATTAATTGTGACACTTAAAGTTATATCCATCAAAAACTATGTATGCAATTTTTTATCGTTCTTTTTTATATTGATATATAAAACTTAGATTTAGTTGTAAGTTTTCTCTCAACAATATTTTTTAGCAATTGAATTGACTAAACTGACTGAAAAACTTGTGTAAAGAGTAAATTATTTATGAAAAATTTATTTATTTATTTTTCCTAATGCAAAAACGTGAATATTTTTTAATAATTTTACAAGTCTTTTTTTTATTTTATGTGTCATTTTTCTTTTGAATTACATGTAAATTTTTATTTCTATGTTGTTTTGTTTTTCTATTAAATTATGTAAAAATTATTATCTCTATGACAGTTTCACAGTTTCACAGACTTTTATATTTTATGCAGTGTACATTAAATCATTAGCATAAAAGTAATTAAATACACCTATATATATTTCTTTGTATCTTGTCCTATATTTTTTTATTGTTAAATATAAGTACTTTTGTATATAAAAAATTTCAAAAGTTCACAAAAAGTTTTTATAAGGTACCCTGGGGTAATAACGCCACGTTAAGGTTCTACCAATTTTCACGGCTTAGTTTTAGATTGTATTTTTCAAACAAATATAGGATCTGATACAGCAACTCATTGACTATCTATATAAAATAAAATAATTTAACAGATATGTATTCATAAAATGTAATGGCGTTTTTTCTTGACCCATGCTATTTGGCGTTATTACCCACCTATATGGGTAATAACGCCATGCAAACAAAACTATGAAATAAGATGGAATAATTGCATGTAGATAGCCCAATTCTAAAAATACAAACTGTACAAACTTAGAAATTGACAAATTGCATTCTAAGCTATTGAAAATGTTCAATTTTTTTATGAAAGTGTAAGAAAAATGAAGGTGTGGTGTGGGAGGGGGGGATGAGGCAAAAGAATAGCAGACCGTGAGCTTCTTTTTGCTTAAAAAGGACCGTTTAAATAGAAATATGAGAAACATTGCACAGTTTTAACTGTGTTTATTTGAATCAGTATTAAGGATGTAGCTCGGTCACTGTAGGGAATCAACCGGGGTATTAATGTCAAGGATTGGCATTATTACCCCGGTATAGTTATTGCGCAGTACATTTTAAATTACAAATTATCTCGATAAGATGTCCAAAATCCTCAACAATATTTTAAAAGTACATGAAATGCACTACAAATTTATGTAATTAACAAAGTATTTCCGGATAAAAAGATAGTCTTCACATCACAAAACGTATCTCGCAAATTTTAGATCAAGCGTTAATTTTAGTTGTTTGTAAAAACAATAAAACCTAAAAATGAAACAAATTAACTTGAAGCTGTTTTTTGCGATTTATATGACTCAAAACCCTTCTGCGCAGAGCACATGGGTGTCATTTACCTGAATATTTCATAATTTTTCAAAATATAAGCACTTGGCGTTATTACCCCGCCTGGCGTTATTACCCCAGGGTACCTTACATTTTTCTGAAGCAAGTACAAAACTGTTTTTTAATAAGAATATTTTTAATTAAAAATCTGAAAGTAATGTAAAGATCGTATATGTATAGGAACTGCATTCAATTTGAACAATGTATAAAGCATTTTCCAATTTATTTAAAATGAAATCTCTTAATCATGTTTGTAGTTCGTTACATTTATCTGAGAATTAATTTCGAAACTATAATTTTTAAACAACATAATGCAGAAATTATAATTAGCAATCTGTAAATGCAATCAACAGAGATCCAATTAAGTATAATCTCATTATTTCGCGTTGTATAGAAAAAAAATGGGAGTATTGAAATATATTTTCATTTAACTTCTATATAAAAAATAAAATAAAAGGGTTTTTCTAGTCTAAATTATAACTTTAAGTAAAGTTATTTCAATGATAAGTAATTGCTAAAGAATTTGAATGCTGGAATGTACAATTTTTCAAATGTATTATTCTTATTATTACATTTAAAAGAAAAGTTAATTTAAATGCCAAATGAATTATTTATTGTAACGCTTAAACTTACATCTTGCAAAACAAACATTTACCTGCGTAAACAAATTAGAAAATAATTGTTGAAACAATCTTTTTTCTTTTTGTTATATTCACCTAGTAAAGTTATTTTTATTTTTACGTATCGTTTTCCGGTATATTTTTAAGAATTAATTTTTATTTTAAAAATTTGTGTAAAGAAGAAAATATTTGTGGAATTTTTTTATTTATAATTCTTAAAACAAAAACTGAGAATATATTTTATCACATTAAAGGCTCTTATTTCTTTACATATCATTTTCTTTCGTTAATTATGCCTAAAGTTTATTTTTAAGTTGTTATGATTTTTTTGCTAATAAATTATGTCGATTTCATTATCTCTATGATTGAAAATGTCATGAAAAGTTTTTAGAATTAATACAGTGTACATTAGCGCATTATCATTAAAATAATAATGATAATAGAATAGTATACACATACATATATCACTTTCTATACATTTCTCTGTTATTGAAGTATTTTTGTTATATAAACAATGGCAAAGTATATAAAAAGTATCACACATTTTTCTGAAATGATCACAAAAACAAAGTTCTAAAATAAGAATATTTTTAATCAGAAACTTAGAAAAAAATGGAAATAAATAAGAACTGCATTCATTTTAAATGATATACGTCCAAAACAGATAACACAATTCTTTGAAAAAATAAAATACTTTAATCAAGTTTGCAGTTCGTTACATTTCTCTTAGAATTCGTTTTAAAATTGTCTTTTTTTTCTTCTTTTTTTTGTCGTCAGAACATAGACACTATAGTTGCAACCTGTTGTTGCGATCAACAGCGTTCCAGTTACACATAACTCCATTTCTTGTGCATTCTTTTAAAAAAATAAAATAAAATGTGAGATTAGGAATACCTTTTTTCACTTTCTTTCTATGTAAGTAAAACAAAAAGATTATACTAATATCAATTATAATATTAAATAAAGTATTTTTATTAATTATTTCAAATTTCTAACGTTTAAAAAAATCATTTAACAATTTTGTTGTCGAAAATGTAATTTTAAGTCTGCTTTTAAAATATTTTTTTTTATCAATTTAATCTTACTTAAAGCGCAAACCGCAAAATATTTATGGGTATTTTTCTTATGCTTTTCAAAGCAAAAATATGCATAAATTTGAATATTTTACGAGCGTTTACTTGTTTACATTACATTTTCTTACTTTAATCACGCATAAATGTTTATTTCTATATTGTAGTGTTTTTCTACTAAATTATATAGATTTTATTATATGTATGACCGACGGCCTCAAGACATTTTTATAGTTTATGCAGTGTACATTACCTTATTATTATATAAAAAATAAAATAACACACACATGCATATTTTTTTCTTTATTTCTCACTGTATACATTTTCTATTGTTGAATTTAAGTACTTTTGCACGTAAAAAAAGACAAAATATACAAAAAATATCACAATTTTTTTTTTCTGAAACAAGCACAAAAATGCTTTTAAATAAGAATACTTTAATTGAGAAACTTGAAAAAATTCAAAGCGTTAAATAATAACTATATTCACTTTGAACAAGGACAACGTCACAAACAGATAACGAATTTTTTCAATTTATAAAAATCAAAACATCTTAGTTAAGTTTATACTTAAAATTCTCCAAGAATTCGTTTCAAATTTACCTTTTTGTTTATTGTTAAATGCAGACGTTTTAATTGGCAACCAGTGACTGCAATCAGCAAAATCCCAATTACACATGACTTTATTACTACTGAATTCTTTGCAATAAAAAAAGAAAATAGGAGATCCGAAAATTATTTTTGTTACTTTCTTTACGTATAAATAAAGTTGGATTCTTCTTATCTCAATTAAAGCTAGAAAATATATTACAGTAGAACCTCGAATATCCGAAGTAAATGGGACCTCACCCTACTTCTGATAATCGAAATTATCGGATAATCGAGAATTCATCAATAATCATCTAGTTTAATATATAGAATTTCCATTGAACTGTTGTTATGACTTATGTTAACTGTTAAATACTAATTTAAAATTATAAATGAAAATAATTTATTTCTGAAACAAAAACTTACGGTGGCTTAACAGCAAGCTTCATCTGGTTTACACGAGATTGGCCATCTTTTGCCGTTCAGCTCTATATCGAAGTTTTCTTAAAAGCATGATTTCGGAGGAATCATACTGTTCCTGTTGCTGCAACCTAAGAGGGACTTTTGAGAAACACTCAAAAGCATCATTGTTACCGATCTTATTGTTACGAATTTTGTAAATAGTTAGTGTTTGTACTGTAAAATAATGTAAATAATCTTATTAAGCTCCATTTCTTTACTAATATTAGTTTTTGTTACATTGTCTCTGTTATCAAGCAAACTTGTCTATTATTTTCAGTGAATGTCTATGGCAGCTTTGCGAAATATTAGCGATATCGCCAAGTTGGCGTCACTTTTGGCGATATATCGCCAAGTTGGCGACAATCTTGGCGATTGTTGGCGATGGTAACCCTTTTCTCTTAATGGTAACCCCCCTTAAATATACTGATACATTGTTTGTTGTTCCGAAGATTTTTCGAGATGGTTCTAGAAATTTCCCGCACATACTGCGAGCCTATATAAGAAGAGAAGCGATGCGAGCTGTTGTTATTATTTACCAGTCAGTCATTGAGTGAACAACGCGTTTGTTAAGTAAGTTTGCTTGAGTTTCATTTATGTTGTTTTGAATGTGATTTAGTGTAGAGACGTTGTATAAAGAGTCTCTGGAACCTATATCTGCACTTATACGATAGATTTGAACAATTATTTTTGAATATCTAGAAATATTTGTGAGTTTCGAGGACTCTGTTGTTCTGAAGTTCTGTAAATAAATTATTTTCTACTTTTCTAAGAGCAAAGAGTTTGAAGTTGTCTAACCATAAGATCGAAAGAACCCCAAAAATGCTGCAACATTTGGTGTCAGGAGTCGGGATCTTATGGCGAAAACAAGAACGATGGACGGACAACTGAAAGAACTGTTAGAAGCTATTAACGGATTAAGGACAGATCTGACCAATAAAATCGGAAAAGGCCAAGAAGAGTTGGCGGAAAATATGAATAAAGGCCAAGAAGAGTTGGCGGAAAAAATGAATAAAAACGAAGAAAGAATGGAACAGTTGACAAATAAAATTGACAAATGCCAAGAAGATGTCACTGAAAAGATTAATAAAGGCCAAGAAGAAATGAAGAAAACTTTAGAAGAAAAGTTCTCGTCGGTAGAGAGAAGAATAGGCTCGGTAGAAGAGAAAATAGAGGAAGTAGAAGAGAAAATTCAGAATGAAGTTTGTAACGTTGAAGAGAAAATCAGTAAAGTTGAAGAGAAAATCAGTAACGTTGAAGAGAAAATCAGTAACGTTGAAGAGAAAATCAGTAACGTTGAAGAGAAAATCAGTAACGTTGAAGTGAAAATCAGTAACGTTGAAGAGAAAATACTAGGTGAAGTAGATGAAAAGCTAAATAAAAAAGAACCGTATATACGCTGTAACATTATTTACTCCGGAATCATTTGCATTTTAATCATCATCATATTCTTTTTCTTCTGGAGAATTTTTGCAAGTTTTGTCACAGTTTCTCCCGTTCCTGGTCGCGTAACAATACAATATTTTTCCTGTATGGTTAATGCGATTCTTAACCATAGAGAAACCATGATAAAAAAGAAAACTTAAATATAAAAAAATAAGAAAGGCAATGCGTAAGCGCTATATGATAGCACTCAAGAAAATTCTGATCGGAAATGTAACAGCAGAAAAACAGAACAAACAGGAATTCTGTCCAACTTCCAAAACTGACCATACCTAAATATAGTCCTAGTAGTGGTAGAAAGAGAATAGAAAACAGGTTTTGCTTTCCTTTCTTCCTTTTTCCTTTTCTGGAATAGTGACACAAAATGACTCCTCTCCTTTTTCAAATTCTGCTGCAAAAAACTTTATCTGTCCTTGAGATAACAAAATAGGTTAGGTTCTTTGCACTTGCTTACAATCAGAGGATGTTGCGAAAGAAGAAAGTGATCCGATGAAAGTGATCACGTTACATGGCTCGCCTGCGAGCGAGAAATTTATATGATGCTAAGTGGCAACCAATTCTGAGTTGCCTAGACAATCGCAATGTTTGGAATGTTCAGATTTTATTAGAATTGTTGAATTTTAAGCATCATTGGAATGTCATATTTATAGAATAATTTGGAATTACCATATTGTCTGGTATTGTAAATAACTGTACAGCAATATATTTCAACATTTAAAATAGACTTAATATGAAAAAGAAACCTTCTGATTCTGACTAATTTCACTTCATGGTGCCCAAGAACGTGATTCTGTGCGCTAGAATATAGATGTTTATGGAAACGCCTTTTTACGCTTTAAGGAATGTGAATATTTTTTTGGAAATAATGGCTGCAGATTCATTTTTAAAGAATTTGCCTGGCGAATCCGACGGGCTTTGGAGTCGTGGCCATGATGATATTTGAGGTAGGTCCCATTTGATTATTAATTTATTAATTTGCATGGAATTTGGTTTGAAAATAAATAAATAGAATGTAGTGGTTTCGTTATGAAATTTATCGTTTTAGTTCCGAAATTCATAAATTAATTTATTTAATCTCGGATTGAAAATAGATGATCATTGAAATTTAGTTTCGGTTTGGAAATATTTAATGATATTATACTAGAAAATATTTTATTATAATGTTTTAAATATGGATCTGGAAAAAAATAAAAAACAAACGTACTTCAGTTCGGGGAAGCACAACGAAACTAATTTCTAAAATTGAATCTATTTTCAAGAATAATGATATGAAAATTTCTTTGAAAATAGAAGAAATTAAAGATTTTCAGGAACAAATAAATGAAAAATTTTCGGAACTAAAAGAGCTAGACAAAGAAATTTTTGTGCTCACGGATGTTAAAGAAGTCAAAAATGAAGTTTTGTGTTGTGAAGAATATATTGAAAAAATTGTTAAATATGGAGGTAGAATGACGCATTTATAAAAGAAAATGAAATTAAATCTAACGATACTGCCTCTAATGATAAGCCAGTGATATATAATAATAACCTTTCACACGCGATCTTGCATAACGAAACCAGAACACTTAAATTGCCAAAATTGAATATAGTTAAGTTTTATGGGGACTGTAGTCAGTGGTTAGATTTTTGGAACTCATATGAGGTTGCTGTTCATAACAACGACTCATTGAGTAAAATCGAGAAATTCACTTATTTAAAGACGTATTTAGGTGGATTAGCGTTAGGTGCTGTTTCTGTTTTCTTGCTAACGAATGAGAATTATGATTCATCAATTCAGTTATTGAAAAGTAGATTTGGTAGTTCGGATTTAATAATTAGTTCCCATATGAACAATCTTTTGCTTACGGAACCGGTAAGGAATTCTTCAAATGTAGTAGGGTTAAGGAAAATGTATGACGCGATTGAAGTACAGATCTGATCACTGCAATCGCTTAATATTGCAACTGAAACATACAGTAACTTGTTATGTCCAGTAATTTTATAGAAAATTTTCTTATAGGAATCGGGAAACGAGAGAATTATTTGATATTAAGGATTTAATGGAATTTTTGAGAAAGGAGGTAGAATGTCGAGAAACATCGTTATTGTTAGCTTGTTAGCTAATTCTAAGGGTGGGGATATGAATGAATCAACATTCCGTAATAAGGAAATAAATCAAAACAGTAAAAATAAATATTATTTGAATCAGAAAAGAAATAATAAGGCTTTCTTCAGCCGCTGTCTTAACGACTGCTACGAATGAAACTTGCATTTTTTGTCTTGATAAGAATCGCGCAAGTATGAACTGTCCTCTGACAATAAATGAAAGGAAAAATTCTCTTATGGTATTTATGTAGGAATGGTCGTTGATTCATTTGCCTTAAATGAAAACACACCGCTAAATTTTGTTTTAAGAGGAATCAGTTATGCAAAATTAGTAAATTGCGTCACAATGAATTAATTTGCGAGGAATCGCTGACCTCCGTTAAAAATAATTCGGATGATCAAAACTCTGACTCAACGCCAGATATTGTGACGTCATTGGCTTCCACCAGATGTTTCAAAAATAAAAGGGAAAGAAAAGAATGTTCTCTTGTTTTGTTGCAGACATTCAGTGCAATAGCAAAGGGAAACAATAAATCTGAAATTGTTCGTGTTTTGTTAGATGGGGCATCGAATCGGACTTTTGTTGAAAAACGGATTGTGGATTCGTTAGGTTTAAAGATCATAATAAAATAAGCTTTTTAAGAAAAAAATATCAGCCGACTTCAAAAAAGCGCTAAAAAGAATTAAATAATTCTTTAAAGTTCTCTAAGGCCAAAACGTTATCCAATAAGCACACATCGGATATTAGATACCGGCATAAAAAACGGTTAAATTTAATATGTATAATTTAATGTCCACCAAACATAGATTTTAGAGATAATATTATTTTACAAGAGATGAATTGACATATTTATGATTTATTTTATGAATATATACATATAAAAAGTAATGAATTACATTTTTAAGTTGGTGCCAAACAATCACAATCGATAATGATTATCCCCATTTTAATTATGGCACTAGGTATAATTTAGCTACAATTCTTAATATACATCAAATAGAGTTTGGCACCAACTTCAAAAAGTAATTCATTACTTTTTATATGTATATATTCATAAAATAAATCATAAATATGTCAATTCATCTCTTGTAAAATAATATTATCTCTAAAATCTATGTTTGGTGGACATTAAATTATACATATTAAATTTAACCGTTTTTTATGCCGGTATCTAATATCCGATGTGTGCTTATTGGATAACGTTTTGGCCTTAGAGAACTTTAAAGAATTATTTAATTCTTTTTAGCGCTTTTTTGAAGTCGGCTGATATTTTTTTCTTAAAAAGCTTATTTTATTTCCTACTTTTTAGTTATGCATACCGTAATACATAATTATGTGTACTGGCACACGATAGCTCTTTGCAATGCAATATTAATGTACGCACTTTGCTAAGTTCTGATGTATTCAGTTTACTTGTCACTGTTTGATTGTCAACTTTTCTGAAACCACTTACAATATCGGTTAGTATCGTTGTGAATCTTAAGATTTTTTTTGTATGGTAACTTCTTCAGACAAGATCTGCCACTTCGAAAAGCTACCGCATTTATGAAATCTTAGTCTGCATCGAATCCTACGGTCATCGAAAGTGGCTTTCAAAAGGTGACAATCCATCAAGTAAAGTGTCCTTATACATAAGAGCGCGACATAGTGCTTCCATATATGAGCAAAATGACTTCATATATTAATGTATAGTAAAATGCTTTTCTAGTGTAGTCAGTCAAAAGTACTCCCCCTTCACTCAGAAAAAGGAAAAAGAAAGATTTTAGCAAAAATCGCACTATGCTTCAATCGATAAAGAGCAACACTCTAATACCTATACAGGTAGTAATGGCATCAGAAATGAGCAGTGGCAATTCGACGAGGAATCTGAAACTCATAACCGATACCTGGCTGCCTCTATAAGAGAGTGACAGCATTTCATTCCCAAATATTTCTTTTACAGACGCTTTTGTCCCAACTACACTGTTAAAAATTTGAAACTTTTGCTGTACACTGTTAAAAATCTGCTGCATTTTGCTGCAACGCACTCCCCTGCTTGTATAGAAAACGGTTACTTGGCCGTGAAATGGCGTTTTCTCATTGGTTGGAATAGAGATATTATATACAAGTGGTGGAGGGCGTTGCAGCAAAATGCAGCAGATTTTTAACAGTGTACACTGTTAAAAATCTGCTGCATTTTTTTGCTACGCACTCCAGCGCTTGTATAGAAAACGGTTACTTGACTGTATTAAGGAGCATTCTCAAAGGTCGCAGTAGAGACATTATATACAAGCGGCGGAGTGCGTTGCAACAAAATGCAGCAGATTTTTAACAGTGTATCATCACTTCACCACTTATATAGAAAAAGATTAGTTAAATGCATTATGAAGGATTCTCATTGATAAAGGTAAAGATATTCTATAAAAGCGATGGAGTGATGATGCAGCAAAAGTTGCAAATTTTTAACAGTGCATTGCATTGCCAGGCATTTTTTCATTATGGAATTTGATGATGATGATTTCCTGGAAGAATTAGATTGTACTCGTATGAGAAGTTAACAAGGTTGACGAAAATTGCCCGCTCAACAAGATGCTTGGTGACTCGTTTTTGTCCAGAATCGTTTCAACCAATTATATACTGTGCTACATGTGTCATATTCATATCGAGGGAACCTACACTGTAAAAAATTTGATACTTTTGCTATATCATCACTCTATTGCTTTTATAGAAAACGATTACTTCACCCAATTACGAAGTATTCTCATGGGTCAAAAGAGAGATATTCTACAAAAGCAGGGCAGTGACGATGCAGCAAACGGGTCACATTTTTTACAGTGACACTGTAATCGGAAATGAGCGGTGGCGTATTCGATGAGTAATCTGAAACTCATTACCTACATCTGGCTGCCTCTATAAGAGAGTGACAGCATTTGATTCGGAAATATTTCTTTTTACAAACGCTTTGGTCCCAATTACACTATAAAAACTTTGAGCCTTTTGCTGCATCATCAGTCCACCGCTTTTATAGAAAACGATTACTTCACTGTGTTACGGAGCATTCTTATTGGTCATAAAGACATATTCAATAAAAGTTGTTGTGTGACGCTGCAGCAAATGGGTCAAATTTTTAACAATGTATCATGGAGCATTCTCATGCGTCAAAGGAGAGATATTCTATAAAAGCGGGGGAGTGACGATACAACAAAAGGATCAAAATTTTTACAGTGTACACTGTAAAAAATTTGGCCCTTTTGCTGCATCGTCAATCCACCGCCTTTATAGAAAACGATTACTTCGGCCTATCGTGCAGAATATTCATGGGTCAAGAGAGAGATATTCTTTAAAAACGGGGGAGTGATTATGCAGCAAAAGGGTCAATTTTTTTACAGTGTACACTGTTAATAAATGTGAACCTTGTTCAGTTAGGATTTCACATTTTGAAAAGATCGTGTGTCTATGTAAGTGTAACTTAAAAACATGAAATATGAACGTTTCTAATTGGTCGATTGCTTCTAAAAGATATTGAATTTTAATGTTTTAATTTTTTAAAAAGTTCTAATCAACAGATTTTCATGAAATTTGAATGGGACCACATGAGTCCCATACGCTTTCAAACAAAAAAAGAATTATCAAAATCGGTTTATATTTACGAAAGTTATGCGTGAACAACAAATACATACAGGTCGAAATCATAACCTCCTCCTTGAAGTCGGTTAAAAAATAAAAAGGAAGATATTATCAAAATCACACCATGATTCAACATGCGTCTATATGAAAGTAGTAATATTTGAAGTTAAGAATGTTCTTTGATAAACGCGGTTTTCCAAAGTACAGAAAATTTAAGAATTTTTATTCCAGAACTTGGCGGTAGTCGCCTGAACGAATTTGTTTTATGGGTGAAAGAAGTTAACTCGCTTAACTTTAATGGTAAGCTTATCAAAATTTTTCGTCATTTATATTTGTCCAAATGTAAATCTAGCACATAGCAATGTACTTTAATCACTTTGTGAATCCGGCATAACAAGCACCTTGATTTACAGACACTCTTGCTTTAGCGTGTAAGGCTCTTTAGAGATGAATTTTCAGCTTTTCGATATCGAATTCTCATGTCTGGATCGATGTGGATCTTTCACTTTGGTGGATACGAGAATTGTTCCAGCTAAGATTTCGTACTTTGAAAAAAAAACTAGCATCTCTGCAACAGTGGTTAGGATCGAGAATGATTGTTCGCTGTTAAGCAAAACAAGATTGACCAATCATAAGCCTTTATTTTTAAGAACTTTTCATTGTTCGAAGGAGAGAGTCTGGATTACATGGAGTGAAAATTTGCTATCGACACTGTAAAAAATTTGACCCTTTTGCTGCATAGTTACTCCATCTCTTTTATAGAATTTCTTTGTTTTGACCAATGAGAATGCTCCATAATAGAGCGAAGTAATCGTTTCCTATAAAAGCGATGGAGTGACGATGCAGCAAAAGGGTTCAATTTTTTACAATGCAAGCAGTGCTAAAAATTTGTATCCTTTAAATGTGCAACGATACTACTGAATTCCAAAGTGTCGATCACAGCGACATCTGCGGCATTTTCGTGATACATTATCTAGACTCGCAATAATTCTTGCATTTTTAGAAAATGTCCTGCAGATGTCGTTTCTGTCTTTAAATTTCATTAGCATTGTTGCACATTTAACGAACAGAACATTTTAGCGCTTATTTTAAGTATTAAAGAGGGCGTGTTCACCACAACTTACCGGTTACTTACCGACCACTTACCGATTGTAGACAAATACGAAATGAAAATCAAAGCAAAGTGTGACGTCAGCTACAATTCAACAGAATAGTTTTCATTGCTGCCACAGTTTGCTTTTGTACTGCCCTACAATCGATCGGTAACATTGGTTACTTTTGTAAGTTGCTCTGAACACGCCCTGAGATAGCCGATTTCCACACTATATCCCCTAGATGCTATATTTCCGGTTTCTTGCATAAGAGAACTTGTCCGGAATCCAGGTAGAATTCGCGCTGTTAGCGAAACCAGATTAACGAATCAGAAGCCTGAATTTTAGCAAATTTTTCAATGTTTTAAATAAATTTTCTTGTTAATAAATCTCGTTTCGCAAACAGCGCAAAATTTATGTGAATCCTGGCCCTCGTCCAGTTAGGATTTTGCACTTTGAACACTGTTAAAAATTTGAAACTTTTACTTTATCGTCTATCCATCGCTTTTATAGAAAATGATTACTTCATTGTATTATGGTGAATTCTCATTGGTCAAAATGGAGATATTCCATAAAAGCGGTGGAGTGATGATGCAGCAAAAACTTCAAACTTTTAACAGTGAAAATATTGTGTGTCTATGTAAGTGTAATATGAAAGCATGCAAAAGGAACACTTCTAATTGGTCGATTGCTTCAAAATGAGTTTGAAATTTAAAGTTTTTATTTTTAAAAAAGTTCTAATTATCGGATTTTTATGAAATTCGAATGGGACCACATGGGCCTCATACGCTTTCAAACAAAAAAAGAATTATCAAAATCGGTTCATATTTGCAAAAGTTATGGGTGAACAACAAATACATACAGGTCGAAATCATAACCTCCTCTTTGAAGTCGGTTAAAAAGAGAAACATTTTGAATCATTCCTTTGCGGATAAACAAACTAAATAAAGTCAGTGTTATGATATAGTGGAAATTGAATTGGATTATATAACAGATCCTCATAAATGCATCAAAATACAAGCTGTAGTGATTGATAAGATTACGCATGGAAAATTTGAATTTCCTTATCAATATGCTAAGAATCTTGCACTACGTCAAGGAATTGATTTATCTGATAATGCAATTAGTAAAGATATACACATTTTGATCGATTCAGACTATATAAGGGAAGTTTTGTGTGATAAAATTGTTAGATTAAGTAGATGTTTAGTTGCAACAGAAAGTTTGTTCGGATTTGTAGTTCAAGGTAGGGAAGAAAATTCGGAATCTAGGGATATTTTCGTAAATCTTGCGATTGTTATGAGGGAAGAGGTAAAATATGAGAGAGTTAAAAATTTATGGGAATTGGAGGCGATAGGAATAAAACCAGATAAGGAAATGTCGCGATCAGATTTAGACATTATCAACAAATTTGAACAAAATACCTTATATAAAAATAACAGATATGAAACTAGGCTGTTGTGGAAGGAAAATTTTAAGGAGCTTAAAAGTAATTATGAGATTGCAGAACGGCGTTTGATGAGCCTATGCAATAAATTTCATCGCGATCCTGATTTGTTCATTAAATATAAGGATATTATTGAGGAACAGCTAAAAGAGGGTATAATTGAACAAGTTGAATGTCAATCCGAACTTGATAAAGATAAGGGATATTTTATGCCTCACCATGCAGTACCGTGCGCGAATCTAAAGAAAGTACTAAAGTTAGGATTGTATACGATGTGTCTTCCAAGGATAAACATGAACAATCTCTCAACGATTGTTTAGATAGTGGTCCCAATCTTAATCCAGATTTACTTAACATTATTTTAAAATTTCGCTATCATCGAATTGCTTTTTGCGCGGACATACAAAGAGCCTTTCTTGAGGTCGGTATTGTAGAG
Source organism: Maratus speculifer (assembly GCA_964019185.1). Classification (NCBI taxonomy): domain Eukaryota; kingdom Metazoa; phylum Arthropoda; class Arachnida; order Araneae; family Salticidae; genus Maratus; species Maratus speculifer. The sequence continues at coordinate 428,255,278 of OZ025290.1, read as the reverse complement.
GAAGATAGGAAACTTTTACAGTTTTTATGGTATAAGGGTGGGGCAGATCTCGATTTCAGTGGCCGTGATGTCAGAATTTTAAGATTCGCCAGAGCAGCCTTCGGTGTCAAATGTAGCCCATTCCTTTTGAGCGGTACCATTAGACTGTATTTGAAGAAATATAATATTTTGAATTAAAAGGTATATAATATTCTCAATGAACTATATGTCGAAGACCTAATTAATGGTACTGACACTGTTGCAGAAGTAATTTGAAATTACACTTTTTTTTTCAAAAATTGTTTTGTATTAACTTAGCAAAAAAAAAAAAAAATGTCGCTTTTAAAAAAATGCTTTTTAGTAATTAAATTATAAATAAAAACATGTATAAGCAGTAAAATACTTATGAAAAATTAATACATTTAATCGTTTTAAAATAAAAATGTGAATTTGTGATGTGAATGTAAAATATTTAAATGTGAATATTTTAATATTTTACAGATTGTTATTTGTTTACATTCAACTTTAGTCACATGAAAATTTCGTTTGAATTATACTTAAATGTTTTTAACTTTATGTTGTTCAATTTTTCTTCTTAATTATGCGGATTTTACTATGTCTGAGACGAATATTTTCATAAACGTTTTATTTATAGTTTCATAAACATTTTAGTCTATATAGTATTATATATTTTTCCTGCATATATTTTTCTATTGTTGATAAAAGTACTTTTGTACGTAAAAACAAATATATATATAAAGCATACAAAGAGTATCGCTCACTTTTCTGAAACAACCATAAAATAAATTAAAAAAAAAATCAGAAACTAGGAATAAAAGAAAAAACTATAACTGTATCCAATTTAAATTATGAACGCCAAAAACAGCTAGCGATTTTTTTTCAATTTATAAAAAATAAAATCCCTGAATAAACTTTGTAGTTCACTACATTTCTCTGGTACTTCATTTTAAAACTATCATTTTCCTTTGTCATTCGAATAAAGACACTTTAACTGGCAACCTGTGATTGCAATCAAAAGAGTCATAATTACTTCTTCATTCTTTTAGGAAAAAAAATTATAATAGGAGTTCCGGAAATTGAATCATTGAATAAATAAGAATTATTGAATAAAATTGTTGAATAAATAAATAAATTACCACACACACACACATATATATATATATATACATATATAACTGCATAGATTCTTCTATTGTTAAATATAAATAGTTTTGTACACAAAAAAAGGCAAAGTATACAAAAGGTATCACACATTTTCCTGAACCAAGTATAATTTATTTCTTTCTTTTTTTTGCTTTCAAAGAATTCTTTTAAGGAGAAACTTTATAGAAATGTAATGAACTTTATAAATTCTAAACTGAATTTAAGGAATGTGCATCAATAACGGATAACGCATCTACCATCTTTTAAATATATAAAGTATAAATAAAATAACATAATTAAGTTTGTAGTTCGTTACATTTCTCCGAGAACTCGTTTCGAAACTATCTTTTTCCTTTGTCATTCGAATGCAGACACTTTAATTGTCAACCTGTGATTGCAATCAAAAGAATCCCAATTACTTCTACATTCTTTTGAAAGAAAGAAAAAAAAAGGATAATAAGTGTTTTGAAATTTCTTTCAGTTTTCTTCTACATATATAAAGTTAAATGGCTTTTTTCTCATTTAAAACAATAATTTAAAGTAATTTTAATGTTAAGTAAGAATTTCAAATTATTATTATTTTTATATGTTTAACGTGTTTGGTGAGTAGGATGTTGAAATATTAGAAAGTGTTATACTTATAATTTAATTTAAAAAAAAAATAATTTAAATTCCAAACATAAGGTTAATTCTAACTTTTAAAATTATATTCAGTTAGAAAAAAATTACTTGCCGGAAAAAGATTTAGAATAGGGTTAATTCTAACTCTTAAAATTATATTTAGTTAGAAAAAAAATACATGCCGGAAAATAATTTAGAATAAGGTTAATTCTAACTCTTAAAATTATATTCAATTAGAAAAAAATACATGCCAGAAAACAATTTAGAATAAGGTTAATTCTAACTCTTAAAATTATATTTAGTTAGAAAAAAAAATACATGCCGGAAAACAATTTAGAATAAGGTTAATTCTAACTCTTAAAATTATATTCAACTAGAAAAAAATACATGCCGGAAAACAATTTAGAATAAGGTTAATTCTAACTCTTAAAATTATATTCAATTAGAAAAAAATACATGCCGGAAAACAATTTAGAATAAGGTTAATTCTCACTCTTAAAATTATATTCAGTTAGAAAAAAATTACATGCCGGAAAACAATTTAGAATAAGGTTAATTCTCACTCTTAAAATTATATTCAGTTAGAAAAAAATACATGCCGGGAAACAATTTAGAATAAGGTTAATTCTCACTCTTAAAATTATTTTTAGTTTGAAAAAAATTACATGCCGGAAAACAATTTAGAATAAAGTTAATTCTAACTCTTAAAATTATATTCAGTTAGAAAAAAATTACATGCGGGAAAACAATTTCGAAATTATTTAAGAAAAAGAAAATCTTATTTTATGTTAAATTAACATAATAAAACTTATTTTTAGTTTTAAATCTGGTTTCAAAATACATATACTTTAGCAATTTATCAAACATTTAAATATTTATGGGATTTTTTTATGCATTTTAAAGCAAAAATGTGAATACATTTGAACATTTTACGAGTGTTTGTTTCTTTACATTTCATTTTTCTTTCTTGAATCATAACTTAATGTTTGTCTCTATGTTATTGTACTTTTATTTATTTTATATATTACCTAGATTTTACTATTTCTTTCATCAACAGTTTTTGTTTACTTCAGAAGATTTTTTATACTTCATATTACATTCATATTAAATTCATATTGCATATACTTCATATTACTTTATATTCATTACGATAAAAAAATAAAAAATAGATATACCAAGCACATATGTGCTCTCTTATTTTCTCTGACTATATATGTACTTTGATACTTTTGAATATAAGTACTTTTGTACAGATAAAATGGCAAAATAATCAAAACATTTCACACATTTTTCTGAAATAAGCATAAAAATATTTTTTTAAAAGAATTCTTATAATAAGAAACTTTGAAGTAATGCAAAGCACTAAATAAGAACTGAATTCAATTTAAGCATTGTACGTCCTAAATAGATAACATCTATTTTCAAAATATACATTAAAAAATATATTAATGAAGTTTGTTATTCGTTTTATTTCTTTAAAACTTCGTTTCGTTACTGTCTTTTTCTGTTGCTATTAGAATACACACACTTTAATTGGCAACCTGTGATTGCAAGCAACAAAGACCCAAATACTCATAACTTTATTATTTCTGCATTTATTTGAAAAATAAAAGGAGATTACAAATACTTTTTCCACTTTATTTCTATGTAAATAAAACAAAAAGAGTTCTTCTAATCCAAGTTAAAACGATAAAATAAAGTAATTGTAAGGTAAAGTAATAATTTCAAATTCCTAATGTTTTGGGGAAAAGTATGTTGAACTAGTTTGATAGCTGGGATGTAGAAATACTTGATCATGTTATACTAATTATTTTCTTTTGAAAAAAGCTAATTCAAATTCCAAATTTATTATTTATTATAATGCTTAATATTACATATAAAAAATATTTAAACGCCGGAAAATAAATTTGAAATTACACTGTTAAAACTAATGGTGGCACATTGCAGCTTGTCTCACTGGTGACACCCCTAAGGGAGCCAGAATGGCACCTTTAATTAGGGTGAAAAGATGGCATCCTTAATCCAGAGTGCCCAATAATAAAAAAATAAAAAATATATAAACCAACTTTTGGCCCTCGAAGAATTCGAACTCCTCAACGTCCGATTGTAAGCTTATGTCCGATTGACCGTGTTAGTCCGATTGACCGAGCTTATCTTCAAAGTCTCCCTGAAATGTTCAAATATCCTGAAATTCAAAGGTTGCTTTATACAAAAAAGCTCGCCATATAAAAAAGTTAGCCATCCGAAGTTCTAAACGAATTTGGGATAGCGCATAGCGGTGATAGTCATCATAAGGAGAAATTGCTGTTTTGACCTACAAGTGACGGTGAGTTGAAGGACAAGGATACACATCACAGAGCATGCGCAAATGACTAAGGGGTGAACATCTTCCAACGGCATGCGCTGCGCGGCACTCTAATTAGCGTGAATCACACAGTGAAAGATCGAACGGCACCCCAAACACATTTTCAAGCCCGCGGGTGTCAAATGGTAACACCTTTTCATCACTGGGCGCCAAATACAACTGGTTTGTCACCTTTATTTTTAACAGTGTAGTTTTACAAAAATTTCTTCATATCTATATTATAAAGGCCAAACGTGTCTGTGCGCAACGCATACGTCATTTTGCGAATGGCAAAATTTTCACATGCAATTTCCATTTTGAAATTTTTGCTATTGCAAATTTTTAAACATGTATACATCCCATATTTTCAATTTTGATACCATCGTATAGGGAAAAATTATTCTTTAAAATGCAATTTGTTCGAAAACTGTATCTTAATTTGTTTTTGAGATACTAATTTTTTTGTAGTTTTTATTACTACTTTTATAAACATGGCAACAGAAGAACATCATTTCTATTAAAAGTAAACGGAAAAAAGCCGGAGATTAAAAAGTGAAAATTTTTGAAATTAAAATATCTGCTGTCTTTAAAATATCGTCTGCTATAAAACCACGTGAATTTTAATTTTCATTCACACTTTCAAAATTCAAAATTTCCATTTACACTTAAATGAAGATAAACAGTTTAGTATCTGTTCCCAGCAGTCGAGACTTCAGATGTTGAATTTAAATGATTTTAAAATGATCAAATTAGAATAACATAAAAGAAAGTGAATACAGGTATGTGAGGTACATATGTAAATTTTACGACGGTAAAAATGGTATAGGGTTTAAATTTCACAACGAAAAATTCTATAATTGTGTCAAAGTGGAATAAATTCTGCTCTTTTTAATTTTGGAATACCAAACAATAAGAGACTTAATTGATAACTTTGTCATAATAATAGATGCTTATTATATTTAATTGCTTACATTACGATTAAAGATTAATTTAAATCATTTTTAAGACCGAGTTTTATGGAAATAGTATTTCTTTAACTTTAGGTTAAATATCATTTGTTTAACCCTCCAAGCGTCTTGCAAATGGGTAAAATTGTAATGTTGTTTTCTCTGCATTTTGTTTTAAATGCTAATAAAATATGATTCTTTCAATATTACATAAAAAATCTTATTTAGGAATATAAATGTAATCCTTGAGAGTCTTAATCATTCTTCAATACTTTGAAAATTCATTAAATTTATAGAATTATAATATCTTAAATATTGCTTATATTGCAGTGAAACCTGGAGCTTAGTGTACGGAATATTACGGGCCAAACGCTTAGAGGGTTAAGATTAAGACTTACCAATAGAAGATGCATTTTTTATTGTAATTAATTTTGTAAGCTTATTATAAATCAATAAAACAGTTTCTTTTAAAATATTTTCTTTATTCGAAATTCGACGGGTTCTACCTTGTCCTATTAAAATAGTAAAATTGATTTTTTTTTCTCCTTTCAAAAAATATTTAGTAGCAATTAAATTTTTATTGAAAACTATGTGTAAACAGTTTAATATCTATGGAATATTCATTTTTCATTCATTTTAAAGCAAAAATGTGAATATTTTGAACATTTTATGGGCGTTTGTTTGTATTTCTTTCATTTTTTTTATTACATCTAGTTTTCAACTAGTTTGTGTTTTATCACTAAGTTATGTAGGTTTTATTATGTCTATAATCAATATGACGTGAAGTCTATGAAGTTTTTAATAGATTATGTAAAGTACATTGCTTCATTACCATAAAAAAATAAGTTAAATCACATACGTATAGGCATACATATAGGGGGAACTGGGGGACATTGATACAGCTTTAAAAAAAAATCTTTGGTGTCTAGAAAGCAGAAATTTCAAGTTATTTTTCTATGTGATGTCAGCAAAACCTGTGTTGTGTGTTACAAAAATGTACAATCGTTGTTTTATATATTATTTTTGCATGTAATTTTAAAAAAATCAAAAAAGGTAATTTGTATCAAAGTGCCCCATCCCCGGGGCAGATTGATACACTTTGAAACGTCTGGGAAAAATGGAGACAAAATAACACCAATGCATATTTTTCATAGAAAAATAGTTAACAAACCATTTTATATATATTTATAGACATTAAAACCACACACAATTTATTTGTAAGCGATATTAAAACAATCAAAATGAAATGTATGATAGGGTGGATGGATTGTCTATGGCGAAAAAAAAATTACCATTCATCAAAATCTACCTATGCGGAAAAGATGTTCTATTGTATGGAGATTAAGGGAAAAATAATAAAAAAAATTAATTTTAAAATTTAATGCTGCCACAAAATGGTTGAATTTTCGAAAAAATTTGAAAAAAGACCGAAGTTATTTTTATCTAAAACTAATTATTTAAATATTTTTTAAAATCCAACAATGCGGAAAAGATGTTATATAGTATGGATGTTAAGTAAAAATAATAATAATTGATAAATTCGAAATTTAATACTGCCAAAAAAAGTTGAAAATTCGATAAAATATTGAAAAAATGGAAAAAGATCTAATTTTGGTTAGATTTATTTTTGACGCAAAATAGTCATTTTAATACCAATCAAAACCTACCTTTGTGTAAGAAATATTATATTGCATGGATATTAAGTAAAAAAAAAATAAATAAATAAACTAATTTCGAAATTTAATACTGCTGCAAGTGATTTAAAGTTTTGAAAAACTGGCAGTTCCAGTTTTTTCAGTTATGATTTGTCTGCTTGTGTATTGTGTAGCTTAGTGTACCTTGAATATTACTGTACCATGGCATTGTTAAAAAAATAAAAATAAAAAGAGAGAGACAGAGAGATATAAATTACACCCTATTTGGGTCTGGCTTTGATATGCCAATAAATATGCTCCCTATTACAAAAAGTTAAAAAATGTATATATTGGTATTTAAAAAATAACCGAAGAAAGGAATCGGTCATCATCTATTTATTTCCTGCCAGAGAGAAGGAGTTGCTAATAAGTTACAAGTGACCTATAAATGAGATTCAATCTCAATAATTTACCACAGAAGCATTTTAAGAAAAATTAAACTGTTTATCTACAAATATTGCGCTCTTCTTAATTCTTGTAAAACAAAATAAGCTATTCAAAGCTACTACAGTCTTTTGGACCATTTCCACCTATTTTTTCACTTCAATAGATTTGAATATGAATATGAATATTGAGTGTAAATTAAACCGACGTATTGAGACCAAATTCACTTTTCTGCATCAACATCTATCATTGAAAAGCCAGAATGCTGCCGAGCTAGGTGTCACATCACTTGTAGTGACGAAGATTGGCATTAGCTAGAATATTGGACAGTTTGGGCACTTACGACCAAGCAGGTGCTGCCCTCGTGTCTGGTGCACTTCAAGATGTGGGCATTATCTCACAAAACCATGAATCGAATGCTATTGATAGAAAAAAATCGGCATGACAAAACAAACCAAAGACCACTCCATCATTTTAGTCATTCTCTTTAGTCATTTGTAAAACATTATGATCATGGCCGTTTTCTTTAAACTTTGATGGGTGTAAAGACAGACTACATCACTAGAAAACAACAGAAGAAAAATCATAATAGAAGCAGACTCGAGCTTGAAAAAAGAACTTTGACCTGAATTTATCGGCTACATATATGTAAATTCTGGGAGAGTACCAAACACTTTGAAAACATGACGTAGATTTTTTTGTCATGTGTTAACAATAATATACATGTAACAAAGTTGGTTACGATCGGTTGTGACGGAATATCTGTTAACATAGATGTTAAAGGATGTGTTATTCGAAATATGGAACTGATCTTCAAGCGTCCACTTGTAATGGCTTTTGTGCTACTTACACACCAATGAGGTTCCACTATGTCATCATTTTGCAGCGTGGATGGAACCGCGGCTTGGCACAAATGTTTCACTGGTGAAATAGAAAGATTATATGCAGCATGTTAGAAGCTTTTTGTATTTTCATTTATGTCAGTATATGAATTTTAAAAGCGCGCGTGTGAAATCAAACAGTCTGCTGTAATCCTAATCATTACATTAAAAAATATCTATATTTTCCATTTACCAGCTTTTGATTTTTTGCGACGGATTAGATAGATTTAATTAAATAGGAAAATTTGTCGAAATTACACTAACTGACGGATTTAGTAACGACATGATTTCAGAAGCAATAGGTAAATCCAGTAATCATTCCAGTGGCAATAACATCTACTATCAATAATATCTATTCACGCAACGCTCATTCTACAAAACTAATAATCAAAAGAGCCACGGAAGTATTTCTGCTGTGTATGGACCACACATAAGAGACGGTTTTATAAAAATCGAATTGAATTACAAAATCTCATGTCGATTTTCAATACCGAACGTCATTATCGCCAATTGCAATGGTGACGATTTTTCTTGATTTAATACTAATGAGGCTGTTAAATAGGAAACTAAAGTTTTTATCTTGTAATCAATTAAATATCCCCTCATTGCAATAAATGTTAAAAATTCTAAAATTCTAATTTTATTTTACAAAAAAAAAAAAAAAAAAAAAGGATTTTTTACCGTAAAAACGTTCAAATACATAAATTTGAGCCACATTGCGGCAAATTTAAATTTTGAAATTAATTTTTTAAAATATTTTTATCATATTCAGCATATAATATAACATCTTTTACGCATGGGTAGGTTTTGGATAATTTTTGAAAATATTATTTTGAATCAAAAATCATCTAGCACAAACTAGGTCTTTTTTTTCACTTTGTTTTCGAAATTCAACCTCATTGTGGCAGTAGTAAAATTTAAAATTAATTTTTTAAATTATTTTTCCCTTAATCTCCATCCAAGACAACATCTTTTCCGCATAGGTAGGTTTTGACACTGTGAAAAAAAAATTTTCGATCCACCCTAATGTATAATGACCTGATGTTCTGGTTGTTCTTTGTCTGTTTGTTGGCTGTGGTAACTTTGTTATATCTGGCACTTTAACAACAGAATTATCTTCTTTCATAGGAAAGGTGAAAGAATTACCAGGTTTTCTGTTTATAAATTGGTTTACAAACAGAAAATAAAGTATAATTATATTAAAAATTATGTTTATAATATAATTACCATGTACTGTTCTGCAGCTTGTTTCTCTTACTTAACATTTCTCATGCCGATAATACTTTTTTCTCTGGAGAATCGATATAAGTTTGAGATTTGCCAGGCTGCCGTCCATTTCTTTTGTTTATTCTACTCGCACTAGACATTGTGTAAGTTTGTACGTCTTCTGTTTGCAAAAATACTATAAAATGTTCTAATATAAAGAAATTAGAGCTATTTCACTTCAATAAAAACTAATAGTAGAACTTTTTGACGAAAAATGGTTGAATAAGGAGTGTATGGTAAAAATAAAAATAAAAGGTAATGAAAAAATGAACTAGAAAAGAATTTAGGCTGTATCAATGTGCCCCGACAAAGACTATTGTGCCCCATGCAGCCATTTTAAATAAAATGAGTCAAAAATCCAACACATCATAATTTATCTAACAATAAAGAATGAGGAACTGATAAAGATTAGCGTTACTTGCCAGGGTGGGTATTCTTTTCGGTTGAAAATACTGGAACAGTTGTATAATATCATTTCAGTTGTACAACTCAAATTTACTTTTGAACTACAAAAACAATTAATCACTCATCCCATTTCATCAAACTTTTGAATCATTCCAAAACTTTCTGTATGTTGTTAATTTCACTAGTATCACCTTTTGGAGCTGTTGTGAAACTTCCTGTAATGACTCTGTGTGCTGTACAGGGGGTGTATCAATGTGCCCCAAGTATCAATGTACCCCAGTTCCCCCTACCTCTCTGTAACATTTTTCTATTGTTGAATATAAGTTCTTTGCTCCAGAAAATAAATGGTAAAACTTACAAAAACTATAACACATATTTCTAAAGCAGGCATAAAAATGTTTTAAAATAAGAATACATTTATGAAAAACTTGGAAGAAACGGAAAGCACTAAATAACACTGTGAAAAATATCCGATAAATTTACGGCAAAAACTGCTGGCAGCAATGTTACCAGAAGTTTTTCCCGTAAAAATTTCAGTAAAATTAGATGTAAAATTATTTATTACGCTTAATTCTACTGCGGTAAAACTGCTGGCTGTTTTAAATTGTTTTTTACGATAAAACTTCTGGCAACACTGCTACTAGCAGTTTTTGCCATAAATTTATCGGATTTTATGTGTTTATTATTGTTATTTATTTTATCGTAAATGTATGTGTATTCAATTTAAAAACGCACATCTTAAATAGATAATACATCTTTTCAATATATACGAAATATCTTAATCACATTTGTAGTTTGCTACATTTCTTTAAAAATTCATTTCAAAATTCTCTTCTTTTTCTTGTCGTCAGAATGCAGACACCTTAATTGGCAGCCTGTGATTGCAATTAACATAGTCCCAACTGCGAATGACATTATTACATCTCCATAGTTAATAAGTAAATGTATAGGTAAAATAAAAAGAGAGATTTATATTTTGTTTCTATTTAAATAAAAAAAAAGGACTTTTCTAATTTTAACTATAACGATAAAATAAAGTCATTTTAATGTTAAGTAACAACTTCAAATTCCTAATGTTTGAAAAATAAAATAGCGAGTTTGTTGTAGAAATATCCGTACGTGCTTTAATTACTGTAACATTTTTTAATAAAATTATTTAAATCTCAAACAAAATATTTATTTTAACACTTAAAATTATACATCGCAAGACAAATATTTAAATACCGGAAAACAAATTAGAAATTATTTTTATTGAAAAAGCTTCTTCATGTTACAGTAATATAGCATAATTATTTTTTTTTGTAACCCCCCTTTCAAAAATATTTTTTTGGGTATAGAATTTTACTTTTAAAAATTATGTATGCAGTAAAATATTTGAGGATTTTATATTATTCTTTTATTAAAAAAAATGAAAACATTTGACATTTGTTTGTTTATATTTAATTTTTTCTTTTTTAAAGTATATCTAATTATTTATTTTTATGTTTATTTATATATATAGATAGATATATATAGGATGGACGAGTCCTGACTCAAAATAAAAAGTAGTTTCTGACGGATACATACGTTTATTATCAGGCGAACAGAACAAAAACAATCAAATAGAAAATAAAACATAGATTCGTTCTTTGTAATTTTTTCTCAACAATCTTTATAATTATTAATATTTTATAATATTAAAAAAAATCGTCTTAAATCGTCGCTTTTAAATCATCGGAATCATCACTTTAGTTTTCAATCAACATCGTTCGCCGTCGTCGAAAAACGTTCTATTTACTTCTCTTCCTCTTTTCACACCTGGTCACACAGCTTCGCTAATTCATCTTTTTTTATTTAATCTCAACCCAGAGTTCCGGAGAGTGGCGGGGGGAAATACAGTCCAATTCAGGTGCAACAGAGAGTGTAGCCCACATGCGAGAGTATATCCCATATATATATATATATATATATATATATATTACAGTAAACTTCTTGAAATCGACACATCCTGTGACCAGCGATTTTGCGGATTATAGAACTTTGCAGATTTCTGGTCACAATTTTTTTTATATTTTTATACATAAATTTGAATGCAGTAATGCAGTGAAAAATATAACAAATGTAACAATATAACAATAATAAACTAAAATAATAAAAAATAATATAATTTACAAAATATTAAATTATTAAAAATTAAGGAGAGGTAATTAATTAAAAATGCATAATTACATATGCAAAATAGGATTAAATGTATTTTTCTTGAATTATTCAATGACACCTTCCTCTTAAAAGTAGATGCTAACATAAAGACACACTCACATATCCATTAACTCACATAAAGATCATAAAATAATGGATGTTTTATTTCAGGTTTTGTGAGAATTAATAAGAATACTGTTATTACTACTGATTTCAGCCTAATAAATCATGAGATCAATCTATTTGATAAAAACCCCATGAATTTAGTCATATTATCCAATTTTTCATATTAAAATATGCACAAAATAATATAAAATTAAAACTTTCTGTAATTATATCATTACATCTAATAAGAAAGTGTCAGGGATTACATCTGTGTTGATGTGCGTATTTTAGTTTTTAAGATTACAGAGAGTCTACTTTAGTAAATCTATGACATTTTAAAAAGTTCTTATGCAGTATACATAATTTTCTTATCATTAAAAACAAAGTTTACAAAAAAAAATTATACATTTTTCTTAAAAAAACTTAAAAATGTTTAAAGAAAATAATTCTTTAAATGAGAAATTTGAAAAAAAAAATGCAAACAACGCAACAACAACTATATTTATTTTGTACAATGTATGTCAAAAACACATAACGCATCTTTTTAATTAATAAAAAATTAAATACCTTAATTAAATTTGCAGTTCGTTACATTTCTCCGAAACTACCATTTTCTTTTGTTGTTAAAATGCAGACACTTTAATTGGCAACCTGTGATTGCAATCAACAGAGTACCGATTACGCATAACTTTATTAATTTTGAATTCTTTTAAAAGAAGAAAATAGGAGATCCGAGACTATTTTTTTTACTTTGTTTACGTTTAAATAAAGTATATATGTATATAGTAGATATGTATATAGTAATTAAGTATATGGTAATAAGTAATATAATAAGTAAGTATTTAGTGATATGTATAATAATATGTATTTTTGACAGTTATTTAAATTTTAATGCAACGTAATTTTGATTTAAAAAATGTGGAAATTCTCAAATATGGTCAAAATATCGTGGTCCCAGTGTTGGTCATTATTCAGAATTTTTACTGTACATGTTCCAAACCTGAATAAGTTTTATTTAGCTATTTATTATGCAAAATTTATTTATTTATTATGCAAAATTCTAAAATGTGTGCATATTTTGCTCAGTTTTGAAAAATTTGTTTTCAGGTACATTTAATTAAAGTTCAAAATAATTTTTGCTTATAAAGAGAATCATAAATTAAATATCAGTTTGCATATTTTACTGTAAAGAAACTCTTTTACATTATATTTTCGTATAATTTACCTAATTTATTTCAATACCTAATTAATTGAAAATTCTTAAAGCAAAAGAAATTGCTTTTCTGTTTTGAATTATTCATGAAGCCTATAAAACAACAAAGGGCCATTTAATCAGTCATAAAGCAATTTCGAACATCAATAACTATGTTTTCAAATGAAGAGTTTTTCTTTCTCGTTTATGATTGTGTTTGTATGACTTAATTATACAGCTACTTATTTATTTACGCATTTTATTGTTTACGATTTTCCACGCACTTGAAAAACATATTAGTTTTATTAATAATGAATTGTAAAAATTTTCCACATGAAAGGTTCTTTTTTTAATAATTCATAAGCAGAGTTTGTTACGAGTATTTTCGAATATTTTCAATTAAATATTTCAGAAAATAACAAATTCATCTTTTACGTATATTAAATAAAAAACTGTTTTAAATAATTTTTGTCGGGTTACGTTATATAAATGATTTAATCATTATTTTAATATTTAATAATTTATCTTGCCATAAAATGCATTAAAATTACTTTATTTGATGTTACTTTTTCACTCTGAAGGCGTGAAGTCTTAAAGCATTAAAAGTTGATTAATTTTTCATGGATAAATCACGAGTAATGAAATAAATTTTAATATTTTTTTAAAAGAAGTATTCAATTTATTCAAAATAACATTTTTGAGATTAAACTTCACATGAGAATAAATAGAATAATATTACTCTTTTTATTTTTCACGCACTTAAAAAATTAGTGTTATTAGCAATGAATTGCGAAAATTCTCCATACAAAAGGTGCTTTTTTAAGTAATGCAGTAGCATAATTTATTATGAATAATTTCGAAAATTTTCAATAGAATATTTCAGAAAATAATGACTTCATTTTTTACGTATATTAAATAAAAACTGTTTTAAATAATCTTTATCAGGTTACATTATGTAAATGCCTCAATCATTATTTTAATGTATAATAATTTATCTTGGCATAAAGTATCATATTACAATTATTTTATTTGATGTTTTTTCTCACTTTTAAGGCGCGAAGTGCGAAAACATTAAAATTTGATTAATTTTCACGGATAAAATACGAGTAATGAAATGAATTTTAATAATTTTTAAAACGTAATTTTCAATGTATTCAAATTAACATTTCTGGGATTGAATTTCAAATGAAAATAGACAGATTTGGCATGTTTGAAGTTAAGTAAAATAACGTTAAATCAAAAAAATATATTACGCGAATGAAAATTTTGAAAATGTCTAATTAATGGAAAGTCGATGTAAGGAAAGAATTCTGAATCTAATTGTTTCAGGAGCCGTGCATATAATGTATGAATTTGTATCTATTAACTACATGCATGCTAAAATTAAGTTCAGTTAAGAAATTCATAAACAGCATTTTAAAATTTCCCAACTTTAATTTGCGCTAATAGTGAAATGGTCATCTCTTCTTAAATTCTAAAACGTTCTTCGAACAATTATTTCTGATAGACTGTAATGTAACCGATTTCTTTTGTTTGTTTCTACAAATGACGTACAAATGCTGTGAATGTCGTATCCTAAATACACCATAATTTTGTGAAATTATTGATTTATATCAATTTCAATACATTTGCATATACATTCACATACAAATTTTATAATCAGTACACTAGAAATGATGTTACCCTGTATATTATAATATAATAGAATTATTTTGAGTTCCCCTGCAGATGAACTATTAATCCCACATATTTCATATATAATATGAAACATACCAAGTTAACTTAAATATGCGTTATCAATTGCCTGAAAATCCTACTATATTTATGGTAACTAAAGCATGCACACACAGATAGACAAACTGATTTTATAAACAGTTTGCAACTTTGTTGGGAAGTTTTTAAAAGGCTTTATGCTTTTCTAGAAAAATTTTTTTTCGCTTTTTAAACTTTATTCTGTAGCTGCAAACATTGGTATGCGCAAAGTTTCTTACAAGAAAGTCCGTTTGCTTTATAATTTTTTTAATTCTGCCTTCTTTATAATGTCGGATATGAACAAAAATAGCAAACTTTTTAAAGTTTTATACCTAAACGATTTGTCAGGAAAAAGGTATATAAAAAACGTTTTTAGATATTATAAATAATTCATGCACATATTACGGAATTTAAATCATTTTTACGTATTGTACAATAACTTACTTACTAGTAATTTGCTTGGAATGGTTATACAGTTAGTTATATTTAGTTAAATAAAATATTAAATTTGCAGTTTTGGCAATATTAATCTCGAGTTTCGTTTATATAGGGCATATTATTGATACATACATAGAATTTAATTTATATCATTCTTCTATTAATATATTCTTTATCATCTGAAAATATCTTTTATTTTTAAGAACAACGGTCTTTTATTTTCCGTGAGGAAAAACTTTACTAAAAGAAAATATCACATAATCCATCATTTCAAAGCGTACAATTTGCCTGGAGGATTAGAATTAATCAGTATCCTAAACTTCAAAGTTAATCAAACTTTTGTTCAAAGTTTCACGCGTTCTTTTTTTAAATACTTGATTTAGAAGAGATAGAAATATACAGCTACGATAAATCATTCCAGAAATGTGGATTAATTTTAATAGTGTCTCTTTTATTTTCTTTACATAAAGCTAAGAATATTTTAGAACTATTGAACAGGTATTATTTTTTTTCCAAAATGTGATATTTTAAAAGTAGTAATGAATTTTAAAACCTAACAGTGATATGGTAATAATGTATCATATTATGATGATACAAAATTAGAAGCAAAGTATTGGAAGCACTTCATTTCCTCATTAAAAAAAGCATTTGTGATCATAAACAATCGAAATGTCTAGAATTTTATATGGCATTCAATATGTTTATTGAAAAAAATATTCATTACTTTCTTCTATTTCCAATAGAAGAAAGTGTGGTAATCGAATTTTTTTTTTATTTCCGGTTTTTGAAGGATTTACACGTTTTTGGGGTCAGAGATTCCAAAATCATGTTTTTACAAAATGTCTGTCTGTCCTTGTTTATGTCCATATTTTGCCATCCTACCATCAAAAAGTGTATGAAGATATATGAATAGAATTGAACCAAATGGCTGTGGCAAGCAGGTCTTCCTTCATTTTTGGAATATTCCACAAATGGGGGCTCTGCAATAGCGATTTTATGCATGAAGTAATGAAGTGTATGAAGTGTGTGAACAGTGTATTAAGTAATGCATCGCACTGAACAAAATTTTTTCTGTAAGTGTACAGCTATGGCTAGTTTGTCCCATCGAGATGAGATAAGAAGGAGAGAGCAACGGCAAACTCTTTTTGACACTAACACACAGTCACGTGACACCGGGACGTTTTTCTCCCATTAAAACTTCACCTCAACATCCGTCCATTGGTTATATATGGGGTTGTTTACAAAGCAAACACATTGACAGTTTTCTTTTTCTTTTTTAATTAATAATGATGATGTATTGAAGTGCATACAGATGTAAGTTAAAATATATTAGAGGAGAATGAATAACTTTTCACAGGAATGTCTTACATTTACTTTTAGGTTAAGATAGGTGTTACGTATTTATATAGTTACCAGCCCAACTCAAAGTAACTTAAAATTATTTTCTATTAAAAATATGCATATACTTTTATTTTGTCTTTCGCTGGTATATGTTGTGTTGAAATTGTTTCAGATATTTTAATCTGATCACATATTCTATATTATAAAGGCCAAACGTATCTGTGCGTAACGCATACGTCATTTTGCGAATGGCAACACTTTGGAATTTGAAATTCAATTTCGGTTTTGCACTTTTTGCTACTGCAAATTTTTAAGTTTATAACCATTGCACATTTTCAATTTTTACACCGTCGTATAGAGGAAAAAATGCACTTTTAAATGCAATTTATTCGAAAACTGTATCTTAATTTATTGTTGAAATATTAATTTTTTTGTAGTTTTTAATACGGTTTTTCTAATTGTGGGAACAGAAGTATTCCTTTTCCATTAAAAGCAAAGGGACAAAAGAGCCGAAAGAAACAAATTACTATATCTTTATGTTGTCATTTTTTCATTAAAAGTGAAAAAAATTGAAATTAAAATTCGTGCTCTGGCGAGAATATCGTTTATTATAATACCCGGTGAATTGTGGTTTCATGTACAACATTTTACATTTAAAACAATATACATCATTTAGTATCCGTTTCAGCTAATAGCATCGATATTTCAAGTTTTGAATTAAAATGATTTTAAAATAATCGAATTAAAATACCGTTTACAAAAAAGATGAATACAGATATGAAAGGTGCATAAGTAAATTTTGATATGTTGAAAATGATGTCGGGTTTAATTTCACGGGGAAAATATTTTATGATTAAGTCGAAGTGGAATAAATTTTTGCTTTCTTTCATTTTGGAATACCGACATAATTGATATTTTAATTAATAACTTTATCATAACTTTTCTTTATTATTTTTTACAGCATACATGTACGATTAAAGTTTAATTTTAACAATTTCTACAACTGAATTTCATAGAAGTAGTATTTTGTTAACATTAGGTTAAATATCATTTGTTTAAAAATTAGACTTACCATTATATGTTTTTATCTAACTAATTTTGTAGGTTTATTATAATTCAATGAAACAGTTCCACCTTAAATATTTTCTTTCGTCGAAATTCGACAGGTTCTACATTGTTAAAATAATGATTTTTTTTTCTAATTTTTAATGATATATATATATATATATATAATATTTGTATATGTATGTATGAATATATTTGTAGTTTTAATATATACATCTAGTTGAATACAAAAAAAAGTTATTTTATTCACAAAATCTAAAACAGAACAGAAAAAATCATGTTAAACTCTTTATTAATGAGATACATGAAAAATATATTTTCAATTTCAATAATACTTTTAAAACTTATGATAATATTTTTTATCTGTAGAGATAATCAGTTTTAATATACCTATGTTTATTATTAAGTCATTTACATGAGGTGTTTTTAAAATACAATTGTTTTTTTAGGGGGGATACTATTTTTTAGCACATAACAAGCTGAAGTGATTTTCAATACTTCAACAGGACAAAATTACGATGGAATAAAATTAATTAAAACGGCGCAATCGAAATTTGATTAAAACAGAAAAACATTAATTTAATGTGTGTTATTTAATGCAAAAAGTTAGTGAAACTATTTCTTAATTAAAAAACTTTTTAATGAAATAAATTGGAGAAGAATTTCCATTGTCTTTTCATGGTTTGTTTCACTCGTTTGTTGAAAAATCCTAGGTTGTGAAAAAAGGATATGAAGAAATACTTTTTTAACTTAATAAAATTACAGATGTAAGCAAAATACTCAACTTCCTAAAATTTCAAAAATTACATGCGAGTGCCTATAAAAAAACTTACTTTTAAAATATTCAAAATATGTCATATGTATATACAGGGTGTTTCAAACGATTTTGTAAAATACGGCACATGTGTGGGTCTATCAGGTTATGATGAACAAGAATTGCATAGGAATTCGATGTCGGAAACGGGATTGGAACTAAATTTCCGGACACGATAGACCAGTGTTGTGCACGTTCACAAAAGAAACGAACTAACTCAAACTCACGTTCAATTTCTGAAAAGTGATTTAAGTTCACGTTCAAATTCAAAAATTTTCAAACGAACTCGTTCAAATCAAACTCATTTGTAAAAGTGAACGAGGTTCACTAAAAAGTTCACTTTTTTATGTTTGGATATTATTGTCCAAATTTACAAAATTTTGTGAACTAATCATTTGATTATTCGATATGTAAGATAAAGGTATGCACGGACAGAAATTTCCAGGCCCGATCCATAGAAAAAAAAATTCCCGCCCGATATTAAAATAAAAATTTCGTCCCGAGCCCAACCCGGCTCATAGAGAAAATTTAGCGGCCCGACCCAGCCCGATATAATAGCTAAAATCAAGGTTCGACCCGGCCCGATATAATAGCTAAAAACAATTCCCGATCCTGCCCGATATAATAGCTAAAAACAAGGCCCGAGCTTGGCCCGGCCAGGAAAAAAAGTTGAAATTTCGCACCGAACCCGGCCCGACCCCGAGTACATTTCTAGAGGACATTGATATTTACCCTTACGGAAGAGTTCTGGCAAAAAAAAAAAACTCACCTTAGTCTGTTTATAATCTCCATTTATGCAGAAGTGCCGTAGGCTGCGATGTTTATGCTATCTTTTAAAATCTTTCCGATTTCTTTAAAAACTTTCCGATTTAGACATATTTACGCCTTACACAGTCCACCTTGTACAGAGAGTTTACTGTATATATCTATTTTCGGCGAAATTGTATACAGCCCAGGTCTGGTTCGACGGGACCCGAGTCTGCAGAAGAAGTAAGACTAGGATACTACCCAGAGAAGTGATATCCAGACTAGACCCGTCCTGAGGCTCGTGTAGGCCTCTAAATGGCATTTGAAAGAGGGAAAAAGTGTACTAAGGTCTGGAAAAAATTTAAATAAATTATGAAAAAAATTGAACGTAAAATTGAACGTAAATTTCGTTCAAACTCGTCTATTTTTTGAGTTTCTGTTCAGTTCAAACTCGTTTATAAAGTAGTGAGCGAAGTTCAGTTCAAAGTTCACAAATAGTGAGCGAAACTCGTGAGTTTTCGTTCAGTGAGCGCGTTCATACCCAACACTGCGATAGACCAATGAAGATCGTCGTGTGACAGCAATCGATTATAAGTGAAGAAAAATTATTAGGTTCGCATTGGGTTCCTGTTCATGGAAATTATTTTGTCCTATTCAGATCCAGTTACGATTATTTTGAATAATTTTATCCGATTCAGAAATGGCTCGGGTAAAATTTCAGGATATTTCAAAATGAATTTTTATGTTCGGTTCAAGTTATATGCATGCAGAAATTATATTCTATTAATCAGGTCGAGTTATGGTCTATTGGAATATTTTTTCTTCCGGTTCAGATTTACATCGGGTCAGATTTCTGTTTTTTCATATTGATTTTTAGGTTCAATTCGGATTGAAATTTTGTCTTACTATGTTTTGGTTTATGTTTTATTGGAATGATTTTGCCAAGTTCAGATTTGGTTCAAGTCAAAATAATAATATCACTAAATTTCTAAAATTATTATTTCATCCCCCCCTCTCGACTAATATATCTCGAATAGGTTTGATGACGGAGTTTCGTTACAATATTGGTTTGTTAATAAATATGTGCGCTCTTGGAGATGAAAAGTAGATCTAACATATTTTACAGAGCATGCGCAGCTTGCCTTCTACTTGGTGAAACAAATAGCAGCGAGCCGCGTAGGAGACTCTTATAGATTAATATTGGGCTCTTAATTGAGTGGTGGTTACCATTATTTCCGAATACAAATTTCAGAAAAATTCTTAAATTGCTATTTATGCGCCAAGTCGGACAATATCTCTATGTATAGATTGAAAATTGGTGTATCGTTTAGGCTTGTATACGAAAGTGTGCTCATCATAATGATGGAAAGTGAAACAGAAACATTCAGCAAAGCATGCATAGTATGCCTTTTTTACGTGGCCGCGGTTGGCCGTGATCCGTGTCGGATATTCCACAAAACATAATGCGCCCCATGGCGGTGGAAAGTGAAACTAAAGTACTTTATAGCACATGCATGTTTAGGATATTTAGTTTATAGTTAGTGTTAAGTTAGAATTTGGTCTCGGTTAGGTAACAGTTACATTGCGATTAGGTTACAATTATGTTACAGTTAGTGTTAGGCTATATTTAATTCCCGGTAAGGTTACAATTAGCTTACGGTTAAGTTACTGTTAGGTTAAGGTTAATTTGCTGTTAGGTTGTGATTAAATTACTCTTAGGTTACGACAAGGTGACGGCTAGGTTACAATTATGTTATATTTAAATTACGGATATGTTATGGTTAAGTTCCAATGAACTGGCAGTTAAGTTGCAGTTAAATTGGCAGTTAGGTTGCAGACAGGTTATGATTACGGTACAATTAGCTTATGGTAAGGATTTTGTCCACATTGCGCATACTTTGATTAAAAGTATACACAATGAAAAAAAATCCGTTTAATTTACGGCAAAAAAATGCTGGCAGCAATGTTGCCTTTACACTTCAGTTAATCACCGACTACCGATTTCATTCACTGTATAGTTGGATTTAAGAATTATATATCTAGTTTGAAATTCAAAATGTTTCACTTGGGATTTCTATGTGGAAAATAATAATTAGTTCGTGATTTAACAGTGATTTTTATGGAT
Source organism: Maratus speculifer (assembly GCA_964019185.1). NCBI lineage: Eukaryota > Metazoa > Arthropoda > Arachnida > Araneae > Salticidae > Maratus > Maratus speculifer. The sequence continues at coordinate 428,233,836 of OZ025290.1, read as the reverse complement.
AAATATCAACACTTTAACACTAAAATCATTGGACACAAACTCACTTCCGCGTTTCCCATTGCAGTCAGTTTGAGTATTTTTTGAGCTAAATAGTAGTTGTTTGTTTTTTTAGATCGATTTTTCAAACAGTCAGTGGCCACGTATTTCAGACCATGCGTTTCCACATATTTCGAGTTGAAGATAAAATCATACAAATTTCAAATTCGTTTAGTATTATTATTATGGACCCGAGCAACACCGGCCGGGTCAGCTAGTTAACATAAAAACATCATCTCTTTGACTTAACATCGTCTGATAATCAGTAAATCACTTTTTAATAAGGTATAGCGCAACTTTTCGATGGTTCTATAAAAGGTTTCTATTAAAGGTGGTTCTATTAAAGCAGTATTTCGCATCAGAAATTATGTGAGCAGTTGGATTTATTAAACCATTAGTACGTTTCCTTTGGATGACGCATAAATAAAACAGAATACATTGCGCTTTTTTATCATTTAGAAATGTACTACAGATTTTAGCTTTTTACAAATTGTAATTGTGTTACCAGAATAAATTCTGCTTATAAGTAATTTTTTACTTACTTATTTAGTTCACTAAAATAAAACTGTCTTAAAACCTTTTTATAACAGGTAACTATTTAAGACAATTCAAGATTGGGTTGAGAATAAAGAAATAAAAACTGATTTTACACTTCATCTTAAACTTTCTCGTTTTGGAACTATTTCAAAAACGTAGCACTATTAAAGGAACTAAATATAAAAGATAAAAATTAAAGCACAATAATTTGTCATATTTTATTGCTTGAGACCTTCTGTAACCATAACATAAATCTTAATTAGTATGAGATGAAAAATGACTTAGACAAATACAAGATGTTAAAATAGAGTGTTTTCAGACGTAAAAGATATATGTTACGATACATAACTGCAGATTTATAGCTTTTGCAATTCGTTTTCGATTTTGAAGTATAATAAAATGTGTCTATTTGAAAACTTTAAGAAAATTTACTGTTGTATGTATTCTTTTGATTAAATAATCTAGATAGTTCTGGAAGTTACAAAGAAAAAAAAACCTTTTTTTAATTTAAAATATTTGACAGAAAATTGTAACAAAGATTAATGGTAAAGAATGTAATGCCGCGTTTTCTCCTAAGATTTAAACTTAAGTATCTCAATAGCTCATCTGTCATAAAAGATTTTTTTTTTGGCAAAAATTCTTAATACTTTACTTTTTATAAAATTTAATTGATTTAATTTTAGGGAGGTCTTTTAAATAAATTAAAGTCACAGTTGCAAACTTTCTGGAAAAAAATAGCTGTTTATCCTCCAAATGAATTCACCTTTTTATCATACAAAGTGAAAAAAAAAATCATTAAAAATATTATTCTAAATTAAACTTACATTTTTCGGAGAGTTTGCAAATGTGACCTAGTCTCATTTTAGAACCCTTACTATCTAATCTTAAATCAATTAAATTTTAGAAAGAGTAAATTGTCAAGAAAAATTATTTTATGACAGATGAGCTGTTCAGATACTTAAGTTTATATCTTAGGGAAAATGCGGTATTCTTTTCTTTATTATTAATATTTGTTGTAATATAATATATTTTTTAGATGTTTCTCTCAAGTATTTCAATCACCAGGAATCTTACATTACACAAATGAATCATAATTAATACTACATTATCCTTCATTAAGGTGTCTGCAAAACAAACAAAGAAAGGTTTAAATTCTTGAAGTTGATTGCTAAATTTTATCTTAATGTTCATCTATCCAGAAAAAAATTGGACTTTTTTGCAACACTATTGAAATTTTGAAACACTAAGAATTTGCTAAAAATTTAGGTTTAAAATAAAAAACATGAAATAAAAAGTAAGTGAAAAAGACAAATTTATTGATTTTTCAGATAACAATTATTGTTCACATTCAAATTCCAGAAGCCATCTTGCTCCTGGGTATTTGGCCATCTCATCTCAAGATTGTATTAATGTACCAAAATCCAAACGTTTACGAAAAAAAAAATTTAACGTTTATAAAATTAAATATATTTAAAAGGGCAAATGTAATTATCAGTATTAAAAAAGACTTATTCAATAATTAATAAAAACAACAGGCGTTTTCATAAAAAAAATATATATATATTTAATGTTAGACATATTTTCCAATTTACAGTAAAATAAACAAAAACGAAAACCTCTTTTGATTACAATATTATGACATCGTTCATCCTGGAGACTATCTTTTAAAATTCTACTTATACCAGTCTTTGAAAAATAGTCTCTGTTATACGGTTGTACTAGCGTGTTTTAAAAAGATATGTAAAAAAAAAAAAAAAAAAATATTGTGATACGATTGAATACAAAAATAGTTGCCAGTTAGCATATTGTACGTTCCAGTGATTAAATTTCTTAAATTCTATTCGCACCTGTTTTTGAAACATGATTTCTGTCATATGTTTACTCTAGCATGTTTTGAAAAGAGATTTATTGCAAAGGGAAAAAATCTAAATTGTGGTACGATTGGATATAAAAAAAGGTTGCCATTTAGAACACCGTACATTCTACTGATTATTTTTTAACAATTCTATTCATACCAGTCTTTGAAACATGATTTCTGTTATATGTTTATATTATCATGTTTTGAAAATATATGTACTACAGAGCAAAAAATTTAATATTAAAATAGTTGTCAGATAGGACACTGTACGTCCCAGTGACTATTATTTGTTTAATTCTGTTCGTAACAAGCTTTGAAACATAATTTCTGCTATACGATCAGCTTGTTTTGAAAATATATGTACTAAAAAGAAAAAAAATTCAATTTTGGTATGATTCAATTAAAAGTAATTACCAGTACCGCCACATGATAGACAAATTACACTACTGGACATTAAAATTGCTACACCAGGAAGAAATGCAGATAACAAAATGATATTTATTGGACAAATATATTGTGCTAGAACTAACACGTGATTAAATTATCAAGAAATTTGGGTGCATAGATTCTGAGAAATCCGTACCCAAAGCAACCACCTCGGGCAGTAATAACAGCACTTACACGCCTGGGCATTGTGTCAAACAGAGATTGGATGACATGTTCAGGTACAATACAGCTTCATGCAGCTTCAACACGATGCCCAGTTGTCAACCGTAGTGACTGGCGTATGGTTATGAGCCAGTCGCTCGGCAACCATTGACCAGACTTTTTCTATTGGTGAAAGATCTGGGGAACGTGCTGGCCAGGGCAACAGCCAAACATTTTCTGTATCAAAGAAGGTCCTTACAATTCCGGAAAAAAGCTATCAGGCATTATCCTGCTGAAATGTAGGGTTTCGCAGGTCTCGAATAAAGGCTAAAGCCACCGTTCTTAAAATATTTAAAATGTAACGTGCGTTGTTCAAATTGCCGTCAATGCGAACTAGAGATGACCGAGACGTGTATCTAATGGCACCCCATACCATCATGCCAGATGCTTTGCCAGTATGACAATGACGAATGCAATATGAGTTCACCACGATGCCGCCAAGCACGTATGCGACTATCATGATATTTAAACAGAACCTGGATTCATCTGAAAAAATGACGCCTCGCCATTCGTGCACCTAGGTTCGTTGTTGATCACACCATTGAAGGCGCTCCTGTCTACGACGCAGCGTCAAGGGAAATCGCAGCCATGGTCTCCTAGCTGAGAAGCCATGCCGCTGCAAACATCGTCGAACTGTTCGAACAGACATTTTATGTCTTGCAAATGACCTCATTTCTTCACTCAGGGCTCGTAACATGGTTGCACGATCCATTACGGCTATATGGATAACATGCCCGTCTTCTCGGCTGCTAGTGATAGGGGGCCATCGAGATTTCGTATGGCGATCCGTATTACCATCCTGAATCCATAGATTCCATATTCTGCGAACAGTCATTGGATCTCTATCAACACGAGCAGCAATACTGCGATGCGATAAACCGCTATCCTAGTAGGCCACAATTCCATCTTTATCAAAGTCGGTAACATGCTAGTACGCATTTCTCCTTCTTACACGAGGAATCACAACAATTTTTCACCACGCAACAACGCTCAAATGCAATTTCTGTGGGAGAAACCGGCTGAAAAATTTCCTCATTTAAACACATTGTAGGTGTTGCTACCGGCACCTGCTTTGTCAGAATGCTCTGAAAAGCTAATCATTTGCATATCACAGCATCTTCTTCCAGTCGTTTAAATTTCACGTCTGTAGCATGCCGCCTTTATGGTGTAGCAATTTTAATCGCCAGTAGTGTAATACAAGAAAAAGACATTTTCCCAAAATCATTTAACAAAAAAATATACTGAAATCAACTAAATTGAGTTAATTTTGTTCCTAACCAATTACGAATCCTTTATTCAAAACAACACACTATAAATCCGCCAATTGAAGATTGTTTCCGTTTAATTTAATCTATATATATATATATATAGTTATATATATAGTATTATTTAGTTATATATAATTATTATTATTATTATATAGTTATATATAAAAATATTTGTACCTGACGATTTTTAAGTGTGACTTTATAAAAAAAAAAAAAAAATCATTTATATGGTGTATGCTAGTTAATTTTAACAACGGTGTAATAACAACATTATTATGATACATAAAAGTTTACAAAAACATACTTAATACATTATTATTAACTAGTTTATAATGACTAGTTAATTTATACGAATTGGTAGATGTAAACTTCGAAATGGGCAAAAAATATGAAGTGCATTCGAACCAGGGATCTCTTATCTGAAACAGGCAATGTTCTACCATTTAAGCTGTCCTGATGAATCTAATTCGCTCAGATAATCTTATTGATTATACCATTTGATCTGATATCAGAATCAATTAAAGAGAATTTTGCCCGAGATATGACAGATAATAAAACATTGGCGGTTTCAGCCAAGAGGTTCCTGATTCGAATAATGATCCAGGAATTTTTCGTTCAGTTGGAATTTTATATTCCATATGGTCTATATTCCAATTAGTATAATTGTGTTAAAATTAATTTTTTGTAATTACTTATATAGCCTTTTCTATGGTTCTATTACCCGTGATTTATTCTGTCGAGCAAATTCAGATATGAGACCAGATGTTATGACAAATAAGGATAACTAAGTGCATTAAACCACCAGATTTGTCCGGGATCGCTCAGATGATAAAGCATTGACGCCAGCAGCCAAGAGATTCATAAATCATTTCATAGTCTGGACACTTTTTGCCCAGTTAGGAATTTACGCATCATATGATTTATTTAAAAACTAGTATAATTATGTTAAAAATATACTGGTGTAATAACGCATCCAGAATTTTCTGAAGTTTTATTGCTTTTGATACATTATGTTGAGTTCATTTAGATATCAGAACCGATACTATAACCAATAAGGTTTGTTAAGTGAATTAGAACCACCAGATTATTACGAAATTACATTGAAGGCTTCAGACACGAGGACAATGATTCGAATCCTCGTACGGACATTTTTAGCTAAGATGGAAATTTACAACTAATATGGCATGTAGTTTATTGATATTTGCCACAACTAGTCAAGATATATTACGTGATTTTTTTGTGTATAGTTTAATAAATCCCCTATGTTTGAAAAATTACATAGTCTTCATTGCATATTTTTATTTTTCAATGTCTAAAAGGATATGTTTATTATTTCCTGTGCTGTCAAAAGAAACGCCTCATATAAAGAAAATTATATGAAAATTATTACACATAAATTTTCTTTTATTTAAAAAATATATGAATAGTTACTTAAATCTATATTTTCTAAAGAACAGATGACATTCTTTTAAAGAAAGATTTTAAAGACAGTACGGGAAACATATCTAAAAGTGACAGATAGAATCTGTTTCAATAGAAAATAAAGCTCTAAAGTATAGAAAAATCTTCACAAATCGTTTATGTCCGGCATAACTTTTACCTGTCTCAAACAATTTAAATAACATAGGGTCTAAGAAAATGTAACAGAGCTAAATCTGAAATGTTAAAAATTTGGTTCGAATAAAATATTCTTTATATATGATATTTCATTCACTTTTATTTTATACAGGGCTTTATATCAGAGACTGAGTTCTAAAGTTTTGATTTATAAAAAGTAGAGAAAGAAATAACACAAAAGATTGACGTGCAACATTTGTATGTTTATGAGATTTCGTTAGCACAAGAAATGCAAATCATAATTGTCAGTCTTCTTTTAATTCATATTACTTTATTAGTAGTAGTTTTAGATGCATTTGTTATTATATAAATCCGTAGCTCTTATAGCCATTGTCTAGTCCGTCCGTCTGTCTGTCCGCATCTAAACGCGCAAAAGCTACCCAACCGAATGTTTTGAAATATAACATATATAATCGTTGTTAAAGTTTGTCGATTATTTTTAATTTTTATGAAAATTGAATAAAAATTTAAAGCACATTAATAAAAGAATTCTTCATCCGATTAAACCCTATCGAACGTAGTTAATTCAATGATATTCCATGATAGGTAATAAGTCTAAGTTGTTCTGGTGATTATTCTATTAAATTCTGCCTAATATAATCAATTCAATGGTAATCGTAGGTACGATTCTAGATTGCCGTAGAACGGGGTATTACGATTACGGACTATTTAAGATGAGTGTTTTTATTTACGTATTACTGAATTTAATATTTATAATATTAACAAATTTTCTATTCCTGCGAGGCATTTTTGTATAAGAGTTTGCATAAATTTTTCTATCGTTTAATATAAGTACTTTTACACATAAAAAGTACAAAGTACACGAAAAATATCATTTTTTTCTGAAGCAAGCACAATTTTTTTAACAAAAATTTTTTAATTTAGAAACTTGAAAAAAATTTCAAAGAGTTTAATAAAAACTGTATTCAATTTCAACAATGTACTCAAAAAAGGATAATTTGATCTTTTCAATGTATAAAATTCAAAATATCCTCATTAAGTTTGTACTTAAAATTCTCCAAGAATTCGTTTCGAATTTACCTTTTTGTTTCTTGTTAAAATACAGACACTTTAATTTACAATAAAATATATAAAGCTCTGCAATAGCGATTTTGTGCATGAAGTAATGAAGTGTATGAAGTGTGTGAACAGTGTATGAAGTAATGCATCGCATTGAACCAATTTTTTTTCTGTAAGTGTGTATCTATGACTAGTTGGTCCCATCGAGATGAGATAAGATGGAGAGAGCAACAGCTAACTCTTTTTGACCCTAACACACAGTCAGGTGACACCGGGAGGTTTTTATCTCACCAAAACATTACCTCAAAATCCGTCCATTGTTTATGTATGAGGTTGCTTCCAAAGCAAACACAGAAACAGTTTCTTTTTAGGTGCGTTCGTAATTATATAATACGTAGCACTTATAGTGGTCGTTCAGTCCGTCCGTCTGTCTGTCCGCATATAACAACGCAAAAACTACCCAACCGAATCGTTTGAAATTTAAAATACATAATTATTACACAATTTTGTCGAGTCATTTCAAATTTTACGAAACTCGGATGCATAGATCAATTACAGGGGCAATCAAAAGTATTCCATTACATTACGGTCAATGGGGAAAAAAGTTTCAAATGCATTTTAATCGTTTGAAATTTAAAATACGCAATTATTACATAATTCTGTCGAGTTATTTCAAATTTTTTGATAATCGTGTGCATAGATCAATAACAGGGGCAATCAAATCTATTCAATTTCATTATGGTCAATGGGGAAAAAATTTCAAATATATTCTATACGTTTGAAATTTAAAATACATAATTATTACAGAATTTTGTCGAGTTATTTCAAATTTTATGAAAATCGGATGCATAGATTAATTACAAGGACAATCAAAAGTATTCCGTTACATTACGGTCAATGGGAAAAAATGTTTCAAATGCATTTTAATCGTGTTGCACTCATGCGAACTTAATAAAATTTATATGCAACTATAAAGTACATATTATAATATGCATCTTACATAATTTGTGGTGCAACGAACATTTGTTATTGATTTACAACGCCACACAAAAGTATTCCATTACATAATGGTATAGGGAGAACATTGTTTGATGAGCGTTTTAATTGTAATTCACTATTTACAATTTTATGAGATTGATATATGAAAGTAATATTTTTAAAACTTCGTTATCGTACAAACGCACCTAATTTGCTACGCTTCACGTGCAATTTCCAACTTGTTTCTTTTTTAATTAATAAAGATGATGTATTGCAGTACATACAGATGTAAATAAAAATATATTAGAGGAGAAGGAATAAACTTTCACAGGAATGTCATACATTTACTTTTAGGTTATGATAGGTGTAACGTATTTATACAGGGTGTTTCGCTACCAGACCGACAAACTTCGAGAGATGATAGTACACATGAAGACGAACATTATTAAATAGGAAACCATGGGCCGCAAACGTCTTCTGTAGGAGCTAGAGACCATTAAAGTTTAGGGTCCAAAACTTTAAACGATGATCGAAAACGGAAAAAAGGGTCGATTCGTTTGCGGTTTTCACTAAAATCATGCTTTATATTAAGATTTCTTTAGGAAAAAATTTTAAAGGTTACTTTCGAAAATTATCGATAGAGGGCGCTTTAGACTTTAGAGTAAGGAACAACTACTTTTTACCGTTATTTTTTGCATGGGGTTGAAATTATTCTAAAGTTTAGAATTTAACTTAAATTTTAAGTTCAAAATCGGAAACATTCGAATCGGGTAACTAGCAAAAATTTAACTGTGAACAAAGGGATATTTTTTAAACGCTCATAAAAATTTGACAAACAAATCGATTTTATTGCGGTTTGCGTGTAAATCATTCCCTTGGTAACTATTTTATTCAAAACGACGTACAGCTTTGGTGTCCTCATTTTTTGATACAGGGCGCTTCCGACACATCTCCGACATTTCAATGGCATTACTCCTGGGTGTTTCACTACCAGACCAACATACTTCCAGGAAGTGTTAGGGGTGCAAAGATGATTCGGAATTACATAGGAATGTAACGTTGAAAATGTCAATTTTACGAGTTACGGTTAAAGTAAGCAGAGAAAAAAAGGCAACAGAAACAGCAGAGAAAGAGCTACACGTTAATGTGGTAGAAATCAGTTTATTTAAATGTTTTGCAACATTAGATGTTCGAAATTACGACCAGAAGTAGTTCGGCATGCTTGCCAGCGGCGTCGCATGGAATTCTTCACTCTTTGAAAGATTCCTGGCATCTCTGATAGCTTTCTGACAAGCTACAGAAATACCAGGTGCGAGGTCTTTAACTCATGGTACGGGAGTCTCATACATCCAACTTTTCATTTGACCTCAGCAGAAAAAGTCGATACATGATAGGTCCGGCGATCCGGCAGGCCACCACGACCTATCCACCGTTGCCCAGATGTTACTTTGAAGTGTCGGCAAACGTCATTGGTAAAATGTGGAGGAGTCCCATCGGGCTGCTCATCTTTCAGGTACTTAATTCTACTACCTTTGGAGTCGATTCGCGAATGATCACTTCAAAGTGATCGCTGTTCACATGCATTACCGTTTAGAGCCATCTACCGCAAGGAAATCGCAGCGCCATCTACCGTCGCTGCTAAACTTGCCGGACTACTTCTGGTCGTAATTTCGAACACCTTTTGTGGTAAAACCTTTAAATAAACTGTTTTCTATAGCATTAACGTGTTGCTCTTTCTCAGCTGTTACTGTTGCTATCTTTTCTGCTTCCTTTAACCTTAACTCTCAAAAAAGGCATTTCCAATGTTATATTCCTATGTGATTCCGAGTCATCTTTGTGTCCGTAACACTTCCTGGAATTAACTTGCTCTGGTAGTAAAACACCCAGGAGTAATGCAATTGAAATGTCGGAGATGTGTCGGAAGCGCCCTCTATCAAAAAATGAGGACACCAAAGCTGTACGTCATTTTGAATAAAATAATTACCAAGCAAATGATTTTCACGCAAACTGCAATAAAATCGATTAGTTTCGTTAATGTTTATGAGCGTTTAAAATCTCCCCCTCTATTCACAGTTCAATTTTCCTAAGTTACCCCACCCCAATGTTTTCGATTTTGGACTTAAAATTTAAGTTAAAGTCTAAACTTTAGAATAATTTCAACCCCATGCAAAAAAATAACGGTATAAGTAGTTGTTAATTACTCTAAAGTCTAAAACGCCGTCTATCGATAATTTTTGAAAGTAACTTTTAAAATTTTTTTCTAAAGAAATCGTAATATAAAGAATGATTTTAGTGAAAATCACAAACGAATCGACCCTTTTTTCCGTTTTCTATCATCGTTAAAGTTTTGGACCCTAAACTTTAATGGCCCCTAGCTCCTATAAAAGACGTTTGCACTCCATGGTTTCCTATTTAATAATGTTTGTCTTCATGTGTACTATCATCCCCCAAAGTTTGTCGCTCTGGTAGCGAAACATCCTGTATAATTATCAGCCCAACTAAAAGTAGCTAAAAATTATTTTCTATTAAAAAATATTCATATACTTTTATTTTGTCTTTCGCTGGTATATGTTGTGTTGAAATCACTTCAGATATTTTAATCTGATCATATATTCTATATTATAAAGGCCAAACGTATCTGTGCGTAACGCATACGTCATTTTGCGAATGGCAACACTTTGGAATTTGAAATTCAATTTCGGTTTTGCTCTTTTAGCTACTGCAAATTTTTAAGCTTATATCCATTGCACATTTTCAATTTTTACACCGTCTTATAGGGAAAAAAATGTACTTTTAAATGCAATTTATTCGAAAACTGTATCTTAACTTATTTTTGAAACATTAATTTTTTTGTAGTTTTTAATACGGTTTTTCTAATTGTGGCAACATAAGTACTCCATTTCTATTAAAAGCAAAGTGACAAAAAAGTCGAAAGAAACAAATTATTATACCTTTATGGTGCCATTTTTTCATAAAAAGTGAAAAAATTGAAATTAAAATTCGTGCTGCGGCGAGAATATCGTTTATTATAATACCCGGTGAATTGTGGTTTCATGTACAACATTTTATATATTGCCTTAAAAGAATATAAATCATTTAGTATCCGTTTGAGATAATAGCATCGATATTTCAAGCTTTGAATTAAAATGATTTTAAAATATTCGAATTAAAATACCATTGAAAAAAAGGTGAATACAGATATGAAAGGTGCATAAGTAAATTTTGATATGTTGAAAATGATGTCAGGTTTAGTTTCACGGGGAAAATATTCTATGATTGAGTCGAAGTGGAATAATTTTTTGCTTATTTTCATTTTGGAATATTGACATAGTTGATAATTTAATTGATAACTTTATCATAACTTTTTTTATTACTTTTTACAGCATACATGTACAATTAAAGTTTAAATTTATTTAAAAATGCCTATAAAAAAATTACTTTGAAAATATTCAATATATGTCAAACGTATATACAGGGTGTTTCAAACGATTTTGTAAAATACGGCACGTGTGTGGGTCTATCAGGTTATGATGAACAAGAATTTCATAGGAACTCGAGGTCGGAAACGGGATTGGAACAAAATTTCCGGACACGATAGACCAATGAAGATCGTCGTGTGACAGCAATTGATTATAAGTTGAGAAAAATTATCAGGTTCGGATTGGGTTCATGTTCACGGAAATTGTTTTGTCCTATTCAGATCCAGGTACGGTTTTTTAGAATTATTTTATCCGATTCAGAAATGGCTCGAATAAGATTTCGGGATTTTTCAAATTGAATTTTTATGTTCGGTTCAAGTTACATGTATACAGAAATTATACTGTCTTAAACAGGTCGAGTTATGGTCCATTGGAATATTTTTTTTTCCGGTTCAGATTTACATTGGGTGAGACTTCTGTTTTTTTATATTGATTTTTAGGTTCGCTTCGGGATGAAATTTTGTCTTACTATGTTTTGGTTTATGTTTTATTGGAATGATTTTGCCAAGTTCAGATTTGGTTCAAGTCAAAATAATAATATCACTAAATTTCTAAAATTATTATTTCATTTTCCGGCCCTCTCGACTAATATATCTCGAATAGGTTTGATAACGGAATTCTCTTTGGATATAGGTTTGTTAAGAAATAAGTGCGCTCTTGGAGGTGAAAAGTGGCTCTAACTTTGTTGTGGTTACTCTTAACCACTGCCATATTTTTTATTTAATTTAATTTATCGTCTATTTTTGTTTTAATCTTTATTCATTTATTATAAGTTTGCATTCTAAAAATTATCTTAATTCTCACATTTTTAAACTCTCCTGTAAAGTTCATTTTCTTACCTAACTTTTTGTTGATTTCAAAATGTTGAAATCCGTTTGAATTTTGTTCCTTCCGGTTGTGGAATTTTCCTGTGTTTTCTCGAACGTTCGATGGGGTGTGTACTTCCGTTTTATGGCTCCTCCTATTGTCCAATCAGATGCTATTCTTCTAATGCGTAATTTAAAAATAGGTGAGTCCTGATATTCATTTTTGGCTCCGCATCTTTCTGGTGATATAAAAGTTTATTCTTAAAAGTGCAAAGTGGCGAAGCTCTTGGCCTCTTTATTTTATCGCCACTCCTTTAGCCCTGCCAGTTGGCGTATTTTTGAATTTATAGCAACCCCTCCCTTTTTCCCTTGGCTGCAGCGTTCGTTTCGTCAGAGCAGATGAGAGCAGAAGTCAGCAGAAGTCCTGCGGTGATGGTGTATGTGGAATCCTAGCTAAATTGTTTGTTCCGTTTTATGATTAAGGATCAGCATTCTTATATAAAAAAGATGTAATTCTTCAAAAAGCAAGGAAACGAATTTATTGCTTCGTGGAGACGTCTAAAGATTTATTCATCAATGAAAAAATACTACTTATGACTCCAAGCAAATATTTACGAATCGTAATATATTCGAATTTGAGAGAATGTTTTGTTTTTCTGGAAATAATGATTTTTCAAATTATTGAAACGTCAGTTCGTCCAGAGTTTCCGTTCGTGGTGCGTTGTTTGCTCTATACTAAAATGAGCACACCTTTGTTTTATTGTGTTTCAATATTTTACCCCTAACTCTCCAATGGAAAGAAAAATGGCATAATTATTTGGAAATGAGTTTGTCTGTTATTATAAATTTGTACAAGTCCAGTGAGCCTTCTATGGCCGGCTCTAAAAATAAGAGAGCTATGGCTAGTTACAGTTATTATATTCTCTAAAAATGAGAATTTATTTATCTTCATTAAAAAATAATAAAGAAATTTCTTTTAAAAGAAGAGAAATGTCCTGCATCCTTCTTGTTGTTTTTGTGTTCTTTGTTTTCAAGTTTTCTGCAGGTAAGCTTTATTTTATTATTCAATAATTTTTTCCTGCACATGATTAAAAAATTGTTGAACTTTGTCGATCATGTCAAGAGGTCTTTTGTGGCCAAATCAATGCAATGTACTCAAAACGATCACGTATTTTCTTTTTCGGAACGGCTCGTTCCGTTCCATTCCAAACACCACAGTTAAAATCCTTGGTTAAGAGTAACCACAACAAACATATTTTACAGAGCCTGCGCATCTTGCCTTCTATTTGGTGAAGCGAACAGCAGCGAGCCGCGCAGGAGGCTCTTATAGATCAATATTGGGCTCATATTTATTGGTGGTTACCATTATTTACGAATAGACATTTCAGAAAAAATCCTAAATTTCTATTTGTATCCCCACCCCGTCGGGCAATATCTCTACGTATAGATTGAAAATCAGAATATTGTTCAGACTTAGGTTTGTTTACGAAAGTGTGCTCATCGTGGTGATGGAAAGTGAAACTGAAGCATTCAGCAAAGTGAGCATAATATAACTTCTGTACGTGGCCGCGGGTGGCCGTGATCTGTGTCGGATGTTCCGCAAAACATAATGCGCTCCGTGGCGGTGGAAAGTGAAACTAAAGCACTTTGTAGCACGTACATGGTTAGGATATTTAGTTTATAGTTAGTGTTAAGCTAGAATTTGGTAACTGTTAGGTAACAGTTAGGATACGATTAGGTTGCAATTATGTTATGGTTAGTCCAAGGTTATATTTAATTTCGGGTTAGGTTACAGTTAGCTTACGGTTAAGTTACAGTTAGGTTAAAATTAAGTTGTAGTTAGGTTGTGATTAGATTACGGATAGGTTACGATAAGGTGACGGCTAGGTTACGTTTATGTTATATTTAAATTACGGTTAGGATACGGTTAAGTTGCAATTAAATGGCAGTTATGTTGCAGTTAAAATGGCAGTCAGGTTATAAACAAGTTATTTAGCTTACGGTTAGTATTTTGCTCACAGGGTGAACATAGCGCATACTTTTCTTAAAAGTATACACATTGTAAAAAAAACAAAAAAACGTCAAATTTACGGCGAAAAATGCTTGCAGCACTGTTACTTTTACCCTTCAGCTAATCACCGAGAATTGATTTCATTCAGGGTATAATCGGATTTAAGAGTGATATATCTAGTTTGAAATTCATAATATTTCACTTGGGATTTCTATGTGGAAAAAATAATTAGTTACGTGACTTAACAGTGATTTTTACGGATAAATATCAACATTTTAGCACGAAAATAACACAATCATTATAATCAAACTCCCTTCCGCGTTTCACATTGCACTCATTTTGAGCATTTTTACAGCTAAATATTAGTTTTTTTTTTTTTAAACCAATTTTTCACACAGTCAGCGACCACGTATTTCAGACAATTCGTTTCCACATATTTCGAGTCAAAGATAAAACCATACAAATTTCAAATTCGTTTAGTATTATTATAATAGACCCGAGCAACGCCGGGAGGATCAGCTTGTTAACAAAAAAAAATGTCATCTCTTTAACATAACATCATCTGATAATCAGAAAATCAGTTTTTTATAAGGATAGCGCGACTTTTCGATGGCCCTATATTTTAAAACAGTATTTCGAATCAACAATTATGTAAGCAGTTAAATTTATTAAACCATTAGTGCATTTCCTTTGGATAAGGCATAAATAAATCAGAACGCATTGCGCCTTTTTATCATTTAGACATGTACTTCAGATTTTAGCTTTTTAATTACAAATAGTAATTGTGTTACCTGAATAAATTCTGCTTATAAGTATATTTTTTATACTTACTTATTTAGTTCACTAATATAAAACTGTATTAAAGCCTCCTTGTAAGAGATAACTATTTAAGTCAACTCAAGATTGGGTTTAGAATATAGAGATAAAAACTGAAAAAGTTATTTTACACTCCATCTTAAGATCTCTAGTTTTGGAACTATTTCAAAAACGTAGTACTATTAAGGGAGCTAAATATAAAAGTAAAATTTTAAAGCACAATAACGTGTCATATTATATTGCTTGAGACGTTCTGGAACCATAACATAAATCTTAATTAGTATGAGATGAAAAATGACTCAGACAAGTATAAGATGTTAAAATAGAGTGTTTTCAGACGTAAAAGATATATATTATGATACATAACTACAGATTTATAACTTCTGCAATTCGTTTTCAATTTTGTAGGGTTATAAAATGTGTCCATTTGAAAACTTAAAGATAGTTTACTGTTGTATATACTTTTTTGATAAAATAATCTTGATTTTTTTTTTAATGTTACAATGGTTAAAAGAACTTCCTTTAATTAAAAATATTTGACGGGAAAATGTGACAAAGATTAATGGTAAAGAAAAGTAATGAAGCGTTTTCTCCTAAGATGCAAACGTTAGTATTCCAACCGCTCATCTGCCACAGAACATTTTTTGGGTAGAAATTCTTAATAATTCACTCTTTCTAAAATTTAATTAATTTAAGATTAGAAAGGAGTAGTTTTGAATAAATCAAGGTTACATTTGCAAAATTTTGAAAAAAAATGACAATTTATTTATATTATAATACAAACTACAAAAAACAAATTTAATAAAATATATAATTATTTCAGTCATCGGAAAAATTGTAATATGTAAATGAATTAATTTTTTTACTGCAGTATCTGTCTGATTAATGCATACTGTATTTTGGAGAAAGTGGTTCTAAAACAAACTAACAGCTGTTTCAAATTTTGAAACTAATTACAGAATTTATACAAAAAAAAAATGTTTTATAAATTCTTAGATTATATATTAAAATTTTGAAACACAAAATATTTGCTGAAAAGTTACCTTTAAAAAAAATAACAAAAAGTAAAGGAAAAAAATTGATTTTTAAGAAAATAATTGTCTGAGCGTAGCGAAGTCTTATACTCAGAGTACGTAACGATATTAAAAGTAAAAAAAATTCTTTCGTCAAGCAAATCTCAAAAAGTACTTGTCGGATTTCAATTTTGTTTGTACCAGAAGGTTCCTATAAAGGTAATCTGGTGAATGCACCTACTTTTAAAAATTGATTCTAAATAGTTTAAAAGTTATATTAAAAAAACTGATAAAAAAGCACAATTTATTTGCATGCGTCACAGAAATTCGGTATGCGTGATTTTCACCGGCTGGATATTTTCGTAGATAACTGAATCAGTACATGGAGTAAATAGCAGTCATTTACGCACTCAGAAATATTGAATGCAATAAAAAATTTTAAAATTTAATCATACGGGGAATTAAAACTGTTATTTTTTATATTAAAAAAAACTGTCATAAAAACTTTGATTTTGAGATTTTGTGATAATTTCTTAATAGCATTTTTTGATCGCTAAAAGAATATTTTATATATTTAGCATGTGAAAATTAGAAACAATTACGTTTGTAAATAAAAAGTTTCTTTTATGACATCATTTTCCCTTTATATTTATTTTTATTGCATGTTTTCTTTTAACTTATATTTTGTTTGTGTGTGGAAGTCCATTCTAGTCACTAATTTTTCGGCACGGATACCACACGCGCATCAGATTTGGCGAAATTTTTTTCAGAGCCCATTTGGCGAAAACTCTGTTTTCAAATAACGCTCACATACACATTTTAAAATTATTTATTTTTTTCAAAAAGAACTTACAGTAAGTAAAATAATAATAATAATTAATAACTATAAAACCAAATATTTTATATAATTAAAAAAAGAAAATGAAAGTAAATAAACATTTTATGAGTAAATAAACAAATAATAAACAAACAAGTTGAATGTAGAATCTGCCATTGCAGAATTCAGTTTCGCCTCCAATTAGGGGAAAAATATCGATAGAGGTTTTTTTTGAAGGACGACCCCGCTTAGATTTCAATGAGCTAACTTCATTTTTCTTGTGTTTATCAATGTAATAGCAAACAGAACGGCGTGGAATACCCAACTGAATAGCAATTTCTCTCTGAGACATTGGAATTGCGGAATAATAAAGAGATACAATTTGACGTGCTACTTCTTCATTGACTTGATTCATCAAAAACGGATTTTTTCTTTAGTTTAAAGCTTTTTTGTAGACTCTGAGTAAAAGGAAATGCAATTTAACAATAAAATGAGTGGAATCCCGTCAAATTCGACGAATGAAATGTTTAAAAGACGCGATCGATTTGGTTTTAAAAAAATCAAAAGTAATTACATTATTGAATTAATATATAATAAATATATTTACAAAGTAAATGTCAAATTTGCCAGTTACAATTTTGCATGCAAGTGTTCGCACATCTTCAGTTAAAATTGTAATCTGAGTGCCGGCGAAATCCAGAAATTTTATTTTATATGCACTCACAGAAAAATAGTTTTATTTAAGAAAAAAAAACTAATTTCATTTTTACAGTGATATTATTTTCACTAACTGAAGTCATCTGAAAGTAAAATCTCAATCTCAGTGTCCATAATGAAAAAAAATATTGAAATGTAACATCGGGTACTACTAGGTTATCGCGTCGACCAAAAAATTATCACCAAACAATAAGATTAAATGCCAATAATGGATGATCGTGAATGTCACATTCAATGACATTAAATACGATTCATGTGTTTAAAATGTCATTAAATGATTTTTATTTCGACTGTTTATTAATATTTTTATTAATATTCTACTAATTATTTGTTTTTTCGTTATTTAAAATAAAAATTATGTCAATATGTATAATTTGGCTATTAGTTCGGAGATTTGTATAATTTGGTGAAATTGGTCGACGGGATAACAGAGTAGTACCTAATATCGTTATGAGTAAAAATGCGATGTTTTAAATAGTGACATCATTTTCTCTTCAAATGTTTTTTTAAAAGTTACCGTTATTAGTAATATGAAAAAGGCATCCATAATAATATTGTAATTCCCATTTATCTGGTTGCTGAATGACATCATTTTCCTCATTTGAAATTTCTCTTATTTTGATTTAGACATTAATTTTTATTATAAATTATTTTCTGTTATTTTATTTACATTATTAATATTATTTCTCAGTAAATATATTTTTTTACCTCAATTAGTGCATAATTATACGCAATCATTTTGGAAAATAAATTTTTATTATCGAGAGAAAAGCTAAACTGTGTTGCCACCATTTTGAAGAAATGTCATGAAAAAGCTTTTAAAATTAAAAATAAAATATAAAAATGGAAATAAATTAAAAAATAACTAAAATGGGCACAACTACAAATAAATAGCTTTCATTTAAAAAAATAATTTTCAAAATCGATTGAGTAGAAAATTCAGGGCTGATGACACGACATTTTTAGCTTGTCTGAAAGAAATAGCATCGGAGGCTAAAAAAATAAAAAAATAAATAATTTTATTTTTACTATGACATTATTTTCACTAACTGAAGTCATCTGAAGGTAAAATCTCTATCTCAGTGTCCATAATGAAAAGAAATATTGAAATGTAATATCGTTATGAGTAAAAATGCGATGTTTTAAATAGTGACGTCATTTTCTCTTCAAATGTTTTTTAAAAGTTACTGTTATTAGTAATACGAAAAAGGCGTCCGTAATAATATTGTAAATTCATTTTGTCTGGTTGCTGAATGCCATCATTTTCCTCATTTGAAATATTTCTTACTTTGCTTTAGACATTAATTTTTATCATAAATTATTTTCTGTTATTTTATTTACATTATTAATATTATTTCTCAGTAAATATATTTTTTTACCTCAATTAGTGCATAATTATATGCAATCATTTTATTGTGGTTAAATTTTACGAAAACAATTAACTTTTTCTTTTAAATGCGAGGACATGTTCACTGATGAAATAAAGTTTCTGACCTGTTGAAAGTAATAATGGAAAATAAATTTTTATTATCGAGAGAAAAGCTAAACTAAGTTGCCACCATTTTGAAGAAATATCGTAAAAAAGCATTTAAAATTAAAAATAAAATATAAAAATGGAAATAAATTAAAAAATAGCTAAAATGGGCACAACTACAAATAAATAACTTTCATTTAAAAAAATAATTATCAAAATCGGTTCAGTAGAAAATTCAGGGCTGATGACACGACATTTTTAGCTTGTCTGAAAGAAATAGCATCGGAGGCTAATAAAGCCAGGTTACCATCTCAGGTAAAATAATGCCATTTTGACGCCAATTATGTACCCTGGTGCATATGTGACATCTTTTCCCATTTTCCATCCATTTCCTGTTGGCATACAACTTTGAAATTTGGAATATGTATGCATACCTGGGAGCAATACTGGAATTAGACATGGATTTTTTTTTTTTTTTTTGGTACTTCTAGGTTATCCCGTCAATCAAAAAATTATCGCCAAACTATAAGATTAAATGCCAATAATGGATAATTTTGAATGTCACATTCAATGACATTAAATGCGATTCACGTGTTTAAAATGTCATTAAGTGATTTTTATTTCGACTTTTTATTAATATTTTTTATTAAAATTCTACTAATTATTTGTTTTTTCGTTATTTAAAAAAAAATTATGTCAACATGTATAATTTGGCTATTAGTTTGGTGATTTGTATAATTTGGCGAAATTGGTTGACAGGATAACCTAGAAGTACCTTTTTTTTAATTCGATCTAAAAAGGGGCAAGGGGGGTTATTTTTTAAACATTTATGCAATTTATACTGCATAAAGGAGCCACTTACCTATTTTTTTATACAAGAAGAAGTAAGTGGTATGTAAAAGCAATTATAGTATACATAAATAAAATACTTGAGATAATATACTAGAGGTATAAGCACCGGGTTTGGCGAGATTTTTTATGCCAATTAGGCGAAAACATCGTTTTGATTACCAGATACATATAGCATGCTATAATAACACGTTATTTAATTATTTCAAAATGAAAAAAAAAAGGAATAAACGAAACATTTTCTGTTATTAAAAAAAAAGAAATAACAATCAATAAATGATAATATTTTTAGAACAAACAATTTATTATAACATTTATATGATAACCATGTTAGGCAACTGAACGCCATTTTGGCACCAATTAGGTACCTCGGTGTGTATAGGGTATATATGTGCCATATTGGTTTGTAAAACTAAGCATGAACGTTTACCAAGTGTGTTTTCAAAGTAGCTTATATCTTTTTGCAACATAGCGCACCTTTCGAAGCCAAAACTGCACAAAAGAAAAAAAAAATTTGCATTATTTGCAGTATTTTTTTTAATGTAATGCACATTTCGTAATCGGTAGGCTTGATAATCAGACCTCTTTTTTTTTGCTTTAAAAGATGGTATATCATACGACGTCTTTTTTGGATTCCTCGTTTTTCCATATTTGATAGTATGCGTCTACTCGTTTTGTAGTTTTCTTCTTTATTAACAGCGACATTTAGATTTCCTATTTAAATAGAAATTCTTCTAAATGCAAAGAATTTTGTTAAAATAAATAAATAAATGAAATGCAAACATCTATTGCTCAAAGCACAAAATTTTTCCTATTGCGTTAATAAAAATCAGTAAAAATATAATTTTTATGATGATAAAAAGGTGACTTATGTAATAACAGAGTCATATATTATGTGCGTTATGGATTAAGTATTAATATTTCTCCACAATTTATAAATAATAATAATGATAAAATAAAATACGGACAGACCAAAGTCTATATTTGACTGAAAACAACAACCATTTTCTAAATGCTTTAAAAAAATGGCCAATGAAAAGTGATATTTCAAAAGTATTATGAAATTAGTTAAAAACCATTTACTTTAAACTAAATGAATAAAAGATTTATATTTTTAATGAAATAAATAGTATTTGAAAAATTATTGGAAATTTATCATCATAGATGTATCAATATTACAATCGGTACCTTATATGCAAAATTCAACAATTAGCAATACTTTTTGTACCCGAAAAATGGTCGTTGCTTTTTTTCCTTCTATAGTAAAAAAAACTAGCCTTAAAAGGAATGACTCCTGGAATGATGCTGATGTCTAAGATTTCCGGAAATAACAAGTCCGGGCAGACCACTCCTTCCATGAGTCGAATAGACCAGTCAGGAAAGGGCTCCGTCTATGCATCGCCGTATGGGTTACCATAAAGAGGGAAAGGTTACTATCGCCAACAATCGCCAAGTTTGTCGCCAACTTGGCGATATATCGCCAAATTTGGCGACCAAAATTAGTTGTCAGAAGTGACGCCAACTTGGCGATAACTGTAATATTTCGCCAAATTTTTAATTTCTTTACAACACCAGTCGTTTGATACATCATTTGAGAGGTTTGCAACTGCTTATTCATATAATGGATGTCTTGTGTGTTATCCCCCATTCTGCTGCCCAGAGGGGACACATTTTTATTTTCTTTACAACACCAGTCGTGTTACACAAGATTTAAAAGGTCTGCAACTGCTTATTCATATTATGGATGTGTTGTGTGTCATCCCCCACTCTGCCCCCCAAGGGGGGCACATTTTTAATTTCTTTACAACACCAATTGTGTGACACATCATTTGAGAGGTCTGCAACTGCTTATTCATATTATGGATACCTTGTGTGCAACCCCCCCCTCTGCCCTCAGAGGGGCGCATTTTGTAATTTCATTACAACACCAATTGTGTGACACATCATTTGAAAGGTCTGCAACTGCTTATTCATACCATGGGTTATTGGCGAGCGCAGCCAGCAGGGGTAGACAATAATTTGGAATCGCGAAGCGATTACGCGGGGGGTTGGCGAGCATAGCGAGCAGGGGGGCGGGGCCCCCCTAGTAAGGTTAAAAAATAGATTACGAAATATTCCTATACAGAGATGCCAAGCTCCCGCTTATTGCATAGCAGAATTTTCTTATAGGAAAAGTTATTTTTTAGATCTGCAGAATGTTCCAATTTAATAAAACATTTTCTGTATTAAAATACCGGTATCCAAAATGCCGGAGACTTGGCAGCTCTGCCTATAACATTTTAATTAATCACGGTACTTTTTTTAATCTGATTCAAATTTAGTGAAGACTAAGTTTTTTGGCCAAAAGCAGCTTTTTTCCACATGTGTAACTACGATACAAACCCTTGATGCTGAAATAAAATGTTTTGACTTATGCTACTATTGCTTCCTCTTATTTATTTATTTGAATTTTAAATAAGATGACTCAAAATCGTGTTTTTTAAATGTACGGAAAAAATGCATTTCGAGAGAGGGCGAAAAGAACAATGTTTGGCAATTTATTACCTGCGCTTGGCTAAGTGTCTTACTACCTTGTATTTAATTCTCTTCACAATACTTCGCTGTTATATGGACTTTGGCGCTTTTATAAAAAGTTTGACGTAATTCGGGCTTAAGAAAGTGAGTTTTTTACTGAATAATAAAATTAATTAAAAATGAATACTAAGAAATATTAAGAAAAGAAAAATGAAGCATTATATTGATCTATGTATATTTAAAAATGCATCTGCTAGCACTAATTAGATAATTTATGTGTATGAGATAAATAGATTTTGATTCTGTATATCTCTGCTATAAAGAAATAACGTTTGTGTGTTTTCGTTATCATTGGGAGTACATAGCCGATTTAAAAAATAATGTGGGCAAAAAATGTTGGTAACCATCTTTACTGCAAAATGTACTATATTGTGCGTAGGAACAATAATCAGAATCAATGCACGAGCAAAAAGAGTTCTAAAATTGAGAATTGTTTGATGTTGATATGACTAAAAATTTAATTTTTTTTTGTGGCAACTTTTAAGATATAATATTCTCGTTATGAACGATTCTATCACAATGAATGACCAATTAAAGGTAACATCTCATTTTCTTTACTAATCGCAAATTATTAAATGTGTTTCTCAGCAATATCGCTCAGACTAATCCGTCTGAGGGAAGTCCTATTTATTGTTTACATTGAAATTTTCAATCAGCATCGTCCTCCTGGCATTTGTCAATCTTATTTTAAGCTTGTGTTAATGTACCAAAATCCAAGCGTTTACAAAAAGCAAAATTTTCTTAAATGTCTATAAAGTGAAATTTTTTTTAAAGTACAAATATAATTATCATCTTTACGAAAAAATTACGCAAAAACTAATCTATACAACATGCGTTTTTATACATAGGAAAAGGTCCAAATACCGTCTAGAGTCCAAATATCGGCCAGGTCATTCATCTGGAAGTGGTTCAAAAATAGTTCTATCTTTATTTCGTAATAAAAGAAATAATCGTAGCCGTGACACTAGTTACCAAAACACTTTACAAAAAAGTTGTTGGACACACCAATATTGCCTGCAATAAATATGAATTGAAAGAAGAAAAATTATGAAGGTAAATATGTGAAAGCAAAAACAATTGGAATTTATAAATGTAAAATGTGCAATTTAACATTTTCTGAGAGGTTGCTTTCGCTGTGGACAAGAATGTGGAAGATAAATCTTGGTAAATGTTGAGAATGCAGTATGTAGATCCATAGCAGTTGCACTAATGCAGAGGTGGCTATTAACTTTCCCACTGTCGCGACGGGATATACACGTTCACTAGGCTGCAGGTTTCACTGCATCTGAACAGGCCCCACCAGTGGCCGAGAGGTTCGGACCTCTCAACTGGTAGACGGCAGGTGCTGGGTTCGAACCCAATCGCGGCTGTCGGCCTAACCGTTCGGAGTTTTCGTGGTTTTCTTCGAACCTTGCGTAAATACGGGTTAGGTTCCCTTAGAAAGACCCCCACGAAGGGCACTCCCCCCTGGTCCTATATCCCTAGTGTAGATAATCGGACGACAAAAATCAACCAACCAACCAACAACTGCATCTGAAACTCTATTTAAATTAATATCATTCTACAAATATCATCCAGTTTTACGAAATTAAATTATCATGGATACTTTCAATGCTTATAAGCATGTACATAAAAAAGATTACAGCAAAATCAACTTTACAATTCTGCCCTTTTGCTCGGCGGACAGAAGGTTATACTTGTAATATTTTTCAGATGAAATATTTATCATGTAGAACATCAAGTTTTTTTTTCTTTGCAAGTTAAAAAGCAAAATTTGAAAAATAACGGAAAAAATACTGCTAGAGACACTTGTTCAGACTTTTATAAATTTGAAAGAAAACGCTTGTTAAGTAAAACTACGTATTTTTCTCTGCATAATAAATGTTAATAATCAATAGAATTTATTATAATATTTTTTTATTGCTAAATAATTAAAATTAGCAGTATCTGTGTGATATTTTTTGAAACAAAAAATCAGGTAGACGGTATTTAGGCTCAATTTTCAAAACTAAAAATTTTCAGACTTTTTTTAAATTTTGCATTTTATAAACAGAAAACGCCTTTTAACCTTTGTTTCTATTTAAACAAGTTTACACTACGCGAAGGTACTCTGCTGTCAGATTTTTCTTTTACTAATTTTGAAGATTGTATGATCTAGATTGAAAATGAAAATATTCACTGAGAAAAAAAAATATACCGCCTCCACCTAAAATGAATAGTTAGTCGTTTTCTGACTAACCAAACTAAAACTATAGATAGTTTAACTATACAAATAGATTAAATAACTATGTTGAATAGACGAAATAACCTAGCATTTCTAGTCTTTTTTTTTCTAAGTCACAGAATGACACTGAATAGTTCCAGTAACGAGAATTTATCGCTTGATTTTGGGAATGGTTTCATAAACTAGAATTACAGTTGCTAAACCAAACCTTTTGAATTCGCATCTATTTGCAGAAATTTCTAAATAAGTTTGACAACGAAAATATAGGAATGCGCTCATGAATTCTAATACGAAATTCCAGAACTTTCTAGCATAGGGAGCTAGAATTTATAAGATTCTAGATATTGGAACTATATTTTTTCAGTATTTGGTTCTTTTTCTCTATATAAAAATTAAATAAAAATTAATAGATCTTTTCCGATTTACCCTATAGTAAAAAATAACAAAAAATCCCCTTGATAACAAAATTGGGACATACGTCTTAGCGATTATTTTTTTTAATTCTATTTGTACCAGTCATTGAAAAATAATCTCTGTCAAATGATATATCATACGATACGATCTGTCATACCCCATAAGATAGACATAAGATATTATTTTTTTTAAGTAACTGAATTTAACGCTATAGTTTTTCTAAATATACTTGTGAATGATTTACAATCCATAACTACCTTTACTAATTCATCCATTAACGAATATCCACGATACCTAGTTTAAGAGTGATGTTTCTGCAACAGATGGACAGACGGACACAGGAGTGATCTTTTAATAGTTATAACTCTAAAAATTAACATAAAATTGTTTGACATTTATTTGCCTCTACCAGCTATTTTCCTCTGAACTGAAGTTACCTTTCTTTAAAATCACCTTGCTGTTCCGAATATTGCCTGTAATTTTTAGTTTTTTAAAGGAAATTTTATATACGAAAGACTTTTCCAAATGAATAAAATAAAACTATAGTTAAAAAATATTATTTATGCATACATTTTGTTGATTATTTACGGTGTTTCATTTCAATTTTTGAAAATCTTTATTTAAATGCATAACAAAATAGCAAATACTTTTTCCCGTATTTGGATATTATTCGTCGTTTATACCAAAATTTATTAAGATTTATTTTCCCATAAATATTTATAAATGAGTTCAAGTAAGTTTTTTTTTAACTGTAAGTATATTTTGAATTCTTCTTGAACTACTAATTATCGTAAGAGTAAAATATTATTTCGGGAATTGTTCATTTTAATGTTCTATTAAAATTTAGATTTATAATTCAGAAAGATCTCACTACACATTTTGATGCGTATAAACTATTATAATTAACTCTCCTGAGAGAGGTTTTTATTTACTATTGAGTGATATTTTGTTCACATATGTTAAATACATCTAAAAATAGAAATATACACCCAGATGTATTTCATATGTACAAGTATATACTAACAGTATTGATGATGATGATAATAATAATAACGTTAGAACTTTGTGTTTGCGTGTCTGTGTGCCTATGTACTATAAAAAACCTTTAGTACGAAGTTACACTATATATCTGTAGCTAAGCAACTAAAAGGAAAAATTTTTATAAGATTTTTTTAATTTATTTTTAACGTGAATGTTTTTTTTTATATATGTACTAAGATCTCTGCTCCCTAATGTCTGCGCTCGTCAACCCCCATTGAGTCACCACAAACTTTAAAATCCCGATAATTTGATCAATTAACTAAGATTTTAAACAATAGAAATAATTTCGTTTCATATTACTGAATACTGCATATTTTTAGCAAAACTTCTAGAGAAATGTTAACTATTATATATATTAATGAAATCTCGTTTAAAAGTTTAATGTAAATTTAATAAACTTAATTAATATTGAAGTTACTTAATAATATATAATTATATATAAAAATATTTGTATTTAATGATTTTTAGATGCAGCTTTATGAAAAAAACATCATTTATATGGCATATACTAGTTAATTTTGACAACTAATAAATAACAGCAACATTATAATACATCAGTATTAGAGCTGTTGCAAACCGTACATGTTCATTACTAAGAAATGGGTATTTTCTAAGATACGAAATTCTGAATTGTTACTTAGAAATACGACTCGTTAGTCGTTACCAGAGGCGTGCGACGAGAAAACTGGCCTGTGGCAAAGTTTGGCGCTCCTTCCTCCCCCAACACTAAACCTCCCAAAGTGACATTGGTTGTATAAATTTAGCGCCCCCTAAATTTCTGCACGCGGGTAATCGCCTCCTTCGATCTGGTCGTTACTGGGTCAGTACGAAACCGAACAACGTGAAACTAATTTCAAATGCTGCTTACGCGATCTTCCCTTTCGCATGGCGTTGGTCGTTACTCGTGTCAGTTGAATACGCAACCAAACAAAGTGTAACTAACTTTAAATGCTGCTATCGTTCGTTCGCTTTTGTGATTGTATGAATGCGGCCAGACACTCGAATTTGGTAAAGAAGCGAAATTGTGTTCAGACTCTGATATTAGGCTCGTGTTCCAATTATTTCCGTATTCAGTGTATGCGTATCATTCTGTTTGTATCAGTTATTTTAAAATCTCAAATGATTTGGATTTCGTAAGAGCTTGTTAATACATTTATTTATTTTTTTATGAAAAAGAAAAAATAAATAAAAAGTGGATCTACTTTTCTCAATGTACTTTTCATATTTATACCAAGTGAAGTATTCAGTTAAAGGGAATTCAACAACAAATTAGGGAAAAAGATTTATTGTAAAGCATCTCAGAGCTTGCGTGTTTAGCAAAAATTATTTATCAGTGGTGTATATTAGTACCTTCTAAAAGATTTTTTTTTAAAATCAGGTCATTTATTATCTGAAAAACCCCCCACCCTCCTAGGCCCGAAACAAAGAAGGGGGGCAGGGCGGGAGCATGAGCCCGCCCAGCCCCATATGAGTATGAGCATAAGCATGAGCATGAGCATAAGCATGAACGGGCACCAGAACGGCAGGGTGCCAAATGACCATTTTTCGTCTATATTTAGCGTGGTATAGTAAATATCATCTTATATGGTGTATGCCGCATCGAACCATCTTAGAATGATATAGCATAAAGAAGTCTGTATAAAGTGGATTTTTTTCGATTCCGTATTCAAGGTTTCAATGAATCAATGTACTATGTCAAACAAATTACATAGTTCAGTACTATATATTTTATGATTACATATTTTAAATTTTAAAAATATGTCGGTCATTAGAAATTTAGTAAAATTTTCTGTCTAAATATACTTCATTGAAATGAGGCGGGGGGGAGGATTCATGTTTGACCCGGGTCCAAAAAAGATTAGTTTCGGCCTTGAGATCCCCTTCATTAAAACCAAAAAGAATGGAAAATATATTTTTTCAAACATAAATCAAAGAATTAAGAAATACAATATTTCTGCAGTTCAGGGCAGCATAGTGCGAAAGGGTGGGAGGGGGGTGAAGGGAGCGGTCGCCCTGGGAGCGCAAATTTAGAGGGCATCAAATTTATATTACGAAAGTCTTTCTTGGCCTATCAGAAGAAAAAGTTGATGGAGGGGGCGCCAAATTGAAACGCAGTTTTCTCTTCACACGCCCCTGGTTCAAGGAGGAGGGGGAGTCATGCAGGGGCATAGCTAGCGGGAGCGGAGGGGGAGGTCCGCACTTGGTGCCACCCTTTAAGTGGCGACACCTAATCTTTATTTGCAAATAAAAAATATATTCTTCTAAGATTATGGAAAGGAATATTGAAACAAAATGAATTTTTTAGCACACGACGCAATAAAGTTAATTTTCTTTCCTTTGAGAATGTGAAATTTTGTAGAGAATGGTGTATCTAAATAAGACATTCACCAGGGAACAATAACTTACCTATCCAATGAGTGGGTAGCAAAAGCAAATTTTAAAAGAAAGAATTTTCTTCTACATTATAGACACAACATTGTCTTATGCGGACTATGGGTTGAGTGATGATTCACTCCTGTGATTTTTTTGTGCAGGAGGACAAAATGTATTTTAGGAATGGTATGGTCATTTCTTATAAAGAAATATTGTGGTTGAAAAAAATATGACGGATCGAAAGAGAGGGGGTGATACCATGATGGCTGGAGGTGACACCATTTACACCCGCCTCGGGTGTCACCATCCTATCTACGCAACGGACTACAATGTAAATATTCAATATCCATTAATTTAACTTTTTTGCGTCACAGAGAGAGATAAATATATGGACCCCTCCCTTGCATTTTTTGAGCGCCATCCCCCTAATTATTCACTTCTCGCTACGGCCCTTAGTATTTTGTAATTTTGTTTTGCATTTTAATATTTAAACTTGGAAACTTCATTAAATGTAAGTTGTACGGATAGATGGCAGCACATAACCAATACGAATTCTTCCAAAGCTTCTTTAATACGGTATACGCTGTTTTATAGTACTTTCGATGACCGTGAATACCCGATTTCTGAACAGTAACGAGTAACGAAACGAACACTTTCTAACGGGTAGAGAATTCGGTATTAAAGATGTTATATGGGTATTCATTTTGTCGCTATGTTGTTACAGCACTACTCAGGATACATTATGTTACGTACAAGTTTACCACAACTTTATTAATACAAGAGTTTTATTATTAACTAGTTAATTTTATAAGAATTGGTAGGTGTAAACTTCGAAATAGGCAAAAAATATCATAAAGTGGATTTGAAGCAGAGATCTCTTGTGTGAATCAGACAGTGTTCTACCATCTAACCTACCCTCATGAATCTAATTCACTCAGATAACCTTATAGTTTATACTATCTGATCTGATATCAGAATCATTTAAAGAGAACTTTGTCCGAGATATGTTAGATGGTAATGCATAGCGGTTTCAGCGAAGAGGTTATTGGTTTGAATACTGATCCGAAAATTTATCGCCCAGTTGGTATTTTACAATTCATATGGTCTATTTACCAATTAGTATAATTGTGTTAAAATTAATTTTTTGTAATTATGTATCTAGCGTTTTCTATGGTTCTGTTACCTGTGATTTATTCTGCCGAGCAAATTCAGATATGAGACCAGATGTAATAACCAATAAGGATAACTAAGTGAATAAGAATCACCAGATTTGTCCGGGATCACTCAGATGATGGAGCATTGATGCCAGTAGCCAAGATATCCCTAATTCGAATCCTAGTCCTGATACTTTTTGCCCAGTTAGAAATTTACATATCATATGATTTATTTAAAAACTAGTATAATTGTGTTAAAACTGATCTAGTGTAATAATGCGTCCAGTATTTTCTGGAGTTTTAGTGCTTGTGATACATTGTGTTGAGTTCATTTATATAGCAGAACAGATACTATAACCAATAAGGTTTGTTAAGTGAATTATAACCACCAGATTTTTCTGAGATTGCATTGATGGCTTCTGTCAAGTGGACCATAATTCGAATCCTCCTACGGACATTTTTAGCCTAGATGGAAATTTACAAATAATATGGCATGTAATTTATCGATATTTGACATAACTAATCAAGATATATTTTGTGAAATTAATGTTTTGTGTATAAATTAATACATCCCATATGTTTGAAAAATTACATAATCTTCATCGCATATTTTTATTTTTCAATGTCTAAAAGGATATGTTTATTATTTCCTAAGCTGTCAGTAGAAACAGCTCATATAAAGAAAATTACATGAAAATTGTTACACACAAGTTTTCTTTTACTTAAAAAATGTATGTATAGTTACTTAAATCTTTATTTTCGAAAGAACAGATCACATTCGTTTAAAGAAAGATTTTAAAGATAGTGCGGGAAACATATCTAAAAATGTCAGATAGAATCTGTTTCAATAGAAAATAAAGCCCTAAAGTATAGAAAAATCTTCAC
The DNA here is from genome assembly GCA_964019185.1 of Maratus speculifer. Classification (NCBI taxonomy): domain Eukaryota; kingdom Metazoa; phylum Arthropoda; class Arachnida; order Araneae; family Salticidae; genus Maratus; species Maratus speculifer. Next base: position 428,203,227 of record OZ025290.1, on the reverse strand, counting down.
AAATCGTTTATGTCCGGCATAACTTTTACCTGTCTAAAACAATTTAGATAACATTGTATCTGAGAAAATGTATTAGAGCTAAATCTGAAATATTTAAATTTTGGTTAGAATAAAATATTCTATATATATATAACATTTCGTTCACTTTTATTTTATACAGGGCGTTATATCAGAGGCTGAATACTAAAACTATTGTTTTATATAAAATAGAGAAAAAAATAGAACTAAAGATTGACGTGCAATTTTGTATGTTTATGAGATTTGGTTAGAACAGGAAGTGGAAATCATTATTGTCAGACATTTTTATTCAGATTACTTTATTACTAGCAGTTTTAGATGCATTTGTTATTATATAAAACAAAGCCCTTATAGCCATTGTCTAGTCCGGCCATCTGTCTGTCCGCATATAAACGCGCAAAAGCTGCCCAACCGAATGTTTTGAAATTTAATATATATAATCGTTATTAAAGTGTTTCGAGTATTTTTAAATTTTATGAAAACTGAAGAAAAATTTGAATACTCTAATAAAACAATTCTTCATTCGATTAAATCCTATCAAACGTAATTAATCCAATGGTTAATTCAATTCCCATGGTTGCTAATAATTTTAAGTTGTCATGATGATTATTCTATTAGTCTGTCTAATATAATTAATTCAATGATAATCCTATCTTACAAGGAAGGTCTCCATACTGGGCATACTCAGAATTTTATGAAATAAATACTAATTAAAGTACTTATGTATGTAATGAAGGATCAGTCAAAATTAGCGGCGGAATCACATTAGAAAATCTGTAAAAAAATAAAATATATTCGAATATTTAGCGTGAAAAGACAAAAGCGTCACTCGATTTGGCGATTAGCCCTTTTCCTCGCCAAAAGCAAACGATTATTTATGCAACTTAAAACTGCTGGATATTTTATATTTAGAATGCGTGTAAATGGTATTTAACGAATTTAAACATAAACAAGAGACTTTAATATATTATATACATATTGTATTACAGATATATATATATTACTTGTTGAAATAGATATTTAATTAATCGCAGATACAGATATATATATATATATATATTACTTGTTGAAATAGCTATTTAATTAATCACTGAAAAAATGTTTTCATAGATTTAAAAAAATCATATTGAGAAAAATTATCTTCATGCATTTAAACGTATTTAAAAATAAAAGCCAGATGTTTCCATAGCAACAAAATCTATTCGACAATTCTCAATTGGACTTTGAGCTTGAAACAAATTTAATAGATTTACATTATAAATTTCGTTTTGAATTGCATATTTTGATGGTTAAATTTGAATATAAATAGATATAAATATCGATATCAGAAAATTATACTTAAAACAATCTAAAACTGACAAAACTGAAGTTATTTAAATTAAATTTATCAAAACAAGTTCAACATGAAACTTTTTTTTTCTTGAAGTGTGTTTGACATAAAGCATTTCTTGAAATTACATTCCTTCACCAACCGGCGATAAATCGCCAAATAACGAAATTTTCGTTATTTTTTTACGGTTACTGAATGGAGGTTCGGCCGAAACTTTTTTATAAACGTATATACCCACACAAAAAGAACATTCTGTAATTTTTTCAGATTTTTCGGGGTATGCCCGTATGAAGACCTTCCTTGTTAGATACGATTCTAGATTGCAGTAGATCGGACTATTACGACTACGGACTATTAAAGATGAGTGTTTTTATTTACGTATTACTAAATTTAATATATGTATAATATTAAAAAGACATTTTTGTTCCTGAGAGGCATTTTTGCATAAGAGTGCAACAGTTATTGAACCACGATCTAAAAATCTATAAAACTACTTAAAGTACAAACGTGCCTCATTTACCACTTAGATGAACAATTTCAGATTTGTCAAAAAAAAAAAAAATAAAAAAAAAAAAAAAAAAATAAAGTACTTGAATTAAATAAGGTAATGCTCTCAATAAAGCAACCACCGTATATCTTGCATGGAGTGGTATCGGAACAGTACAAGACACAATATATCTAGCAGCTTATCTGAATTTGCTACGTACTTCAACTGCAACCGTTATCGGATTCGTCATTATTTTCGGTGCATGAACACATTTGACGTCATTGAAAACAGCAAGTAAATCTTCATATGAAATCGGCATAAATGATATATTGAATTTTTGCAACATTAAAATCATGTTCGACGAAATTTGACAATGTTTAAGAATGCATAATTAAATATACTGTTTTTTTTTTTTTTTTTTTTTTTTTTTTTTTTGTTTTGTTTGCTTTCGGAAATAAAATAAGCGAAAAATATACGGAGCGGCCGAAAACTTAACAGAGTAACTTGTTGTAATTTCTTACAATACTAAAGGACTGTGTTCCCTAAAAGCTACGCTCGTCAACCACCGTCACACTTATGAAAATCAGTTAATTTGATTGGCTTTAAAAAATTATAGAAAATAAAATTATATTATCAATAATAAAAACAATGGCGATCGTCCTATAAAAAGGGATTCAATCTTTTCCATTTTATGGAGGAGGTTTACAGCCGAAAGAGCTGCCGTTAATGACTGTTTTCGCGTTTAATAGAATAAAAATATTTAAAAGTTTCAGAATGAGGTAATATAAAATGGGAGTCTTGAGAGAGTTATTTTCTAAAAATGCTGTAAGGCAATGGTTTTAAATAAGCGACTCCTGAAGTAACATTTCAAAACTAACAAAATTTTCATCAAACTTTATTTTTTTCGTTTTGTAATATTCATTCAAAAATAATTTTATCTTTAAAAAAGAAATATTATTATTTGCACTGTCTTTTTTTTTAAACCTCGCGTATTTTTTAGCTCACATGCTATCAAAGCTTGAGAGCTTAAGTTCCTGACCGTTTTGTATGTACGTATGTATGTATGTACGTAATGTGATAAAAAATATCCGATTTATTTGAAATTTTGTATAGGAGTTTCTTTTCATAAGACGCTTCTCTGATTAGTTTTGGGAGTTTATTCGATAATTATAAGAAGGGACAGGTGCTAGTACCCATTTCCCTCAATTAAAATATATAAATGGGTTTTTCATGCAGAATTATCAGATTTCAATCAAATTCCAGATAAAGGATTATTCTGGTGAAACGTTTCCCTGAATAGATTTCGGAGTTCATTGAGTATGTATAAGAAGGGGATAACGGGAGCTAATCACTTCTCTTAATTTAGATAAACGGGTTTTTCATGCAGAATTTTCAAATTTCATTCACATTTTAGATGTAGAATCATTCTGATGAGGCGCCTCCGTGATTAGTTTTAGGTGTTCATTGGACAAGTACAAAGGGGAAGGAATGGTAACTCCACTTAATTCTGGTTAATTGGTTTTTCACGAAGAATTTACCACTTCTGTTGAAATTTTCGATATAGTTTTATTCAGATAAGGTGCTTCCCTGATTTGTTTTGGGAATTCATAGGATAAATATAAAGGGAAAATTTGGGAAACTACTCCATTTAATTAGGTAAATGGATTTTGATGTAGAATTAACCAATTTGCTTCACTTTTCGGTTTCAGGTTCATATTGATAAGATGTTTCCCTGATTTGTTGTGGGAATGTTTTTTTAAGTATAAAGGGGTGCTGATGATTACCCCCACTTAAATCAGAGAAATGGGTATTTTTACAGAATTATCAGATTTGCTATAAATTTTGGATGTAGGTTTTTTCTGATAAGGTGAATCTGAATGGTTTTGGTTGTTTGATGGATAAGTATCAAGGAAGGAACAAGGGATAACTCCTCTTAAATTATATAAATAGGTTTTTCTACAGAATGATCCGACTCGCTTAGAATTTTTGATATAGATTTATTAATGTGCATTCGTGATTAGTTTTGAGGGTTCAATGATTAAGTATAAATAGGGAAGAGGCTATTTCCTCCTTTAATATGTTTTTTGAGGCACGTGATTGCTTGAAAATATAAAGCCGTAATATACAATTAGTGTGCGTAGCCTGTGAGCTCAATGCCATCAGTTTAACTGGGCAATAATCTTTTTATTCCATGCTTACTACTTTTAACGCATATTAATGAATTTGTTATTTTACAATTTTATTTCTCTTTTAAAACTCTAGTGTAAATGTCGTTTTGATGCCATAATTTTCAATATTTTTCTGCTTTGAATAAGTAATATTCAGTTAATTTTAAAGTTAAAGTTTTGTGTGTTTATAATAGTCAAATGTCAATTAATTTTAATTTAAAAGAACTTTAATTCTTTATACTGTTTTAAAAGTTCGCAAAAAAGTTTGCTTAATATAATTTTTTTTCTAAAATATAAAAAAAATCTCTCAAAAATATTAATATTTTGAAATTAAAATGATAATAAATCCTCAAAATATGAATCAAATAATAAAAAAATAACAAATAATCAACCCGGGAACTTCTAATATGTAAAATTGTGTAAAAGGGATAAAATTACTATGCATAGTTTTTGCTCCTATAAATCTTCTTAATGGAACGATTTTGAACAACATTGACATTAAATAAAACTTAAAATAATTATTTGATTTAAAAATTGTCTACACCAGCGTATTTATCAAATATTTCTCTATAATACCACGAATTTTCATATTTTTGCATGCGCCAGTTCTCTCAATATTAACGAAGAAATAGCCTAGATAAAAAAAAAAAAAAATCATTGTGGGCGGCGGTGTCAACATCAGTTAAATTTTTTTAGAATAGAGATATAAGTAATCAGAATTATTACAAGGTAATCAAAATAATTAATTTACTTGTTTACTATCACTGAATTGTTTTACTAACGGAGTTCGTAACAAGCAGAATGACGACAGTATAGCTAAATGTAGGAGTGTGAGGTGAGCTATTAACGGCGCGCTATTGAAGTTCCAACAAATGGAGAATCATAAAATTCATGTGCAAATTTGGGAAATCTGCTTTAGTGACTTTGTTAGTCATATGACAAATGAATATATTAAGCATGATAATTTCTATATTTTACTAAAGATCATAACCGCAAAAAACGGTCAAATTAAGGTCAATTATAACGGACAAAGGGAGCCGTTTTGACCCGAACAAAAGACATCAAAACTGGCGCAACGGCTGATCTTGGGAAGTTACCGAAACAAATTTTTAACTTTTTTTTTCAGAAATGATAGGAGCTAAAGAGTAAATGTGTGTGTTTCTACGGAACCTACTTTGATGGCGATTATGTAAATGTGTTCCTCTATTGTGGTACTAAAGATTAACTGCAAAATTCCGGCATTTTTTTAATACACCTCGTGTAATTCAAATAATTAAGAAAGACAGTATAAGGCTTCGTCGTTTTAAGAAACAATTAATTTTAATCATACATTTATTAAACTCTTTTTGTATCGCTATTTGTAAAAACTATGAAATTTATGAAAGCGATGATAGAAAGTGCTGAACAGAGTGAAAGATGATTGGTTTAAGAAATTTTGACTGCTCAAAACGGCATCAATGTAAAAAAGAGCAAACACATAATATATTATGGAGAGATGACTTTATTTTGCTTTATTTTTATGTCGTACCTGAAAAGTATTTTTTAATTAGATGTAAATTGGACATTTCAAAAATATGCTGTTAGTTGGAACGCGCGTTGATATTTAAAACCATTTTAAAGGTTTGATACTTTTCAGACTTTTGGACAAAACTAAACAGACACAGGAGTCTCCATGTTTAATTATTCTCTCAACTGTTATAGTATATGCAATATGCTCTTAGTTGGAACGCGCGTTGATATTTAAAGCCATTTTAAAGGTTTTATACTTTTCAAACTTTTGGACAAAACTAAACAGCAACAGGAGTCTCCATGTTTAATTATTCTCTCAACTGTTATAGTATATGCAATATGCTCTTAGTTGGAACGCGCGTTGATATTTAAAGCCATTTTAAAGGTTTTATACTTTTCAAACTTTTGGACAAAACTAAACAGCAACAGGAGTCTCCATGTTTAATTATTCTCTCAACTGTTATAGTATATGCAATATGCTCTTAGTTGGAACGCGCGTTGATATTTAAAGCCATTTTAAAGGTTTTATACTTTTCAAACTTTTGAACAAAACTAAACAGCAACAGGAGTCTCCATGTTTAATTATTCTCTCAACTGTTATAGTATATGCAATATGCTCTTAGTTGGAATGCGCGTTGATATTTAAAGCCATTTTAAAGGTTTTATACTTTTCAAACTTTTGGACAAAACTAAACAGCAACAGGAGTCTCCATGTTTAATTATTCTCTCAACTGTTATAGTATATGCAATATGCTCTTAGTTGGAACGCGCGTTGATATTTAAAGCCATTTTAAAGGTTTTATACTTTTCAAACTTTTGAACAAAACTAAACAGCAACAGGAGTCTCCATGTCTAATTATTCTCTCAACTGTTATAGTATATGCAATATGCTCTTAGTTGAAACGCGCGTTGATATTTAAAGCCATTTTAAAGGTTTTATACTTTTCAAACTTTTGGACAAAACTAAACAGCAACAGGAGTCTCCATGTTTAATTATTCTCTCAACTGTTATAGTATATGCAATATGCTCTTAGTTGGAACGCGCGTTGATATTTAAAGCCATTTTAAAGGTTTTATACTTTTCAAACTTTTGAACAAAACTAAACAGCAACAGGAGTCTCCATGTTTAATTATTCTCTCAACTGTTATAGTATATGCAATATGCTCTTAGTTGGAACGCGCGTTGATATTTAAAACCATTTTAAAGGTTTTATACTTTTCAGACTTTTGGACAAAACTAAACAGCAACAGGAGTCTCCATGTTTAATTATTCTCTCAACTGTTATAGTATATGCAATATGCTCTTAGTTGGAACGCGCGTTGATATTTAAAGCCATTTTAAAGGTTTTATACTTTTCAAACTTTTGAACAAAACTAAACAGCAACAGGAGTCTCCATGTTTAATTATTCTCTCAACTGTTATAGTATATGCAATATGCTCTTAGTTGGGACGCGCGTTGATATTTAAAGCCATTTTAAAGGTTTTATACTTTTCAAACTTTTGGACAAAACTAAACAGCAACAGGAGTCTCCATGTTTAATTATTCTCTCAACTGTTATAGTATATGCAATATGCTCTTAGTTGGAACGCGCGTTGATATTTAAAGCCATTTTAAAGGTTTTATACTTTTCAGACTTTTGGACAAAACTAAACAGCAACAGGAGTCTCCATGTTTAATTATTCTCTCAACTGTTATAGTATATGCAATATGCTCTTAGTTGGAACGCGCGTTGATATTTAAAACCATTTTAAAGGTTTGATACTTTTCAGACTTTTGGACAAAACTAAACAGCAACAGGAGTCTCCATGTTTAATTATTCTCTCAACTGTTATAGTATATGCAATATGCTCTTAGTTGGAACGCGCGTTGATATTTAAAGCCATTTTAAAGGTTTTATACTTTTCAGACTTTTGAACAAAACTAAACAGCAACAGGAGTCTCCATGTTTAATTATTCTCCCAACTCTTATAGTATAGAATATCGAGAATTTTAACACTTAAAATCAACTATATATCATAATGAATTCTTTGAAGAAAAACTGATGTTATTTATTTAAAAGTTGATATTAAAATGAAACTTCTTATGTCATCGACAACTTTTATTTTCTTCAGTATTTTATCCTTATATCAAAATTTTAAGCATATCATATGATGAAACATATTCTATTTTTAACGAAAAATTAATGTAAAATTTTTTCTATATTTAAAAGCCTAAAACTGTACGCTGCAAAACATTTTTTAACATTATTCCATAAAATTAATGACAGCTTTGCTGCCCCTATTTTTGTGGAATATTTTAACCGATATAACCGGTGTAACATTACACTAATATGTAATGTTACACCAGCAATATATGTTTAAATTATATCAACATAAGTGAAAAAAAATATTCTATAAAATTGCAGGCAGTAGTTGCTACCAATTTTATCGAGTAACGTTATGTAATTTTTTTACTGTATGTAATTGCTTTCTATTTTCATTTGTTTGAATATTAATTTAAATTTTCCTAATTCCTTGTAATTTACAGCATCTCGAAATATTGACGATTCAAATAAATTTATTATCATAATGAGCTGTTAAAAGAAAAAAACTTTTTTTCGGAATGGTAATGAAGATTTTACAGAAACTCTTTTGTAAACAAGATTGTAATTATAATTTAATAAGAAGACGATGTCATTGACTTACTTTTGACTTTCTTTTGTAGCAATGTTTTGAATATAGGATTAAATGTTATATGAACTCTTAACAATATCATCTTTAGGAAAATCCCATCTCCGGAGATTACTGTTCAAATTCGTTAAATAGATATTTTACATTTCACAGAATTAATTTAACTTTAAAACCATTTAAAATATTTCGATTATAAATAGTTTTGTATTTTATAAACCTGAATTCAAAAGAATAAATTCAATATTATTAAGTGGATTACTATATTAGTTTAATAGTTAAATATATTTCATATATTGTACATATACACACATGTTTAAAATAAATGTATTAGTTAGTATAAATTCTATTTTACAATTCGGTATTCTGCTAAGCTACAAGAGTATGATTTACATATTTAATACATTTTATTCCGTATTTTATTTTGTCATATTATATAACAAATAATATAAAAAACGATTTATTATGCGGCATGTTGCATATGTATTATTTAAATTTAACTGCTAGGAAATTCTTCATTTTTCTTTTACATATGGTGCCATCTACAAAGTAAATAAATCAATGAATAAATAAAAAATAATAATATATATATTTTTTCATTTCAGAACTTATATCAGTAATGCTCTAAATTGTATAATATACAAAATCTTTGTTACTTATTTCAAATACTTGAGCTTGTAGAGCCATTCAAACTCGTACACTTTAATAACAAGTCTAGTATTATTATAAATATGTAAATAGCATAGTAAGGATTTATTTGAAAAGCAAATAAAAAAAAAAACTGAATAAGTGTGATCGCAGATCGCACAGAGGGTTTCGTTTAATATACCTTTTAAAAAACTTATCCTATAATTAATGATTCAAAATTGTTAATTTGTAATTATTAAATTCTTACATACATGGTAGCCCCAATAAATTTAATTTAAAAATAACTATAAAAGGAAGTTACTTATTTTTATCAAATTAAAAATGTTCAAATCGAATTATTTATCTATATAATAAACATGAAACTTATCTCCGCGTAATGCATACGCCATTTTGCGAATGGCAAAGCTTTGACATTTGAAATGAAATTTCAGTTTTGAATTTTGTCTTCTACAAATTTTTAAACTTCTAAACATAGCACATTTTCAATTTTTCGATCATCGTATAGAGAAAAAAATGCACTTTTAAATGCAATCTTAATTTGTTTTCGAGCTGTTTATACAATTTTTATAATCGTTATAATAGAAGTACACCATTTCCATTAAAAATAAAGGGAAAAAAGGAAAAAAAATTGTATTTATTTAAACTTGCGTGTCACAATTAGAAGAAAAAAACAATAAAAAATTAACTAATGATATTAAAATAATATTTTAATTAAAATATTAGTATTTTTCAAAATTTTATGGTATTTTGTGTGACAAGAGGTATTCAGCTGTAAGTACATAAAATTTGAACTCTATGACTTATATAATTTACGTCTACGGACTCTTCACAGACAGACAGAGGACGGAAACGAATAGGACTTCGTTAGATGAACGAAAACATAAAAATCGTTTCAGTAGAATTATAAATTAAGAGGTTGGAAATTGCACGTGAAAGTAGCAAATGAGGTGCATTCGTACAATAACGAAGTTTTAAAATATTCAGATCTTGCTGATATAGTAGAGCGTACTCCGGATACAGTATAGTAGTCGAAATCTTTACGTTTCTGTAAATATGCAGGAAGTAATTTTTATTACACCTCAGTAACATATATCTCATTCATAAAATTTGAAATAGTTGAATATAATTAAAACACGTCCCAAACAATGCTTCCCCGTATAGCATTATGTAGTGGAATACTTTTGTGTGGCCCTGTAATTTAATAATAAAAATTCTTTGCATCACAGATTGTACAGAATGCATATTTTAGTATATATTTCATAGATTCATGCCAATTCTATTATGTTCGAATGAGTGTAACATCATTAAAATGCATTTGAAACTTTTTCCCCATTGACCGTATTGTAATGGGATACTTTTGATTGTCCCTGTAAATGATCTATGCATCCGATTTTCATAACATTTGAAATGACTCTACAAAATTACTCAATAATTATGTGTTTTAAATTTCAAACGATTAAAATGCATTTGAAACTTTTTTCCCTATTGACCGTAATGTAACGGAATACTTTTGATTGTCCCTGTAATTGAATTATCCATCCGATTTTCATAAAATTTGAAATAACTCGACAAAATTATGTTATAATTATGTATTTTAAATTTCAAACGATTCAGTTGGGTAGTTTTTGCGTTGTTATATGTGGACAGACAGACAGACAGACAGACGGACAGACAGACGGACGGACGGACTGAGCGACAACAATAGGTGCTACGTATTTACATAATTACGAACGCACCTAAAAAGATTTAGTAAGATTGGTTTTTAACATCTTTTGTGTAATAAAAGTTTAGTAATAACTAATTACATTGAGATATATTTAATAGCTCAAATAAAAATTTCTATTTTTTCTTGATATTACAAGTTTTGGTAATAGCCTTATGACTTGTCTTCGCTTTAATCATTTTTATTTTATGTTCACATATTGCTTTGCTCTGTCAACCATTCATAAATATATTGAAATTGAAAAAAAGTAAAGAATACATGGAAAAATCAATAAAAGAATTGACATTTTCGTGCCTAGCATTTGCAATATAATTTTATGTCTTTTGTAACATCTCGAATCGTGAAAACGTGTTACCTAAAAACTATTTTTGTAAAATTTTGATTTATAATTAATACCACAATACCACAATGATTTATAATTAAGGCCGTTTATGATTGTATTTTTGCAATATTTTATGCATTTATCAAAGAATCGACAATTAGGGTAGATTGTGTACTTTTTAAATAAGACAATTTCCAGTTTGATGCATTTGAGAGAAAAATTAATTAAAAATAAATCGGAAAGTAAGCAGTTTGAATTGAAATATACCCTTAACCAATAAGGTGGACCGAAAAAAGCTTTTTTTCGATTTTCGCTGATGGCGGGTGCGTAAAAATGGCCACTTTTGGCAATTAGTTCACACAAAAAAAATTATATTTTTTGGGCAATTCATTACCCTGCCGCAAATGGCTTAAGATTTTGCAAAAATGCCGATTTTTGAACTTTTTTAGCAAAAAATTAAAATTGTTAAATTAATTTTTTTTTGGTTGTATTTAGTTGAAAATATATATTTAATGTGCCAAATGTTTAAATAACCTTTAAATATGAACTAGTTTAGTGCTATGTTCTTTAAAAATATACAGCTTTTAGCTTTTTTGTGTTCCGTACGTACGCGAAACAACCCAGAACTCATTGCGAAGAGGTAGTTGCACGCCGAGTTTTACCCGCCGTCTTACCCACAGAATGTTATATTCAAAATTCATACTTTTTTACGCTACAAAGTCCTTCTTAAAAATTAACTTTGGTATGTTTTTCCGTGCTTGCAGTTTTGCATCTCTTCCTACACTCCCGCATATCTTTGATACAGCTTCTCTCACAATTTTAACGACTTTTTCCACAGCCTGGGAGTGACTTGGAAAGCAGACTAATGATTCATCCAACATGGATCCTGAAATTACATTTTCTACAGTTTCTTCTAGTTATAAGGTTTTTGTTACAGGAGGTTCGCTGATTTCAGCGGTGATCCAGTCGATACACTCGCGGTGTTCCGTTGCTTTAATGTTCAGCTTTGGAACTTGAAACTCTCGCACTATATTAGTTTTTACCTTTTTTTAAAAAAAATTGCGGCATAATTTTATTATTTTGAATGCTATTCTTCTATGTTGTCAATCATTCGTTTCCATTAAATTCTTGGGATGACCATAGTATCTATTTGTTTAGATGACTAAATGCACTGTCTCTGGTCATCTTGTAAATTTGGTTTTCCTATAAAAGCGTACAAAGTTTAACTACATGCCATATATGCGTAGATCCGTCCGCGTAACCTTTCTTTTTGCTTGCAGAAAATCACTTGGGTACATAAACTCGTATCATGTATTGAGCGAGATATATTTTAACGATTTATCAGCATTTGAACTTCTAACGCACAAGCGTAAAATTCTGCAAACAATTGTGATCAATCTCGATTTCACAATTGGTCCTGGTTTTCTGTTTTCCAGTTCTCGTGGACATACTCCGGTTGAAACCGCTGCATAAATTCAAACAAGTATTTTGATCGGTATTCAGCTTTTCAGTATTTTCCATTTCTTATATCCATAAAACAGCAATAGGCTCGAACAGAGTGACAGGTAGATTTTCAGCCCCGTTAGTTTAGCACTGATTGAACAGGCAAAGGTCTTAGATCTCATGGTTCCTCCATCAAGTTTAAAGAGTAGATGTCGGAGTTGTTCTATGAAGAAACTATATCAAATGTTGCAGCTTTCTTTCTAGTTTATTTTTTTTTCAAGACAGGCAATGACACCATTGCGTTTCCTCGTATTAACAGCAGTTTCATCACACCCGAGTGCTGTCAGTTCAGAATAGTCTCACTTATACTGACTTAAAAGATTATATAATAATTTTACTATTTCTTTTCCATGACCGGAATGAAGTGTGAAGTGACTAAGTATTTCGAACCAGGTTCAGCCAACACGGTGATGTGTTCCTCACTTTTCTCTCGACGGTACCGCTTGTTCCTTGTTTTTTTTTGTTTTTTTTGAAGATAGTTCTATCCTTTTTACCATCAAAAATATGCTTTTAATTTTCCTTCCTTCAAGAACTTTTTCGACTGTATCTTCTTTCCAACTTCCTATTTCTCCCTTCTGACCTTGTTTTTTATCGATGACGAAATTCTTATGATCTGCTGTCATAACTACCGCATGTGGAAGCAACCAGTAGTAGTGGTGCATGATATCAACATAATTTGACAGTTGAAATTCTTTCAATGGCCCTTTTAATATGCATGGTGCCCCAAATAGGCTACTTTTCTTTCATGCTATCGCGTGTGATTACATTACCATATCCCTTCATGATATCCATTTCTAATCTCGTCGTAGTAAAAAACACAAAACACTGTAGTGGCACGTTAAACGATCAAAAAAGAACTAAATCTCACTAGGAAAAGGTTTTACGTTCACACTGAACAAATGTCGCAGGGCACTAATGGAAAAATAATAAGAATGCCTTATCACACTTTCGCCCCTATTCTATTTCGTCCTTCACTCCCTGAACATTATGATGAATCTTTAAAATGGCATAGAGTCCTGCTTCACCCTCTTCTCACCTTTCAGATTTGTTTTTGAAGTTTACTGCTATCCATTGCCCAAATATATGACCTTTGACGCTTAGAAAACAAAAATAAAAAGAACCAAGGGACATAAATAAGAGAGAAACAAATGAACGATTCAAACAAATACAACTTTTGCCTGTTATACGCGAAAAAGCTATAAAAATTGGCTAATTAAAAATACACATAACAATTAAATAATGCATTATAAGAACTTATTTAAACATTTAGTACATTAAATATGGCTTTCCAAGTAAATACAATCAAAATAAAATTAATTTAATATTTTAAAAGTTTTTGCTAAAAAAGTTCAAAAATCAGCATTTTTGAAAAATTTCAAGCCATTTGAAACAGGGTAAATAAATTTCCAAAAAATCTCATTTTTTGTGTAAATTGTGTGCCATCAGTGGCCACTTTTCCGCATCCGCCATCATCGAAAATCGAAAAAAAGATTTTTTCGGCCCACCCTATTAACCAATACATACGAGAAATAGTACTTATAGATCCATAATAAAGAAAGCGGAATTATGTACAGCAGGTCTAGGTCCTACCCATATGTTAGCGCTGTGAAGTTTAATTTTATTATTGCTAGAATACTGTTAAAGGGATAGCATAATTTGTAAATTACTTATGTGATGGATTTTCAGGGTTTTTTTTCTTTTTTCATCTTGCGAAACCTTAGTAATAAAATAAGTGTAAAATAAGTATTTTAATGGAATAGTCGGTATCGAAAAAAGCATTTTTCATTAAAAAAATTATAAATATTTTACAAAAATGTTGATATATTTTTTTTTCTTCAAAAACATTATGTAGTACTTTAAAAATAGATTCATTTCTGTAAAAGTAAGTTCTGTAAAAGCTATTTTCTAAATTCTTCATCTTTTTGGAAGTTCAATTCTTTTGTCTATATAGACAATACAATGCGTGAAACCCCGAAAAGTAATTCTAAAATGCTTAATGTCTCCAACAAATGTAATTTCATCTGTGTCAAAAAGGTTTCTATCTGTAGAAGTGTTCAATAGTGTTTAAAGTATTAGTAGCTCTTGTAAAAAGACAATCTGGAGGACAATTTGGTCTCAAGACTAATGTCAAATAAAAGTCTAAGTCTACAACCCTTTTTCATTTAAAAAAAAAATAATTTTCTAACGTTGTATTCTTCAAGCACAAATTAAATATTTTCATTTAAATTCACTTCAAAATTGGTCAAAAAATCAATTTTTAATTTTTTAAATTAAATAAAATCCTATTTATATGTGAATAGTTCGACCAATTCATTTTTACTCACAAGGCATTTATATTGTGAGAAAGTGTAAATTTTGTTAAGTAACCTATCCGCAGTTAACCACACAAATTAAAACTTTAGATTAAAACACTTTCTCCACATATTTATATTTTCTCAATATTAATTTTTTTTTAAATGCTAAAGCTATTTTTTATACACTTTAGATAGAAATTTCAACTTTTTTCTACACGTTCTTTTTTATATGTGTGATAAATCTGCGCATGAAATTTGCATTAAGAATTTTTTTAAATAAATGTATACGAAAATGTGTTATATTTACACTATATATATCACTAAAAAATGTATTGAATGCAATAGTAGATGTATCTAAAAGTCATGCGCAGTCTTGTGTCATGGGCACTAGAAAATGTTAAAAAAATTAGAAAAATATGAATATTTAAAAAAGTATTTGAGATTAAACAAAACAAACAATAAATTTTGAAAGTTTTAATTAAAGTTGCATTGGTGATTTTTTGAAAATGTACTTTTTGTTGAACATTGAAATTCAGTGAATTCATCATTTGAATCACTAAGAACAACAACAACAAAAATAAATGTTGAAAGGTAAATATTTCTCTTAAATTTTTCTTATGACTTTTAATATTCTGATTTGAAACCTTCAAAAATTTTTGAATTAGAATGAAACATATTTGAAATGAACTTCAAAAGATAGATATTTCTTTGTAATAACTATCAAAGAAATGCTATAAAATCATTCTTCCAACAATCTGGTTATTCAATTTGCTTTACATTGCTTTTCTATTCAATCGTGTCAATCGAATTTCTTAGCATCAAAAAGTAATACTGAATTTCTTTTCGACCGAAAAGCCTTTATTCTGGGCCAAAATAGTATCTATGTCTAGAAATATTCAATGGTGTTTCATGGCTGAATACTTATGGTAAAATAGAATTTGATTTCTAGTCGAATATAACGATGCCTAGAAAAATTTTGTATGTTTGCCAGATTCAAATTTCTGATCTTAAATTATTTTAGCAATAATAAAATTTTTGAAATAAAGATGGTGCAAGAAATTCGGGAAATGCAATCTAGTGTATTCATGTCTTGAAAATAGAAACTATTAATGTTTGAAAATATTCTATTTAATCATTTAAGTTCGGCAGATGATACTTTTAAATACCATTAAAGAAAATGGAATATAAAATTTATTTAATTCATCTATTGGTAAATGTAGCTTGCACTTTTTCATACAAAACAATTTGATAAATCACATTTAAAAAAATAGCTAATAAGTCAAAGTTACCTATTTTATAATGTAGATATTGTCGTGAACATTTACATAACTGTAGCTTTTCATCTATTAAAAAATATTATACGAAAAACTTGCTGCTGCAAACACCTCTGATTTCCTGATAAGATCATAATACATAATTAATTACATTCCTTAATAAAACCAAAAAGCTTGCATCAAGATATTTACAAGGTAAATTTGGCATTTCTTCAAGTTTACATCAAACTTGATTGATCAAGACTTCAAGTTTAAATCAAGCTTAAAATTTTGCAGTTTCCTAGTTTGCTTTTAACTTGACATGCCAAATTTAATTTTTGGTTATTTTCCTTGCATATCTAAAACTTGATTTTGCAAATTTTATTCATGTCATGATTTACGCTATGTTTGCATTCGTCTCCTCAAAAATAGCGAGAGAAAGCATTTGCGAGCGCAGGTTTTAGCTTCATTCATTTCAACTCAAGTTTGGCACAAGAAAAATCTTGTATGATTTATTATGCGACATTTCAAAAATTTGATATTAATTTCGCAAGTTCTTGAAATGCAAAGCATGCATTGCCATGTTAAACTAAATGCAAATTCAAACTTACTTCAAGCAAATAGACTTTTCTTGTAAGAATTGTGACAGGTACATAATAATATTTTTTCTAAATTAATTTAATTATTCTGGTAAAAAGTTTACAAATTTTTCTTTCTAACTACTGATTTATTAAATCAGTTGCTATTAAAAATATAAATAAAATAAATTATTGTTATGTATGTTGTTCTGGATATATTTAGACATAATCGAAAATACCTATTCTTGTGGAACATTTTTATTCATAATTTGGGACATGAAATGTTAAATAAATCTCTGTGAATTTTGTGATTTAATCAAGATGACTTAATATGTTTCGTCTAATGGATAACTAAAAAATTAGATACTGATATAAATTTTATTTTTGGAAGCATGCTCCATACATAATTTGTTAATGCACTTTAATACATATGGGACAAATAATCGCTTTAAAACGACACTTTGAATGAAATATTAGAATTCGCGTAATTATGTACTAGACATAGGACGCTGTGCAACAGTGCTGAATTTTACGTGTTTCTAAAATTAATCCAGCGGTCTGATATGTGATTTGGTTGTGGAGTATTCTGGAAAGAAGTTTGTGAAGCTTCCAGGCCGAATTACGAAAATTTGTATTTTCAAATTGGATTAATGTAATTGTTATTAAATTGTATATAAATAACTATAGTTAAAAATAATGTGCCGTAAAAAATTCTTGATGCAATTGCATAAAAAATCATCCCCATCAAATTATCTACATTTGGATATGTGTTGCTATAATCAACTACATGTAGTTAACTTGTATTTACATTGCGAACACCTGAATTTGTAAATTTGACCAACGCTGCCTCGAGATATAAGTGGTAGCTTGGTAAAACATTTTATAGGCTCTAAAATTGATAAATAGAGGATTTGAGGCCTATAATTGTTTTGAGGTTGTATGGTAAGAAAAGTGCCTATGGTAGGAAAAGAGCATAAAACATATTAAACAAAAATTTAGTGGAAAATATTCATTAAAGAAATATTCATATAATTAAAGTCTACTCCGTTTTACATTGTTTCACTGTGTACCAGCAATTCATTTCTCTCTTTGTTCTTATTCATGTTTTTTATCACACGATTTTTAACTTACAACCTTGAGCCTTTGTTGCAGTTCAATTCATGGTATTTGATAGAGAGTTAATACAGTATATGTGTAAGATACTAACATTTATAACCATTTCCTAATTAAACTAAAAGTTACTTCCTCGGTCGAATAGTTGCAAAAATACACATTCGTTTATAGACCTTTTAACCTAACAAACATTGTTTCCGGAAATGTGGTCGGTGAACGCTCCAAATAAAGCAACATTTTTAAAGCAGCAAAGTCTATAATTATCACCACAAACTCAAGGTAATTTGCAGGACGCGTTTTGAGCAAGAAAAATAATATACGATAAATAAACAATCAGTAAACAATTGTTCATAAAGAGACAAAATCACAAATGAACAGAAAGGGGA
The DNA here is from genome assembly GCA_964019185.1 of Maratus speculifer. Taxonomy (NCBI): domain Eukaryota; kingdom Metazoa; phylum Arthropoda; class Arachnida; order Araneae; family Salticidae; genus Maratus; species Maratus speculifer. The sequence continues at coordinate 428,185,227 of OZ025290.1, read as the reverse complement.
TAGAAGAGATCTTACAAAGAATGCGACAGGTGGCGCTGACTCCAATGAAAACACTAATTAAAGAGGAGTACATGCAGAATTGGAATGTGTTGCTATAATGATAGAAAAAAGATACCCAAAAAGAATAGACAGAGGAAGGAAATGAAATAAAGTTAAAATTAAATGAAGAAATAAATTTAAAAATATGTTTTAAATCAATAATAACAATAACAATAGAGAAAGGGAGAAAAACAAAAGAATTCTATAATGCCAAAAAATGAAAGGCGATTAGAAAAGAGTGAAAAGAGCAGCAAAATAAATTTGCGAGCTGAGAGAAATGATGAGAAATGATTGATAATTTCCTAAATACTTTTAAATAAAATTAGATTCATTAAAATCCATTTTTGTGCAAGATACAGTGGAGAAATAATCCTGACATGGAGAAATTGAAATAGTAGAGAAATTAATTGTTATTTATCGGTAGTCTTTTGTGCTGTTTCAACTAAAACTTTACTGATAGTAAAAACATTCTTCTTTATAAAACTTTCTCTTTTTAACTATGCATCACTATGCTCGAATCTACTCTACTAATGCAGAAATCTGTAATTTTATTAGATCAATATTAGAAAATATAAATTTTAAGAAAATCATTTACATTTTTTACATTTCTTACAAAAACATCTCAGACACTTAAGAAATGCAAAATTTTATAAATTCAGAATATTATTTTTCGGTCGCTGAAATCGTAGTTTAAACAACATTTTAAACATTTTCTCTTATCTGCTGTTTATATTTTTGATATATTACGTGATAATATTTTGGGGGGACTGACAGGGAGATAAGTAAATGGAACTACTTCCGAAGAAGTTTTTTTTCCATAAGTATGATTTTAGTAATAGAAATATATATATATACTTTTCAAAATGTTGTCATTTCTTGATGCTGCATTTAGAAAAGTTCTCAGAGTTCACAGATTTATTCTATAAAAAGCATAAATCATATTTTGAATTTATATTATAATCGAGAAAATATTTACTATATGTGCATTAAATTTGTTTAATATTGTTAGTTTATATAAAAAATTCATTTTCAGAAGAACTATTTATGCTGATAAAAGAAAAAAAAACTTGTTTGTGTTTTTATCAAGTTGAAACAGAAGATTAAATCTAAAAAGAATAAAAAGCTGCTATAAAAGAAAATTAAATCCGATACAATTTGAATTTATTACTTTTTTTGATTTGATATGTATTTCTAAAAGATAATCAGAAGAAATGAATAAAAATGACAAGATTTAAATTTTTAATAACATTGTATCTATTTTTGGAAACTTTAACAGTTTTAATCTATTTCACTTACTTTTTTATTATTTATATTTATTATTTTTATTTCTTATTTCATTTTCAATTAAAACATTTAGAGATTTTTTTAAAACCAAAGAGTCAAAGAAATAACTAAAAATGTTTAATATATATACATACAGGTGAGTGTGTTTATGCCTGTATTTGTATTCACGCTGTTGTTTTCTATTTATTGACTGTTATAATATAAAGAGTTTTTTAAAGACGCTAGTAAAATTAAACATAGGTCCACAATGAAAACCCATATTTTACAATATTTTCCGCATTTGGTGTCATGTTTGAATGCCGATTACAAAAAAATTGTATAAATAGTGTACGACGAGCAGTTAAAAAGTCCTTCCGGCAATGCCGGGAGGAAGAGGTAGCTTTCATATACTTATTTATTTATTTATTTATTTTAAAGTAAATTACATTGTTCACAAATACTAAGCTCAAATTAGTGGAAATAATCTTATAAAATTAGGGATTTTATAAGATTGAATACTAGTTTTTGTCAAGACTGAATATTAATAGGAATTTTTAGAAATTAGTCATCTTTTATTCAACTTGGTTTTATTTTAAGCGATTTAGAGAGTCATCTAATTCCACGATATCATAAAATGTATGCCATTTTAAAGCAACATTGTGGATCGTTCAGATCAGACCGTTTCAAAATGTCAGCCATAAGCAAAATTCAAAGTGCTATAACTCAATCATTTTTTAAGATATAGACAAAATAAAAAGTGTTCTGGAATCTTTGTTTTATGTTCTAATACGTAAAAGAAAAATATTTTTCAACTTTTAATTTTTTCGCATTTAATTTTAAATTTTAAAATTTTTTAAAAATTTAAAATGGCCACCATTTTGAAACAAAATAGTAGTTGATGCTGGCCCCAACCTCGGTCGAGACATTTGTATGTACTATGTACATTCCAAGTTTCATTGAAATCGGTTCTTAAATACGCGTGTTATCACGTGACAAAAATCAGATCGTTTCAAAATGTCAGCCATAATAAAAATTCAAAGTGCTATAACTCAATCATTTTTTAAGATATAGACAAAATAAAAAGTGTTCTGGAATCTTTGTTTTAAGTTCTAACACGCAAAAGAAAAATATTTTTCAACTTTTAATTTTTTTGCATTTAATTTTAAATTTTAAATTTTTTAAAAATTTTAAAATGGACGCCATTTTGAAAAAAAATGGCGGATAATGCTGACCAACGAACTCGGTCGAGACATTTGTATGTACTATCTACATACCAAGTTTCATTCAAATCGGTTCATAAATACGTTAGTTATCGCATGACAAAAATCAGATATATATATATATATATATATATATGGTTATATATATATATATATATATATATATGTCAACATTTGAACGGAGGGTGGTTTTGGGGTCTGGGGGTCATGATCGGTGAAAATATACCAAAATTTTCCGGAAGTGCTTTCCTCCGGACGGCTGCAATAGGTAGCTTTTTACTTTTTGTAATGAAAGCTACCTAAAAGCTCTCGAAATTTCGTTCTAACATTTTTTATTACCACAATATAAGTACGTATTTAATTAATCGTCTCCAAAGCAGATTCCGTGAGAACACACACGCTTGCCAAACCTTTCCTATCATTGCTGGAAACAACGACGAAATTCCTGTTTTCGTATCTTCCCCAAGGTTGTTTTTGTACATTATCTACAGTTTCCAAATTTGTTTGTTTTGATCGGATACCACGTATATATGAATATTAAATACGTGAATTTTCACATTGCTAAGGAAGCTTATAACCAACTTAATGAAAAATGCTGAATCCGGGAATCAAACCCGGAACCCTCGGAATAGCGCTCCAAGTGCTCTACAATTTAAGCTACGTGGATGACGTCTAGCTTACCATTTCTCACTTCATAAGTTGGTTAGGCTGCAATTCGCAGCACAAATTGGAATCATTTTCATGAGCAGAAAATCCTGCAGCGTAACATGAGACACAATAAACAGAACATTGGAATTCTTGAATATTTGATACGGGAAATTGCACATTGCTAACTAATCGTAGAACCAACTTAGTGAAAAATTTCCAAGCTGGGAATTAAACCCGGATCCCTCGAAATAGCACTAAAAGTGTTCTACCATTTAAGCTAGAGGACGACGCCCAGCTTAGCATTTTTCACTTAATATGTTGGTTAGGATGCAGCTCGCAGCACGAGATGGAATCGTCTTCATGAGAACAGAATCCGTCGGCGTAACATGAGACAAAGGCGTAACATGAGACAGAGCGGGAATGAGAAATGCTAAGCTGGGCATAGTCCTCGTATTTTATATGGTAGAACACTCGGAGCGCTATTCCAAAGGTTTCCGGTTTGATTCCCGGCTTGGACAATTTTCACTAAGTTGGTTCTAAGCTTCGTTAGCAATGTGAAAATTCACATATTAAATATTCAAGAATTAAAAGCTTAATTTCACTGCTGAAAATTAATTGAAAAACTAATTAAAAATTAAGCACTTATATATGTTTTTCTACCGGAGTTCATAACAGGCGGAGTGACGCCAGTGTAGATGAAGGTAGGAATATGTGGTGATCAGTGGGCAGGATTTCGAAGTTCGAGCAAAAGTAGAACATGACGCTCACATGCAGATTGAAGAAATATGCTTTAGAGACTTTGTTAGCCTTATAATCGGAAGACAATTTATACACTAAGCATGAAGAGTCCTGTTTCTTAACGAAGATCAAAATGGGCCTCAAAGGTAAGCTTCTAATGAAAATAAATTCAACACTGTACACGTTTTCATAGATGTGATATTGTAATATAAAAGTGGTATGTTTGAATTCACACTGTGCAAGTCCGAAATTCCAACGTCTAATTTTTTTTAATTAGTAGCCTTCCAAATTTCATAAATTTTAATAGTGAAACTTAATAGCTACATACGAAGTTAAATGTAGTTATGAAAATAATTCCTTTTCTATAAAATTATTAATCTATTAATCATAAAATAAATTTACCTAGAGGAATAAAAGACAAAATAAAAGAATTTCTGATTAGTGGTTCAAAAAAAGTTGCATCTGATAAACAATTGACTGTTAATAAATTCCAATAAATTAGATTTCCTTGTTTGTAAAGTTTCAACTAAAACTAGTCGTGTCTTTAGTTTCCTTTTTGTTAGTCACTTTATTGATGATTTCGGGTGATTCAATTGGTAAGGAAATATACCTGATAATATGATCAGCTGTCTAAAGAGCAGACTGCAAAGATTATATAAAACCAAACCTAAACAACCGCAACATTTGAATCAAAGTATTTATACATAATATTAGGTTAAGAGCACACACTACTGATTGAAAAAGACACGGATGAAAATGTTAAATCTTTTGGAGTGTTCTTCTCAAATATTTTGCTCTTTTTTTTGTTTAGGATAGCTGAGGACGATCTACAATCGGGCTAGTTTCTACTTTTTCAATTTTGATAACAGATTTTTTAAAATACTTTAACTTTTGAAACCGGTTCTGAAATTGAAAATATTACAATATGAAAATATATAACCAAAATCGAAAAAGTAAAAACTATCCCGGTTGTAGATCGTCCTCAGCTATCCTATGCATAAAAAATAAAAAAATCATCTAAAAATATTAAAGTTTGAGCGAGATATTTGAAAAGAACGCCCCCATAGACGTAACATTATCATCTGGGTCTTTTTCAATAACTAGTGTGTGGCCTTAACAAAAAGTGAAAAATACACAAAATGCAAAGCTTTTGTAAATATTTGATTATTAATTTTTTATTCCTAATGAACATTATATTTTTTAGAAAATGCAAAAAATAAATGTTATAGCGAAAAGCCTTTTCTTATAAGGAATACAAAAAGCTAACAATGTAAGTTTGAACCGTGTATTCCCGCATATTAGTATACGACTTTTCAGCAAAACATCGTCGTTAAACGGTAACTCGTATATAAATCGATGTTAAAAACAATGATTAAATAATTATTCGAAAGAACACTTTACACTTTTTTTAACATTTAATAATGGAAAAAAAATAACATAAAAACATTATTAAGCATTTTTCTCTTAAGTGGCCAAATCTGTTTCATTGGGTCCTGCTCATACATACTGCTCAAAAATTAAGGGGGAACAAGCAAAGAAATGAAGAAAAACGTACTGTGTGTTTTCATATTTTTCTGATGATATATACTATGTTTTCTTCTTTAAATGTGTTTTATCGTCAATTTTGAGGCTCTGTTCGTCGAAGCTTTACAAAAAGACATCAAAGTTCTGCACATCAAAGCGTTGTTTGCAAAGTTTTATTTATTTAATTATACTAAATAAATTACGAAAAACATAAAATTTATCATTTTAAAAGGAAAATATTTTTTTAACTGCAGCCTTCTTAAAGTAATGATGGGATAAATAATAAACGCAGTAATAATAATTTAGCTAATGGAATTCTTATTTAATATTCTAATGTTTAGTAGATTCTTTGCACCATCATTTTGTGCAAAAGAAAAGTTAATTTCTTTAATAAAGTTTTCATCAGTCTCAACAAGATTATATCTATTAAATGAGATTTTAAAGCATTTATCGGATAATATCAGGTATGATTTTTAGTCAGGTTTCTTTTTTTGCCAACTTAATCGTTAATAAAATTAATCGTGATTTTAACAACAGATACCACCTTGACTTAACAAATGGTTACTAAAAAACATTAATGGCATCTACTATAATTGATAATTGACTATTTATGTTGTAGTGAATATTTTTTCTTTACATAAAAAAAAAACTTTTTAAAATATTTTTAGGTAGAACCGGTATATAATAAAAACAAGATTACCTATTCACGCAAATTTAAAAGCTAATTAAGAATGTAGTTTAAGTTTTTTCACGTTAATCCATTTTTTTTTCAATAACATATTCGAATGTTTTATCTGCAAATGTGCTTTAAACGGAACATAAATCTGTTAAATTATATCATTAATAACTTTTTTATGAGGCCTTTTTTCACATTTAATACCTCTTTTCGAAAGCTTCATTTTTCATTTACAGTAGAATTATCTATATTTCAATAATTACTTTAAGAATGTCTATAACAAATATGAATTATTTAACCCGTCAGTAGTCGCGTGTCGGTCTTTTTGCCGCCCGTATAACTTATCTTATCCTAACTTGTATCAGATTACAAATACAACGGAGATCTACCATGTCCCATATAGCACACTTGCCTCCCCAGGATGTCCTGGGGAGGATTCACATCCCAGGACCGTCATCCCCCAGGCATCCCTGAGGATCCAGAAAATTGTCACCAGGAGGTCCTCAGGAACCGAAAATGTCCGCTTTACAGCATCCTGGCGCACTCCCCAGGACATCCTTGAGGGTCCTCCCCAGGAGGTTCTGGGGAAGATTTGAGGAAGTCATATAGGAGGACTTTGGGAAACTTCAAGGTCACTAATATGTTTTTAAAAAAAATTAAAGCTATGATTTAATTTAATTTTTTTAGAAGAAAACGCGAATGTTGTTTTTTTTCTATTATTCAGACGGATTTACATATACAGAGATTATTCAGTAACAAATTTCTTACCTTCATTTTTCCTGCTGGATTTGAACCTGAGTACCTTGGTATTCTGGACGCGCACTCTAGCCGTTATGCTGTAGGGTCCGTAAGGAATAAAGGTTTCTAAGGTATACATGCATTTTTACTCCGCTTTTGAAACTTAAAACTAGGAAATGTCCTCGTTTTTTGTGCCTTTTGCATACATTCGACATAAATTTAAATTAATAACCCTAAATAAATTATCAATAATTATTTGTTATAACATAAATGTCTTCGAATTAAAAATTTTTTTTTAATGAAATTGTATTTTTAAATGATAAAAATATCCTTTTAGCTTTTAATACTTAAAATCCATTAAAATCTTTCTGTAGTTAGAAAATTGATTTTGAACTATATATTTTGGCACACAATGAATGATACAAAACGTTTCTGATGATAGCCCCTATAAAATTTAATTTTAGTTAGTAAAAATATTATTTCCAGAAATTAAAATAGCAAGAGGTTAAAACACATAGTTTCTTTAAAATTATGAATTTTTTTTTAAATGATTGAGAAATAAAGACTAAGTGAATCCTTTCAAAAATAAAACTTTTTTGCTCTTTCTCTCTCTTACTTTTTTTTTTACAGAAATTTTAATAGATTTTTTTTTTCATTTTTCTCTTGGTGCTCTTATTAAATGAATTTATGAAATATATGTATATATATATATTTAATTAGTCTTTTCTTTCCTAATTTTTACTCTTTGAAATATTTCATTTTTGCAGTTTCATAGCGAACCCCACCAGCGGCCAAGTGATTCTGCTCTCGAAGCTGGTAGATGGGAGGCGCTGAGTTTGTACCCAATCGCACCCGTCGGTCTAATCATTCGGAGTTTTCCGCTCTTTTCTTCAAATCTTAAACTTCCTTGCGTAAATACGCGTTAGGTTCCTTTAGAAAGACCCTCCGGAAGGCAACCCTCCTCCCTTGATGAGTTCCTTATTTTTTTTTTCTTTTTTTTAATGATTGGCAAATAAAATCTAAGTAAATCCTTTCAAAAATGAAACTTTTTTGCTCTCTCTCGCTCTTACTTTTTTTACAGAAATTTTTATCGATTTTTTTTCCTTTTTACGCTTGGTTAAAGGTGCTCTTATTATATGAATTTATGAAAAAAATATATAAATTTGTTTAGTCTTTTCTTTCCTACTTTTTACTCTTTGAAATATTTCATTGTTGCAGTTTCATACTGGGCCCCACCAGCGGTCAAGAGATTCAGCTCTCGAAGCTGGTAGGTGGGATGAACTCAGTTTGTACCCAATCGCGCCCGTCGGCCCGATTGTTCGGAGTTTCCCGGGGTTTTCTTCGAATCTTGGATTTCCTTGCATAAATATGGCTTAGGTTCCTTTAGAAAGACCTTCGTTGAGGGCAACCCCTCCCTGCCTTGATATGTCCCTCATGTTGATAATTGGCCGTCATAAATGCAACCAATCAACGAACCCGTTTTAAAGTGATTAGGTATATTTTGGCGAGTATTTATTAACGAATAATTATATCCGTTACTTATGAAATTTTCATATTGTACGATACGAATTACAGATGTTTGGAGATTTACCACTTGTTGCGGGATTAAAAAATACTGTAAAACCCCTGTATTATTTTATAACATTGTAAAAATATTAAAATTCTGCATTTTCATTAATAACACACCATTGTACAAATTTGTAGAATTTTGTTATATCAGAATTTGGTGTGAAAATCATTTGTAAAATTCTATCATTACATTGAAACATTGCTTGAGTCACATAAAATAGAAACTATTAATAAAATTTGAATCTGTTAACAAAATCATTTTATTTTCTTATTGTTATAAATAAAATTACTTTTCAGTTAAATCTCCATTTAATAGTCTTTAAAAATTTGAAATCTTTATGTGCATAAAAAATTCAATATGCACCTTTTTCCATTTAATCAACGACGGGAAATATATTTGTTGATTTCTTGAAATGTATTTTTAGTAACTAAGATTTTAGGCAATTTTAAAAGCCTAAAAGAACTAATGTCTTTATTTAAAATATAAGATGTTTTTATCAACGATCTTAAAAATCCCAAACTAATATATATTTTCTATTACACATAAGAACAAATTTGATTGTAACACCTTTTCTTACTATGTCAAAAAATAGTCTGATTTCCAATTCTTAGAACTACACTCTTTTTTTTTCTTTTTCTCTCCTTAGTGATTCCCGCGATATTTACAACATTCTCAGCTGGCAAAACTGGTTGGAGGGGGCGGGTAGCTTATTGCGAGCCTAATAGTAATCTTGTAAATGATGGAAGGTCGGGACGGTGATTCCTGCTTCAGAGCATTGTTTGCAGTTACTTTAAAATACTTTCATTGTCATCTAAAAATATGTGCATGGTAAAACAGGAAATTCCATGCTTTATAGATATCCAAAGAAATATAATATGAAATCGGTTTGTTAAATGAAGGTTTTAAGTAAAGCGATTTTTTTTTCAGTTGAAAATTGTGATAAAATATTTGTTATTAAGGAAATATAGGTAAATATTTATCTGTAATTTCAGAACCAAAAAATATTTATATTTCTGAAGTTTTCAAAATAAAGATTTCATTTTATCTATCATAATTTAAATAATAATAATGATATTATGTTTGCTAATCTATAAAAGATATTAGAAAAATAATTTGTAAATAAGACAATCTTAAATTAAAAAAAATAATTAATGATAAATAAAAGAAAATAGGTTTTAAGAATCAGAACCAGAAACAATGGCGCCAACTTTTGAAAAATATTGAGTGTGCTCAAAAACATTTTGAACAAATACATAAATATTTAGTGGGCTCAATTAATAATGGCTGGATAGAGATAACAAATTATTCTGTGGGCTTGCGCCCCATGCGCCATATAAGTTGGCGCCACAGATCAGAAAGACACTTAAATTTATGCTTCTGTTTAGCTAACATTTTCGTATCTTCAACACATATATAATTAATTACATTGGCTAGGTAATTGATAAAAACCCTAAAACATTAAATTTGCATGAATTTATAATTTTTAACTGATTTTATATTAATGTAAAATTTTTAAACAGAAAATCTTTTTAAATAAACCACGTATTGGTATGCATTTGGGGAGGGGGAGAGGTCATCTCAATATTTATATATTTTAAATCCAAAGGTACCATTTTAAAGGGAACTGTTCTATCTTTGAATTAGTGTTATGTGCTGTGATAAAAATGTTTAGTTTCGTTTCAAAGTTTTAAACGGGTACTTATGAACAAACTTACTTTAAGAATCTCTTTCTTTTTTCTTTGCATAAATACCTTTACCTCTAAATATCAGAAAAAGTATATGATCCAGAATTGTCTTCTATTTAGAGATTTCAGTTTAATTTAGACTATAAATAATTACTATTTAGTTAATTTAAACAAGTTAAATTTATTTGCTAATTAATAAAAAAGTAATAATAACAAAAAAGCAAAACGCAACAGGTTATTGATTAATAATTAATAAAATATTGATAAATGTTAACAAAATTTGGTTTAAAAGATATATAATAGTAATTAGTATATAAAAATAGGAATTAACTGAAATAATAAATTAAAATTTTTAATTTAACTAAAAAAGGTTAAAAGTTATAGCAATAATTAAAAATAACAATTACAATTTAATAACAATTATCTAACTTGATAAAAAAATAAGAAATCGAATGATTGATAAAATAAAATTAACTCATTAAAAATTTAGACTGATCAAATGGAATTTGATATTTCAATAAAAATAAACTAAATATTGTACTTCAGAATCACTCACGAGATGGCGCCTGCACTGTGACTTCCTCGGCACTTCCCCAGGAAACACTAACCGGGTACTTCCCCAGGAATGACTTCCCAGGTACTTCCTCAGGAGTAGCGTCCCTGGGAAGTTGCTCCGTGGGACACTTCTGGGAGCTTACTCCTGAGGACACCGTAAAAGACTCTTCCCCGGGACGTCCTGATCTTGTCATTTTAGTATTAGGAGGAATATGGGATGACTTGGAGCTCCTGGGGAGGTATTGAGGAGCTTTTGTGCTATATGGGGTAGCTGACTTCGAAGGTTTCTTGACCACCTTAGTGAAGTAACAGGACACCTCTGTTTTTCTTTCAGGTACATTTTTAGAAACAAAGTTAAAATTGGCGAAAAAGTCTACGTAACTATCACTAATGTCAGTTCATTTTTACTTTTTCCAATTACTCCAGATCTCATGAATAAAATGCATAATTTAAAAAAACTGCAAAATTTATATCTTCATCCAAATGTTATTTTCGCATATTAGGTGAAAATAATTTTTATTTTACATATTTGGTATGCGGGAAGGGCAGCGGCGAAAAGACCGAGCGCGACTAATGACGTTGTAAAAAAAAACTGCGACTACTCGCGGGTTAATAGTTCTAAACATATTGCAAATTTTTTATGTTATGACATCAAAATTTATGATATATATATATGACATATAGATATGATTATACATATATATTCATATATGATATGTATGTGGGATTAAAGAATAAAGTATCCAGCAATAAAAGATAATAAACTCAATGATTTAATGAACGTGATATCCAAAATGAGACTCGTGTGATGATGCGTGGAAAGAACGAGGTGTTCTATAGATTTCAGCGATGGCGAGTTTGATGGATTTTTAATCCAAAGCTCAGAGAAGCTTATTTATACTGAATATTATTCAGTTCTACTGTTATTTTTGAATGCTACGTATATATTTTATGTCTATTAAACCTTTTTTATCTTATCAAGAATATTAGTTTTTCTTAATTCATAAGTAAATCACTCAATATCCCACAAGTTTTGGGGGTTCGTTGCCGGGATTTGAATGATTTCGCTGATTTATATTTGAATTTGAATTTCACGATGAAAGCTATTTTGTACTAAGAAGATCTAAGTCTAAGAAGAATGTTTTGTTTTTAAACTAAAACGTATTATATAAAAAAAAGGAACTGTTTGTTATATGTGTAATGATTAGAAATTATCCGTAATCAAGCCTGCAAGATAGTGCACTATATTGTTTTGTTGAAGTGTAAACAAAAATTATAATGTCTGTTCTGAATAAAGCTAGAAAGGCGGACTTGTTAACATTGTGTGATGATCTAGGTATAGTTGTACCTCAGAGTCCAAGAATCATTGATTTGATAAAGTTGGTGACGGAATCGAAGGATTATGAAGAAAATTTTGTAAAAGTTCGACTTGAAGTCATTGCCGCGGAGAGAATAGAAAAAGAAAGACTAGAAGCAGAAAAAGAAGAAAGAAGACTAGAAGCAGAAAAAGAAGAAAAAAGACTAGAAGCAGAAAGAAGATTAGAGGAAAAGAAGATGGAGATGGAGTACGAATTACGAAAAATTGAACTTCAAGGAAATATGACAAGTACAAGTGACGGTTCGGCTGTAACTGGTTCAGGTAAGCAACCAGATTTGTCTAAATTAATATCACACTTTGATGGGAAGGGTGATATTAGTATCTATTTAGCTCTATTCGAGAGACAGATTTCTAGGATGAAACAAAAGAGAATTGGGTCATGCACTTATTAAGTTTAATGCCGCTAGAAATTGCTAATTTTATAACTAGAGAACCAGAAACATTGACAAATAACTACGATTATGTAAAAAACTTGCTGCTCAAAAGATTCAAATTGACTCCAGAAGAGTTTAGGCAAAAATTAATGTCGCATAAGAAAGAAAACTCAGCCACTTGGCGCGATCTAGCATTTGAGTTAAGGAATTATTTAGAAGAATGGATTACCGGTCTTGATGTATCCAATTTTGAAGATTAAAAAGAATTAATATTAGTAGATCAAATCAAGAGAAGGTTACCGATAGAAATGAAAGAACATTTTATCGATGATCTTCCCAAAATTAAAAGTATTGATACATTAGTTTGTAAACTAGATGATTACGAAACAGCAAGACGTAATATTAAAACCATGAATAGAAATGCACACCACTTTGAAGAAAGGGAGCCAAAAATGCGTGAAAACAACAACACAAAACCATGGTTACCATATCAACGCTATAATACTTTAAGAAGACAACAATTTAAAGATAATACAGATAATTTAAATAAATCTTCTTATTTTAACCCTCTCATGCATAAATTATTTTTCATTATTTTGCATTATTGACTAAAAATCATTTTTTGGGATAAATGAAAACCCATTATAAAATAATTTTATTGTTGCACTATATGCTAGCTATTACTTATCAACAAATTGTATCCCTATAAATGAATGCTCAAAAGTTTTTTGCTTAATAATGCAATAATTATCTGTCCTCATATGAGGCCCGTATGCATGAGAGGGTTAATGAAATGAACAGAGCACAAATTATGTGTTTCAAAAGTAAGCGTCTTGGCCACGTTATATCGCAGTGTAATAATGTTAATAATAAACAAATAAAAAATGAAAGCCAAAATCGAAGTCAAAAACCACGTTTATCCAATCACAAAGAAGTGAATTCTACAGTAATCACACAAACCAACAGCGCCAAACCAGATTACATGAAAAATATTGATATTAACGGTGCAAAGACGCAGATCTTCTTCGACACTGGAAGTGATATAAGTTTGGTGAGCCATGAATGTTACACAAAGATGGGCTCGCCAAGATTATTTTCTAATAATATCTATTTGTCAGGTATAAATAAAATAGTTGTTCATCCTAAAGGATATTTTCCATATGAATTTAATATTGATGGTTTTCTAATCAGAACAAATTTGTATGTGTTAGAATCGCTTGCATATGATATTTTATTGGGATACGATGGGATTAGCAAATTAAATTTGGCGATAGATGAGAGCGGAATTAGGATCGTTGGCAAACGCAACAACATTGAAGTAGGTTACACTGAAATTCAGAAGAATTCTGATATAAAATTGAATCATGTTGCCAGAAATAGTAATGAGAAGAAAACTTCTACGTTAGATAAATCACGTGATGCAAATATTATAGTTGCAAATGAGAAAATTGCAGGAGGTAATCACTTGATTAATTTCGCGAAAGTCATAGAAGAAAATGAAATTGATTTGAATCACGTGAGAAATTTGAAAATTAGAAAAGAAATAAATGAGAAAGAAGAAAATTTAATTAGTAAGAAAAGATTGAATGAAAGAAACGAGGCATCACAAACAGGACGAATGAATGACCTAAAAGAAAAACGCAATTTATGTGCACGCGCCAATGAAAATAAAAATGAAACGAGGAAAGTTGAAAAATATTATAAACGGAAAACACGAGGGAAGATGTCGGGCCATTATATGCCGACAGATGGCCATACTGGTCCAGCAAAAATAACTGGAATCGTAAGCTGTGTCGCATCGCAAATAGTAACTTTTAAAATGATATTCATCTTTTCAAATTAAAATGTTTTATAATAATTCTTTGCTAACATAATAATTTAAAATAATGTTTCTTTATTTTAAAATGCATTTCTAATATTTAAAATAGTTTTTGTAAAATAATTTGTATTTTTATATTTCACTTATTTAACTGTGTATTATTGTGCATCTTTTGACTGTAACTGTACCTTCTAGCAGTTAACATATTTTTTACCTAATAAAGTTTGCGTGCTTGTTCTAAAAACTTAATTTTATCGTTATTTTTATTTAAAAAGTATGTAGTGTGAATAAGATTGGTTTTAAAGATTAGTTATAAAAGTTATTACTCTTGTTAGCTACACGTACTAACATCGGTAGCTACAATTGGTGACCCTCGTTAACATAACTTATTCAAAATGCCTCTTACCGACCAAAACTCCGGATCAGCAGAAGTTAGCAAAGTTAGCATCGAAATTCCCCCATTTTGGACGGAAAAACCTGAAATGTGGTTTGTTACAATTGAAGCGCAATTCAAGATAGCCGGAATTACGTGCGACGAAACTAAGTTCAATTATTTGATCGCACAGTTGGACCCGAAGTTTATGGAGAATATATGGGACATAATTCAAAATGACACTCCAAATAAGTATGCAGCCGCGAAAGACAGACTTTTAAGCACTTTTAAAGAAAGCGAAAATTTGCGCATCAAACGACTTCTCACTGGCCTGGAATTAGGAGATTTGAAGCCCAGCCAACTCTTACGTAAGATGCAAGCATTAGGCGATACGAAGGACGTTTCAGAGAAAGTGCTCAAAACTCTCTGGTTAGAAAAGCTCCCGGATTCAGTGAAAAACATAATTATTGTCAGTGATGAAGATTTAGAAAAATTGGCCAAAATGGATGATAAAATCACTGAACTGAACCCTAATATGGAACTTGCCAAAGTTGATAAAGAGACTCCCAGCTATGCAGCCCTCTTCGATAAGATCTCCAGCTTGGAGCAGCAGATTGCAAGTTTGCATGTTCAACGATATCGTAGTCGTACTCCTCATCGCCGTGCTGGCAGATACAGAAGTCAATCCCGCAAGCGTTATGATCCTAATGGTAAGCTTTGCTATTACCACTTCAGATTTGGAAAAAAATGTCTTCCTGAGAAATGTAAACAACCCTGTAGTTGGCAACAAGCGGAAAACTCCACCCAGCAGTAGAGTCAGCGGCAAGTCCTGCTGCAAAGAACATAGATTGCCGCAACTACAGACTATTTGTTCATGACAAAAAAACTGGTGTGCGCTTCTTAGTCGATAGTGGTGCTGATGTGTCCTTGGTTCCAGCAAACGTAATAGCAGAACAGCCATGCTCATATGTGTTATATGCTGCCAATGGTACTGAAATACCAACTTATGGTATAAAAACACTGACACTAGATCTTGGTTTACGACGTGCATTTCAATGGCCATTCATAGTAGCCAAGGTGAGTAAAGGAATTATTGGTGCTGATTTTCTTATTGACATACATAAACGTAAATTAATTGATGGCATCACACAATTGTCTGTAAAAAGTGAAGTTTCAACAATTTCTGATGAGTGTTTTATAACTACGTTTGATCGTACATCCCAATTTAGTGATTTATTAAATTTATATCCTGATATTACGAAACCTAATATTTTAAATAAATCAGTTAAACATGAAGTTAAGCATTACATTGAAACAACAGGTCCACCAGTGCATTCTAAGGCACAACTAAATCCTGAAAAGCTTGCGTTGGCCAAACAGGAGTTTCAATTCATGCTTGACAATAACATAATCCGACCTTCAAAATCCCAATGGGCCAGTCCCCTTCATTTGGTTAATAAAAAAGATGGCACCCTAAGACCTTGTGGGGATTACAGAAGATTAAATGACAAAACCATTCCAGACAGATACCCCATACCCCGAATTGAAGATTTTCATAACATATTAAAAGATACAGTTATTTTCTCTAAGCTTGATTTAATCAAAGCATATTATCAAATTCCAATAGCTGAAGAAGACAAGCCCAAAACTGCAATAATTACCCCATTCGGATTGTTTGAGTTCAATGTCATGAGTTTTGGCCTGCGGAATGCTCCTGCCACGTTCCAGCGATTTATTAATCAAGTTTTTCAGGGGTTAGATTTTTTGTTTCCCTATTTGGATGATGTGCTAGTTGCTTCGAGCTCAGAAGCCGAGCATAAGGAGCACCTAAAAATAGTATTTGAGAGATTAAATAAGTATGGCCTGCGCATTAATGTTGCAAAATCAATAATGGGAGTTAACCAAATTGAATTTTTGGGATACCTCATTAATGAGAAAGGTTCCTCACCCCTTCCAGCTAAAGTCCAGGTTATCCTAGATTATAAATTGCCAGAAACCTTGCACGATCTACGTACCTTTCTTGGTATGATTAATTTCTATCGCAGATACCTGAAAGATGCAGCACAAACCCAAGCACTGCTTCATGAGATGTTAAAAGGTGCAAAGAAAAAGGATCGCAGAAAAGTCCCTTGGACAGATGAAAGTATCCAGCAATTTGAAAAGTGCAAAGCTGATCTAGCTAATGCTGCACTTCTGTGTTTTCCAAAACCTGGACTCCCATTATCTCTATGCACAGATGCTTCAGATTGGGCAATTGGTTCAGTTTTAGAACAATTTGAAGACAACATGTGGAAGCCAATTGGTTTCTATTCGAAAAAACTTAACGAAACTCAGAAAGAGTACAGTACGTATGACCGTGAGTTATTGGGAATCTATCTTTCCATCAAACATTTTAAATACCTTTTGGAAGGTCGCGAATTCACAATTTGGACAGATCATAAGCCTTTAATATTTGCCTTCAAACAGAAAAATGAAAAGGCTTCTCCAAGACAGTTGCGCCAGCTCCAGTACATCTCTCAATTCTCTACCAACATCCAACATATTAGTGGCATAGATAACGTGGTTGCTGACACCTTGTCCAGAATAGAAACAGTTTGTGTTATCGACTATGATGAAATAGCTCAAGAGCAAAGTAAGGATGCAGAATTCAAAGAATTATGTTCTAGTGACACATCTTTGGACTTCAAACCTTACACTCTGGCATCTGGAAAAACATTATGGTGTGATACCTCCCACAACAAGATTCGCCCATATATTCCTCTCAAACTCAGGAGAGAACTCTTTCATCAAATCCATGGCTTGTCACACCCAGGCATAAAATCTACCGTTAAAGAGATGGCTGTCAGGTTCATTTGGCCAGGAATTAACAAGCAAGTAAAAGAATGGGCTCAAACATGTATTAATTGTCAAAAGACCAAGGTAAATAGACATACCAAATCTAAATTTTCTACTTTTCAAGAACCTGATGAAAGATTTAATGTTGTGCATATTGATTTAATTGGACCTTTGCCTCCATCTAATGGACATATTTATTGTTTAACTTGCATCGATAGATTTTCTTGTTGGACAGAAGTTGTCCCTTTGCCTGAAAATAGTGCTGTAACAGTGAGCAAAGCATTTTATGAACATTGGATTTGTAGATTCGGTGTGCCAGGAACAATCATAACAGATCAAGGTAAACAATTTAAGTCTCAGTTGCTCAAAAACTTAGCAGAAATTTGTGGTGCAAAACTTCGAACATCAACACCATACCATCCACAGTGTCAGGGCAAAGTTGAACGCTTTCACAGAACTTTAAAAACAGCTATTAAAGCACACAACAATGTGAAATGGACTGAAATTTTACCAACAGTGCTTTTAGGACTAAGATCAGTTATCAGAAGTGACACGAATTATTCTGTAGCACAGATGGTTTATGGTACAAATATTAGACTGCCAGGTGAATTTTTTGATAAACCAACAGTCAGTACAGATTCTGACACTTTTGTGACTCAGCTACAGAATTATATGGAGCAATTAAAACCCATGCCTACAAAACAAGCAACACAAAAAACAATATTTGTACATAAGGATTTAAAATCTTGCTCCCAGGTGTTTATTAGGGTAGACCGAGTAAAAAAACCTCTAGAACCGGCCTACCAAGGACCCTTTTTGGTAGTCCATAAATATGATAAATATTATACTTTGAAAATAAAAGGCAAAAATGTCAATATCTCAATTGACCGGCTTAAGCCAGCCTATATGTTGACACATGATGAAATTCCAGAGAATACTAACATGCCTAGTCACTCCCATACTCCACAAGTCATTTCTGATGATCAAATATTGCCTTCAACAACACGTTGTGGCAGAAAAGTTAATTTGCCAGTTCGCTTTAAAGATTGATTGTCAATTTTTATTCTTGATATATTTCTCCTATTCTTGCTTAGTTTATGATATGATTTATAATATTGAATTACATGTTTAAATTAGCATGGTTTCATATAGTATTTAAGTCGAGTAAATAGTCTTCAATTTTAGTAACCATTAATATTTATAATCTCATAGATTTCAGATAATTTTCTTTTATATGAGATTATTTAAACTTACTACAAGACGATACTCTGAGTAATAACAATTTTATGATATAATTTATAAATGTTACTTTTTGTTTTTCTTTTTCTTCCCCCAATGGTGGATAAAGTTGCATTTATAGTTGTTGCATTTATAGTTGTTGCATTTAAATTAATAACAATTCTATACTAGTTTAAAATTAATGTCACACTGAAAACAGAAATAGATTTTTGTGGATATATACGATTATTATTATTATTATTTTCATTAAATTATTTACATTATTATTTTGAAATGTAATTATTCTCTACCATGATTTCTGTTATCGTAACTTAGTTACTGGTAGGGGAGTAATGTCGGGCCATTATATGCCGACAGATGGCCATACTGGTCCAGCAAAAATAACTGGAATCGTAAGCTGTGTCGCATCGCAAATAGTAACTTTTAAAATGATATTCATCTTTTCAAATTAAAATGTTTTATAATAATTCTTTGCTAACATAATAATTTAAAATAATGTTTCTTTATTTTAAAATGCATTTCTAATATTTAAAATAGTTTTTGTAAAATAATTTGTATTTTTATATTTCACTTATTTAACTGTGTATTATTGTGCATCTTTTGACTGTAACTGTACCTTCTAGCAGTTAACATATTTTTTACCTAATAAAGTTTGCGTGCTTGTTCTAAAAACTTAATTTTATCGTTATTTTTATTTAAAAAGTATGTAGTGTGAATAAGATTGGTTTTAAAGATTAGTTATAAAAGTTATTACTCTTGTTAGCTACACGTACTAAAATCGGTAGCTACAAAGAAAATAATATTGAAGGAATTAATGCAAATAAACAGAAATTTATCAGAAATTACAAGAAGCGTGATTACAATGATAAAGATGAAGAAAAGAAATATTATTCGAGAAATAATTTTAATAGAAAATGTCACAAATGTGAAAATCGGAGAAAATATTTAAGGGAAAGAAAACTTGAAATTTTTGAAAAAGAAAAGGCTGAACCATGTGAAAGGAATAATAAAACAAGCATCAAAGCAAACTTTAATGGTCCACGTAGAAATCTATATTTCTGGAGTAACGATAATTATAGAAAGCAATTTAACATGATCAGAAAAGTACCTAACAGATATGAATTAAATGATCCCGTGGTAATCCAAGAAATGCAGTATGGAACAGGACTGAAAAGGAGAAAATTCCATGGACCGAATAAAAACATTATAGAAAAATCACATGATCATTATGATGCAAAGAGAATTGGAGACCATGGTGGACAACAAGATATCTACTATTGCAGAATACATCAAGCCATGGGATAACGCATCTGCATAACGTGAGATGCTTTTATTTTATATTTACCTGTTTTATTTCTATAAATTTGTGTCTAAATTTTTATAAACAGCTGCCGAGGACGTCAGAAACGTCAGGATGACCGAGAATGTGGGATTAAAGAATAAAGTATCCAGCAATAAAAGATAATAAACTCAATGATTTAATGAACGTGATATCCAAAATGAGACTCGTGTGATGATGCGTGGAAAGAACGAGGTGTTCTATAGATTTCAGCGATGGCGAGTTTGATGGATTTTTAATCCAAAGCTCAGAGAAGCTTATTTATACTGAATGTTATTCAGTTCTACTGTTATTTTTGAATGTTACGTATATATTTTATGTCTATTAAACCTTTTTTATCTTATCAAGAATATTAGTTTTTCTTAAATCATAAGTTAATCGCTCAATATCCCACATATATATATGATTATATATTATGAAAGTTTCAAAATAGTATGTAGAAACATGACTTCGGAAAAAAAACAAGTGATCATTAAAAATAAATAAATAAATATATAATCCAGCAAATTTTTTTTCACAGCTCCCATCCAACTTCAAATTCCATTTCGGTTCAACCTGCAATCTGACCCCAACTCGACATAAAGAGTTTCCTTGACTCGAAACTCGATAAGAACCTGCCAAAATAGCTTTCGACGACCCGAAACCCAACACAAATTCGACGCATTTGAAACAACACCCGATCTGAACCCAAAATAGTTCAACTCGAAACTCATTCCGAACCCGAAATAAAGCTTTATGTTGTGTTTTAAACGGAAATTTCGTTTCTTGTTTTTTATATGTTCAAATGAAATTATTTTTTTCATGACTAAACGAAAATATTTAGTAACTAAAGCTTTCTATTTCTTGAATTGATTTAATGTTATGAAAGACTAGATTATAGCTATTCACTTAAATAGCATTTTTTTTTTCTTTTTCGCAAATGTATGACTATATGGATCATTCTCATTGAAAAGGAAAAAAGAAAATGCAAAGGGGAAAATCCCCCTAGATTCTATAATTTTTTTTAACTATTTTACCAATGACGTTTATTTTTACTAAAAGCTCTACTTTTTTGCCATCTACTACTCATATCCTTTTTTAAAAAAATATTTCTAAACAATATATATATTACAAATTTAAAATTTTTTCGCCAAAAATAACCTTTATACTATCTTAATTTTCTTATAATAATATTCAGTACTTACTTCAAATTATTAAATTAAAATCTTGTTTCTAAATCTAATCTGTTAATCCTTATGCAGACGATATAAATTCTTAATTTGCCTTAAAAAACGTTATACCAGTATGCGTAAATTTAAAAAGATGGCTCTAAATTAAAAATATTCTTAATTAAAACTTTATTTCTTAATATTCCAAATAAAACTGATTTCTTCTATGTTTTTATCAACCCTTTTTAAGAAAGTCTTATTAAATTTATTCCAAAACCATACCTTTCAAAATATATCATTATTTTATTTTATCTATTTATTTATTTTTCCTACGTCAACCTTTGATGTGTGCATATTAATAAATTCATTTCTTTTCTTTTTCTCTTAAAATTAATCATTTATTAAAATCGTCTGCCTAAGATATTTAAAATTCTGAGTCAATTATAAATTGGTTAAATAATATTTTTTTTTTAAATAAATTTATCGTTTGTGGAAAATAATCTCGTAGCTGGACAAGAATTCTGTTTACATAAAAGAATGATGGTTTGAGGTTACAGAATGTTCCAGAACTTTCTTTCTAGTTTAAAAAGGTGGAAGTCTCGAGATGAAAAAGAAGATTTCTTGGGTTGCTTCTTCGATGAGGACAGCTCGCTGAAATAATGATGGAATTTTTGCAAAAGGAGCTTTTCCTTCCTCATTATTACGAATTTAATAAATGAATTTACAGCAGCCCATGACTAATTATTGGATCTTCTACATTTATTTATTTATTTTGTTTTTTCCCTCGCTTGCCATGACTGTGTGTTTCTTTTTAACCAGTGGAAATAATTCGAGTTCTCCTTAAATCGTCACAACTAATCGAAAAGTCGGACAGGATTAGTTATCTGTGCTGCCTTTTTAATGAATGATATTTAAAGAAAATTGCGATGGAACGAAGAAAAGCATGCTATCGCCGAAGTTCGATTGAAGGACAGCCTATATGGTATTTTCAGCTTGCTAATGAATAGTACTTGCTTTGAGTCTGATGTGGATTTTCTGACGCTTGATGTTGATCTGTGCGCATAAATTTTGATTCAGTATTCATGGTCATATTGAAAATTTTTGAAAATTAATGACTTCAAAGTGGTGAGTATGCAAGAAGTATTTGATGAGGAATTTAAAGACGATTGAATTTTATTGAAGATTTTTCAAAAAACTGTAAGTTATATTATTAAATGTCTTGATTATTATTTTTACTCTTTTTATGATAGATGAAATATTTATTATGTATTTATTTATTTATTTATTATTTTATTGATGAGAGTAATTTGAAGTTAATTTATTAATTTACTAATTTATTTATTATTTTATTATTTATTGTATGTTATGGATCTGATATAGTAATTTTGAAAAAATATGTAATTGATAGAAATTATTAACTTTGAAATTTATTGCGAATGATTTTACGATCAGGATTTAATAAAGAAAATAGAAGTGCTTCATTTATTCTAATGAGTAAGAATAAAAAAATTATGGAAGATCCTAAATTCGTACCGTTTGATCCGAGTTCTGGAATGAACATTTTGTCATGGTTAACATATTTTGATACAACATGTGAAAAGGAGAAGAAAAATCTAGAATGGAAATTTAATTTTATTGCGCAATATTTGAAAGGGGAAGCGCAAAAAATTTATATCAATGACTGCTTAAATTGTACGGATTATGAACAAATTAAGAAAATTTTGATAGAAAGACTCATTGAATTAGACTTCCCGAGTTTTTCTCATTTTTCAAATCTGAAATTAGATAATTTAGACAATTTAGAAACTTATTTTCGTAAAAAAGTGGAAATTGGTAGGAAATTACATCTTAGTGAAAATATACTATTACAAGGTTTAACTGATGGTTTAAAACCAGAATTCGAAAACAATATTATTATAAATCCTCCTAGTAGTACCACAGAATGGTACCGGGTTGTCAAACAATTCGTGGAAGTTTCCACCCCAGTAGTTTCAAACCAAGTAATAAATCAACCATCAGCTAGACAAAAGTTTCAACCTTTTCAACCAACAAGGCCCTGGATTCAGCCAGTTAGGCCCAATAATACACCTAAGAATTGGATTCCCAAAAGGCAATCTCAGTTTCAAAGGCCTACAATTTGTCAAAATAATTATATTGAGAATTCATACCCTTCAAGACCTTGTAGGATATGCACAAATAGGGGTGTGAGTAATGCTTTTCATTGGGAAAGAGAATGTATTTTTAGGAATGAGGTACCATCCTCTGATACTCTTCCAAATATCTCACAAAATAATTCTCATAATATTTGACTATTAATTGTGTATGGATGTACAAATAATTATAATTTGCCATGTGTTGTAGATACTGGCTCAACTATTGCAATATTGCCAATTAAATTTGTTAAAAAACTTAATGCTAAAATTGAGACTATACCCTCAGTTACCATTGGTCAGGCAAAAGGATTTTTACATATAAATAAAAAATGTAGTGTTCTTCTAAAAGTGGGTAAAATTAAAAAATATGTTAACTTTTTAGTATGCAATACAAATTTGGATTATGCTATTTTGGGGTTAAAAGAATGTTCTAAATTTAAATTAACCATATAATGTAAAAATTGTACTGTAAGGCAGGGAAGGAAAATTATAACTAACAGTATATCCATACATAATGAGAGATCCCTTCATTTCAATACAGTAAATATGGAAAAAGTACAACAAAACAGGGATCAATCTAATGAATTTGTAACCTCAGAATATAACAAAAATATGAAATTAAATACTGGTAATACTGTAGCAATAGATAATTATGATAATGAAACACTGAATGTAAGTAATCATGATATAGAGTTACAATCTACTTGTGGAAATATTATGAAAAATGAAGACTGTGTTGAATATGATCACGCAATTAATGTGCATCCTGATTATAGAGGTTCCATGACTCTTCAAAATTTTCGCGATAATTCGGATTCAGATTTAACTGGGGAAATAAATTTAATTCAAGATGTAAATTTAAGGGAATTAGTTCATATTTATAGTGATATTTTTGCAAAGCATAAATATGATGTGGGTAGGATTAATATTGAACCACAACGCGTTATACTAAACTCAGACCTACCTATATCTTTGAGGCCCTACCGAACATCTCCTCTAGAAGAAATAGAAATAAAAAACAAAATTCAATCATTGTTAGCAGCCGGACTGATAAAGGAAAGTAATAGCCCCTATTCTGCCCCTGTTACACTAGTTATGAAAAGAGAGGAAGGTAAAAAAACGCGATTATGTATAGACTATAGAAAATTAAACGCAATAATTAAAAATGATGCAGAACCCTTGCCCCGTATCGATGGAATTTTAGATAAATTGAGTAGTGCTCAGTATTTTTCAACTTTGGATTTAGCCTCTGGCTACTGGCACATACCAATACATCCATCCGATACAGAAAAATTAGCATTTGCAACCAATTTTGGACTTTTTGAGTGGCTCGTGCTCCCTTTTGGCATAAAAACCGGCCCTCCCATATTCAATAGAACCATTCGAAGAATCCTTAATAAATATAAAATCGACTTTGCGTGCCACTATTTTGATGATATTATAATTTTCTCTTCCTCATTAGAAGAACATTTAAACCATTTAGCTCAAATTTTTGACATTTGCAAACAAGAAAACATTAAACTTAAACTTTCTAAATGTAAATTAGGCCAAAATAAAATCAATTTCTTAGGTTATGAAATCACTAATGGAACTATAACACCAGCAAATGCCAATATTGAAACCATCAAAAATTTAAAACCTCCTTCAAATGTGAAAGAGTTACAACGATTTCTAGGTTCCATTTATGTTTACCATAAATTCATAAATAAATATGCTGAAATTAGATATCCTCTGAACCGATTACTTAAAAAAGACACAATATGGGAATGGAACTCAGAGTGCCAGGAGTCTTTTGAAAAATTAAAAAATTCTTTAATTGCAAAACCCATCCTCAAAATTTATGATCCTAAATTACCTTTACATATGTTTGTAGATGCCTCTCAGATAGCAGTAGGTGCCGTTCTAAAACAACCTGATAAAGAAAATTTCTTACATTCTATTGCTTATCATTCTAGAATTTTGAAGAGTTATGAGCAAAATTATTTCATAACTGAATTAGAATGTTTAGCTATTATAGATACTCTTGACAAATTCTATCATTACTTTCATGGTGTCAAGTTTACAATTCATACGGACCACGCATCTCTAGTATGGTTAAAGAGTGTTAAAAACTTAAGAGGTAGGCTTTTTAGATGGTCGCTCAAACTTAGTATGTTTGATTATGAGATAAAATATGAAAAGGGTTCAACAAATGTCGAAGCAGACATGTTGTCACGAAATCCTGTTTGTCATTTTAATCAACATATTAGTTTATTGCTAGATAGGAAAGAAATTATAGAGATGCAAGACAAAGACAATGTTTGTGACAAAAAATATAAAAAAGAGAATTGAATTATTATAGTTCAGAAAAAGGGATTCAAAAAAATTGTTGTACCAATGTCATTAAGAAAAAAGTTACTCGATATTGCTCATGATAATTTTGGACATTTAGGGATTCAAAAAATGCTTAATTTAATATCTCCCAACTATTATTGGCCTAATATGACAATAGATATTACAGAATTTGTTAAACATTGCGATACCTGTCAGAAAAATAAAAAACCAAAACAGAAAAGATTCGGCTTATTACAAGCTATGCCAGCAACAGATCAACCTTTTGAATGTCTTTCTATTGATACTGTTGGTGGATTTAACTATTACAACTCAACAAAAATATTCTTACACATAATAATAGATCATGCAACTAGATTAATTTTGGGCTTTTCCCTCCAAAAATGTTACCACTGAAACATACACTAACTGTTTAAAACAAATTTTCAATATCAAAGCACCTCAAAAAATACTAAGTGACAGGCATAAATCTTTCAGATCTCCAAGATTTAGGAAATTCCTTAGAAATCATCATGTTCAACAGCGTTTTACATCCGCACATCATCCTCAGACCAATGGAAAGGTAGAGCGCGTTAATCAGACTATAGTTACCAGGCTTAAATGTAAAATTAATTCCACTTCTTCTAAAATACCTTGGACTAGATTATTAAACCAAGTCATCGAAGAATACAACAATACGCCCCATTCTATCACCAAGTTCCCACCTGCCTATTTATTTTATGGTCAATTGCCTTATGAAAGCCCTCCTTTAAAACAGAACTATTACCCACCAGTAGACAAAGCCCTCAAAATTGCGAAAGCGCGAACTCAGGAATTTCACCTTAAAAGTAAAAGACTCTATGATCGAAATTTTGTCGAATGCCCATGAAAAACACAAGACTCTGTAATTTATGAAGAATTTAAATACCCTAACACTCGAAAATTAGAACCTACTTTCTCTGGACCATACAAAATTATAAATAAACTTTCTGCTATAACTTATGAAATAGATAAATTTAATTATGAGACAGAACAGAATTCCGTTATTGTGCATGTTTCTAAATTAAGACCCTATTTTTCAGCAGAAGATTTTAAACTGTTTCATGAGCAACCCAAAAATCAAACAAAACCTCAGATACAATCACAATCACTAGATCAAACTAAAGTCAAGACAGTAGATTAAGTTTTAATTCTTATTCTTTAAATAGTTTATCACCATAATTTTCAACATTAGCAGGTATGTTCTTGGAGGCCTACAAGAATATTACTTGTTTTTGGGAGTTTTTGGGGTTAAATTGGGCTCCTTATGCAGGCATAAGGTGAACACTTTGATTGTAAAAGCTTTCAAATTGATGTTGATAAATTAATTTTAAGGGTGTTTAAGTCTAACTATATTTACTCATGTATTTGACATTAGTATTATTCTATTTATTCAGCAGATATTTATGTTATAACAGTTATAAAATCTAATGATTCTACTCAAACCTATAACATAATATGTGATTTTCAGTGATTGTGAAAACTACAGATATTAACAGTTTTTCAGAAAAGCACACTATTTTTATTTCTATTTCTCAATTAAGAATGACACCTTTTATTCCTATTGTATTTTATTATTAAAGTTTATAAACCATGTGTAGATAAATCATTATTCTACATTTGGCATTTGAAAACTTATAACCAAATTTGACAATTTTGTAAAAGAGTATCAGAGAGGGATTATTGTAAGGAAATACTGGTTGAGAGTCCATTTTCTAAATAGTTAGATTTAATTTTATTTGGATTTTGGAATTATTATGATTTTTTTTTATTTATACTTTCGGCTAGCAAAAAATACTTTCTTATGCTATTAGAAGATAAGAAAATTATTTAGTTGCTATGTAATTATTTTTATCCTCAGCCAATATTTTCCCTATCAATAATAAACAAACTGTGATATTTTCTTTTGATTATACTCTTGTTTTACTATTATTATTATTATTATGATTTCTATAATGGAGTTTAGTATTAATTATACTCTTATTGAGAAATATTAGGATATGGAGTCTTATTATACTATTACTTATTATTGTTGTTATTGTTATTATTTAAATTTCTCTATATTATTTATTATTGATATTGAGAGTGATGCTATTTATTATTGAAAAATTGATACATTACTAAGAGATGTTGGGTCCAACATAACATTAAAACCAAAGATTAAACTAGGTTTGAAGATTTTTAATTAAAGAGACTGCATTCAGAGAACATTGGAAAAGATTCTTTTATATATACTATTGAAAGACTTGTTTCATTTAAAGGACTTATTTAAAATAAACTATGCATTAAGTCATTGTAATTATTTAAACTTCCATGAGAACGAATTTTTATTGTTTTTATTATATTTTTATCTCTTTCTTATTAATATTCATAACTTATTTACTGTTATTATATGTATTATCTCCTATGCACTTACAAATGGTAAGTGATGTTGTAACATTATTGTATTTCTTTCAGGGAAATGCTCCTACCTAAATTTAATTCAGAATTATTTTCTCTTAACTATTTTATTTTAATCGCTAATATTTTTTATATTGCGTTAATTTTCTCTTCTTCCATATCTTGGCTTCCTGAGTTTGACAGTTTTATTCCAAAATTTAACTTTTCTAAATTATTATATTTCTGTTGTCTGAACTTGTAGTTTTATTTAACTATCAATTTCATACAAAGTCTTGGGGAGGGGGGATAATATTACAAATTTAAAATTTTTTTCGCCAAAAATAACCTTTATACTATCTTAATTTTCTTATAATAATATTCCGTACTTACTTCAAATTATTAAATTAAAATCTTGTTTCTAACTCTAATCTGTTAATCCTTATGCAGACGATATAAATTCTTAATTTGCTTTAAAAAACGTTATTCCAGTATGCGTAAATTTAAAAAGATGGCTCTAAATTAAAAATATTCTTAATTAAAACTTTATTTCTTAATATTCCAAATAAAACTGATTTCTTCTATGTTTTTATCAACCCTTTTTAAGAAAGTCTTATTAAATTTATTCCAAAACCATACCTTTCAAAAAATATCATTATTTTATTTTATCTATTTATTTATTTTTCCTACGTCAACCTTTGATGTGTGCATATTAATAAATTCATTTCTTTTCTTTTTCTCTTAAAATTAATCATTTATAAAAATCGTCTGCCTAAGATATTTAAAATTCTGAGTCAATTATAAATTGGTTAAATAATATTTTTTTTAAAATAAATTTATCGTTTGTCAAAAATAATTTCGTAGCTGAACAAGAATTCTGTTTACATAAAAGAATTATGGTTTGAGGTTACAGAATGTTCCAGAACTTTCTTTTTAGTTTAAAAAGGTGGAAGTCTCGAGATGAAAAAGGAGATTTCTTGGGTTGCTTCTTCGATGAGGACAGCTCGCTGAAATAATGATGAAATTTTTGCAAAAGGAGCTTTTCCTTCCTCATTATTACGAATTTAATAAATGAATTTACAGCAGCCCATGACTAATTATTGGATCTTCTACATTTATTTATTTATTTTGTTTTTTCCCTCGCTTGCCATGACTGTGTGTTTCTTTTTAACCAGTGGAAATAATTCGAGTTCTCCTTAAATCGTCACACACATATATATATATATATATAAATGTATGTAAAATATCATTCCCCTGGCTGTCCCCAACCCCAGAATTAGACTTTGAATCCACCAAATATTTATTAAATATTAATTTTAAAAAAATGTAATTATTAATATGGTATCACAATTTGTTCCTTTATATGAGGAGTACATATGCAGAGGTATACTATAATACAACTCTGTGAAAAAATACAATGAAGCATGTCCATCAATTTGGGCATCATTCCCCTGCACTTACAAAAATAGTTCTAAAAACACCAATAGATGCCGCTGGTTTCAAATTTAGCATTGATCCAATTTTAACTACTTGCTAGGAAGAGACATCTTAAAAGTTTGGAGTCTGTAGCCATTTTGTTTGTGAGTGCAGATGTTAAAATGTGGAGTTCCAAAACGAATATTTTTATTAGCCATCATTACCCTGGATCATTTTTTATGGACAAATTAAAGGTAAGCTTTTTTATTTTTTTTTTATATTTTTAATACATGTTTTTTAATTTGTGTAATCATTATAAAATTTTTTTGTCCTCCCATGTGGTTCTAAGGTAGATATTACTAACAAATCATCATTCCCCTAGCATCATTCCCCTGCCTGTTCTTAAAGCAGGGGAATGATTCTAGTTAGGGGAATGATGAGATTTTACAAATGTTATTAAGATATTGGCTAAAAACCCTATTAATACATTAATAAAGAAACTAAATGCTGTTAAATTTAAAAATATACAAAATTTGAATTATAATATAAATAAATGATTATAAATAAATGATTTTTTATATGAAAATTGAAATACTTTAGTTTTAGGTAATCTTTATATATAGACGCTACATTTTTACAGATTAGTTTGTTACAATTTAGGAAATTTAAAAAAGAACGAAAAATGTTTAATTTAGTTAATATTACTACTCAATTATTTCATAAAATTTGACAATATTTTGCATTAATTTGAAGTAGTACGTAATCATTTATTTCTATTGTTTCTTAATTTCAATCGGAAACTTTTTTTATTAGTTGTTTTTCAAGGAGAATTCAATGTAACTTATCTGAAATCTGTATTTTTCAATTTTCCTCAGTATTGAATCCAGGGGATGGCCCGTGAAAATTTTAAGATTTTGGGTTTTCAATGGTCAAAATGTGCATTCCCCCCCCCCCCCCGCCAGAAATCTACAATATCCCCCCGGAAAAAAAGTCTGAATTCAACACGGATTTTCATAATTAAAAAAGAAATTAATGTGTGTTTAAGATTTTTATTTTAAATGTATGATTAAATTCAGACGCTTCATTAAATTTGAATGTATTTCATTTTTAATTTTCATTTGAATATTTTTAAGTACCACTTTAAATTAAAGCATGTCTATACCTACAAAATAAAAAAAAAAGATTAGCTTTTACTTTACTAGCATCCTGTTTTATATAAATGGTTAATATGGGAAAATATAATTCTTTTCATTTAGATTAATGCTAAAATTTAATACAAATAAACAAAATTAAACTGATAACAAAACGATTTTTTTTATAAAAATTATCTTTGTTTTCAGGAAGATGCCATAAGTAAAAGAAAAACTGACTAGAGAGGAGAAAATAAAAAAAATAAAATAGAACCACAGCGCAAACGCTATCAAAAGATTAAAAAAAATTGACCCAGCTGCATATAAAATACAAAAAGAAAAGAAGCGACAGAAATACTAAAAAAAAAGATGAAGGGTGCGATAAAGCCTACTACAGAGATGACTGCCCGAGAGAAAAGAAGCAAGTGGAAACAATGAAAAAACAATTCCAGAAATTACCGAAAACGATCAAGTCTCACTAAACATCAAGCTTTGACTGTTGAAGAAGCGTCAACAAATGATAATTAGGAAGAGTTAAACACAAGCTCAATGTCAAATTTACTCAACGCTCCTTTATCTAATTCAAAATTAAGTAATGCTTTAATTGAGAAACGGAAATTATCTGGAAAAAAACGCGTATTGCGCAACAGGAGTGCACTTCATAGAAAATGTGTAAAAATGCAAAATCAAATAAAATGTCTAAGTAGAAAATTAGAAAAATATAAAAAACGTAACCAAAGATTGAATTTTAAAACTAACAGCAAACCAGAAGATATGAGTCCCAGGTGAAAAGCAGATTATTTTCTGAAGCGAAAAGAAAAGTTTTCTTCAGTTTTTAGAAAGGAACCTATATATATTCATTATTGTGAAAACTATGTACAGTAATTTAAATAATTATGTATATTACATTATTTGTTTAAAAATGTTCAGTGATATGAATTTTTTATCATTAATAGTTGACTGCAGTGCTTTATAGATTATTGAATCATTCCCCTGCTCACTACCATCATTCCCCTGGAAGTTGTTTTATTTTAATTATAAATAAAATATTAAATTTTAGGAGTTATGAACGATGGGTGATAATTCTAATACAAAATCACTTTTTAAAGCTATATATGAAGAAAAAAGTTATTTATTTCATAGTTTATAAATTTGTATTTTGCAACTTCCAAATTACCCTGTTTATGGAGAATCAACCATATATTGTTTTTACCTGTTTTTAATAATATATTTCATAAACTATGAATAATAATATCATTTTAAAAGGCAATTTTTATTTTTATATTTTTGCATTAATGTGTGACAAAATTAGACTCAGTAAAATGAATTTCAAATGTTTTAGCTAATTTGACATTGAAAATAGCTATACTAATCGGAAACAAGCATGTCACATGCATCCCTCTTCATTATGCAATTACAGCAAAAAAGTAAAAGGTGAAAAAATAGCGAAAACACATTATTTTCAAAACATATTCAATTTAATCTCATAAAAATATTGGGATAATTCAATTTTTTGATTCTTTTGAAATCTGGTGCAATTTAATAAGGAAATGTAATCTAATCAATTATTTTTTTTAAATTTATTTGAAATTATATTTTTGAAAGAAAAAGCAGAAATTGAAAATGGAAATATTAAATTAATTTAATTTAGCAGGTGTAAGTTTTTATATTCGAAACAGCAAATGTGCTGTTTATTGAAAGATTGTTAATTAAATTTTTTCAAGTTTCATAAATTCCGACACTTATTGCGAGAAAAATGAAATCATTCAATTTTTTCACTTTAAATACGTCAGAAAAAATGATATTATTACTTAATGAGTTATTTTTTATTCTATTATAATAAAATAGAATTAAATAGCTTGTATTTTCTTCGAAATAAAAAATAAATAAAAAGTATTTAATTAAATTTTTTTGAATTTTTTTAGAATTAAGGAACGAATATTTTAAAACGTAACTTCCTAATATTACAATTTATTCTTTCTTTTATTTAACACATTTAAGTAATATGAATTTAGAAATTGTATGTGTATCTGTTTGACTATCTGTAATCTAAACGCACCATTAGTGGGCCACTTAAGGACATTTGTCTAATTATTATTAATATATTAGGGAATTCGAATATATATATAGCCAAGTCCTTACCTTCGTGTATCAGAATAAACATTCAAACTTTTAAAATATATTCTTTAGAAAAAAGGAACAATAAAAAATATTACCTTCCTCTATGCTCCAGTAGTGCACATAGTAAATTTCTGATGCTCCAGTAGTTGGTCCCCCAGAAGTGGATCAATCCATTCTTGCGTTTAATGTACACTGTACAGAGGTTATATATTTTTTTACATTTCTACACTTAAACATACACAATAATGAAATCATATATAGAAGTTTTGATGATTACGTAAAATAATTTCTGCTTTTCTTTTGATTTTTCGAACAGTCTGTAATATTTTATAACTTAAAAAAATATCTGGCCTATTCGTTACTTTGTAATAGTGATAAATAATAAGATATACATAATAAAAAGGGGAATTAAATGCTGAAATGATTGCAAGATTATATTATATTTATAAAACAAACAACAAGAAGAAAAAAAATAAACAATGTGAGTGGGATTTAAATTTAAATGCATTTATTTTTCTTTTACAGAATTTCTTTAACAAAAGAATACAAATATTGACGATCTGCTTGTCTGAGTTCTGGTTGGGGTACCACTCCAACTATATCGGAAAAATTTATGCTAAAGACATCATCTTCCTAAACCCTAAAGGTCGCGCGCAGGGCCTAAAAGACCCGGTGTGCGTATGGTTTTTACAATTGTAACTACTAATATTTTTAAACTAATCTTCAACTTACTTTATCTCAAAATTGAAAAGAATTGTCTCCGTCTAAAAAAAGTGACTATTATAATTTGATTTTATTGGTGACAAGGTTAAAACCATTCAAACACTGGGTAAGCGCACGTTCTCCCGGGTTAATGACAAAGTCTTTTTTATTTCCAGTTGACTCCAGTTCTTGAACAAATAGCATTGTTTCTTTAATTTCTTGAACTACTCATAAATATACATATTTTTTCTGTATTCCTTTTTCCTCCGATTATTGAGACAAGTATAAATTGTTCCTTTTTCACTTCGGATTCTTCTGGGATATAGTACTGGGCCA
Organism: Maratus speculifer; assembly: GCA_964019185.1. NCBI lineage: Eukaryota > Metazoa > Arthropoda > Arachnida > Araneae > Salticidae > Maratus > Maratus speculifer. The sequence goes on along the minus strand of OZ025290.1, from coordinate 428,151,483 downwards.
GCTGGTCCACTACTGGAACAACTTGAAATTTAATTACCCAGAAGTGGGCCACCCCCAAACCTAATAATAAATTAGTTTTATACCTTTTAATCATAAGGATTAAAGTATTCATTTATACAGTGTATTAGGAAAAAAATATTGAATCAAAACTTACCTCTTAAGGAAAGCAGTAAGAATGAGCCACGCAATCCTTGTATTTTAAGACTGGAAAAAAACACCCTTCCAACTCAAAAACTTTCAGAATACTGAAGTTGTCCCTTTGTATGATAATAGATAAGGGCTCCTTGCTTAGAAGCCATCTATAAGTTAAAACCACACCAAAGTGTGTTATTGATTTTAATGGAAAAATATAATTTTAAGTATATTTTTTAGATCTTCGGTGCAATCTATGACAGAAACGAAATTTTAAGTTATTTGTGTGATAAGTTTATGAATTATAATTATTAAAAGTTACGTTGTCACATTTTTATCAATATCTCCTAAAATGTTAATCCTAATGTGATAGTTCTAAAATATCCAAACATGAATACACTGAATTTGTACTTTTCAAAGTTTGATAATTTTAATTATGAAATTATTATCCGAAAATAAATTGCAATCTACAATTTTCCATTCTCAGTTGAATCTTTATGGGAGACACTTTCTAAGTTGTGTTTTAGCCATGTGAAAGTTATGAGAAATCTTCGCAGAAAGATTTCCTGATATCGGCAGTGGTGTAGTTGGAAAAAATATATAATTCCGTAGATAAAGGGTTAAGTTTTAGGCCGAGTTAAAATATAAAACGAATTAATCTAACGAATTCTATTAGACCCGAGTTTTCTTATACACGAGTGTATACGACAGTTTTAAAAGCATCTTATATCTAAATGTGGTATAAAACATAAAATTTTGTAAATTGTTTCACTGTGCAATTTTGTTTTCATAATCGATAAATTTAACTTTGAAATAAAATCTTTCGCATGCATAAAAATATCTCACATTCCCCGGGAAATAATTTTTTTACATCAATACAAATATGACGTTTAAGTATGCGATTATCATCATTTGATTCTGAAATACTGAAGTAATATTTTATATTATTGCGTGCAATGCAATCGTATTAGATAATAGCGCTTGGTCGTGGCATTTTCTAGCCATAATTTCTTTATCAAGATTATTTTCAGATTATGACAACTAATCATTTATGACGATTTATAAGCAAAAATAAAGGTAGTAAATTGTATTATGAGTCACTGAAACTTAAAATACTTATTGTGTGCAAACTAGTAATTTTTATACAAGGCTCCCAAATGGTCCGGCAAGTGAACATCAATATTTTCTTCTTAGATTTCTCTTGAAATTTCCTCAGAAAACATCTTTTAGAGATTGTTTCTAGCACAAATGCTGTAGAAAATTACCATGAAATTTTCTATTCAAGAATACTGGTGGTAAGTTCGCGGACTATTTGGGAGCCCTGTTTATAGCGTTTTTAAATATTAAGTTTTCAAACAAAAACATTATCACATACAGAACTTCTATAAATATAAGTATGCACAATTTTCTGCTATATATATTTAGAACATACAAATAAATTTCTAAGTTGGTTGCATAAGTTTATTTACATAAAATTCTAATACTATTTAAAAAGAGGTATTTTCAGGTTATGATAAAATGTTTATGATAAATTTGCAAAATTATGTGAATAAAATATTTTTGAATTCTAATGGTAAAAGACATGTGCCTTTGTTGTTAAAATTTATTTCAAAATCTTTTGAATATTATTAACAATTCTGTGTTAAATTTCATGTATTTTTTAAATGTATTAATGTTTATATCAGGCATGAAAATAGCAAGAACACAATAAAGTCAAATTAATGATTATAATAAACATAATAAATATATGAAAGAAGAAAATAAACAAATAAACAAAGGAAGTTTGAAAAAAATCTTTAATATGAATCATTATCTATTATAATCACAAAATTTAATGTTTATCAAATCCTCACTTCTTTATAGATTTTCCAAAAGTTTATATACTGGAACGTAATTACACAAGTACCTTAACTTATATGCTTGAAATTTGGACTATCAACATTACGAGGATAACAAATAGTTTTTGAAATATTTTATGTAACTTGTTATTGCGGCATAGAAATATAAAATTTTATAAGTTGCTTCAATGTACATTTATTTTGTAAAAAATAAATCAATATATTTAACTACTTTGAAATAAAATCTTTTTGATGCAATATATATATATATATATATATATATATCACATTCCAAGACAAATAAATTTCAAAAGTAATAAAGCAATTCAAATGTGACATTCAACCATATGATTATTATCATTTGAGGTGGAAATATGAGGCAATATTTTATGTTATTGCGTCTGATACAATCTTATTAGAAAGCTTTTATCGATTACATAATAGCACTTGAGCGTGATATTCTCTAGCCTTAGTATATTCTTCAAGACTATATTAAGATTATGAAAACTAATCATTTGTCAACGATTTAAAGGCAAAAAAGAAAGTCAATTGTATTATAAGTCACTAAAATTAAAAATACGTGTGGCACTCGGGGACTGCCGCGGTAAAGCTATTGCATAGCATTTTTTATCAACTTATGCAATTATAATTTTTTATTTATTTTTTATTTATGCAGTTTTTTTTTTTTGTCTTTGATATTAATTCAAGTTTCACTTTTTGAGCGTGATGACCGATAACATTTTTTTTTCTTTTATTGAACAAATGAGCAGTTAATATCGTTTAAAATCACGAAAATTAGATCGCGAGTTATAAGCATTTTAAATTTTCCGATCCTCACCATTGGGCAGGTCTGCAATCAGCGAAAGCTACATTATCCTACCTTATTTTATCTTAAGACGATTCTTTTCTATATACATTCTATCAGGAATTTTTATTATTGAAACTATAGATTTATAGTAACTGAAATAAGAAATATAAGTTGGAGACTTGATAGCGTCTAAATATCTGAAAAAAAAAAACCGCGTCAATGTCTGCCGAAGTCTACCGAATTATACCATGCCGAAGTCTGCCGAACTGAAACGTAGTTAGCCGAGTGTTAGTTTTTTTTTTCGTTACAAAATTTCTACATTTTTCTTGTTACGGAATTTCTACATTCGGTCACCGCGCTCAAAGCCCGCGATAAAAGCTATGCAATAGCTTAAAAAATATATCTAAATTACTAATGTTTATTGAGTTACTAAAAATTATATTTTCAAACGATAAACGTTATCACGTGAGAAAATTCTATTAATATAAATATGCATAATTTTCTGCTATATATATAATTTTCTTAGAAATGAGACACTGTTGGTGACTGGAATACTGTAGTTTAAGAACCACTGGTTGCTTAAAATTTTTGAAAATCTGCACCTGTATTATATACATGTTTCAAACTTGAGTAATTTTCATTTGGAGCTATTTTATGTATGCGAAATACTCAGATTGTTGTGATTATCAGTTTTAAAAAATTCGTTTTTTGGATTTATTTAATTCAAGGAAAATTAAACTTCACTGACAAGAAGATTCACAAATTAAATTTCAGTTTGCATATTATACTGTAAGGAAACTCTTTTGCATTATACATTCATATAAAATATCTAATTCATTCCAATACCTAATTAATTAAAACTTCAATAATTACGTTTTAAAATAAAGAGGTATTTTTTTATGAATGGGTTTATAGGACTTAATTTTATAGCTACCGATTGATTTACATATTTTACTACTTATAATTTTCCACGCACATGGAAATATTAGTTTTATTAACAACGATTTCTGAAAATTTTCCACATAAAAGGCTCTCTTTTTTAATAATTCATAAGAAAAAATATTATGGTCATATTAGAACATTTTCAATTAAATATTTCAGAAAATAATGAATTTATCTTTTTTTGTATATTAAATAAATAACTGTTTTAAATAACCTTTATCACGTTATTTAATATAAATTCCTATATTCTTTTATTGATGTATACTAATCTATCCTGCCATAAAATATTATATTAAAATTAATTTATTTGATCTTTTTCAAGGTTAAAAAGTCAAAGCATTAAAAGTTAATTAAATTTTCATGGATAAATTATGTATAAAGAAATACAGTTGGCAAAAAAAGTATTTGTACACTTCATTTTTTTAAATTATAATGAAATTAAACAAAAGATTTAAGCAAAAAATACTGTAATACATTAATTTAACGCATTATAATATTATAGAAGCAAAAACAAAATTAAACGAATCGATTTTTTATATTATAATAAACAAATATACAAAAATATAATGCAAAAAAAGTATTTGTACACTATATTAATGTAATATAATTAATGAAAATTTAGTAAAATGATACAAATTAATATTTTGTGCGAATTCATTTAGCGTTTATGACTACTTCTAGATGGTGTGACATTGATTCCATCAACTTTTTTGTATCGGTCTGGTTAATGTTATTCCATGACACAATAAGAGCTTCTTTAAAACTGTTTTTTACCAATACATACTTTTTTTTCGGATTTTTGCATCCAATAGCATCTGCAAATTTTCTATTGGATTCAAGTCTAGAGATTTTAGAAGAATTACCAGTCGTCTTGGAGTATTGTCGTAAGCATGTGCTGATGATTACAGCAGTATGCTTTGGTCTTTATCCTGCAGAAAGTGAAAAGCTTCCTCTATGCATAATTTCTTGGCACAGTTTAATAAATTATGGCGCGACACATCAATGTATGTTAAACCTGTCTTCCCATTGTCAATAAATTTTAAATGTCCTGCTTCATTAGAAGCTATGCACCCCAAAATTATAATATTCCCCCCAACATGCTTGATAGTTTAAAGTATACATTTTGGATCTAGAACAGTTTTATTTTTACGCCAATTTTTTCGAATGCTTGATGGTAAGAAAATTCTGAATTTTCCCTCATCAGAAAAAAATACTGTTTTCCAAAAATCCAATGATTTACTTCTGTATGCGAAAGCGAATAGTATGCGTTTTCGCCTATTTGTTTCGCTGATGAATGGATTTTTCCTTGAGGTTCTTTCTTTTAAATCTGCATTGAGAAGAATATTTTTTATTGTTTGAGGTATTACTCTGATGCGAGAAGATGTCGCAAGGTCTCCAGCAAATTTTTGAACCGAACGCATAGGATTTTTTAAAGCTTTTTTAACAACACTCCTTTTTTCCCTCATTCTTAGTTTGCTAAGAAGTCCTGGTTTTCATTGAATTTCGATGCTTTTAATTTATTCATAGTTTCTCACTATACATCCAATAGTTGTAAATGGTAATTTAATAGCTTTTACAAATTCTTGTTGCGAATTTAAATTTTTATTATGCTCAATCATAGGATTTCATATATCTAGAGGTGCCTCTCTAGTATTAGGTTCTATACTCAATTATTTCAAGAGCAAATTAGATTAAATGTCAGACAAATATAATATGAACTCAAAAATTATTAACAGCTTCTGTAAAAGTAGTCCTTTTGAACCATAAACACTATAAAACACAGTACATATCAGGATGGAGAAATGTACAAATACTTTTTTTGCAAGAAATTTTTTAACTTTTCCTATTAGAAAATTATTTTACATCTTTATCGAAATTTTCTGTTGTGTAATTTAAAACGCACGATAAACAGATTGTATTAAAACTATTTTTGACAAAATATCTGTTTTTATTTAGTTAAAAATTAAAAATTTTAGAGTGTACAAATACTTTTTTTGCCAACTGTAAATATTAAAATTATATTTTACTAATTTTGGAAAAGTTGCGAGGGAGTGACCTTTGTAATAAAGGCACTCTAGCATTTTTGAGATGGTGATGTAAATGATTTAACATGTGTAAGCGTGAAAGCGACATCTATCATCTCTTTTACTTTAACTTTCTAGAGCGTGTGTGTCTTTCTCGGATTCAACAGTTATGTCGCGGTTAGAAGTAATATGTAAATTTATAGTATCTCAGGTTGCAGCATATAAAAGCTTGGAGTTTGAGTGCGTACGGTGTGTGTCTAGCGGCGTTAGCCAACTAGTGGTGTCTAGCGGCGTTAGCCAGCTAGTAGTGACTAGAAGCTAGCTAGGTGGTGACGACAAGCAGAGGGAGTGATCTAGAGCGAGTGATATCAAGTATTATCGAGCCTTCAGTGAGTTGACAAGGAGTTTTGGAAGGCAAGTCGAGAAGTTTGCCGTTGGTAAGAGTTAATATTGATTACGTTGAATATTTTCAAAGTTAATAAAGAGCATATATACAACCACGGGCTGTCTAACAAAGTTCTATCTAGTAGTCTAGAGGAAGTTTAAGTGAGAAGCAATCTGAAGTGCCCCAATTGAGTTAGTTCCGGAGCTGTGAGTATAAGTTTAATCCTTCAGTATTGTTATTAGTTATTAAAATTCAAGAACTGCTCCACTGCCCTTGAGCCCTAACCGTTTTAAATAAACTGTTTTTATCTTATGTTCTGAGTTATGTCTCCATTCCACCCCCACGCTAAGTGTCCATCCATTACAAAGTGATACTCAATTTATTTCAAAATATCATTTTTGGGCTTAAAATTCACATAAGAATAGACAGAAGAGGAGTGTTTGAAGTTAAGTAAAAAGATGTAAAATCAGAAAATCTACACAAATTTAAAATATGTATACGCAAATGAAAAGTTTGAAAATGTCTACTTAGTGGGAAACCTTTTCAATATTAAATAACAGTTTGACATTACTTTGGTTCTACCATCACTGCAAAAAATGAAAACAATTACTGCCTACTCGGCTACAGGAGATGTTAATGTCAAAGTGAGCTGTGTAAATCAAGTAATCTGCATTTTGAAGTAAATTGTACATAATTTATAAATGTTATTTTATAGTTTATATGTTTGATTTTTCCTGATAAAGCAATGTTGTATTTTTATTACACTCATTTTTTATTATAAAGATAATTATCATTTGATGATCAAAAATAGAAACTATTGATTTTATTCAACGAATTGGTTGATGATGCATTTTTAAAAAGGGAATTTGGCGTTAAAGCTTTTTCTCGTCCATAATTTGGTAATGAAACAATCCTTATCCGAGATTTTTTCCAATTAATTATTTAAATTAATTAAAGTACATTTTTCACTTTAACAGAGTAGTATTACAGTGCAACTATTTACTTGGTAGTCCAAAAAAAATAATTTGAAAAAGTATTTTGAAATAATACCTATAATTCCTCCAAATCTATATTTTAAAGGTTTATTTTTTTAGCAAATAAGGTACTTGTACCTTATATGGATAGTGTTCTCAATATGGACACCCCTAATATTTTTAAATGTAATAATTTTGATCGAGAGCTGACTCAACATGTCCACGAAGAAAAGCAGTTGAAAAGATAATTAAGACTGAAATGTGCAAAAAAGCGCGCTATTTTTCATTTACAAGGAAACTTGTTGTTTTGAGGTGCGCTGATCATAATTACTTGTGAGCTTAAATTCTTATTAATTATGGTAAAATTACATTCAATATTGAAAAGTGGAGTGTTTTAGAAAGCTAATGAAACATATTTTCGATTACTATTGCATATTTTGCTGTAAAATATTTTCCTTATATTTTTGTTACTAGATTTAGTAAAAATACGCCCGATTCCCAATATGGATACCTTATGTCCCCATTGACTCCAACTATAAGAAAGAAGAAGAAACAACGTCGCCATGCAATAAATTAAAAAGGCATCAAAATGATAAAATCGTTGTTCAATAAAATGCCATCTGAACCATTCTCCAAGGAAAAAAAATCCTCCAAAATCCATTTCAAAAAATTAAAAAGAAGCCTTCCTTCAGTAGGGTATCTGTTGGCGAAATCGCAAGTACAAATGGTATGACTTCCTCAACAAAGGGGAGCTGGTACTGCTTCTCACGCAGTATTGATGCTGTTGCAGACATGCGGCGAATATGTCCATGTGGACTGTGTGGGACCTACCGTCCACGATGAAGAACTTTTTATTTGTTTATCCTGTGAGGACTGAGTAATAACAGACGTAAATTCTGCAGACAGGTGCAATAAAGCTAAGCAAAACCAACAATAATATTTCATAATATTTAGTAGTAACTGAGGTTCTTAGCATGAGTCTTCGAAGGGCCACAACTGAGAATGCCCTTCCTTTCTAAAGTGCATGTTCTGAAGATATTTACTGTGCCCCCTCCTCCCCGAAAATAATTTTAAGATATATTTTTTTATTCCCTTCTCTAAAATTACTTGGAAGAGTGGCTATTCCATACACTCTGTATAGTAGGTCAATAAGGAGCCACTTGCCCCTATTATGAACATGCATGTCCATAATAGGGACAGGTAGTTCCTTATATGGACACTTGTAAACATTTTTTGTTTTTATCATTTTAATGAAATCATAATACTTACAAGGTCGCTAATTTTAATAATGATAGTCAGTAGTCCAGGGATAGTGGTCACATATTTTTGGAGTCCTGTGACGTGTACATGGGGGGGGGTGAAAAAAGTACATTTTCCTTAGGGTGTCCATATTGGGCACAGGTACCTTAATAAAAAAAATTTTCAATCCTCTTTCAATTATTAAAGTTTGTTGAAAAACGTAATAAAAATGTATACAGGTAAAAATAGATTAAAGTAAAACTTAAATACAACCATCATGCATGTTATATACTTTAAAAAACTAAAATTAATTTTATTGATATAATGCTTTAAATTTCTTATATTCGGATTTAAAATCCAAAATAATTTATTTATTTATAATTTTTGTAAATTAAATTAAATATTTATAATGCTGAAAAATGTTTATAAAATATAGATATGTAAATAAGTTTAAATGTGAAAATTGTTTATATCTTAATAAAATAATATAAAACCTTAAATTAGCAAATAATGCGAAATATCTTTTAATTAAATACATCTTAATATGAAAATTTCAACTATCAACATCAGGGGCCCCACCAGTGTTTGAGAGGTTATACTCTCAAAACTGGTAGACGGAATGGGCTGGGTTCGAATCCTATTGCGCCCAACTGCCTAACCGTTCGGAGTTTTCTGTGGTTTTCTTCGAATCTGGGTAACTTTGAGTAAATGGGGATTAGGATCCCTTAGAATCCCCTCAGGAGGTCACTCAACCTCGAGCTTATGTCCCTAGCACTGATAATAGGCCGTCAGAAATAACATTATCACCAACATCAGGGTTCGAACTAAGACCTATCTGTTTACTAGCGAACTGCTTTAACTCCAAGCTGGTATTTGGAGAAGAAAAATATTGAAATTAATGTATTATCTAAAAATTTAAATTTCAAAAAGAATCGGATAACCCTGAAAAATTAATTTAGTTAAAATAATACTTAATTTTTTCAAAACATTATGATTTGTCATGTAACACGAGACATTAAATTACTACCAGAGGGGATCTTCGAACATGATTGCTTAAATCTTAAATTATAGTCGTTATATACACGCATGTTATTTAGTTCTCTTTACGATATGTATATATATATATGTTGTGAATGAATTTAAGATGATATTTTTTAAAACTGACAACTGTATAGATAAAAAATAACTTTAGGTTTATATAAAATAAAAGACACTTAGGAAAATGACACTATCAAATCTTAGTAAATCGATGTTTTAATTCTTTTATGAAACTTTTTGTTTCAAAATGACTACCCGATGCTTTCAAATCTGACATACCAAAAATGCCCAGTTTAAAACAAATTTACTTTCATTCGTTAAATCTTGTAATTTTCACCACGATTGTTGATTTTAATGGAATTATTTCATTTGTTATGATGTCGAACGAAACGATAACTTTCAGTAACATTTTATAACATGAAACACGTCAAACTACATTTTTGTCGTGTTCATGGAATAAAATCGCCGTCGTAATGTAATCGCAGAAAAGGTTTCTTCTTCAGCCTTCGAAACGAAAGAATGGGTGAGATCGCAGAAGAAAGACTTCGTACGGGGAATTTGACTACACTGTAAAAAAAAATTCAAGAGGTTACTAAATTTTTTTTAGTAAATTCGTATTCCACAGAATTTTTTAGTAACCATTACAAACTTTTTTTTTGCAAGTGAAACAAGCATTTCTTTTGTAAACTGAACAAAAGAATATTTTGTATAACTAACTTAAAATTTTTTAGTATGAGTCACCAAGCAAATTTTAGTAATAGCTCCAAAATTACTTTTAATAACAATTACGTGCGTCCGAAGGGCAGGAGCTTCCTTCGAGCTGCATCCAGACTTCTGAAGCGATAGATTTTCGGCAAAAACGCAATAGATGGCAGCACCAAACATTGAGGCCAGCTCCAACAGGAAATTCATAACCCCTTTATTATAGAGTACTTACACTACATACATTCGGGGCGTACTTGGCGCTGTCCAGTATTGAACCCAGGACCTTTTAGCCTGGAGTCCGTTACTATAACCACTATGCCATCGAGGCCACACCAAGTGAGTTTTAGTAATAGCTATTAAAAATATAAAACTATTAACTCTATTCGTTGCTAACTTTTTTCTAGTAATTCTTACAGATTTTCTAGTAACCGACTAAGATTACTAAACATTTTTTAGTAATTACAAGGATTACTAAAGTTTTTTTAGTAGATCGACCTTTTTTTTTACAGTGTACCACCAGCAGAATATAAATACAAATAATTCATTCATATAAAAAAAACACATGAGTAAACGTGAATAAACTTCATTAATAAAAAATATTGTGCTTGTACGTGATCATCTTCATGATTTGAGAAATTCGTATATACAGTGAAACCCCCAGCAATTGTCACTCCAAACAGCGGTCACACCGAAAAACGATAATCACCGAATACTGGTTATTTTTACTGTTGGTTATTTTTACGGCAACACTGCCGCCAGCAGTTTTTGTCATAAATTAAACATTTTTTTTTTTTTTTTTTTTTTTTTTTTTTTTTACAGTGTAGATAATGATTTAACAGTTTATACTTTTTGCAATGGAAGACTTGTGAGAAAGTAATATATAATTAACGTAAATAACGTTATAGTAAAGTAGAATAAGATTTATGACGAAAATTAATTTGAGAATAATACGGGATTATCATAAAATTGTAGTGTAAAATCAAATTCTAATGTTCTTTTTATCTACAGAGAAATTAAAATTTCTGAGCTCAAACAAATTCATAACGAAAAGAACAACAAATCTGTGAAAATGAGAATGAATGTAGAAAGAAAAAAAATGGATTTTCGAAGTATAAAATAATTTTATGCATAATAATATATATTTTTTATTTTTTTAATTTTAATGCAATGTAATTTTGATCTTTAAGAATGTGGAACCATCAAAATTCGTCCCCCTTTATCGTGCTCCCAGTGTTGAATACTATTCAGAGGATTTAGTGTACATGTTTCAAGCTTAAATATTTTTTATTTAGCCATTTTCACTATGTGAAGTACTCAGATTTATGTATTTTTTGCTGAGTTTTGAAAAATTCGTTTTTAAGGTAGATTTAATTCAATGAAAGTGCAAAATAAATTTCTCTTACAATGATAATCATAAATTAAATTTCAGTTTGCATAATTTATTCTAAGAAAACTCTTTTACAGTATATGTTCGTATAAAATACCTAATTTATTTCAATACCTAATTAATAGAAAAATTCGTAAAGCAAAAAACAGCTTTTCTGCTTTGAATTATTCACGAGCCTATAAAACAACAAAAGGCCGGTTAATCAGCCATAAAGCAATCTAGAACTTCAATAATTATGTTTTCAAATGAAGAGTTTTCTTTTTCTCGTCTGTTATTGAGTTTCTTTGATTTAATTATATAGCTACTGATTTATTTACTGCTTATGATTTTTTACGCACTTCAAAATATTAGTTCTATTAAAATGAATTGTGAAAAATTTCCATATAAAGGTTTTTTTTAAATAATTCAAAAGCAGAATTTATTACGAATAATTTCGAATATTTTCAATTAAATATTTCAGAAAATACTGAATTCATTTTTTATGTATATTAAATAAAACACTGTTTTAAATAAACTTTATCGGGTTACGTTATATAAATGTTTCAGTCATTATTTTAATCTCTAATAATTTATCTTGTCATAAAATTTCATATTATAATTATTTTATTTTATGTTTTTTTCTCACTTTTAAGGCGTGAAATATGAAAACATTAAAAATTGATTTATTATTTATGAACAAATTATGAGTAAAGAAATAAATTTCATAATTATATTTTAGTAATTTTAAAAAAGTCGCATTAAACGTATTTCAAATTGACCTTTTTGGGCTTAAAATTTAAATGATAATAGACAGAAACAGCATCTCTGAAGTTAAGTTACAAGATGAAAATTCAAAAAAATATACACAAACTAAAAATATATATACGAATATGAACATTTTGAAAATGTCTAGTTAGTGTAAAATCTGGTTTATTAAATAGCAGTTTGATATTTTTCCGGTCAACCATCACTGCAAAAGGTTAAAAAGAATCCCTGCCTACTCGGGTTGTTTGTTTGATCGTATTTATAACGGACAATTATCTACACTTGGGATACGGGCCCTGAAGGGAGCGGGTGCCCTCCGATGGGGTCTTTTTAAGAGAAAATAACCCATATTTACGCAAGGAAATCCAAGATTTAAGGAAAAGCCACGGAAAAATTTGAAGAGTTACACCGTCGGCCGTGATTGGGCTCGAACCCAGCACCTGCTGTCTACCAGAGGCAGAACCTCGCGGCATCTTGTGGGCCACTGCTTGCAACTCCTACAGGTGATGTATGTTTCGAAGTAATTTATTAATTGATTTATACAAATCAATTAATATGTATTGCAAGGTAAATTGCTCATAATTTATAAATTTTATTTTATTATTTATAAGCTTGTGTTTTGCTAATAGAACCTAATATTGAATTATATTTCTATTTGTTTTCTGTCATAATGATTGTTAAATGAAATATATTACTGTCCGATGAATGAAAAATAAAAACTGTTGATTTCTTTCAACAAACTAGTTAACGATGTATTTTTTAAAGAAATTGTCGCCAAGGCTTTTCTTATCCATAGTTTGGCAATAAAATTGTTCTTAAGAAAAACTTTTCTTCAAGTAATAAATGAAATAAATCATAGTAGATATATCAATATAGCAGAGTAGTATCACAGCGCAACTAGTTTTAAGTATAGAAAATAAGTAGGTAAGTATTATCGCAGATCGCATAGAGGGTTTCATTTACCATCTCTTTTAAAACACTTTGTCCTTAAATTAATGAACCAAAACTGCTAATTAATAATTAATAAAAACTTACATAAATGGCAGCACCCTTATTTAACTATGGCACATAAATTAAATTAATGTTATATTATAAAATAAAGTATTTATAAAGCAGCTTTAAACTAAACAACCTCTCTTGATGTTGAAAAAAATAAATGAGATGTGTAATTTAAAAATGTAAAAAATGTAAATGAGAATACATACAACCTACAAGTTTTCTCAATATATAGCTTCAACAAACAAATATGAAAAAAAATGAAATAAAATCTATAATTACTCCAAATTCATATGTTAAAGATTTATTTTTTTGTTAATAATTAAAAATATTTTCAATCCCCTTTCAATCATTAGAGTTATTTGAGAAGAATAACAAAAATATTTAGAGGCATAAATAATTTAAACTAAAAAAAGAATAAACATATTATGCTTGTAATATATTCAAATTAAAAAAAATATATAAAATGTAAAATCAAATTATAGTGTTCTTTTTAGCTTCAGAGAAATTTAAAATTTTTGCTCTCAATCAAATTAATAACGAAATGCACAACAAATCAGTGAAAATGATTATGAATGTAGAAAGAAAAAAAAGTGATTTTAGTAACATTATATAAGTGCATGTATAATAATATGTATTTTTGACAGTTATTTAAATTTTAATGCTGTGTTATTTTGATTTTAAAAATGTGGAAACTCTAAAACATGGTCAATTTATCGTGGTCCCAGTGTTGGCCGCTATTCAAAGGTTTTACTGTATATGTTTGACACCTGAATAATTTTTATTTAACTATTTTGACTATGCGAAATACTCAGATTTGTGTATTTTTTGCTCAATTTTGAAAAATTCGTTTTTAGGGTACATTTAATTAAAATTCAAAATAAATTTCGCTTAAAATGAGAACAGTAAATTAAATTTCAGTTTGCATATTTTACTATAAAGAAACTGTTTTACATTATATTTTCGTATTAAATACCTAATTTATTTCACTACGTAATTAATTGAAAGTTCGTAGAGTAAAAAAAAAAAACTGCTTTTCTGTTTTGAATTATTGATGAGCCTATAAAATAACAAAAGGCCGGTTAATCAGCCATAAAGCAATTTCGAACTTCAATAATTATATTTTCAAATGAAGAGTTTCCTTTTTCTCGTTTCTGATTGAGCTTCTTTGATTTAATTATATAGCTACTGATTTATTTACGCATTTTACTGCTTATGATTTTGTACGCAATTGAAAATATTAGTTTTAAATATAATGAATATTGAAAAATTTCCGCATAAATGGTTCTTTTTTTAATAATTCATAAGCAGAATTTATTACGAATAATTTCGAATATTTTCAATGAAATATTTCAGAAAATAGTGAATTCATCTTTTACGTACGATAAATAAAAAAAACTGTTTTAAATAATTTTTTTTCGAAGTCATTTCATTATGTTAAATACTCAAATTTGTGTATTTTTTGTTCGGTTTTGAAAAAGTCATTTTTCAAAGCTAAATTCATATTTTTATTCAAGTAAAAATATTTTCTCTGACAAAGATAATCATAAATTATATTTCAGTTTGCAAATTTTACTGTAAGGAAACTCTTTTACATTACATTTTCTTATAAAATACCTAATTTATTTCAATACTTAATTAACTGTCTTTCATAAGCGAAAAAACAGCTTTTCTGTTTTGAATTATTCATGAGCCTATAAAACAACAAAGGGCGAGTTAATCAGCCATAAATCAATTTCGAAGTTCAATAATTATGTTTTCAAATGAAGTTTTCTTTTTCTCGTTTCTGATCCAGTTTCTTTGATTTAATTATATAGCTATTGATTTATTTACGAATTTTACGGCTTATGATTTTCTACGCACTTGAAAATATTAGTTTTATTAATAATGAATTGTGAAAATTTTCCACTAAAAGGTTCTTTTTTTTAAATAATTCATAAGCAGAAGTTATTACGAATAGTTTCGAATAATTTCCATTAAATATATCTGAAAATAATGAATTCAATTTTTACGTATATTAAAAAAAACTGCTTTAAATAATCTTTGTCGGGTTACGATATATAAATGACTTAATCATTATTTTAATGTATAATAGTTTATCTTGACATAAAATACATTAAAATTACTTTATTCTGTGTTTTTTTCATTTTAAATCTTGACGTAAAAAAGCATTAAAATTGATTATATTTTCATAGATAAGTTATGAGTAATGAAATAAATTTTACAAATTTTCGAAAAGTAATATTCAACTTATTCAAATTAACATTTTTGTGATTAAAATTCACATGAGAATTGACAAAAGCAGCATATTGGAAGTTAAGTAAAAAACGTAAAATTAAAGAATATGCGCGAATGAATATATATATACGCGAATAAAAATTTTGAAAATGTCTACTTAGTTTAAAATTGAGTTCATTATTAAACAGAAATTTGACATTTCTTTAATATAATCAACAAAAAAAAAGCATTTTTGACTTACAGGTGGTGTGTATTTCAAAATACACATATGTAAATCGAGTAATATGCAATTCGAAGTAAGTTACACGTAATTTATAATTTTTATTTTATTGTTTCTAAGTTTGATTTTTCCTAATAAAATTTAATATTGAATTTTAATCATACTTATTTTCTGTCATAAAGATTCTTAAATCCAAAATATTGCCATAGATTATCAAAAAATAGATATTATTATTATTTTTTTCACTAACTTGTTAACGATGTATTTTTTAAAAAGAAATTGGCATAAAAGATTTTCTTACCGATAGGTTTGGCGATAATACTGTTCTTATCTGAAACTATTATTAAAATTAAATAATGAAATTAATAAATGTAGATTTCTCATTTTAACAGAGTAGAATCACGACGCAACTAGTTATAAGTATTAAAAATGTGTAGGTAAGTGCGATCTCAGATCGCATAAAGGGTTTCCTTTACTATCTTTTTAAAACACTTTATCCTTAAACTAATGAATCAAATTTGCTAATTTATAATTAATATAATCTTACATAAATGGCTGCATCCTTATATTTAATTCTTCAAGTCTGATATTCCCCCCATTTTTTTCATTTACTTTTACTTTCATAATGTTAACCGTAGGTATTCAAATAGATCTAATATTTTAAAAATTATATCATTGTCTTAAATCTATTAAATATAATTATTTCGTGTACTATTCAATTCATACACACACACACACATATATATATATATCATCATCATCATCAACCGTTTTCGATCCACTGCTGGATGTAGGTGTCCCCCAGATTTTTCCAATGTTTTCTGTCTAATGCTTTCGTCATCCAATTTACACCAGCCACGTTTCTAATTTCGTCACTCCATCTTACTTGTGGTCTTCTTCTTGGTCATTTTACATCTCTGGGATACCACTGTAGTATATTTGTGCCCCATTTATTGTCTTGTCTTCTTGCAATGTGCCCAGCCCATTTCCATTTTAGCTGCTTGATTCTTTCAAGGATGTCAAAAACTTTTGTTTGATTTTTTATCCAGGTTATCCTCTTTCTGTCTCTTCTAGTTATGCCTAGCATACATCTTTCCATGCTTCTCTGTGTTGTTTGTAATCTTTGTATCATCCGTTTTGTTAGTGTCCATGTTTCTGTTCCGTAGGTTAATGCAGGTAAAATACATTGATTAAAAACTTTTCTTTTCAAACAAAGAGGCATACTACTCTTCAGAATAATACTGTTCTTCCCGAAAGCACTCCACCCATTTCTTATTCTTCTATTGATTTCATTCAAGATATTATTATCCGATGATATTTCCTGTCCTAGGTACACATAACTTTGCACTTCTTTAATCTCAGTGTTCTTGTAAACAATTTTCTTTTTTGATGTAAATGAATTAAACATCACCTTAGTCTTTTCTAAATTTATTTTTAATCCCACATTGATGCTAGCTTCTGCAAGATCATTTAGCATAATTTCCAATTCTTCAGGACTGTTGCTGAAAATTACAATGTCGTCAGCGAACAGGAGATGACTTAAAAATTCTCCATTTATTCTAATCCCTTTGTTTTCCTAATCCAGCTTCTTGAAGATATTTTCTAAGACAGCATTAAAAAGCTTGGGTGAAATGGTGTCTCCTTGTCTTACTCTTCTTCGGAGCTTGATCTTCGCTTTTCCTTTATCTAAACGGATGGTTGCTGTTGCTTTCTTGTAAATCTTCTTTATGATATTGATGTAAGGTTTGTCTATACCAATGTCCTCCAGAGAATCTACTACTGCTGATGTGTAGACGGAATCAAAAGCTTTTTCATAATCAATAAAGGCAAGGCAGAGAGGTAAATTATATTCTTTATGCTTTTGTATGAGTTCCCTTACTGTTTGGATATGATCCATTGTGCTGAATCCACTTCGGAATCTTGCTTGTTCTCTTGGTTGAGCTGAGTCCAGAGCTGATTCAAGTCTTGTCGTTAAACCTTTGGTGAAAATTTTATAAATCACAGACAGTAAGCTGATCGGACGGTAATTGTTAATGTTTTCCTTCTCTCCTTTCTTGTAAAGTAGTACCATCACAGCATTATTCCAATCTTATGGTACATTTGACCTTTTGAGACATTTGGAAAACAGTAAGGATAGCCTTTTTGCAAATTCTTCTCCTGCTTCTTTGATAAGGTCAATTGTAATTCCATCTTCTCCAGGGCATTTATCTTTTTTCATAAATCTAATAGCTTGTAAAACTTCATCTGTCATCACTGGGATTATCTCTTCAGTTTCTGTTAAGATTTCTCGTTGATCGTGTGCGTTGATTTCCCTGTGATATTCACATTTATATAGATCATTATAGAATTTCTCAACAATGTGTACTATTTCGTTGCTGATTTTGGTGATTGTTCCATCTGCTCTCTTCAGCGCAAAAATACCTTTCCTTCCAACACATAACTTGCGCTTAGCTGATTTTAAACTTTTGTTATCTTCCAGAACTTTTTTAACAACATCACAGTTAAATTTTCTGATATCTTCTGTAACGCATTTTCTTACTGTTTTATATAATTCAGCATATTCAACTCTTGATTTAGAATCATTTATCTTCATTTTAAATTCTCTGCGTTTTTTCATCAATCTTCTTGTTACTTCTGTTATTTTCTTTGTCTGTTTTACTTGTGCATCACCGGCTATCTTCGTAGCAATTTCTTGTAGAGTATTGATTAGCTTCTTGTTCACTATTGTAACATCTTGCTCTTTTTCTAAAGTTGATTGAAGTACTTGGAAACGGTTTTGAAGTTCCAAATGAAATTCTTCTTTATGTTTCTGGAGGTTTATAATATCGATTGATTTCTTTGAGTGTAACAAAAGCTTCATTCTTTCGACTTTAGTATTTAGCAGCAGTTTGCATCTAACCAATCTGTGATCGCTTCCTGCATTGAAGTTATTGAGAATGCTGCAGTCCTGAATAAGGTACTTTTTGTTGGTCAAGATGTAGTCGATTTCACTTGTAGAGCCATTTGCACAACGCCATGTCCATTTTCTTTGTGGCTTTTTCTTGAAAAATGAATTCATGATATACACCTGTTCACATTCTGCAAACTCAATCAATCTGTTTCCTCTTTCATCTCGCATACCATATCCATGATTTCCTACAGATAATTCACCTTTCTTCTTCTCTCCAATTCTAGCATTCCAGTCTTTCATTATTAATTTTATGTAGCAATTTCCCTTTTGATGCATTGAATCTACTTCTTCATAAAAATCTTCAATTTCTTCATCAGAATAACTTATTGTTGGTGCATACATTTGTTTAATTTGCAGCTTGTATCTTTTGGACACTTGTATTACTAATCTTGCAACTCTATCTGATGCACTATCATATTCTACAATGTGATTCTTCCACCTTTTATGAATCAGAAATCCTACACCACTTGTTCTTCCATCTTCTGTATCTCTGTAGTATAAAACATGTCCGCTAGCAAGATCAATCTTTTCTTCGCCTTTTTTTCTTACTTCACATAATCCTAAAATGTCCCAGTTGATCTTATCTAACTCTTCTTCAAGTTCCTGTAAACGGTTTTCAGAAGATAGGGATCGTCCATTGTACGTAGCCAAGGTCATCAACTTATGGCAGCCAAGCCGAGCCCGGTGATTTATAGCCCCCTCTGTCTTCATGTCTGTCTGATCGCTGCCGTAACCAGGAACATGCAGACTACCGGGAACTGAGGGCCGTGATTTGTTTTGTGATTTCATGGTAAAATAAGGGGGGTTGTGGCCAAATCCCTCCACGCTGGCCAAGTGGGTTGGAGGAAGTCCATCCGCGTTCGTTCCCCTTGCACTAGACAAGAGTACTAACAGGCTGTACCGATGGAAAGTGCGGATTGGACATTAAGTCTCTGCTCCCAGTCGATTCCTTTAAGTCCTCTTAGAAGGCAACTAAAGGGTCTTCTCCTGGTTGATAAACAGAGGCTATTAAACAGCCTATATATATATATATATATATGATCCCAGTATAAAGAAACCGTTTTTGGAGACGTTTTGAAAAGATCGAAATACAACAGGGTTTAAGAACTTTATTTTATTACTGCTTTATAATTTTTTTTTTTTCAATTCATCACATATGACTATCTCAGAAAAGTAACCTATATTTTAGATTTAAAGAGTAAAATTTATGTATAGAATAAAGGAATTGCCAACGGTGTATGGAAAATTTTACAAACTACCAAAAAAAAAAAAAAAAAAAAAAAAGAGAACGGTTTTTAGAGAAGAAAATTTCAATTATCATCGTTATTACTAAATGTCGACACATAAAGGAAATCATAATAAGAAAGGCATAACCATATACTAATATTTCACTATGTAGAAAATAATTTCTACGTGTACAAAAGTAATTATTAAGACAAAATAATACTCGATGAAAATACATAATCTATTAATAGTACATGAGACCCAAAAAGGTTTAACAAACAACGTCTCTTGATGTTTAATATACACTATATATTTTCTCAATAGATAGTAGCACCAAATAAATACAAAAAAAATATATTTTGAAATAAAATCTATAACACTACCCAACATCAAAAATGTTTCGGGCTCAAAAATAGTTATTTCCGAAGTATTTTGTCTCGCTAAACACGAAAATCAACATAAAAAGTTGAGATTAGCTCTTGTTTTCGAGGTAGGAACTAACTTGAGAAATCTCATTATGGCTGTTTTATAGGAAATCGAATGTTCGGAAATTAGTACTCCTAATAGCTGTAATTCCCCTCAACTGAATTCTCTGTGTAGAATCCAACCAGAAATCAAGATCACAGAATACAGGGTTCGTCACAAGAATCTTCTTCATTTATTTGAGAAGAAAGAGCATGTTGTTGCTTGCACTGATGTAAATGGTTTGATGAATTCTATGAACATAACTCATGATCCACGGAAATGGAGGTTATTTATAGACGCTTCCAAACTTAGTTTGAAAGCAGTCTTACTACACAGCGCCAACATTATTCCTTCCATTCCCATTGGACATTCCATTCGCACGCAGGAAACTTACGTGAATGTGAAATTACTTCTCGATTCAATCAAATATGAGGATCATAAATGACAGGTTTCTGGTGACTTGAAAATAATTTATTTACTCCTGGGTATGCAATTAGGGTATACCAAGTACTGCTGTTTTCTGCGTTTGTGGAACAGTCGAGATAGAAACTCTCACTTCATAAAAGACAAATGGCCTTCAAGAAATCTAAATTCCGATGAGAGAAATGTCCAAAAAAAGCCTCTAGTTAATCCAAAAAACATTCTGCTTCCACCACTGCACATTAAGCTGGGATTAATGAACTTCGTGAAAGCCATGAACAAGGATGGAGAGGCTTTCCAGTACCTTAGAGCAAAATTTCCAAGAATGAGTGAATCAAGGGTTAAAGAGGGAATCTTTGTGGGCCCTCAAATTTGCACAATGATGAAGGACTTTGCTTTTGACAAAGTTTTGGAAGGGAAAGAGAAAGCAGCCTGGGAAGCCTTCAAAAATGTGGTATGAGGATTTTTAGGCAACAGAAAAGCCTAGAAGTACCAACAGTTGGTGAAAGAACTCCTACTAAAATGCTGTGACCTTGGATATGAAATGTCTCTGAAACCACTCCCTCCTCCCCTCCTCAATTTCCTCCACTCCCATCTTGATTTTCTCCCTAAAAACTGTGGAGTTGTAAGCAATGGGCACGGTAAAAGGTTTCACAAAGATATTTCTGTAATAGAACGCTGATATCAGGGTCGTTGGGATGAGTCAATGCTGGCCGACCACTATTGAACAAGAGATGCTCCGGTGTTGACATACAAGAGGCAATTCAAAAGGAAACATTTGCAAGAATAAGCTAAAGCAACAACTGCTTTCTGAAAAATGAACATTCTTTAGTGGAACATGCCTTTTGTATTGTATTTATTACATAGGAATTTTTATCTTCAATTTGCTTTTAAATCAATGTATGGGATGTTGTGTATCTTTCTCAAGTGGGCTGTATTGTATCTTGAAAACAAGAGCCAATAAAAAATTTTCATTTACATATTCGTTTTTTTCAACTCAAAATTAGTAGGAATTGACTTTCTAGAACCAGGAAACTGACGAAAATATTTTTTTTGTTGCCTAGTGTAATTATTCCAAAACAACAATTTAAAGAAACACCTTTTTCGTTTATATTTAAAAATATTTTCAATCTTTTTTCCATTATTAGAGCTATTTGAGAAACGTAAAAAAAATATAGAGGTAAAAATATGATAAAAAGTTAATTAAATCCAATTTATTTTTTAAATCATCAGATTTTAAAACATTCACCTTTTATATAAACATTTTAATAAAAATTTTAATTTTTCTTAAGAAAGGTGTTATAATAAAAATAAAAATAAAAATAAAATAATAATAATAATAAAAATAAATATAATAAAAATAAAAATAAGAATAAAAATAAATATAAATATAAATATAAATATAAATATAAATATAAATATAAATATAAATATAAATATAAATATAAATATAAATATAAATATAAATATAAATATAAAAATAAAAATACATTATATCGAGACATTGTATCGAGAATAATTTATTTATTTATAATTTTTGAAAAATAACTTAAATTATACATTTATAAAATTGAAAAATGGTCTTAAAATTTTTGATATGTATATAAGTGCAACGGTAAAAATAGTTTAAATTATAATAAAAATATTATACTACGGCTGACATTTCTGTGGCTAAATTATCATATTTAAAATTAATATCAAATGCACTAATATTTTTTTATATAAATACTTGTATAATAAAACATAATGTATGCATGAAACAAAAGAAATCACGCGTCAAGTCAAAAGTCCAATTTCAGCAGTTCCCGTATACAATTGAAAAGGTAAATAATTGTGAATCGAATTATTTCAGAAGTCCTGTATATAATGGCCCTATATGGATGTGTATCTATTACTACATGCATTCCAAAATTTAGTACACTTAAGAAATGCATATACATCCCCTGAATATTTATCATCAGTAATTTCCGCTAATAAGGGAAATGTCTCTTTCTAAAATTCAAAAAAAGCTGGGAGAATTCTAAAACGCTCTTCCAACATTTATTTCTCAAAGACAGTACTGTAACCGATTTCTTTTGTGTATTCTTATAAATTAAGTACCAATGCTGTGAATGTCGTATCCTAAATACACCATACTTTTGTGATATTATTGATTTATATTAGTTTCAATACATTTTAAATTACATAATCAGTACACTACAAATGATGTTATCCTATTTACTATAATATAATAAAATTATTTTGAGTGCCCCTGTAAATGAACGATTAATCCCACACATTTCATATACAATTCCAAACATACCTAGTTAACCTAAATATACTTTATCAATTGTATGAAAATCTAGGTAAATTTGCGGTAACTAAAGCAATCACACGCGGACAGACAAATCGATTTTATAAACAGTTTGGCAACTTTGTTGAAAAGGTTTTAAAAGGCTTTATGCTTTTTTTTTAAAGATGCTTTTCGCTTTTTAATGTATATTCTGAAGCTGTAAATGTTAGTATGCGCAATTATTCATACCAGAAAATATTTTTTTTATTAATTACCTCACAGGCTATCAAAGCCTGAGAGCTTAAGTTCCCCCCCCCCGTTCTGTATTCGCCCGTTCTGTATTCGTTCTGTCCGACAACTCATAAAAAAATATCCGATTCACTTGAAATATATATTTTTTTTATATAGGCACATTCTGATAAGGCGCTTCCCTGTTTAATTCTGTAAGTTCATTCGATAAGAATTAGAAGGGGAACGGGGGCTAATGCCCCTCCCCTTAATTTATATAATGTGTTTTTCTGGCAGAGTTATCAGTTTTCGTTAAAAAATTTAAATATAGGATCATTCTGATGAGGCGCCTACGTGATTAGTATTAGGTGTTGACTGGATAAGTATAAAGAAGGCGAAAGGGGGCTAATGCCCTCCCCTTATTTTATATAAATGGGTTTTTCATGCAGAATTAACAGTTTTCGTTCAAAATGTCGATATAAGATCATTCTGATGAGGCACCTCCATGATTAGTATTAAATGTTGATTGCCTAAGTATAAAGAGTGATAACGGAGAAGAATACATCTGCCCTTAATTTATATAAATTAGTTTTTCTTGCACATTTATCAGATTTCATTGAAATTTTTGACATAGGATCATTCTGATGAGTCCCATTCTGACACCTCCAAGATTAGTTTTGCGAGTTCATTGGACAAGTCTAAGAGGGAGGTAATGGAGGAAACCTCTCACCCTCTTAATTTATGTTAATGGGTTTTTCGCGCAGAATTTATCGATTTGCTTCAAACTTTGGATATAGGTTCATTTTGATAATGCGTTTCCCAGATTTGTTTTGGGAATTCATAGGATAAGTATATAAATAGGGGTTTGGTTAGACTACCCCTTTTAATTTAGGAAAATGTTTTTTCTTGCAGAATTAACCGATTTTGTTCAATTTTTGGATAAGGTATATTATGATATTATACTTGCCTAATTAGCTGTAGGATTCTTTTCTTAAGGATAAAGTGGGTATGGGCAATTCTCCCCCACCTCCCTTAAATTGCATAAATGGATTTTTACGCAGAGTTATCCGATTTGCTTTAAATTTTTGATGTAGGGTCTTTCTGATAATTCGAATAACTGAATAGTTTTAGAAGTTTAATTATCCGATTTTCTCTGAATTTTGAATATAGATATTTTATATAATAAAGCATATCCCCGGTTAGTTTAGGGTGTTCAATGATATAGTATAAAAGTTGGAAATGGGGGGAGCGATTTCCCCATTTAATTTGTTTTTCGAACAGCATTAGGCCTTGGAAATACAAGGCTGTAATATACAATTAGTATGCGTAGCCTGTGAGCTCAATGCCATCAGTTTAACTTGGCAATATTCTTTTTATTTTTTAACACTGCCTTCTTTACAAGGCCGGACAGAACAGAAAGAACAACATTTTTAATATTTATACCTAAATCTTTGCTAGTGAAAATACAAAGAAAAACATTTTTTAAATATCACAAATAGTTCATGGACATAAAACGGCTATTTAAATGTTTTTTGGATATTTTTCAATAATATACTTACTATCAATATGCATAGAATGGATATACAGTTAGTTATATTTAGTTAATTAAAATATTAGATTTACAGTATTAACAACTTTAATCTCGAGGTTCATTTAGGGCGTAATACTGATACCTATAAAAACTTCGAGTAACATTCTTCTACTATTAATAATATTTTTCATCATCTAAAAATATCTTTTATTTTTAATAACAATGGTCTTATATTTTCCGAAGGCAGAAACTTCTCATAAAAGAAAATCCGAAGTAATTCATCATTTAAAGGCGTACAATTTACCTGGAGGATCAGAATTAATCAGTATCTTAAACTTCAATGTTAATCAAACAATTGTTCAAAGTTTCAGGCGTTCTTTTTAAAATACTCAGTTTAGAAGAGATAGATTTATGTAGCTACGATAAATAATTCTAGAAATTTGGATTAATTTTAATATTATTGTTATTTTCTTTATATAAAGATAAAAATATATCTCAGCTATTGAACAGATTTTATTTTATTTTTTTCAAAATGCGCTGTTTTAAAAGTTAGTAACCGAATGTAAGAATGAAAAGTGATTAAAGAAACTTTATTAAAAAAATGCAACATAATTTATCATTTCAAAACGTACAATTCGCCTTGGAGGGTTAAAATTATTACGGATACCTACATAATCTTTGAGTAATATTATTCTTCTATTAATAATTTTTTTCATCATATAAAAATATCTTCTATTTTTAATAACAAACGTTTTTTATTTACCGAAAGGAAAACTTCTCATAAAAGAAAATCCGCTATAATTCATCATTTCAAAGGCGTGCAATTTACTTGGAGGATCAAAATTAATCCATATCCCAAACTTCAAAGTTAATCAAACTTTTGTTCAAAGTTTCACACGTTCTTTTTAAAATTCCTGATTTAGAATTATTATTGAGATTATTAATGAGATCTGTTTATTAATGATGTATGTGAAAAGGTTTAATAATATTTTTAATTTCAAATAATTTTTATAAAATTTATGGTAATAAATTTTATCTGTATTAAATATTTTATTCTGTTTAAATACTTTTATTTGTGAAATATTGCAAAGACAATCAGTTTTAATGTACCTATGTTCATTATTAAATAATGTACAACGATGTTTGTAAAAAGCAAATGTTTATTTTTTATGAGAGGGTACACTTTTTTTAACACATGACAAACTGAAGATATTTTCGATACTTCAACAGGACAAAACTACGATGGAATAAAATAAATTAAAACGACGCAAACGAAATTTGATTAAAACAGAAAAACATTAATTTAATGTGCATTATTTAATTAAATGCAAAAAGTTCTGAAACTATTTCTTAATTAAGAAAGTTTTTAATGAAATAAAGTGGAGTAGTATTTCTATTGTCTTTTCATTGTCTTTTTAACTCGTTTGTTGAATAACACTAGGTTGTGAAAAAAAGGATACGAAGAAATAGTTTAACTTAATGGAATTACTGATTGTAAACAAAATACCCAAGTTCTTGAAATTCCAAAAATAAAATGCGAGTGCCTATTGAAAAAATAATGGAATTTATTATTTTCAAATCATTTAAAATATGACGTATGTATATACAGGGTGTTTCAAACGATTTTGTCAAATACGGCACGTGTGGGTCTGTCAGGTTACGAGGGAAAAAATTGCATAGGAACTCGAGGTCGGAAGCGGGGTTTGAATCAAATTTCCGGACACGATAGATCAATGAAGATTTCCGTGAGACAACAATCACTTATAAGTTAAAATTTTTTCAAATAGAATTTTCAGGTTCGGGTTGTGTTCATGTCCATAGAAATTATTTTGTTCTGTTCAGATCCACTTGCGGTTATTTGGAATAATTTTGTCCGGTTCAGAATTGGCACGGGTAAGATTTCGGAGTTTTTCAAATTGAATTTTTATGTTCGGTTCAAGTTATATGTATACAGAAATTATTTTGTCTTATGCGGGTCGGGTTGTAGTTCATTGGAATATTTTTTTCCGGTTCAGATTTACATCGGGTCAGATTCCGTTTTGTTTTTCATATTAAATTTTAGGTTCGGTTCGAGTTGAAATTTTGTCTTTCTCGGATTGGTTTGTTTCATTGGAATGATTTTGCCTAGTTCAGATTTGGTTCAAGTCAAAATAATAATATCACTAAATTTCTAAATTTCTAAAATTCTTATTTCATTTTCCCCACCCTCTCGACTAATGTATCTCGAATAGGTTTGATAACGGTCTTTCCTTCGGATATAGGTTTGTTAAAAAATAAGTACGCTTCTGGAGGTAAAAATTAGAACTATCATATTTTACAGAGTTTACCACAATTTACCTTCTATTTAGTGAAGCAAACAGCAGCGAACCGCGTAGGATGAAGCTCTTATAGATCATCATTGGACTATTAATTGAGGGGCGGTTACTATTATTTTCGAATAGAAATTTCAGAAAAATTCTTAAATTGCTATTTGTATCTCAACCCCCACATTATCTATACCTATAGATTGGAAATCGGAGTCCTGTGGCGGTGTAAAGTTAAACTAAAGTACTTTGTAGCACGTGCATGGTTAGGCTATTTAGTTCATAGTTAGTGTTAAGTTAGAATTTGGTAATGGTTAGGTAACAATTAGGTTGCGATTAGGTTGTGTTACGGTTAGTCTTTGGTTATATTTAATTTCCGGTTAGATTACAGCTAGCTTATGGTTAAGTTACAGTTAGGTTAAGTTTAAATTGCAGTTAAGTTATGATTAGATTACCAATAGACTATGATAAGGTGACGGGTAGGTTACATTTATTTTATATTTAAATTACGGCTAGATTACGGTTAAGTTGCAATTACTTGGCAGTTAAAGTGTCAGTTAGGTTACAGACAGGTTATGGATACAGTACAATTAGCTTGCGGTTAGGATTTTGTCTACAGCGTGAACATTGCGCATGCTTTGATTAAAAGCATACACACTGTAAAAAAATCCGTTAAATGTACAGCAAAAAGTGCTGGCAGCAATGCTGTCTTTCCCTTTAGCTAATCACCGTGTATCGATTTCATTCAAGGTATAGTCGGATTTAAGTGATATATCTAGTTTGAAATTCAAAACATTTAACGTGAGATTTCTATGAGGAAAATAATAATTAGTTACGTGACTTAAAAGTGATTTTTTTTTATAAATATCAACACTTTAACAGGAAAATCACACAATTATTGGACACAAACTCCTTTCCGCTTGTCTCATTCCAGTCATTTTGACTATTTTTACAATTAATATTAGTTTTTTTAATAGATTTTTCTCACAGTCAGCGGCCACGTATTTCGGATAATGCGTTTCCACTTATTTCGAGTAGAAGGGAAAGGCATACAAATTTCAAATTCCTTTAGTAATATTATTATGGACTCTAGTAACGCCCGGCGTGTCAGCTGTTTAGCATAAAAATATCATCTTTTTAACTTAACATAGTCTGATAATCAGAAAATCAGTTTTTAATAAGGACATCGCGTCTTTTCGATGGCCTTATATTTAAAAAAATATTTCGCATCATCAATTATGTGAGCAGTTAGATATATTAAACCATTATTACATTTCCTTTGGATAACGCATAAATAAATCAGAAAGAATTGCGCTTTTTTAAATTTAGAAATGTATTACAGATTTTAGCTTTTTAATTACAAATTGTAATTGTGTTACCAGAATAAATTCTGCTTTTAAGTGTATTTTTATACTTACTTATTTAGTTCACTAAAATAAAACTGTACTAAAACCTCCTTGTAACAGATAACTATTTAAGACAACTTAAGATTAGGCTGAGAATATAGAGATAAAAACTGAAAAAGTTATTTTACACTTCATCTAAAGCTCTCTAGTTTTGGAATTATTTCAAAAACGTAGCACTATTAAGGGAGCTAAATATAAAAGAAAATTTTAAAGCACAATAACGTGTCATTTTTATTGCTTGAGATTTTTGGGACCATAACATAAATCTTAATTAATATGGGAGGAAAAATGACTCAGACAAGTATAAGATGTTAAAATAGAGTGTTTTCAGATGTAATTTTTTTAGAATATTTATTATAAAATACAGGTTCAAGTATCTTCAAATTTTATTATAGAAAAAAAAAACTACAATAATAACCTTAAGAGGTAAACAGAAAGTTTGCAAGTTGTTTTGGACTGACATAAAAATAATGAAAGAAATGCGAAAAACTTTTTTGTAGTAATACATAAGCATAATTTAATTTACAATGTCCTCAGACCACGGATTAGCAAGACTTTCTTCATCACCAATAGCTGGATAAACATCTTGCAAGTTAGTTGTAGGCACAGTGTTTTGTTGAAGATTAACATCGGTTTCATCAAGCCACTCGAAGATTGGCCGCTCACCGGGGCGCATATTTCAGATGTGTATATTGCTGGGACGATTACTGTTTCTAAACCAATAGGAGACCGTCATTATCACGGTCAAATACACGCCCACACAGTTTGATTGACAGGAACTCGTGGACAATTGATCGTGTGTGTTTATTATTTATTTGTACTCTGATTGTTTGAATTTGTACTCGGTAATTAAAAATTAAAGGTACGAAAGATTTTTTTTTTTTCAAAATGACTGAATTTTATTTATTTCAATTAGAAATTATACTTCCTCTGACCTGAAATAAATAAATAAATAAATAAATAAAAATTAAAGTAAGAATTTTGCTTATACGGATATTTTCGCAGAATACTTTTTTCCCATTTGTTTAATATATCTATAAATCATTTTCGAACGATATTTAGAATATTAAAAGGGTTTGAAATATTTTTTTTAAATGTCTTATTTATTAATAAAAGACAGCCTCCAATAATTTAAAAAAAAATCACCAACGGACTCTCGGCCCGTGATGGACTCGAACCCATATCCTCCGGTTTCAAGCTCGACGCTCTAACCATTCAGCCAGTCAGCTCACTTTCATCCGCAACAGATTATCGTTATAATTAGCACCGTCAATTGTCCACGAGTTCCTGTCAATCAAACTGTGTGGGCGTGTACTTGACCGTGATAATGACGCTCTCCTATTGGTTTAGAAACAGTAATCGTCCCAGCAATATACACATCTGAAATATGCCAACGGGGCGGTTGACCCACCCACCCACCCCCGACCATCGTCCGAGACATGTATATTCGGGATGAAGGCAAGGAAAATCGCTAGCTTCAGAGTCTCACTCGCCTACTAACCATTTTTCAATATCTTTAATTTGTCTAATTTTTCTGTTAAATTTGTCCGGTTTCAAATGTACTTTTTTTATTTCCTTCTCTATTTAGAGTGCAAAGTATTCGAGTTGAAAAGTAAAGAATTTTGGCAGCGACAGCGCTTCGCGCAAGAGACTAGGTCTATTCGGGTCGTAGGTAGGGGTCGCCCGCGAAAATTGTTCCAATTTAACATTCTAATATAATTCTAATGTAATTTTGCGCTGTTACATGCGAATGAACGAACAGACAGACAGACGGACAGATGGATAGACGGGCAGACTGAGCGACAACTATATGTGCTATGTACTTATATAATTACGAACGCACCTAAAAACGTAGAGCGAATTCTAAAATGCACTTCCAACAATTATTTCTGAATGACAGTACTGTTAACAATTTCTTTTGCGTGTTCCTGTAAATGAAGTACAAATGCTGCGAATGTTGTATCCTAAATACACCATATGTTTGTGAAATTATTGATTTATATCAGTTTCAATACATTTGAAATTTCATGGTCAATACACTACAAATGATGTTATCCTGTATACTGTATTTTTCCGAGTGCCCCTGTAAATGAACTATTAATCCCATATATATCATATACAATACCAAACATACCTAGTTAACCTAAATATACTTTATCAATTGCGTGAAAGTTCAAGTATATTTGATGTAACAAAAGCATGTACACAAGGACAGACAAATCGATTTTGTAAAAAGTTTGCAATTGTTTTGGAAAGTGTTTAAAAAGCTTTATACTTTTCTAAAAAAATACTTTTTTGGCTTTTTAACGTGTACTCTGTAGCTTCAAATATTAGCATGCGTAATTTTTCGTACGAGAAAAAAAATTTGTTTTATTATTTTTTAACTGGAAGATAGCCCGTCAAAATGACGTGTTTCCATTTTTAAAAGGATGATAAAACATTACAACAACTTTGGTCAATCATAGCCACTTTAAGCTTAAACAATTTTGAAAAATACAAAAATTGAACACAAGAGAAAAATCTATAAAAAAAAAAAAAAAAAAAAAAAAAATAGAAATCTGCATTTAAAACTAATACAAAACTATCTGGTGGATGGGGAGGCATTGTAATGAATAAATGGTAAATGCATAAATTTTAAAAGAATAAAGTAGGGTAAAATATCAATTATAAAAGAATACATTGTCAAACTACAGCCAAAAAATATTTTAAAATACTGAGGTAGCTAATACTTAAAAGAAAATACTTTATAAGATCGAAAACAAATGTCAACAATAAAGAGTAAACAATCGTGATTCGTTATGTGACAATGAAGTCATTCACGGCTGTAAAAAATAAATAAATAAATAAAAATAATAAAAATAAATAAATAAAGCAACATGAATATAAAAAATCTAACAATATTGTATTTAAAACGTACCTTCGCTTTTCTTAAATAAAAAGTTTTAATTAAGCACAGTTAAAAATTTGACTGTTTTGCTGCATCGTTATTACACAACTTTTATAGAAAATGATTACATTACCGTATTACACTGTTAAAAATTTGACCCATTTCTTGCAGCGTCACTCCACAGCTTTTATAGAATATCTCTTTTATGACCAATGAGAATGCTCCATAACACAGTAAAATAACCGCTTTATATAAAAGCGGTGGAGTGATGCTACAGCAAATGAGTCAAATTTTTAACAGTGTGAATATTGTGTTTGAAATAGGGAAAAGATTTCAAAGCACAGTAAAATGTAGTGACGTCATTTACAGCTCAAATTGTAAATCTGACAAACGAGAAAACTCCATTACGACTCTGAAGCGTTTGCATTGGACAAAAAATTGATAGCCTTTAAAATCGGAGATAACTTTTCACAATGGAATTTGTCATTGGTCACAATAAGTGTTTTTTTCTCGTGGATAAGTTGACCCCGGAATCGTTGTACACGGAGGGATTTTATATATATAATGCTGCCTTCTTTATAATGTCGAATATAAACAGAAATGGCAAACTTTGTCAGTTTAAGTTTTATGCCTAATAAATTTGTCAGGGAATATATATATATATATATATATATAACATTTTTAGGTATTATAAATAGTTCATGGACATAGTACGGCATTTGATTTTTACGTATTGTGCAATAACTTAATTAATAGTAATTTGCTTGGAATGGTTATACAGTGAGTTATATTTAGTTAAATAAAATATTAAATTTGTAGTTTTGGAAAAATTAATCTCGAGCTTCGCTTATATGGGGCATAATATTGATACATACATAGACTTTGATTAATATTATTCTTCTATTAATGTTTTTCTTCATCATCTAAAAATTTCCTTCATTTTTAGTAACAAGGGTCTTTTATTTTCTGAAGGCAAAAACTTCACATAAAAGAAAATCCATCATAATTCATCATTTCAAGGCGTACAATTTACCTGGAGCATCAGAATTAATCCGTATCTTAAACTTCAAAGTTAATCAAAATTTTGTTCAAAGTTTCAGGCGTTCTTTTTAAAATACTCGATTTGGAAGAGATAGAATTATACATCTACGATAAATAATTCCAGAATTTTTTTTTAATTTTAATATTGTTATTATTTTTTTACATAAAGGTAAAAATATATTACAACTATTAAACAGATTTTTTTTTCAAAATGTGCTGTTTTAAAAGCTGTTAACCAAATTTTAAAATGAAAAGGGATAAAAAAAATTAATAAAACAAAATCAATATAATTCAACATTTCAAAGCGTACAATTTGCCTTGGAGGGTCAAAATTAATCAGTATCCCAAATTTCAATGTAATAAAATTTTTGTTCAAGATTTCACACGTTCTTTTTAAAATTCCTGATTAAAAGTAATAGAAATATACAGCTACGATAAATCATTCCAGAAATTTGGATTAATTTTAATATTGTTATTATTTTTTTTACATAAAAATAAAATACATTAGAAATGTTTAACTTATATAATTTTTTAGAAATGTGGCATTTTAAAAGTTAGTAACAGAGATTAAAAAGTGAACAGCGACATGGTAATATTGTTTCATATTAATATGATAGAAAATCAGAAGCAAAACATTGAAAGCATGTGATTTTATTTACATAAAAATTTACATAAAAATTTTATTTGTGATAAAAAACAATCGACATGTCTATAATTTTATATGGAATTCAATATGTTTATCGAAAATATTTATTACTTTCTTCTATTTCCAATAAAAGTAAGAATTGTTATCGAATTATTTTTTCGATTCCTGGTTTTCGACGGATTTACACGTTTTAGGAATCAGGGATTCCAAAAAAATGTTTTTACAAAATGTCTGTGTGTCTGTCCGTATGTCGTCATTCTACCATCAAAAGTATATGATGATATATGCATAGATTTGAACCAAAGCAGTGGCAAGCAGGTCCTCCTTCATTTTTGAAATATTCCCCCAGAAGGGGGCTCTGCAATAGCGATTTTTGTGTCATTTTCAATATTTTACCGACTAACAGTGTATGCAGTTATACATCGCATTGAACCAAACTTTTCGTGTAAGTGTATGGCTATGGCTAGTTGGTCTCATCGAGATGAGATAAGATGGAGAGAGCAACGGCAAACTCTTTTTGACCTCAACATAAAGTCACGTGATACCGGGACGTTTTTCTCCCGGCGAAACTTCACCTCAACATCCGTCCATTGGATATGTATGGGATTGTTTACAAAGCAAACACATTGACAATTTCTTTTTCCTATTTTAATTATGGAGATGTATTGCAGCGCGTACTGATGTGAGTTAAAATATGTTAGAGGAGAAGTATAACCTTTCATTAAAAAGTCTTACATTTACTTTTAGGTTACGATTGGTGTTACGTATTCATATAATTACGTATTACATCACGTATTTATATGATTATTTATATAATTAGTTTTAAATTATTTTATATTTTAAAAAAAATAATACTATTATTTTGTCTTTCGCTGGTATATGTTGTGTTGAAATCATTTCAGGTATTTTAATCTGATCATATTAAAATAATGTTTTTTTTCAAATTTTTAATTAAATACATATACATATCTCATATTTGTATTTGTATGTATGTATTTATTTGTATCTGTAATATATACAACTAGTTGAACACACACACACACAAAATCAATTTTATTCACAAAATCTAAAACAGAAGAGAAACAATCATGTTAAACAGTTTATTAATGAGATATGAAAAAGAATATTTTTAATTTACAATAATTCTTATAAAACTTATGATAATATTTTTATCTGTTATATATTGTAATGAAAATCAGTTTTAATGTATCCATGTTAATTATTAAATCAGGTACATGATGTTTATTTTTTTTATGATTACACTTTTTTAGCACATAGCAATCGCAACAGATGTTCAATACTTCAACAGAACAAAACAACGATGTAATAAAATTAATTAAAACGACGCAATCGAAATTTGATAAAAACAGAAAAACGTTAATTTAATGTGTAATATTTAATTAAATGCAAAAAGTTGCTGAAACCATTTCTTAATTAAAAAAGTTTTTAATGAAATAAAGTGGAGAAGAATTTCTATTGTCTTTTCATCGTCTTTTTAACTCGTTTGTTGAATAATCCTACGTTGTGAAAAAAAGAAACGAAGAAATACTTTTTCAACTTCATGAAATTGCTGATTGTAAGCAAGATACTCAACTTCCTAATATTTCATAAATAGAATGCGAGTGCATGTTAAAATAAAAAAATGAAATTTAGTAGTTTCAAAACATTCGAAATATGCCATATGTATATACAGAGTGTTTTAAACGATTTTGTCAAAAACGGCAGGCGTGGGTCTCTCAAGTTACGAGAAACAAAAATTCCATAGGAACTCGGGGTCAGAAACGGGGTTGGGACCAAATTTTCGTATACAAAAAACCAATGAAGATCGCCGTGAGACAACAATCACTTATAAGTTAAGATTTTTTCAAATAAAATTTTTAGGTTCGTATTGAGTTTATGTCCATGGAAATTATTTTGTCCTGTTCAGATCCGGTTACGGTTATTTGGAATTATTTTGCCGGGCCGAGAATAGGTTCGAGTAAGATTTCGTGATTTTTCAAATTGAATTTTTATGTTCGGTTCAAGTTACATGTAGGGGGAACTGGGGGACATTGATACAGCTGTTTAAAAAAAAAAATTTGGTGTCTAGAAAGCAGAAATTTCAAGTTATTTTTCTATGTGATGTCAGCAAAACCGGTGAAGTGTGTTACAAAAATGTACAATCGTTGTTTTATATATTATTTTTGCATGTAATTAAAAAAAAAAAATCAAAAAAGTAATTTGTATCAATGTGCCCCATCCCCAGGGCAGATTGATACACTTTGACACGTCTTGGAAAAATGGAGACAAAATAACACCAATGCATATTTTTCATAGAAAAATAGTTAGCAAACCTTTTTATATACACTTATAGGCATTAAAATCGCACACAATTTATTTGTAAGTGATATTAAAGCAATCAAAATGAAATGTTTAATGACCTGATGTTCTAGCTGTTCCTTGTCTGTTTGTTGGCTGTGGTGTGTCATATCTGGCACTTTAACCCCAGAATTCTCTTCTTTCCTAGGAAAGGTGAAAGAATTACCAGGTTTTCTGTTTATAAATCGGTTTACAAACAGAAAATAAAAGGATAATTGTATTAAAAATTATGTTTTTAATATAATTATCCTGTACTGTTCTGCAGCTTGTTTCTCTTGCTTAACATTTCTCATGTCGATAATACTTTTTTCTCTAGAGAATCGATATAAATTTGAGATTTGCCAGGCTGCCGTCCATTTCTTTTGTTAATTCTACTAGCACTAGATATTGCGTAAGTTTGCACGTCTTCTGATTGCAAAAATACTATAAAATATTCTAATATAAACAAATTAGAGCTATTTCACTTCAATAAAAAATAATAGTAGAAATTTTTGACGAAAAATGGTTAAATTAAGGAGTGTATGGTAAAAAAAAATAAATAAATAAATAAATAAATAAAAGATAATGAAAAAATGAACTAGAAAAGGATTTAATTGTATGAATGTGTCCCGATAAAGACTGCATCAATGTGCCCCATACAGCCATTTTGAATAAAATGAGTCCAAATTCAACACTTCATAATTTATCTAACAATAAATAATGAGGAACTGATAAAGAGTAGCTTTACTTGCCAGGGAGGGTATTCTTTTCGGTTGAAAATACCGGAACAGTTGTATAATACCATTTCAATTGTGCAACTCAAATTTACTTTTGACCTACAAAAACAATTAATCATCCATCCCATTTCATCAAACTAATGAATCATTCCAAAACTTTCTGTATGTAGTTAATTTCACTAGTATCACCTTTTGGAGCTGTTGTGAAACTTCCTGTAATGACCTTGTTTGCTGTACAGGGGGTGTATCAATGGACCCCAAGTATCAATTTTCCCCAGTTCCCCCTATACAGAAACTCTTTTGTTTAATCGGATCGGCTTATCGTTCATCGGAATATATTTTCCGATCCAGATTTATATCGGGTCAGATTTCGGTTTTTTCATATTGAATTTTAGGTTAGATTCGGGTTGAAATTTTTTCTTGCCTGAATTGGTTTATGTTTTATTCATTGATTTTGCCAAGTATAGATTTGGTTCAAGTCAAAACAATAATAGCACTAAATTTCTAAAATTCTTATACCATTTTCCGACATTCTCTACTAATATATCTCGAATAGGTTTGACAACGGAGTTTTCATCGGATATAGGTTTGTTAAGAAATGAGTGCGCTCCTGGAGGTGAAAAGTGGAACTAACATATTTTATACAGAGTGCGCAGAGTTTTTACTACTTGGTGAAACAAACAGCAGTGAGCCGCGGAGGACGCTCTTATAGATCAATATTGTGCTCTTAATTGAGTGCCGGTAACCATTATTTGCAAATAGAAATTCAGAAAAATGGCTATGGCTATTTGTATTCCCACCCCGTCGAGCAATATCTACACGTATAGATTGAAAACCGGAGTATCGTTCAGATTTAGGTTTGTTTACGAAAGTGTGCTCATCATGCTGATGGAAAGTGAAACTGAAACATTTAGCAAAGCGTGCATAGTATGCTTTTTCTACGGGGTCGCGGGTGGCCCTGATCCGTGTCAGATATTCCACAAAACATAAAGCTTCCCATGGCGGTGGGAAATGAAATTAAAGTACTTTCTAGCAAGTGCATGTTTAGGATATTTAGTTTCTAGTTAGTGTTAAGTTAGAATTTGTCCACGGTTAGGTAACAGTTAGGTTGCGATTAGGTTGAAGTTACGTTACGGTTATTCATAGGTTATATTTAATTCCCAGTTAGGTAACAGCTTACGGTTAAGTGCTAGTTGCGTAAAGGTTAAGTTTCAGTTAGGTTAAGATTAGATTACGGATAAATTACGATAAGGTGTTAGGTTACATTTATATTATATTATAATTACGGCTAGGTTTCGATTAAGTTGCAATTCACTGACAGTTAAGTTGCAGTTAAAGCGGCAGTTAGGTTACAGACAGGTTTTACTTACGGTACAATTAGCTTACGGTTAAGATTTCGTTTACAGAGTGAAATTGCGCATGCTTTGATTAAAAATATACGCACTGTAAAAAATTCGTTAAATTTACGGCAAAAAATGCTTTCAGCATTGTTGCCTTTACCCTTTAGCTAATCACTGAGTATCGATTTCATTCAGGGTATAGTCTGATATAAGAGTGATATAACTAGTTTGAAATTCGAAATAGCTAGCTCACTTGGGATTTCTATGTGGAAAAAAAATTATTAGTTACGTGACTTAACAGTGATTTTTACGGATAAATATCAACACTTTAACATGAAAATCAAGCAATCATTGGACAAAACTTCCCTTCCGCGTTTCACATTGCGGTCATTTCGACTATTTTTAAAACTATATATTAGTTTTTTAAAAACCGATTTTTCACACAGTCAGCGGCTACGTATTTGAGACAATGCGTTTAAATATATTTCGAGTTAAAGGTAAAAGCATACATATTTCAAATTCGTTTAGTATTATTATTATGGAACCGAACAACGTCGGTCGGTCAGCTAGTTAACATAAAAATATCATCTCTGTAACTTAACATAGTATGATAATCAGAAATTCAGTTTTTAATAAGGACAGCGCGACTTTTCACTGGTCTTATATTTTAAAACAGTACTTCGGATCAACAGTTATGTGAGCAGTTAGATGTTTTAAACCGATAGTACATTTCCTTTGATTAATGCATAAATGGATCTGAACGCATCCTATTTTTTTATCATTTAGAAATGTATTAAAGATTTTAGCTTTTTAATTACAAATTGTAATTGTGTTACCAGAATAAATTCTACTTATAAGTACATTTTTTTACTTACTTAATTAGTTCACTAAAATAAAACTGTAATAAAACCTCCTTGTAACAGATAACTATTTAAGAACACTGAAGATTGGGTTGAGAATATAGAGATGAAAACTGAAAAAGCTATTTTACACTTCATCTTAAGCTCTCTAGTTTTGGAATTATTTAAAAAAAACGTAGCAATATTAAGGGAGCTAAATATAAAATAAAAATTTTAAAGCAAAATAACGTGTCATATTTTATTGCTTGAGGCGTTCTAGAACCATAACATAAATCTTAATTAGTATGAGATGAAAAATGACTGAGACGAGTACAAGATGTTAAAATAGAATGTTTTCAGACGTAAAAGATATATATTATGATACGTAACTACATATTTATAACTTCTGCAATTCGTTTTGGATTTTGTAGGGTAATAAAATGCGTCTCTTTGAAAACTTAAAGATAGTTTACTGTTGTATATATTCTTTTGATAATATAATCTAGATATCTTTTAATGTTACAAAGAAAAAAAAAACATTTTTTAATTTAAAATATTTGACAGAAAAATGTCGCAATGATTAATGATACAGAAAGTAATACCGTAATCTCTCCTAAGATAAAATTTTTAGTACCTCAGCAGTTCATCTGTTATAAACCAGTTTTTTTCTTTTTTTTTCTTTTTTGCAAAAATTCTTAATAATTTATTCTTTCTAAATTTTAATTTATATAAGATTAGGGAAGAAGTGTTGTGAAAAAATCAAGATCACATTTGTAAATTTTAGGGAAAAAAAGAAAATTTATTTTCCAAAGGAATTTACCATTTTATCATAGAAACTTCAAAAAGCAAATTAAAAAATATATAAATATTTCTGTCATCAGGAACTTATAACATGAAAATGAATCATAATTCATACTACACTGAAAGTTAAGGTACCTCAAAGTTAAGGTACAAGAGGTTTTTGCGTCCAATTTGCAAATGAATGTATATAGAAACAACAAATTTTGAGTTAAAGTGCACTATT
The DNA here is from genome assembly GCA_964019185.1 of Maratus speculifer. Classification (NCBI taxonomy): domain Eukaryota; kingdom Metazoa; phylum Arthropoda; class Arachnida; order Araneae; family Salticidae; genus Maratus; species Maratus speculifer. Next base: position 428,112,163 of record OZ025290.1, on the reverse strand, counting down.
AACTGTTATTTATTAAATGCAACTTAGAAATTTCTTAAGTTAAAAGAATAAATGAACTTACAACAAAAAAGGACTCATGGTGGAAAATTCCTTTCTTCGAGAAATGAATACATCGCAGTATTATGTAGTAAAATGTGACAGAAACATTAAAAATTTGGTTCTAATATGAAGTATGTCCACCCCGGACTTGGATTGGCGGCATCTACTTTCCATGCTCTCAGTTAAATTGTCGGAGACCGAAATCGGCAGCGCTGACCAGACAAGGAGTAAGCCTTGTTACAGCTCATTTAATGACCCTGAAGTAGGACTTCCAAGATAGACCCAAACATGTTCTATCGGATTCAAGTCTGGAGTGTGAGCAGTCCATTCCATTCTCTCCAAACCGTGATCCTCAAGATAATGCTCAACAACCACAGTTTGGTGTGGTCTCGCTTTATCATCTATTAGATAGAAACCACTGCCAAAAACACCGGTATATGGGCGTACATATGAATCAAGGATCTTATTCCGATGTCTCGCGCCAGTCAGAGTTTATCCACGGAACACTTGCAGGTCAGTGTAGCCTCCGAGTGAGATCCTTGCCCAAACGATGATTGCACCGTTTCTGAACCTGTGTGTTTCGACAGTGTTTGATTGATGGTATCGATTGATGGTACTCTCCAGATCAGAAGACATCCTGAGTCGCTCTCTAGTATGAATCTGCACTCGTCAGTTAAGAGTACATAAGTCCTTTGTTGTCTGGTCCAGGAAAGATGTTCTCTTGAACAACATAAGAGAGCCCTTCTCTGTCGTGAGTTGAAGAGGACACACACAATTGGTGGCCTTGCACAGAGAACTACATTGTGAAGACGTCTTCACACCGTAGTAGCGGAGATTCTTCTCCCTGATGCTACAAAGTAATCTGTAATGAGTTGCGGCACAGTAGTGTGTCTTCTCCTTCGGAATGAACTTTAAACTTATTTAAATAAATTGAACATAGAAAGCTTTTTCTTTAAAAATTTTTCGAAGCGTAAAAGCGTATTTTTCAAAATTTCGTTTTTTCGCCAACCGGAGATAAATCGCCAAATAAACAAAATTTTTATTATTTTTTTACGGACGTTATAAGGAGGTTCCGCCAAATTTTTTTATAAACATATATAACTATATGAGAAGAACACTCTGTAATTTTTTTGGATTTTTCTGAGTATGCCCGTATGGAGACCTTCTTTGTTAGGATAATCGCTATAGTTTTAGCGGAAAATTTTCAATTAAGTTCTCTTTAAGTTTTTTTAGAAATGTATTTTCAGTAGATTCGGAAATAGAAATGAATGCTGGTACCGGGTTTTTGCAGTACATTTTCGACAATACCTCTGAAAATATAGCACCTAAAATTTAAAGGAATGTTTTTTTTTCACTTCGGCGTTGAGAAAGATTTCACACGATACCCCATATGATATATAAAGAAACGATTTTTTTCAAGTAATTTAATTAATACCTCTGTATTTTTCTAAACAAAAATGTGGATTGTTTAGGATCTATAACTATGTGAGTCAATAACCGTTATTAATTCAGCTAATTTAAAGTCCCCACGATTCCTAGTTTAAGAGTAAAATGACTATAACAGATGGACATATAGGATTGACCTTAAAATAATTACCCTAAAATTACCAAAAATATTTTATTATTTATTGTTTGATATTTATTTGCCTCCACAACCTACTATCCCCCGAACTAAAAGTACATTTCATTAAAATCATACTATTTTTCCGAATACTGCCTATACTTTTTAGTTTTTTATAGAAAATTTTATTTACGAATGAAAATGAATTTTGCAAATTAATAAAATAAAACTATAGTTACAAAAACATTATTTATGCATACATTTTGTTGATTATTTAAGATGTTCCATTTTAATTTTTGAAAATATTTATCTAAATGAAAGAATAACAAAATATCAAACACTTTTTCCGTGATTGGTTATTATTCTTCGTTTATATCAAAATTTATTAAGATTTATTTTCCCATAAATATTTATAAATGAATTCAAGTAAGTTTGGTAAACTGTAAGTATATTTTAAATTCTTTTTGAAAAAATAATTATCATAAGAGTAAAATAGAATTTCGGGAGCTGTTTATTTTAGTGTTTTTTATGATTAAGATTTATAATACAGAAAGATATCACTACACATTTTGATACGTATAAACTATTATAATTAACTCTCCTAAAGAAGATATTTATTTATTATTGACTGATATTTTGTTTACGTATGTTAAGTTGATCTAAGAATAGAAATATTTACATAGATGTATTTCATATGTAGAAGCATTTAATAACAATATTGATGATGATGATAATAATAATAAGAATAAAGACAGAACTTTGTGTTTGTGTGTCTATGTGCCTATGTACTGTGTTCTGATGAGAAAAGGTTTAGTGCAAAGTTACTCTGTACATCTATAGTTAAGCAATTAAAAGCAAGTTATTTTAATAAGATTTATTTTATTTTATTTTTAACATGATTGCTTTTTATATATGTACTAGAGGCTCTACTCCCTACTATCTGCGCTCATCAATCCCCGTGAGACATAACAAACTTTAAAATCCCGCTAGTTTGATCAATTAACTAAGATTTTAAACAATAGAAATAATTTCGTTTCATGTTACTGGATACTTCATATTTTAGCAAAACTTTTAGAGAATCGTTAACTATTACATACATTAATGAAATCTCTTTAAAACTTTCAATGCAAATTTAATATGCTTAACTTGGCTAATATTGAAGTTACTTAGAAATATATAGATATATATATACAATTATTTGTACTTGACGATTTTTAGGTATGACTTTATGAAAAAAACGATCATTGATACGGTGTATGCTAGTTAATTTTAACAACTAGTATAATAATAACAACATTTTTATGTTACATAATCATACATTATGTAACATAAAAGTTTACAACAACATTATTTATACAACAGCATTACTATTAACTAATTAATAATAACTAGTTAATTTTATACGAGTTGGTAAATGTAAACTACGAAATGGGCAAAAACTCTAATGAAGAGGATTCGAACTAGGGAACACTTGTCAGAGGCATGCAACGTTCTACCATCTCAGCTGTGCTGATCGATCTAATACACGCAAATAACCTAATTAATTTTACCATCTGGCCTGATATCAGAATCAGTTCAACAGAACTTTATCCAGGATATCTCAGATGGTAATACATTGGTGGCTTCCGTCAAGAGGTCCCTGGTTCGAATCCTGATCCCGGCACTTTTCGCCCAGTTGGAAATTTACATTCCATATGCTCTACTCACCAATTAGTATAATTGTGTAAAAATTAATTTAGAGTAATTACGTATCTAGCGTTTTCTAGAGCTCTTACCTGATATTTATTCTGTCAAGCTAACTCAGATATGAGTCCAGATGTTATAAACAATAAGGTTAGCTAAGTGAATTCACCAGATTTTTCCGGGATCCACCAGATGATAGAGCATTGACGGCTTCATCTAAGAGATTCTAATTCAAATACTAGTTTGGACACTTTTTGCCCAGTTTCAAATTTAAATTTCATATGATTTATTTAAAAACTAGTATAATTGTGTTAAAACTAATTTGGTGTAATTATGTATCCAAAATTTTCCGACGCTCTATTGCCAGTGATACATTGTGTTGAGTTCATTTAGGCATCAGAACAGATACTATAATTAATAAGGTTAGCTGAGTGAATTAGAACCACCAGATTTGTCCGAGATAGCATTGACGGCTTCAAGCAAGAGAACCATGATTCGAATTCTCGTACGGACATTTTTAGCCCAGATAGAAATTTTCAACTACTATGGCATGTATTTTATCGTTATTTGCCATACCTAGTCAAGATATATTTTCTGAAATGAATGTTTTGTGTATACTTTAATAAATCTCAAAAGTTTGAAGAATTACATAATTTTAATTGCATATTTCTATTTTTCAACGTCTAAAAGGATGTGTTTATTATTTCCTATGCTGATAGGAAAGATCTGATAGAAATAGCTCATATAAAGAAAATTACACGAAAATTATTACACACAAGTTTTCTTTTATTTAAAAAAATATATGAATAGTTACTTAAATCTCTATTTTCTAAAGAATAGATCACATTCGTTTAAAGAAATATTTTAAAGATTGCACTGGAAACATGTCTAAAAATGATAAATAGAATCTGTTTCAATAGAAAATAAAGCTCTAAAGTATAGAAAAATCTTCGCAAATCGTTCATGTCCGGCAGAACTTTTACCTGTCTAAAACAATTTAGATAACATAGGGTCTGAGAAAATATAACACAGCTAAATCTGAAATATTTAAAGTTTAGTTTTTAATAATAAAATGTAAAAGAGAAATAAATTTCCCTTATACATGATACTTCTTGCAGTTTGATTTTATACAGAATGTTCTACTAGAGACTGACTAGAATGTTTTTATTTTTATAAAAAAGTACAGAAGGAAATAGAATAAAATATTGATGTGTAATATTTATGCGTGTATCTGATTTAGTTGTATCAGAAGGTGGAATTCGGTTTATTTAAAGCGATTTCCATTTTTTTTAACCTAAAGATAAAATTTTTATTTTTTTCAAAAACTGCGTGATAGCAGATAACAGATACCGTATTTAAAATTAGCATGTAGGAAATGTTGTATTTTCTTATGTGGATGTTAATGGAATGTAAAATTAAGGATTCAAGCTACATCATTGATTTTTGGATTTTTTTCTCCAGAAATCGTCACAGTATTGGAAATGTTTTTCCATTTAATGGATTAACACTCACAAATTAAGATTTAATATTAAAGCACTTGAAAATATCTTTAACACAATGAAAGCTCCAATTCATATGGCTAAAATGCAAATTTGAATCCCCTAAAGTTTGAATTGTGCCTGAAACATGAAGGAGAAAGATGTAGTTACAATACAGGGATGTCGATGAAAACCTATATTATATTCTCTATCCACCACTATTAAAAAAAGAAATCTTATAGTACATTTCTTATTTCTCTGTTGTAGAAGTTTATTTGTTATGAAGTTATGAAATTACGCTTTTAATAAATGGTGCGAGATAGAATTAAAAAAAGATCCCAGTGACATCCTTGTGATAGATTTATACGCTATACAGAATGGTTCCTTTTTAGCAGGTCGTCTTTATACAGATTCAAAGAATTTTTTTTTAAAAAAGTTTTGTATTTATTTGTTTTTAACTAAAATGCATGTTTCCCATGAACATTTAATATAGGTTAATTTCATCTAGAAACAATAGTCAGAAAAACAACAACATCAAAAAAGACATTTTTAAAAGGAACATTTTAAAGCAAGTATTTTAATAAAGATTTTAAATTAATATAAATACTTGTTTGCAATATTTCATTTCCCATCTTTTACCATGGCATTATCTGAATGTTATGCGTTCCTATTCATAACTAGTGAAACCTCATTACTTCCAACTGACCTTTTGATTCATCTCAACTCATTTCATTTGAAAATTTTCTGATGTACTTATTCACTGAAGGGTTTTTTTTTCATATAATAAATCAATATTTGACAAGAAGGTTTTGATCTGAGGCTTTTAAAATCTTCAACTCCATATTTATCCTGAAGATGACTGTAGAAGCAATTCGAAACGTCGATATTATACATTTTCGCTAATTTTATTATACAACTTTATACGTATTTACTATATTTTATGACACAATTCTCTGATATATATTAACATTGCAAGTTTTAGTACAAAGTCTAGTAGTGTTATAAATAATATTATCTTAAGGATTAATTAAAAATGCAAATAAAAAAATCGCTACTCTATGAATACAAATGAAAGAAATTAAATAACATTAACAACTAACGTCCTGTACGCAGATGAATATCTAATTACATAAAATTTTAATAACTCTAATTAAAATTTCTATTTGTTCTTTACTTTATTAATAAATGCAAATTTTTGTAATAACGTTATGATTTTACACAAATATTCATTTTGGCATTTTTATTTAAGGTTACAGATTAATGCAATTTCTAAACAGTTAATAAATATTATGAAATTATCAAAGATAAATAACGACTAAGCGAAAAAATCCTTATAGGAATTAGCATTTTCATATATTGCATTCTGAGTACTATTTCATGTGTTTTGTGATAACTCAAATTAAAACTTTGACGTAATATCATTTAAAATAAGTCTTATTATAATGGCAAATTGTAAAAAATATGTTTTCGGGAAACACATTCTACAATAGATTAATTTTAAACACGATTATTGAATCGGTAAATTAACACCTGTTACATTAACATCGGTAAATTTACATCTATTACATTTTATAATAATTTGGTTTATAATTTATTTCATTACTTTATTCTTTTCTAAGATTAATTAACTGTAATTAAAAAAGTTTTTGGAATTGATTAAAAATATTGCGAATAAAACATACGCATATTGATTGATTAATACGATGCCAAAGTAAATTTCTTCAATCACTTCCAAACTTATTATATTATAAAACTTATTGATTTCACATTAAATAAATTATTGATTAAAGTTGCAAAAAATTTAGTTTACCGCTAAGAGATTTATTGTGGGTTGTGTTTTTCTATACACTGACTGATTGAACTGCTTCAGACAGAAAAAAAAACTTGTTTTAGATATCGATAATCATTTAAAACTCAGACAGGTCAAGAGAAATAGCGTTCAAACGTGCGTGAAATGATATTTAAATTCAAAAACGTGAAACTGAAAGAAAAAATGATTCCTTCCTGATGTAATAATCAAAGCTATCATCTAAATTCTTCTTCCTAACTTTTTGGAAGTTCAAATTTTTTGTCACTTCAGACAATAGTAGTGCGTGGAACGCCAACGAATAGCTCAAAATTACTCATGTTTATCCAACAAATACAATTTCATCTGTGTCTAAATAGTTTTTATATCTAGGTGCATTTAACACTATTTTAAAATATTAGTGGTTCTTGTAAAACAAAATTGGTCTCAATTGTAGTGTCGAATAAAAGTCTAGCTGTAGTATTTTACAATTCTTCCTTTTGAAAGAAACTAAATTTCCATCGCTAATTATTTATACATCAATTAAAAATTTTCATTCCAATTCACCTCAAAATTGATCAAAACGTCGATTTTTTATTCAATATATTAAGTGAAAGATTCTTTATTTCTAATTTTAATACACCTCAGTTTTACTCGCAGGGGAATATTGCGAGAGATTGTAAATTTTGTTAATACGCCCAGTGCAATTATCCACAGAAATTCAAACTCTACATGTCTTTTACTTCACATGTTCATATTTTCTTAACATAAAAAATGCTAAGGCTATTTTTTCTTTTTTAGCATTTTCAACAAAGTTGAAAAGTGCTTATGCATTCGGTTTGTCTGTCCGTCAGTCCGTCTGGCCGTCTGGCCGGATGTCCGTCTGTCCGCGCTCTAACTCCCGTAAATATACTCGGATTGCTATGGAATTTTTATACGTTTTTGAGATTTACCATAGCACGAACCCTATTAAAAATGAAGTTTCTACAATGATTAGTTTATCTACAGGGCGAATCAAAATTTCCCATTACATTACGGCCTATGGGGAAAAATCGTTAATATACTCGGATTGCCACGAAATTTTAGGACGTTATTGACATTTACCCTAGCACGAACCCTATTAAAAATGAAGTTTCTACCATGATTAGTTTATCTACAGAGAGAATCAAAATTTCCCATTACATTACGGCCTATGGGGAAAATCGTTTCAAAGGAATTTTAAAGATGTTATACCCCGTTAAATATATTAAAATATGCATGCTATAAAATATAAGGTGAAAATGTAGCTATTATTCATTTACAGGGCCACACAAAAGAATTCCATTAGATAACGGTAAAAGGGGGAATTGTGTGTGACATATTTTAAATATATTAAGCTGTTTCATGTATAATAAAATTGATATATGTCACTGAATCTTAATATAAATTATACACTACTGTCTTGTATAAAATGAAGTACATAGCATTTACAGGGCCACAAAAAAGATTTCAAATAGTATATTCTTTCCGAAGTACCGTATATGTGTCCGATGAAGGCTTATGGAGGGATGAAATTCATTTTAATTATGATATGCGCGTTTATATTTCACTAAATATATGCACATTATATGGTGTGTATAAAAGTTATAATTGATATACAGGGCTACCCAAAAGAGCTCACCAACGTTACTCAGTATGAGCGTAAATTATTTAAACGTGGTACTTAAATAAGCTATGCATTTTTACGATGAGCTTCAATCAATTTACTGACAAATGTTTGCAGAATATAGATAAAAGGATATACAGGGCCACGCAAAGAATTCGGTACATGGGCGCCTATGAATGACAATTTATGAGAATGTGATTTCAATTGTTTTAAAAGTGTTTTAGTTTACAATAAATTTTAGCCTAATGCTAACGTGTAATAAAGGTACAATGTAAACTAAAGGGCTGAACAAAAGTATTCAAGTATGTTTCTATTTAATAGAATGAATTGCTCAAAAAGAAATTTCAAGCTACTGGGTATTTTCTTGCTAAACTAAATTTTCCCATTATATCAACTGACATATGAAATACACGGCTGTTCAAAAGTACTGGAATACATATTTGGGTATATTTGACTATACACTATTATTTCCATAAATAACAAAGTTTTGTTAAAGATTTCATTAAGTGTTGGGAAGTGCTTCATCATCTATGCTTAACGCATGATTTTTCTTACTTGTTTGTATTTAAGATCGAATTTTCCATTTTTTTGTTCTTTTTATATGTGTGATAAATCTGCACATGGAAATAGCCTTAAGATTTTTTCAAAATAAAAATATACGGATATGTATTAGATTTTATACATGAAAAAATATTATTGAATGTAATATTAGATGTATAGAAACATTCCTGCAAAGTCTTGCGTAATAGTCATTTGACAATCTGAAAAAAATCAGAAAAAGTATCAATGTTTAATAAAGTTGTAAGGAATTAAAAAAATTAAATGTTTTAAAATATTATTTTTAATTTGCATTATCTTTTAATATACTTGATTTTTTAAAATCTTATTTTAATTTGCATTATCTTTTAATATACTTGATTTTTTAAAATATAATTGAACTTTCAAATGTTATAAGTTTACAATTATAATGATATATATAACCTAAAGGAATGTTGAAGTGGTAAATGTTTCTCTTAAGCTTTTAAATTTCTTTTAATATTCTGATTTTAAATCTTCAAATATTTTTGAGCTACAATCAAACAGACTTGAAATGTTCTTTAAAAGAAAGATCTATTTCCGTAATAACCATCAAAGAAATGTTTCATATTCATTCTTCCAACAATCTGGTGATTCAATTTGCTTTACATCGCTTTTCTATTCAGTCGTGTCAATCGAATTTCTTGGCATCAAAAAGAAATACTGAATTACTTACCGACCGAAAAGACTTTCTTCTGTGTCAAGATGTCTAGAAATGTTCAATGCTGTTTCATGGCTGAATACTTATGGTGAAATTAAATTTGGTTTTTAGTCGAATATCACATCTAGAGAAATCTTTTATGTGCAGCAGAGTTCAATTTTTCAATGTTAAATTCTTTTAACAATATTGAATTTTTTTCAATTAAATTTAGTGCAAGAAATTCATGAAACGGATAGTAGTGTATTCATGTCTTGAAAATTGAAATACCACAATTTATGTTTAAAAATATTCTATTTAACGATTTATAAATCGGGAGGTTATCACATAGATAAAGATCTCAGTTTAGGGATGAAAAATCTACGATTATTTAAATCTCGATTTTCATGTTAAAACGCAACCGGTCTACCATGTCATGTCTCAGTAGAAATTATCTAAAAACCCGATTTTAACAATGGACTAATAGGTTTATCCTTATATTTTCCTGCTTCCAATTCTTCATGTATTCGTACTTTTGGAATTACATTGGTAGACATTGGTCTACAGAATTTAACTTTTTTTTAAATATAATGGGTGTAATGCAATACAATTGTATTACAGAAATTATCGTGCGACATAATAATGTCGTGCATCAACATTTCTGGGCGTTTGGACTGATATCGGTGGTGTGTGTAACTCGATTGGAGTGATATCGATATTCTCTTTAAATCCTGCTCGACACTCAGGCTGTGGGGAAATCCACTGCGCACATATCATTGGGTACTTAAAATACTTTGATGATATCGCGTGTGCGGCACCATAACTAATGCTCAATATGAAATGAAGATCTTCTATCGTCCGCCGTCAGTCATTTTTCACTGCAGAATCTACCGCAACACGACGAGTCTGTCGTAGCTGACCTCTGTTTTTTAATGGCACATGACCTTTTTTGAAATTGTTTTTCTACTCAAACACATGCGCACGTGACACAATATTTTCGACATACAAAGAAGATATTCTCAGCATAAAATGTATTTTCTGATATTCTTTCCGTAGCCAAAAATAGAAAAATAACTCCTTTTATAACCTCGCAAATTTAACTAATTGTTTTAGGCCTCGGTAGTTATGTGGGATGCACTATGCTCTTAACATACAAATGGCAGACAGCTGAGTGTTCAATCTGTTTTTTCCTGATTCCATAAAGACCGCACTATAGACACACCTAACTATGCCACCAAATTTTGCGCCATGATTGTTATTTCTTCTGTTTTGTTGTCATTTGATTGCCCCTTATATATATCTATATCTATATCTATATGCCTATATATAAATACATGCACATATATAACCATTATATAATACTACAATTCAACATTTACAATGAATATAGAATAACCCAATATAAGAAACTCAAACATGACAAGACAATCAAATGGAATTAGCAATATTGGAACAATTGCAAGTAAAATTGGAGATTGTGGTACGTGGTACATGGCTCGTTATCAAAGGCAGTGCCATGCAGTCACAAGAATTATGATTCATTTATGAAATAGAAATCAAGAAAAAGTCCTAATGAACAATTTCTACAATTGCCATATTAATCGTAAACAAAAATATGTAAGTCAATAAACCAAAAAACATTGGCTCTGGAAGTTTGGTGAACGCTCCAAATAAAGCATCACTGATAGCAAAAATAAACTGCTTTATAAAACTTTCTTTTTTTATATAAATTATGCATCACTATGTCCATGTCTAGCTTCGTGATGCAGTAGTCAGTAATTAGATAGACATTAAAAAATACGAATAAAAAAATTTTCATTTACTAATATTCTCTCAAAAATATATCCGACACTTAAGAAATACCATATTTTATGTATCCAAAAGAATATTTTCCAGCAACTGAAATCGTAGTTTAAACTACATTTTAAACATTTTCTCTTATCTGCAGTTTATATTTCCCATATATTACGTGACAGTATTCGGGGTGGCGGGGGGGGGGGGTCTGACAGGGAAAAAAATAATTGGAACTACGTCCGAAGAACTTTTCGTTCCCTAAACATGATTTTAGTAGTAAAAAGATAAATATACATTTCAAAATATTGTCATTTTTTGATGCTGCATTTAAAAAAGTTCGCACAGTTCACCGATTTCTTCTATGAAAGCATAAATCGTATTTTAAATTCATACAGCAATCGAGAAAATATTTACTGTATTTGCATTAAATTTGTATAATATTATTAGTTCATATAAAAATCTTTTTTCAGAAGAACTATTTATGCTGATAAAAGAAAAAAAACCTTGTTTTGTGTTTTTACTAAATTGAAACAGAAGATAAAATCTAAAAAGAAAAAAAAAGGCTGCTATCAAAAATAATTAAATTCGATACAATTTAAATTGTTTACTTTTTTCTTTCAATATATATTTATAAATGATATTCAGAGGGAATGAATGAAATTGACAAAATTTAAATTTTTAATAACGTTGTATCTATTTCTGGAAAGTTTAACCTTTTTAATACATTTCAATTCCTTTTTTATCTTATTTATATTTATTATATTTATTTCTTATTTCATATTCAATTAAACCATTTAGGGATTTTTTTTCAACCAAAGAGTCAAATAAAATACAATGAATGTTTACTAATGTATACATGTATGTGGAGGTGTTTGTGTCTGTATTTGTATGTACGTATAAATAGTAGTGTTGTTTTCTATTGATTGACTGTTATAATATAAGGAGTCTTTTAAAGACGTTAGTAAAATGAAACACAGACCCACAATGAAAACCCATATTTTACAATATTTTCTGTATTTAGTATTATGTTTATATGCTAATTACAAAATAATTGTATAAATAGTGTACAACGGACAGTCAAAAGGCTCTCGAAATTTCGTTCTAACACTTTTATTACCACAATATAAGTACACATTTAATTGATCGTTTTCAAAGTAGATTCCATGAGAACATACACACTTGCTCAACCGGCCCTCTCATTGCTGGAAAGAATGATAAAATTCCTGTTTTGGTATCTTCTCCAAGGCTGTCTTTGTACTGGTTACAGTTACAAAATTGTTTGTTTTGATCGGATACCACGTATATATGAATATTAAATACTTAAAATTTCATATTGCTAACGAAGCTTAGAACCAACTTAATGAAAAATGCTGAATCCGGGAATCAAACCCGGAACACCTGGAATAGCGCTCCAAGTGCTCTACCACTGCCCCCTCTACAATGCCTATACACTGAGCAGACGACAAGCGTGAAACGTCATGAAGTGGAGGCAAAATCACTAACCCTATTGGTTCCACAATCGCCACGAAGCTCAGAATGCGATCGTTGTCAGGGAAACCGCCTCCACTACGTCACAAGCGAGAAGGCATTGTAGAGGAGGCAGTGGCTCTACCATTTAAGTTACGGGGATGACGCACAGTTTATCATTTCTCACTTCATAAGTTGGTTAGGCTGCAATTCGCAGCACAAATTGGAATCATTTTCATGAGCAGACAATCCTGCGGCGTAATATGAGACACAAGAAACAGAGCATCGGTAAATCACATATTTAATTATTAGTTAATTTTCAACAGTGAAATTACGCTTATTTAATACTCGAATTCACACATAGCTAACTAAGCGTAGAACCAACTTATTGAAAAATATCCAAGCCGGGAATTGAACCCGGAAGCATATTTCAGATGTGTATATTGCTGGGACGATTACTGTTTCTAAACCAATAGGAGACCGTCATTATCACGGTCAAGTACACGCCCACACAGTTTGATTGACAGGAACTCGTGGACAATTGATCGTGTGTGTTTATTATTTATTTGTACTCGGATTGTTTGATTTTGTACTCGGTAATTTAAAAATTAAAGGTAAGAAAGAATTTTTTTTTTTCAAAATGACTGAATTTTATTTACTTCAATTAGAAATTATACTTCCTCTGATCCTGAAATAAATAAATAAATAAATAACTAAAAATTAAAGTAAGAATTTTGCTTATACGGATATTTTCGCAGAATACTTTTTTTCCCATTTGTTTAATATATATATAAATCATTTTGGAACGATATTTAGAATATTAAAAGGGTTTGAAATATTTTTTTTAAATGTCTTATTTATTAATAAAAGACAGCCTCCAATAATTAAAAAAAAAAAAAAATCACCAACGGACTCTCTGTTCGCGATGGACTCGAACCCATATCCTCCGGTTTCAAGCTCGACACTCTAACCATTCAGCCAATCAGCTCACTTTCATCCGCAACAGATTATCGTTATAATTAGCACCGTCAATTGTCCACAAGTTCCTGTCAATCAAACTATGTGGGCGTGTACTTGACCGTGATAATGACGCTCTCCTATTGGTTTAGAAACAGTAATCGTCCCAGCAATATACACATCTGAAATATGCAACCCGGAATCCTTGGAATAACACTTCAAGTACTGTACCATTTGGGCTACGAAGACTGCCCAGTTTAGCATTTCTCACTTCATATCTTGGCTAGGCTGCAGCTCGCAGCACGAGATAGAATCGTCTTTATGAGAATAGAATCCTGCGACGTAAAGTGAGACAGAGCGGAAATGAGAAACGCTAAGCTGGACATCGTCCTCGTAGACTAAATGGTAGAGCACTTCGAGCGCTATTCCACGGGCTCCGGGTTCGATTCCTGGCTTGGCCACTTTTCACTAAGTTAGTTTTACGATTAGTTAGCAATGTGCATTTTTCCGTATCAAATATTCAAGAATTTCAAGCTTAATTTCACTGCTGAAAATTAATTAAAAATTAAACATGTATATATGTTTTGCTACTGGAGTTCATAACAGGCGCAGTGACGGCAGTGTAGATGAAGGTAGAAATGTTCGGTGATAAGTTGGCGGGATTTCGAACTTTTGAGCAAAAGAGGAACATGACGTTCACATGCAGATAGAAAAAATATGCTTTAGAGACTTTGTTAGCCTTATAATCGGAAGACAATTTGTACACTAAGCATGAAGAGTCCTGTCTCTTCACGAAGATCAGGATGGGCCTCAAAGGTTAGCTTCTGATGAAAATAAATTGAACACTATATACCTTTTCATAAATGTGATACTTTTATATAAATGTGATATTTTTGTATTCACATTGTGCGTATCCGAAATTTCAACCAGTATTTTTTTTTAAATAGTAGCCTTCCAAATTTCATAAATTCTAACAGTGAAAACTTTATAGATACATACAAAGTGAAATATAATTATGAAAGTAATTCCTTTTCTATAAAACCATTAATCTGTTGATCATAAAATAAATTTATCTAAACTAATAAAAGAATTTCGCATTAGTGGTTTAAAAAAAGTTGCATCTGATAAACAATTGTCAGTTAATAAATTGCAATAAATTGGATTTTCTTGTTTCTAAAATTTTTACCAAATCTGGTTTTGTACTCACTATGGTAATCACTTTACATATGATTTCGGGAAGTGATTAAATTGGTGAGGAAATGCAATTGATAATATGATCAGCAGTCTGGAGAGCAGATGCAAAAATTGTATGAAATTAAACGTAAATTACAGCAACGCTTGAATCAAAGTATTTACATATAATTTTAGGTTAAGAATAAACAAATATTTACAAAAACTTTGCATTTTGTGTATTTTTCACTTTTTGTTAAGAACCCACATTACTGACTAAAACCGGATGATAATTTTAAGTCTACGGGAGAGTTCTTTTCAAATATTTCGCTCAAATTTTAATAATTTTACATGATTATTTGCATAGGATAGCAGAGGACGATCTACAACCAGATAGTTTTTACTTTTTCAATTTTGATTAGATTTTTTAAATTACTTAAACTTTCGAAAACGATTAGAACCGGTTCTCCCCCCAGGGGGATACCTTCTTTAGGTATTCACGGGCTTCACAACCCCAGGGCACCTGAGTGATCTTTCTCCTTTCCTTTTCCTCTTACTCCTCTTGTCTTCCTTTCATCTTTGTTTCACTCTCATTGTGGTTTCCTTTTCGGAGGTGAGGGCAATTCTGTATGAGCCTATATCATCCTGTATATCGACTCATGGAGAATTGTAAACCACCCACGTGTTGGCCGTGCGTGGCGACCCGTGTCCCTGGAAAGGGGGATACTGGCAGTTGAGGGAAACCAACACACTGCTTTGGCCTCTGCTTCAGGTAGACGGGAGGTGCATATTGGTCCCGTATGCATCAATCGGTTGGTCAGCTGACTTTTGTCACTGGCTTTAGGGATCAAGTGATCGAGCAACTACTAGTCATCTCGTTAAGGGTGGAGGCTGACATAGGGTTGTCTTGTGACCGTATGGGCCCTGGTTAGCACTGGTGCACGAATGTGCACCCCCTTGTTGGGCTCGGTAGTGGGTGGTGCGGCCGGGGTCTGAATTTTATATTTTTAATATGGATGGAAATTTTTCTATTCCTTCTAACCCTCTCCCTTGTGGAGAGGAACAAACTGTACATACTGTATCATTCACTCGCTTTTTCATCATTAAACGTACTGATAGCCTATCTGATAGTTCATTTAAAAAAACTTCACCATTTCTCATAGCAAAAACATTCCAGTCAGTCTTGGGGGATGGCTATTCTCTCAAAAAGCTGCAATCTGGGGATCTGCTAGTTGAGGTTTCTACAGCTAAACAGTCACAATTTCTCTCTAATTGCTCTACAATAGGCACTTTTTCTGTTTCCGTACAAATACATAAAACTTTAAATACAAGCCGTGGTGTTATATCTGAACCTGATCTGTTATTCTCTACTAAAACTGAGCTTTTAGAAAATTTAAAAGACCAAAATGTCATAGATGTACGCCGCATTACTATCCGTCGCAATGAACAAGTGCTGCCTACAAAACATATCATTCTAACTTTCAATAGTCCTACTTTACCAACTAAAATTAAAGCCGTTTATCTAAGTTGTCCAGTTCGACCATACATACCAAACCCTCTCAGATGTTTTAAGTGCCAGCGTTATGGCCATACTAATACCAATGGCCAATGTCGTGGATCTCTTACCTGCGCACGTTGTGCAGAAGTCGGCCACGACAATAAATCCTGTGAAAAACGCGAACGCTGCGCAAATTGTAAAGGTAATCACACATCTTATTCTCGCACTTGTCCTAATTGGAACCGGGAAAAAGAAATTCTTGCTCTCAAAATTACTCAAAATTTATGTTACCCCGATGCCCGTAAAGTTGTAGAATCCAGAACACCATCCGTTAGAATTTCCTACTCCAGCTTACTCAAGCAGCAATCAACAACAGTAAGACATATAAGTACTCAAACTGATTCAACATATCTACCAAATAAATCTACTAAAACACAATCAACTAGCACAGCAATTAAAGAAACCCGTGACATCTGTCTCCCTACTAAATGTCTTGTAAAACCACTATTAGAACGCTGGCTACCATCCAAAGAACCTGTAAAAATAATTGATCTAGAAAAACATCGACAGAAATCTCTATCTAGTGGATCATCCAATTCTCCTGCTACTTCTCCAGAAAATGCCCCAAATTCATCTGCTCTAAACATGAAAAAACCGAACTCTAGTCAGATAGCGAAAACTTCCATCCAAAAAGAAGGAACCAAGACTGGGACCAAAACTGTTACAAAAACACCACAGAAATCAAATATACTTAAAAAACAAACAGATATTAAGAAAACCCCATCTCCAGCATCTCCCAAGTGGCAGACTGTTGTTAAAAGAAAGAAAAGCTCATCGCTAAGCCCATGCATTAGGAATTTTAAAGATCCCAGGCAACTCCAGCACTATGTTTAAGAGGCTATGGAATCCGAAGCTTATGGCAGTGGCTCTGATTCCGAGGAACACTGTATTTGAGGAATATGTGCCTGGTTGAACATGATTAGTTTTTTATTGGTTTTTGGTTTTATGTCTTAGATTTTCTGTTGTATTTTGCCTTTTGTGTTTCATTTTATGTTGTTGTTAATTACTTTAGAATTTTAACTATTTTTGGAATTTTAACTTTTTACATTTAACAATTTTTACATTTAACATTTACACTTAACATTTACTGTTGTAAAAGCAAGTCGTACTTTTAAATGTCTTTGACTGGTTTTAATTGTTTTTAACTTCACGTGTCACCGCATTTCCATTTTCTATTAATTCATATCTATGAGAGGTTTTTAATGTAGTATTCACTTTTTAAGTTTTAACTTTATTTTATGCCTACCTTTTTCTTGGCGCAGCATGTCCCACAGGGGACCTTGCGCCATAAAACTCAATTCAACCAACTAACCAACTGGAACCGGTTCTAAAAATTGAAACTATCATAATATAAAAAATATATAACTAAAATCAAAAAAGCAAAAACTAGCCCGGTTGTAGATCGTCCTCAGCTATCCTATTCAAAACAATATCATGTACAAATATTAAAATTTGAGCGAGATATTTGAATGAACGCTTCCATAGGCTTAAGATTATCATTTGGGTCTTTTTTAGTCAGTAGTGTGGGTTCTTAAAAAAAGTGAAAAATACACAAAATGCAAAGTTTTTGTAAATGTTTGTTTATTCTTAACCTAAAATTATATGTAAATAAGTTAACCTAAAAGTATATGTTGCTGTAATTTAGGTTTAATTTCATTCAAATTTTGCATCTGCTCTCCAGACAGTTGATCATATTATCAATTGTATTTCCTCACCAATTTAATCACTTCCCGAAATCATCTGTAAAGTGATTACCATAATGAGTATCAAACAACCCGATTTGGTAGAAATTTTAGAAACAAGGAAATCCAATTTATTATCTGACAATTGTTTATCAGATGCAACTTTCTTTAAACCATTAATGCGAAATTCTTTTATTCGTTTAGGTAAATTTATTTTATGATCAACAGATTAATGGTTTTATAGAAAAAGAATTACTTTCATAATTACATTTCACTTTGTATATATCTATAAAGTTTTCACTGTTAGAATTCATGAAATTTGGAAGGCTACTATTAAAAACAAAGACATGCTGAAATTTCGGATTCGCACAACGTGAATTTCAGTCAGTAGTATGGGCTTTTAGCAAAAAGTGAAAAATACACAAAATGCAAAGTTTTTGTAAATATTTGTTTACTAAATATTTATTTCTAATGAACATTATACTTTTTAGAATATGCAAAAAATAAATGTTATACCGAAAATTCTTTTTTTCAAGAATACAATATAAGTTTGTACCTTGTATTACTGTATATTAGACGAATGCATGACTTTTCAGCAAAAAATCATCATGAAACGGAAACTCGTTTATAAATGGATGTTAAAAAACAGTGATAAATAATTCATCAAATAAAACCTTGCACTTTTTTAACATTTCATACTTTCATAACTCTTTCATAATGGAAAAAATATCATAAATACATTATTGGACAATCCTCTTTTAAGCTGGGAGAGCGGCCAGATCTATTTAATTGGGTCCTGCTCATATATCCTGCTCAAAAAATTAAGGGAAGCAAACAAAGTAATTTAAGAAAACCACGCGAGACAGCCATGTATTTGCATAAAATGCACGCCTATCAATGCGCAATACAACAAAAAAAGACGCAAAAAGATTTGTAGTTATGCTTCAATCCTTTAAAAAGATGAAAAAAAATATGGAAAGATGATTTAAAGCAACAAATTTAGTTATATGTAAATGATAAAAAAATATTGTTTAGAAATGAGTCCAAATGAGAGGCACTGCCTTAAATCGACATTTAAAAATGGACAATATGTGGATGATCCTTTTCTTGCTTTGGTTTGGTTTATTTTTGTCGTCCGATTATCTACACTATGGATATAAACCTGGGGGAAGTGCCCTTCATGGGGGTCTTTCTAAGGGAACCTAGCCCGTATTTACGCAAGGTTCGAAGAAAACCACGAAAAACTTCGAACGGTTAGGCGGACGGCCGCGATTGGGTTCGAATCCAGCACCTGCCGTCTACCAGTTGAGAGGTTCGAACCTCTCGGCCACTGGGGGGGCCTTTTCTTGCTTTCGAAATGAGTCAAAAAATATTCGTTTAGGGGCATGGTTAAGTGGTGTAAGTCACGAATTTTGAAGAAATTATATTTTAATATCTTTGTGAGATTTATGGATATGGAGGTAATTATTTATTTGTTCAATTGAAGGATGGATAAGTAATATTTTCCTAATTGAGAATTTAACCCTACTGAGGATGCATAAAAATTTAATTTTGTTCTTTTTAAAATATACTCCCCATGAAATTGCAATTTATGTCATCAAATTTTGCTTTTTTATGAAACTTTGCGACTGGAAGTATGTGCCTCGAGACAAAATTTAAGAAGATAGGCTATTGTTTCCAAATTTATGACTCGTCCTGCCTATGAAAACAACCATTGAACAATTAATGTTCTGGGTAAAAGAGCTTACACTAGATTGAAAATATCCATTTTTACTGCTAATACGGTATTTATATAAATGAGCATACTGTGAATGAAATATAATCCTTTTAAATGTAATTGCATTTTAAATTGAATTATGAAATCTTGTGTTTTGGTTAAATGATATTATACATGATAAACATGATCGAAAATCTGGTGATAGAATACATTTAAATAAAAAAAAAAAACTTTATATAAATTACCATAAAAATGCAAAAGCATACAGGTTGTGTTTCGAGATGGAAGCTATAACACTCCGTCATCAGTCAAAGCAAACACATGTCTGTAACTGACAAGGTCACAAATAGACTGAAAGATAGAAAAAAGAACTAGTCTCTACCTTTTGAACTCTAATTTCTACTTTTCTTTGTATTTGTGATATTTACCAGTTACAGAAAAGTTGTTGATTTCTGGTAACTTTAAAGATAACTGAAAGGGAGATGTTAGTGTAATTTCTGCAGCTAGAGCTTTAGCCATTACCTTTCAATTAATTTGTGACGTTATGCCTTGCAAATAGTTGTTTACTTTGTGTAACTGAAAGGATAAATGAAATGTAGAAATTGGAGCTGATCTCTAAATCTAGAGCTCTAGTCTCTATCTTTTAATTCATTTGCGTCCTTGTCACCATACTGAAACGTGTTTACTTCGGGTAACTGAAAGGTAGATACTAGAGTTAGTGGCTATCTCTTAAGCATTAATCACTAACTTTCAGTTCATTTGTGATCCCCTTACTAACACGTGTCTAGTGGTACTTACTAATACCCACTTAATAGTACCCACTTACTAACACACCCCTTACTAAATTGAGTTAATGACGGACTGTTATAGTTTCTAGTTCGAAACGCATACTGCGTGTTTTTATATTTTTATTATGATATATACTATGTTTTTTCTTTAAATGTGTTTTATCGTCCGTTTTCAGGGTCTGGTTTATCGAAACATTAGAAAAGGACATCAAAGTACTGTACATGAAAGCACTGTTTGCAAAGATTTATTTTTTTAATTATAATAAATTAATTATAATATTAATAATTATATTATATAATTATATTAATTATTAATAATATTTATAATTATAATAAATTACCAAAAAATTTATCATTTTAATAGGAAAATAGCTTGTGTAACTGTAACCTTTTTAAAATAAGGCTGGGATAAATAATAAATGCAGTAATAATAATTTATTTAATGAAATTCTTATTTAATTTTCTAAGGTTATAAAAATGATTTATTTGCAGATTTTTTGTACCCTCATTTTGTGCAAAGAATGGATAGTTTCTTTAATAAAGTTTTCATTAGTCTCTCAAAGATTATATCTATTGAATCAAATTTTAAAGCAATTATCGGATAATATCAAAATGATTTGTATTCAGTTTTCTTTTTTAGCCAACTTAATTGTTAATAAAATTAGTCATCATTTTAACAAAAGATAGCCCCTTTATTTAACAAATGATTCCTAAAAAACATTAATGGCATCTATTATGATTGTGAATGTTCTACTTTATGTTCTAGTATTATTTTTTTATTTACATAAAAAAGTACTTTCTAAAATGTTTTTGAATAGAACCAGTATATAATAAAGACAAGATTATCTATGCATACAATTTTAAAAGCTAATTAAGAATGCAGTTTAAGTTTTCCCCGTTAATCCATTTTTTTTCAATTAGATATACGAATATTTTATCCTGAAATGTGCTTTTAACGGAACATAAATCTGTTAAATTATATCACTAATAACATTTTATGATGCCTTTTTTTACATTTAATACCCCTTTTGGAAAGCTTCATTTTTCATTTGCTGTAGAATTATCTATATTTCAATAATTAATTTAAGAATGTGTATAATTAACATAAATTATTTAATATTTCTATACACATTGCAAATCTTTCTTGTTCTGACAATATAAAACACAAGAAGTTTCAAAGTAGCATATTGAAAACATGGTGTCGAAAAAACAAGCGATTATTAAAGATAAATAAATAAATATATAATCCAGCAAATTTTTCTGCACAGCCCCCACTCAACTTCAAATTCCGTTTCAGGTCAACTCGCAATCCGACCAAAACTCGACATAAAGAATTTCTTCGATCGGAACTCGATATGAACCTGCCAAAATAGCTTTTGACGACCCAAAACCCAAAACAAATCTGACACATTTCAAACAACACCCTATCTGAACCCAAAATAATTTAACCCGAAAATCGATCTGAACCCGAAAAAAAAATCTTATATTGTTCTTTTAAATGGAAATTTTTTCTTGTTGTTATAGGTTCAAATGACAATTATGACTTTTTTTTCATCACTCAATGAAAATGTTTATTAACTGAAGCTTTCTGCTTCAAGAATTGATTTAATGTTACGTGTTTATAAAGACTAAATTGGCGCTATTCACTTAAATAGAATTTTTGTTTTGTCTTTTTAGCAAACATTTGACAATATACTGGTTTTACCGACTATATTTTAATAATTTATTATATAAACTATGGATAATAATGTCATTTTAAAAGGCAATTTTTTTTGCTTTAATGAACAAATGGCTTTAATGACAAAATTGACCCAAGAAAATGAATTTAAAATGTTTTAGCTAATTTGACATTGAAAATTGCTATACTTAATCGGAAACATGCATCCCAAATAATTTCATTCTTCAATTACAGAAAAAAAAAAAGTGAAAAAATAGCAAAAACAAATTATTTTTCAAACACATTCAATTTAGTCTAATAAAATAACATTAATAATTCAAATCTATTCAAATAATATATTCAATTTCTTGATTCATTTGAAATCTCCGGCAATATAATATGGAAATGTAATTTAATCAATCACTTTTTAAAAATTTATTTGAAATTATTTTTCAAAGAAAAAGCGGAAATTGAAAATGGAGATGTTAAATTAATTTAATTTAATATGTGTAAGTTTTTTATTCGAAACAGCAAATGCGCTGTTTATTTCAAGTTTCATGAATTCCGACAATTATTGCGAGAAAAATGAAATCATTCATTTTTTTCTAAATATGTTAGAAAAATTGATATTATTATTTGATATGTTATTTTTTATTCTATTACACTAAAAGGAATTTAATAACATGTGTTTCCTTCGAAATAAAAAAAAAAGAAAAGTATTTTATTAAATATATTTGCAATTTTTTATAATTAAAGGAACGAATATTTTTAAACATAAGTTCACAATATGACAATTTATTTTTCTTTTATTAAATGCTTTTAAGTAATATGGATTTAGAAATTGTATGTATATATGTTTGGCTATCTGTACGGTACTTTTTTAAAACTATATCAATCATTAAAAATATATTTATGGTGTTATACTATAAGGCGCATTTTACGTTTTAAATTGGATGTTGTATTCTAGTTACTGTATTTTTAAATACACGATCGTGAAAAAAAGTAAACAACCTTTACAAACTCTGCAACGGTAATATATAATAAAAAAAAAGTTACTGGAAATAAGCGATTGTAAATGAAGTCTACCTTTAAATGCACTGCAAAAAAATCCGTCAAATTTACAGCAAAAACTGCTGGCAGCTAAGTTGCCAACAATTTTTGCAATGAAAATTGCAGTAAAATTAGACTAATAAAAAATTACAAGTAATTTTACTGAAAAAAATATACGACAAAAACTGCCGGCAACATTGCTGCCAGTAATTTTTGCTGAAAATTTGACTCATAATCAATTGTATTATGAGTCGTTGAAACTAAAAATACTTATTGTATGCAAACTAGTAATGCTTATAGTGTTCTTAAATGTTACGCTTTCAAACAAAAAAGATTATCACATACAGAACTTCTATAAATACAAGAATGTACAATTTTCTGCTATATATATTAAGAACATACAAATACGTTTCTGAACTACTCACATTTGTTGTATAAAGTTATTTACATAAAATTTTAATATTATTTGAAAAGCAGTATTTTCAAGTTATTACTTCTTGTGATAAATTTGTAAAGTTATGTGAATAAAATATTTTTGATTTCTAATGGTTAAAGACATGAGCCTTTGTCACTAAAATTTATTTCAAAATCTTTTGCATTATTTACAATTCAGTGTTAATCAGTGTAAAATCAGTTCATATATATTTTTTAAATTTATTAATGCTTATATCAGGCATGAAAATAGTAAGAATAGAATAAAGTCAAATAAATGAGTTTAATAAACTTAATAACAACAGAAGAGAAGAAAATAAACAAATGACAATTGCAGGAAATTAGAAAAATACTATAATATGAATCGTTATCTATTAATATCAGAGAATTTAATGTTTATTAACTACTCACTTCTTTATAGTTTTTGCACAAGTTTATATACTGGAACATAATTACACAAGTACTTTAACTTGTATGATATACTTGAATTTTGGACTATGAACATTACAAGGATAACAAATATATATATATATTAATTATATAACTTGGTATTGTGGCATAAAAATATAAAATTTTGTAAATTGTTTCATTGTACATTTCTTTTTCAGAAAAAAATTTAATATATTTAACTTTGAAATAACATCTTTTCAATAAAAAAATATATATGTATTTCACATTATATGGGAATTAAATTTCTTGAAGCAATTCAAATGTGACATACAACTGTATGATTATCATCATTTAACGCTGAAATATGAGGTAATATTTTATGTTATTGCGTCTGATATGATCTTATCAGAAATCATTTATGGATTATATAAAAGCTCTTGACCGTGACATTCTCCAGCCTTAGTTTCTTTATGAAGATTATATTTAGATTATGAAAACTAATCGTTTGTCAACGATTTAAAGGTAAGTCAATTGTATTATAACTCACTAAAATTAAAACAGATTTACGTAAGTTTGTAATATTTATTGAATTATTCAAAATTAAATTTTCAAACGAAAAACATTATCACGTGATAAAATTCTATAAATATAAATATACACAATTTTATGCTATATATATATTAATTAAAAACATACAAATACATTTCTAAGTTACTTACATGCAGTGCATAAATTTATTTACATTAAATTTTAAAATTCTTTTAAAAGCGGTATTTTCAAATTACTACTTCATATGATATTTTTTTTTAAATTTATGTGAATGAAATATTTTTGATTTCTAATGGTGAAAGACATGTGCCTTTGCCATTAAAATTTATTTAATTGCATTTTTAACATTATTTACAATCCAACGTTAAAGTTTAAATATATATACAGGGTGAGTCATAAATATCGAAATAATAGGCTATCTCCTCAAATATTGCCCCTAGACCCATACTTCCAATTGCAAAAATTCATAAAAAAAAGATGAAATTTCTGATAAGATAAGTTGCAACTCCCTGGGGGGGTCTATTTGAAAAAATACGAAAATTAAATTTTTATATGGCCCCCGTAGGGCAAAATTCTCAATTAGGAAATTATTCCTTTTCCATTCCTAAATTGAACAAAACAAATTTCATCACCGTATCTAAAAACCCCACAGAGATATTATATCTCAAAATCCTGAAAATTTCCTGACTTAGACCCCTTTTTCCTGCCTCTGAGCGGTGATTTCTTCACTCAATTTCAACGCTAGTTAGGGAACATTCACAAATTGCAATTTAATAAAAATCGGTTTAAGATAGCGCTTTTTCTTTGGACATAAAATAGCAGAGTATAGTTTTTACGCTAAATTTGTATATCAGACGTCTGCCCGGGTCAAAATATCTAGGTCAGGTCCCAAATCGACCCATAGGGGAAAAAATTCGGCGTGGCCTGAAAAAATGTCAACATCATAACCCGGACCGGTCTGAAAAATAGTTTAAATCATAGTCCGGTTTAGTCGCAAATTTCTACATAGTTTTTACTTCGGCGTGGGAAAAAATTTTTTCATATGGAGGAGTTCTGACCAAAAAAATTTTTTGTAGCTTTTCGTTTTTTATATTAATACTATTTACTATAAAAGAAGCGCCAAAGGCTGTAATATATTTATTTTATCAAAGAATCGCTATTTAAATGTAAATGTTTCACTTATATTTTAATATCGTTAATACATATCCCATGCGTTGGGGACTTTGAGAAATGTTATACAGTAAAACTTTTTAAGACCGAATCACATAGGAAAGAAAAAATATGGACAGATGCCCTCCCTAGAAAATGTAATTGAAGCTTATTTTTTCTCAGGTACTTATTTTGGATGGATCAACATATTTTCCGTTTAAGACAGAATTCCGTCATAGGCAGATTTTTTTTCACTGGTTTTATTGTATTTAATTTTTTTTAGCCTTTGAATAATCTATTTTAAAAAAATATTTTTGTGTGTGTGTGTCTGTGTTTTGTAAAAAATTCGATTGAGACGAATTTTATTTATTTTATGCGCGTATTAAGTCAGTCACAGACAACGATTTTAATACTTGTTTTGTCGAGACCGGGTTTAAAAATTTCATTCAGTATGCACCTAAACTGAAGGTAGCATGAAACTCCCTTATGAAAAGTACGCTAGGCCCGGTCTGGCGAGTCTTCAAAAATAAATAAATAAATAAATAAATAAATAAATAAATAAATAAATAAATAAATAAATAAAAATAAAATAAAATAAAAAAATAATATATCGGTCCTGGCCCTACCTGGGCACAGAATACAGATTTTTTAACATCCTCTGGAGGACGATATAAAGCCTGAAGTTGTGAGAGCTAAATTTAAAAAGATAAAAAAAAGACTTAATCTGCATCTTATAAAAAGCATTTTTTTAAATAACTGACGGACATTTAAACAATATACTTCGTTTTTCCGCCTAATGATTTTTTCCCTTCTATTTCTTGTCTTTAAGTTATTAAATATTAAGAATTTTTAAAGGGAAAAAGAACTTGAAACACGTCATTTTTGATTTTTTTACATTAGTTTTGTTTCGGTAAATTTGAAAAAATGTTTTCTTTTGAAAAAATATTTGTTTTTGAAAATATGATTTTTTTAAAGGTTATATTATTTTTTCAATAAACATTTTTAATAGTTTTAAAATTAATATAAAAAACCTTGGAACTAAACTAAAATCAGATTATCATTTTTAATTAAATGGAAAGAAATTGAAATCCGATAAATAATGTTACGAGTTATAACGATTTTTGATTGTCCTGTTGGTGCTAACCACATGAAACTTTTATAAATTGTATGAGAAATTTTAGGATGTGATTTTCTTAGTTAATTATAAGGCGAAATATCACAAAAAAGAAAAAAATCAAAATTCTAACTAAAAAAATAGTCTTTTTACGCGTTTCGTAGAACTGTTAAAGTAACATTGTTTTTTGAATTGCACGCATTTCAATTTGAGTCTAATCCCTTAAATCCTGATGATTTTTTTAAACGGCTATAACTTTGCGAATTTTGGAGATATGAAGATGCAACTTTTTATGTATTATTCAAGACTGGATAAGGAAAGTGTTTCTAATTGGATTTTTTGTCCGACGGGGGCCGTATAAAAAATTAATTTTCGTAACTTTTCAACTAGACCATGTAGTCTCAATTTATCTTATCCAAAATTTCACATTTTTTAGGAATTTTTGCAATTGGAAGTATGGGTCCAAAAGCAATATTTAAGGAGATAGCTTATTGTTTCGATATTTATGACTCTCACTGTATATATTTAATTTATTAATGTTTATATGAGGCATGAAAAGTAAAGTCAAATAAATGAGTTTAATAAACTTAATAGCAAAATAAGAGAAGAAAATAAATAAATTATATAAGCAGGAAATTAAAAAATACTCTAATCTAATATGAATTTGATTAAACACAATATTCGATGTTTATCAAATCCTCACATTATTACACAGCTACTTTAATCTTTAGATATACTTGAATTTTAGACAATAAACATAACAAGGGTAAAAAATAGTTTTTAAAAGCTTTATGTGTCTTTTATTGAGGCATAAAGACACAAACATTTTTAAATTGTTTCATTATAAATTTTTTTTGTACAAAATTAGTCAAAAGCTTTAACTTTGAAATAAAATCTTTTCAGTGCAAAAAAAATCTCACACTGCATGAGAAATAAATTTCTTACTGCAATTCAAATGTGACACATAACTGTATTATTTTTATCATTTGACGCTAAAATACTGAGGTAATATTTCATGTTATTGCGCCCAATACCATCTTATTAGAAAGATTTTATCGATTAAATAATACCACTTAGGTGTGACATTCTCTATCCTTAGCTCCTTTATCAAATATATATTAAGACTAAGACAATTATTCATTTGTTGATGATTTAAAGACAAAAAAATAAGTCAATTGTAATATAAGTCACTAAATTAAAAAAAAAATATATATATATATATATATAAATTAGTAATGTTTATTGAGTTTATAAAAGTTAAATTTTCAAACGAAAAACATTATCACGCGAGAATATTCTATAAATACACATATACACAATTTTTTGTTACGTATATATATATTCAGAACATACAAATACATTTCTAAGTAACTAAAAGGCAGTGCATAAACTTATTTACATTAAATTTAAAGATTTTTTTAAAAAGTAATATTTTCAAATTACTACCTCATATGACAAATTTGTATAATAATGTGAAAAATATATTCTTGATTTCTAATGGTGGAAGACATGTGCCTTTGTCGCGAAAATTTATTTAAACGTATTTTGAACATTATTTACAATTCAGTGTTAAAGTGTATTTTTTTAAATTTATTAATGTCTATATCAGGCAAGAAAATAGAGAGGAAAAAATAAAGTCAAACAAATGAGTTTAATAAACTTAATAGCAACATAAGAGAAGAAAGAAAGCAAATTATAATTGCAGGAAATAAAAAAAAAACTCCAATCTAATATTTATTGATAAACACAGAATTCGATGTTTATCAAATCCTCACTTGTTCCACAAAGATATACTATGGAACATTATTAGGCAACTAATTTAATCTTTAGATATACAGGGTGTCCCTAAACTCATGGTACATACGCTAGGGGGTGATAGAACACATGAAGAGGAGTAATAGAAAATAGGAAACCAAGGGTCTTAAACGTATTCCAAAGGAGACAGGCGCCATTAAAATTTAGGGACCAAAATTTCAAATAAGCATAAGAAATGGAAAATCGGTCGATTGATTTGCGGTTTTCATTAAAATTATTCTTTATGTCGGCATTTTCTTGAAATTAAATTATAAAGATAAATTTCAAAAAATGCCGATAGAGGGCGCTTTAGACTTTGGAGCAACGAACAACTATTTTTTGCTGGTATTTCTTGCATCTCATTAAATGTTTTTGTAAGCTTAGACTCAAACTTAAATTTTGAGCTCAAAATTTGAATAGAGGGGATTGCTTAAGTAACACAAACTGAGCTGTGTTCAGAGGGTTCAAATTTCAAATGATTATAAAAAACGGAAAAATTGGTTGATTGATTTGCGGTTTTCAATAAAGCTATTCTTTATGTAGGTATTTTTGTGAAAATAAATTATAAAGATAAATTTCAAAAAATGCCGATAGTGGGCACTTTAGACTTTGGAGTAACAAACAACTCTTTTTTGGCGTTATTTTTTGCATCTTATTAAGTGCTTTCGTAAGCTTAGACTTAAACTTTGAGCTCAAAATCTGAATAGTTGGGAGTGGTTAAGTAAACAAACTGAACTGTGTTCAGAGGGTACAAATTTCAAATGATTATAAAAAAAAACACAAAAATTGGTCGATTCATTTGCGGTTTTCGCTAAAACTAATTTTTTAATAAGCATTTTCTTTAAATTAAATTTTAAAGATAAATTTCACAAAATGCTGATAGAGGGCTCCTTAGACTTTGGAGTAGTGTACAACTATTTTTCATCGTCATTTTTTATCTCATTAAATGCTTTCAAATGCATAGACTTAAATTTCGGGCTCAAATTCTGAATCGTTGGGATTGTTTAAATAGCGAAAAATTGAATTGTGTTCGAGGAGGGGGGAGGGTTAATTTTCAACTCCTGATAACACTTCAGTTTGCGCCTCTTAACCCCATCTCAACGATTCAGAATTTGAGCTCAAAATGTAAGTTTAAATCTAAGATTCCGAAAACATTTAATAAGCTTTTGCATTTAATTAGAAAAAAAAATTATGGTTAAAATTAATTATTGGTTACTCTGAAGTTTAAAGAGCCCTCTAATGGATTTTTTTTAAAATTTATCTTTAAAATTTATTTTCAAGAAGATACTGACTTACAGATTACTTTTATTTTAAACAGCAAACGAATCGACAAAATTTTTCATTTTCTATAATTATTTCAAATTTGAAACTCCCCTCCTCCTTAAACACAGTTCAATTTGTGCTACTTAACCACTCCCTACCATTCAGATTTTGAGCTCAAAATTTAAGTTTAAGCTTCCGAAAACATTTAATGGGATGCAAAAAATAACGGCAAAAAATAGTTGTTCGTTACTCCAAAGACTAAAGCGCCCTCTATCGACATTTTTTAAAATTCATCTTTATAATTTATTTTTAAGAAAATAGCAATATAAAGAATAGTTTTATTGAAAACCGCAAATCAATCGACCAACTTTTCCGTTTTTTAAAATCATTTGAAATTTGAACCCTCTGAACACTGCTCAGTTTGTGCTACTTAAGCACTCCCCACTATTCAGATTTTGAGCTAAAAATTTAAGTTTGAGTCTAAGCTTACGAAAACATTTAATGACATGCAAAAAATACCGTCCCAAATCGCAAATGATGATAAAAAAGAGAAAAATGGGTCGATTTCTTTGCGGTTTCCGCTAAAATCATTCTTTAAATTAGTATTTTCTTTAAAAAAAAAGTTTTAAAGAGAAAAATATAAAAATGCCGGTAGAGGGCGCCCTAGACATTGGAGTACCGAATAACTACTTTTTACCGGTTTTTTTAACACTATTAAATGTTTTTTAAAGATTAGACCTTAACATAAATTGTGTGTGCACAAGTGTAATCATCGGGAGTGGTTACGTGGAGCAAATTTAACTGTGTTGAGGGGGTTTATTTTTAAACGATCGTATGTAATGAGAAAAATAGTAACACAAGTTGAATGTAGATTCTGCCATTGAAGAATTGAGTTTCGCCTCCAATTAGAGAGAAAGAAAAAAAAATCAATAAAGGTTTTTTAGAAGGGCGATCCCGTTTAGATTGTAATGAACTAACTTCATTTTTCTTGTGTTTATCAATATAATAGCAAACAGAACGGCGTGAAATAACCAATTGAATAGCAATTTAATTTCTCTCTGAGACATTGGATTTGCGGAATAATAAAGAGATACAATTTGAAGTGCATATTCTTCATTGACTTAGATTCATCAAAAACGGATTTTTTCTTTAGTTTAAACGCTTTTTTATATTCTCTGAGTAAATGGAAATTCAATTTAACAATAAAACGAGTGGAATCCCGTCGAATTCGGCGAGTGAAATGTTTAAAAGACCCGATCGATTTGGTTTTAAAAAAAGCAAAAGTAATTACATTATTGAATCAATATGTAATAAATATATTTACAAACTAAATGTCAAATTTGCCAGTTACAATTTTGCATGCAAATATTCGCACATCTTCATTTAAAATTGTAATCTGAGTGCCGGCGAAATCAAGAAATTTTATTTTATATGCACTCACTGATTATTACATATATATATATATATATATATATATATATATATATATATATATATATATATATATATATATATATATATATATATATATATATATATATATAAACTAATTTCATTTTTACTGTGACATTATTTTCACGTCCATAGTGAAAAGAAATATTGAAATGTAATATCGGGTTCTACTAGGTTATCCCGTCGACCAAAAAATTATTGCCAAATGTGAATGTCACATTCAATGACATTAAATACGATTCATGTGTTTAAAATGTCATTAAGTGATTTTTATTTCGACTTTTTATTAATATTTTTATTAATATTCTACTAATTATTTGTTTTTTCATTATTGAAAATAAAAATTATGTCAATATGTATAATTTGGCTATTAATTTGGCGATTTGTATAATTTGGCGAAATTGGTCGACGGGATAATAGTATTACCTAATATCGTTATGAGTAAAAATGCGATGTTTTAAATAGTGACGTCATTTTCTCTTCAAATGTTTTTTAAAAGTTACTGTTGTTAGTTATATGAAAAAGGAATCCGTAATAATCTCAGAGTAAACATAGTAAATAGAGGGAGAATTCCCATTGCTTCCTCCGGTAAGATATGCTGCCAGGATGACCCACGTGACTCCAGGCATTTGGCGATGAATGGTTGCCAGAAGTAATGCTAGATTTGTCGCTTTATCGTAGCTCTTGGCAGGAGTGCAGTATTTTTATGCTGTCATTAAGACACTTGAGAGTTGACAGAAATACAAATCAGTAGTAAAAGTAGTAATCCGAATGTACGTTGGATTTTTATGCTAATGTTTATTTTTATTTTATGCTTAAATTTTTTATCATTCAAATGTATATAATTTCGTTCAGTTTTCATTCTTTTACATGGTTTTGTTTATATTTAATTTAATGCCATAATTAATTTTTTATTGTTAATACAAAGTACAAATAGGCGGGAAAAAAATAAAGAAATTGGTTAAGAAGTTTAACTTTATGTGCTGGAAGACCAGAGGCTGAGAAGGGGGAGGAAGAAAGATGAAAATTCGAGAGAAAGAAAATTTAAGTGATGAATTATTTGCTTATTATTACATCATATTAACAAACAGGCCAAACTTTTTTTGTAAATTAAAAAAAAAAAAATTAAACAATTTGATAATTATTTTATTTTTAAATGCTGATATTAAATAAAGGGCATTTTAATTAAAAATTAAAAATTTTTAGTTAGGAAAAGTTCAAAATGCAAAATTTCAGTTTTAGAAACGATAGAATTAAAAAACAAAATTTTTTCAGCCATGCTTAATTCATTTATATCAGCAGTTGCTAATCTTCAGAACCTCACGATACACTAATTCCATAATCTGAATTCCCACGGACTACTAATATGAATTTTTTTTATGGTAAAAACTTATTTGCACAATAATTCTTACAAAATATTTATTCTATTAAAATAAAATGTACCTATTCAATAAAATAAAATTTAAATGAGGAGTGTCACATTGTTACCTACCGGATACTACCATTTTTTTTAATAATAATCACCGCCTTATTTAATAATAACAAAAATATATAAAGCTTATTTAATTGTAACAAAATTATTAAAGATAATTTCAGTTTTACAAGGTAATTGAATCTGATTTAAGACTGACGTGATAGAGCAGTTTTTATTTTGAGGCCAGTAACGAGTTTTAATTGTTGCGATCCAATCATCAAAATATTTGTTTCGCACAGTTATGCAGTCAAAATGAGCCAAAAATTTCATTGTTTTTCTATTCAATAATAAGTATTCATATTTTCGGAGAGTCCAAAATTAATACCTGCCCATATTAAATATTATACAACACAACAGACAATGGCTGTATTAAATAATTTCTACTAATATAATTATCACTACATGTTATAATTAAGATTTTCAAAACTACAAATATAGAAATTTCTTAGAGAATTATCCTGTTATTAATTAATAGTTTTATTATTTATACAGTACAATTATTAATAAACATTAAAAATTCAAATAATGTTCGGTCTTTTCTGCGAAACACCGAAATTTTCTCAAGGCAACCTCTGATCTATATAATAATCATAAATATTTCACAGAAAGTTCGTTAATAAACAAAATTGTAATTCACAAAGTGGTTTTATTAAATAATATATTTCTTGCAAATAAATAAAGAAAAAAAAATGTTACACATATATGTATAAGCAGATTAGCTGTAAGATTCCGCATTTCAGTGCTAATTTTTATTTTTGACAAAATTATCATCAAGTAAGGTCTAAATAGATACATTGCATTAGAAGATCCCCAAACTAATATTGTAAGTTTTTATATCAGAAGATGTTTAGAATTTTCTGCAAAACAGCAAAATTTTTTCAAGGGAACCTTTAATCTATATTACAATGAGTCATAACTATTCCACAGAAAATCCGTTAATGAACAAAATTATAATTCACACACTAGTTTTATTAAATGACATATTTTATTTAAAGAAAGAAAGAAAATACGTAATTACATACACATAACAGACTAACTACATATATATAACAGATTAACTACACGATACTACACTGCAGTGCCAATTTTAATTTTCAGTTATTAACATCAATCAAAGTTACATTGATTAAAAATATACATTGCATCAGACAATGCCCTGACTTGTATTTTAAGTTTATTATGTCAGAAAAGATTCTGCCCCCCTACCCTCCCCTACTCGAAGATGCCACCAATTTCTCCTTTCATTCTTAATTACTGGGAAGTTTTGAATTTTAAATATTTTGTATAAAATAATTAAAATAGTGATTTCTTGATACTGACATATTAATGAGATTGAGCTATTTATTAATATTTTCTTATAATTATTTTTTGCTAAAAGTTATGAGTGCATCAAATGTAACTGTGTATCTTCTTATTATGTACATCTTATTATGTAATCGTTATGCCTTATGGAATAAAAGCTTCAAGCAATAAGAATTATTCAATGTAAAAGATAAATGTGTGCACGGGGAAGGTAGATGGAGGTTGTTGATCATAGGATGATCATAAGATGACCATCTTGATAATAAGGATCATGATCTTGTCTTCTCTTTAATGTATGATAAAACTAAATATCAAATTTACAATAAAGTAAAAAGTTTTTTGTTTGTTTTACGCATAAAAATATAAAAATAAATTCAGCTTTTACTGTAATTTTACATGCATTTGAACATTTTACTTTTTTTTTCTCTCAAAATAACTCACTAATGGTTAATCTGACACTCAAAATTAGGCTGCACAGTTCTAAGAATAGTTATAAAACACGGCTCAAAATGGTGAAAATCGTACGAAAATATAGATTTTAAAATAAACTTTTTTAAATTAAAAATTTTCAAATTTTCCCAGGGGGATCGAACAATTTCTTGATAAAATCATTTTCCTTAACCGAGTCCTTTATTATCATGACTCAAAATACTTAAATTTAAAAAGAAAAAAGTTTAAAGGATACTGAGCTCCCTTAAATGGTTAACATAGGTTCAAATTAAATATTGTCCAATTTAAATATTTATAATTAATTTCTAATACAAAACTGCAAGAAAGCTAAAAACATGGAACTATCAATTTTTTATAGAAACTGAAATTGAGCATATAGGCATTAATGACATTAGGAATCGATATTCCACATAAACCATATCGCAGTACAAATATTTTAGTTACACTAGGGGCAATAATCATCAAATCATCCTCTTAAGTATTAAAGTTAATGTAAAAATTATTAATGGCCTTTGAATATTGTTGATCTTGAATTTTTACTTCGAACTTTATTAGATTGCAAAGAAGCCGTAAGAGATTTCGCAACATGACAAAGTCTAATTTTAAAATATTCATATAAAACACTTTTAATTAATATAATGCGGTGATTGTCAAAAATACACTGATTTAGTATGTGGTCCTTTAATACTAAAAACACATTCGAATCGACATCTCTCATTGAATGTGCAATCAATAGTTCTATAACATTTTTTGATGTTACTTTCCCAGCAGCTTGAATTCTACGAAAACTTCTTTCGCCAATTTTACAGATTTTATAAATGTGCTTATTAGGTTTTAAAAGGCCACCTCTATTTTTATGATTAAATAGATGTAGTGATTGTGAAGTGCAATCAGACATCACAGCTTCTGTGCATTCATCGCATTTAATCGAAGGGAGTAATTTTCGTTGAACAAATCCTGAAATATATCCAACAACATCGTCAACATATTCGTTAATAATGTAATAGAGATTCTTGTGAGGGTGTAGCTTTGTAGCATCTGCTATTTTATTAGAATACTTAGAAGAAGCGTGATTACGTATAGTAGTCCAGATTCGGATGTACGAAAAAACCCCACAATGATTGCTAAGTTACTCTTTATTTAGACATGTATTACTAGGGGGGCACACATACAGTACTCGGAGAAAATCTCCGAACAGCGATTAGCAACTTCACAAGACCAGAGTAGTGAATCAAGTGAATTCGTACATAGCAACAAAACGACACTTTTGGCATGATATAAAATCGCCAACATACACAAGTTCGCCCATGCACAATGGATAGTATACGCCAAATAACAGTTAAAATGCAGCCAGCAAGATCAGAATTCAATTTGGTTTCCCAGCTGGGATGGGAAAGGAAAGGTTGCCAAAAGATAAATTGTTACACGTGTTGTTATGTCTAAACACAGAGGCACACCGAAGGGACATCAGATTTTACTGCGCAGATGTTAAATTCTTTTTAGGGTTTTGTCGAGAAAGGAAAAAGAAGCGTAAGCATAAATTTTAACTGCGAAACAGAGATGATCTCCTTATAAGGTAATGCAGAATTGCTTCGATCGGAAATAGCAGACATCTGGAAATTGTTTTAAACGGTTGAATAATATGTGAGTGTATTTCTCACAGATAAAGTTAAGCAGCTGCCGATTTTCGGTTAGAGAATTAATAAGCAAGAAAAATGGAAAAGGAATGAAGGACAACTTAAAACTAATTTTGAATTGAACAGAGACGGGGGGTGTAAAGGAATCATTTAAGAAAATAACCAATATATAACGAAATAATCGTTATATATATCTTTAGGGGAGTAATCACATACATAATCAGTTTCATTTGTTTTTGCTGGAAAATTATCAATGACTTTCAAATCCTCATCCAAATGACGATCAGTTTCGTGATTTATTCTACTAATGAAATTATTGTTTTTGCCCGATACATTCAAAATAGGAATTTCACTGAGTGGAAGGCAATTGGCATTTTCCGATGATGATTTTTCATGCCGAAAAAGCAGTTGTTTGTATGCAGCTTTGAACTGTTTCGCTGAAGGATTGTTATTATATCCTCCACGACTTCGAATCATACTAAAAAACGCTTCCAAGTTATCCTGACTTAGTTTGTAAGTCATTATAAATGACAGTGGATAATCTACAGGTTCCACTAATCTTTTAAACAATCCTTCAACGCTTTTAATACAAATTAAAAAACCGAGGAATCCTGTCTTCCATTTGCTCTTAATAATCTGAATTCCATCTCTTGAAATAGTCAAATCTCTTATGTAAATTTCTGATTGATGAAAGAACTCAAAGAGCTGTTTTGCATTACTCATTTTTATAGGTGATTTGAATTCTCTACTTAGTAAATTTCTGCTGTTTAGAGTATCAAAAAGATTGTTAAAAATCTGTATAAATTTTACCGTAGCATTGCAGCCTTTGAATGCTTCTCTTATTTTATTATCTTGCATGTCGTTAGAAAGGCAACTAAGCGCATTTGCAACACTATTACTTAACGTTTGAGCTGCCAGCTTTACTTTCTTCTTTTCGTTATACCATTGTATATGGCGATTTCTAATTTTTGTAGCAGCCATAAGTCCCTGTTCTTGCTGGAATCGTTCTAATTTAACTATGTAATTCCAGTCTACGTTTTTTTTGTTTCCGTCAAACATTGAGCCTTTTGAAGCTAAAATATTGCGCACCAGTTTTAAACAGTGACATGCGTCTATCAAAATGAAAACATCCTCTTTAGTTTTAGGATGTGGAAAAGATGTTTTTAAAGTGGATGCATCTAGATTCGCTCCTAGTTTACGACCAACTTTTAAGTTACAAGGTAACCCATCGAAAGTTAATGCAACTACTTTAATTCCAGTTTCATACAAACTTTCTAATGCCATTTTTATAAGATTGGCACGCTCACAAGCTTCTAACCCATCAATCAGAAAATAGCCGACTGGTATTTTCCAATCTCCATTTATAGCATTTACCATAAATGTCAATGCTTCTTTAGCTTCAGGCACTTCTTCTGAGTCGATGTGTGCTCCATAATCTACAAAACCTGTTAATTTGCCATTATCCAGTTCAATGTGCTTTCTAATTGACATTTCATCGACTATAAGGCCACAAATAATTTGTTTGCCTCTTTGAGTAGCATCTTCAGCTTTGTACTTCAATACCTCAAGAGCTTCTTTTGTTATGCCAGGTGATCCATCTACTACCCGATACCAAGTTTTTATTGCAGATAAACTAGGTAGACATGTATTAAAAACTTTTTTTACATACATGTATCCTTTCATAGAGTAGAAATGCAATGTCAGTGCAAAACTCCTCAGTTCTGATGGATATTTTCCTTTTTTTTCTTTTTAGAAGCTCGTAGTAAGCATCTCCAGTTCTGGTCCATCAAACGATCTCTAAAAGAAAAATATAATATGAGTATATATACACACATATATATAGAGAGAGACTTACAGAGTGACCGAGCCAGTTGTTGATCGAATGAGGTCGGTGCTACGAGGTTTTTATTATTATTATTTTTATTATTATTATTATAGTTTCCTTCCTTTTAAGTTTTAGAAATAAACTAAAATAGTTGCTACAATCCTTAATGAACATCCTATAATGGACAAAATTTAAACCTGCTGAGATTAAATAGCAACAAATTTATAAATAGTTACAATTATCTTGGATTACAATTATTTCGGAAACTATATAATCTGATCAATTTTGTTTTTTATGCAAAATTGTTTTTTTTAATTATTATTGTCTTTTACTTTTGAGTCCTTAAAATAAAAAGATTCGAAAAATTTTATATGCCTTTCATTAGAATAAGTATTTAAAAAATCTAAAAAAAAAAAAAATTCCAGATAATCGAGTTTTCTGATATTCAATAGGCTTCTTCACATTATTACATACTAAGAATGCACAAAAATTCCAAGTTTCTATCTCAATTTGTTCAGGAGATAGAGCGTTTACAGACACACAGACTGACGGACGGTAAATTTTTTTTTCTAAAAATATGTTTTACGGAATCTCCAGTGTCTAAAACGTGTATCTGTTAAAAAAAAAAAAAAAAATCGATTTTTAAAACGATTGCAAGATTACGTATGATGGGTAAGTAAAAAATTGTTTCACTTACAGAAGACAGCTGACAATAACGTGACAACAGATGCTCCAAATTTTAAACAAAAATATTATGTCTAGTGTCACGTATAAAGCGCATTTCCACCTGAAATTGCCAATATTTCAAAAATTTGATCAACTACTGGTGGGGTATCAACTTGTGGCGCGGTCATCCTATAAATAAAAATATACAAATAGTAGCTTTGAAAATCAAAATTAATCAAAGCCTCTTTTAACAAAACCTACATTTATATCTTATTATCTTTATATATAATATAGAAAGATGAAGGTGGGAGGGGAGGGGTAGTACGTATTAAGCTAAATAACTTTTGTATTGGCAGCTGTAATCTATTTATCAAGCAGATGCCGAGTTTTCAATCTCATTATATTATTAGTACTTATAATGATGATAGCAGATTTTTGGCAAAGAAAGATGAAGTTGTGAAAAATTGACTACAATATTCTATTTATACTTTCTCTAAAATCAAATGTGTTACTTTAAAACCACAACTTTAATATACCTGGACTCACTATCTTTATGTTGTCAAGAAAAAAGAAAATATGATAAGAAACAAATATACACGCAAAATAAAAATAAATAAAATCACAATTTTAAATGACTGTTACTAAAAAAAAAAAAAAAAAAAAAAAAAAAAAAAAAAAAAAAACATAATTTTAAAAATATGGACTGTTGAAGAATAAAAGGCAAAATTAAAAGAAAATAGCTTTTTAAAAGAAGCTTTCTTACCTTTAAAATATTAATAGTTGGCTTTGTTACTAATTGCTTCTTCTTAAGCTGTGCTATCATTTCTTTCAAAGAAAAGACTCTCTTTTCCAATCTCTTATTTTTATCATTCATCTTTTTAATTTTCTTCCGCAAATTTTTGCTTCATTCTGTGCAACAGATAATAATTTACGAGCTTTAGTTGGTGAATTCATGTCTTCATCATTGAAATCCGCAACATAATGATTGCGTTTCCTAGAAACTGAAAAAATATCACAAGAGTTTAATACATCTGGAAAAAAATCAGTTATTGATAAAATTATCTAAAATGAATCAAAAATAATCACAAGAATGATCTTCGAAACTATTTATGAAAGAAAATAATTAAATTTCTTCATCCACATTGATATATCATATATTTATATTTATTTAATAAAAGGTTTCGTACTGTCTGCGTGTCCACGATGTCTAGGAAAATCTATCGCTCATACAAGGCTGAAAATTTGAATGAGGGTAGTCTAGGGATATAAAATTGCTTAAATTTACCATAAATCTTCTTAATATTATCCACAACTTTTATACCGACAAGTTTTTTATAGGACCAATTCTTATACAGCAAAAATTTATTTAAAAAATAGGGGTTGAGGGAAAAAAAAATTATTAACATAATTCTGATAAAATCAGCTCTTACAGAAAAATTAAACTAAAAACTCCTCAAAAGCTGCCAGATAGAATTTTTACACTTGGTTTATTTGTAATTTTGACTCAATTATTATTGGTGAAATTAGTACTTAATTTCGAAAACCACCTGCGCCCAAACCGGCAGGGAGTTATTTATTTTATTTATTTATTTTATGCTAATAAAACCGAGCCATATTAATCAATTATCGATATTTTTTCAAGATTTTTTTTCTCACGAGGTGCATAACCATCATATTTATGATTGCTGAAAATCTCCAAGAATTCGGACAACAAGCATTATTTTTTTAGCTACTGAATCAAATCAAATGAAAAGAAAGGGCCCTTTTTACGTGTCATTTCACCATTAAATATCACTGTTTTTTTTTTTTTTTTTTTTTTTTTTTTTTTTTTTTTTTTTTTTGTCTGTTGTTTTACAAAGGCTACGAAAATATTGTTTTTAACTCTTTGAAATAGCTTGGATGTTCATCCATATAGTTTGGATTTCAAACAAATTGAACGAAGATGATTTTTTTTTTTTTTTTTTTTTTTTTTTTTTTAAGTGCGGGATGACTTTTATTCTTCTCACTCTTTTTTCCGACTTTCCGACCTATTTCAAATTTACACATCCACTCCAAAAAGAGATAGAGCAACTTATACATCCAATTTTCTTTAAAATACTGCAAACCATTTCAAAAAATACAAAAAATAATTCTTTGATAAAAATTCATTCCTCTACGATAATTTTCGTTTTTCCCGCTGATTTTGCCATTCAATAAACATTACCTGCATTTTGATATAAAAATATACTTTATTTTAAACAATAACTCTGATATTTAATACTCTATACTAATCTTTTAACAAATGATCGAGGAATGGTTTGATTCAGATGAAATCAGGTTTAAGGGTGAAATAATCAATTTGTAAAACAAAAATAATTAACTGAGGATTATGACGAGAGAAAAAAAAATTACGCAAAGTTACATGATATTTACATATCACGGTAACTTGTATTGCTTTAAGATTACATGATTAAGATCTGTGGTGATGTTCTGTAAATCATGATGACATTTATTTTCTCAGACCAACAATAATGTTTAGTCTGCATTTATTTCTCTTTGATTTCCCGTGGTTTTTGGTTCCCAAGGCCGCCTCCACAGTTCACACATCAATTAACATCGATTATTCGTGATGAATAATTAAGATCAATTACATATTTGAAAATGGATTTTTATAACGATGCTTTAAAAAAAATTTCTATGTTTTAATTATAACACAATAATATAACATAATTTATGTTTTAATTATAAATTTCACTATTAAATACTTTTCGAGCGTAATAATTTATTTCAAAGTATCCTTTTTTGAATAAAACATTGGAAACTAATTTTAAAAGAAATAGACAAATTTAAAAAAATGATTGGACATTGCACACTGCAATCTAGTGAAGTATGTGCCTACAAAATATGATAATTTTTTCAAGTTGAAAACATTAAATTGTGCTTTAAATAATTCTTCAATTTAAAACATGTCTGCTTCAGCATTATTTATCATGCTTGTTCTCTATTAAACTGCCAGTTTTCATATTTTAATATGCAATAGTGTTGCAGTAGAAGTCTAGAAATTAAAAAGATTATAAATGATTCAATTACAGGATTTATTATTATTATTATTATTATTATTATTATTAAAAGAATAGAAACATAAAAGTGTGAAAAATATAGTACGTAATAAAATTGCAAAGAAAAATATTTCTTTCTCCAATTTGTATTAAAAAAAAAAAAAAAAAAAAAAAATTATTTTTTATTTTTTTTATTTTTTTTTAAAGGAACGTTTTGCATTTACCTTTTTCAGGAGTAGCTACGACAACCTCTTCTGGTGTTTTCTTAATTAAGGGCTTGCGTAAAACCTTTCTTTCAATCAGATGTTCGGGAAAATCGAATAATGTAGGTACAGCAGTTTTTTTCAGCCATGTACCACCAAATTTTTCTCTGTCAAAGCAATCTGGAGTAAAATGTTTCGAGCACACCACTGAAGAATTTGTAGTTTTGAAATTTTCTCTTCGCAGTTTCGTTTCCCAGATTTTTCTTCTGTCTTCATCCTTCGGAAAGCTATACATAAAATGAATTAAAATGGTATTTTATAAATGATATTTTTTTAAAGTATACAATGATAATAAAAATGTATAATATGTTGGCAAATTTAAATGTTAACGCATGAAAAAGCACACATATACAAACAAGTAAGCAAAGAAATTACTTAAAGAAATTAATTTTAGTATACTTTTTAAATGTTCATTAACTGAAATTAATAAGTGAGAAAGAACCACAAAGAATATAAAACATGTTCAAGTCGAAAAAAATAAAGACTTAATTAATAAATAAATAAATAACACATTGTTTCATTAAATGTTTGTTAGATAAACAGAATAAATTCAATATACCGTTCCAACCATCATTTTTTATTTATAATTTTTAAAATGCATCACAAAATTTTATTTTAATTAAAAAAATTCTGAAAACATAACAAGACAAAATATAAAACAAATTCGTGCATTTTTTCTCAGAAACTTCAATTTAAAATTATAAAATGATATTAGAAAGTTGTATTTATTTCAAACAACTGCATTAATTTCAAATTATAAAATTTAATGATATATTAACTCACGCGAATTAACTAACTAACAAGGGAGTAAAAATGCGACTCATTTAAAGCAAAAATTTATTTAAAATAAAAATAAAAAACGCAAGTGTTTACTTTTTAAGGCAATGAAAACAAGTTTCTTTTGGCGATAAAAATGTATCGCCAAACATCGTAATAAGAAATGTTCTTAGTACAGTTCAAACGGTATCCGACTACGTTCGGACATTTTTTTTTAAAAACTCTAATTTAGACACATTTTTTGGTATTTTTCAGTGTAAT
Source organism: Maratus speculifer (assembly GCA_964019185.1). Classification (NCBI taxonomy): domain Eukaryota; kingdom Metazoa; phylum Arthropoda; class Arachnida; order Araneae; family Salticidae; genus Maratus; species Maratus speculifer. The sequence continues at coordinate 428,069,082 of OZ025290.1, read as the reverse complement.
GTAACACAGAATAAAGAAAATTATAAAAAAATATATAATATCAATGCAACTTTTTGAAATTTTGAAGACTTTTGGTCATTTTTTAGCATTTTTTTTATAAAAACGGCTCCGGCTCTAAAAAAAAAATAATGCATATAACCCAATTTTTTTTTCATCATAAGCATATTAGACACTATTGAGTGTAATGAATTAAAAACTAGTCAATATACTGAAATCTAAAAGAGATACAGCTGATTATATACAACTACATAGAAAATTTCGATAATTTTACGTGTAATTTTTCATTAAAATAGCTATATATCGACAAATAAGTCACATAGAGCTAATTCTTTAGTTCATTACCCTCTAGACATTCTCAAAAAGCTACACAAAAAATTTCATGGTTATAAGATAATAAAATTTTGAGTTAGAGCAATAGTCGTTCACCTTTTCCGATGAAAATTTAATTTTTCAGAAAATGCATTTAAAGTTTTCATATAACGTTCGTTCCAACGTCGTCTGCTTTTTTAAAGAGTTCTAATTTCATTTCTGATAGGCGTACAGGAAAAATAAAAACAGATTTAGAAAAAAAAAATGCCCATTCTATAATAAAATAAAATAAAAAAAAATTCCGAATTTTCATCGAAATTGCTGTTTTAAACGTAGGCGGATACCTTAATTCAAATTAATTAAATTTACACTTAAAATATTTAAATTGATAACACTGGATGATAGTAAATACCATTATTACATACATTTAAGTTATTAAACGTAAAATTTTTCTATTTTTATCATGATAATAAGAGTAAAATATATAGTAGTTGGAATGATACATTTTGAAAGTCCTTTAAATATTAAAAAAAAGTAATAAAAAATAAATACATACCGATGGAAAGTAACAGAACTTGTTTTGATTTGTCTCTCTGTGCATCCATAGGCACAACAACTTGATACCATTTTATTTTTTAGTCGCAAACAAAAAATTGTCGAATGTCCTCCGTAGAAATCAACGCTATTGCTACGATGACCGGAAACGGTCTTGCCTGGAGTCACGTGGTTCTTATCTTGGCTGAAGAAACGCTGGGGGAATTCTCCCTCTATTTACTATGTTTACTCTGAGGTAATAATATTGTAATTCCCATTTATCTGATTGCTGAATGACATCATTTTCCTCATTTGAAATTTTTCTTATTTTACTTTAGACATTAATTTTTATAATAAATTATTTTCTGTTATTTTATTTACATTATTAATATTATTTCTCAGTAAATATATTTTTTTACCTCAATTAGTGCATAATTATACGCAATCATTTTGGAAAATAAATTTTTATTATCGAGAGAAAAGCTAAACTGAGTTGCCACCATTTTGAACAAATATCGTAAAAAGCATTTAAAATTAAAACTAAAATATAAAAATGGAAATAAATTAAAAAATAACTAAAAAGGGCACAACTACAAATAAATAGCTTTCATTTAAAAAAATAATTATCAAATTCGGTTGAGTATAAAATTCAGGGCTGATGACACAACATTTTTTAGCTTGTCTGTAAGAAATAGCATCGGAGGCTAAAAATTATGGAAATCAAGACATACAGAGATGGAATGAAAAGAAACCAACAAAAGGATGAAAAACAATTTATTCAATCAAATGAAAATAAACAACAGGAAGTACTCCATCACAGGAATTGTTCAAAATTGCGGCCTCCAACACGAACGCAAGCTTGAAGCCGTCGATGGATTGACCGCCGTACATTGGCGAAAACACCAGGCATCTCTCTTATGGTGGCCGAAGCAACGGATATCCGGGCAACAAGGTCTTTTGCAGAATCTGCGGGACCATCTTCGTATATCAGGCTGTTCATGTGATCCCACAAGTAAAAATCCAGACAGGATAAATCGGATGAACGGGCCGGTCAGCTGATTGGACTGCCACGACCTATACATCGCCCCGGATACATGATATTCAGGGCATTACAGACATCCAGGCTGTAATGGGCCGGTGCTACGTCGTGCTGGATCCACATACGTCGTCTGATGGGTGCTGGAACATGGTTTAATAGTTCTGGCAACACCTTTGCAGAAACACAAGATATGAATCTCCATCCAGGCGCGTTGGCAGTATGTATGTCCCAATTAGATAATCGTGAACGATTCCGGCACAAATATCCCCACTAAAATAATCTTTAGAAAATCTGTAGGGAATTGTCCCGTAATTTTGTGGAAAACCTGTAGGTAATTGGCCCGTTCTGTAAAAATTTAAAGATTATTTTTTTAAATTCTGCAGATGTTTTAAGGTAAAGCTAAATATGCAGAATTTATTCAGATTTCTGTAAAATTTCTGAAGAAAGTGGAGATTTCTTCAGATAATCTTAAGATTATTTTTAGTGGGGATTGACCGCGGAACGCGCTCGAACGGACGTGAACGTATTGTGTATGGGACGTATTGTGTACTGCGTTTCCATTACCTGCGGCTTATTCTGCCGAGCTGTCTAAATGACAGTACAGATGTTATGGCCAATAAGGTTATCAGCCAAGGTTATGGCCAATAAGGTTATCGAAAAATCTCAGCTGGTTATCGCCCGGTTAGCTTAACAGGTAAAGCATTGGCCTTGTAAGCCAAGTAACCGGGTTCGATCCCCAGCCTGGACAATTTTTCGCTCAGCTGGAAATATTTAATTCGTATTGTGTATGGGTTTTCATTTGACCACAATTGATAATTGTGGATATTCAAAGTACTCTCGCGTGTGAATGTGCATTTGTCCGTGAACAAGACATGTTCACAAAAAGCAGGGTAAACAGTTTGTTGGAGCAACTACGTGCTAAAATTGACACGTGTCTGGTAATCCGCTGTTTCTAGGCCTTGAACTCTGCGCAATGGTAAGGATGCATTCATTCATCTCGCAGAACACGCCACACGGTATTATGGGAAACGTTCACTTCTTCGGGCAGTTCCCGCGTGCTATATTAAGGCCTCTCGCTGATAATATTCCAAAATGTTATCCGCAACGGATGACGTACTTACACTCCTGGAACGTCCAGTATTCTGCATGCAACTTGCATAGGAACTCCTTTCGCACAGTTGTTGGTTCAGACGTTGAAATATCCTCGCATCAGGAACACGTCCGGCTGGAAAACGCTCTCGATACAATCATTGAGCTTCTGTTGCATTCCCGTGTGGAATTCCGTACATGTAATGCAACTCGGCCTTCTCCTGGTTAGAGTATGAAGCCAAATTATTGGCTATCCAGAGAGCAAATGAAGACAGTTGCTGTGAACAGTTCCCAGTTTTACAATTACGCACTCGAATAAGTAACTTTTATGTTAGCAAAAATTTGCATACGCGTTCTTCTTCTACCCCATGTCACATTTCCATATTCTTCTTCCGGAAACTTACAGCATAATGGTAGCTATAGTGCTTGTATGTATCTAGATTGAACATGCTTTAACCCGTGTGCGTTTGAATTCAAATCATGCATTACTTAATGAATGTTGTTTGTTTTGATGTATACTATCACCACTTAAAGTTTGCTTCATCACTTATTATTTTGCTCACTGCATACGATCATTCAAAAACCAAACCCCTGAACACAGTTAAATTTGTTCCACTTAACCACTCCCGATGATTTCCCTTGTGCACACAAAATTTATGTCAAGGTCTGAGCTTTAGAAAACATTTAACAGTGTTAAAAGAAACCGGTAAAAAGTAGTTATTCGGTAAACCAAAGTTTAGAGCGCCCTTTACTGGCATTTTATAACTTTCTCTTTAATACTTTTTTTAAGAAAGAAAATACTAATTTAAAGAATAATTTTAGCGGAAACCACAAAGATTTCGACCCATTTTTCCCTTTTTTATCATCATTTGCAATTTGGGACCCTAAACTTTGATGGCGTCTTTCTCCTTTGGAGAGCCCTTGGTTTCCTATTTAATATTACTCGACTTGATATGTATCTATCACCCCCTAGCGTATGTACCATGAGTTTAGGGACACCCTGTATTTAAATTTTGGACAATAAACATAACAAGGGTAACGAATATATTTTTAAATACTTTATATATCTTTTATTGTGGTATAGAAATATAAAATTTTGTAAATTGTTCTATTGTACAAAATTTTGTAAAAAATAGCTTTAAAAATAGCAATAACTTTAACTTTGAAATAAAATATTTTCCGTGCAAAATAATGTCTCACATTAAATGGGAAATAAATTTCTTACAACAATTCAAATGTGACATAACTGTATGATTATTAGCATTTGACTCTGAAATACTGAGGTAATATTTTATGTTATTGCGCCCGATACCATCTTATTAGAAAGTTTTTATCGATTACATAATAGCACTTTGGCGTGACATTCCCTAGCCTTAGTTTATTTATCGACATTATATTCAGATTATGACAATTATTCATTTGTCAATGGTTTAAAGACAAAAAAGTAAGTTAATTTTATTATGAGTCACAAAAATCTAAAAATACTTTTTGTATCTTAACTAGTAATTTTTATTCCGTTCTTCAAAATACTAGATAAAAAATATTACGTGTAAATTCTATAAATACAAATACGTACAATTTTCTGCTGTATATATATATTGTATAAAAAGATACAAATACATTTCCAAGGTACTTATATTCTCTGCATAAATTTATTTACATTATGATTTATGATTAGTTTAAAATAAATATGTTAAAATGACTATATTTTAGGATAAATTTGTAAAAATATGTGAATGACATATTTTCGATTTCAATGAAATACATGTGCTCTAAATTGTCTCTAACTTGATTTAAACTTTGATCTAACGAATTATTAATTCATGAAAATTTTTCATTCTAAACTATTTTACGTAAATTGTTTAAACTAAATTAAATATTTACATATTCATTTAATAAATTTTCAAAGTGTTTTAGAAGGATTTTCAAAGGGATTAATTAAATTTGAATTTACAGGGATTTTGTGCAATTTTTATAACCCTACTCAAATCTTTTTTTTTTAAATTGTTTTCTTGGTCTTTTGTAGAATTATAAAATGTAGAAATACGTTGTTCTTACAATATAAATATAGAAATATTCCCAAATTTAAAAATTCCACTCCCCTTCCCATAGCTCCCTTAAGGGATTTTGTGCCATAAAAATCAATACAACCAACCAATCCCTTCCCATAGCGCCAAGAAAACTGAAACGATACAATGGCAAAAGAAATCATCCTTTTAAAAATGTATTTGTTTGGTGTAACCAATAATGCTTTTGGAACAAAATAAAGTAATGTATCTGTATCTCACTCTAAACACTACTACAACTAATTGACGTATCAATAGAAATTTATAATAAATAATTTTAATGCTACTTATAAGTACCGTCTGTAGATAAATGGTTAAACGTGTTTTAAACATTATTTACAATTCATGTTTAGTTAAGCAAAAGACTGGATTTGTTCCTCATTTTGGATAGATTTCGTAAGAAATACTACCAATCACACTCTCCCCCTACGTTAGAATTTCCGAATCTTTTTGCAGAAGTACGAAGATCGCACCACCACTTCAATTTCAAAACTTTGCGCATCTACCTATATGTCACTTTTTTGTTGACACAATAACTTGCATAATTCTGCACAGATATTTTCCAATCTGATACATAAAATAAGAGCATAAAAACTTGCTCAAATTTGTTAACGAACAAAATTGACCTGGGGATGTAAAAATGTAGAGGGTTTTTACAAAAAAACATATAATTTTTCATTTACGATAAATAAAGAAGTTTAAAATCATTATTACTTGTATGGACAGAACCAAAAATTATGAAAAGGTAGATTTTGATATTAAAAAATGGATTAAGTGGGCAAAAAAGATGTTTACATAGACAAATTTCATAACTTCGCCAATTCATACGATATCGAAGCACTTAAATTTAATGTATAATTATCTATTTAATTATAAATCATCTTAAAATTATGTACATCTTTTATACATCTAATTTTTTTACATTACCAACACTTGCAAAAAACAATTACAAATTAAAAGGAGGAGGGGTTGAAGTAGAACAAAATGCATAGCTTAATTAGTTCACAATATATCAAATACATTTTCATTCATTATAAGCATTCTTAACTTAAGCCCCTGCCCCCCCTAATTATAATTATCTATTTCACAAAAGTTGCAATTATAAGCATATCTTAAAATTATTAGTCTGCTAAAGTGGTGCTTATTTTCGTTAATTTATGGTAAATATTTTTTGTACTTATGCAGCTGCAATTTAGTAGTAGAATATGTAGAAAAAATATTTTGTTCTGCTTAACTATCTAAGAAGATATATTTAGAGAAAAAGAAACAACAAAAAAAAACTTGAAAATTTTTTAGCGATCTTTTTAAACAAAGCATTGTACACATATTTTTAATGGGAATTATAATGAATATACTTATGTCCATTATAAATCACAGGATCATTTTAATCTGTAACATCATATTATACAATTATGAAATTATTTTTATTACTGTTTTTTTCCAAAGTTTTAACGCAAAATATGCAACATAATTTGAAATAAATGCTCAGATTATATAATGTTTTCTACAGTAATCTCTAAATACTTCTTTTAAAAATAAAATATTTATAACAGTTAAATTAATTTTAATGCGATAATATATTTTAAGTATTATATGTAGTTTTTAAAGTTTACATATGGATAAGAAATTGCTTGTAACAATACCAGCGCATATAAATAATTAAAATAAAATAATGTTCTTTACAGAAATAAAAAATAAATAATAAATAATATGTTCAAGAATATATTACTTTAAAAATGCATTAGCTAACTTTATTTAAACATATTTATGTAAAAAATATATTTTTGAATATTGTATGAAATATGCCATTTCAAACATATCCATATTTTTTTTAAAACAAGCGGTATTAGATTAAACTAAAAGGAAATTTTATTCTTTTATTATATTTTGAATAATGGGTACTGTGCATTAAAATTTTGGTAGAAATTCAGTGTGGATGGGAATTAACATGTTAAACAGTGTCGTAACGTCTTTATGAGAGTTTCCAAAACTATCATATCCCTGTGGAATATATATAAGGTCTGTCTTAAAAGTATCCGTTTTGCATCGCGCACAGAAATGATTCTGAGGCGGTGCGACTGCGTACATTACAAGCTTAAAATTACCTCCCCCCACGCAATTCAAACAGCTAATCTTTGCATGGTGTCCACCATGTGAATTCTGTAATACGTGTTTGTCGAATTTTTATTTATTTCAAGATGACCGGACTAGATGAGCAAAGATAGCGTGTAATTTTTTTAATGAAAATTTGGGGAATCTCAAAGCGAAAGAATTCGTAAAATTCATTAACTTTCCTACCCTGTTGCAAATTACTCAAACTTGATTAAAAATATTTGACACTAGAATTTTTATTTAAAGTTATATTACTTATTTATTTAACATAGTTCTCTGAATGTTTTATTTAGCTTAGTGTATAAAGAAATTTCTGGTTCAAATCGAATAAAACATACGATAGGAACGGGTCGATTTGACCCATTCAGGGTAGGAAGGTTAAGTATCGCAAGATTCACCAATGTTCCAAAACATTCTTCGCATTTTTTCAATTCTTAGCAAAGCAGGGTATTCGAGTTGGTCGCCAACATCTCTATTCTCCAGACGTGGCTCCTTAAGATATCTGTTTGTTTCCAAAATTGAAGGAGTAACTAAAAACATCCTGTTTTGACATTAAATATGTGATTTACAGAACGATACAGCTGAGTTGAACAGAATTCCAAAAAAATGACTTCCTGAGGGCGTTTCAGTCAGTGGAAAGACAGTTTTGCTAAATTGTGGTCAATGCGCAAGATTGCTACTCTGAAAGGAAAAAGAGTTCCACTTCCTTTAGGTATCATATAGAATTTTTTTGGGGTCAAATGTCGAATAATTTTGACTCAGGTCACTCATGTGCTCAATATTATTCGTTAATAGAAATTAAATCTTACAATCAAGCAATAACGCATATGTTTACATTTCTTTCCACCTATGCATTTATACGTTTTCAACTTATGAGAACCACTTTACAGCTTTCCAAATGTTAACGTCTGTTTTAAAGATATGTTGAAGTTTGATTACGAGCAAAATGATATCTGCTTAATAAATAAAAAAATTAATATCTATCAATGATACGTTATACGTTTACAACTCCTAAATCCAAAATATTCTAACAGAAGTTGCTTTTTAATTTAGAATGTTTTTGAGAGACATTTTTACTGTCTTCTTTTTACTCCGCAAATCAGCTTTCCGCGTATTTCTTCTTTTTTTTTTTTTTTTTTTTTTTTTTTTGGGGGGGGGGGGGTGTTGACTGCATTACATAGGAATCATTTCGTCGGCAGATATGGAACTCTTTTCCTACTACGTTCTTTAACCTGTCTCCATTTGTTGAGTAACAATGCACATTCTACTGTGTGGTTCATTCCTGAATCACGTTAGTCAATCCTGAAGTTTTTTATTTTTATCTGTATTCCTACACATTGTTAACAAATTCGGGGTTCATGAACCGAAAAGAAAGATTTTTGCACTTTTTTCAAGTGCTTAACTGGTGTCCGCAAACTTGTATACATATTTAATACATACTTGTAGACATATTTTCTATTTAAGATTGCAGTAAATATTTGTTATTTTTTGTTATCTTCACAAACCAAGACCCTTTCTAGAAATATCTTTACAACATACGTAAACGTGATTCACCTCATTGTTTATGTATTCGCTCTTCCACCTCATTTCACTACGTATTGGATTGTCCCCAGACAACATATAAGCATGTTAAAAAGGAGAGAAATGTAGTTTTAGCGGATTAGATTAATTATATTAGTGAAAGTCCTGTTTTCATGAATAGAATACCAGCACTAATGAGAATTATAGAGAAAAATGAAGTCATACTTAGTAATAATTATTCATACTTCTCATACATATTTTCAGACGAGGTTTTCTGTCATATTCTTTTTTTACATTGTTAATAGTTTTTGTTCACATTCATTAATTATTATTGTTCCTTTTTCACATGAGTTATTACCATTTAATTGAGCATTTTTTACTCCTCCTTAATAGTACACATTGCAATTTGTCGCGATTTGAATCAAGCAGTTATGTTGAGAATCTTACAGTTTTATTTTATTTTATTTTATTTTTTATTTTAATTGTTGTAGTTGTTGTGGTGTGTGTGTTACTAAAGTATAAATTTAAAGGTTGTACTATTACGAATAAAACAGCATGTTTTTCTTTTGTTATATAACTGCTGTCAAACGGGTAGACAATTAAATGAGTTTCGGTTGTCTGTAGGAAAACATCCCATCAAGTTTATAGCTTGGAGCTACGGTTATGATTTCCTTTTCCCTCTTTAGGACTGTGGCATGATGTATCGACTCATGCACAAGTTTTCATAATGCGTGATTTGCTTTCATGTTTTTCAGGTGTAATGAATAAAAGCGTTAGAATGACAACTGTCTTAATTTATAAATGGAAAAACTTACTGGATTCTTGAATCTATTGCTTACTACACTCTTCTTTTGTTATATAACTGCTGTCAAACGGGTAGACAATTAAATGAGTTTCGGTTGTCTGTAGGAAAACATTCCATCAAGTTTATAGCTTGGAGCTACGGTTATGATTTCCTTTTCCCTCTTTAGGACTGTGGCATGATGTATCGACTCATGCACAAGTTTTCATAATGCGTGACTTGCTTTCATGTTTTTCAGGTGTAATGAATAAAAGCGTCAGAATGACAACTGTCTTAATTTATAAATGAAAAAACTTACTGGATTCTTCAATCTATTGCTTACTACACTCACACTCTGATCGCAGAGATCAGTAGAACACGACTTCGATGTAACTGCCATATGTGATCTCAATTGGAAAACTGCGATATCAGATAACCCAACAATTTCACCAACTTCTTCAGTTTCATTCTTTCAGAATCATTAAACTGTTTCCCCAATAATTCCAAATCAACAAACGCAAATTATACTGTTTAAGCATTTTTGAGCCGAAATTTCTGAACTCGTCTGGATTTACCTTAAATATTCCTATATACGATAAAAATTCTGATAACTATGAGAAGTTTTGGCTACACCTAATATTATTTCATTTTTAACTTTTTACTTTAAAAATTTCTTTTTACTATTGTAATATAACTTCTTTTTCTTTTTGAGCAAAAGAAAAAAAACCTTTATTTTCTGCGCACCATATAAGATGTTTATAAATTATTTGATTTATAATTTTTTATCACTGAAATATTACCGCAAATTACCGAAAATAAGCTGTTTCTAAATATAACCCCCCTCGTATATTTTGCAAGCTGCATAAATATCGGGGAATTTAGAAATTACGAATACAACCCCTTTCCCCCCTAATTTTAATTATCTAATTCACAAAAGTTCCAGTTATAAGCATCTCTTAAAATTGTTAGTCTGATAAAGTGGTGCTTATTTTCGTTAACTTATGGTAAATATTTATTATATTTATGCAGCTGCTATTTAGTAGCAGAATACGTAGAAAAAATATTTTATTCTGTTTAACGACCCCAGTAGATATATTTTGAGAAAAACAATAAAAAATTTTAGCAGTCTTTTTAAACAAAGCATTGTATATATATATATATATATTTTAATGTGAATTAAAATGAATGAACTTAGGTCCATTATAAATCACAGGATCATTTTATGTCTGTAATATCATATTATGCGATTCTCTTAATTATTATTATTACTATTTTTTCCAAAGTTTTAAAGCAAAATATGTAAAATAATTTGCAATAAATGCTAAGATTATATAATGTTTTCTACTGTAATCTCTAAATACTTCTTTTCAAAATAAAATATTTATAACAGTTAAATTGTTTTTAATGCGATAACATGTTTTTTTTTTTATTTTTTTAAGTATTATATGTAGTTTTTAAAGTTTCATATGGATAAGAAATTGCTTGTAACAATACGAGCACATATAATTAAAATAAAATAATGTTCTTTACCTGAATAAAAACAAAATCTTAAATAATGTGCACAAGAATATATTACTTTAAAAATTTATTAGGTAACTTTATTTAAAGCTATCTATGTAAAAATGTATTTTTGAATATTATAAAAAATATGCCAGTTCAAATATATTCAAACTTATTTTAAACAACCGGTACTAGATACTAGCGGTACTTAAGGAAATGTCTACTATTTTATTATATTTTGCATAGTGGGTACTGTACATATAAATTTTGGTAGAAATTCAGTAGGAAAAGGAATTAACATGTTACATAGTGTAGGAACGTCTTTATGAGAGTTTTCAAAACGGTCATATCCCTGTGGAACATATAGGAGGCCTGTCTTATAAGCATCCGTTTTGCATCGCGCGCAGTAATGATTCTGAGGCGGTGCGACTGTGTACATTAGATGCTTAATCTAAATAGTAATTTGAATAATAACTTAATTTACCTCAACCAACGCATTCCAAAGAGTTAATTGTTGCCTGCTGAAGACCAAGTGAAGTTCTGAAATACGTGTTTGTCAAATTTTTATTTATTTCAAGATGACTGGACGAGATGAGCAAAGATAGTGTGTATTTTTTTATGAAAGCTTGAATTATCTCAAAGCGAAATAATTCGTAACTTTCACCAAGTGTCGCAGTACTCATCAATGTTCCAGCTCATTATTCGCACCTTTTTCACTTCTTAACGAAACGGTTATTCGATTCGGTCGCCAGCCTCTCTATTCTCCAGATCTGACTCCTTTAGACTTCTGTTTATTTTCAAAATTAAATGAGCCACTAAAAATATACCGTTTTGATCTTTAATATGTGATATACAGAACGAGACAGCTGAGTTCAACAGCATTCCAAAAATGGCTTCCTGAGGTGTTTTAGTCAGTGGAAGAAAAGTTTTGCTAATTTGTTGACAATGCGCAAGATTGCTACCCACAAGGGAATCAGGGTTCCATTCCTGTCAGGTATCCTTTAGATTTTTTTTTCGGTCAAATGTCGAATAATTTCTATACAGGTCCCTTATGCGATAAATATTATTCGTTAATAGAAATTAAACCATACAATCATGCATATGTTTACATTTCTTTCCATCGATGAATTGCATACACTTACCGTTTTCAACTTATGAGAACCACTTTACAGCTTTCCAAATGTTAACGTCTGTTTTAAAGAAATATTGGAGTTTGATTAGGAGCAAAATAATATCTGCTTATTAAATAAAAAAACGAATTTTTTTATAGATTAATCTCTATCAATGATACGTTATCCGAATGCACCTTAATCAGTCTGGGTGTGTTTTAAATGCGTTTGGTACTTTACTGCTTTTTGTTGATTTAAAATCAAGGAAAAAGAAGAGAAATGATAATCTGTAGGTCAAATGTGGATCTAAAAGGACACTAGAGTTGACGGTGAGAAATTTGAACAAATTAAAAAAAAAAAAAAACTATATTGTAAATACTATTTTTTTTTTACTGAGATTGTTTTGTTTCATCAAAGTGGTGAAAATCACGAAAAAAAATACGCATTTTAATCTTTTTATTAATCGCATTAATGCTCAGAATGTATTTTTAAAACGAAATCAACGATGCTCTACAACCTTGTGAATAACATATTTTTTCCTATCTCTTTCCATTTCGAGATAGAAATGTAAATCTAAAATTTTCCACCAGGTGACGCCGTAGAAGGTTTTTATTCAGTTGCGTATAGCTACTTTTCTATACATTGATACAACTTTTATGAATTGAACAGCAACCGTTTGAATTAAAAGTGTGGCAAGGGACTTCAGTAAGCATATTGTATACTTCAATACTTAATGCAAGGGTACAATGAAATTTGATGCTTTCTAAAGTTAGTTTAATTTTTTATTTTGTTTTTAATGCATTTTTAATTTAAAAATATCTATAATATTTTTTTAGTGTTATAGTAATAGTATATAAAAGTATTCTTTTAATGATATATAATAGTATTCTTTTAATAAAATATAATAGTATTATTTTAGTGTTATAGTAATAGTGTTATAGTATATTAAATTATTTTATTTTCTCATTATGGCAATTAATTTTGCACAAATGTATTAGAAGAGTAGATTTTACTATAGATCTCTAATAAATAGATTTTAAATGTCTCTAAAGGCTTTATTTGGAAAATACTTTAAAAATACAACTCCTATATCCTTGAATAAGTTTTCAATCAAGAACGAAAAGAAAATTACTTTTGTTTATTATTAAGAGCAAAATACTTTAAGCGTGAAATAAGTAGTCTAATCCTAGACGTTAGAAAATGATTGTGATTGATTACACTGAAAAGGCTTTTGTTCAAGAAATCTATCACGATTGTGATTGATGGTTCTTAATGCCCTCATTATACGTTGTTTCATTTGACAATCAACGGTTGCTGCACTTAAAACAATTGCAATGTTCTAAAATACCTGAAAGGCATGGAATTAATGAAACATGAAATTATATTTCACAAAATGATTTTATTTTTTTTAATCTTCTACTTCTCATGGTAGCATAGATGCTATCAAAAGTGTTTCGAATTTAGTATATTATTAATTCGGATATTCCATATTCACGAGAAAAATTTAAAATAGCAAAATTTGGTTTATATTCCCTTAGCAAAAAAAAAAAAAAAAAGCATAGAATTACCATAAAAAAACCCATAAGTGCAATCATATTGATTTTTTGCCTATGGTAAAAGTGATTCTATGGAAAACCATAAAATCGTTAAGTGTATGGTAATTCTTATGAAAAACCATATAAACGTTAAGTGTATGGTAATTCTTTATGGTACTGTATATTAAAAAATAATAACGATATCAATTTTGGTGGCGCCTGTGATATACGCTCTTCCTATTTTCTTCATGAATTTCTGCGAAACACCTGTGTATTTTTAAGTAATCCAAAAGAATCCAAGGAATCAAGCTTTGATGAAAACAACAGTTTAATTACACACACGGAACACAAATGACGGGACGAATACAGCAAGACTTGAAACACAAACAATTAAATATATATATATATAAATATCCGGATTTCATATTTCTTTCAAGAACTTTTAACTACTCTTCTTTCACAACAGATCAACCTCGTGCCCGTAGCACATACATATCCCAATTTTCGGGATAATATTTTTAAATTCTTTTTACCTGCATCAAACATTCGCAGGTCTACCTCTTACCTCTGGCACACACACCTCTCCCTCTGCGTTCGTAACCCCTTCCTCTCCCCACACTCTCGTCCGCTGGTCACGTGACTAAATAGCGGCGCCGATAAATAAAACAAAAAAACACATCATCAGTCATTACACCCCCCCACGCAAGATTGAAAATATGGTACACACTTATTTTAAATCTGAAATTCCACTGATGATGTTACACTATTTAACAATGATTTCCCGAATTATAATATGTATATATAAAAAAATAACACCACAAATACAACCGTATCCGGAGAAGGCACATCTTCCGGGGTTCTTCCTATCTGCTAATATAAAATAGAATTAAATTAATACTTCATATACACAATATAACATACAATTAACAAAAGGCAATATACAAAACTTAGTAAACATTAAACAGGACACTAAGAGCTGCAGAAAAAAAATATATATATTGTTCAATACTGTTCAAGGAATGTTCAAACACTGGGTTCTTCAAAAGTTGTTGAATGTCTTACATAGTGTCCAAGCGTGATAATGCATCAGCATTAATTAGTTTGGCACCCGGGCGGTGCGAGATTGTAATATCATACTTCTGTAAGGCTAATGCCCATCGCTGCAGTTTTGAAGATTGAGGGGCATTTTTGGTGATAAAAGTTAATGGATTATGGTCCGTAATAAGTTCCACAGGTGAACCGAAAATCCACGTTTCAAATTTTTTCAAACTCCAGATCACTGCATAGGCCTCCCTTTCAATTGTTGGCCATGCCTGTTGAGTTTTGGTGAGTTTTTGACTGGCGTAACTTACCGGATACACTACTCCATCTCTTCTCTGCGATAAACAGGCTCCGATGCCGATTGCAGAGGCATCACACTCTATGATGAAAGGTAACCCGATAATAGGAGTATGCAGACTGGGCGCTTCGATGAGACCTCTTTTTAACGCGTTGAACGCCTGGTCATGCTCTACTGACCAGCACAAATTCTCTGGACTGTCCTTTTTTGTCAATTCAGTGAGGGGATATGCTGTTTCAGCATATTTTGGTGTATAATGCTGTTCAGCATATTTTGATATATCTGTAGTAATTGCACAATCCTAAGACACTTTTTAGTCGCTTCTTGGTTTGAGGCACAGCTAACTTACGGATGGCCTCCACTTTTTCCGGATCGGTCCGATGGCTGCCGGACCCAATGATATGGCCTAAGTACTTTATTTGGGGTTTTGCAAATTCACATTTTTTCAAATTGACGGAGAATCGTAACTGTGATAGTTTGGAAAATATCTTCTCTAAATGCACCAGGTGTTCCGCGAACGTTTCGGAAAAAACTGCTATATCGTCTATATATGCTCTAGCAAAGTCCTGGTATTCAGAAAGCGCTCTGTTGATTTCTCGTTGAAACGTCGCAGCAGCATTCCTCAGCCCAAAAGCCATGACCTTGAAGCGATATTGAGCTCTGTGCGTCTTAAAACAAGCTAATTTTTGACTCTCTTCTTCTAATGGTATGGCCCAGTAGCCTTTGAGTAAGTCCAAAGTGGAAATGACGTTGGCCCTGCCAATATTAAATAATAGATCAGTAGAATTTTCCATAGGAAAATCATCAACCTTGATGATTGCGTTCAGTGCCCGAAAATCTACGCAAAGTCGCAGCGTTCCATCTTTCTTCATCACGCACACTACCGGATGCGGTGCTTCTTTATCACTTTCCTCAATCAAACCTAATTCTAGTAATTCTTGAATTTGTTTGTCTACTTGAGGTTTTAGGGCCTCTGGAATTCGATAAACATAAGGTTTCTTCTTCTCATTATCATTTAATCTTATTTTGTGTGCACCAACTTTTGCTATTTGTATTTTCTTTGAAAATAATTCTTTATATCTAAGCAATAAATCTAACATCTTTTCTCTTTCTACGTTTTCCAAATGATTTAAATTTACTTCTTAGAATTTAAAATAGTTCGAGTTATCCTTTGTACTAGGGGTGGGATGGACTTCCCCTAATTCTTCTTCATTCTCAAAAATTACCCCCACTGCTTGTACCCTAGGGGTAAATTTCCTTATCTTGTTCACGTGAACATTTTTAATGTTTCCGTTCGTTAACCTGACTTTGTAAGAATCGGGATTACACCGTGCCACTATTTCGGCTGGCCCTGTCCATCTAGCGTAAAGTTTATTACTAGAGTCTGGGATTAATAAATATACCTGCTCCCCCGGTCTAAATTCCTTATAAATTGCCCTTCGATTCGCATACCTCGCATACGCGCCCTGTTTAACCTCCGCTACTAGTGAAGCTTGTTCCGCCGCCTTTTCTAAGTTAATTTTTAAATCCTGAAGGTATTCGGTTGCACTTTTCCCGAGATTTATAGGTAGTG
Source organism: Maratus speculifer (assembly GCA_964019185.1). Taxonomy (NCBI): domain Eukaryota; kingdom Metazoa; phylum Arthropoda; class Arachnida; order Araneae; family Salticidae; genus Maratus; species Maratus speculifer. The sequence continues at coordinate 428,052,575 of OZ025290.1, read as the reverse complement.
GAATTTCGCCCGACCATGTAGATTTTAATACCGCCAATGGCCCCCTGGCCTCCCTTCCGTACATCAACTTAAATGGCGACACCCCCGTTGTACAATTAGGAATCTCTCTATACGCAAATAATAAATAAGGGATGTGTTTATCCCAATTTTTAGGATCGCTCCGAATAATATGGTGCAACATGCGTTTCAATACCTGATTATACCGTTCAACCAATCCCGAACTTTGTGGATGTCCCGGTGTTGCAAATCTAGGAGCCGCCCCTAGCCTAGCATGAAATTCCTGCATTAAACCTGATACAAAATTTCCCCCCTGATCACATGCTATTACGCGGGGTATCCCTGTCCGCATAAATATTTCTAACAGCGCATCACAAGTAGCCTTAGCCGAAATTGTTCTTAACGGAACCGCTTCGGGCCACCTACTGTGTTGGTCAACCAAAGTAAGTACATATTGATGTCTACGCGCCGAAGGTGGTTCAATTTTCCCAATTATATCAATATTTACAACGTCAAATGGGAGCTCCGGTCTTTCAATCGGAAGAATCGGTATCTAATCACTGGCCCTCTCCCGGCTTCGCAACTGGCAGTCCTTGCACGATTTACAATACTCCTCTACATCCCGTGACACGCCTGGCCAAAAAAATGAATATCGAATTCTTTCTTTCGTTTTCCTTATACCGAGATGGTTCGCAAAAATTGATTCATGTGCAATTCTTAAAATTTCCTCCCTCCTAATTTTAGGCACTACTAATTGCATGACTTGATCTCCCGAAATCTTTTCCCTATGATAAAGTAAATTATCCACCATAACAAGCCCATTTTTCCCTTGTTTAGCATCTTTAAATGCCCCCTGTAAAGATTCGCAATTCTTTTGTTGCTCCCTGTAAATGGTCGTTTCCGAACGCTGATTCGAATTTAAATCCTCACAATCATTTTTCGTTCCAATACAATTAATACTCAAATTCTCTTCAAAAGATTCATTTTCACCCCGCAAACATAAATTTTTATCACTCGTATTTTGTTCTTTTTTCTTTTCGCCCGATATATTTACATCCCCCCTTTTCGATTTCGTATCATTTGTTGGTGCCACACTGTCGGCTATTCTTTTCTCTTCTCCAATTTGCACCGATTGTAATAATTCATAAACCTTCGGAGTAATAATACATGAACTACATAATTTATCTGTCACTGCAAATAATACATCTACACTGTTAAATAAACAATTTGATTCACTCATGTTTAGAGAAACCGGTAATGTTAAAAGATCAGCAGTAATTTGCTCGCCAAAAGCTGAAATCAACTGAATTGATGAATTTTCATTATTTTTAAATGATTCTGATACTTCATTCGAATTTATAACGGGAATTTCAGCGGCGCTGTCAATAATTGTTTTTATTTTTTTTTCCCTACCCAAATTTCATCGTATTGCAACGGTTGAGTATGCGTCATTTTCAAAACACAAAGCTGTCACTTTCGCTATCAACCTTTCGTCTTTATTTCTTCCGGTAGAATCTTAGGATTTTTTATTTATAATGCACAGACTCTGCTCACATATATGAAATACATAAGAACAAAATAATAACACTATTATTTCATATATTATCATAATTTGAGGTCGATAAAAATATTGGTAGATTTTTTGATATTTTTATAGATCGTAAAATAATTTTTAATCTTTTTAATAATTTTTAACTTTTAAATAAAATAAAAATCCTTGTTGTTCCATATAAAATGACTTTAAAATTATAAAATAACGTGAATTAATTATAAACCGTTTTTTATCTTTTTACCATTAAGTTTATTAATATTTAATTAATATATTATAATATGATATATTAATATATATGTATTAATACTTTGTTGTTAATATTTTTAAAAGATATTTCAAAAATTCTTTTGGTGATTCAAATATTTGTAGGTTCATTTTAAAATAAATTCAAAAAGATTTTCTTTAAATAATTATAGGCTATTTTTGGCAATTTGTTTATTTTGAGGGGGTCCGGGACACATTAAAAAAAAATCTTTTATTGAATTAAAATTTCGCAATTTTTTGTGACATTAAACATACCATTTTAAAACAATCACATGATTTAAACCTTTTCTATATTTTTTTAATTTAAAATTTATTTTAAAAAATGGAGGGAAAAAAAATTATTTTAACTCAATATAATAATTGTAGAATTTTAGATTTTTTAGCAATTAAATAAACAGAAGCACCTACATTTTAATTTTGATTCAGCCTTTTTAAAAATATTAATAAAAATATTTATTTAAAGTAAAAGTTTGAAAAAAAATAATACTTTCAAAAGTAAATATTTTTTTCAAATTTGCCGAATTAAAATTAAAGTAAAGCAATTAAAAAAAGGCATGTTCTAATTTTAAAGGATTTATGTTTAACGGTTCTTGAGTTATAACAATTTAAATGTGAGAAATTTTGAAAACCCATCATGAAGAAGAACGCATACAAGAAGTCTTATCCATGACAATCAATGCTTAAAAGGTAAAAACGAAAAAAAAAAAACACACATAATATTTTCTTTCCTAAATATGATTTAAAAAAAAAATGTCATTATAAGCATAAAAAATCAGATAAATTTTTAATGCAATATTTTTTATGTGTGCCCCGACTTCTTTAATCGCTGTTAGAATTTTATAAGAAATATGTCAATTATATATTTTTATTGAATAATTTATTTTTCTCAAGATTTTTTTTTATTTTTAACGCATTTACACACTCATATATATGAATTATATATAAGAATAAAATAATATGTTATTAGGTTATATTAATTTGAGATCAAGGGATTTTCAATCGACTGGTTATAAGTTAATATAAGTTGTTCCTAAATAAATTTTGGTTTAAACTATCTAACCAGTGGCGTTGCTATGATTCTATTTTTTAGAAGTGCATAAGACATACATAAAGATAGTAGAAAGTTTTGAGATGACCACAACCGAGTAATTTTACATTATAGTTATACGAAATCTAATATATTATAAACTTTCAAAAGGCATTAAGATTTTACCATACACCATGCTTTGAAATACTATACAATTTATGGAGCAAACAATTATGTATTATTTTACTGTACATCACGCTATGGAACACCATTGAATGTATAGTAAATTTCATTTCCCTATAGTTTTACCATACACCTGGTTATGGAATACCATATCATGTATGGTGTATATCATTATCCTATAACTTTACCATACACATTTCTCTGGATACCATGAAATGTATGGTATATATCATTATCCTATAACTTTACCATAGACATTGCTCTGCAATACCATAGAGCGGTGAATATTTACCATATGAATACAATATGTTTACATATAATGACATAATTTTTTTATGATTTTACATATTAAACCATGTGTTTCCATAAAAAATCCTATGTCATTTTTTGCTAAGGGTTAAAACAGGCATAACGCATTTAAATGGAGTGTAATTTATTACTGAAATTTTCTAGTGTGAATTCTAATTATCTAAACTACGGAATTTCTAGCATAAAATCTGCCATGGGAATTAGAACGATATATTTATACAAATAGACAAACGTTTGAAAAAAAAACCTTTAATAACTTCTAATACACAATTTTGCCCCCCCCCCCCCCAAAAAAAAAAAACATGACAAAAGAGGTGTGACTATAAAAAAAATTTCCAGTTTCAATGGCACACTATAACAATTTAATTTAGACTAATTACAACGAATCATATCTCAAATTGAATGTAAACTAACCTAGGTTTTCTTACAAAAGTTGAATATGTGTTATACATTCAGTTATATGGCATACATCTAACTTAAAATTTAATTCTTCGTATTCTTCGGTTAACAAGACAGTGTAATGGAAGGAATATCGTGGCTTAACTCTGGGAAATCATTAGGTCACAGAGGATTGTAGACACGATCTTTTATAAACTCCCCAAGCAAATCACACCGCTGATCACTTGAGAGCTTCGACTCTCACTCGTTCTGTTACACAATGGAGTCTTGGTTGTAATTCGCTTGTTTGTTAAACGCCATTGTGCTTTCTCGTGTTGTACATTGACAATGACGTACAAGCCAGCGCCTGACGTCAAGAACACAGGTCAGATGTATGTATTAATTAACAATAATCCCAAAGAAAAAAAATCGCATGGCTTTAGCGGCTTTAAAATTTTCAGGAAAGCAATAATACTTTATGTTCAGGACTCGCCATTTTGCGTATGTGGCACTGCTGAAGAGTGAATAGCACAACATTACTCACTCATGCGCTTATCTAAAGCTGTTCCACTTATTATTTATTTTTTAAAATTAACACAACACTCTACAACACTTATAGCTGACAACATTAAAATTTATAACTGGTAAATTATATTTTGTACATCTCATATGTTTCAAAAACAAGCATTTTCTATTATAGCTCATAACCTTTATCTAATCGATTGCACACTGTTAAAAATTTTGTGCTACTTTGAACCGAAATTTGGTGCTTAGTAGCTGCCACCATAAGATGGTGAAATCTTGTTCCAAGATTTCGAACTTCGGTTGAACGATAGTACCATTTTTTCAAATAATATGGTGTAAATTCGTTCCAAGATTTGGAGCTTCGATTGAACCATCCTATGGTGGCAACTGGTAATAGCTGCGAGCACCAAATCTTGGTTCAAAGTAGCACGAAATTTTTAACAGTGTAGGATAATGAATCAACGGATTTTAAATATGTGTTTTCATTTTTCTTTAATATTTTATTGGATGCTTTGAGGCCTGCTGACAAATTAATTAAGAAAATATAACAGATATTGAAAATTTTAAAATAAATAATTCCGAACTATACGTAAAGTTAGTTTTTTATATACACTTTAATTTCCTTTATTTTTATCCTTTTATTTAACTTATTAAAATTGTTAAAAATTTAAAGTTTTATATTCGTTTAAATTTCTACTTATTTTTTTTTCTTTACAAATAGCATTGTACAGATTACAAATTTTACAGTTTTAATAAAATTAGATTTTCCTCCAATATATTAAAATTACACTACTTTCAACTATAATAGTGAGTTATTATATTTTTTAAACGTAAACTGCAGCAAACATTGTTAGTTTGTTGATAGTTTAGTTATTTTTGTATCATTTAAAATGGGCATTCTTTTACAATCTAAAACACATTATAGTGCTTTTTTCTAAAGTGTTAGAAAAAATAGATCAAATTAATAGTTTTTATACGTGAAAAATAATTTAATGAGAGTACGAAATAATTTTTTGGAAACGAACATTTTGTATATAGAAATATATATTTTACAATATTCCACTACACATCCCTTGTTTGTAAAATGAACGTTTTTCTCTGAACATTAAGATACATTGTTGAAATTTAGTTTGGAAGTTTAGCTGAATTTCAATATTTCACATTCATTAACATTCATTTACTTAATTTAATTCCTGATAGCATCCCATTATTGTATGCGAATAATTCACAGAAAAGCAACATTTCCGCTGCATTTCACAACTATACCTCAACGATCAAGCAGTTGCAATCTGATTTACATAGAAGCATTGTTACCGATAAAGACAGGAGTGAATTTCGAAATTTATGCTAGTTTTGTATGTACACTTCAATAATATTTAGAAGTTCCTAGATGCAAAACTGCAGAGAATGTTTTCGCTGGGCTGTGGTAAATGTAGTTTAATTATATTGTTCAGTGAATAAACAATTACATAGAAATGCATACTGTGGAAATAATTTATGAAAGTTAGCATTAATAGAATGCTATACTAATTTATTAATATGATACTAACATTAAATGGGACTTTTAAGCTAATATAATGTAACATTTATTCGGTTAAATAGTAATCTCGCCTAGCTTTTTTTTTTCTTTGATGCAAGTTTCCATACAAAAATCATTAGGTTATTTTTTACCAAATGTGCATTACAAATAGACCGCGATTTTTATTGTTTGAAAACAGATACATAAAAAATTAGCCCAATGAAAGATCTAAATAAAGAAATAACAACAGTTATTTATATAAAATATGTCACGTAATCCCATCTACGTTATGCCTTCTCTAAAAAATTGTATGTTTAAGAATTTCTATACACTCACTTCTTATTCCTGACCAATACCAAATTTATAATCCGTCAGCTTTTGAACTGTTGTTCTATATTCAAAAGAAGGGTTCCGAAAAAGCAGTTTTTCATATTCCTTTTGTCAAACATTAAACTTTATGTTATTTTTCTAAAGCATATACATTACAAATATAACTGCGATTATTAATGTGTCTAAAAACTGGTATACAAAAGGGTTTCCCGTATTTAAGAAAGTAATAACAGTTTTCATATGTACGTTAAAAAATTCCTCACGTAATTCTTCTTGATAATATATTTTATGATAAACTGTATATTTAAAAACTTTTTTAAAAGGGGATCACTTCTTATTACTGGTCATTAGATAATTTCTAAACCTTTAGCTTATCAATTATAGTTCATTCAGCAAAAAAAATGCCCCACAAATTCGTTTTTTATATAGCTTGTGTCAAATGATATCCTCCATAGAGGTTTTTATAGCACTTGCAATACATATGTAACCGTTACTATTAATGTATGAAAAGACTGGTATACAACAGCTAGTACAGTGATTAAGAAAATAAAGCTGTTTTCCTATAAAACAAAATTCCTCACGTAATTCCATACATATAATAAAGTATCTTCATATGAGATGCCGTGTTGTGAAAGATGCCGTATCATGTAGTTTTCATATGCTCAAGTGCTATAAGGAAACACAGCGCCATCGAGTTTAAGCAAAAAGGTTAACTGTGTATACTTTAATTTCCATTTGCGTTCTTTTTACGAAATTTTTAGTGGGGTTTTTTATTTCTAATTCGTCGCAACATTTCTGCTAGGTGTGCAAAATATTTTATGTGACATTTCCATTTCCCTATATAAGTTTTAGATTAATTACCTAAGAAATGAATCTGGGGTTTTTTAGAGAGTACTGATACTTGCTTTTTCTGCGAAGCATAAATGACCACCAGATCCCGCGTCTTTATTTCAATGGAGAGATCGGGTTCTATCAGTTGGCCATTTTGCTTATACTTTGGAAAAAGATGCCGAAATGCACGCGTTTACAAAAAGAAAATTTTCGAAATTTCCTGTAATATCTATAAAATAAAATATGTTTTTAATCCTATAAGTGTTCGGTACATAATATCCCGTTCACTAAGCACCAGGTTTCACTGCAATATAAGCAATATTTAAAATAATACAATTCTAAAAGTTTAATGAATTTTCAACGCATTTTCAAATTATTAATACTTTTAAGGGTTACATTCATATTGGTAATTATTTTTTTTAATATAATATTGAAAAAATCATATTTCAGAGCAATTTAAATAAAATGCAGAGAAAACAACATTAAAATTTTACTCATTTGCAAGACGCCTTCAGGGTTAAATCATACATAAGCATGCAAACTTTAACAATCAATGAATAAATAATCAATAAATAACAAACAAAATCAGCCGGCGATTTTTAAAACAATTGAACTATGGTGTCTTCATACTATCTACCTTACATTTTATGACACATTATGTGTTGAAAAAAAAACATCCAATAATTGTGATCTCTCATTATTATTAACTAATAGTTAATTTGTAAACGGTTAGTTTTGGCAAACTTTAACAATTAGCAAACTTTAACAATAAATGAATAAATAATCAATAAATAACAAACAAAATCAGCGGGCGATTTTTAAAACAGTTGAACTACGGCATCTTCATACTATCTACCTTACATTTTATGACACATTATGTATTGAAAAAAAAACATTCAATAATTGGGATTTCTCATTATTATTAACTAATAGTTAATTTTTAAACGGTTAGTTTTGGACTTACTGTAACATTCGCAAAAATAGGACTCATACACATCTGCTTTTTGTAGAACTTTTCAAATGATAATATTCTGGAAAGTTTTCTACTACATCTGCTATAGAAACCTATCGTTAAAATTATTGTTTTGAAACAGTGGTATGGAAATGTACAGCAGTAGAGCGTTTTTAGAAAACTAAAAAAAGGTTTCATTTTAAAAGGAATAAAACTCGTGCAGTCACGGCCACGTAAAACCATTTATGCGAAATTGAACAGTTGAAGCTTTATAGTATCTTGTTAATAAGTGGTTATTAAAAAAAAAGTTTTATGGATGAGACAATAACTATAATATAAACCGATAGTTTTCGACCTACAGATTTCTTGTGCCCAAAAACGGCCGGATACAAAATTTAGTTAAAATCGATTAAGCCGTTTTTTAGGTATAATTAGCTTGATCCTAACCCGTTATGACCTACTAATCGAGTTTTGTAACACATGTGACCTAGCCCAATGGGATTATCGTGCCTAAACTTGGTAAAACACAAAATTTAGTAAAAAACTACCGAGTTGTTTTTAAGATAAAATTTACATACACACACATAATTTTTGCTCGTATTTAATATAAAGTATTAATTATTTTTAAAAAAAAATTGACTTTTTTTTCGGACGAAAATAGGATGATTACTGAAATTCAGTGTCTGTTTCTGTTTCAAGTATCCTATATATTACACTTATGTCGCAATTTTATTTTGATAAATGATTTTGTAACGAGTAAAAACTTTATTCGGATTCAGTTATTAAGTTATACTATACATATTATTTTGTAAAAAATTAGTCAGCTCTTCCCAGTCTCCCCTAAATTTTATGTCAAACTATATCATAACCTAAATTAATTCGTATAAGTAAGGAACTAGAGAAAAAAAACATATTGATTCAAATTAAAGAATTTTATAAAGCAATGTAAATAAAAAAAAGACTTTAAGGTATTTAAAACATTATTATAAAAAAATATAAAGGTATTCTTGTTATAAAAAACTATGTACTAAAATTTTTATTTGACAAACATTTCACACTTATTGCTTCGAAAAAAATACTTTACCTAAGAATATTCAAATACTACACAACTTAATGTAATGCGTTTTCTTCTTTAAAAATTCATTTGATTTTTTTATTTTTTAAAGTCATATTATTGACTGAAAGAACATCTTTAAGTGCATTTATTTTCTTAATGAATGAATAATATTCATAGGAAGATGACTTTTTTTTCTATGTATTTTGAATTAATATTTGTCAAAGAAAACCAATTAACTTAATTGAGCTTTTGGAATGAGTAAAAAAAATCGAAATAAATAAATAAAGCAAGAACTTTAAAGAAGAGCCATTTCACAGCGGCTGAAATAGTTTTTAAATTAATAAAGTAATTTAATATTTAAAACTTTACTTCAAGAACTTTGAAAATTAATGATAAACAATTAAATTTGTTACTTTCTAAGTTTCCATTAATGATATTTTTTATGTAATTAAAACAGAAAAAAACCTTTATTGTGAGAAAGGGAAATGTGAATTACTCGCAGAAATAAATGTTTTAATTTGTATTTCGTAGTTTCCTTTGCAATATATTCAGAAAAAATAAAATTGTTTTAATAAAACAGCTGGGCAATTAATCTATGAAAGCTGCAATATTAACTCATATTAATTTGAAAATAAAAACTACAAATTTACTATGCATACAAATTGTAGTAAAATGAAAAACAAAACAAAATATGCATTAAAGTCATCTAAGATCATCTTTAGGAAAGAGTTGTTGCATTGGTTCTAAATTTCTGAAGAACAAACAAACTTTTTAGTGGAAAATTTTTTTAATTAGGCAGATTTCGTATACGAAGTAGGACGAAATACTACCTATTGCGTTCGCTTTCATGTTGTAATTTCTGAAATATTTTTGCAGATCTGAACCGATCATGACCCCGAGACCCCCTAACTACCACCAGTAAAAAATTTTATCTGTCTATGTATCTGTCTATTTATCTATCTTTCCATCTATGTATAAGTATATATATATATATATATATACGTATATCACTTTCTTCTGGACACAATAACATCCATAACTCTGGTCAGATATGCTTCAAACTATTATATAAAATAAAAGGAGCATAAAATCTTGGTCAAGTTCGTTAATTGGCAAAATTGCCCCAAGGGACTAGAAATAGGGAGTGATTTTGTGAAAACAGAAAACAACCCATAACTTCTTAATGAAAATAGATATTAAATCGGTTTAAGGTATATATTAATTCTAAGAAATGGGAACAAAGTTTATGTATGACAGATATTTGATAAAATTAAAAATGGGCTCAAGGGGCGAAAAAAATGGTGGTTTTGGGAGAAAAAAAATCAGAACTTCATCAATTCTCAAGATATCAAATCCAAATATTTTTTTATACATGTTCTTATATTATGTAAAACTTTTGTATTGGCATGTTTTTGGTAGGGCCAACTGTTACTGCAAAAAATAAATAAATAAAAACGAAATTTAAAAGGGGGGGATCCATTACTTCGTCAATTCTTAAAATATCAAATCCGATTAAATTTATTTTACATCTTCTCAATAGTAAATATAACTTTCACACTGACAGGTATTTTATAGACCAATCCTTCTAGCTAAAATAAAAAAAAGGAGTTGAAGAAAATAATCTCAAATCAAAAGTGCTTATATAATGGCTCATTTAAAAATTTATTTTTGATTTTAAACGCATCTAAATGACAAGTTCTCTTATTTGGGAATTATATAATGTGACGTATTAGCCAGTTTTTTTTTTATATAAAGATAGACTATATTTCAAAAAAGGCTTTGAAAACAGCCATTTTGAGTAAAATTTCCAGAAGCAATTGCGATTAAAAAATTCAGGAAGTATTCAAATAATAAACTGCTTAATTTCTGATCCATATTTAAATTAGTTTTGCCCTTAAACAAATGCAATTGACAGGTTCCCTTATTTAGGAACTGTATAATGTTAGGTATTAGAAAGTTTTTTGATAAAGATAAAATATATTTAAAAAATGTTTCGAAAATAGCCATTTTAAGCAGAATTTTCTGTAGCGATCGTGATTGAAAAATTGAGGATGCATTCAAATAACAAACTGCGTACTTTCTGACTCATTTTTAAAACCATGTTCGATCTCAAATGTATCCAATTGACGAATTCTTATTTCGGAAATGTATAATGCACCGTATTGGCCAGTTTTTTGATTAAAGTAAAATGTATATCAAAAACATTATGTCAAAATGAGCAATTCGAAGAGAATAACCTTAAGCGAACGTGATTGAAGAATTGAGGATTTCTTCAAATAACAAACTGCTTATTTTCTGACTCGCATTTTTATTAAATTTTGCTCTCAAATGCATTTATTTGACAGTTTCTTTTATTTAGGAACTATCTAATGTGCCATATGGGTCCATTTATTCATAAAGTCAGAATGTATGTAAAAAAAAAAAATACTGTCAAAGTGGACATTTTTAAATGACTTTCATTTAAGACGATGCTGATAAAACTAGCTTTTACGGAATAATGAAACTGAAAATTATTCAAAAGCGGCTAAATAAAATTGTTAAGTTGGGTTTATTTCTAATCATATTTTATTTTTGTTGTAGAAATGAGCACTATCTTCAAAATCTATCTTCGTCTATAGGCCAAGCCGACAGGGATATTTTTGAATAATTGTTTAATCTCTTAAAGCTTATCCAACAGATTAAGCATGATTAATCAACAGATCATTAAATGACATCCGTAACTGTAGAAACAAATTTTAAAAGACTAATGTTTCCACTGTTAACAAAATTTTATCTACATATATGTACTGTTAATTAGAGTATGTGTAGCTTACATGACGGTATATCAAGTTATTTTAAATTAGCCTCACTAGCCCCCCCTCACTATGAAGTTGCAACTTACCTTATCAAAATTTTCATTTTTTATGAAACTTTGTAACTGGAAGGAGCAATATTTAAGATAAGGGGAACTAAGCACATTGATAACCCCCCTTTGCTACTCAGTAGGTCATTATAGCAAGTTCATAACTCTAAAAGATGATGCCAGTGTACACAACTACATACAGAACGTTTTGGGATGATTCAGTAGTTTGATGAAATGGGACGGGTGATTTAATTTTTTATAGATCAAAAGTAAATTTGAGTTGTACAGTTGCAATGGTATTATAACCCTGTCGCAGTATTTTGAACCCAAAAGAATACTCTATCTAATAAGTAAAGCTACTGTTTATCAGTTCCTCATTCTTTATTCTTAGGTAAATTATGAAGTGTTGGATTTGAGACTCATGCTATTCAAAATGGCTGCATAGGGCACACTGATACAGTCTACGTCGGGGCACATTTATAAGCAAGAATGTACCTCATGATAGCTACAGACAACCTAAATATTTTCTAGTTTATTTATTATCATTTTTTTACCATACACTCCTTAATCCAAACATTTCCCGAAAATAATAATAATAATAGTTTGTATTGAAGGGAAATAGCTCCAAATTTTTATATTAATAATTTTTATAGTATTTTTGCAATGAACGGCAGCCTGGCAAATCTCGAATTTTTATCGATTCTCCACAGAAAAAAGTATTTTCGACATGAGAAATGTTAAGTAAGAGAAACAAGTTGCAGCACAACAAAGGATATTTATCTTATAAACGGAATTTTTAATGTAATTATCCTTTATTTTCTGTTTATAAACCGATTTTTAAACAGGAAACTGTTTATTTTTTTAACCTTTCCTAAGAAAAAAGATAATGCAGGGGTTGAAATGCAAGATATGACAAAATTACCACTGCAGTCAAACAGACAAGGAACAGACAGAATATCAGGTCATTATACATTTTATTTCAATTGTTTTAATATTGCTTACAAATAAATTGTGGGTGATTTGAATTTCTATAGATAAATTTTAAATAGTTTTCTAACTCATTTTCTATAAAAAATATGCATTCTTTTTGTTTTTTTTTGTCTTATTTTTATCCAAACGTATCAAAGTGCCCTATTAGGTATATCAATCTTCCCCAGAATTGGGCACATTGATATTAATTACTTTTTAGGATTTTTTTTTATTACACGCAAAAATACTGTATAAAACAACGATTTTACATTTTAATAACACACTACACAAGTTTTGCTGACACCACATGGGAAAATAACTTTTTTTTTTTCTGGACACCAAAAAATTTCTTAGAAAAAAAAAACCGTATCAATATGCCCAATTTCGCTTTAGTTATTACTTAAATAGCAATATTTAAGAAGATGAAAAGGCCAAACAATAGGCCTTAAAAGGCCTGACAAGGCTTATTGTTCGATAATTGTGACTCACTCTATACATATATGTATCTTTTCTGCCATGTTATAAGCATAAAAAACGTAGCGTTTGTCCTTAACTTTTCTTGCATCTCATTTATTTTATGATTATTTAAAAAGAAAATTAAAATTGTATACCATAATAACCAAACTTCCTCTATATAAAAAATAAAAGTTATTTGGATATTAAATACAAATAGTTTTCATAATCTATCAAGTATTTCTATATATTAGAGAAACATTAATGTAGGGAATTGTAGTTAAGCATTTTGGCCATAAACACATCTGCTGCATGCAAGAGGTCTACAGAAAACAAACAATGTAAGATATTCATTAATCACCGTACAAAGCTGTTGTATCCTGTATAACATGATGCAGCGATTTTTTTATAACTTATATTTATATCCATTGAATTTTACTGTTATTATTTATCTGCATAAGAAGAAAATAAAGTTATTTTATCTAAGGTAGCTCATATCACATTTATAAATGGCTCCTAAACATTAAAAGTATTAGTATTTAGTAGTATGTAAGTATGGAGAAAGTAAATATGCTAAATATGTCAAAATGGTACATGTAAATTTCGTCTTCATTCTAATACAATCGCTTAAAGTATATATTTATGTGTTGCAAGCTACGTATTGAAAAACTTGCGGAAATTTATAACAAATATTTGCGACAAAAAGCTTATATTTCTAAAAATTATTATTTAGATACTTATTATTTTTATGATACTGGACAAAGGTAATTAATGTCCTCAAGAGTATATTAAAAGATTTTTTTTCTATTGAAATAGAAAATCGTTGAAGATTTCAGATGTATTATAAGCATACACTGTTCACCACATCAGGACGCATCGCTTTCCCGAAAGAAAAATGGTACATCTCGACAAAAGTAAATTTCACATGAAAGGCAAAGGAATACTCGCATGATGTTACTATAACACGAATATATAGAAAAGTATCACACTTGCTATTGACTAAATCCTTCATAATCAGTCTCACAGAAACAAAGATGCATTTACAGTCTATATTTTCCCCAAACAAAACAAGAAAAATGGTGAAATTTTGAACGAATATTTGGAACTCCTGTTGAAGCATAGTTCCAATAGTTGGAACGAGGTGTCCGAAAAAAAACAGAGTTAATTGATAAATTCATATGGATTGATGTACTTGATCTTGATTAAGACTAAATAATCCATGATATCATGAAGACAACAATGATACACGGTTACCGTGTGCTGCTAAACGGGAAATGACCCTCTGTGTGGGATGACGTGCGCACTAAAACTACGCTGGATTCTTTTTTGAAAAAAAAAAAAAAACCCTCAAACAGTAGACGATATCTATCCTTAACCAGCACATAGCTATGCATGCAGGATTAAAAACTCGCAGAAAAGCATAAAACCTTTAATATTGATGGTGCAGGATGAAGTTTGGAGGATTGGATAAATTTAACTCTCCACACAGTCCACCCCTGTTCAGTGGCCCCGAATGGACATTAACGTAAAAATGTCCCTTTCCGTATGACTACACTTATGAAGCATTTTGTGTAATGCAACCCAAAATAACTTTTGCATAATTTTTCTTGCAGATGAGCGACATAATGTATGCATACTATATAAAGACAAAAGTAATACGATTAAGAAATTTAAATTCAATAAAGTCTAATACCAAAATTAAATATAAAAAATATTAAACAAATTTAATTGTAAACTATTCAGGAGCATTTTTATTTGAGAATAAATTAATTAATTTGAGAATTAATTTGGGAATAAATACATAAATCTTTTCAACGTATTTTCGTGGTTTGAAAAGTCTCTTTTAAAACCTACGTGAGAACTATGAATATAATTTCAAATTTTATTTATTATTCTGCAAACTTTTTTCTGCACAAAATCTATCTTAAAGAGAATCTGAAGTTTATACAAAAAATGAAAAACAAAGAATTTGTTTAGGGAAACTGGGATTTACCTTGACAAATGTTATGCTTTTTATGTTTCGAAATTGTAACGTATAAAATCTTTAGATGTTTTTGAACAGTTTATTGTATCAAAAAGTTTTGATGTTTAAAAAATTTGAAGAGTAATAAATATAAAAAATTGTAACAGAAAATTTAATGAAAAATAAATACCCATAATTTGTTAAATGAAATTTAGTCCAATTATATCTCGCATCACGAGTCTAAATTAAAAAACACAATAATTAAATAAAATATTTATGAAAAACCTTGTAATTATTGCTTAACCGTCAAACTACACAGTAAACGATCTATTCTATACTGGCCTCCAAAGTTAAGGTACAATATGTTTTACGAAGACGTGTTTTTTATCAGCTAATTTTATTTCCAGTAACATAATAACTTTCTAGATTAGATCTATGTTGTCTAATTTTATACCATTAATATCAGAAAACCCCCATCAGATATTTAGAGTCGCATAAATGCAGTTAAGAATACTCACTTATTTCTCGCTTTAATTTTCCAATTGAGAATTTTCAGTTAATGTAAAGGTTTCAAAGCGAGAATTCCTTCGAAACTTGAAAGTATTTAGCATATTTATCTCTAGTCTTAAAAGAATTTGAAAAGAGTGTGTTATTTCAAATGGGAAACGATACGGATCTTTTCGGGAGCGCCGCGGCATTCCAGAAAAGTAAACAAAACATGAAAAAACTTACCTATTGCAAGGGAAAATTTTTCGAAAGTATGCAGTAATTTTTGGGTGTGTAAATACACAAAGAGCGCGGATATACACAGACATGTGTGCTTTGTTGTCAAAAATAAATACATATATCACTGAGTTTAAAAAATAATACATATATATATATATATATATATATATATATATATATATATATATTAAATTATATAAAAGTTTGCATAATACATATATCCATTTTTTGTATAAAATTTTTGATTAGAACGTTTTTATTTAATGTTTTTGCATTTAATTTCTTTTAAAAATTGAATTCAAAATAAGCTACAAGAAACAGTATTCAGAATGTAATGTACAACATTAATCGAAAGAGCAAAGACGCACCAGTTCTATTAAATCTGCTTGTATATTGCATTACTTTAATTTTTGGGAATTTTAATTTCTTTGAACTGTTTATTTTATTTTTTATTAAATTATAGTTATTTAAATCTTCTATCCTTTTTTCATATCTGTTTTAAATTTTTAAAACAATTTTTCTTGTTTAAAACATCTTTTCTCTTTTTATCTGATTTTCAATCATTTAAAGCCCCTCACTAGATTCATTTTACATTTCCAAATATTTAGAATATACAGGGTGGTCATAAAAAAAACTTTGCCGATATACGGAGCTCTAGCGGCCAGCCCGCTCAACCGATCAAAATGAAATTTCAGATATAGCTATTCAGAGGTATGAGCTCGAGATTCTGTGAACGACAACAAAATGGCGCTCACGGTTACGGTTATAGTTACAGAAACTCGAAAATTTCCAATGGCAACACCCATTTTTTTCATCGCAAAATGCTCAGCGCATGCGAAAACCCTAAAGAGCGTTGGAACCGTACGTGTATCGCAAGAAACGGACATGTTATGCACGCACAAAAAAAAGTTCCGTGAATCCTTCCCCCCATAAAAAAAACTCGATTGGGGCGCAAGGAGGAAATTTGCATATGACACAGAGTCAGTACACTATTCTCTGATTACAATACAGATCGGAGAAACTGAAACTTTTATTTTGATTACGCATTTTCCACATGGGTGTCATCACAGGCAATTAATGGTGATGGCACCCATGTGGAAAATGTGTAATCAAAATAAAAGTTTAAATTTCTCCGATCTGTATTGTAATCAGAGATTAGTGTACTGACTCTGTGTCATATGCAAATTTCCTCCTTGCGCCCCAATCGAGTTTTTTCTATGGGGGAGAGGATTCGCAAAACAGTTTTTTGTGCGTGCATAACATGTCCGTTTCTTGCGATACACGTACGGTTCCAACGCTCTTTAGGGTTTTCGTATGTGCTGAGCATTTTGCGATGAAAAAAATGGGTGTTGCTATTGGAAATTTTCAAGTTTCTGCAACTATAACCGTAACCGTGAGCGCCATTTTGTTGCCGTTCACAGAATCTCGAGCTCATACCTCTGAATAGCTATATCTGAAATTTCACCTCGATCGGTTGAGCGGACTGGCCGCTAGAGCTCCATATATCGGCAAAGTTTTTTTATGATCACCCTGCATATTTCTTTTACTTTTATATCTTTGATTTCTTTAATCTGTTTATGTTACTTGTGTTAATTTTTAGTTATTTAAATTTCATATACTGTTTATCATAGTAAAACAATGTTTGCCGCTTAAAACATCTTTTTCCTAATGTATTTTATGATTTGAAGCCCCTAATTAGATTCATTTTACATTTGTGTATATTGAGCACATATATTTCTTTTTTATATATAACTTTAATTTCTTTAATTTGTATATATTACTTGCAGATTTAAATTTTTGCACTGTTTTTCATAGTAAAACAAAGCTTTTTTATGGTAACATCTTGTATTATTTAATAAAACCTCTCATTAAATTAACATTTATATACATTGTATATATGGCTTTTTGTTTTTTTTGTAACTTTGATTCTTTTGTTTTATTTTTATTAATTCTTAGTTATTTAAATTTTCTATGCTGATAGACATAAGTGTACTTAAAGTTTTAAAGTAATATATGTTGCTGAAATCGCATTTTATTACATCTTGTATAACTTAAAAACTCTCTCTTTAAAATTTTGTTTTAATTGGTCATGGCATTGACTATGATTCAATGTTATGATGCCATACATTCCTTTTAGAAATAAGGCTGTAGCAATTAAAAAATTACATAATTTGGTTATTTTTATTTGTCAGCACATTAACAATTTAAACTTTTGCTCACCTCTTCTCTTTGCTTAGACTTTTCGTCAATGACTACCCGTTTTGAAATAAGTTTAACAGCCCCCCCCCCATGTTGTTTTGTTAATAAAGTTTTTCTACCAGTTGCAATTTTTTTAATATGCGTAGTTTTTAACGCGCATCTATATTGAGGTAAAAACAATGGTAGAAATTTATCTCTAAAATTATAACTAATAGTTAAATATTTCAAATAGAACATGCAAAAAAGTGAACGATGCTGCATCTAACAATACAATTTATAAATTTTGCCCCACCCATTTAAATACTAGAAATATTATTTGCTCCTAAATGTGTTTTTAAGAAATGATTAAAAAAAAAGAATTGAGGCGGTTCAGAGGCGATTCGTTTTCGTTGCATGTTTAGATGTACTAGAAACATAAAGAAGAACGAAAAAAGAATCTGCAATAGCATGAATCTATTACGGGGTAAAAACATATTATATAATTTAACATGGGATACTGGACCTATGCATTTTCTTTCTTTTTGCGAGTAGTGTTTGGTATTATACTGAAGTTCCCCTTTGTAAACGAAATCTGTACAACTTCCCTTTCTTTCTCAGTGTATTTCACGTAAGCGCTAATGCAATGCATGACATAGACGGGGCAACTATTTTGATCTTTAATTCCGAGTTCATACTTAAAATCCTGAAAGAATATTTTATATTTTAAAAATGGATATCATTAACCGCTTAACAGTATTTTTCGAACATTGCTAGGGTAAGAAGAATCTGTTTTCTTTTTTACTAAAAGCTTTCCCAAACCCCAAAATTTTAGGATCAATCCATTTCAAGTGGTCCAGCACTGGTCGCTAGACCATTTTTAAAAAATCTGAAATTTTTTGTACAAGAACCCTAACATGATGGAAGTTCAAAATGACCGTTATTTTAATTTTACTATTTTTTGTTTGTGCATGGCCGCCATCTTTGTTTCATTGTGTGCAGCGATTTTCTCAGATACTAGAGTACACAAAATTGTAAATATCTCGTCTTTTATTTTCCCAATTCAAATGGGGTTTGCAGCATTTTGTTCAGAATGAAATTGGCTAAATGTGCGGTGGTAGAATAATTTTGAAAAATAAATTTTTACAGGTGAAATTTTAGCACAAAATTTAAGGTTTTTTCCAAAATCTATCCGTTTGCAAGATGTTTTTCATGCAAGGAAAACTGTCAACCTTACACATTTTTTTCTACAAATGGCTCAAAAGTGCGTGTACTCATACACCAAGTCCCAAATTTTTGCAGTTGATTTCTTTTTGCGAAAAAAATTCCGAAATTCGTCAAAAATTTCAAAAATCGCACTTTTAGGCTTTGATATCTCTGGTGAGGCACGAGATAAAAATCTGAAATTCAGGTCTTTGATAGTATTGTGTAGTAGTGTTATGTACAAAAAATTTCAAATAGGAGATTTGACTACAAGCTGAGATATGACGTGGACAATATGTGAAAACAAAACTGCTAAACTATTATAAACTACTATGTAACTGTTCGACAAGACTGTCAACCTTACGCATTTTTTTCTACAAATAGGTCTAAAGTGCGTGTACTCATACGCTAAGTCCCAGATCTGGCAGTTGATTTCTCTTTGCGAAAAAATTTCGAAATTCGTCAAAAATTTCAAAAATCGCACTTTTTAGGCTTTCATATCTCTGGTGGAGCACGAGATAAAAATCTGAAATTCTGGCCTTTGATAGTATTGTGTAGTAGTGTTATGTACAAAAAAAATCAAGAAGGAGATTTGACTATAAGCTGAGATACGGTGATTAAAAAATGTTAAGAAATGCTATTACGAGTACATTAGGAGAAATGAGATTAATCTCTTTTATTACAATATTTACACAGAAAATATCGTTGTTGAAAACAGTTTAATAATAAATGTTTAATTTACATAGCTACTATATTTGCTCAACAAAGAGCTTAGCACTATTTACGAGAGATGTTATAAGTTCGACCAGTTACTGTTGTCAGACCATCAGGCTGTTCTTCTCAAAATTTTATATGAAGTCACCCAAGTCTTATCATGCCTTGTTAATTGGAAGGAAATTCTTTTGGTTTAATAATTGAAACTATGTGAACCCGATCAGTTGCAACCCATTGCCTGAAATTTACTTTTCCTGAAATGTGTACCGAGTAAAATTGTTGCAATAGCATTTCTACTATGTTTGTTTATCTGGACAAATAGTGTATTGGTTTAGCATACATTCTGAATTGTTTAAATCACACAGAAGCATTTGTAGAAGATATTTGTAACTAACATTTAACTTTGTACCATAAATAAATAATTTAAAATTTTGGAGGTATGAACAATTACATAGTAAGTTACAATAGTTTGACAGTATTGTTTTCACATATTGTCCAGGTCATATCTCAGCTTGTAGTCAAATCTCCTTATTGAATATTTTTGTACAAACACTACTACACAATACTATCAAAGGCCAGAATTTCAGATTTTTAACTCGTGCTCCACCAGAGATATCAAAGCCAACAAAGTGAGATTTTTGAAGTTTTTGACGAATTTCGGAATTTTTTTCGCAAAGAGAAATCAACTCCCAGATCCGGGACTTGGTGTATGTGTACACACACGTTTCACCTATTTGTAGAAAAAATTGTGTAAGGTTGACAGTTTGCCTTGTATGAAAAATTTTCTCTTGCAAATGGATAGATTTTGGAAAAAATCTTAAATTTTGAGCTAAAATTTCACCTGTAAAATTTTATTTTTCAAAATTATTCTACCACCATACATTTAGCCTATATTATTTTGAACAAAATGCTGCAAACCCCATTTCAATTGGGAAAATAAAAGACGAGATTTTTACAATTTAGTATATCCTAGTATCTGAGAAAATCGCTGAACACGATGAAACAAAGATGGCCACCATGCACAAACAAAAAATAGTAAAATTAAAATAACGGTCATTTTCAACTTCCGTCATGTTAGGGTTGTTGTACAAACAATTTCAGAATTTTAAAAAATGGTCGAGCGACCAAAAAAATATTTTCTGGACCAGTTGAAATGGATTGACCCTTCAACTATATTTTTTTCTGTATTTGGTAAAACATATCTCAACTATACAAAGAATATAATTAAATACAAAAAATGTTTTTTTTTTATTTATTGTGTCCAATAATAGTAATATTAAATACGGGTTAAACTGTTACGGGTTAAAAAATGGAAAATTTGATTTTCAAAATATTTAGTATTAATTCAAAATTTCTATAAGGCCCAAACTGAGAATCTTGACCCCATATTGAAAATTATTGGTTCAGTCTCTTGACAGGAGATTTTTCTCTCTTCCATTAGTATAAAAAACCCATTAATTTGCAAATCATATAGTAGAGTGAGGTTAAGGAGCTTCGCCTTGGAAATTGTTTCCAAAAAGTGCTCCGCGAACCCAAAGTTTGGGAATCACTGGTCTAGAAGAATTTGCCCGATTCATTCAGGTGACGAGCGGTTAGACGAATGGAAATGGGGTTGTCACAGGCTGATACAGCTAGACGGTTCAATGTGTTTTGCAATATAGTTCAACGACTCTGGGATCAGTGTGAATTTGAAGATTCTATTTCTAGAAGACATGTTTCATGCCGCCCACGTGTTACAACACCTGCAGAAGACCGGTTTCAACCTCTTTCGTCCTTAAGGAGAAGACGCACCATTATGCCGCATTTCATTGCAGACCCTTTGCAGCATCAGGGGGGGATATCCGTTTCTATGGTGCAAAGACGTCTTCACAAAGCAGGTCTCTATGCAAGGCGACTAATTGTGTGTGTCCCTTTCAACAGACGACGGAGAAAGGTCCACTTATGTTAGGCAAGAGAACGTATTTCTTAGACCAGACAACAGTGGGCTTCTGTACTCTTCTCACACGATTCCAGATTCATACTGGAGAGCGATTCAGGATGTCTTCTGATCTTGACAGAACAAATCACAAGATACCATCAATCAAATATTTTCGAAACACACAGGTACAGAAACGGTGGAATCATGGTTTGGGCAGGGATCTCGCCCGGAGACCACACTGACCTGCCTGTGTTTCAGAGAGGACCTCTGTTTGGTGCGAGATATCGTGATGGGATCCCTGATTCATATGTGTGCCCTCATGCAGGTGCTATTAACAGTGGTTTAATTCTAATGGATAATTATGTGAAATCACAACCGAGCTGTGGATCTTCGGGATTATCTTGAGGGTCACTGTTTGGAGAGAATAGAATGGCCAGATCACTCTCCAGACTTGAATCCGATACAAAATATTTGTGACTGTCTTTGATGACAGTTTGAGGTTTTAAGTCCTCTTCCAAGGACATTAAATGAGCTGAAACAAGGCTTACTCTATGTCCGACAATTTAAATGAGAGTATGGAAAGTCGATGCCGCCAATGCATTCAAGTCGGTGGTGGACCTATTCCGTATTAAAAACCAGTTTTTTTATATTTATGTAACATTCTATTGCATAATACTGCAATGTACTGATTTCTCCAAGAATGGAAATTTCCGCCATGAGTGCATTTTTTTCTTCTTTTTTTTTTGTAATTTCATTTATACGTTTAACTTAAGTAAATTTCTATGTCGCATTTAATAAATAACAGTTTAGCGCACATTTCCCCTAAATTTGTTGTTTATATATTCATTCATTTGCAAATAAGCCGCAGAAAATCTGTTGCACCTTAACTTTTGGAGGCCAGTGTATGTGCTATTGTGCAATCCTATATTGAAAAAACACTAGATACCTAACATTATGAAAATGAATAATATTGTTTAAAAGGTTCATAATCATATTTACTACTATTAAAATCATTATTGTATGAAAATGAGTATTTACTAAACTTGAAACAATATACATTTAAGCTTACGTATGTTGGCTAAAAATGGGAAATGCTGAACGTCCAAAAGATGAAGTTTTTCAAGAGAAACAAAAACTGTATCTAGTGTTTACAACATTTACCATCTCAATCATTTTGAGCTACTAGTACAACATATTAAAATATAGGTATCTAGCTTCTTTCTGTTTAGTGTCCTAATACCTGCTATTATCATTTATAAACATTTCTTTTGTTTATATAAATATTTTTATAAATACATCCAAAGTTATTCAGACAATATAACTTCGGATTTTACCAATATTGGAATTTAGTTTCTATGTAATTAAACATTGGGGCTTTATTTATAGGATATTATGTTTGTGTACATGTCCATTTATCCATATATTTTTTAGTAATTTGGTAATCTGCCTTCTATTTCTCTTCAAACTTCAACTGTTATTAATAACATGATTGTAAAAATACTGGTTTCATTGGTTTATTTAATGGTATTGTCTGAATAACTTTGGATGTATTTATAAAAGTATTTATATATTCAACTTCCATAATGATAAGATGCATAAGCGCAATCACTAAGGGATAGTTTAATCTTTTATGTTATTTATGTTATCATAAGATAACATGAATTCTTGCAGCTTTTTGTGGATTATTTCACTTTAGGCCTATTTTGGCATAAATTAACCTATTTTAAAAATTTCTTTTGTTTATGTATTTAATTACTTTCATCTTGCTTAAAAATATCACATTGATGTAAACAATAACACCATGATGAATTCGTGTAGTATCCACCAGTCGCTGTGAATATTATCACTGGTATTTTCAGCTTTCTCCACTTTACCAAGCGTGGCACGATCAACCAGAGCATTTTTTTACCTATATCTATAAGGATTGGCTGTTTAAATGTTCTCAGAATTTTTAAGCTATACATTAAGAAATTTAACAAAAAAAATTAGATCGAATGTTTGTTCGCAACTTCTAAGTCACTTGCACCACGTCATAAAAATGGGACATATCTATTTCACGGTGTCCCAAATTTTAGATAGAACAATGCAGCATATAAAAATTGAAAATGGCTTTTAGCTACTATTCATTTATATATCTTTTTATTTGGTTATATGCTCTACCGCAACTATTATTCAAATTGTTCACTGTAAAAATAACGGACGATTATAAGGAAATTATATAGACGCCAGTATAATTTACTGTTTCACAGAAACATTTCAGAAAATTTAGTAAATTATTCAACTTTTTTCTGGAATTTTCGGATGTTTCCGTTAAAAAACAGAAAATTGTATTGGCTTTCCGACTACCAGTACAATTTCAGTACAGTGAAGTACATTCAGTACCAGTACATTGTCCTGTTTTTTTACAGTTTTGTAACATAATATATGACGACCCTTGAAGGGTATAAGTGACAAAATTAAAACAAAAGTGAACTAAGTTAACAGACGACTTAAAAATATGCTTTTTTCTTTTTCAGATAATGAAATATAAGTGACTATTTAATTATGTTCTGCGTTCTAGAAATAAAACACTTTTGTCGAATAATAGTCAATTGTTATTAATTATAAATCTAAAGAAGATAGTATTTAACTATTTTTACAGTTATTTAAATAAAAATTCAAAGAGCACAGTCAAACCTGCAGCAGTTTCCTAGTTCAATTTACTCAGTTATTATTGATTTTCAAATTTACCGTTAATTAAACTCATTTTATCCCAAATTGATCTTTTGGCTTTTGAGGTCGTCATATTTCTAAATTATTATCTTTTAAAATGTAATAAACAAACATTTTTATGCCTTGATAGAATTTATAGAGATGGAAAGAAAGTTTTAGAAGAAAAGAAAATCAAAGAATTGATTGTGGTACGCGATTTTTTTATTCTAAAAAAAGTAACACTTATCTGTTTGCCTACGAGACGGGACCAATGGATGAGACTGGTAAATTCAAAAATTTTTTCAAAACAGAAATTAAATATATGAACCAGACAAAAGTTATATAAATAAACAGCCTTAATAAATTAAATAGTCTGGAATAAAAATTCTGTAAGATATATTTTTAAAAAATAACTAAATCTTTTAATTTAAAAACCGGTAGTTTTAGTGATAAATTATGAAATCTCAATTCTTTTAAATTAAAAGAAACAGTAAATTTCACAATTCATTTTCGTATACGTTTGTTACTCTATTTAATAATGGGAACCATGTAAAGTCAAAATAATCTTTTTTTTTTTTTTTTTTTTTTTTACTTATATCTAAATCTCGTGCATTGTTTTCGCCTAATGAGCAGAGATTTTTTAACACGTATTTTATTTATAGGCAGTGAAATACATTTTACCGAATACTATCCCATGTGATATATGTATGTTTGTAATAATGTGTTTGACTTACTGCATATTTTATAGCGTGAAAAATGGGACATTCATACTAATTAATGTGGAGTTCTTTGAAAGCAAATATGTTCCGTTCATACATAATCAGACATTTTGTTTCTAGAATTACTTCGTGAAACCATTATTCGTAGCTAATGTAGGGAATAAATAAATCAGCGGAAGATCGTTTTTGAAAACTCGTATAATGACTTATTTGTTTTTATTAATGTAAATATTAAAACAGAAATACATTATTCTGACAAATAAATCGTTTCATACTTAATAGAACGGAAGGCAACATTGCACTGTAAAAAATGTCAGATGTTTCTGAATATATAAAAATGTACTGTAATCAAAAACGAAAATATACAGTAACCTCTTCAAACTCACCCAAGGTTTCAAAAACCGTTCCTTAGCCTTTAAAAATCCCAGAAAACTTTATTAAAAATACCAAATATAGCATTAGTTTTAGATCTTTTAAAAAACCCGAAGATAATTTTATATATCATAAAATACATTGTCACTATCACAATAAAAAGTTAGTATTGTTGCGTATATAGGGTTCTTTTGATCTTATGGTTAGACAACTTCAAACTCTTGTTTCTTAGAAAAGTAGAAAATAATTTATTTACAGATCTTCAGAACAACAGAGTCTTCAAAACTCACAAATGTTGCTAGATATTCTAAAATAACTGCTCAAATCTATCGTAAAAGTACAGCTTTAGATCCCAGAGACTCTTTATACAACGTCTCAACACTTAATAACATTCAAAACAACATAAATGAAACTCAAGCAAACTTGCTTAACAAATGCCTTGTTCACTCAATGACTGACTGGTAAATAATAACAACAGCTCTCATCGCTTCTCTTCTTATATAGGCTCGCAGCATGTGCTGGAAATTTCTAGAACCATTTTGAAAAAACTGGAAAACCACGGAACAACATTCAATGTATCAGTAGACCTAGTGGGGGGTTATCATAAATAGGGAAGGGTTACCATCGCCAACAATCTCCAAGTTTGTCGCCAACTTGGCGATATATCGCCAAATTTGGCGACCAAAATTAGTCGCCAAAAGTGACCCCAACTTGGCGATATCTCTAATATTTCGCAAAGCTGCCATAGACATTCACTGAAAATAATAGACAAGTTTGCTTGATAACAGAGACAATGTAACAAAAACTAATATTAGTAAAGAAATGGAGCTTAATAAGATTATTTACATTATTTTACAGTGCAAACACTAACTATTTACAAAATTCGGTACACTACCCCCTCCTCAAAGACTGCATGTCCCGGGCAGTGCAATCCCTGAGTTAGAGGAAAACACTTAAAATAAATAAACAGATAAATAAATAAATAAATAAATAATATCAATAATAATAAAATTTACATAAATAAGAACTAATTACTATTTACATATTTACAAAAAGTGACATTCATGACCATGGTCTGAAATTCAAGTTTCGAATTTCTAATCACTTTGGCCAAAATAAGGGGCTAGCCGGTTATAGTGTACGACCTTGGGTTTGGCGTGTGGCGATTTTTGTATGCGTACGACGACGTCATTCAGCCTGTTGACGACTGTGTAAGGACCGTCCCAGTTTCTTTGTAATTTTGGCGACAGTCCCTTACGACGTATGGGATTCCACAACCAAACTTTGTCACCTTCGTTGAACTCATGTCCAGTTGCCTTTGTGTCGTACCGTGTCTTCATCTTTTCCGATGCCAGTCCGATTCGGTTCCTCGCTAGATGATGAATCTCCTCAATCCGTGCCTGGAGTTTATCCACGTACTCCTCGGGCGATAAAGGAGCATCAGGAGGACGGCCAAACAAAAGATCCGCAGGTAGACGAAGATCACGACCAAAGAGCATTTGAGAAGGGCAATAACCAGTGGCCTCATGAGCAGCACTCCTGTAGGCAAGCAGGAACAGAGGTAATTTCTTGTCCCAGTCCTGTTGATCTTTAGACACCAGGAGGAAGAGGATATTTAGGATGGTACGATTGAACCGCTCCACCATGCCGTCCGATTGCGGATGTTGAGGTGTAGTTCGAGTTTTGTACATGCCGAGTAGTCCACACATTTCCTTAAACACAGCCGAATCAAAGTTTCTTCCTTGATCAGAATGGATTTGAAGAGGAACTCCGTATCTGGAAACCCAGTGTTGAACCAGTATGTCTGCTACGGTTACCGCCTCTTGATTAGGAATGGAGTAGGCTTCAGGACACTTAGTGAAGTAGTCCATGACAACGAGAATGTACTTATTGCCATCAGATGTTCTAGGAAGTGGACCCAGGATGTCTAGAACAATTCGTTCGAAAGGAGCTCCTACATTATAACGTTGCAATCGTCCACGGGTGGGCCTCTTTGGACCTTTACGTGCTACACAGGTGTCACAAGTTCGACACCACTTCTCCACGTCACTGCGAACATTATTCCAGTAGAAACGCTCTCGAACCTTTTCCAGGGTCTTCATTACACCAAAATGACCTCCTGTGGGACTACCATGCAGTTCTTGAAGGACCATAGAAATTCTCGACTTAGGGAGTAGTAGTTGCCATCTACATGTCTTTCCATCGTCAGACTCCCATTTTCGGTACAAGATGCCGTTCTTCAAATGTAAGGAATCCCAGAGAGCCCAATAACGTTTAGTCGTAGGATGGTAATGGGCCATGTCTTGCCAGCAGGGCTTCCTGTTGGACTCCTCTTTCAGCTCTAGAATTGGCTTAATTTCAGGATCAGCAAGTTGATCTTTTCGCAGGCTCTCGTCACTCCACGGATCTTGCGATGATGTAGACCTAGTTGTAACTTGTCTTACTACAGGACCTTTGAGATTAAATTTCTTCTCAACCAGGTCGCAATATCTACAATTCTCTGAGCAGGGTCTTCTTGAGAGAGCATCTGCATTTCCATGTGATGAGCCTTTTCGATGGCGTATCTCCATATCGTACTCTTGAAACTTTTGTATCCACCTGGCTATCTGGCCTTCAGGGTTCTTAAAATTCAATAACCAAGTTAGAGAAGCATGATCAGTTCGGATCAGGAATTTTCGACCGTAAAGATAGTGATGAAAATGGTCTATGGCTTTCACTACAGCAAGAAGCTCTTTTCTTGTTACGCAGTGGTTTCGCTCTGACTTTGACAAGCACTTGCTGAAATAGGCGATAACACGATCCTGGCCGTCGATTTCCTGGGACAGTACAGCGCCAATGCTTTCGTTACTTGCATCCGTATCAAGTATAAACTGTTTATCGATTTGAGGATATGACAGAATTGGAGTGGATGTTAATGCCTCCTTAAGCTTTTCGAAAGCAGCGTCGCATTCCTGTGTCCACATAAATTTTTGATTGGCTTCTGTTAATTTATGAAGTGGTCTTGCAATCTTCGAGAAGCCTTTGACGAATTTTCTGTAATAGGTGCATAATCCTAGAAAACTCCGAAGCTGGTGAACATCTGCTGGACGATTCCAATTTTTTACAGCCGATATCTTCTCTGGATCAGTCCTAACTCCTTCCGCTGAAATGTTGTGTCCAAGGTAGGCGACTTCATTTCGAAACAAACTGCACTTCGAAGGGCTTAACTTCAAATTAGCTTCTTTTAATTTTTGTAGCACCCGCCTGAAGTTGTTCAGATGTTCATCAAAAGATTTTCCTATGATTATGATATCATCTAAATAAACAAGACATGCTTCATATGACAGCCCCCGGAGAACCGTTTCCATAAGCCGTTCGAAAGTTGCAGGTGCGTTACATAGACCAAAAGGCATTACCTTGAACTGCCATAATCCTTGTCCCGTTGTAAAGGCAGTCTTCTCGCGGTCGTCCGGATGGATCTCTACCTGCCAGTAACCACTCTTCAGATCCAGAGTCGAGAACCAAGTGTTGCCCGCAAGTGTGTCGAGAGTGTCGTCGATCCTTGGTAGAGGGTAACTTTCCTTTTTAGTGACGTCATTCAATCGGCGGTAGTCTACACAAAATCTTGTAGAACCATCCTTCTTTCTTACTAATACAATGGGAGTCGCCCATGGACTTGTCGATGGTTCGATGACGTCATTTTCTTCCATATCCTTAATTAAATTCTGCACCTCTTCTTGCTTAGCAAAAGGTAATCGTCTAGGGTGCTGTTTAATAGGAGAGTGATCTCCCGTGTCAATTCGGTGTTGTGCCATTTTAGTTCGTCCAAAGTCTTCAGATGTTTGGGAAAATAAACTTTGGAATTCTCTAATTAAATTTTCCGCAGCATCCCTTTGATTTGGATCTAAGTCTGTATCTTGTAACAAATCCTTGACTAAATTATCTGAAGATTTCTGAGAGTGATTGGAATTTTGACTTATGCACGTCACATGAGCACATTATGCTATCACCTCTCCTTTCTTGATAGTCCTCGTCTTATCACTGATGTTAGCAATTCTGACTGGAATGGTCTTCTTCGAGAGGTCAACTACAGATGAAGCCACCAATACTCCTGCTTGTTTACTACTGTCTTCGGGATAATCTATATGGCCAAATCGATAATTAGTTTCATTGTTAATTACAGCTGGAACTAAAAATTCTGTTCTTGGATCTAGATTGATGTCTTCTTTGGCTATTACTGTTTGTTTACATTCGATTTCGTTATTTAATCCAAAAAGACTTATTTCTTCAAATTTTGAGAGCATTTTGTTATTTTTGAAATCAAGTTTGAAGCCAAATTTCTTCAGAAAATCTAGCCCGATTAAGCAAGGATCTGTTATGTCAGCTACATATGCCGTATGGTAATATTTCGTTTCTCCAAAGTTGATGGTTAAATTGGCCTTTCCATATATGCCAATCTTGTCGCTCGTCACAGTTTGCAGGGTAACGCATCGCGGAGTCTAGATGAGTTTACATTTCAATTGTCGAGCCGAATCTTCTCTTATTATTGTAACATTGGCTCCTGTATCGACAATCATACGGCACTGAATTCCGTTAATAAAGCCTATCACATATAATTCATTATCACCGCCACTCATGTTTGATATCTGGAGGATCTTCAGGTGGGGCTTTTCATTCTCTGGCAACCTCCGCCCCGCGAGATGGCCAGAATTTAGTTTATCTGCTGACTGTTTGAATTTATCTCACGTTCGTGGATTTTGGGGCAATTTCTTCGGAGATGTCCTGTATCACCGCATCCCCAGCACGTGAAATTCTGTCTTCTTGAGCTCGTTCTTCCATATTTTAAAGCTTCACGTTCTTGATTTATTTTCCTAATTTCTTTCAAGACGTCGTTCTCAGTGTCTGAGCTTTTGTTCACCGTTACCCCTCGGACTGAATGACGATCTCTTCGGCTGGCTTGTGTAGCTGCTTCCAACTTTAAGGCATATAGTAATGCAGCCTTTAAATCCTGCACATCTGCCATTCGTACCGCTCTCTGCACTTCTGGATCTTTTATTCCGTCTACAAAATGTTGCAGTGAGAGCATTTCCCTTACATTTGTTGGACAGTCAATGAATGCTAAATTTGCAAGCCGTTCAATTTCCGAGGCAAAATCTTGAAGGGTTTCACTCGATTTTTGATGGCGGCTCTTCATTTGTATTCTCGTATAATCTTTGAAGAACTTTTCTCCGAATCTCATTTCAAATGCACAACTTAGTGTGTCAAAATTGAGTTGCGTCATATCGGGCAATGTTTGCAGCACGTCGGCGGCTTCTCCTCTCAAAGACGCTGCCAGTTGACAAGCTTTCACCTCGTCACTCCATTTGTTCGCTTCGGCTACAATGGTGAATTGGGTCTTGTAAACTTGCCAGGAACTCTTTCCGTCGTATGTCGACAGCTTAACTTCACAGGAGAAGCAGGCGGATTCCTAAATTCTTCATAATTACCACTGGACGCTGAAAGCTTCTTCTCAAGCTCTTCTACTCGCCTATTTAGCTTTTCATCTACTTCAACTATTTTCTTTTCCATTTTCTCCTCAACATTATTAACTACATTCTGAATTTTCTCTTCTACTTCCTCTATTTTCTCTTCTACCGAGTCTATTCTTCTCTCTACCGACGAGAATTTTTCTTCTAAAGTTTTCTTCATTTCTTCTTGGCCTCTATTAATCTTTTCGGTCACTTCTTCTTGGCATTTATCAATTTTATTTGTCAACTGTTCCATTCTTTCTTCGTTTTTAGTCATCTTTTCCGCCAACTCTTCTTGGCCTTTATTCATCTTTTCATTCACTTCTTCTTGGCATTTATTCATTTTTTCCGCCAACTCTTCTTGGCATTTATTCATTTTTTCCGCCAACTCTTCTTGGCCTTTATTCATTTTTTCCGCCAACTCTTCTTGGCCTTTCGTCAATTCTGTCTTTATGCCATTGATAGCATCTAACAGTTCTTTCAGTTGTCCGTCCATTGTTCTTGTTTTAGCCATAAGATCCCGACTCCTGACACCAAATGTTGCGTATATAGGGTTCTTTTGATCTTATGGTTAGACAACTTCAAACTCTTGTTTCTTAGAAAAGTAGAAAATAATTTATTTACAGATCTTCAGAACAACAGAGTCTTCAAAACTCACAAATGTTACTAGATATTCTAAAATAACTGCTCAAATCTATCGTAAAAGCACAGCTTTAGATCCCAGAGACTCTTTATACAACGTCTCAACACTTAATAACATTCAAAACAACATAAATGAAACTCAAGCAAACTTGCTTAACAAATGCCTTGTTCACTCAATGACTGACTGGTAAATAATAACAACAGCTCGCATCGCTTCTCTTCTTATATTGGCTCGCAGCATGTGCTGGAAATTTCTAGAACCATCTCGAAAAAAAACTGGAAAACCACGGAACAACATTCAATGTATTAGTAGACCTAAGGGAGGGGTTACCATAAATAGGGAAGGGTTACCATCGCCAACAATCGCCAAGTTTATCGCCAAATTTGGCGACCAAAATTAGTCGCCAAAAGTGACGCCAACTTGGCGATATCTCTAATATTTCGCAAAGCTGCCATATGCATTCACTGAAAATAATAGACAAGTTTGCTTGATAACAGAGACAATATAACAAAAACTAATATTAGTAAAGAAATGGAGCTTAATAAGATTATTTACATTATTTTACAGTGCAAACACTAACTATTTACAAAATTCGTAACAGTATATTCCGAAAGTTAAAACTGATAACGTTTTCGTCCCTTCTAGGACATCTTCAGTCAGCGTAAGGGAAAATCATTTTATCTTGAGCTTTATATACCGTGCAAATCCCCCGATTTTCTATTTTTTTTCTTCCGATTTTCCTTCTCCGATTTTCCTCTTTCTTCCTGTTTTTCCCTTCTTTTTAGCCAAGCATCTTTACTCATCTGGGGTCAATAGCTGCATGTGTCATATCATTACATGGTTTTTCTTTTGAAGTAAGGATTTCGAAAGTTTCCCGGATTAATGTGTTGTGTAGCTTATCGTAATTAGCTATTTTTTGTATATGTACAGATTCTATTTTTAAAGGTATTTTATGATTATTTCTTGACAGTGCTGTATTTAATTTATCATATTTTAAATCTCTTAAATGCTCTCTCTCTCTCTCTCTCAGCGATTTTTCTTTTCGTCATTCCTATGTATTCTACTTTTTCATTATTTTCATTTATGCAATTTATTTTATAAATTCCTGCCGTTTGGCTTTCTTCATGTTCTTCAATTTCATTTCTTATTTTCTTGAATAGGGATGGATGGGTTGTTATTGGAATATCTTTATCTAATTTTCTAAATTCTCTTTTGATCTTTAACGCTATTCCATTCATATATGGAATGGGGGGAGTGTATCTGATATTTTTTTGCGCGGGTTGAATTCGATCAATTCTTTCATTAGCTTTTTGAATAAGTTTATTAATCGTTTTCTTGGGATGCCCAGCATTTAAACCAATTTTGAAAAAAATTAGCTTTTACAGCAGAATAATCACTTTTCTCAAATTAAAATATCACTTTTTCAGATTCTATCAATTCTCAGGTAAACATTTTCAGCTACATAACTGATTTTGGGCATGCAATTGTAGCAAAATAATGTTAATTTTCATATTAATGTTAATACTGTTAAAATTATGTGTTTGTCTATTAAACATGTTCTCTGAACTTCAAAATATTTTCGTATGAATTGGTAGCATCAGAAAAAGTGATATTTTGATTTGAGAAAAGTGATTATTGTACTGTAAAAGCTACTTAGAAACGTTTCCGAAAACAACGGGCAGCTAATAAAAATTGTTTTATAAATTCTTCTTTAAATTTCTACAACAAATAGTTTTAGGGATTTTTAAAGGCAAAGGAACGGTTTTTGAAACCTTGGGTGAGTTTGAAGAGGTTACTGTATATTTTCGTTTTTGATTACAGTACATTTTTATATATTCAGAAACATTTGACATTTTTTACAGTGTACAGAGATTCATATAATCGCGTTCACAACTGAAATTCCAAATTTAGTTAAAACTCGATATTCATATTAAAACGCAATCGGTCTGCCAAACTATATATTGGTGGAAAACCCAATTTTAGTGGTTAACTCGTAGGTTTACAATTGTGTTTTCCCTCGCCTAAAAGTATGTAAGCATAGCGAACTGGGGCAGGAAAACGCAGTGATAAACCTACGAGTGGACAGCTAAAATCGGCTTTCAGATATTTTCCACCAAGATATGACTTGATACAGCGATTGCGTTTTAATATGCAATCCGAGTTTTAACTAACGTTTTAATTTCAGCTGTGAAATCGAAGAGTAGTCGGAGAAACTTAAATAATTATAAATTTTAAATTGCGAATGCTTTAACTTTGAGTCCAGTTATGAAATTTTCTTACAAAATCGCACAACGCAAATGTTTGAGTTTTATACCTACATGTGAGCATTATTTTCAGGTAGGAGAAATCAAATCTAAAAGAAATTATTTTAATAAACTTTAAAGAAAATAAATCTTATAACTTCTACCATTCAAATATAACAAAAAATAAAATTACTGATAAAATCAAACTTAATAAAGGCAGTACTGAGAGGTTTAAAGTTTTTTTTTTTCGAGTATATATTATTTTCTGCATTTTAAATCACTTTGATAAATTTACTAC
This sequence comes from Maratus speculifer, assembly GCA_964019185.1. NCBI lineage: Eukaryota > Metazoa > Arthropoda > Arachnida > Araneae > Salticidae > Maratus > Maratus speculifer. The sequence continues at coordinate 428,018,236 of OZ025290.1, read as the reverse complement.
AAATTTTTAATTAAAAAAGTATTAAAATTTAGCTTATTTAGGAATAGTTAATTAATGCATTCTAGTTTTAAATATATTAAAGTAATATATCTTAGCAATTATACAAGATGTGCAATGAGAAAAAGAAAAAAAAAATCTAAAATCGTACACAGCTGTTAGACCAAGTTAATTATTTTCAAAATAACATTAAGCATCATAAAAAATAACAATTTTAAGGAAATCTTTAATTTGCCTCAAGGTGTAGTAGTTTATTCTCGATCGAAATCCTTCTTAAACTGCTATGTAATCGGATTAACTAAGTTATTATATTATTAGAAGATAGAAAAAGATTTCACTCTTTAGCTTAAAGAATTTAATCTTTAGTTTGAGATATAGCTGTTTTAAAGTAAGAGTAAAATTGTTTGTATTTGAAGGTGGAAAAAGCATACTAAAATACTATTTGATAAAAAGAAATTATTTAAATTTTCTTTTCTTGAAGCATAAATTTATTAACTACATTAAATTGAACTTGTTTACATGCAAGAATTTTTTTAATTGTATTTTTTACTTATGAAATGGCACTTTAAAATTTTAGATTTATGTTTATTATTTTAGTAATTTTTTACGAAACAAATTTCGCAATCCCAAAAATTTCTTCTTTCTCATATATGTTAATACTCTCTGAACTAGACGAATGTGGCAATCTAAAAACTTTCTTATACATGTTATCGACACATACATATTAAAAGCATACAATCTCATACATGTAATTACTTCTATATAAATGTAGTATAGCAGCGCCACCGGTTAACTGATGTACACAAAAATCTAATAAGTAACAACTTATGTCAACTTCTAACTGAATCTGAAATTTGATGGCTTAGTTTCTGAGATAGAGCTATTGCGTAAATCTTTAAAAAATCTACATAAAAGCGTTGATCTGTTAGGTGATGTACGGGAAAAACTAATTCGGACATTTATCAGAGTCTAAGTGAATATGAAGTTTGATGAAAATCCATGCATTAGTTCTTGAGATACAATTGTTGCGAAATCGCGTGAAATGAAGTATAGCAACGCTTTCAGTAAAACGATTTACAGAAAAAAAACTAAACAAAACTATATCAAGGAATAACTGAATCTTTGAAGTTTGATGAAAATTCTTGCGTTAGTTCTTGAAACAAATCTATTTCGATAATTGTGAATAAAGCAGCATAGCAACGCCACCTGTTGAACGATTTATACGAAAAAGTAATCAAAACCAAATTATATCAATAACTGAATATAAAGTTTTATAAAAATATATGTTTATAAGTTCTTGAAATTCAGAACAGATTGTAGTAATTGCAGCATATCAGGACCACCTGCTACGAGATATGCACCAGAAACAAAAAGTTGCATATCTTTCATTCAAACAGAATGAAAAGTTTTGTGAAATTCCGTTCATTAGTTCTTCAGACAGAGTTTCCAAAAAGTTTTTGTCACATACTCAATCACAGAATGACAGAGTGGCAAACAGATTCACAGTCAGAAATTTTCTAAAAACATCTTTAAGTATTCAGGGCCTTCTAAAACATGTAAATCTATCGGCAACTGGAAATCAAAATTTTTCGCAAACGCATTATTTTCTTCTTGTAAAAGTAGTAGAAAGTAAAAATCACACCTAGAGGTCTTAGAGCCCCTTAACCTGCGCGTTTATGAACTTTTTATTATAAATATTAATAGAGGGGTTGAGCAAATTAGCAAATGGGTCTGAGGGTCCGGGACGCATATCAAAATAGTTTGTTTTTATTATATATTTATATAAATACAGGGTGTTTTATCCTAACTAAACTTTTCTTGGCGTTAACAATTTTGAGAAAAAGAAAGATATTTCAAAGTGTATCTTACTTTATAAAAAAAAAATAATAATGTCATCTTAAACGTCCTGGAAAACAGGGTGCTCAAGCAAGATACTATGTTATATAAATAGGTAATCGAGTAAAAAAAAATCCCTTTCGGCATGGCCTATAGGCGGAGGTAGATTTCGAAAAGTTTTCATCTCAAAAAAAAAAAAAAAAAAAAAAAAAAAAAAAAAAAAAAAAAAAGCCTATTTTTACTCAAATGCCCATTTTGGCAATATATTTTGAATTATATTCTTACTTTATTTAAAAAATTGAACAATATGCTCATTATATAGTTCCTAAATAACAAAAAACTGTTAATTAAATTCGTTTGACAGCAAAATTGAATTTAAAAATGAGTCATAAAATAACCAATTTATTATTTTAATACATCCACAATTCTTTAATCAAGATCGCTTTGAGAAATTTTGTGCGAAGTGCCTACTTTGACAGATTTTTTTTAAATATATATTTAGCCTTTATCAAAACTCTGACCAATACGGCACATTACACAGTTCCTAAATAACAAATAACTGTCAATTGAATGCGTTTGAGAGCAAAATTGAATTTAAAAATAAGTCATAAAATAAACAATTTGTTATTTGAATACAACCTCAATTCTTTTATCATGATCGCTTTGGGAAATTTTTTTGCGAAGTGCTTACTTTGACAGCTTTTAAAATATATATATTCACCCTTTATCAAAAAATCGACGAATACGCACATTATATAGTTCCTAAGTAACAAAAAACTGTCAATTGAATGTGTGTCAGAGCAAAATTGGATTTAAAAATGAGTCATAAAATAACCAATTTGTTATTTGAATACCCACAGTTCATTAATCATGTCGCTTTGGGAAATTTTGTGCGAAGTGCCCATTTTGGCAGCCTTTTTTTAAATATATTCTGCCTTTATCAAAAAACTGGCCACTCCGTCACATTATATAGTTCCTAAATAAGAGAACCTGTAAATTGGATGCGTTTGAGAACAAAAAAAGATTTAAAAATGACTCGGTAAAAACGCAATTTCTTAAATTTCCGCAAATTTTAATCACGATAACTTCGTGAAATTCTGTTCAAAATACCCTTTTTGGCAGCCTTTTAAAATATATATTCTGCCTTTATCAAAAAACCGCCCAATACGTCAAGTTATATAGTTCCTAAATAATAGGACCTGTAAATTGGATGGGTTTGAGAACAAAAATGAATTTAAAAATGACGCATAAAAAACGCAATTTGTTATACTTAATGAATTTTTTAATGATGAAAACTTCGGGAAATCTGTTCAAAATACCTTTTTTGGCAACCTTTTTAAAAATATATTCTGCCTTTATCAAAAAATTGGCCAATACGTCGCATTATATAGTTGCTAAATAATAGGATCTGTCATTTGGATGCGTTTAAAATCAAAAATGAATTTTAAAATGAGTCAGAATATAAGCAGTTTGGATTTGAGGTTTTTTCTCCAACTCCTATTTTTGTTTAATTTATTTTTGCTATAAGAATTGGTTCTATGAAAAACTTGTCAATATAAAAATTGTAGATATTATTGTGAAGATGTAAAATAAATTTAATTAGATTTAATTGCTTAAGAATTGAGTAAGTTATGGTTTTTTTTCTTTTTCCTCCCCCCTTTTTCTTTTCGTTTTTAATTTTTTTCATCGGTAAAAATTGGTCCTATCAAAAACTTGTAAATACAAAAGTTTTAGATAATATTGAGTACATTTATATAAAATTTAGTTGGATTTGATATCTTGAGAATTGACGAAGTTATGATTTTTTTTCTCCCAAAAACCATGTTTTTTTCGCCCCTTGAGCCCACTTTTAACTTTATCAAAAATCTGTCACGCATAAACTTTTTCCTCATTTTTTAGAAGTAATATAAACTTTAAACTGATTCGATATCTATTTTAATTAAAAAGTTATCGCGTTTTTTCTGTTTTCACAAAAACCCTCCTAACTTTCACCTCCTTGGTCCGATTTTGCCCATTAACGAACTTAACCGAGATTTTATGCCCTTTGATTTTATGTAAAAGTTTGATGAAGATCTGAGCATAATTATGGAAGTTATCGTGTCTAGAAGAAAGTGATATACACCGATAGATAGATAGATAGATAGATAGATAGATAGATAGATAGATAGATAGATAGATATATAAACTTTTTTACTGATGGTAGTTTTGGGGTCTAGGAGTCATGATTCGTGTAGATCCGCAAAAATTTTTCAGAAATTCCAACATGGGAGACAATGCAATAGGTAGTATTTCATACGAAATCTACCTAAAATTTGGATCATCAAATGTCCACTGGTTGTATAACGAAAATGTATGATTTTTTTTATATTATTTTTTACAACATTTACAATAAAGATAAGAATCCTAGTAAAAGTTTTATAATAATATGATTCAGCTTTCTGAAATTTATTGCTGTTGACCCTAATTGAATAAAGGTAGAACACTCTTTTGTTTTGACTAAATATCATGCTTTGCGACCTCATGTTCTATGGTTATTTTTCATTATCTTGATTTCTACTATCACCATTCTGAAGTTGTTGGTCTAAATCAGCAAAACCCTGTATAACTGCTTCTCTAAAAGATACACTGCAATTTAAGACTTTGAAAAAAAATGCCATTAATGTTGTATAGCCACAGGGGTACACCAAGGTTAAACAAATAGAATTATTTAGAATTTTAAAACTTCTCATTCCTGTAATAAAAATATGTGATACATATTGAAAAATTGTTCCAAATCGGAATTTTTACATACTTTTCTATACTGACATCTTTTAATCAAATTAATCACTATTTGCATGATACATGCAAAACCAAAGCCAATATTTTGATATGTAGATAAGATTCCTTTAAACTGTTTTTTTATATTTACAAATATGTGTTTGATTTAATATTGAACAACAATAATAAATCAATGATTTATTAAAATACATTCTAGATGAAGGTCACGTTAAATAAACATATTTCTTTTTGAACATATAAAATATTGAAAATTTATTAAATTACTACCTTTATTTATTAAAGACAAATATTTCCTCAAGCTCTTTTGTGATTACATTTTGTTAGTTTTTTAAATGTGATCATAGGAAAATGGATATTCGTGATACAAGAAAATAAAACAGTATAATTTCCATTGCAAACTAATTCATATTTATAATTGTAAAACAAAGAAATACATGTAAACATACATTTTTTAATTTATGGACAAAAGACAAAGAGAGAAGTATGATGTTATATCTAATGCAGGCAAAGAAAATAATTATAAATAGTGTTCCTAATAGCATGTCCCGGAAATATTGATTTTCTGCATACATATTATATTTATAATTACTATAATTGTAAAGTTACACAGAAATATCAATTAATTAACTTTAAAACCATTTTAGCTATATATTAAATACATGGACTTTATAAATTGGAAATTAATTTAAAAATGCACACCATACTGCTGAAAGAAACTAAAATTGATTTCTTTCAAATATTTAAAATATTTTAAAATGCATTAATATGTGAATATTTAATAAGTGACTATCACATTGCTAGTTAAGTGTAGAACTAACAGAGTAAAAAATGTCCAAGCCGGGGAATCGAACCCACAACCCTTGGACTAGCTCTCCAATATCTCTACTATTTAAGCTAGAAGGACAATGCCTGTGTGCACAAACCTGTGGCTTAACATCAGACACACAAATAGATCCAGCGTGTGTTTATTGTTACTGTGTATGTCTTAGGTTAAGCCACAGATTTGTGCGCTTAAATAGACGTTCCTAGCTTGTGCTGCAGTTTGTAGCACTAAAGGGTACACTGCAAAAAAAAGTCAGATGTTTCTGAATATATAAAAATGCACAGTAATCAAAAACGAAAATATACAGTAACCTCTTCTAACTCACCTAAGGTTTCTAAAACCGTTCTTTTACCTTAAAATATCCCAGAAAGCTATTTGCTTTCAAAATTAAAAGAAGAATTTATAAAAATTAATTTTTATTAGCTGCTTGTCCATTTCGAAAACGTTTCTAAGTAGCTTTTACAGTACAATAATCACTTTTCTCAAATCAAAATATCACTTTTTCGGATGCTACCAATTCATACGAAAATATTTTGATATTCAGAGAGCACGTTTAGTAGACAAACATACAATATTGAGAAAATTGACATTATTTTGCTACAATTGCATGCACAAAATCAGTTATGTAGCTGCAAATGTTTACTTGAGAATTGGTAGTATCCGAAAAGGTGATATTTTGATTTGAGAAAAGTTATTATTGTACTTTAAAAGCTACTTAGAAACGTTTCCGAAATGGGTGGGCAGCTAATAAAAATTAATTTTTATAAATTCTTCTTTTAATTTCGAAACAAATAATGTTCTGGAATTTTTAAAGGTAAAGGAACAGTTTTCGAAACCTTAGGTGAGTTAGAAGAGGTCACTGTATATTTTCGTTTTTGTTTACAGTACATTCTTACATATTCAGAAACATCTGATACTTTTTACAGTGTAGAGCAATTGGAGCGCTATTCTAATCGTTTCGGGTTCGATCCACGGCTTGGGCATTTTTCACTCTGCTACGCTTAACTAGCAATGCGATAGTCACTGATTAAATATTCAATAATTTCAAGCGTATATTTTTATTATTAAAATTTATTGAAAATCTAAAATATGTTTTTATGTGTATTTTTACAATTATTTGTTAACATATTTCCCAAGATAAAAATCTCCATCGATAATAAAATATGCCTTTGCACTAAATGTTTCTTCTATCAGATGTCTGAAACATTTTAAAATGCATTTTACCCGGTGAAATGTATCTACTTTCTACGTGAGATAGCCGAAATATATAATTTTACATCGTCCGTTGAATATAAGAAACTAGAAAAAAAAAAGAAGAGAAATATATTTGAAAATAATATCTTTTTTTTTCACATTTTTCGTAATTTGGTTAATGACATGTCTAGTACACCAAGATTTTCTGAAATATGGTTTCCATTCCTCTAATATCACTCCCCTTTCCTGTTCTCCTTGATTTGGACTCTTCTAGTGGGAAGAGACGTCTGATTGGTCTCCTTCTGAGAGCGCATGCCAGTTTACTTTTACTACTGCTTTGATACGTTTCATTGTCAGCTCGCCTTAGCGGCGCGCTGTGATGCACGGTTCTATTTTTATTTAACAATGTGACTTATCTTTTACATTTTACACATTTTTAGCACTGATGATGGGACTTTAGAAGTCCCGAAACAACTGTATGCTTTTAACATCTTTTACTTTATAATATTTGTGCTCTTTAACATTGTTTATTTATTTATTTATCAGAAATATATTTGACTATGCAATTTAAAATCTTTCTTTTAAGCGGGTTTCTTCTAAATTTCCATATTTTGATCATTAAACAATCTAGATTTTAATTTGTTTTATTATTTAAATAACTTGTTTATTTTCATATATTTTTTAGAAGTACAAACATTATAAAAAATATTCATGTAATATAAAATGAATAATGCTTACTTAAAAGGCGATTAAATAATCAATTATAGATGTTGAAAATTAATTTTATTTAAAATTCTTAGTACTTTCGAACCTTTTCCAAACAGGTTCTTCCTCAGAGAATTTTTTCTTTAATAAATACAAATATAAGATTTTGTTTTGAAAAATGAACGAGACTCTTGGCTTGAATATTGAGTTAGTAATGTTTTTACGCGAACGGTAAAGAATTATTTAATTGTTTTACCATGAAATTTTAATACGTCATTTTCTCAAATTGTCAGGATTTTATATTTTAGGATGCTAAACCATAAACTAGATATATTATAAGATAGGGCACCATTGCACACTTTATTACCCTTGCATATGATTTCTCTTGTTTCTCTTATAATGGATAAGTCTCTGAGGAAGAACCGGTTTGGAAAAGGTTTGAAAGTACAAAGATTTTTAAATAAAATTAAATTTTAACATCTATAATTGATCATTTAATCGCCCTTTAAGTAAGCATTATTCATTTTATGTTAAAAGCAAGGCGAAAATTTCATTCCGTCATATATTTTATATGTATTTATTCATGTAATATTTATTATTCACAGTTCTTACAAAATATGTAACGATTTTTGCCAAAAAATCATATATATTTTTCATAGTAAATATTTGCAATTTCTTTTTAAAAGAATCTCTTCAAAGGAATAATTGTCAGAAATATTTAAAACGTTAAGAATTGAAATGAATGAAGTCTATTTTTTTCATTAAATTCGATGCTTCTTACATTTTTTTTGGAGAATTTGATATGTATATATATAAAGTTTTTAATATATATTCGATTTGAATGAGCCATCAAAAATAAAGGAACACGTGTTTCACTATTTTTAAATTGATTTTTCTTATCTTTACCCTAAAATGCCACTATTTCTAAATTACCTGTTGTGGATCTAAAGGCTACACTGTAAAAAAAAAAATGCTGGAAAAAAAAACTGCTGGAAGCAATTTTGTCAGCAGTATTTGCCGTACAAATTGAAAAAAAATACGTGTGGCACTCGGGGACTGCCGCGGTAAAGCTATTGCATAGCCTTTTTTACCAACTTATGCAAAAATACCACGTCAATGTCTGCCGAAGTCTACCGAAGGCTAGCGTGCCGACGTCTGCCGAACTGAAACGCCGTTAGCCGGAGTGTTAGGATTTTTTCTCGTTACGGAATTTCTACATTCGGTCACCGCGCTCAAAGCCCGTGATAAAAGCTATGCAATAGCTTTATAAATTACCAAACAAAATTTGGTCGCGCTACGAAAATTAGCTTGCGAATTATAAGCATTTTAAATTTTTCGACCCTCACGGGGGGGGGTCTCCTGTCACCAAAAATTAACACTGTCTCATAATAAATTACCAAACAAAATTTGGCCGCGCTTCGAAAATTAGATCGCGAGTTATAAGCATTTTAAATTTTTCGACCCTCACGGTATAGGAGGGGACCTTCTGTCACCAAAAATTAACACTGTCTCATAATAAATTACCAAACAAAATTTGGCCGCGCTACGAAAATTAGATCGTGAGTTATAAGCATTTTAAATTTTTCGACCCTCACCATGGGGTTCTCCTGTCACCAAAAATTAACGTCTCATAATAAATTACCAAACAAAATTTGGCCGGGCTACGAAAATTAGATCGTGAGTTATAAGCATTTTTAATTTTTCTACCCTCACCGTGAGAGGGGGGGCTCCCGTCACAAAAAAGTAACACTGCCTCATAAATTACCAAACAAAATTTGGCCGCGGTACGAAAATTAGATCGCGAGTTATAAGCATTTTAAATTTTCCGACCCTCACCGTTTGGTGTCACCTGTCACCAAAAATTAACAGTCTCATAATAAATTACCAAACAAAATTTGGCCGCGCTACGAAAATTAGATCGTGAGTTATAAGCATATTAAATTTTTCGACCCTCACCGTGGGGTGTCTCCTGCCACCAAAAATTAACACTGTCTTATAATAAATTACCAAACAAAATTTGGCCGCGCTACGAAAATTAGATCGCGAGTTATAAGCATTTTAGATTTTTCGACCCTCACCGTGGGGGGGGTTTTTTGTACCAAAAATTAACACTGCCTCATTATAAATTACCAAACAAAATTTGGCCGCGCTACGAAACTTAGATCGCGAGTTATAAGCATTTTAAATTTTTCGACCCTCACAGTGTGGGGTCTCCTATCACCAAAAATTAACACTCTCTCATAATAAATTACCAAACAAAATTTGGCCGCGCTATGAAAATTACATCATAAGAAACATAAGTTTGTGACTTGATATCCTAATATCTAACGCGTCAATGTGTGCTGAAGTCTACCGAAGGATACCGTGCCGAAGTTTGCCGAACTAAAACGGCGTTAGCCGAAGTGTTAGGTTTTTTTCGTTACGGAAGTGTTGGGTTTTCTGGTTACGGAATTTTTAGATTCGGACGCTGCGCTCAAAGCCCGCGATAAAAGCTATGCAACAGCTTAAAAAAAAAAAAAAAATACATTATTGAAATTTTTACAGCGAAAACTGTTGGCAACATTGCTGCCAGCAGTTTTTGTGGTAAATGTAAAGATTTTTTTATACAGTGTAGATTACGGAGATAATGAGTTTCCCCATCTTCATCCTCTGAAAAATGAAATTTTCTCTACAACAATATGTTTTAAATATAAATACATATTACTGTTGTTTAAAAAGTGTCTATCTATAACAAAAATATTTCTAACATACACGAAGTCATTTGAAACATAAAGCGTGAAATGTCAAGACACGGTACTCTTGTGCCGAATAATCAAATAGTGTGTTCAATTTTCTAATGTACGGGGTGCTTTAGAAATGCAATTACAGGTGAGATAGAATACACCTAAATGATCAGAAATCACATAACAAAGCATGGTCAAAAAAACTTTCTGTCTCGATAGTGACGTTATAAAGAATAAGATACAAAGGTTACGAAGAGTGTGCATATTTATTATTCTTAGTACCGCAGAAATGCTGGTACAATGCTGAATAGTACTGAATAATTTAGTTCTGAAATATTGGCAGCCGCTGGCAAAGACTGGGACACGTCCGGAATTTTCAAGAAAATGTATCTCTAATTCACCGGAGAACTAGGGCTTGAATCACGGCCCTGAGTCGTTAATTCGAACGCCTTCTTTGATAAAAATCGTTGTCTCTCACTTTTTGTACTCATTTCTTAATTTCTTGCTGTACTAAGAATAATAATGTTTCTCCACCCATCCTTCATTTATTGTGTTTTGTGTCGTCATTATCGCGTCAGAAAAGCGTTTCCGTAAATGCATCGTTTCAGTTTACTGTACCTCTTCAGGAACTTTATAACCACTTTGCTGAAACACCCTGTATATGTTACGGATTCTGTTAGAATGATTTTCTTCCTCGTTGTCTTTAATGACTTTCTACTCCCAAAAATTGGCATTGATAAAAGTTTCTTCAAGCATTTTTGCTTTCCAAAAGAAAATAAATATTCTGTACAGAAAAAACTCGACGAATAGTGTTCTGAAAACAAAAATGCGAATATTCTTTGGTTAATTCAGAATTTCTCATTTTAAAAACAGATTTTATTAGTAATTTATGGATATCTACAATTCTAACTTTCTCATAATAATTCATCAATAAATTTTCATAAAATAGAATGACATTTTAATACTATTTACTATTTTATTATGATCAGTATTTTATGAATTTTTTTTTTTGCTGTGAAGTTGCTTTCTTTCTTCTCCTTCTTCTGCTTTTCACAGCAATGAACAGGTAACGGGTCGATTTATTTGATAATTCATTTTAACGGTGATTTCATAGTGAGAATAAGAAGATACACGAAAATTAATTTAGGTCTACATTCTTTGTAATATTCGTTGCCTTGTAGTACAATCATTTGGAATTCAGGATTCTATTTTTACAATTTTACAGCATTAAACATTTTTATGTCTTTTATCAATCACCAAAGTATCTGCATGTCCATACAAATTTTCTGTAGAAAAGTACAGAAAAATTATTTAGATTTCGATTAATAAATTTTGAAATAAATTTGAAAGTATCAATCATTTTATTTTATGGTAAAGAAAGATTGTATTTACACATAATTTTGTGGATAACCTTTTCAGTAATTAAATATGTAAGAATACACAGTATATACTGGTTTTTTAGATTAACTAGATTTTAGGTCATTTCTTGAATTTCTTTTAGGCTCTAAAAAGCATGATTGATACCAATTACTTTTATCTTTCCTGTTTTAATCTAATTTAAGCTGCGAGTTCGAAACGTATGGCAGCATTATATAAGAGTGGAGAATATTTTACGACAGATATAGTTAAATAATTTCAAGATATCAGTGATATTTGTAGAATAATAAATCTAGGTTAAACGCGCGAAGTTTTGCAGCTTTTAAGGAGAGATTTTCTACAAGAAAATAATGTACTGAAGATTTTTTTTAATTTCAGAACCGATACGTTGAACATCTTTGATTTCATCGTTGATTTCAACAAATATTTGATTTGCTAATTCTGTCATGTACGATATCAAATAATTTTCAGTAGAATATTTTATAATGTATATAATTGATTCTTCTCTTGTTTTGTTTTCTTTCAAGATTTTCATACAATTTAAATCGATGTTAAGCTTTCGTGGAAACAATTTATGAAACAAAATATTCGATCCTAATTTTTACAAAATGCTGGTTTAAGAATATGCACGCTTATTAGAGTTTTAAAATTTATGAGAAACAAAAAATAAATTACCTTTTACGGACAACTGTCATTTAAAATACTTTTTATTTATTTTATACCTGAAAAGTTTGTAAAAGAATACAAAAAAGTAAAAAAAAAATTGTAAAATGTTTTGCATCATCTGTTTTCTATGAAGCTTAAGCAGAGAATATATTCAGAAAGGTTAATTATTAATAATTTCATTCCAATTTTTAATTCCATACACAAAAATATGATTAAAAAATTTAATGCTTAGATTTTGTAATACATTCTTTTTTAAGAATACAGTTATCCATAATATGTTAAAATGTCCATTTTCTTTGTTTAATATTAAATGAAAGCTTGTTTAATTGTGAATAATATTTTATACCTCATTTTTACCGTATAACAATTATATTTCAAAATACCTAAAATGTATGAAAACACTGAGGACTGGGAGTGGGAAAATACAATGGTAAATCTAAAACGACAGCTAATAAAATACGATTTCTAGATGTTTTTCACCAAGGTATGACTTGGCGTTTTGATATGGGAATCGAGGTATACCTAATTCTGGAAATTTAGTTTACAACTCAACGCGGCGATTTTCTCTGCTACCTCATCCTGGTCTAAAACATTTTGAGATCTCACGAACATATTATGTCATCAACGGGTACTTTTTTAGAAGGAAAAGTATAACTTTTTTTATTCCAATAATTACGTATATTTTATGAATGCACTAAGCAATGTTTCTATTATTATTTTTTTTTTCTTTATATTACTTCATTTATGAATAATTCATGAAAACACTTTTATATGCTTATCAAGATAAAACATTTTGTGCAATGATATATCAAAAATCCGAAATTTTCTGCTTAAAAGAGAGAAATTGCGGATTACTCGTAAATTTTTATGTAAAAAAAAAATCGTAGCTTTTATTAAATTTTTGCTATATGAAAAGAATTATTTAGATTTTCAAAGAAATAATATTTTACAATTAACTATCAAAGTTTATGAAAACCACGTGCAATCATGGCCACACATATTTTAAAACGAAGTTTAATCATAATATTAATTATATGCATTCATATGATTTATTAATAAATAAGAATGATTTCTATTTATATAAGGGATAAGAAATCAATGAATTTATTACCTCAGAATATCCATTCTAAGCACGAATATCTCATTTATAAATCCATATGCTTGCATCGATTACAATTGCGTTGATTTGGTCATGATTCAATGAAATAAATTAGCTATTTCGCTCCATATTCATGTCTTAATAATGAACATTATTTCAGATTCTCAAATTGAACGAGTAACATCCATCAAAATATTATAGACAATTATGTTGTTCAAAATCGATTTGTTAGTGAATGACTATTTATATGTAGAAATTACATTAAATATTGATTTTATGTATAGTTAAAAATAATAGTAGAATTAATAATAATTAGATTGATTTTGTCAGTATTTTCTTAAATAAAGTTAATTCTGCGGGTGTTTTAATATACTTCATTCTTTTAACTTTCAGCAGTAAACTGACGTGTTTGCTATAACCTTCGAATTAAAAAGAAATTAATAATAATATTAATAATAATAATAATAATAATAATAATAATAATAATAACAATAACAATAACAATAACAATAATAATAATAATAATAATAATAATAATAATAATAACAATAACAATAATAATAATAATATTAATAATAATAATAATAATAATAATAATAATAATAATAAATGAGTTTTTCAATTTTCATTTTCCCAGTAGTTGATCAGCCGGAAAAGTCAATTGAATTAATTGACTTTTATTAATTAGTTGAATATCAACCAATTTTTTAATGGGTCTTGCAATGCTTGGGCTACGATAAACAATAGTTTTTAGAAAGAGTATTTCCATGAGCATATGTCGTGTAAGTCACATACTACGATTTTGGATACCAGTATTTTAGAACGGAAAAATGTAACATATTTTATCAGAAATGTCTTATTAATAAGGTCATGCAAGCCTTTCGAAAATAACGGTGGCCAAACTTTTATCAGTTACTAATAATGTGACTTACACGAGAAGAGCTCATGAAAATACCCGAAAATATTAGTTGGAATAAAGAAGTTGGAAGCGAGTTATTTTAACTTATCGTAATTGTCTTGCATTACAGCAAACAGTTGACAGAAATATGATAACTGCACTATTATTGCAACAAAAATATTATACCTAATGCCATGTATAAAATTCATTTCTACCTGAAATGGAACAATATTTCATAAACTCAATCAACTACTGGAAAGATATGAACTACCGGCGGTGTCATTCAACTTAACTAATTATTCTAATTGTTTTCCAAAAGGTGTACTTTGAATTTAATGTTTTTTTTTGTACATTTTGTTTTTAGAGAAAATCAGGATATTTCTCTTTAAACATTTATATTTCCATTTATGCAATATTTTTATTGAATTATGTATTGACAAAAAAAAATACAGGGTTCATGATATTGACCATAGCGTATATTGATGAAAAAGGGAGTTCTGTTAATCATTAGTTCATCTGATTGATCATCAGCTTTTTTTTTTATCCCGTTTCAAATAAAATGTTGATATTTTAATCATGATTATGTGCATTGCAGTGTTAGTTTTTACTATTGATTTACAATTTGTAATTACTAGATTTAAAATACTTATCTGTAATTGTAAAATAAATACCAAATTTATTTGTTATTATACGTTGAAATGTTCGTACACCAGATAGCAATCTATTTCAATAAAATCAAGTAAGTATTTCCCCTAATCAACAATAAAAAACAAGGAAAATGTGTTTTATCCATGTTTTATAAAAATATATTAACATTTTTTTAGAAATATATAACTTAAAAAAAATATATAACAAAACATATTAGTACACTTATGGTGCTTAATATTCATAAAAAAAGATATTTATTTTAAATATAATGGAGGTGGTCTGATAAGGGCAGTTATTCGCCCATCATATACCCGAAAAAAAAGTTTCGAATTCCGATAACTGTTCAATGGCTTTGTATAATAAAATATACGTATTTTTGTTTAGCATTAAGTCTTACATTAAAAATAAAATAGTAAGTCATGCAAGTTGCAGCCTGAACATAGAGTGTTTTGGCTTTTATCTACATTTTTGTCGTTTTTTATGTCTTTGGTTTAATTTTTTTTAAGAAGCGCTCGATGAACCCAATTAATTTTGACATGCAATGATACTACTCTTTTGCAAGCTTTCATAGGAGCATTATTTTACTTGGGTTCAGTGTGCTATTTCAAGTGCGCTTCTACATTTTAAAGAAAAAAATGTATTGCGGGAGAATCAAATGCAGTGTTATCGGAGCGTTCAAATGTGTTTTGCCGTACAAAAAAAAAAAAAAAAAAAAAAAAAAAAAAAAAAAAAAAAAAGTTGTTGAGAGGTTAATGTTGTTTTCTGGCACTATTTTGTAAATATTTATTAAAGAAATTACTAATAAATTACTAATAAAATGCTTGGATGCGAGTATATTGCAATATACAGGGTGTCCCAAAAGGTCATGTCCAAACGGCACACATGGTTGTGTCAGGTCATTAGGAAACAGAATTACATAGGAAAGGGGGGTCGGAAACGCGATTGTAATCCGCTAGAGGGCGATAAGCGATGTCAGACGAAAGCGCGGGCAGTCGGATCATTCGAAGCGCGGACGTTGCAGAGAAAGGATGAACCAGTTGATGAGCACTTGGATGAGCACTTACTATGAGTTGTAGCATTTTTCTTTTTTATTTGGTACTGTTTTGTTGTAAAATAAAGATATTTTACACCGTTTGTTATCTTTTCTTTGCGTGACGGTTACGATGCAATTTCACTGTTTAGATCGCGTTTCCGACCCCCCTTTCCTATGTAATTCTGTTTCCTCATGACCTGACACAACCATGTGTTCCGTTTGGACATGACCTTTTGGGACACCCTGTATAGCAATACGCAGTGTATAGAAATATTGCTGTAAAACCTGGCGGAAAATTTTTCGTATCTCTTCTAACAAAAAAGTTACTTTGATGCTCGAAAAACTGCGATTCACAGAGTGGTTCTTAGTAGTACTCTAAATTTGTATAGTATGTATTTCGTGATCTTCACTCTCGAAATACTACTATTTTTTCTTCTGATGTAACAATAATAGATATGCTTCAACGATTACTGCCGACGAGATCTCAAATGAGAAACCTAATATACATTTATCAATACCTCATTGTATGTACTCTAACACTTGTTGTGTAATATGTAAAGGTAAGAATTGCCTCGTTATTGTAGCGAAAAGCTATTGAAATTCAAGTCTTTACAGAAACTAGAATCTATATTTCGTCCGGAAAAGGATGCTGTAAAGCGGTAAATTTGGTCGGTAAATTTGGTCTGCAAGGTATTTCGCTTAAGTGAAATTACATCTATGTACGAAATATACACTGACAACATTTAAAACAAAATCAAAAATGTACAAATCAGAAGACTTCGATTTTGATACACTTGGACACTTTTCCAAAATCGATTATTATTCTCTTATGGGTATATCTATGCATCATTTTAGCTATATATTTAAACTAATAAAGTTCAAAATACGTTCCTCAAAAAAGCGGTCATCTCGTACTTACTTTGCAGTGTTACTTGTAAAACTTAGAACTGGTCTCTCTAATTATGTTCTATCCATAATATTCAATATAAAAAAAGTAATATCTTCTGTAAAATATGCAAACCAGGCATTTATTAAGAACTTTGTCCCACAACACGTTGGAATAGAACACATCACCCAAACACAAGTTACTGAAAAGTGTACGAGGCCTTTAGAAGGAAGATTATTTATTCCGGATGACGACAATGATACTGTGTTGATTATTTTAAGTAGCATATATATTTATATCCAGAAGAGAGCAACCTAATCCTTTCAGAGAAATTCATTCTGGTTATACAAAGGAAGACCTTTCGTTAAGTGTATAGTATTCGTCACTACTTCAAACTATATTTTGGATGTCTTCGGCCCTTATTTCGTAGATTCAAAGTTCAATCATGCTAACGTACTTACACATATATTTAAAAAATATCCACATAATATCATAGAGTTGCCGAAGCTAAATGATGTTGGGAGAATTCATAGATTTTTACGGAATTGTTTGGAACTTCCGCAAGAAATGTATTTCGAACATGACACGCTAATATTTCTAAATAAGTAGCAACAGTTTGCAACAGGCAATGTTAAGGGGCACCTTCCGTGACCAAAGTTTGAATGTTCGACACAAAATTGTTAAAACTATATTTATAATACCTGATTAATAATAATAATAAACAGTGAAGCAACATCACACAAAGGCACTGTCAATGTAAAGTAGGCGAAAGTGTCTTAGAGTACTAGACGCATGTTGCTTCCGTATTACGGTTTCTGTCTTACTTGTCCCATACCTCAAATAAAAACTAAAGAAACAAGCATTGCATATGCTCATATACTATAAAACGCGGCCGCTGGATGATCCAGTAATGATTCTGGTGAAGCAACCAAGCAGTAAAATAATCTGAAACATATTGCCAATGGTGTCTGAAATGGTATGATTATATTTTCTGTTATTGATTATTTCCTATATTTCATATATTGAAATAAAAGTCTTAATAAGATCCATTCATCATAATTTTGGATTTAGTGTTGTATTTATTATTGATTTTTTTGATTAAAACTAATGACAATAGTGATTATGTTCATTAGTATACATCGTATTTATTTAAATATATATATTATTTTCCCATCAATTATTAAACTTTCATCCCATATGTTATTATTTTCTTATTTGTTATGAGGTATACTAATGAAAACAATGTATCTCACATCTAGGTGCTGATGGGCGAAAAATGGCCCTTATCAGCCCACCTCCTTTAATTTATGTTCTAAAGAAAGAGCCAATTTTCAAATGATTAATTTTAATTAAAAAAATTAAGATAACTACATACGGAAATATACAATAACCACTTCCAGAGTATTAACGACAAAAAAGTGTTCTTTATCTTTTTAAAATTTAGGAATCAATAGATTATCCAGATCTGGAGAAGCATTTATTAACACAGTGTTTATTTGCTACCAATAATTGTTTTAGACTTTTCCGAGTTTTTCATTTTTTATTATTAATTAGTTTTTTTTTTCATGTTGTATCGATTCTGAATCAAATATTTTTAACTACGTAACCAAATTTATGCATGCAAGAGAAACATATCAGGGTCATTCAATACAAAATGAAGAAATCAGGTGTGTCTGACATATGGCACATATAATATTAAACATCATCATATATGTAGGTCATATACATAGACGGGTAAATACAAAGTAATAGATTTCAGGCTTGTATATTTTGAGTATAAATATTCACATTAAAAGTTGATAAAAAAAATCCAGATTTTGTGTACATGCTTTAAGTTTCAAATTTGATTATAAGACTTAGAAATTGAAAGACTGTTATAAATATTATTTACAATTAAGAAGGAATAATAAGTAACATATTAGCATCATTTAGTAATTGTGTTTTTATTCTGTAATTTAAAAATATATATAAATGATAAAAAAATTTTGGTAAATATGAGATATTTATATTACTCGTCTGAACATGAAGGATACCTCTTACAGTTTTGAAATCATTTTACATTATAGCTAATGGTATATTTTTTAAATAGCGAAAGTTTCATTAATGTATTTTTATTTCTTAATGAGACAAAAAACAGTAAAAACTGACGAAGGCAAAGTTCAATATTCCTATCCCTTGTTTGGATATGAAGAAACGCTTTCAAAACTTAGAATTTGACACTTTAAATTATTTGATATTATGAATAAAAGTGTAAATTTTTAATATAGAAATTTTTATTCCTGCTTTCCGTTTATTTTTGTTTCAAGAGTAATTTTAATTTTAGTAGAAAAAATCATGCATTTCAAAAAAATAATTATATATTAATCCTAAATCCGATAGAAAAAGTAGATGACTTAAGGCTTTATCTTGAACTCTTGGCACCAGGGATCTCACTGGCTTTTCAACAACAGTAGCGATTTGGCGAATAAGAAATAAAAAACAGTAGCCAAATGAAAGAAAATGTTAGCAAAATAGATTCGGCCTGAAACACTGAAAAGTATACCTTTAACCCCTAAATGTATCTCTTTTTTATTATGCGTTTTGAAATAACATAATTTTTGTCATTGCTTAGAAATAGAAATTCTACTATACGCTACAGAAATTATTCAAAATAAGTACATTCTAAATGTGTCCTAAATGCATAAATATTTCAAACATTCTTTTCGAGGTAAATTGCTATGAGTTTACGACTATAACTGATATAAAAATTGATTACTGGGCAATGATATTTTGCATGCAACTAATAAACATTCAACGCCACATTTCAGCAAAACATAACTCGATTTGGCTATTTATGCGAGTGATTTTGTTTTTGATTTTACCGACGCATTCATAGTGATAAATTGACAACAGAGAAATACGCATCGTAAAATCCTTTTTGTGTATTTATCTGTTCCTAAAGTGAATTGGTAATGAGTCAGTTTTTCTATAAATAATAATATAAATGGCAGGGTGCGATTGAATATGAAAAGTGATATCAGTCGTACAGTAACGTAGATAAGTATCTCAACTGTAACTACACACACAAAAAAAGAGCAGAAATTGAGCACTCGCAATTTGGCGAATCTGGTTATTCATTTACTCGCCAAATGAAGCATTTTGTTGCAATTTGGCGCAATGGCAAGTGACAGCGAGAACCCTGCTTGGGACCCATGTTATTCTGCGTAAGTGTTTTTTCATAATTCAGAAAACTTGACTATGTTCAAAATAACATAATGAAATATATAAATTATTTACAATATTTCTAAATACATTATTACAAATTTGTTGATTTGCTGTTCAAATAGCTTTTTTGCTGCATTAAATAAACGAGTGGTTCAATTGAAAAATATCAGTTGCTCATTTAAATTTTTTTGACTAACCTCATTCTGCTGAAAATCGTTATCTCTTCCATAATGTAAATCTTTTGTCATTGATTGTATTACAAATCTTAGATCCAGTCATATTGATCACTTATAAGTACATCCCTATCAGTATATAGACAGTATTCAACTGCCCCTTGATCCAGCAATTGCGTTCCTGAACAGTCCAACAAATCTGCAATGACTTCCTTTGATCTTGATAATTTTCAAATCTTAAACTTCAGGATCATTCACACTATTAAACATTATTGCAGATGGCCACAAATTGTACTACCTATGGCAAAAAGCATTTCGTTCTGCTGCATCTTGTGTATGAAATAAGTACATTTTTAAATTTAAATTTATAGAAACGAAAAAGATTAAGTTTCAGTTATCATTTTGCAGTATTTTTTACAGAGCATTCGCTAACCGGGGATTCTATATAGCAGTGTATTGATTGCTTTTAATATATAAACTCTATATAATACATTACGGTCAAAAAATATTTATGTTAGAAAATGATTATTCGTTAGGTTTAAAAAATGTAAATTTAAAAAACATAATCATAAAATGACTATAACACTACGTTGTCAAAATTCCATAATTTTTTAAGCCTACCATCTCCGCATTTATCCAGTGGCCAACTACGCCCAACTGTGATTAATGTAGTAAAATGTTTAAAATATAAAGCGAAAATTAAAAATTTATTTTCTATTAAAAAAAATCATAATCAAGAGATTCATTTAAATTTCAATATTTTTTATGGCATACAGTTATTCATTTATAATTTTCAACAAAACTAATAAATGGAGTACATAGAATCCCATATTATGAAAATTTTTGTGCAAAACTACACAATAACTAAAACATGTGAACTAGAACTGGGAAAAAAATAAATTTTTAAACTCCGATTGTCTCGTAAAGTGAATGCATAAAAAATTCTCTTAGATTAAGAAACATTATTTACTTCTTTCTGCCGAAGAACTCTGAATACTTATAAAAATTAACTTTCTATTTAATGGAATAATAAATAATTATTAAATATATACTGTATGTTATATTTACTCATGCTTTGTGTAATACTCGAGAAAATAAAAACGTATATAAAGCAAACTTTTCTGCTAATAGTAAAAGGGAAAATAAATGTGTGGAAAAAAATTATAATAATTTATTGAAATTATGCTTTCGTTAAATTAAAGCATTATATCACAACAAAATACATTTATTTAATGAAATTATAAAATAAAACTAAAGATAATTATGGGAGAACAATTAAATGACATCCTTCATTAGATTTTTAAATTATATGCATACATAATCATATATTCATTACAAGCGATGCTTCAGTCGTAAGTTAACTGCATAAAAATTCTCAAACAATTTTTTTTTCGCCCGCTCATTATAAATCATCCTTAAATTGTTCTGTATAAGAGATAAAATTAATTTTTTAATACTAAACTCGACTCTTAATGGAGCTTTTTTATTAGGAATAAACGGTGAATAAAAACTATTTTACAATTATGGGAAATTTACATGATTTATAATATTTTTTTTCTAATATTTAATGTATTACTATTTGTTTTTATTTCACTTGTGGCACTCTTTATAGAAACCAGGAAAAAAAAATAAGTCCCCGTTTTCATGTAAGATGAATGCATAAAAAATTCTTCGAGTATAAAAAATACATTTTTCTCCCGATGAGCTAAGAATACACTGTCAAAAAATTTCATTTAAATTACAGAGAATCTTTTCATTAAGTTTTAAGTAAAATTACAGAGATTAGGAAAATAGAAATTTCGCTAAATAACAGAAAAGTTATTCGGTAAATTTATATTAGCCTATGCAATTTAACTTTAAAAATCCAAAAGACTCCTTAAATTTATTTTTAATGATAATAATTTAATTTAGTGTTTTAAAAAAGGGAATCACTGAATCTTCATTGCAGTGTAAGAAAGCTACAGCAGAGATTTACTGCAGCAGAAATTCCAGACAAAGTCCGCAAAAAACGGACTTTTATATCAACGGACTTTGTCATTACATTAACGGTTTTTGACCTCAAAATTCAAAAAATACTGGAGTTGACCGTTTATGTTAATAAAGTGACATATTCCGTAAATTTACTGGATAATTAAAGATAAAGTACCGTAAATTTACAATTTATTTTTACAGTGTGGGCCTTAGAGGATTTAAATTTTTCAAGTGAATTCGAACTGCTGTATTATTTAATTTTAATGCAACTTGATTCTAGATGTGCTGGAGTTGATTTTAATCAGTTTTATGGGCTATATTTTAAAAAATATTACCAAGATACAGGCATATGGTAAAGGAAAAAATGCAAATTGATTGTCAAAAAAATCTTTACTAACTCCGATTATGTAATTTTTCCCTTTCTTAATTACTCTAAGTTAAAGAGAAAAAATCAATTTTGAAACAAAATTTTCTTAAGTAATATTTATAATAAAAATTCAAAATAATTTTAAATGTGCGTGTTTTGAATCGCAAATTTTAATAAAGATGTAAATATCTTTAAATAAAGACATGGAAACCCCTACAGGATATAAAATATAACGAAAATGTCGGTAAAATAAACTTTTTCACCAAAAATTGAACCGGTATTAAAAACTACTGCAAAGTGAAAATAATTTTTTTCATAATAGTAATAATAAATTAATTTAAGAACGTAGTGTTTACCATGCATATCTGTAAAATGGTGATCGAGAAACACAATGGAATGCATTTAACGGAGAACTAGTTTAAATGCGCAGAGAGTCTCGCTTTTTCTGTGATTTGACAGTATAATTATAAAATTTAGTATTTTAGTAAACGAAACAACAAATATTCATCAAATGAATACTTTAAGTCATACTTATTGATGAAGTGTGTAATATTTGAGAAAATAAAAAATGTATATAAAGCGTCCTTTTTTTAAATAATTAAACAGATAAGAAATGTGTGGAAGAACAAAATTTGTGAAAATAATTTAACGAAATTATGCTTTCAGTAATTAAATATGTATAATGACAAAAGGCATTTATTCAATGAACTTCTAAAAAAGTAATTATAACTATGAGAGAAAGTTCAAATGACACCCTGTGTTAGGTTTTCATTTTAGGTATACATTATCATGTATTCATTATAAGAAACTCTTCGGTCGTAAAGTAATTGAATAAAAACACTCAAATAAACTGTCTTTTTTTCTCAGCATAAATCATCATTAAGTTTTTTCAGTGTACCAGATAAAATTAATCTTTTAATAAAAAACTTGCTTATTAATGGAGCTTGGTTTTCCTGCGAAAGCGTGGTAAAACAGGAAAAAAAAAATCCTTTCTTACAATTATGGGAAATGTTTATGATTTATAATACTTTTTTTTCTATTATTAAACGAAGTACTATTATTTTTTATTTCATTCAACTTGTGGCGCTCTTTAAGGAAATCAGGAAAAAAAAAATAATAAATCCTAATTTTTCCGATAAAATAATTGCATGAAAAATTCTTCGAGTTAAAAAAACACTGCTTTGTGCCAATGAGCCCAAAATACTTAAAAAATTTAATATTTTAGGAAACCAAATAATAAATATTCATTAAATGAACACTGCAAGTTATATTTATTTATGTATTGTGAAACATTTGAGAAAATAAAAATTAATATAAAGAAAACTTTTTTAAATAAATAAGCGGATAAAAATTGTGTCGAAGAACAGAATTTTTCATAATATTTATAAGAAATCATGCTTTCGGTAATCAGATATATATCATTAATATTACACTTTTTAAATGAGTTTATAAAAAAGTAAGGATAATTATGGGAGAACACTTAAATGACACTTTTTATTAGGTTTTCCATTTATGTGCATACATTATCATATATTCATTATAAGAGAATTTTCAGTCGTAAAGTAATTGCATAAAAACAATCAAGAATTTTTTTTTTTAAATCTCAGCATAAATCATCATTAAATTTTTTAGTTACCAGATAAAATGAATCTTTTAATAAGAAACTCAAATTTTAACACAATTTCTTTTCTACAAATATATATGGTAAAAAAAATCTTACAATTATGGGAAATTTATATAAATTATAACACATTTTCTTATAATTAAACGAATTACTATTATTTTTTATTTCAATCAACTAGTGGTACTCTTTATGGAAACTAGGGGAAAGATATGCCCAATTTTCAAATAAATAGAATGCAGGAAAACTTTCTCGAATTTAAAAATACTTATTTCTGGCGATGAGCCCAGAATACTTCTAAAATTTAATAGTCAATAAATATTCAATAAATGAATACTGTGAGTTTTATTTATTTATCTAGGGTGTAATATTTGAGAAAAGAAAAGAATATAAAAAGCATACGTTTTTGAATAATTAAACTGATAAAAAATGTGCCGAAGAACATTTCTGATAATAATTTAATGAATTTATGCTTTCAGTAATCAAATATATGTCATGAAAAAATACTTTTATTTAATGAGCTTATAAAAAAGTAAGGATAATTATGAGAGAACGTTTAAATGACATCCTTTATTAGGTTTTCATTTTTTGTGCATATATTATCATATATTCATTATAAGAGATTCTTCAATGGTAAAGTAATTGCACGAAAACGCTCAAGTAAAGTTTTTTTTTTTCTGAGCATAAATTATCATTAAGTATTTCAGTATACCAGATAAAGTTAATCCTTCAATAAGAAACTTTCTTCTTAATGGAGATTTGTTTTTCCTGCGAATGCATGGTAAAACAGAAAAAAGCCTTTCTTACAATTATGGGAACATTTTATGATTTATAATAATTTTTTTCTATTATTAATCGAATCACTATTATTTTTCATTTCAACAAATTGTGGCGCCTTTTATGGAAATCAGGAAAAAAAAATAATAATAAGTCTCAATTTTCACCTAAAATAAAAGCATAAAAAATTCTTAAAGTTAAAAAAAATAGTTCTGCAGATGAGTCCAAAATACTTATACAATTTAACATTCTAGGAAACTAAACAATAAATATTCATTAAAGGAATACTGTAAGTTATATTTATTGATGTATTGTGTAATATTAGAGAAAATAAAAAGGTATATAAAGCACACTTAAAAAAAATAAACAGGTAAAAAATGTGTCGAAGATAAAAATTGTGATAATAATTTAACAAAATTTTCCTTTTCGTAATTAAATATACAAGGCAGAACCCGTCAAATTTTGACGAAAGAAAATGTTTAAGAAGGAACTATTTCGATGACTTATAATAATCCTACAAAATTAATTGTAACAAAAAATGCATTTTATATTGGTAAATCTAACTCTTAAACAAACGATAATTAAAGTCAAATTAACAAAATACTATTTCAATAAAACTCAGTTGTAGAAATTGTTAAAATTAAACCATAGTCGTACATGTAAGCAGTAAAAAATAATAAAGATCTGGTATTATGATAAAGTAATCAATTAACGTTCTTATACTAGCATTCCAAAATGAATAAAAGAAAAATTTATACAACTATAATTCAATCATAGAATTTTTCTCCCATTAAATCTAAACCCGGCATCATTTTCACCATTTCAAAACTTATAAACGCACATTTCGTATCTGTATTTATCTTTTTAAAAAATGGCATTTTAATTTGATTATTTTGATTCAAAACTTAGTCTTAATGTTATTAACTGAAACAGGTATTAAACTGTTGATATTCTTCTGCGTGTAAATCAAATTTTGTAAATGAAATTAAAATTTACCGGGTTTTATAACAGACGATATTTAAATTTCATTTTTTCCTTTTTAATGAGAAATTAGCAACATAAAGATACAGTAATCAATTTTTTTCGTTTTTTTCTTTCCTTTTAAAAGAAATGGAGTACTCCTGTTGCCACAAATGGAAAAGAGGTATTGAAAACTACAAAAAAATTAATATTTCAAAAACAAATTAAGATACAGCTTCACAACAAATTTTATTTAAAAGTGCATTTTTTCCCTACACGATGATGTACAAATTGAAGATGTATGGTATTTATAAGTTTTAATATCTGTATTTATAATTTGAAAGTGTTGCCATTCGTAAAATAACGTATGCGTTACGCACAGATACGTTTGGCCTCTATAATATAGATATCATGACAAAAGGCATTTATTTAATGAGCTTATATAAAAGTAAGGATGAGAGAACGTTTAAATGGCACTCTTTATTAGGTTTTCAGTTTATGTGAATACATTATCATATATTCATTATAAGAGATTTTTTAGTCGCAAAGTAATTCATAAAAACACTCAACTATTTTTTTTTTTGTCTCACGATAAATCATCATTAAGTTTTTAGTTACCAGATAAAATAAATATTTTAAAAAGGAATTCGATTTTTAACAAAGATTTTTTTTTCTACTAATATATTGTAAAACAGAAAAAACAAGATATTTCTAACAATTATGGAAAATTTATATGATTTGTGATACATTTTTTATTATTAAGCTGCAGATTATTATTATTATTATTATCTATCAACTAGTAGGAGTTCTTTTTGAAAACAAAATTAAGCTTCGGTAATGAAATTTATGATATGAAAAAATTTGTTTATTTAACGAGCTTATAAAAAATTAAGGATAATTATGAGAGAACGTTTAAATGTCACTCTTTATTAGGTTTTCAATTTATGTGCATACATTATTATATATTCATTATGACAGATTCTTCAGTCGTAAAGTAATTTCGTAAAAACACTCATGTAAAGTTTTTTTCCCCAACTAAAATCATCATTAAGTTTTTCAGTATACTAGATAAAATTAATCTTTTAACACAAAAAGACGAAAAATTTTACCCACGTTTTTATAAAAATATATCGCACTAGAATTTTTATTGTTTGATTTACATATTTTACTTTTTTATTTCGTTCCATCTTTCAAACTTATTTTTTTGTAGAAATTTCTGATCAGAATGGAAATAGATTCAATTGATAGCGGTCAAAATGACCTCTCACCGTCTTTTTAATGTTAATAAGAAACTCGATTCTTAATAGACTTTTTTTTTCTAGTAATGTATGGTAAATAAAAAAAAAAAAAAACTTCTTATATTTTTTTTCTATTATGAATTATAATAGTTTCTTATTTCAATGAAGTTGCGGTGTTTTTTTTATGGAAATCAGAAAAAAATAAGTGTCAATTTTCACATAAAATGAATGCATTTAAATTTTTTTGTGTTTAAAGAAAAACTTTTTTTCGATGCGCTCACACTGTTAAAAAGAAAAACTCTGTAAGGTTACTTAGAATTTTCTAGGAAACTGGGATGACCAGAATTTTTTATATAACCGCAACAGTAGAAAATCATGTAAAATTACAAAAGTTGCTTTAGTAACTGTTACTAAATATTTTTTAGGAAACATACTAAAAACTTTTAAGTGAGTTTCCCAAAGAATCGTCTGCCAATTTACTAAATATTATTTAGTAATCTTACTAATGATTGTTCAGGGAGTTTAGTAAGGAATTTTTAGTAATTTTACCAATGATTATGTTGTAAATGCAGTAATGATTTGTTATGGAGTTTTCTAAAGAACTTTATGTAAGCTTACTATAGAATATTTAGTAAATTTACTAATGATATTTAAGGGGGTTTCTTATATTAGTTATTATAAATGTACCGAATATAGTTTAGTAAGCTTACTAGCAATATTTTAGGGTAATTACTAAATATATTTTGGTAAATTTCTTGAGAATTAATTAGTAAACGTACTATCGATTTTTAGGGAGTTTTCTAAACAATATTTTGTGAGTTTTCCATTGATTTTTAGTATTCTTACAAAAGATTTTCTAGTAAATTTATTGTGAATTTTGTTGTACATTTGCAAGGGACTTCATGGCACATTTACTTAGAGTTTCTTTTTAAATTCCACCCTAAAGTTTTTATGTATTTCACAAAAAATGGAAATTTATTAAGGTACCGTCAGAAAAATTACCAAATTTCTACTTTTGTATTCTCACCAAAAAGTTCTTTGCAACAGTACAATGGTTAATACAGTAAAAATGCTAATGATTTTTTAGCATTGTATTTAAAACATTCTATTTGCATTTACCAAAATATATTTGTAACTGTAAAATATTTTTGAAAGTTATATTACCAATGGCTTACCAGCAATATTCCGAAAAGATTTTACTCGTATATATATATATACACTATATTGCCATTGATTATGGGACACTTGCGATTTTAGACATTTTACTAAATATCTAGAAAAATACATTAGGAATCATCTCCAACCTCTTAGTGTATAAATATAATAGTATACGTCATACATCTCCGTGAAGATTTTTTACCGAAACTCCATAGGGGACCGTCAACAAATTAAAAAAGAATGAATATCTTTTGAATAACCCTGTCAAAACTAATGTAGCAAAAGCGCTCAAACTCTAGATTATGATTGAATGCCTTATTGTTATACACTGTGTTCATTTTTATGCAAATAGCATGCATACTCGCAGATTAATTAAGGTTTTTATAAAAATGGCCCCAAATTTTTCTAAGTTTTTTCCTTATAATTTTCAGAGTTCTTAATATAAAATAATATTGTTTTCAGAAAGTATGACAAACAACATTGCATACAGTACCCTGTAATTAGAATTAAAAAATAATAAAAATTGTATGAAAAATGAGTACGTTTACTAAATAATTTTTTACTGCGCATGCGTCAACGATATCAAAATTTCATTTGCATATTATGTTAGCTAAATGTATAGTGCAACTTTTGTAAAAGTCACAAAATCATAACTTGAAAATTCTGAAAATAATCGTCAATTGAATAAGTTGAAAATCCGTTATTCTCAAAATGAAGCAAAAACAAGAGGGGTTGTATCCATATATTCATTGATTAGTGTCAATATAGAATACATAATACGGGATGTTACGACTATTTTCGGATAAAATCCCTCATTTTTTTGCTTCATTTTGGAAACAACGGATTTTGTCCTTTTTCTATAGACGATTACTTTCAGAATTTTCAAGCTATAATTTTGAGACTTTAACAAAAGTTGCTCTATACATTTAGCTAACATAATATGCAAATGAAATTTTGATATCGTTGACGCATCCGCAGTAAAAAATTATTTAGTAAACCTACTCATTTTTTATACAATTTTTATTATTTTTTAATTCTGATTACAGGGTTCTGTATGCAATGTTGTTTGTCATATTTTCTGAAAAAAATATCATTTTATATTAAGAACTCTAAAAATTATAAGGAAAAAACTTAGAAAAATTTGGGGCCATTTTTATAAAAACCTTAATTACTCTGCGAGTATGCATGCTATTTGCATAAAAATGAACACAGTGTATAACAATAAGGCATTCAATCATAATCTAGAGTTTGAGCGCTTTTGCTACATTAGTTTTGACAGGGTTATTCAAAAAATATTCATTCTTTTTTAATTTGTTGACGGTCCCCTATGGAGTTTCGGTAAAAACTCTTCACGGAGATGTATGACGTATACTATTATATTTATACACTAAGAGTTTGGAGATGATTCCTAATGTATTTTTCTAGATATTTAGTAAAATGTCTAAAATCGCAAGTGTCCCATAATCAATGGCAATATAGTGTATATATATATATATATATATATATATATATATATATACATATTGTATACTAAAAATTTATTAATTAGAGTTGTTGCAGAATTCTTTCAATATGAAGTTGATTTTTTACAGTTTTAAATATCCAGAGGGGAGTTTTCCTCATGTATCAAAATACTTCGAAGCACAATAAACAATATGATCTGACATGTGTTTCAGTATTACCACAGAAATTGACATAAATATTTGTATGTTACGCACTAAAGTTTTACTGTAGATATTTAAATAGGTGTCTGTATGTCTTTAATACTTTATTTGCTTGAGAGTTTTGTTTCAAATTAAAATATTAAAGAGGAAAATATTAATTATTGACAGGACCACGAATTTAAAACTAACCTGGCTTAAAGTTCCTGATGAATGGATCGAATATGTATGAATTTAGTAGAATTCTTATGTTGTCAACATTAAATTGTAATTAGAATCTTTAACTCAAATAGTTACATATATGAGAGTTGTTATACACCTTAACATATGCACAGAAAATTAACATATCACCAGTAATTGTAGGCAAGTTTCGAACTTTTTAGTAATTATCAGAATGTTATAATCGATATAACTAAGCAATTTTTCTAAAAGTAGAAAGCTTATGGAAACAAAAAGAAATGTACATTGCTTTGTAAAATGTTATGAGCTGTCATTTGATATAAATATAATATCCATATCTGTACAACCAATAAATGCAATTTGAATAAATGACAAAATGCAATGAAATATGAGTAAATTTATGAAATAAGTATCTATTAAATTCATTGCAATAAAAAAGCATATTTTTAATGCATTTCACATTTTGCAAATATCACATAATTAGCATTTATACAAATGCTTATGAATTTCATACTTGATATTTTTGAAGCCATGTTTTGTCTAAAAAACAATAATCAAGCTCATCTATATATAAGGTACCCTGGGGTAATAACGCCACGTTAAGGTTCTACTAATTTTTATGACTCAGTTTTACTTTGTATTTTTCAAACAAATATATGATTTGATACAGCAACTCATTGACTATCTCTATAAAAAAAAAAAATGTTTTAACAGATATGTATTCATAAAATGTGATGGCATGATTTCTTGACCAATGCTATTTGGCTTTATTACCCACCTATATGGGTAATAACGCCATGCAAACAAAACTATGAAATAAGATGGAATAATTGCATGTAGATTGCCCAATTCTAAAAATACAAGCTCTACAAAATTAGAAATTGACAAATTGCATTATGATCTATTGAAAATGTACAACTTTTTGTGACAGTGTAAGAAAAATAAAGGTGTGGTGAGGGGGGTGGGAAGGATGAGGCAAATGAATATCAGACCGTGAGCTTCTTTTTGCTTAAAAAGGGCCGCTTAAATAGAATTATTAGAAACATTGCACAGTTTTAACTGTGTTTATTTGAATTAGTATTTAGGATGTAGCTCGGTCACTGTAGGAAATCAATCGGGGTATTAATGCCAAGGATTGGCGTTATTACCCCGTTATAGTTATTGCGCTGTAAATTTTAAATTACAAATTATCTAGAGAAGATATCCAAAATCCTCAACAACATTTTGAAAATCCATGAAATGTACTATAAATTTATGTATTTAACAAAGTATTTCCGGATAAAAAAATAGTCTTCACATCACAAAACGAATCTGGCAAATTTTAGATCAAGCGTTAATTTTAGTTGCTTGTAAAAACAATAAGACCTAAAAATGAAACAAATTAACTTGAAGATGTTTTTTGCGATTTATATGACTCAAAACCCTTCTTCGCAGAGCACATGGATGCCATTTACCAGATTATTTCATAATTATGCAAAATATTAGCACTAGGCGTTATTACCCCGCCTGGTGTTATTACACCAGACCACCTTATATGTTAAGACACTATTAGAAAATTATTTTTAAATGTCATTACAACAAAATAACTGGAAAACTTCATAGCTGCAGAATATATTGAAGCGCAAGAATGAAGTTCACGAGATTTTTCTCATTGATAATAGAGCTTCTTTTTTCTCATATTTCGCCGTCAAGTAGGCTCACATTGTTTTTAAAAATGAACTTCAGTGTCTTCATGTATCTAAAAAAAAGTTAAATGTTAATATATACTAAAGAAAAATTTAATAAAATTTATAATGAAGGAATATGAATATTATTATAGAAAAACCAATGTTCATCTTCGTATATGATGTTATATTGATTATATTGAATGAACTATTTTAAAATTAGCTAGATAGAATCTATCAAAACTTGGAAAAAATTAGGAATGTTTTTATAAAAACATTAATTTCTCTACGAGAATACATGCTATCCACGTAAAAATAAACACAGTTCACTACAATAACCCACTTAATCATTATCTACAGTTTGAACGCTTTTGCTACATTAGTTTTGACAGGGTTATCCAAAATATATTCTTTTTTAATTTGTTAACGGTCGTTTTTAGAGTTTCGGGAAAAAATCTTCATGGGAATGTGTGACTTTTACTATTATATTTACACATTCAAGATAATTCCTCATGTATTTTCTAAATATTTAACAAAATACCTTAAATCGCAAGTGGACGGTCATTTTTAGTCACGTGATGCACACAAAGTCTATAAATCATATACAGTGTTCTACAAAATAATTCAGATATTTTTCCGATAATTGACATTAATTTCTGAAATTAAATTTTCAAATATGTTACGTGTTTTATAAAATGCATACTTAGCCGTCATACTTAATCTTTTTAGGCGGTGGAAATTTTAGATACAATTCTGAATGTGTTGGAAAGTATTTTATTATATACGGTTATAAATTAATTTTTAGTTCTTGTTTAAAAATACTTCTATTAAGTAAAAATATATCCATATTTAAAAGATGCTTTTAGAGAAAATAGTATAAAAAAATGATTAGCTGCTTTTTGCATCTATTTGTACATAAATATCTGCTGCCATGCATTTATCTTTTAAAATTGGCAATTTTTCTATTTCCATATACTTTCCGATAGTTATCGCGGTATATCATCAGTATACCAATATTAACATGTTTTAAAATTTCGATATTAAATTTCTGATATCTACAAGCCCCCACAGTAAGCCCTTCGAAAAAAAAATCTCAAACTATTTCTCCAAAATCTTTTTACCCCATAAGCAACTTAATCCAAGATGCTATTTTAAAAGTTCCGACAAACAAAATATATGCTTTAAAAGTTGAAATTGATAATGCAGTTGATTATTAAAAATATGAATTTTAACTCTTTCAAATACACTGGCGAACGCAGATCACTTCGCAACAGTAATAAAGAACTGTCGTACTTGCACCGAACAGAAAGGGGTGAGGGGCAAAGAGAAATTCATGTCAGCAAAACAAGGACAACACTGTTTTTTTTTATTAGTAAGCACAGTTTCATTTCAAGTACACTTTTCATACGGTTTCTCGAACTGTGATTATATATGCATACACATATGAAGAAAAATAGGAATTTTAAACGTTTGGGTATACTATATTTTAGAATTAAATAATTTTATAATAATTCAGTTATTTTAATAACTTTGTATTTTCATAAAAATAAATAACAGGCTAAAAAAGTAACATTTTTTTTAAAAGGTGATATTTTTTTTTTTTTACCAAAGACCACGTTACAAATAAAAAGAGAAAAATTTGAGGATCAGAAATGATATCGTTTTCAAATAACAACCCCTCCCCCTCCCAAAAATAATAACGTTATATTTGCTTAGACCCAAAGATTAATTTGTTTGCTCTTAAAACATAAAGAGTTCTTTTTACGGATATTTTTACATAAAAATAAAAAATTCTCTATAGATAATTAAATTCACAGACATGCAACTGAAGTACTTGCTTAAAACTCTGAAATTATCTGAATATAAAAAGAAATTAAGGGGGAGTGGGGACGAATGAGACAACTTTCAAAAATGAGAAAATCAACTTTGACAGAAAAACTAAAATTTCGATTTATAGAATACAAAATAAAACATTTTTTATGTCCTTGAACAGTATTGAAATATAATTTTTAGATACGATTTTATAATTATAATGAAATTGTAAGAGAAAAAAAAACAGAAAAATTGAACTTGTCCCATTTCTTCCTTTGCTGGCATGTCCCATTCCTACCTATACTTTACGTTAAACTTCTTGTATTAGATAAAAATGCTGCTTTTAGACATAGTTTAAATTATGGATGATATATAATAATGCTCTATAAATAGGGAAACAATTACGTATATACATAAACAAGTCATTAATATACAGAAAGCATAAAAAATTATAATGCAAATTTACTTCTGGTTCTTGAAATAATCTTTTTCTTTTACAATTGCAAATTTGTGCAAATAAGCTACATTATTCAACTGAACATTGGGGATTCTTTTCTTTCATCCAATACTTGACTGATGATTTATTTATAAATCAAACATAAAGAGAAAGATCTTCTGTCCCATTCCACCCCATCTCCCTTACTAAGTAATAAAATCTTAGGTTATGAGACTGAGGTTATAGAGATGATTTCAGGTAGTTAATTTCTCTCATAATAAAGTAACAAATACAGCAGAAAAAAGTAGACATTTAATGATTTAAAATTTTAAAAGTAAGCATGGCGACAAAGATAACAATATTTTCTTTTTTTATTGAAAGGGGGGAGGGAGGATTTGCAATAAAATGAATAACCATATTCATAATTTTTTTACAATTCTATTTCAAAATTTTGCCTTAACCGTTAATCCAAATCTTGGAACAAGGAGACACCAAACTATCCATCCATACTGTCTCCATTTGTTACATACGTGTATATATATTTTTTAATTCTTGAGGCCTTCACGATCTTTTTGTAACCATGTTAGGAATTTATTTTATCTATTTTGAGAATTATAATTTAGTAGTTATCGAGAAAGTGATGCATAAATGATAGCTATTTTTCATTTCATTCCGCAGTGAACACCGCCAACCTTAAACCATAGTTTAAAATGCAAGATTTTTTACTTAAAGACTAATATATTTTTTCAATGTTTCTAAGGTTTGAATCTTTTATGAATTTAACTGAAAAAGTGGGGGAAGAACTTAACTGGTTATTTATTACGGCAATAAATTTATACATAGAGCACAGATCATGGCTTGGAATTTAATTTTCCAGAGGAGGGCAGACTCCCTCCCAACATTTATAAATGGAGGGGAGTTTAGCTGTTTGGGAGGGAGAAAAAAATCTTTAAAACCTACTGTTATTTTATTTGCTATTGTAAAAATTACACAAATACAGATATGACAAAATACCACTGAAGGAATTTTTTTCAGCGGTTAACCATACCAAATGGTTAACCATATTGTTTGCAAGCATTATAACATCATAAGACTTCTTAATAATATTTTTTTTCAAAAAATTTAGAGTAAATTAAAATTGTTATATTTCAAAATATTATTAGTCACGTTGAATTTTTTTCTTTTGTTAAAATGAAAATGTCTAAATTTCAATTATGATTCAGCATTTTAAATAAATGCATTTTTTAATAAAAGTATTTAAAATAGCAATATAAAAAAAGATGCAATTTTTTGTATACAAATCATATTTTTAAAAATAAATTTTCCGATGTGAAAACTTCTTTCGGCGCGTTGGGCATTTTTTTTCTTTCTTTCTTTTTTTTTTTTTTTTTTTTTTTTTTTTTTGAGATGTTGAAAAACTATTGAATTTGCTGGGCTGTTACCGTAACCGACGGTTATTGACTTATGCCAGTTTAAAAATGAGAAATACTGAAATAAAAACATTTGATGCAGAAAAGTGCATTTAGTTTTAAACAAAAATGGACTCCTAAAGTTTGAATGTTTTTTTAAGAGTTTCTAGGTGATTAACTCCGTCCTATATAGTTTTGATTTAAGATTTTGTTTAAGTTTTGCCATTCTCATCTTTTTTTAATTACTGTTTAAATGCGTCAGTTGATTTAAACCTCATTTTTTTACCACGTCCATTTCAATTTTTTTCATTGTTTGGCTCTGTCAACTTCATATTTTTCCTGTTAAATTACTATTGCAGGATGCGTAAAATGTGCCTCTAATTACAAACGACACAAGGCGTATAATTATAGAGATACAGCTATTACGGAAATCGCACAAAAGCCTGTTCAGTAGGGCCATCTGTTAAGCGATTCACACCAAAAATCAATCAGCACCAAATTATATCAAGGACTAAGTAAATATAATTTTTTATTAAATTCCGTGGATTAGTTCTTGAGATAGAGCACTCACAAAATGTATGTCATATACAGAGATACAGAAGCAGTGACCCACAGACAGACATTTTGTAAAAACATATTTTTCGATATCTCTGAGCCTTAAAACGTGTGAATTCGTCGAAAACCGGAATTCTAAATTTTCATGAATCCAATACTTTCTTCTTGTAAAGATAAACGAAAGTAAAAATATGTTTAAAACCACTAGAAATTTCGAAGCTGAATAGTAAAAAGTAGATTTTTGAAAACATTTCTGTGTAATATATTAAAATATATTTCCAATGATTCCGTAAATAGAAGTATCATTATCGCTATTACTATTTTTACGAAACTTGTTGACTGCGGCAATATGTTTTTAAGACACTTTTAAGGAGAGTTTAATTAATATCACTTAATTTAATAACACTTTTAATGAGTGTTTAATAAGATAGTCCGGCCAATGGGTCGTGCCAGTTGCGAGGCTGGCGCACAGCTCTAAATATTGCAGACATCTGGCATACTTCAAAGAAGTTTAAAGCAAAACCTATACGCTTTTATTTTATATCTAAAAGTTAAAGTATTCTCTTTGATCGACATTTAATAATGCGTAAATTTATGGTCGATCCCTAAGTTGTATTTCAAATGAGCTGATATCGCTGCGCTCAGAGGTATGCTTAAGTGGTGTAAGTCACGAATTTTTGAAAATTTTGAATTTTAATATCTTTTAGGGAGTTATAGATATCGAGATGAATCTTTTTTTATTCAATTCAGGAATGGATAAGGAAAATTTTTCTAATTGGAAGTTTTATCCTCTGGGGGCCGTATAAAAGTTTAATTTTCGTAATTTTTAAAGTAGACCCCCCATGGAGTTGCAACTTATCTTATAAAAAAAATTCACCTTTATTTATGAAACTTTGCAATTGGAAGTATGGGTCTAGGAGCAATATTTAAGGAGATAGCCTATTGTTTCGATATTAATGACTCACCCTGTATATAGCAGTGTATTGATTGTTTTTAATATATGAACTTTATATAATACATTACGGTCAAAATATATTTGTATTAGAAAATGATTATTTGTTAGGTTTAAAAAATGTAAATTTAAAAAACATAATCATAGAACGACTATAACACTACGTTGTCAAAATTCCAAGATTTTTTAAGCCTGCCATCTCCGCATTTATCAAGTGGCCAACTACGCTAAACTGTGATTAATGTAGTCAAATGTTTAAAATATAAACCGAAAATTTAAAAATTGCAAAATTTATTTTCTATTTAAAAAAAAATCATAATCAAGAAATTCATTTAAATTTCAATATTTTTTATGGCATACAGTTATTAGTTTATAATTTTCAGAAAAATTAATAAATGGAGTATATAGAATCCCATATTATGCGAATTTTTGTGCAAAACTGCACAATAACTAAATCATGTGAACTAGACCTGAAAAAAAAAAATTTTAATTTTTGTCTCGTAAAGTGAATGCATAAAATAAAGTGATTAAATTAGTATTAAATAAAGTGAATGCTATTCTCTTAGATTAATAACTATTATTTCTTTCTTTCTGCCGAAGAACTCGGAATATTTATAAAATTAACTTTCTATTTAATGAAATAATAAATAGTCATATTAATATACTGTATGTTATATTTACTCATGTATTGTGTAATACTCGAGAAAATAAAAACGTATATAAAGCAAACTTTTCTGTTAATAGTAAAAGAAAAAATAATGTGTGGGAAAAAATGATAATAATTTATTGAAATTATGCTTTCGTTAAATTAAAGCATTATATCATAACAAAATACATTTATTTAATGAAATTATAAAATAAAACTAAAGATAATTATCTGAGAACAATTAAATGACACCCTTCATTAAGTTTTTAATTTATATGCATACATAATCATATATTCATTATAAGCGATGCTTCAGTCGTAAGTTAACTGCATAAAAATTCTCAAGCATTTTTTTTCTCCCTTTTATTATAAATCATCCTTAAATTGTTCTGTATAAGAGATAAAATTAATCTTTTAACAAGAAACGCGACTCTTAGTGGAAATTTTTTTATTAGGAATAAACGGTGAAACAAAAACTATTTTACAATTATGGGAAATTTACGTGATTTATAATAAACTTTTTCTAATAATAAATGTATTACTATTTGTTTTTATTTCACTTGTGGCACTCTTTTTGGAAACCAGGAAAAAAAAAAAAATACGTCCCCGTTTTCATGTAAAATGAATGCATAAAAAATTCTTCGAGTATAAAAAACGCATTTTTCTCCCGATGAGCTAAGAATACACTGTCAAAAAATTTCTGTTAAATTACAGAGAATCTTCGGTTAATTGATTAAGTTTTAAGTAAAATTGCAGAGATTAAGAAAATAGTGATTATGCTAAATAACGGAAAAGTTATTCGGTAAATTTATATTAGCCTATGCAATTTAACTTTAAAAATCCAAAAGACTCCTTAAATTTATTTTTCATGATAATAATTTAATTTAGTGTTTTAAAAAAGGGAATCGGTGAATCTTCATTGCACTGTAAAAAAGCTGCAGCAGAAATTCCAGACAATGTCCGCAAAAAAACGGACTTTTCTTCGTATATCAGCGGACTTTATCATTACATTAACGGTTTTTAACCTCAAAATACAAAAAATTCTGGAGTTGACCGTTTATGTTAATAAAGTGTCATATTCCGTAAATTTACTGGATGATTAACGATAAAGTACCGTAAATTTACTATTTATTTTTACAGTGTGGGCCTTAGAGGATTTGAATTTTTCAAGTGAATTCGAACTGCTGTATTATTTAATTTTAATGCAACTTGATTCTAGACGTGCTGGAGTTGATTTTAATCAGTTTTATGGGCTATACTTAAAAAAAAATATTACCAAGATACAGGCATATGGTGAAGAAAACAATGCAAATTGATTGTCAAAAAAAATCTTTACTAACTCCGATTATATAATTTTTCCCTTTCTAAATTATTCTAAGTTAAAGAAGAAAAATCAATTTTGAAACAAAATTTTCTTAAGTAATATTTATAATAAAAATTCAAAATAATTTCAAATGTGTGTATTTTGAATCGCAAATTTTAATAAAGATGTAAATATCTTTATATAAAAACATGGAAATCCCTACAGGGTATAAAATATAACGAAAATGTCGGTAAAATAAACTTTTTCACCAAAAATTGAACTGACATTAAAAACTACTGCAAAGTAAAAATAATTTTTTTCATAATAGTAATAATAAATTAATTTAAGAGCGTAGTATTTACCATGCATATCTGTAAAATGGTGATCGAGAAACACAATGGAATGCATTTAACGGAGAACTAGTTTATTCGCAGAGAGTCTCGCTTTTTTTTGTGATTTGACAGAATAATTATAAAATTTAGTATTTTAGTAAACGAAACAACAAATATTCATCAAATGAATACTGTAAGTTATACTTATTGATGAAGTGTGTAATATTTGAGAAAATAAAAATTTATGTAAAGCGTACTTTTTACAATAATTAAACAGATACAAAATGTGTCGAAGAACAAAATTTGTGAAAATGATTTAACGAAATTTTTCTTTCAGTAATTAAATATGTAATCATGACAAAAGGCATTTATTCAATGAAAAAAAAAGTAATTATAATTATGCGAGAAAGTTCAAATGACACCCTGTGTTAGGTTTTCAATTTACGAGCATACATTATCGTGTATTCATTATCATGTATTCATTATAAGAAATTCTTCGGTCGTAAAGTAACTGAATAAAAACAGTCAAGTAGAGTTTTTTTTCTCAGCATGAACCATCATTAACTTCTTCAGTATATCAGATAAAATTAATCTTTTAATAATAAACGTGCTTATTAATGGAGCTTGGTTTTTCTGCGAATGTATGGTAAAACAGGAAAAAAAAATCCTTTCTTACAATTACGAGAAATGTTTATGATTTATAACACTTTTTTTTCTATCATTAAACGAAGTACTATTATTTTTTATTTCATTCAACTTGTGGCGCTCTTTAAGGAAATCAGGAAAAAAAATAATAAATCCTAATTTTTCCGATAAAATAATTGCATGAAAAATTCTTCGAGTTAAAAAAACACTTCTTTGTGCCAATGAGCCCAAAATACTTAAAAAATTTAATATTTTAGGAAACCAAATAATAAATATTCATTAAATGAACACTGCAAGTTATATTTATTTATGTATTGTGAAACATTTGAGAAAATAAAAATTAATATAAAGAAAACTTTTTTAAATAAATAAGCGGATAAAAATTGTGTCGAAGAACAGAATTTTTGATAATATTTATAAGAAATCATGCTTTCGGTAATCAAATATATATCATTATAATTACACTTTTTAAATGAGTTTATAAAAAAGTAAGGATAATTATGGGAGAACACTTAAATTGCCCTTTTTAATAGGTTTTCAATTTATGTGCATACATTATCATATATTCATTATAAGAGAATTTTCAGTCGTAAAGTAATTGCATAAAAACAATCAAGAATTTTTTTTAAAAATCTCAGCATAAATCATCATTAAATTTTTTAGTTACCAGATAAAATGAATCTTTTAATAAGAAACTCAAATTTTAACACAATTTCTTTTCTACAAATATATATGGTAAAAAAAAATCTTACAATTATGGGAAATTTATATAAATTATAACACATTTTCTTATAATTAAACGAATTACTATTATTTTTTATTTCAATCAACTAGTGGTACTCTTTATGGAAACTAGGGGAAAGATATGCCCAATTTTCAAATAAATAGAATGCAGGAAAACTTTCTCGAATTTAAAAATACTTATTTCTGGCGATGAGCCCAGAATACTTCTAAAATTTAATAGTCAATAAATATTCAATAAATGAATACTGTGAGTTTTATTTATTTATCTAGGTTGTCATATTTGAGAAAAGAAAAGAATATAAAAAGCATACGTTTTTGAATAATTAAACTGATAAAAAATGTGCCGAAGAACATTTCTGATAATAATTTAATGAATTTATGCTTTCAGTAATCAAATATATGTCATGAAAAAATACTTTTATTTAATGAGCTTATAAAAAAGTAAGGATAATTATGAGAGAACGTTTAAATGACATCCTTTATTAGGTTTTCATTTTTTGTGCATATATTATCATATATTCATTATAAGAGATTCTTCAATGGTAAAGTAATTGCACGAAAACGCTTGAACAT
Source organism: Maratus speculifer (assembly GCA_964019185.1). Lineage (NCBI taxonomy): Eukaryota > Metazoa > Arthropoda > Arachnida > Araneae > Salticidae > Maratus > Maratus speculifer. The sequence goes on along the minus strand of OZ025290.1, from coordinate 427,977,192 downwards.
TAGAAATAAGTAAAATACTAATAGCCCAGTGATTAGTTGGTAAAGCTCGTTATTAGGGGAAAATAGGAGATTGGTTTAATCCCTTCAGAGTAGACCTACAATGAATATATTTAATTTTCCTCCTCGTACTAGGTGAGAATTAGAAAAAATATATAGATGTGCAGTATTTTTTTAATAACACGAAAATATTTCAAAATAATTAACTTTAAATAACATTGTCAATACAGATGTTGTAAAGCTTAAAATTCTGAATAAAATGAACACCTACATTTAATATTTTTGCTGAACATTAACGCCACAGTTCTCTTTCAAAATTTAACCGCAGTGGTCAGAAGGTTTAACTCAAAATTAATTAGGGGAAACTGGAAATTATTTTAATCCCTTCAGTTTAGGTCTAGAATTAACATAGAGCCTCACCCCCCCCCCCCACGATCTAAATGAGCGTTAGAATATATACTTTTTTATCTTAATATCTCAAAACAAGTAATACTATAAAAACCATTGACAATTCAAACGTCTTAGAGTTTTAAATTTGCAATAAAATGAATAACCATATTCATAATTTTCTTACAATTCTATTTCAAAATTTTGCCTTAACCGTTAATCCAAACCTTGGAACAAGGATACACCCAGTTGTACATCCATACTGTCACCATTTGTTACATACGAGTATATATATTTTTTAATTCTTGAGGCCTTCACGATCTTTTTGTAACTATGTTAGGAAATTATTTTGTCTATTTTGAGAATTATAATTTAGTAGTTATCGAGAAAGTGATGCATAAATGATAGCTATTTTCCATTTCATTTCGCAGTGAACACGGCCAACCTTAAACCATAGTTTAAAATGAAAGATTTTTTACGTAAAGAGTATTTTTTCAGTGTACATATTTTTTCAATATTTCTAAGGTTTGAAACTTTTATGAATTTAACTGATGATTCTTCTATACTTGTCGAAAATCATTTTATTTGTACCATCTTTGTCCTTTACTAAAATATTGATATTTATAATCGTGCTATTTTTTGACCTTGAGTTCCTCTCGAGAAAAGTCTTATGCAAACCCATTTGTTCGCCCTAGCCCCCTTCCCCCTATCCTTGCTCTTTATTTTCAATACTTATCCTTAATTTTAATAGATACGCATTGTTATTCATTCTATATGCATCATATTAAGTGCTACACATATTTGAAATACAATATCGGAAATAATAAACAATATTTCCCATCATTTACGAGTCATTTTTGAAATAGTCTAAAAAGTATGAAAATATGCACTTTTTAAGTTAATTTATTTGTAGCGGCTAAAGCTCACTTGCAAAAGGAGGAAACTTGGCACATTCATTTCTAATCAATGTCGACAGGATTAAAACAATTTCCAGATTTCCTGTAATTAAACCTGACTTTTGGCCTTTTTTTTATATCCCAGTACTGGACTATAACCCCTAACGAATGGATTAAGCCATAATTCTCAAAAATATCTACTCTAAATAATGCATCAATAACTAAAAAAAAAGTTACATATACATAATAACAAGCATGGTAAACTAATAACCTCGTCTGTTCGAGTTTCAAGTTCTTGTTTAGCGCTTTAGCCAATACTTTGAAGTAAAATTGTGAAAATTCAACAAAAATGTTAAATATCGGTTATCATTTTATTTATAATTTTAAGTTCAACAACATTTGCTTTGACAATGTTTTTCGTGAGGTTTTTTTAAATAGATATTTTTATGGTAATTAATAAGATTGTGTTTTTCAATCCTAAATTTTTGCATATTTCTTAACGCACACTTAGGAAGAGAGGAAAAAACATAATATATTCATTCTAGACCTAAACTAAATGAATTTATATAATTTCCAGCTTTCCTCTAACTATTCCTGATTTGGGCTTTTTCTTCTCCTACCACTGGGGTATAAAGAGTATTAGACTTTGTGTAATTCTATGCGTTCTTTAGTTAAAGAAGGTGGAGGGAAGAACAGGAAGGACTTGATTATTTATTACGGCAATAAATTCATACATAGAGCACAGATCATGGCTTGAAATTTAACCCTTAAGCGGTAACCATGGGTCACTAGTGCCTCGGTCAAATTTTCTTTCCTTGCTAGCTTAGAGGAGAGAGTGGGGAGCGGGACTAAACTACCCTGAAAAAAAATAGTACACTAGTAGGCTATTAGCTCCCGAAACGCCGATGTTTTAGTGCGTTCACAGCCGACGTAAGAGCCAGTCAAAATTTCGAAAATGCACGAGTGACCCAGGGTTACCATTTACGTTGACGAAAAGTGTAAGGTAAGAAAAAAATTGCTTGGTTAGGAATTGATGTTTTTTTCATAAAAAATCGATACATTACACTCACTTGGGTTTCCGAACCTTACTTTTTATGCAAACATGTGTTTATGAAATTGTTTGGTGTACAAAAGAAGGACAAAAAAAAAAACCCTTATTTGCTGCAGCAAGTGTCACAGACCTGTATGCGAGGAACACAGACATCAAATCTGTTTCGATTGTTTATAAATGATGATATCAGTGTTGCTGTAATTTTTCATTATTATATTTTTTGTTTAACTGAATAAAGTTTGATAATTAAGATCATTTTCATAAATAAAATTGATTAAAAACTAATAAAATTTCTATTTCATTGTAAATTGTACCTATTTATAAATTTAAAAAAACGTCATTTTTATGCTCAAAACTTAAGCATTTTTTTAATTTATACTGGCTATTTTTATTTTTTTTGTGAAATTACCATTCTTGATCTTCAATTTTCCGTTTGAAACAGCAAAAAATGTCAATTATTTTCAAAGTTATGATTTTTTAAAGAAACTGTGCATTTTTCACATTTTTATTTGTTTATTTAAACATATAGTTTAAACAAATTAATAAATCAGCAATATTGTGACTGATTCTTGTTCAAGGGTAGTTGATGAAATATCATGAATTTTTTTAGAATTTTTAAAGCACGTTAAACCACTTTTTACAGCGCTAAGCACTAGTGACCCATGATTACCGTTTAAAGGTGCCGAAAAACACGTTACCGTTTAAGGGTTAATTTTCCAGAGGAGGGCAGTCTACTTCCCAACATTTTTAAATTTAGGGGGGTTTAGCTGTTTGAGAGGGAGAAAAAAATCTTTAAAACCTACTGTTATTTTATTTTCTATTTAAAGAATTATACAAATACAGATATGACAAAATACCACTGAAGCAATTTTTATCAACAACTCAGAATAATTATGCAAAATGTGTTTTATATTTAGAAAAAAGTCAAGATTTTTTACAGTCTATTAGTTTTTAAAGGGATAAATTCCCTTCCTGTGCTAATTACTTATGTTTTAGGTCTAATAAACTCTGTTTTTGGTTCAGATTGATTTTAGGTTGAGTGTAGACTGCTGCAATTTGGATTCGGGTTAATCTAATTTTTCAAAAGTTAGTTCAGTATATACAGGGTGTCCCAAAAGGTCGTTTACAAACTTAACATGCTGGTCTGTCATATCATGATAAACAATATTAAATAGAAAATTAAGGGTCCCAAACGTCTTCCAAAGAAGATATGCGCCATTAAAGTTTAGGGTCCAAAAATTCAAATGATTATAAAAAAAAACAGAAAAATTGGTCGATTCGTTTGCGGTTTTCACTAAAACTATTCTTTGTGTCAGTATTTTCTTAAAAATAAATTATAAAGATAAATTTCAAAAAATGTCGATAGAGGGCGCTTTAGACTTTGTAGTAACAATAAACTAGTTTTTACCATTATTTTTTGCATCCCATTAAATTTTTTTAGAAGCTTAGACATAAACTTAAATTTTGAGCTCAAAATCTAAATCGTTGGAAGCGGTTAAGTAGCGCAAACTGAATTGCGGGGGGAGGTTCAAATTTCAAATGATTATAAAAAACGGAAAAATTGGTCAATTGATTTGCGATTTTCATTAAAATTATTCTTTATGTCAGTATTATCTTGAAAATAATTTATAAAGATAAAATTCAAAAAATGCCGATAGAGGGCGCTTTAGAGTTTGGAGTAACGTACAACTATTATTTTCCTTTATTTCTTGCATCTCATAAATTTTTTTAGAAGCTTAGACATAAACTTAAAGTTTGAGATAAAAATCTGAATCGTTGGGAGTGGTAACGTAGCTCAAACTGAACTGTATTCAATGGAGGTGGGGAGGTTCAAATTTCAAATGATTACAAAAAACGGAAAAATTGGTCGGTTTAAACTATTCTTTATATCAATATTTTCTTGAAAATAAATTTTACAGATATCTTTCAAAAAATTCCGTCAGAGGGCGCCTTAAACTTTATAGTAACCAACAACTATTTTTAATCTTTTTTTTTTTTTTTTTTTTTTTTGTATCTAATAAAGTGCTTGTAAAAGTTCAAAGTTAAATTTTGTGCTCGAAATCTGCATCGTTGTGAGTAATTAAACGGCCAAAAATTGAACTGCGTTCGAGGGGTGTGGAAGGTAACATTTTAACTCCTGAACACAGTTCAGTTTGCGCTTCTTACCCCTCCTATCGATTTAGATTTTGAGCGCAAAATTTAAGTCTAAACTTTTGCAAGCATTTAATTACATTAAAAAAAAAAAAAAAAAAAAAAAAAATTAAAAATAATTGTTGGTTATTCTAAAGTTTAAGGCGCCCTCTAACGAATTTTTTTTAAATTGAACTTTAAAATTTATTTTCAAGGAAGTATTAACATAAAGCGAAAACCGACCAATTTTTCCGTTTTTTATAATCATTTGAAATTTGAACCTCCCCACCCCCATTCAACACAGTTCAGTTTGCGCTACTTTACCACTCCCAACGATTCAGATTTTCATCTCAAAATTTAAGTTTATCTCTAAGATTCTAAAAAAAATTATGAGATGCAAAAAATAACGGAAAAGAATAGTTGTACGTTACTCCAAAGTGTAAAGCGCCCCCTATCGGCATTTTTTGAATTTTATCTTTATAAATTATTCTCAAGATAATACTGACATAAAGAATAGTTTTAGTGAAAATCGCAAATCAATTGACCAATTTTTCCGTTTTTTATAATCATTTGAAATTTGAACCTCCCCCCGCAATTCAGTTTGCGCTACTCAACCACTTCCAACGATTTAGATTTTGAGCTCAAAATTTAAGTTTATGTCTAAGCTTCTAAAAAAAAATTAATGAGATGCAAAAAAATAATGGTAAAAACTAGTTTATCGTTACGCCAAAGTCTAAAGCGCCCTCTATCGACATTTTTTGAAATTTATCTTTATAATTTATTTTCAAGAAAATACTGACATAAAGAATAGTTTTAGTGAAAACCGCAAACGAATCGACCAATTTTTCTGTTTTTTATAATCATTTGAATTTTTGGACCCTAAACTTTAATGGCGCATATCTCCTTTGGAAGACGTTTGGGACCCTTAGTTTCCTATCTAATATTGTTCATCATGATATGACAGACCAGCATGTTAAGTTTTTAAACGACCTTTTGGGACACCCTGTATTATTTCCGATTAAAAATTACACCTATAACGATAAACAAATATGTTTGTGTGTGTGTTGCTTTCCAGATGGCTACATTTTCTGACGAAAAATGACATTTTTTGTGACTCTGTGATGAAATTTGCATTTTTTAGCAGCCTTTTGACAAGATTAGTATTTATTCGGCAACCCTTCGACGAAATTCACATCTTTTTTGCGATTCTTCAATAAAATTTGCACTTTTTTAGCAGCCTTTTGACTAAATTATCGTTTATTAATTACCCTGTGACAAATTGACATTTTTTTCCGAGAACATCGTTCAAATTTGCATGCTTCACATGATTTTGTGTGACAATTAGTATCTATTAAGCGATCCTTTGACGAATTTTGCATACACTAAACGATTATGTTATTCAGTCGCACAAAAATATCACAAAATTCGCAAAATAAAAAAATAAATAAATAAATTGGGAGTTAATCGTTGTTTTAAAATGCAAGATGTTTCGAAAAATACGTGGTTTTTTTGAGCGGGAGTCTCCCGCCTACGATAATTTTTTGGGCGGGTATTTCAAAATTTTGGGCGCGAATCCCGCCATCCCGCCCTGAAATTCAAGCCCTGCTTATTGTACTTTTTTATGCTATTTTAAATCAAGCAGTTTTAAAGAATTTTGAAGAAAATTTGGAAGTAAAATTTTAAGTACGAAATTTATATGAAGTGTTAATAAAATGAATATGACGTAAGAATGATTAATGAAATCTATCCACTATGGAGAAACAAATTGAGTAATATATATATTTTTTAAAGCAAGTTTTAAACACTGTAAATTTTGGTATTGTAGAGAAGGGGGCAAAAAAGGGAAATGAAATTTAAGAAAAACAGTAGATAAATATGATTTATTATATAACACATTAGAAATTGCACATACATTAAACACTGACGTAAAGAATAGTCATTTCACCAAAAGATAATTATGTAATAAGCAGAACATAATTGGAAGATTAGCTTTCCAATAACTAAAAAATATATAGTCCTTTATGAGTTTTTGATTTTTACTCATGATAAATTAAATAGAATTGAAATCCAATAAAATTTTAACTCATAAAGAATAAAAATTTACTTACTCAGTAACTAGAAATGTCTATCAGTATTTCAAATTCAAAATGGATGCATTTCACACCTCTGTGACTCCATGAATAGTCAATACGTTATTACCGAAGCCCTTTCTGACTGGCTGAAAAGTGAAACTAAGATATCTCATGTATTTCTACTATGCGAGTGGTAAATATTATACCCAGTTACAGATAAAATTTTAGTTAACTTACAGATTTTTGTAGCTTTGTTAAAAAACTATTTTGTAGATTTACAGAATTTTTTTACAGTGCACAATACTTATAAACTGTAATATACTAAGAAACGAAGCAATAGATATTTACTAAATGAATACAATACTTATATTTATTGACTCAGTGTGTAATATTTGAGAAAATAATAAAAATAATATTGTCCATCTAATCTGATGGCATTGAGCTCACAGACTACACATACTAATTGTACATGACAGCTTTATATTTTCAAAGCTGAATTCCGTTGGAAAAGCAAATTAAGGCGGGTGGCTGCTCCTTCCATTTTCCCGTTTTATACTTAATCATTGAATCCCTTTAACTAATCACGGATATGTTTTATCATATAAAAAACTGATAAATCTGCAAGAAAAACCCATCTATATCAATAAAGGGGAGGTACTTATCGAATGAACTCCAAAAACTAATCAAGGAAGCGTATTATCATAATATACATACATCCAAAATTTCAAGTGAATCGGATTATTTTATCATGAGTTATCGCTTTACGCACATACTCACAGATGCACATACAGAACGGAGGAGCACATAAGCTCCCAGGCTCTAATAGCCTGTGAGCTAAAAAGACATATAAAGCATATTTTAAAAAAAAGTAACCGGGTAAAAAATGTGTAAAAAAGAACATAATTTTTCAAAATTTTTGAAAACATTATGTTTTTGGTAATCAAATATATATCATGACAAAAAATTATTTAATGAATTTATAAAAAAGTAAGCATAATTATAGGAGAACTCTTAAATGGCAACCTTTATTAGGTTTTCAATTTATGTGCATGCATTATCATACACTCATTATAGGAGATTTTTCAGTCGTAAAATAATTGCATAATAACACTAAAGTAAAACTTTTCTTTTTTCAGTATAAATCATCATTAGGGGGTTCATTTTAACAGATAATATTTTAATGATAAACTCGATTCTTAATGAAGATTTTTTTTGCCACAAATGTATGGTGAAAGAGAAAAAAAAAGCATTCTTACAAATATGTGTAATTTATATGCTTTATAATACATTTTTTTCATTTTATTAACTAAATTACTATTATTTTTTTCAATTGCATTCAACTTGTGGCACTTTTTATGGATTTTAAAGATGTGGTGGCCTTTAATAATGGATTTTCTTGTTTCGTTTCAACATTACGAATGAATTATGTATAATTAAAACTGTGCCTCAAATTAAAAAAATCATATTCTCAGTCAACGTAGTAAATTTATGCTCTATGAATATTAAATGTTATTTTTAAAAATAAAAATAAGTTTTTTTTAATTTCGTGAAAATTATCAATCTTTTAAGCAGCAAAGAGCACATTTATTGAGCGGTAATATAGTATATTTATATTGTACAGAAAATTATATGTTTTATAAGTATATTTTTTTGTACTAAAAGAAATCAAAAAAATTCTTTATTCATCAGAAAGAAACCGTGTGCTGTTGAAAAACTATATTAAAAAGGAAAATTGATAATGCAAACAAATTTATCAACATAAACGCATTAATGTAAATTACAATTTTGCATGTTAAACAAATAACTGTGCATTTCGTATATTACAAAGAAATAAGCGTAAGAATAATTAAACAGATATAAGGGGCTCAAAACAATAGTAGATTAAGTCGATCTTGAAAAAATAGATATATAATAAATTTAGAAAATACATAGAAGATTTTTTTCCACTGCCACAGTAAACCAAATATTTTAACGATATTTTCTTATTATGTCATTTGTTTACAGACCTGATTTATCACGGAAGTGGATAATTTTTTTTTTTTTTTTTTTTTTTTTTTTTTTTTTTTTGCATCTACTAAAGGACTAGCTCATTTTTTTTTCAAAATGGACTTGGTCTGTTGTGTTTGAGAGCGCCTCATATATTTGTGCAAAAATAATATTGCGGGTATACTTACGAAAGTTACATAGATACATGTGTAAAATTAGAATATTACTCGGTATTATGGGTAATAATGTTTAGAATAGAATAAATTCACAGAACACTTATGTAAACACAATGGATATTGGTATCTTGAATTTTGACTTATTATAACTGTAGCTGCATCGTAAATTAACAAATCGAAAGTTAAAAGTTCGAAAATCGTGTGTTCAAATCCCATTTTGGCAAGTCTTTACTGAAGATTTGACTAAATGGAGGATTTCTCGTCTTAATGTGTGTAGGTCTTTAAAAACTTATAATAGAAATTTATAATACCCCCTTCCCCTCACCCGAAATATATTGAAACAGATCTTCCATAATGATTTCCATATTTTTCAAAATTTTATCTCTCAGTTTACTTATTTAGATTATGCAAATTCTGTTGATAAATATGACTATACTATTTTAGATCTTCAATAAAACTTTAACATATACTGGCATGTAATTAGTAAACATAGTCTCAGATAATAATTTTTACTGTTAACTAAGATTAAATTTCCCTGCGTTCTAAAAATTAAATCTGCTGGAAAAAGAACAAACATGACAAGAACACGTATTTGTTCTTGATGCAAATTTATTTTGCGACTATAAAGATATTGTGTTCCAAATTGACATTCTAAACAATAAGATTATGTACTATGCATACAAAATATATCGTATTCGTGTATTTGACATAAGTACATATTATCGTTTACAATTTACACATTAAACGGGTAATTTCCGAGATACCTGATAAGATTTTGCTTGTTTAAGCTGTTTTATGTGCCCACAAGAAAATATTTATCTTTACATTGGTATACAGTTCGTGTGTTTTCAATTCACGCCTTTTTACACAACTAGAGAAATTTTTCTTTCATTATCAGTATGCCAGATTTAATGTATAAATCGACGCATTTATCTTTTAGAGCATCTCTTTTAGCATTAATCATAATAATACCATATAATGTAATAACCATTAAACAACTGTTCCCAAATAACATACATCAATGTATAAATGCATGTAAATTGGTTTGAAAAAGCAGTTTGCCAAAAAATGCATAGAAAGAAAAGCGAACTAAAAAAAAATATTTTTAAACCCTTAGGCATTTTTTCAAATTCCAATAAATTTCACAGTTAATCAAATAATTTAAATTCTAAAGTCAACCTAGTGAAATTTCTTTTAACAATAATAAAAAATAACTGTTTGCTGCACAAAATTTTAAAATAAATTTTCCGATTTTTACGATTTCCCAAAAAAGTATATAATTGAAATAAAATTCTTTGCAGATAATACACATTTTCTTTCCTTTAATCCTGCTGCGTTCTTAGAAAAAAATATTTAAAAGGAAGTATACGGCTGAATATTTAAAGTTCACTTCTTTACAAAAAATTCGTTAATCTTCAAAAAAAAAAAAAAAAAAAAAAAAAAAACTTTTTAATAATAATGTACTTTATTTGCGTTTGGGTATATTTAAGAAATGCGATTGTGAAAAATGAATCATAAAATATAAAATCTTCCTTTACCTAAAAAACAAATTCTGTAAAACTTAAAATCACAAGGAAAAAAAGGTTTTTTTTCATGCTAGATATCTAAATGAAATTTACCTATATGAATATAACCTAAATGAAGTATATTTTACTAAAATGTAACGAGATGGAACCCCGTTGAAATTCGACGTTAATAAGAGTGTTAAAATGCCCTCAAGTGAAATTAGGTAATTTAGAGCGGAATGACGTTTTGGTAATAATCGTATGGCGTGGAAAAATTCGTCTTTTATGATTTGTAAATAACTGTTAATTTATAACAGACAGGTCTCAATATCATCTAAAATCCTTCCAAGTTTCTAAATGAAGTACTTCACTAAATGTTTAATCCAATGATCTTTCTACTGCAGTATCTGAAATTAAATTGAAATTAGACGCTCTAATAAAATATTTTAAAATAATGTTTAATGTCAGAATAAATTTACATGATACCGAAAATTGTTCATTAAATGCAAAGGTATTGAGACCAATTACCAATAATCTTTTCCATTATTTTAATTTTTGTGAATTTGAATTAACATGATTTATGTCTTTTTAATACTATTTCTGACAATAAAGTTCAGTGAATAGCCCTGTAACATCAATGTAGATTAAATATTAACGAAAGTTACCATACCATCTTTCGAAATAGTCACCTTCCATGGCTATGCACTGCTGAGATCTGCTATACATGTCTTGGAAAATTCTTTTGGGATGGAGTTCAAAAGTTTCGTCACGTTTCGTTTGATATCAGCAATATGGTCAAATCTCTTTCAAAAAGAGTTTAAGTCGTGGAAATAGGAAGAAATCTGGAGGATTGAGATCTGGCGCGTATGGTGGATGCTCAATCTGCACCAAACCTCATGAATTTCTTTCGGTGTCTTGCAAAGCTTAAAGCCAAACTTTAAACCGATCTTTTGTTCTCTCATTTTCCTGTTCTCAGTTAAGGATCAACAAACTAAATAAGCACATGCTAAAGCACGTCTTACACCGAACATGAACGACGCTCAACTAAACAACGGTGGGGGAAGATGATCAACACTTGTCCCTATGCAGGTGCAGCGGTTTGTTTTCCCAGTGTTGCCAGATCGGCCGTTCTGAATTCATTCACCGAAATTTTTTGTCATATATTATATTTAACAAAATTGTAATGTTTCTTCCATATATATATTTTTAAATTTTACTACTTAAGCTATTTCTAAGATTTTAGTTCATTTTATGAAGAAGTATAATATTAATGCACACATAAAATTTGAACCCATTATCTTTAATAGTTTTTGAGAAATCTTGCGCGCAATGATATACCGTACAGACGAACAGTAGGTTACTAAATTAAGTTTTTCTAATTGATTTAAAGATTTTTTATTAATCTGTTTTATTTATTGTAACAAGTAATGCTATTCTTAAAAATTCAAAAAAATTCAGAGAATTTAATTTATTAGCAGTTTGTGAAAAATGATAATTAAATCGGTTTCAAGAAGTTAAAAAAGAACTCTCCCCTTAACTCTTTGGGGCGCAGGGCGAATTCATTGCTTAAGTGTTGCTATTAATGACTGACACCGGATTTCGAAAACAACTTTGTTTGTATAAAAAAGGCTATATTTAACGTATACAATAAACCGTATTTTTTTTTACCAAAATTCCGGTGTCAACGCGGCGTTTAAATATTAAAATTAAGTGGTTTCAAAGATGTACCACTACGCCGCAAGGTGTTGAAGTGTAGGAAGAATGGACTTTAATTTGGGTTTGTTCCGCATAATTAAATGTATAATACTTAATTAAACATATATAAAAATAAGACTAGGTTAGTTTGCACTTCAATCTGATGTATGGTTTGTTGTAAATTGTCTAAACGAAAATGTAAAATTATAACGTGATACTTTTCTTTGAAAGAATCACATTTTAAACACTAATATTTATAAAGTAATAAGAGAGTAATAAATGCTTAAATGCATATTTTAATTAACCTTATATTTACTCATTAAAACTATTTCTGAAGCTTTTGCTAATTTATATATTGTAGGAAAAACGCAATCTGGACTTCGTCAAGCATCCGATACATTGTTATTTTATTTTAATCTACTTAATAACAACAGCGAATCTTAATCAATCAACGAAACTCTAAATTAGATTATTCACCCGCTGAAGGGCTTGGTGATGTAATGAATGAGCATTTAATACTTTACAATTTTCTATGCGAAGTCGGTGATTAATCTGACGAAATGAAAGATTAATGATGACAGAAAGTAGCGCTGTAAAGAAAGTTAAAGGGAGTACTCGCTTCCTAGATGTTGATAAAATGTATATTTGTGGTGAAGTGTAATTATTTATTCAAGTTAGAGTATATAAGAACAGAGCCTTTCTTTATTTTATTCAGTTAATATGATGGAAGTATTTTTAATTCATTAAATGCATCTTTTAATTAATCGCAATTTTACGCATTTTTTCAATAACATAAAAATATTTCTAAAGCTTTTTCCATTTTGTATATTGTATAAAAACGAAATCTGGATTTTGTCAAGCATCCGATTACATTGTTATTTTATTTTAATCTACTTAATGCAAGCAGAAAAAGGAATTGCTTAAAACTGCAAATATTCTTTGTTGAGTACATTTTGGTTGTTTAAAGCAAATATTTTAGTTAAAGTAAAAAAAAATTGGTTTTGTTGCTCAGACTAAAAATATTGTTAACATTCTTATAAAATTTTAACAAATTCATCATTTTATTTGAGTGTTGCTAAACGCTTGTATTTTCAATTCGTAATACTAACAAAATTTTGTTGTTATTGCAAAATTTAAATTAGTGTGCAGTAGCATAACTCTTGCACGTAATTTTGTTTAATTGACTTATATAGCTATAAAGGATTAACATAATTTTTGGATAATAAAAAAATTTCGAATTGAGACAGACTAATGATGTTATTATTATATTATCATGCATTTTGGATGAAAATAGTGGACGGCAAATTGAAAAGAAAATCAACAATATTTTTTTGCTTATTCGAACAAAATTTCCATTGACTCATATTTAAGCGGAAAGATTTGTTGGACCAAACAAATTTTTCTTGATTCAACAAAAGTTTTTCTGGGTGTAACAACAATAAATCTTAATCAATCAACGAAACTCTATATTAGATTATTCACCCGCTGAAAGACTTGGTGATGTAATGAATGAGCTTTTAATCCTTTATAATTTTCTATGCGAAGTCGGTGATTAATTTAACGAAATAAAAGATTAATGATGACAGAAAGTAGCACTGTAAAGTATAGTTAAATGGAGTACTCGCTTCCTTGATGTAGATAAAATGTATATCTGAGGTGTAATGAAAGTATTTATTCAAGTTGTAGTTTATAAATCAGAGCTGTTCTTTATTTTATTTAGTTAATATGATGGAAGTATTTTTAGCATTGTACATTCATATTTAAATTTAAGAAAAGTACGGATGTTATGAAAAGTACGGAACTAAAAGTAAAGCTGATGTTTCGAAACAAATATGCCTCTCCTTAATGTCGAATATGTAAGCCTATACGTGTGTATGGGCGGAGTAGATATAGGAACGTGATGTGTAATTTAGAGTGGCAATTTTCGCTCGCACGCTTCGCTGGATAACTTGGCATTATTTAGCAACATTCTTTAAAATTAAAAAAAAAAATAATAATAATAAATAAAAAAAAGAAAGAAAAACAAAAGAAAAAAATTCATTACAAATGCGTAATCGTCAACGTTTGCAGGAGTTCAATAGAATTATATCGAGTTAGGTGGCAAATCGCAGGGAGAGAGAAAAGAGTTCAGTGTCAAGTACATATTCCTAGAGACTTCAATCTAATGCAGAGCGTCGTGTCCAATTTATTGATATAATTAAATGACACTGGTTTTATATTGCGAAAGCTTGAGCATGGTCCTCCAAGACCCATGTCAGCCAATAACGATCTATATTTGTCCATTATAGCAGGTGTAATAGGAGTGTAACAGCTTCTCAGCTCTCTCGTGTCCTTTATGCGGACATACAGTGGCGGTCAAAAGTTTCCGTTCACTTAGTTTCTTTAATTTATTTACCAGAATGTTTCAACAAAGAAGAAGCACAGTTGCTAGAAATGTTAGAAATATGTGAATCACCCCTGACCACGTGATCATTTTGTTAGGATACTGAAGACGCTTCATGCAAAGGGGTAGAATTCGAAGTTCGCGTACGCAAAAGTTTCCGGCCACTAATCATTCTTTAGTTTTTTCAGTCGATAAAGTGTTTTTGGTCGTCTTCGTTAATGGATCAATGTGAATAGCATAGTTTAATGTCAAAATTGGAAAGTTCAACAATTATTATTCATAAATGAGTGATTAGTTTGATGCTAAAAGGCCAATCTTCTCAAGATATTGCGGAAAGGTTATCGATCAAGAAATCGACTGAAAACGATATTTAAGAATTAAATAAAGATGTTCACGGCCTTCAGGACTTTCTGAGGTCCGGGAAACCCAGGAAAATGACTCTTCTTCAGAACAGAATTGGCAGGAGAAAAACATTTGAAGACCCACGTAAACATTTCGTTGCAATATCTCCTGATATACGGAATGAAAATATTGCTGAATTAAGTCGATCTACGGTGTCAAGATGCTGAAGTGATGCCGAAATTTATGGAAGAGTCGGTGTTCAAAAATTTATCATAAGTTAAAAAAAAAAAAAAAAAAAAAAAAAAAAAAAAAAAATTAACGTACCCAATTTGCGTTTTCCAAAAACACAAAATCTGGTCAAGTGAAAATTGGACAAAATTAATTTTTTTCCATTAATCTAATTGCAAACGTTTTTGGGAGTGATGTTAGACACTACGTCCGATGACCTAACAACGAAAGATTTGATTTGACCTATGTTATTCCTACGATGAAGCATGGCGGAGTACACATTATGCTGTGGGGAGTATTTTCTTCAAAAAGTGGCGGTCCGTTATTTGAAATCCAGGGCAAGATGAATGATGCAATGTATAAGGATATCTTGTAAAATTATTTTCTTCCTTATTAGAGGAAAAATTGTGGTCGCAACTATTTGTTTTAACATGATAACGACTTATAATATATATGCAAGACTCGAAAAGCAATGTCTTTCGCACAAAAAAATTCGCTTTGAAATGGTCAGCCCGACGGGAAACCAATAGGAAATATTTTGAAAGAAGTTGGTAAACGTGTGCGGAGCTATAAATATTCCATCTCAGCTGAAATTTCCAAAAAATTGCAAGAATGTGGAAAAAAACGTACCATTGACGATCTTTAACCGCTGATTGTATTAATGTAACGTTATTGCAAAGCAATACTTATTACTAAAAGTATGGTGATAAAATACTAGTTGTAAATGTTGTTGATCACTGTAATTTTCTGATACAATACCATTTTTTCCAAACTTGTGAAGGTGGCCGGAAACATTTGAGAACATGCGTTATCCTTTGTACTTAATTTTGTCAATTATACTTATTGATATTTATATATTATTGCATAAATAAGTTCCAAACTATTATGTCAATAAAATGTATAAATATGACTTTGAGAATCCTCTTCACATGGGAATACTTACAAATTAACTGAAAAATTTTTGCTGGCCGGAAACTTTTGACCGCCACTGTACTTTGTCTAATTTCATGTTTTGCTAGTTTCAAAATGCTACATGGGAGAAATATATTCGAATAAGACATTAATTCTTAAATACGGCTCACTTTTCCACACAGAAGAGAACTTGCTTGAAATTAGACAGATGTAATCGACATTAGGCCAGGGTCATTAGGGAATTATCCTAATTGGAAATAAGTTGCTGTCAACCTAAATAAAAAATCTCGATGTGCTTCCATCTGTATAAAACGAAGAATACGTTACAAGCCTTGAAACTTCTTAGAAGGAAACCCATTATGACAGGGGAAGTTTTATAGCCTGGGCAGTCATCCTGTTAAATGGGCGCTTACCGATTCCTGTGTTTGGCAAAGGCTCTGTGACTGAGATGAAGTGTATAGACGATATCACTGTACCCTATATTCGGCTTTTCACTCCTGCAATTGCCCCTGATTTCCTCTAATGTACACCTACGCGGGCCCAGATAGAGTACTTCTTGTCGATGAATTTCATGAACATGTTAGTATTTGCTAAATGTACTGTTTAGAAATTGCTCTAGACGAAATATTGATCCCATCACTATCATGCGTATTGCATTCATTTTATTTAAAATATAAACATATCACTCAAATAAGTTGAAATAGGGGAGACCGGAGCACATTTCCATATGGGCTTCTTTCTGCTGAGGTCCATCTGTACATCGCTCTTTTTACGATTTCGGTTGTTGATATTTATTATAAAGATACTTTCACTTTTACAAATGGTTCCGAAAACTAATACAAAATATCTGCAATGAAAAAATAAGAAAAAGGATGGGAGTACGTAAGGGATGTACATTTTTGTGTGTCTGTTTGAGATAGAAACTAAAATATTTTTTTGTGTGTTTATTTTTTTATTATAATTGTGGTAAACCTGCGTATGGAATCAGCGTTCAGATTATTTTTGTTTTTAATTTTAAATAAAAGCACATGAAAATATGTTAATTTTCATCATTTTTACTACATATCTCTTTCTATCTATATATATATATATGTTAGTAAAATTTTCCTACAAAATATAATATTACATATATCTAAAAATACGTGCGCAGTCTTGACTAATGCAGGTTTAAAAATCTTAAAAAAATAATCAAATATTATTATTATACAAAATAGTGTAGATGATAAATAACGCAGTGAAAAAAAAATATATATTTTTATCAAATAAGCAGTTTTTTTTTTCAATTGCATTAATTGCATTTTAAGAAACTAATACTTTATCCATTTAAGTCATGAAATAATGACATTACCAAACACCTAAAACACCATTCATCGAATCTAATCCATTTGACAACATCAGTGAACGCTCAGAAATCAACGAAACTTTCAATTAGATTACTTACACTGAAAAGTGTTGCTGATGTTTTGTACCAGATTTTAATCCACTACAACATCCTTCACAAAGCCGGTGATTCATCTAAAGAAGTGGAAGTTTAATGATGATGGAATTTATACTATAAAGCTACTATTTCTGAGCTTTTATATAACATATGAAAAATATTTCACTAAAAAAATGACTAAATGATTTATTAAACAATTTTGATTTTAAGGAGAATTTATCGATAAATGTCATGTATTTTTTTTTTACTTTTACATAATATAATAATATAAATAATATATAAATAATATTATGCTAAGATTACTTTATCCACAGACAATACTCAAATATTTTTATGGCAATGAATAACATAAGTCGTTAAGCACTTTTCATTAATTTTAATAACTGTTTAAATAAACATTTCAATTAATTGGATTTTTTATCACCCTTTTATATAACAAGAACCTCTTAACTGCCTCCAGAAAAACCTAATAATTTATGCATTTCAGTAAATGAACTATGACATCATGAAACATCTAAAACATCACCCATGGAAATTAATCCATTTGCTAACAGAAGAGAATCTTCAGAAATCAATGAAGGTTGAAATAAGATTACTCACACACCAAAGAGTTGTCGATGCTCTGTATAAGCTTTTAATGCACTACAGCTTTCTTTAAAAAGTTACATCTAAAAAAATGAAAGATTAATGATGATGGAATTTACGTTACAAAGAAAGTATCTGGAAATACTTACTTCCTTGATGTATATAAAATGTTTAGCTAAATTGTAGGGAAATATGTTAATTAATTTAGATTAGAGATATGTACAGTTTGTACATTTTTGAAGTTTTACTGATTTTTTCGATACATTTGAAAAAAAAAAAAGCTGGATTTATTTTGCATAATGCAGTGTAAACAGTGTTTGCACAAAATTAAAAAAAGATTGTTTTCAAATAAAATCTGAAAAATTGAACTTTTTTGGAAGTTTTCTAGTGTTGTAAAATAAAACGTTTTTGTCGCAGAAAAAAAAATCTTTCTTCCTTAAGTCTTGAGCATAAACAAGTGAATATGAATTCCAAATAACATTAAAATCAACAGGGTAATTTTCGAGGAAACAAAATTTAAATCTCGCATATTTACCATAGGATTAAAACCAATCTTGTCTTCCATTAAATATTTTTATAGCAATGAAAAACGTAACTGGTTAATCAACTTTTCCAGAAATTAAATAACTGTTTAAATAAACATTTTAATTAATTGAACTTTTAAACAGCTTTTACATAACGAGGAAATTATTAACTGCTTTCTGAAGATACTAATATTTTATAAATTTGATTAATGAAATCTTGAAATTATCAAACACGTAAAACACTATTCATGGAATTTAATCCGTTAAATAACAGCAGCGAATCTTCAGAAATAAACGAAGGTTGAAATTAGATTAATCACACACTGAAGAGTTGAAAATGTTATGTATCTGCCTTTAATACACTACAACAACCTTCAAGTGACTAAAAATTCCAAATTTCATTAAAATCGCCCGTATAGTTTGCGAGGAAACCGGTATTAAATTCAATATATTTGCCATAGAATTGAAACCAGTATTATATTCCTTTAATATTTTTATAGCAATGAAAAATATAAACACCTTTTTCGAGAAATAAAAAAAACAGTTTAAAAAAATAATTATTTAATTGAACTTTTGCAGTTTTTACAGAAAAGATAAAACAATTGACTACTTTCTGGAGACTTTAATAATCTATATGTTTAAGTATTGAAATCATGACAATACCAAATATCTAAAACACTATCAATCAAATTTAATCCATTTGATAACAGCTGTGAACTTACAGAAATCAACAACACTTGAAATTAGATTACTCATACACTGAAGGATTGCCTATGTCCCGTGTCAGCCTTTAATCCACTCTAACATCCTTCAGAAAGTCAGTGATTCATCTAAAGAAGTGATCGATTAATGATAATGGAATTTATACTATAAGCAAGTTTCAAGAAATAGTTTCTCTTTTGATGTATATAAAATGTGTAAATGAAGTGTAGATGAAGAGGTTACTGAAGTTAGATTAAAGAAAAATACATTTCACAAATTGATATATTGTAACCAAACCTTGTAATTATTTCGTTTTTTAACACAACATTCCATCATTTGTTTTTAAAAATTTTGTTTATTAAAAAGGATTAATCTAAATTTTTGGAAAAAATTAAGGACACATGGAACATAAAACGGATTAAAATGTTTTAATAATTATCGTTCTAAAAAGTAAAGTTAAAAGAATGTGGTTTTAAATTATTATGGCCTTGAAAGATTATTGTGCTGCAACGATTTAAAGTATTATATTTTAAGCACTGTGCGTGTGTAAATAGTTTTTTGCTCGTTTCTCGAAATGTGCTTTCTAAAATCTTCGGTTCACTTTTCTAATTTTCTACTTTAAATGAACAGTTGAAACTTTGCAAAATTGACGAACTAACTTGTTTCTTTAAAAATTGATAAAAGTATAAGTCTCAGTAATAAATATTTTAACATTAGGAAAAGAAATTTCTAAAATTTCTAGCATTTTCAAAGTGTTCTAGAAAAAAAATTTTTTTTTTAATAAGAAATGATTTATTTATTTTAATAAGAAATGATAAGAAAAAAATTCTTATTATTATTCTCAAGTATTATGTTTTCGACCACCACAACAAATTTTTAAGTCATATATTCAACATAGTTCAACGCATTCAACATATTATGGTCATAACTCTTTAGAAAAATGTGCCGATCAAACATGTTCAATAATAGATTTCATAGAGGTATCTAAACACTTAGTTAATTTTGAATACTATTGTATGAATAAAATTAATTTCTTTTTATTTATATATGGCCTATAAAGTGTCTTGCTACGGCAAAAATAATAATCATTCCTATTTCTATTTTAAAGTAAAATATATGATGTGAAATATTCCGCGAAATATAGCTGCATTTCACTTGTCGAGATGTTTCATGTGCTATTTTTTGTTCTAAAACAAACTTAACATTTAAAAATCCAATGTCATTAAACGGTCACATACATTATAGACCTTAGTGGAACACAATTATTTTATAAGAAATTTATTTATTTTCAATTTTAAATAGCATAAAATTTTGGAATATTAACCCTTTCGGGTCTAGATTTTTTTCAGTTTTTAGAAAAAAATCCTTTCGAGTTAATAACATTAACACTAGCTATCCAAATAGATTAATTAGTGTTTAATGAATATTTAATTGTCTGGAAGATAAGGAATGTTGTTGTTTTGCGTACTATTTAGGTAATATTCATATGAAAATAGGCTAAAGAAGTATTTTTGGAGATGTTTAGAAAATATTATATTACAATAAGATTCAACTTATATTGCAACTTTCTAATCCTTTTTACGTTTTATTACACAGGATTCTTTCAGGAAAGTAACTTTAATTTTAAATTTCAAGAGTGTAATATATGTTTAAAATAAAAGAATTGCACACGCGCAAAGAGAATGTAGCAAATAATAATAATTATTATTATTACTAAATGCGTAAACATAAATGAAGTCATATAGTAAATGCTTAGACATACAGGGTGATTCAAAATAACGTTGACAAATAGATATGTCAAATCAGGCATACGATAAGGATAAAAAAACCACATAGGAACATAGGGCCGCAAACCACTTATTGAGTCACATATACAGGGTGTTTCATTCTAACTACACCCGGTTTGAAAGAAATAATTTCGAGGAAAATAAAAATATTGTAATGAAAATGCAACGATATGTATCTTATTTTGTGTGAAATGTGATAACTTTACGAAAATGTCTGGAAAAACATATTGCTTAAGCAATCGAGGACACCGTAAAAACTGATTATCACATTCCAAAATGTGAGGTGTCAAGTGCATATTACTGGCGCGCATAATGCAAACTTCTACCACTCTTGTTTGGCGTTATCACTTTTAAGGTGAGAATGTGTCAGGTGAGAATGTCTGTTAAATGTTTTATTACAATATACTTCAGTTTTATGACATTTAGTACCGTCAACCCAAATTTACTTAGGATGAAACACCCTGTATTTGTGATTCAATAAGTGGTTTGCGGCTCTATGTTCCTATGTGATTTGTTATCGTTGTTGTATGCCTGATTTGTCATATCAGTTTATCCACGTTATTTTGTATCACCCTGTATACTAACATTACTACATGCAAATAGTAACAAACGTATTTCTTAAGACAAAATAACCCTTAGAAGACATGTACAATTAGTATTATACCAGACCCGAAAGGGGTTAAACAGCTCTAATCAAAGAAAGTTAAATTCTGTATGTTTGGGAACTGTGGTAACCTGTTAAAACATTTCCTGTGAAATTTCAGAGAATCTACGAAAATTCATAGTCTTAAAGTTTTATGTAAATAATACAGAGATTCTGTTACATAAAAGAGAAATAATTAGGTACGTTTAAAATAGACTCTGTAAATTAGCATCGTCAAAAATAAACAAGACTTTGTAAATTTATTTTTAATAATAATTTAATTTAAATTTCACTCAATCTTCAGTTACCTGAAAGAAGTTAAATTTTTAAGCAATTTCGAGCAACTGTAGCATTTATTTATTACTCTATGTGTTAACAGCAATTCTGTGGTTTGAACCCGAGACCTCTTCACAGTGGAAGAACATTCTACTACCTAGGTTATGGAAGCTGTTGTTATTCTGTTTAAAAAATGTTTTTTTATGATTCAGCGGGGAACAAATCTATACAAATTCCCACCAACACCGGGGTGATGATTTTTATCTTTCTAAATTATTGTAACTTAAAAAGAAAACAATTTTTAAACTAAATTTTCTTTTTTAATATTTTTAGTAAAATTGCAAAATAATTTTATAAGTGTATGTTTTCAATTATAGGTTTTAACAAAGATAAAAATACCTTTAATATATTAATTATCTACTGCCTGAGCTATGGGAGCTGTTGTTATTTTGTTTAAAATATGTTTTCTATGATTCAGCAGGCGGCATTTGATTTACGGCAATGGAAAGCTGTATGACTCCATTGAAGAAATCTAAGAGACAATTGAGAAAGCTTGGTATTCTTGCCACCAGAAACCCTACAAAAACTAATAATTTCGATGGATGCACGTTTATTTGAACTAATCCGAAATCACGGAAAAATATTTGTCAATAGAAGTTCTGTAAAAGTTATAAATCTGGTTGTCTTTGACATTGTGCATAAAATTTTGAGATAGATTTTTAATAACAATTTTTATTATATTTTTTATTATGTTATTTATTTTTTTCCTATATTTGATAGCATTTATTTAAATAATGTTGCAAAACCTGCAAGTACAAGAATGTTATTCATTCTAACTTTCTATAATTCTTTAAAAATCTACATTTTATGCTTGTGCTTAAACTTTTGAGACAGATTTTATATACATCAGTAGTCATATTAGCATTTAGCAGATGATATTTCTAGAATATTTAGGGAGAAAGTTGATAATGCACATTTTTTTTTTAATTAGAAGAAGGTTAATTATTCCAACATGTTATAAAAGTCAAGGTGTTAAATTTTAATTATACAACTTTTATATGTGTAAGACCAATATAAATCTGTTTAAATTTATTTATTTGTATTAAATAACTTACTATATCCTTAAAATTTAAACTTGATAATGCTCATTTATGCAAATTTGACCGAATTTATCCGCATAAAAGCGAAAATATTTTATTATTTTATCTTAACAAACACATCATATGTCTACATAAAGTAGTTCTCATTTTCATTCTAACTGTGCTAAAATAAATTTTATTTCACTTATTTGCTTTTGGTATGTTTCCTGTTAACATAAAATATTGCTTTTTTTAATGGCATTGCTTAGGCAGTTAAAAGGAATAAGCTCTTTAAGTGATTTGTAAGTCATTTCTCAGAGTTTGGTTTAAAATTTTGTAATTGTTATTAGATTCTTCGACTTATTAACAGTTGGAAAACAATTGCATCAGTCATATAACTCATTAAAAATAATTTGTGTTTTCTGAATACATAAAAACGAGCAGTATATAGTTTTAATTATTATTTTATTAAGTTTTGAAAATCATCATACAAAGAGAGGACATTATTGTTTAAGTCAAAGTTTTTATAAAACTATATTTTCATTAAATAATATTTAATGAAAGGAAAATTTAAGGAATTAATACATTTTAAATGTTTAACTTCATATGTAATATATTCTAGCTATCTATCTATCGATCCATATATCTATTTAGATCTGTCTCTTTTCAAATGCAGATACAAATTAAAAAAATATATTTCTTTTTAAGATGCATTTAATAAAGATTCTTTATAAAAATTCAATGTATGCGCGCCATCAGTTGCGCGAAATACATGAAGGCGATATTCGATTTCTAGCTATGCCTTCTGAAATATAGTTTTATGAATGGTGCCGGCAAGGTTTATGACCCTTTGGTACCTCATCTTTGTTCGTTATATTTCGTTCATTATGTAACACAATTCCACAGAAAGAAATCCAGGGGTGTGATATCAAGTGAACGATAATTAGGAGATGCCCGATAATTAGGACATTTCGTTTAATTCACAGACATGTACATGTTTCATCAAGGAAATTGTGAACATAGCTAATCCATTGTGGCTGTGCACCGCTTGCTGGGAAACCTGGAAAACGGCGTTTTTTCTGTAGTTCCTTGTCTAGTTTCTTTGAATCTGAGTAGCGGATTTTGTTTCTCTGAAACAAGAAACACATTGAGATTTTACGTGTCAGTGTACCCAGTCTGATATCTTGGTCTTTGATTCTTCAAAATGTTATCTAAATTACACAAAACAAAGTTCAATTATCATTTAATAACCTGAGTATCTATGAAAATTTAATTTTCATGCGTCATCAATTTTTTGAATGAATTTTTGGAAGTTGGAACGATATTTTATGGACACTCTGTATATATGCAGATACAGAGAGAAAGATAGAGAGAAACACATAAAAATATTGATATGAATAGATAGGTAGATATTATTTTAAAATATAAAATAAAAACAATAAGCTTACCTGTATAATTGTGAAATCCAAAACAAACGTCAAATATTTACGCAAAATTCAGTACATGAACATTTAATGCATGTCACATTTTTGCTTCATTAGGCATGCAAATAAAGCATAGTGCAAATCATACATGTAAAAAATGCTTCATAGAGCAAATTTTAAGATTCATTCTAAACAGAATTTTAATTTATATAATCTTTAAAAAAATATATTTTATAATATTATATAAAATTTTAATGTGAATTTACTAATTAAGTTTTAAAATAAAAAATGATGCCCAGTTAAACTGATGGCATAGGGCTCGCAGGCTATGCAGACTAATTGTATATTACAACCTTATATAATAATGCCTTTTGAAAAAAATAAGGAAGGAAGTACCCCCCCCCCATTTCCTTTCTTTATACTTAATCATTGAAACCCCAAAGCTAATCAGGGATACGGCTTATCATATAATAAACCTGTATCCAAAATTCGAAGCAAGTCAAATAATTCTGCATAAACACCCATTTATGTAATTTAAGAAACGTTGTCCCCGTTCCCTACTTTATAATTATCCATTAAACCTCCAAAACTTTTCATAAATTCAACTTATCAGAAAGAACCTACATCCAAAATTTAAAGCAAATCGGATAACTGTGCATAAAACTCTATTTAGCTAACTTAAGGGGGAGGTAATCGCCCATACCCCCTCTTTATAATTAGCGAAAGAACTTTACAACAAATGTGCGAAGCTTTTTATCACTATGAACCTGTACCCAAACATTGAAACGAATCGGTTAATTCTGCATGAAAAACCATTTACATGAATTATGAGGGGTAGTTTTCCCTATCCTCCCTTTATACTTATATAGTGAATTCCAAAAGCAAATCAGGGAAGCGCCTTTTCAGAAAAAAACCTATATACAATATTTGAAGCAAATATGTAAATTTTGCGTGAAAAACCTAAATTAAGACGAGGGGATTATCCCCCTCCATTTTCCTCCTAAACTTATCCAATGAACAACCAATACTAATCACGGAGGCACCTCATTAGAATGTTCCTACTTTTAAGATTTGAACGAAATCTACTAATTTTGCATGAAAATCCCATTTATATAAATTAAGGGGCGGGGCAATAGTCCCCGTTCCCTTTCTTATAATTATCGAGTGAACTCTCAAAACTAATCAGGGCATTTTATCATAATAAGCCTATTACCAAAATTTCATGGAAATCTGATATTTTTATCATGAGTTATCGCGTTACGTACGTACGCACGTGATACAACATACGGAACGGGCGGGCACATACGCTCTTAGGCTTTGATAGCCTGTGAGCTAAAATGTTCTGAAAAACTTATAGAGTAGGAGGGAGTAACGCTACACATACGATTCTTAAGGTTTTCAGTTACACATAATTAATTAATTAATTTGACTGCAAATTCATTATCTTTTCACTCGTATTTTAAAATCCAGACAATTCGTTAACGTCTATTCGTTATTTCTGTGACTATTAGATCATTTTTTAATAAATATTACTAAGTATTTTATTTCAAAATATATTGCAGATTGATGTAAACAGATAAATACCATAATGCTCCATTCACATAAAATATATCTACTGTTTAACTAAAAATTTTTACTTGTTTGTAAATAAAATTAAAATGTGATTATTTTTGTGATACACTGGCCATAAGAGGAAAAAAATGTCAAAATCTAAAATGCAGAGTGATTTCGATGATGGTTGTCGATTTCTGCTTTAATTGCTTGACAATTTGCACAAAATCTTCAAACTGTATCTTTTTTACTGCATTAAGAAAAACTGAATTACTCTTTAAATGGTAGAATTTAAATTTAATAAGGTAATTCTTCAATTCTATGTTTAATGTTTCCATTTACAATGTAAGTTTTTTTCTTCTAAATTAAATTTCAAAGTATTCTAATATGAGTTATTTCCAGTCGTTGAGTGTAAAAATGGTTGTTTATAATTGTTCACATCGTGGAATGTTGATGTAACGTATTGCAACATAAATTAGAAAAATTTGTAACACCAGATTTAAAAGATGGATTACAACAGATAAGCCCTAAATGGCACACACAACAAAACAATGATTTCGCAAACACATTGAAATGTTACGGAAATCTACGTTTCAAATTGCTTCTGTGTTTTTCATCAGGATAAATTAATAATACAAAAGTTCAAATGGATTTTTTTAATCGCTAATTTAATAATACATTTGTTTCGTCTGAACGGGTTAATATATTTAAAAATATTTAAAGGAAAATGAATCTTTCGCATGTAATTTATAATTTCTTTAATTCGACTAAATGTTAATAAACATAGAACATGTTTCAGTCTTGAAGTTTGTTTAAATGTATTTCAGTTAATTTTTCATCATCTACTTTGCTTAGATTAAACTGAAAAAATGTCATCTACATAATTATGTTTATACATTAAAGAGAAATAATTAAGGAATTCAATCAAATGTATGTCCCATATTTATATAAACTTTATTTTATATATATGAAGAGGACAAATTTTAATTAAAGATATATTTTTATCAAGCAAATATCATGGCAACGAGAAAAATGTAATATTTATTTTTGAAATCCATGAAAAGGCATTGCACAATAAATCACCAATAAAAAATATAACGAAATCTTAAAAGATAATAAATACAAAAAAATGTAACAAATCCAATTTAACTTTTTTGAATGATCGTTCTTTTCTAACAATATATGATTAAATTCCACAGAATTCATTAAGGAAAATATTTTTAAAGAAAATAATCTTATTGTCTATATCAAAATCTTACGAAAAATTAAATATATATATATATATATATATATATATATATATATATATATATTAATTTTTCAATTTGCGAATTGAGTCCTTTTTTTATTTCTGTATAAAAGATTTTGTTTGCTTATTTTATACTTCAAATGAGATAGTTTCTAAAATGAATGAGTAAATTAAATTATCAAAGGAATTTGTTACAAAATAAACAACTTTGTAAAAATGTGACACTTTTTACATGCTTTTAATAAACCTTAGTTTATATATATTCTAGTATCTATTATTATAAATTTCAAAAACTGGTAAATGGTAATATAATCACTCCAATGCATTTTATAGATTTAGAAGTTTGCTAAAGCCGCGGAACTACTCATATGACATTCAAATTGAAGAGTTCTTACAATAACACATTTCTATACATTTATGTAGTAAAGTAATATTGTTGTTTAAATGTAAAGTACCGTCAAATAGGGTGAATAGGAACAGCGGGATGAATAGGAACAGCGGGATGAATAGGAACGAAACTTCCCGGTCATACAAATAATTTCATTATAAATATATGTGAGGATATTTTTAGTTGCCAATTTTTTTATAAGAAGATAATAAAATTAAGTGTTGAGAAATTCAGTTTTGATATGTTTGCACTAATACTGAGGAATATAAAAAAAACTTCAAGAGGATCCTCAAAAACCTCATTTTTTCAACATCTACAAAACTTTGTATGTAACTACAGTATTTTTCGTATTATAAACCTAAGAGACGGTATTTTTAATTAATGATAGACCTGTAAACTATATGCTGTATTAAATTCTACTTATTTTTAAAAACATAATGAAAAAATGAAAAATGGCTTGTAACATACCGGATTGTAGAATTACGGGGTGAATGGGAATACGTTTTCTCTCATGGTTTATTATTCTACACAATAATAGTTTCATGTAATATATGAAAACATACGTATAAATGTGTATTGTAACAATATTTTGTTCGTTCTAATTACTTGAAGAGTTTAAAGATGCCAAGAAACTACTAGGTTAAACAAAAAAGTCAACGCCTAATCCAACAGAGATGAAACACACATTAAAAGAATTAAAAAATCGCAAATTAGTTAGAAAAATTGCACAGAATTATTCTCTGACAACCACAACATTACACAAACATCTCAAAATGAAAAACCAATTAAGAAACAGAGAGATGCAAACAGTACTATGGGCTGGGGATGAGGGCGTACTAGTAGATCATATTAATACATGCAGCGATTGGGGCTATTCAATAGATTCACTTACCCAATGACTACTAGTAAAGGATAACACAAAACAGGGCTCAATTCGTATTAAATTCTACTTCTGCAATTCGAATATAATTTCTTAAAATAAATTTTAATTTTTCTTGATTTCAAAGTTGTTTTCTAATTTTTAAAAAAGCATATCTTTACTTGTACATAAAATATAGGTTTGGTTTCACAGTAAATATGTGCTCGTATTCCTCCCTTATCATTATTATCTGTTTTTATTAACCCTATTAAAGTTTGAATCGGAATAAATAATGATTGTAACATTTGTTCCGATTCACCCTTATCTGCGGGGTGAATGGAAACACCATTAAAAAAATAAACAATATATATATATAAGCAGTAAAAATGTTTCGTTTTTGCTTAAAAAGTTAAGAACAAAACAAGACCGAAATTGCTAGTAGAAAAATAAAAAAAATTAAAAAATCAGTTGTTTTTTTTTAATGTTAAAGTTGAAAAGTGTTCCGATTCACCCCATTTTACGGTATTTCATTCTTATTTGTGTAAACTTCATGAAATTCATGCAGGCACAAACTACACTCTTTTTTTATCGATCAGATATTATCGAAAAACAAATAACGAAATATTACTTAAATACAAGAAAAAATGTTCAATAAAATATCAAAAAGTCTTTTACGGAAGGAATCGATTTTTTTTTATTTTTTATTTATTTATTTATTTTTTATTTTTTTTTTTTTTATGAATGATTGCTCTTTTTATACAACATCTGATAAAATTCCATAGAATTCATTAAGGGGAAAAATTAAAGAAAATAATATTTCACACTGACAATAAAACCTAAACAAAGTTTTAAATTCATATTCATTTCATTCATTTTAAATTCAAATTTAATTTGACTAAAAGTTAATAAACAAAAAACATATTCCAGTGTGTGAAATATGACTAAATATATTTCAATTAATTCTTGATCATCTGATTTATATCGTTGAAAATAAAAAACACAAACAACATTTCACACGTAATTATGTTTATATATACATATAAAAAATTAATCTCAGTCGTACATTTCTTCCATATTTATATAAACTTATGATATACGTGGAAGTACAAACTATGATTAAAGTTACAGTTTTATAGAAAAAACATTATGGTTAACCAAATAAAAAATATTTATTATTCAAGCAAAGAAAAACACATTTCACAATCAATCATAAATAAAAAAAAGTAATAAATCTTTTACGGAAAAAATATAATTTAATTTGTTTTAATGATCGCTATTTTCAAACAACATCAGATTAAATTCCACAGAATTTATTAAGGAGAAAAATAAAGAAAATATCTTACTCTGACAATAAAACTTACACAAAATTTTTTTTCACATTCATTTCAGTTTGACAAAAATTTAAAAAACATATATCATATATCATATTTCAGTATCAGAAATTTGATAAAACATATTTCAATCAATTCTTGATCAGCTACTTTGTTTTGTTTAAAGTGAAAAAAATCGCATACGTGAATGCGTTTATATATAAAAGAGAGATAAGTAAGCAATTCAGTGATATATTTCTCCCATATTTTATATAAACTGTATGACATACATGGAGAACACAAATTTTAATTAAAGGTATAGTTTTATTGAGGAAATATGACAAAGCAAATAACGAAATTACTTTTTATTCAAACACAGAAAAACACATTGTGCAATAAATTATCAATAAAAAATGTAATGAATCTTTCACGAAACGAATCTAATTTAACTTTTTTGAAGACCTCTCCTTTCTAACAACATCTGATTAAATTCCACAGAATTCATTAAAGAAAACAAAATAAAATAACGTCATTGCCTGTGTTGGAATCTAGCTGAAAGTTAAGAAATTATCTTTTTACAAATATCCAATTTCTAATTTACATCCTTGTTTTTTTTTTTTTTTTTTTTTTTTTTTTTTTTTTTTTTTTTTGTGAAAAAGTTTTTTTTTTTTTTTTGTTTTATTCTTTAAATGAGATAAGTTTCTAAAATGAACAAATAAATTAAATTTTCACAGAAATTTATTAGTAAATGGACAATTTTGTAAAAATAAATTTTTTTTTTTTAATTTTTTTTTTTTTTTTGTTTTATGACAGAACTTTGATTTATTTTAGGAATTTTTATTAGAAAGTTATGTATCGTATACATGAAAAACTACTCCATTAAAATTCATGACTTTAGATTTAACCGAGGAGCTATATACATCACAATTCGAATCAATATACAGAGGCGGTCAAAAGTTTCCGGACAGTTAGTTTCTTCGATTTATTTACCAATTTCAGGATTTGGATTGGACCAAAGATTTCAGGAAAGAAAAAGCACAATTGCTTCAAAAGTTAGGAATATGTGAATGACGTCTGACCACGTGATCATTTTGATTGGATACTAAAGATGCTTCGTGCAAAGGGGTAGAATTCGAAGTTCGCGTGTGCAAAAGTTTCCGGCCACTTATCATTCTTTAGTTTTTTTCCTATCGGTAAACTGTTTTTTGGTTGTGTTTATGAATGAATCAGCGTGTATAGAATATTCTAAATTCAAAATTGAAAAGTTCAACAATTATTGTTCGTAAAGTAGTGATTAGTTTGTCGCTAAAAGGCCAATCTTCAAGAGATATTGCGGCAAAGTTATCGATCGGTTATATTGACAGTAAACGATATTTAAAAATTATATAAAGATGGCCGTGGCCTTCAGGACTTTCAAAGTTCCGGGAGACCCCGGAAAATGACTATTTCGGTGGACAGAATTATCAGCAGAAAAACAAATGGTAACATACATGAAAATTCCTTTGAAGGATACTGCGATTTAAGGAATGGAAATATTGCTGAAATAAGTTGGTCTACCATGTCAAGATGCTGACGCTATACAGATTTTTTTGGAAGAGTTGTTTTTCAAAAATGTAAAAAAAAAAAAAAAAAAAAATTAACGTACCTGACAGGCGTTTTCCAAAAAACACAAAGTCTGGTCAAGTGAAATTTTTCCATCAATCGAATTCGAAACGGTTTTGGAAGTGATGGCAGACACAATGTCCCATGACCTAACAACAAAAGATACGATTCTATCTGTGTTATTCCTACAATGAAGCATGGCGGAGGACACGTTATTCTGTGGGGAATATTTTCTTCAAAAAGTGTCCCTCTGTTATTTGAAATCCATAGCCAGATGAATGATGCAATGTATAAGGATATCTTGCAAGATCATTTTCTGCCTTATTAGAGAAAAAAAATTGGTCACAACTATTTTTCTTAACATGATAACGACATAAATAATGTATGCAAGCCTCGAAAAGCAATGGTTTTTGCACAAAAAATTTCGTTTTTGAAATGGCCAGCCCAATCGCCCAACATGAATCCAATCGAAAATCTTTGGAAAGAAATTGACAAAAGTCTGTGGAACTATAAATATTCCAACTCAGCTAAAATATCCCCAAAATTGCGAGAAATGTGGAAAAAACGTACCTTAAGCGATTTTTAACTGTAATTGCACACTCTAAAAAAAATGTGTAAATTTACACACAAAAATGTGTAAATCGATGATACAAAAACGACATGTCTATATGTGTAAATTTGTGTGTAAATTGCGTCAAATGTGTAAATTTCAGAATACACATTTTAATGTGTAATTTGATGATAAGTCCAAATGTGTAAAAGTTATCTGATAACTCTTGAAATACACATTTTAATGTGTGAATTGCACTGAAATACACATATTTCTGAGCACTATTTTTACACATACATATGTGTAATATTCTTTTTTTACATATATTTTTGTGCAATAGGAAAATACCTACAATGTTGTGTAATATGCAAAATACACATGTTTTTGTGTTATGTACAGAATGCACAGATTTTTGTGTAATATTCTGTTTTTACACATATGTCTACATAACATGGAAAACACATTTTTGTGTAATATTTAAAATAGACAGGTTTTTGGGTACAAAGATTTACCTTATTCTTTGATGTGTAAACTGCGAAAAAGTTTTTAAAATAGCAAAACAAAATTACATGAAGTACAAATTCGTATATGCTTGACTTGTTTCTAAGTACGCGATCGTAATTATGTAAATACGTAATAACTATAGTTGTCATTCAATCCTTCCGTCTGTCTATCTGTCCGTTCGCATACAACAACGCAAAAACTACTTATCCGAATTGTTTGAAATTTAAAATACATAACTCTTGCATAATTTTATCAAGTCATTTCAATTTTTATGAAAATGAGAGGAATAATTCAATTATAGAGACAGTGAAAAGCGTTCCCTTGCATAACGGCCAATGTATAAAAATAGTTTCAAGTGCCTTTTAATAATGTTACACGTTTTCGAACATAATAAAATTGACATGCATCTATGAAGTATATACTACAACATAAATTCTGTATAATCTGTAGTGCAGAGAATCGTTTTAATTAATTTACAGGGCCATACTAAAATATTCCATTACATTATGGTAAAGAAGGAAACATTGTTTGGGACGCGTTTTAATTATATTAAAATATTTCACATTTTATGAAATTGATGCTTATGTTGCTGAGATTCGTTAAAGATTACTTATTTTATAATAGAAAGCAGATATATAGTGTTTACAAAGACAAAGAAAACATTTCGGATACTTAAACAGTATCCGAAGTACTGTCTACTATTACACTAAGATCTGAATATCTTTTTTAACTTCTTTATAGTACGAAATGCACCTGATTTGCTTTGTTTAACGCACATTTTCCAACTTGTTTCTTTCTAACAGATTTGTAATCTTAAAACAAGAATTATTTACGCTCAATCAAGAAACAGGGTCGTTTCAAATTGTAATCTATTATCTTTCTGTTATTATAATCTATTTTCTTTATTTTTCTTAATCTGTTTTCTTTCTGAAATTATAATATATTATCTCCTTCTGTTTGCATATATACAACGTGATGACAGAAAGGATTAATTCATTTTACATAAGGGTTTGCAATTTTTTGATTATTAAAAAAATAACTTTAATAATAGGTTGTAGATATTACATTCTTATTTATGAAATTATACATTTAAATCAATAATAACTCTTGATACATGATTTTTAAAAACGGTCATTAATTGTTTATATCTTACAGAACTGAATTCTGTACTCTATTTTGCCTATAATGTAAAATTTTTATGTTCGTTTTTTTTTTTTTTTTTTCTTTTTTTTTTTCTTTTTTTTTTTCAAAAATGTAATTTTTGGCTGGATTCTGTTGCCAAAGCCACTATAACACTGATACTATCATAAATAGTACAAGGGATTAGAATTATTACTATGCAATTTTTAGAATAAAATGAGGTGAAAAATTTATTTTTAGCAGTGTATTAAAAATACAGGTTATTTTTTATAAGACACAATAAAAAAAGAATAAGGAATGTGAATCCAGTAATGGAACCTCACAAAAGTAATAGATTTTATAACAATAATTAGAGCCAGAATTTAATGAAGGCATGCTATTAAAAAATATATTTGCTTCAAATAAATTTAACAAATTAGCATAGCAATAATTAATGAAATATTTTGAGAACTGTTCACTGTTTAAATAAATCATTGTAACTATCACAATATCAAAATTTTAATTATTTTAGATACATTGTTTAAAATTCTAAATGTCAGGGAATTACAGTTATCAAATTATTTATATATTGGAAGGTTTAGATGGATAAAAGAAAATATGAAAAAAAATTTATTTTAGCACAAATTCGTTTACTTCCCTCTATTTTTAACAAATAACACGTTGAGCGCCACTCAGTCTCCGGTGACAGATGTGGCACAATAGATGCAGTTAATTTTTCAGAATACAATTGATTTTTAACAATTTCTGTAACTTAATTGTTTTTATTTAATTGGGAATTATTAGATTTAATTGAGCGCCCCCCGACCTCAGTAACACACGCTTCTTAAATTCTTAAAAATAAATGAAATTTTGCAAATAGTCATAAGTACATAAAATTCAAAATTTTCTTTCTTACGAAACATGAACACATGCAAATTTTGCAAGGAAAGAAAAATGACAGTATTAGTTTTTTAAATGAAGACAACTCTTAGCAAATTCATTCAAATTTTCCTGAAAATCGATGGAACTTTGAAATATTATTTTCTGTGTCTTGATTAGGAGCATAAAAAATAATTTAGATTTTAAATCATGTAGAAAGGAGTTAATGAAATACATATACATAAATTAAATTGTTAATAAGTATTTTTTATTAATCAAAAATTTTGAAGCTTGTCCATTACCTTCCCATCTAGCCTATATATACCTCATATGCATGTTGTACATATCATATATTTCATATTCATACATTTTATAATGCGATATGATTCATATATGAGTTAAATCTCTGTTTAAAGTAGAAACTATTGGGATGTGATAATACATGTATAGTAATTATGTTAACTATTGGTTAAATTACTTTTAAAACCCAAAACTTTTAAAATTTAAAGAAACATAATTTTAACCGCATAGTTTTAAAAAGGAAAAAAAAATCTGATTTAAATACCATTTAAATGAATAAATCGTTGGCATGCGGCCTTTTATTTCAACAAAATAAAAATTAAATTTAGTAAAGTTTATTGAATTGATAAAAGCTAAATGAATGTTAGTCATTGCTTTTATAAAATGTTTATGTGAAATTAACTAAAACTAAAAATATTAACTACAAGAGAAAGCTGAGAAAATACTTTTTCCTTACCTATTTCTTATGACCTTCCTCTGTGTTAAACTGGGATAATCCAAATAGAAATACGTAGATTCTTTCGTAGAATTATGTCCGAATACAGTACAATGACATTAATGAGCTCTTTTTTAACTACATTACTGACACTGTACCTTTTCGGACTGTCATGTAAAGTATCCTTTGGCCGCATTCTTGTAACATTTTCCTAAAAGTTTTAAAATTCATGCGAACTATATACGTTTATGAAAGAACAATATATACGAGCAAACAAAACGTTCTTTATTCCAAAGACTAACTGTTTTAATCGTCTGCAAGTGAATTTATTGCCGAACAGCGCAGATGTGAAACGCAGATGTTGTTTTCCGTTTATTTATACAAGGGTAGATTTGGAAGTTAAACGCACGTTATTTTCATAAAAGTGGCTCTAATTAAAATTTTCGGTTTAAATTTTTTTTAATGCATTTCACTTTTGTTTTTATTCAATTTCAAAAAGTTTCCTGTTAAAATGAATTGTAGAGTTTCTTTTTTATAAATTATTATATTATATTAGTCATAATTTGGGTTATGAATTAAAATATTGTCTTAATACATGTATCAATTACAGAGCAATCCAACTATTAACGCAAGTTAGAATACGGACAAACAAACCGTATTCTTAAGCATTTTCAACAATGTTGTAAAGTATTAAAACGACTAATAGGTTGAAATTTGACTTTTAGAATTTTATACCCAAAAGACGATAGCAAATTATAATTCTTTTGTACAGCCCTGTATTTTGTCTACTATTTTTGCATAAGGTTATGCCACTATTTAGCTATGATTTAATTAAAACAAAAACACGTTTAAATCTAGTGAACTTACATTTCCAGAGGAAATCTTACATAGGCAGCCATGTATCAAATTCTTTCGGTGGTCCTGTATATCATTTTTCTCCATATATATCTTAGCTTATTAAATGCAATTCTGTGTAAAAATGTAGAATTTATTTTAAAACCACCTTTAAGCTACTTCCGTTCATGTACTGTAATCTGTGTACTTTCTGCTGTGTTACCCTGTACAAGATCTACAGCATTTTTACACAGAACGCAATATGCAAAAATCAATTTTAAAACTCATATCTCAATTAACAAGAAAGAAAAATTATGCGTTAAGGATAGATTACGAAACACTTTCCAACACTTCCTGAAATCTTTAACAAAACTTCATTATTTAGGAAAATAACGTGTTAATGTCCATAGCCAAATATGTATTTCAATACTTTTGAACAGCCCTGTATTTAATCTTTCTGTTGATGTATATACTATATAATAAGAAAATTTAGTTAAGCAAGAAAACGCTAAACTTTCGTTAAATTTATTTATTAGCAATTCATACTAATGGATAAAAACGTACTTGAATACTTTTGATCAACCCTGTAGTTTACCTAGTACCTATATTACAGTCCAATATTTACCTAAAATCTATTTTAAACTAAAACACTCTTAAATAACATTTCCAGAAGTTATCATCGAATTGTGACCACGTATCCAGTACTTTACATGACCCTATATATCATTTTATCTATATTCTACAAACATTTCTGAGTAAGCGGTTCAACATAAAAATGTATAACTTATTTAAAAACCACCTTTTAATAAATTACGCTCGTATTCAGTAACCTTTACGAGTTCCTTTGTGTAACCTTGTATATAAACTATAGAATTTATACACACTATGTTATATGCATATATTTAGGGAAACTTAAAAACGCATATCATAATTAAAAATGCATTTCATCCATCCATCAACCATCATCGATAATACACAGTACTTCAAATAGAATATACTATTTGAAATCTTTTGTATCTCCCTGTAAATGCTATGCACTTCATATTATGACTCAGCGTATCAGTATATCAATTTTATTGTACACGAAATCGTTTAACATTATTAATATATCTCGCAAATAATCCCCCGCCCTTTTGTTCTTGCATAATGGAATTCTTTCGTGTGGCCCTGTAAATGAATAATAACTATCATTTATACTGCATTTTTTTAAATACATATTTTAACATACTTTGCAAATGCATATAAATTTAAATATGTTTGGCAGGGTGTTACACCTTTAAAACTCATTCGAAACTATTTTTTCCCATAGGCCGTAATGTAATGGTAAATTTGAAATATCCCTGTAAATAAATTAATCATGATAGAAACTTCATTTTCAGTAGGGTTTGTGTTAACGTGAACATCAATAACATCTAAAATTTGCATGGAAATTTGAGTATATTTAGGAGAGTTAGAGCGCGGACAGATGGACAGACAAAACGAATGCATAAACATTTTTCAGTTTTGTCGGAAAGTCTTCTAATACATTTTGAAACTGTCTTTTAAAATTTACATATTTATAATTATGTAAAACACTCCAATTCGCGTAAATACACGTAATCTTTAACATTTACACACTTCTGTGTGTCTATTAACTGATAAAAACTTACGTACTCATTCTAATAAACAAAATACACATAAAAACAGGCAATTTTTTGTACGAAATGTGTAAATTTTAAAACAAGTGGGTGATTTCAGAAATTTACACACTTCTCTGAGTAAACATTATTATGCTTAAATTAGAATAACACTTCAAATCATGTAAATTC
Organism: Maratus speculifer; assembly: GCA_964019185.1. Taxonomy (NCBI): domain Eukaryota; kingdom Metazoa; phylum Arthropoda; class Arachnida; order Araneae; family Salticidae; genus Maratus; species Maratus speculifer. The sequence goes on along the minus strand of OZ025290.1, from coordinate 427,939,585 downwards.
AGGCATTTTTCGGAATTTACACACTTGTCTGAGTTTATCAAGTGATAACAAATTACACACTTACTTTCAGACGCTAAATACACACAAAAACAGGTAAATTTCCGAAAAAAATGTGTAATTTTTATTACAGGTGTGTAATTTTACAAAATTACACATATATGTGTGTAAAATTAGCCAATATACACATTTATTTTTTACAGTGCATGAATGTCAAGTTGCTGCGCCGCGTTATTTATTACTAAAGGTTAAAATAGTGATACGATAAAACACAAGTTGTTGATCACAGTAATTTTCTATTACAATACCACTTTTTTACAAATTTGCAAAGGTGGCCGGAAACTTTTAAGAACATGCCTTTTTCTTTATATTTAATTTTGTCAATTAAATGTATTGATAGTTACATGTTCTTCCATAAGTAAGTTCCCAACTATTAAGTCAATAAAATGTATAAGTATCATTTTGCGATTCCTCTTCATGTGAGTATACTTACAAATTAATTGAAAAAATTTTGCTAGCCAGAAACTTTTGACCACCAATGTATATGTATTTGAAAAAGTTTTAGCCAAATACTCAGTAAAATTGTATAGTAAAGTAATTTTGATGTATAGTTTAAAATATGTATGTAAAAATAATGTAAATTGTATATAAATTTTACTATATGTATGTAAGTTGTACAAATCTTTTGTTATGTATTTCTTTTAATAATTTTAATGATTAATAATTTGAAATTAATTTAATTAAGGTTTAATTACACGAAGGTTTAATTATACTAATTAATGATTTTCTAAAAAGGTGACCTGGCATACATACATTGCTGGATAATAAAAAAAATATATATATTATGTATATCCACTTAATATTACACAGACATTTTCCTAAAATGGTTTGTTTAATATAGTAATGAGTATAATAATAAATAATAATTAGCTAAAATAATAAAAAATTTCATACAATTATACTTTAAAATACAAACTTATTCGAAAATTTCAACAAAAATTTGAAAAATAAATAAATAAATTATCAGTACGTATTTAAAATAAGGTAGACATTATAAAATACAATATAATACAAAATATTAAGTCTCTATTTTAATTAATTTTTGACCATATGATGCAAGTAAGGTAAAAAAAATCGATGTTTTGAGTTCGAGTTTATTTCGAATTTGTATCGTTCCACATGTCTTATCATAAAACTGGTTTTAATCAAAGAATAGACATAATTTTTTATTTTTAAAGTTTCGAAACAAGTGATTCTTAAATAATAGAAAAAAATTGAGTTTTAAAAATGTTTTAACGGACCTCCCCCTCCCCAACACACACTTCTCTCATTTTTTATTTTTATTTTTTCACAAATTCAACCTTTGAAATTTGTCTACTATTTTCTTAAAAATATGTGACTGGAAAATTACACCTTTACCAGAATAAAGAATTTAGCTCACAAAATGAAGTTAATATATTTATTCAAATTAACTGGTATAAGTTATGCAGAAATTGCTTTCGATTTATTTTAAAAATATAATTTAAAATTTGCATTTATTGCGGTAGAAGATAAAGCAGTACGGTTTAAAGATAGGAAGCATCTGACACAAAATACGTGAAAAATGACCTAATTTTCATACGTTGCGCAATATATTTTACCTAACTTCTTAGTGTCTTTTAATATTCTCCATCACGAACTTTTTGTGTGGTTGATTAGATTAGCATTCTATACGGAACTAAGTGCATTAAAATTTACTACTTAAAGAAATAAAACTGAGTATTTTATTTGTATTTTTTACATAACTATGAATGTAGCATTTTTGGAAAACTTTATATTAGGATTTGATTTCGATAAACTAAAACAAAACATTAGAAAATGTATATAAATGTTATATTTATATTTAAACAAAAGTATTATTTTAATCAAAATGTTAAAAATAAAGATAAACAATACAGATATAACTCAAAGTAAATATTTTAATAATGCTGAATTAGAAGTTTTTAGATAAATATTCTAAATATAAATATGATACATTGAAATGAATCCTATTTTTATAAAATTGTCGAATATGATTTATCTATTGACTTTTAGTTTTTGGTTTATATAGTTACAGTATTTATATTAATTCAATCAAAAAACGCTGAATTTCGTTTATATAGTCATAGTATTTATAATATTTCAATCACAAACGTCAAAATTTCGCTGAATTAAAAAAATAATAATAAGTAGAGTTTAGAAAGTTCCTTTTACTATTAATATTTTAAAATTGAATATATGAAAGAAGAATTATTAATGATTGGATTAATGTTTTAGAAATTTATTACAATTGATTTTAAATTTATAACATTAATTTATATATATGGATACACTAAAATGGATTATTTGTAAATAATCAAATCATTTTTGCAATTCATATTTTTCTAAATTATAAAAAAGTGTAAAGGATAATTTACAAGAAAATTTTGGAAATTGACCTTGGTTATGGTTTGATGCTAGCCGTAGTGGGCGGAACTCAACCACTATTACATGATGCAGTCTGAGATTCAATAAGCTTCCCGTTATTCTAATGTAAGTGTCGTGCAGACGGTTACACGTTTGCTGATTATAAAATCACAAATTCTGCACTACTACTGAAAATCCCATTAAATGTGAGGTACGTGATAAAATAACTTTGGTTAAAAAACTGTCATTGACAGAAGACACGCTGACATCTGGTGTTCTATTCCTGCATGATAACGCTCGTCCTCATAGTACTTAGCGAATACAGGAGTTTTTGCATCAACTTTAGTAAGACGATTTTAATCAAACTCTACAAGCCAGACTTCGCACATTTTTACTGCTATCTGTCCACCGAATTTACCAATATGTATTCGCCCAAGGTGGGTATTATTTCATATCGTATTTGTCATAGGATTATGTGCTCATGAATACTATTTCATATTACGCTTTAGTTAAAGTCAAAATAGGCATTGTCCTCGCAGATTAATAGCAAAACATTGCAGCATTATTCCAGGAATACCTGTTCAATTCCCTTGTTGGTCATTTTTTACTTTAGTGCATTACGTATAGGTGGAACTGAGAAAATTTTCCTGCATTTTAATATAAAAGTTTCTACAAATAAGCTAACTGAATATAAACTAAGTAATTTATGGATAAATTTTATTGTGTAAGTTTCAGTTATGTTAGAAAGGCAGTTAATTAAACACAATGCCTTAAAATAATATGATTGCTCCAAAATATAACCAATTTTAACTAACCAAATGATCACGTTTAAAAAAAAATAAATTATTAAAATGGCTGTTATTAACTTAGTTAAGAGGAGAAAACACTCATTTGAATATTTAAACAGTCATGAATTTTAACTTCTAAACAGTTTGCAAGTTAATTCAGTCAAGTCAATTGATTTTAGGCTTACAACCATACTTACGGAACTAAAAAAGTTATTTCAAAGTAATTTTGTATTCAAACAATTAAGAAGATAGTTGATGTGAAATATAACTGCAGTTAAACATAAATTGTGTGAGCAAAGTTAAATCTTGAGAAAATCTAACTTAGAAGACAAAAAAACTTCTTGAACCACCATAAAATAAATAAAATAACGCAAGGCCTTTCGATAGAACTTAGTCTATCTTCATCAGGCGAAGAGACGCACGTCTTTTCCGCCCGTATCCGGCTCTGAGGGTTAAGTCCTGATTGAGCCGATTTCAGGCGGATGAAGTAAAATAAGGGGTGAGAGGTATATAAAGAGTTTTTTCTCCCTGAGCTGTGTGGGGTTTTTAGCTATTGTGGCCAGCCGCTTTGTCCGATGACAGTGATGGAATGCTTAGTAATCGTTTGCATGTTTGTCATTACTTCTTTTATCATCTAAAGTGATTCTATTCACATAAAACGAGGCGACCTTTTTTGCTTTTTTTTTTGTTTTTTTTTCTTTTCTCATTTTAGTTTCTTATTAACGATAACGTTGTTTGTAGGGATTTTGGGATTTTTATCTAAATTTTAATTTAGAATGATTAAAAGAAAAAGACCCAATTAAATATCGATGGAGTCTTATTTGGATCTAATGATAGTAACAGTTATATGCAATGTGACGATGATGGGTGGCCCAAAGAAGCAAATTTAAATTGTTCTTTTATTAATAATCATGATTCCGATGAAGAAATTATGAATGATATAATGGAAGAAGACAATAATTAATTTACAAGAGCAGATGGGGATTATTTGGTATTAAATGAAGCCGTAGCTGATGAAGACACAACCATAGAAACAAACTGTGATACAGTTAATGAAGAAAACATTTTATTTAGTTGGTAGGAAATTTAGCAGAGAAACAATAAAAAATAAATTATTGCTCTAAAATATTAAAAACCTGTTGCATCTGCAGATAATCACTAATCCATAACTATAGTAATATATGTAGTAATAAGTAAATTATTATAATAAAATGTATTCATCCTTTTTATATAAAAATAAATTAGTCTCAAAAAATTAATGCATTCTGCAAACATTAACATGAAACGAACAATGATTAATGTGAATATTTTAAATCCTTTTTCTTCAAATATTTTAAAATATCTTTGAATTCGAATTGCAACAAGTTTCACCTTGTGTACTCTTTTATATTAAATTTCATACTATACACCTTTTTATAGATAATTTTATAAAATCAACAACATTTTTTAAACACACAGAAAAGTTATATAAAGTCTGAAAAAAAGTTATATAATTTAGTAATTTTAAATAAATTAATAAATAAGAAAAAAAGTTATGATTTTAACATTGCGTGAAAAGGCTCTCCCCCCTCTCCACTCACACACACATCTTCATCTGTGTGGAAAAACTTGGAAACATAAACAGTAACTTTTAAAATTAGCATTTACATTTACGAATAAAAAAATAACATTTTAGTAGCAAGATTGCTGAAACTAAATTACAGATAATAAACCAAGGTGAATAATTAAACACATACATTAGTCACCAACAGTGATAAACCCAGGAGATGACAAGCAGAAATTTCTATCGCCTATTTTTTGAGGAACGTATTTTGAACTTTACCAGTTTAAAGATATAGATAATAATCAATTTCGGCAAATTGTCCAGTGTATCAAAATCGAGGCCTTCTGCTTTGTATATTTCTGATATTGTTTTAAATACTTTATTATATATTTCATACATCGATGTATTCTCACATACAGAGAGTAAATCTTGCAGAGCCAATTTACTGACGACCGATCAAGAAATATGAATTTTACAGCATCGTTTTCCCAACGAAATATAGATTCTAGTTTCTATAAAGTCTTGAATTTCAAACTCTTTTGCTGCAATAACGAGGCAGTTCTTACCTTTACATATTATATAACAAGCGTTACAGTACTTACAATGCGATATTCATAAATGTATAATAGGTTTCCTGTTTGTGGTCTCGTCGGCAGTAATTGTTGCCGCATAATCTCTTATTTTTGCATCACAAGAAAACATGGAAGTATTTCGAGCCTGAAGATCACGAAATACATACTATAATACATTTAGAGCATTACAAAGAATCACTCAGTAGGTCGCAGTTTTTTGACCATCTAAGTATCGATATAATTTTTTTTGTTAGAACAGATACGAAAATTTTTTTCCGCCAGGCTTTACAACTCAATGACATTCACATCCAAGCATTATTTGTTAGTAATTTATTTAATAAATATTTACAAAAATAGTTTCAGAAAACAACATTGACCTCTCAACAACGTAAATACTTTTTGAGTACGAAAGAACAAATCTGAACGTGGTCCGATAACAGTGAATTTGATTCTCCTGGATGATACATTTTTTTCTTTAAAAGGTAGAAACGCACACTGAACCCAAATAAAATAATATTCCTATGAAAGCTTATAAGGAGTAGTATCATTGCATGTGAAAACTAATTGGGTTCATCGAGCGCTTCATAAAAAAAATAACTCAAAGACGCAAAAAACGACAAAAATGTCGAAAAAAGCCGAAACACTCTATTTTGGGGCTATAATTTCCATGACTTACCATTTTATTTATCATGAAAAGCTTACACTAAATAAAAATACATATGTTTAACTATGGAAAGCCACTGAACAAATACCGGAATTCGAAACTTTTTTTTCGGGTATATCATGGGCGAAAAATAGCCCTTCTTAGCCCACCTCCTTTGTCAAATGATCGCAAAAAACCTCGCCACTTTGGTGAAGGAATCGCTGAAAAAGCGCGAATTTCGATAAAGATTTGCTGAAAAAAGCGATTTTCGTGAAAGGATAGCAAAAAACCGCGAGTTTGGTTAGAGGATCTGGAATAAAACTTAGATTCCCGTCAGTGGATTGCAAAAAAACAAGATTTTCGTCAAATAATCACAAGAAAAAAAACTAGTCGTTCGGGGCCACCGTAATACTTATCAATCACTGTTTTGAAAACTATATGAAAATGAAACAAGCGTAAACTATTTATAAAATGCATTGCGATTCCAAAAATAAAATTAAATGTCTATTTTTTTTAATATACATAGTATAATTTAATATACGTTTTCACAAATTGTATAAAACGCTAAACTACTCAAGGAGTACCGAATCGTATAATATCAAATATAATACCGGTCGAATAATTTTGAGCAGAAAAGAATATATCTATCTGTCTATCTATCTATCTATCTATTTATATATATATATATATATATATATATATATATATATATATATATATATATATATATATATATATATATATATATATATATATATATATATATATATATATATATATATATATTAAATAATCACCTTAAAAGTATATGCTCTTAATTTGTACTGTAGAAGTGTTAGATGGAACTTTTAAAAAATTTTCTCAAAAATTCATGAATTTTAAATTTTTAAAATGGATATGAACCTTGTCCTAGAATAAGCAAATTCGATTTTTCTATTTCAATTTATTGTAATATATAGTACCAAAATAATTGCATTATAATGAAAATAATAAAGTACAAATATTCTGAATTATTGTGATGTTTTCATTTTATTTCATCTATAGAATGTTTGTCGAATTTTATTTTCAGATTTTAATTTTTTAGGGATATGAGGTTCTTTGTATCATTTTGACTATTTTTTATTAGTCGGTATTTTTTTTTATCATTTTTTTACCAAGATGCTTCGCGAACAGCATTGAAAACATTTTTTTTCACACATTATAATTTATAAACTCATGTATCCTACAAAATATATAGAGTAAGAATGCAATGTGGAAAGGGATAATTAATGTTTACTCTAGAATTAATACTCCAAACAAATAAATGTATCAATATCATAGAGTCATAGGAATCAGTTATATTAGAAGTTATTATCACTATGGGTCAAATGAGTCCTTATCAACTGTGGGAATCTCAGTTGATTCCGATATCAACGAAAGAAAGGAGAGAAGGAGAAGATTAACCAAACCATACATCAAGGTGACATTTCAGCCACGCCTCACGCATTTACAAGTTAAGAAATGGAAATGGGAGAAATGGACAGGTCTATTTTCCCAATCTCGTGCATTTAAAAACCAGGAACTTGAAGGTAGAAATTTCTTCACTGGTCTAGGTGTTAAAGAGTATTTTAAATAATCATTATCAAGTTGTTAAGGTAAAGTACCCAAATATGAATCTACTTTTCATGTATTTATTTTATTATTTCCAAAAGCTATTTTTTTAAACAAAAAAATTACCTTTTGTAGACCCGTTTCTTCCCTATATAATTCTGGGGTCAAATTTGTTAAAAAATTAATACAGCTGAAAAAAATGTGTGGTGAGCCATTTGTAGGTTTTAGAGAAAAGGGTTATTATGGTATAGACTTGGTCTGTAATATGACAGCCAGTGCACTCGCCCAAAAAATTTCAAAGAAACTCAAGATTACAGGGTATTAAAATAAAAAGACGCATCTGCATAATTTGGTTTTTGGAGTCTACGCGTACCAAAGCGGGATAAATCACAAAGAAACCCTCAGGTTTTTATCAATTTTACCAAAATTTTCACGTATTTAAATTTGTAAATATATATATATATATATATTATAATTTATAAACTCATGTATCCTACAAAATATATAGAGTAAGAATGCAATGTAGAAAGGGATAATTAATGTTTACTCTAGAATTAATACTCCAAACAAGCAAGTATATCAATATCATAGAGTCATAGGAATCAGTTACATGAGAAGTCATTATCACTATGGGTCAAATGAGTCTTTATCAACTGAGTGAATCTCAGTTGATTCCGATATCAATGAAATATACCGGTTCGAACGTTTCAAAATTGTTGTAGATGTAAATCCGGTAGATAAAATCTATCTACAAGAATTATTTCAAGTTCTAACTGAATCGCAAAAATCGCATTAAAGCGGCACCTACGGAACGATTTACTCTAAAAACTAAAGAATACTGATTTATATCAGGGTCTAACTGAATTTGAGTTTTGATGAAAATACGTTCATTAGTTCCTGCGATATATCTATTGCCATAATCATCAATAATGGCACATAGCAGCGCCACCTGTTGAGAAATTTAGTCTAAAAACTACAGAATACTAAATTATATCAGGGAATTTCTGAATCTGTAGTGTGATGGAAATTGGTGAAAATTAGTTCATTAGTCCTTGACGTAAAGCTATTGCTATAATCATGCATAATACCACATAGCAGCATCACCTGTTTTGCAATTTACGCCAAAACGTAATCAAAACTATTTTATATCAAGGAATAACTAAATTCAGAGGTTTATGAATATGCACCTATTACTAAAGACTGCATAGCAACGCTACCTCTTAGCCGATATGCACCAAAAACTAATCAGATCCAACTGATACCAAGATCTAATTGTATCTAAAGTTTTGTGAAATTTCGTGTATTACTTCTTGAGACAGACTGCCCACAAAAAATATGTCACATATAGACAGACAGGCAGTCTCACAGACAGACATTTTGTAAAAACATGTTTTTCGGGTTCTCTGACCTCTTAAAGGTGTAAATACGTAGAAAACAACAAAAAAAAGTGAAAATTACAAAAATTTTTACTAATGAGATACTTTTTTCTTGAAAATATAAGAGAAAGTAATAATGAAATGTAACTACACGACCGATATGAAAATTTAATAAGGAATCGAACTGTGATATTGGATTTTATCGAAAGTCTTATTTTGTTAAGGAAAAATACGATAAAAATAAAGCATCTTTTAATAACGCCGATATTTCCGTCTGTACGGATAACCTAAAAATGCGTATAAGAAAATAAATCCTGATTTAGATAAACATAGTTTGTACTTTCTTCTACTTTTACAAAAAGAAAGTTTTGGATTCATGAAAATTTTACAAATCCGGTTTTCGACGGATTTACACGTTTTAGGGGTGAGAGAACCTGAAATATTAATTTTTACAAAATGTCTGTCTATGAGTATGCCAGTCTGTCTCTGTGTATGTGACAAAAATTTTGTGGGAGCTCTATCTCGAGAACTAATGCACGGAATTTCAGAAAACTTTAGATTATGTTGGAACATGATATAAACAGATCTGATTAGGTGTTGGTGTATATTGCTCTACAGACCGCGCTGCTATGCTGCATTATTCACAATTTCCTTAATGACAATATATCAAGAACTAGTGCATGGATTTTCATAAAACTTTAGATTTAGTTCGTACTTTATATATCATGGTGCTGATTAAGTTTTGTCTTAAATCTCAATCTTTGTCTTATGTCTTAAGTAAATCTTAGGAAAACGGGACTTCGAAAAAAAAATTATTCAATATTTCCTTCTTGTAAAAATAGAAGAAAGTAAAAATTATCCGAGATGTTGTTTGAAATAGGAAAATGTACTTTGCTCATGCACCTATCGCCTCCAGTTTCATAATTAGGATGAGCGAAGCGAAACCTCTACTAGGCCACTCAAATTACATTTTGTCGTACACTTTACAAAAAACTATTCAGTATTTTGACTTGATATTATACACAAAAATAAATTATGATCTGCAGATTTGCACAATATTATTTTTTTTTTACAGAATAACCTTTAAAAAGTTATTATTATTAATTTATTTGCCATGTTTTTTCATTAAGGACGAATTTTTCGAAATTAAAAATGAAACGTATATTTTCAGAAGAAAAGAAATCATGGAGACAAATCAATTACAGGTCGAATCATGATTAATTAAATAAATAAAATGTATTTTCTTTTTTCCGCTAAAATTGTTTGCGCTGATGACACTTGCGCATATTAAAAGAATTGTGTTATATTTTTTTAAGTGGCAACAAAAGAACTATAAACAAATAAAATTAATTGTTAAATTCGTTATAAAACAAAAAATTTTTTGGATTATTGAATTAAGATATTATTGATTATAGTGAGTTATTTGAATTTCGAAGGTTGAAATTTGAACAAAATGATATATGTATTATTATTTTGGTATATGTAGTATTACTTTTAAATAGTTTATCGTGTTATTTTAAACAATTTTATATGTTTACGGCAAGAGGCTAGATAAAAGCGACGAGACAAAAATGTCATATACACATCACATTGGTGCAATTTTTTCCGACGCCAATTTGGCAAAAACCTCATTTTCGGATACCAGGTACCATAGATATTTTTAAAAAGTGAATAACAATAAATTTAAAAAAGTTTAATTTATATCTATAGAACAAAACAGTTTATATAATTTGAAAAAAGAAAGTAAAAGTAAATAAACAATTTATTAATAAATAAGCAACATCCGGGTTACCATGTCAAACAAAGTAACGACACTTGGTAACCAGTCAAGTACCCCGGTGCATATATGTCATTAACGTCTGAAAAAAAATAACGCCTATGTGGTGCGTATATGATATCTGTGCCAAAACGACAAAATGACGAATCTATTCTAACAGGGAATGCATGTGCTCGGAAAAATGCTTTAAATTTCGAAGACGCACAAAAAAAAATTTTAATTATATTTTTGTAAAATTTGTCATCGTGTTTAGTTTGGCATGCATATTCAATCTGACGGATCTTGTAGGATTTGCCATAAATGTTTAGTAAATAATTAACTAAATATTCTCTGTGTAACTAATAATATGGTATATGGATCCTGGTCCACATCCCTAAATATTGAAGAGTTTAACTTTCGTTGAGGATAAATTAATTGCCCAATTTTACCCAATTGTTATTGGTTATCGCATTAAATTTGTCAGCTTGAATACAGTGGGAAAATTATTAATTTTAATCAAGATATTATAGAATTTTGTACTTTATTACCTCATTCCATCGATATTATATCACAGTACATTTTTGGGTACTACTTGGTTATCTCGTTGACCAATTTCGCCAAATTATACAAATCGTCAAACTAATAGCCAAACTATACACATTGAGAAAATTTTTATTTTAATTAATGAAAAAGCAAATAATTAGTAAAAATACAAATAAAAAGTTTAGGTACTTCTATGTTATCCCGTCGACCAAAAAATTATCGCCAAACAATAAGATTAAATGCCAATAATGGATGATCGTGAATGTCACATTAAATGACATTAATTACGATACACGTGTTTGAAGCGCCATTAAGTGATTTTTATTTCGACTTTTTAATAATATTTTTATAAATACTCTACTAATTATTTACTTTTTCTTTATTTAAAATAAAAATTACGTCAATATGTGTAATTTGGATTCTAGTTTGGCGATTTGTTTAATTTGGCGAAATGGGTCGACGGGATAACAGAGTAGTACCACTAACTAGAATCATCTAATGGTGTTTTAAAATCTTTTATCGTGTCATTGAATGCGACATTCACGGTCATCTATTATTGGCATTTACTGTTATAGTTTGGCGATAATTTTTTGGTCGACGGATTACCAAGTAGCATCAATTGGTAATCTACTATTGTTTGGCACTACTTGGTTATCCCGTCAACCAATTTCGTCAAATTATGCAAATCGCCAAACTATTGGCCAAATTAAACAAATTAACGTAATTTTTATTTTAAATAACGAAAGAACAAATAAATTAATAAAACATTAATAAGAATACAAATAAAATTTCATATTAAAAATCACTTGGTGGCCCGGGATATAGTGGAAAATATACGAGGGTATCAACCTTATACTTTCTGGATTTTTTAAAGGAACACCGTATATCCTCTGCTTTTGAAGAAAGCTATAGTACATAGATTAATTTTGAAACACTATTATTCAATCGGTAAATTAATTATAACAGATGTAATTTTTCCATTTTTCAATTTTGGGTGAAAAAAGTCCGGGCCAGGATTCGAACCAGGGATTTATTGGCTGAAGCTCTACCAACTTTCTAGGATATACTCTCTGTATTGAGCGTATATCCTCTGTTTCGTTTACGACTACGCCACTGTATGATGGTGTAACGAACACGTGATACGAGTTTAATGTAATGTGAATGTGAAATTTTTTATCATCATTATTGGACTTTAATCTTTTACTGTGGCGGTACCTTTTTTGGTCGACAGGATAATCAAGTAGCACCAAATAATAATTTAAAAAAACCTTGTTATTTTCAAATAGTTATCTAATGAAATAATGCTTCGCGAATCCAAACAAAGCATGGCTTTTGATAGTTTCTATTTTAGAATTTAGATTGTATTCACCATGTATTTAGATTACGTTATAATATTTGTACAAAATGAAATTTTATCGACGACATATTTTAAAGTGCTAGTTTTTATAATTGAGGTTGAGAATGTCATATGAGTTTCAATTGTAGAAAGCGTGTTAAATATTTCGTATTCAATACTTTTAAATCTCAAGGAACATGTGTTTTAAGATTATTGAAGACACAGTAAAATAAACATTATAATTACAATTTGGAACAATATAACAATCCTTCAGGATCTGAAATAAAATATATTTTATGAATTACGACGCACATTATAATGCATGTATGTAAAAGATATGTTCAAATGATCTCGATTTGGGATGCTTTGTATTTACTATTGTATAACGAAATTATTAAAGTATTTTTCTATGATTAAAAAATTATTTTACATACAAAAACAATTATTTTACATACAAAATTTTGTTTTCTTTCAAAACAAAAATGAATTTGTAAATAGATTTTGACTTATAAATTCGTTATTTCTTGATGAATAAAACACAAATTATTGTAAGTAATTTATAAATATCAATCATATCTGGAAAATTTTTTTTCAAAGAACTTGCATTACGTAATTTGGTAAACGTGATCATTAATCATTCTTTTCTTTATATTAATCAAAGACTTTGTATCGAAAGCCGTATCGGAATAAAGATGGATTGCCAGCATTACTAAAATAATTAATGTATAAAATAATCTGATTGAAATCAAGCTTACTTCAAAATGGAATGAATATCGCTTCTTTTGCTTCATAAAAGTTTTTAGTGATTAATTACACGGATATATTACATAGGTTGCCAAAATAAATACATAAATAATAATAATAATGAATTCCACTCAGAGAAACAAATATGCAAGATATAAACCGAACACTATTAGATCTTAACCTTCAATATTGTGGCGGTACATTTAACTATTATTAAAAGAAATTAAATGAAAAAAATATCCATTTACTAATATAAATCAGTTGCACTTTTCATGCAAAATAATTTGCACAATTATATTTAGAGACCACTGTTAAACGTTAAAAAATAAATATGTTTAAATATATGTGGATATGTGGTTAAGTGTGTGTGTATAAGTGTATATTTGACTAAATATTTGAGTATATTGTTCCAGCGTATATAGGGTTCTTTTGATCTTATGGCTAGACAACTTCAAACTCTTGTCTCTTAGAAAAGTAGAAAATAATTTATTTACAGATATTCAGAAAAACAGAGTCTTCGAAACTCACAAACATTACTAGATATTCAAAAAATTACTGCTCAAATCTATCGTGCAAGTACAGCTTTAGATCCCAGAGACTCTTTATACAGCGTCTCAACACTTAATAACATTCAAAACAACATAAATGAAACTCAAGCAAACTTGCTTAACAAACGCCTTGTTCACTCAATGACTGACTGGTAAATAATAACAACAGCAGCTCGCTGGAAATTTCTAGAACCTTCTCCAAAAATCCACGGAACAACATTCAATGTATCAGTATATCTAAAAGGGGGTTACCATAGAGAGGGAAGGGTTACCATCGCCAACAATCGCCAAGTTTGTCGCCAACTTGGCGATATATCGCCATATTTGGCGACCAAAATTAGTCGTCAAAAGTGACGCCAACTTGGCGATATCTCTATTATTTCGCCAAGCTGTCATAGACATTCACTGAAAATAATAGACAAGTTTGCTTGATAACAGAGATAATGTAACAAAAACTAATATTAGTAAAGGAATGGAGCTTAATAAGATTATTTACATTATTTTACAGTACAAACACTAACTTTTTACAAAATTCGTAACACTACCCCCTTCTCAAAGACTGCACGTCCCGGGAATACCGATCGCCGTTCTATCTCCCAAAACCATCGGACATCTTTGTGTTTCTTGCACTATAGCGACTATCAAATGTAGAACAGTTCCGAAGCTTGGAGACCATATTCATATAGGAACAACATTTATTAACTTGACACCATAACATACGGACACATTAACACAGAAGTTGAATACATTTACATGAATATTATTATTTTTGTTCCACTAGAACAATATTTCTTCGCGACACACGAAGAGAGCTTTTTCGACTTTTTCCCATCACACCTCGGCCCCGAATGATCGAACGCAGTTCTCTTTTTCGTCGAGGGCGCGCCACTTGGCAAGAGTCTATCTCCTATTTGGCGACGTCAACCATTGTCTTTTCTTTTTAAAAAAAAGTCAGAGTTTGAATTGTGGAACCTTACATGTCCCTCCGTAAAGAGCACATAGTTCTCCTTAGAGACTATGCTGCTAAGGAATGTTTTCAGCATATTCCACGAAGCATATTTCACACAACTGTAAGTAAGTTTTTTTTAGTTAATTTTTCAAAAACCATAGAGTAAATTTTTTTAAGCATATTTCACAAACGTAAAAGAAGAACTCGTTCGCTAGCCCAACATTTAATACTTAAATGAAACAATATAAATATATGTATATACAATAATATTAATACTAATAAGTAGATGCAATATGAAATATTCAACATGAAATATTATAATGAATAATAATGCATTATTTACACAATTACTTTATACAGGGTGATTCATAAAAGATGGGCAGAACTTTAAGGGGTTATAGTACACTTAAAGACAAATAATATTAAATAGGAGACTAAGGGTCCCAGACGTATTCCCAAGGAGATAGGGGGCATTAAAATTTAGGGTCCGAAATTTCAAATGATTATAAAAAATGGAAAAATTGGTCGATTCGTTTGCGGTTTTTGCAAAAAATTTTCTTTATGCCAGTTTTTCTTGAAATAAAATTTTAAAGTTCAATTTCAAAAAATGCCGATAGGGGGCGCTTTAGAATTTGGAGTAACAAACAACTATTTTTTAACGTTATTTTTTGTATTTCTTTAAATGATTTCGAAAGCTTAGACTTAAACTTAAATTTTGATCTAAAAATCTGAGTCCTAACGAGTAGTTAAGTAGCGTAAACTGAAATTTTAAATTTGAAACCCTTCTCCCCCCAGAACAAAAATCAGTTATTCCCGATCTTTGTGTCGTAGATTAGGCTCTAACTACTGCCGCGTTTTGCTAAAATTATTCTTTATGTCAGTATTTTCTTGAAAATAAATTTTAAAGAAAATTTTCAAAAAATTCCGATAGAGGGCGCTTTAGACTTTGGAGTAACGAACAACTATTTTATACCGTTATTTTTTGTGTCTCATTAAATGCTTTCTAAAGCTTAGACTTAAATTTTCAGCCCAAAACCTGAATCGTTAGACGTGGTTAAGTTTCTGGGGAGAGGGGTTTGAAATTTCTACTCCTGATCACAGTTCAGTTTACCATGTCCACACATTGTGTGCTGTGATACGAGGTAAAAAGACACAAATTAGGATTATGTTACCAAAGCATATTTATTAACATGTAATTACAATAAATGTTCAAAATTGTGACCACCAGAGGTTATGCACGCAGAACAACGGCGAAGAATGGAACGGCGAACATTCGCGAAAACATCAGGCTTTTCCAGCACTTCCCCTACAGCGGCGGAAAGTCTGGCGACCAGTTCCTCGGGGGATTCAATGGGTGTCTCATACATAAGAGCCTTCAATTGTCCCCAAAAAAAGAAATCGAGGGGTGAAAGATCTGGCGAGCGAGCAGGCCAAGCAACAGGACCACCTCGACCAATCCATCTGTTCGGAAATGTGATGTCCAGATAGTTGCGGACGTCTCGTACGTAATGGGCTGGCGCTCCATCGTGCTGGAACCACATGACCCGCCGGATGCGTGGAGGAACAACGTTTAACAGGTCTGGCAGCACATGTTGCAGAAATGTGAGGTATGTTTTACCGTTGAGGCGTTCAGGAAGAAGGTACGGTCCGATTAGGTGGTCTCCGAGGATTCCTGCTCAAACATTGATGGAAAAGCGTCTCTGATGAGCATGTGGATACGTAGCATGTGGATTGACATCCGCCCATACATGTGCATTGTGTGTGTTAAATGTACCTTCACGTGTGAAGGTACATTCATCGGTGAAAAGCACAGTTCGTCCAAAATGTGGATTTAGCGCGTTCTGCTGCAGAAACCAGCGGGCGAATTCAATACGATTTGGATAATCCCCTGGAGACAGTTTCTGGACTCGTTGCACATGAAACGGGAGCAAATGTTCATCCTTCAGTACCCTCCAAGTCATGGACTGTGAGGTATCCACCTGCATAGCCACTGTTCGTGTACTTGTACTTGGCTGCGCCGCTACTACATCCAGAATGGCTTCTGCAACAACTACTGATTCGTCCTTTTTTGCACGACCTGCATTCGACCGGGAAGCGAGAAATGATCCCGTCTCACACAACTGTCTGTGCAAGCGCTCGAAAGTTTTGCGGTTAGGCAACCGCCTGTTGGGAAATCGCTCTCCGTACATTCGTTGTGCCTCTGCACCATTTCCATCTGCCGCTCCGTAAATTAAATGCATCTCAGCCTTTTCCTTATTCGTGAAGGGCACCATCTTCCGATTCATTATTACAGCGACTTACACTTGACTCACCGTTCAGTGGTTTTTAATGCCTGAATCGTGTCGAAATTTTGCATACGTGTTCTTCTTCTTCCCCATTTGACATTTGCATACTTTCTGTCTCCTTCTTCACCCGGTGACTAGCGTCAGGAATGGAGCTTTAACGGTTGCATGAGTGACGTTTCCAACTGTGCCAGTGCCTTTATGAGTGAATTCCGACTATGCAGTCCTTGACGAAAGTTGTATTTTTGCCGCGTATCACAGCACAGAATCGTTGGGCATGGTTAAGTAGTGCAAACTGAACTATGTTCAGAAGTTGAAATTTGAACCCCCTCCCCTCGCTACTGAACCACGCTCAGCGATTCAGATTTTGAGCTGAAAATTTAAGTTTAAGTCTAAGCTTTAGAAAGCATTTAATGAGACACAAAATATAACGGTATAAAATAGTTGTTCGTTACTCCAAAGTCTAAAGCGCCCTCTATCGGAATTTTTTGAAACTTTTCTTAAAAATTTATTTTCAAGAAAATACTGACATAAAGAATAATTTTAGCAAAACGCGGCAGTAGTTAGAGTCTAATCTACGACACAAAGATCGGGAATAACTGATTTTTGTTCTGGGGGGAGAAGGGTTTCAAATTTCAAATTTCAGTTTACGCTACTTAACTACTCGTTAGGACTCAGATTTTTAGATCAAAATTTAAGTTTAAGTCTAAGCTTTCGAAATCATTTAAAGAAATACAAAAAATAACGTTAAAAAATAGTTGTTTGTTACTCCAAAGTCTAAAGCGCCCCTATCGGCATTTTTTGAAATTGAACTTTAAAATTTTATTTCAAGAAAATACTGGCATAAAGAAAATTTTTTGCAAAAACCGCAAACGAATCGACCAATTTTTCCATTTTTTATAATCATTTGAAATTTCGGACCCTAAACTTTAATGCCCCCTATCTCCTTGGGAATACGTCTGGGACCCTTAGTCTCCTATTTAATATTATTTGTCTTTAAGTGTACTATAACCCCTTAAAGTTCTGCCCATCTTTTATGAATCACCCTGTATGTTTCCCTAGGGGAACCTGGAAAGTGCATCAGCATTACCATGTTTGCTTCCTTTCCTATAAGTAATTTTCAGGTTGTATCTTTGGAGTGCTAAAGCCCACCGTGCTAGTTTGGCACCATGTGGCAAGCCCTGGGTAAGGTAAGAAAGAGGATTATGATCTGAAATCACTTCAACTTTCGATCCGAAGATCCAAATATCAAATTTTTGAAGCGCAGCTAAAACGCTGTAAGCCTCTCTTTCTATAGTAGACCACCTGGTCTGGCATGGGGTAAGCTTTTTGCTGTAAAAAGCAGGGCTCGAAAAATCTACATGCCCGACATCAGTGTTGTTAGACGGCGACTTTTTAGAAATTCAGATTGGCACCACTTCTTTGGATTGGTAAAATTACGTTTCGTTTAATGACATATTAATCAAGAGGAATTTTATCCTTTAATAAAAGTGGTGCCAATCAAATTTTTAAAAAGTCGCCTTCTAACAACACTGATGTCGGGCATGTAGATTTTTCGAGCCCTGGTAAAAAGCTATAGGATGCTCCTTCCCATTCTCATCTAACTGTGATAAACACGCTCCAACGGCCGTAGCGGAAGCATCGGTATAAAGATGAAAGGTTTTTCAAATTGTGGAGTATATAAAGATGGCATTTTAACTAACTGTTCCTTTAGTTTTTGGAAAGCTTCTTCTTCCAACTTTCCCCAGGGGATATCTTTGGGAACTCTCTTTTTCGTCAGATTAGTCAAAGGTAATACAATACTTGCAAAATTCGGAATGTAGTCTCTATAATAACTTGCTATTTTCAAAACCGTTCACAATTCTTTCTTGTTAGTAGGTGCCGCTAATTTCTTCATAGTTTCCACCTTTTCAGGGTCCGGGGCATGTCTTCCTGACCCAACTATATGCCCTAAAAATTTTACTTCTTTCTTTCCAAAATCGCATTTTTCTAAATTAACAGTAAGACCTACTTCACGAAGAGTTTGTAAAACTGCACTAATATGTTTCAAATGGTCTGCCCATGTTTTTGAGAAAATTGCAACATCATCAATGTAGGACCGACAGTAATCTTTATGCGGAATCAGAACTTTATCCATTGACTTTTGAAAGGTGCTACCAGCATTCTTCAGACCGAATGGCATGACTCTCCATTGGTAATGGCCAGAGTGAGTTACGAAGGCAGTATAATGTTTGCACTCTTCTTTCATGGGAATCTGCCAATATCCCTTAGTAAGGTCAAGTACGGTGATTATTTGTGCTTTCCCTATTTCATACAGCAAGTTCATTAGCATGTTTCATGGGGTAAGCATTTGGAATAGTAAAACTGTTTAGTAGTCTGAAGTCAACACACAACCGCACGCTGCCATCCCTTTTAGCAACGCACACTAACGGATGGGCCCATTCACTTTCGCTTTGTTCAATGAGTCCAGTTTCTAGTAGCTCTCGAATTTGACGATCTACTTCATTTTGGACGGCTATAGGAATTCGATACGGTCGAGGTCTTTTCGGTGAACAATCAGGTGTAACCTTAATTACATGCCCTTCGACTTTCGCCATTCCAGGTTTAGTATTGAATATGTCATGGTATTTACAAAGTAAGTCGCTTAGATCATGCCGTTGCTTAGCATGTAATGGGCTGGTCATATCCCGGACATGTTGCTCTACTTCACTTTTATTGAGAGTCATTTTCTCGGTTGGAGCAGAATGTAATTGTCCAAAACCTTTATCCTGTTCAAAAACAAGACCTATGTGTTGGACACGAGCCACATATGGTCGAATTTTATTGAAATGTAGTTCTTTTCTTGTACCATCATCAAATTCAACAATGGCTGAATGTGGCCTGCTCAATTGAACCACAGTCGCCGGTCCTGTCCAAGTTTCCAATAGCTTATGAGATGATGTTGGCAGCAGGATCAAAACCCTGTCACCTACTTGAAAGGTTTTCTCTCGAGTTCTCAAGTTATACCTTTGGGCATAACTTTGTTGATTTAGTTCAGCATTCTCATTTGCAATTCTATGAGCGTTTTCTATGTTCTCTCTTAACTCTTCTAAATATTTTTCGACAGACCTAGAAGCCGTTGTAGATATCACTTTCTCACCTGTCCAAATTTATTTAATTAATGCGGTCGGTCCCTTAGGAATTCGTCCATATACTAATTGGTATGGAGACACACCAGTCGTGCAGTGAGGAACTTCTCTATACGCAAATAAGAGATGCGGAATGTGGATATCCCATTGATTTCCATATTCCTGAACATTTTTGTTCAGCATATTTTTTAAAGTTCTGTTCCATCTCTCCACAGCACCCATGCTCTCGGGATGACCCGGTGTTGAAAATCTTGGTGATACCCCTATTAAATTTATAAAAGCCTCGGTCAGTTCTGAGGTAAAATTTGGACCTTGATCTGTACATATCATTCTAAGGAAACCAGTGCGGCTGAAAATTTGCATCAATACATTGCACGTAGTTTTAGCGCATATATTTCTAGTCGGTATTGCTTCTGCCCATCTGGTACATAAATCAATCGCGCAAATGATATACTTGTGTCCACTTCTGGAAGGAGGTTCTAAGGGGCCAATGCAATCTACGCTCCAAACTTCAAAGTGGTATTCTGGCCTGGTAATTGGTTGGATAGGAATTCTATCTCGGTAAGTTTCAGTTCTTCTAACTTGACAAGGTTTGCAACTTTCACAAAATTTCCTGACATCATTTTTGATAGTCGGCCAAAAGAATGAGTACTTTATTCGCTCTTTTGTTTTCTTTTCACCCAGGTGTCGAGCCAGGGGAATTTCATGGGCAACTTTCAATACGAAATCTCGCTTGCTGTAGGGCAACACCACTTGCTTTATTTTTTGGCCACACACCCATTCAGAGTGTAACAACAGTCCATCCTCTAACTCAAATCCATTTCTCCGTTCTTCTGCAAGCTTCCAAATATTTGGTAAGGATTCATCTTCCCGCTGTAGCTTTATAAACTCTGATCTACTTTCTTTACAACCCTCTTCTTCACTGGAGATAGCAGGACTTTCTATCTCAAGTGCTTCTTTTTCTTCATCACTCTTTACAATTTCATTCAGGCTGTAGCTTTGTTTCTGTTCATCTTCTTGCACAGGAGGGGAAGTCAAACGCTGTAGAACATATCAGCATATCGCTTACCAATTTTTTGGATACCGCACATATGACAGGGACTTCACAATGTCGCGAGTCATTTATTTTCACTTTAAAAACTACTAACGGGGCTATTTCAGTTGATCCAAATGCACATACTAGTTTTACAGTTCCTTCACATCTCCTTCTTTAATAGGAACCAAGTCGTGTCTTATGACTGATATTTGAGCCCCTGTGTCTAAAATGCCGTTAAGAATCGTAGAACCACATTTCAATTCTATTTCCTTCAATTCATCACACTTCACAGAATTTGCCTTGAGAGGGAATGACATAGGCACGGTAATTCGAGCAGTCAATACCTCTTTATTCTCTATGACTTTTTCTGTAGTGACCGAATTGCTACGAACTTTTTCGATTCTGCCCCGATTTCCTTGACTATTATTCTTAGCACAAGCTCGTGCAAAATGCGTTGGATCACCACATACGAAGCATGTGACTTTAGATATTCTAGGACCCCTGTCCCTTTGATAACCTCCTTGGTATTTTGTTCTGTCAACTTGCTTGTCATTTCCGCCATATTTGGTTACACCTGCTAAATGATTATTTTTGTTGCCTTCGAACCTTTCCTTGAATTTACACTTATTTTTCTCTTCTGATTGCCATCGGGGAACATCCCTTGGCTTTTTGTGCACTGGATTATTCTTCAAACCGTCCTTCAAACTTTCGTATTCATCAACCTTTTCTGCGATCTCCAAAGGATCGATCATTTTATTCCATTGGTCCAAGAAATGTTCTTTTATGTCGTTTGGTACCCTGCGTTTGAGTTGGTCCGCAACCAGTAGCTTCTTTAATTGGTCGAAATCTTCGACTTTTAATTCATTTATTTATTCGTTAAAATAACTATTCAATGCATGACAGTAACTCCTCCAAGATTATTCTGGCCCCTTTTGATGTCGGAAAAATAGCTGTCTCAATTTTTCAGGATTCAGGTTGTAGCGTTTAAGCAACATTTCTTTTATGAAATCATAATCATTGGCTCTCTCAGGAGGTTCTCGGGCTATATTGTTAGCTATCTCGGTTGGTAAAAGTCCTAATAAATATGCCACCCATTCGTTTTTTGGTACACACGCCATTGCCGCCCGACGTTCAAAGTTTACCAAATACAATTGCATTTCGTCTACCTTTTCATCGTACTTTGGGGTTATCTGCATTAGCTGTACTTTAGACCTTGTTTCATTCGAATTTTCCACTACTTCACCCAAATGTACATTATTCCCCAATAATTCCAAGCGTTTTAACTCAATCTCGTGGGCTCGCTCCTCTGTTCGGATTCGATCTTCTCTTTCTTTTTCCCAAATTCGTTCTTCATCTTCTTTTTTCTCACGCCGAAGTCTGTTTTCTATTATTCTGCTCAAAGAAACTTTGGCTTCATCTACAATGAAATTCCCACTGTCAACGATTAGCTTTCTAATTTCAGCCCTCGTTCTGAGTTAACTGAGTTAGATCTGAGTTAACTTTTAACCCCAGTTCGGTGGCCAGTTCGACCAGATCCTCCTTGCGACCCTTACCCAAGAAAGATGATGCCATGGTAACCCGGAAAAAGAAACGAAATCCCAGTAATTGTAACAATCAGTAACAGTGTAATAACCCCCAAGAGTTATTCATTCCATTCAGGAAACATATTTACAACCATGACAATGTAATCTATCGCTCAAATAATAATTTATTTCATTTATTTACTTCTACTCAAAAAAAAACGCAGCATAAGTAACCAAAACTTAATACTTTATCAAAAGATTTTTTTTAAATAAAATAGTTCTAGAAACCATATACATCAATAGTATATCACAACACAATAGTATATTCAATAATCAATCGTTCGATTTCGTTTTCATCACTCAACATAATAAAACAATTCTACAATATCTAAGTGTACCAATATTTTCTCAAAACAATTAATTTTATTAATTAATTACTCTTAATGAACATTTAATAGTGTTCACAATACTTCCCAAAAAAATCACAAACCATAAGAACATTCAATGTTGTAATAACACTACACTCGTATCATTTATTTCACCACAACAACATAAAAAAAAACCGAAAATAAAATAATATCTATGTATATTTTGTTTGTTTTCTTAAAATACCATCAATATAATTTTAATTTTTTTTTTCACTCTGTATACAGAAACGAAATTGCAAATTAAGAAAAAGAATTATTTACTACCAAGAGTATAATTTTTTGGCAACCATTCAAAATTCATAAATAAATTTTCCTTTATTCATTTCTTATAACACTATATACGTTTATATTATTGAAATCATAACGTCGGTTGCACTACAAGATATTTCATATTATCTCCAAAAATATTTCATAAAAGAACTCTTTCATAACACTAGTTTCGATTTACCGAACTTAGACAATGAATGCAAAAAAAATTAATAATAATAAAAATATGTACATATATATATATATATATTATCCAATCTATAGCAATAACAATTGAACACAACCAATTTCTATTACTTCCTTCAATCAACGGTACTCCGTTGCAAAAGCCAACCAATAATTATTTTATTTTACCCTTTTAACACTTCTGAAATAAAAATTCCTATTCCAGCAATTTGTTCCAAATTACTTCATCAGTAACACACAAAAAAAAATCATTTTCGAGAACAATATTTCGTAATTGTCAAATGGATAATATTCAAATACAATTTATCGATTAAACGAAAACACATTTTTTTTTTCAATTTAATGATCATGAAAGATATTTTTCATTTGTACAGAAAATAATAACACAGAGCCTATTCTCAATTCTTTTTATTTCATTTTAAATCCACTAGAAGAGAAAAGAGATTTTTTTTTTAATTTATTATGTTTTTCTGTATAATACCTATATAGGATTACCTATATATATATACTTTTTACCTATAAAGATATATATTTTTCTATTGGGCTAACGACACGAGAACTTCTTACCTGTAGGTTCATAATCCACTAGGCTGCGCCAATACCGATCGCCGTTCTATCTCCCAAAACCATCGGACATCTTTGTGTTTCTTGCACTATAGCGACTATCAAATGTAGAACAGTTCCGAAGCTTGGAGACCATATTCATATATAGGAACAACATTTATTAACTTGACACCATAACATACGGACACATTTACACAGAAGTTGAATACATTTACATGAATATTATTATTATTGTTCCACTAGAACAATATTTCTTCGCGACACACGAAGAGAGCTTTTTCGAATTTTTCCCATCACACCTCGGCCCCGACTTCCCGAACGCAGTTTTCTTTTTCGTCGAGGGCGCGCCACTTGGCAAGAGTCTATCTCCTATTTGGCGACGTCAACCATTGTCTTTTCTTTTTAAAACGACGACGTACGACGACGTCATTCAGCCTGTTGATGACTGTGTAAGGATCGTCCCAGTTTCTTTGTAATTTTGGCGACAGTCCCTTACGACGTATGGGATTCCACAACCAAACTTTGTCATCTTCGTTGAACTCATGTCCAGTTGCCTTTGTGTCGTACCGTGTCTTCATCTTTTCCGATGCCAGTCCGATTCGGTTCCTCGCTAGACGATGAATCTCCTCAATTCGTGCCTGGAGTTCATCCACGTACTCCTCGGGAGCTAAAGGAGCATCAGGAGGACGGCCAAACAAAAGATCCGCAGGTAGACGAAGATCACGACCAAAGAGCATTTGAGAAGGGGAATAACCAGTGGCCTCATGAACAGCACACCTGTAGGAAAGCAGGAACAGAGGCAATTTCTTGTCCCAGTCCTGTTGATCTTTAGACACCAGGAGGGAGAGGCTTTTTAGGATGGTACGATTGAACCAATCCACCATGCCTTCCGATTGAGGATGTAGAGGTGTAGTTCGAGTTTTGTCCATGCTGAGTAGTACACACATCTCCTTAAACACAGCCGAATCAAAGTTTCTTCCTTGATCGGAATGGATTTGAAGAGGAACTCCGTATCTGGAAACCCAGTGTTGAACCAGCATGTCTGCTACGGTTACCGCCTCTTGATTAGGAATGGAGTAGGCTTCAGGCCACTTAGTGAAGTAGTCCATGACAACGAGAATGTACTTATTGCCATCAGATGTTCTAGGAAGAGGACCCAAGATCTCTAGAACAATTCGTTCGAAAGGAGCTCCTACATTATAAAGCTGCAATCGTCCACGGATACGCCTCTTTGGACCTTTACGTGCTACATAGGTGTCACAAGTTCGACACCACTTCTCCACGTCACTGCGAACATTATTCCAGTAGAAATGCTCTCGAACCTTCTGCAGGGTCTTCATTACACCAAAATGACCTCCTGTGGGACTACCATGCAGTTCTTGAAGGACCATAGAAATTCTCGACTTAGGGAGTAGTAGTTGCCATCTACATGTCTTTCCATCATCAGATTCCCATTTTCTGTACAAGATACCGTTCTTCAAATGTAGGGAATCCCAAAGAGCCCAATAACGTTTAGTCGTAGGATGGTAATGGGCCATGTCTTGCCAGCTGGGCTTCCTGTTGGACTCCTTTTTCAGCTCTAGAATTGGCTTAATTTCAGGATCAGCAAGTTGATCTTTACGCAGGCTCTCTACACAACACTGATCTTGCGATTATGTAGAACCAGTTGTAACTTGTCTTACTATAGGACCTTTGGCATTAAATCTCTTCTCAACCCGGTCGCAGTATCTACAATTCTCTGAGCAGGGTCTTCTTGAGAGAGCATCTGCATTTCCATGTGATGAGCCTTTTCGATGTCGTATCTCCATATCGTACTCTTGAAGCTTTTGTATCCACCTGGCTATCTGGCCTTCAGGGTCCTTAAAATTCCATAGCCAAGTTAGAGAAGCATGATCAGTTCGGATCAGGAACTTTCGACCGTAAAGATAGCGGTGAAAATGGT
This sequence comes from Maratus speculifer, assembly GCA_964019185.1. Lineage (NCBI taxonomy): Eukaryota > Metazoa > Arthropoda > Arachnida > Araneae > Salticidae > Maratus > Maratus speculifer. The sequence continues at coordinate 427,913,420 of OZ025290.1, read as the reverse complement.
CTACGGCTTTCACTACAACAAGAAGCTCTTTTCTTGTTACGCAGTAGTTTCGCTCTGTCTTTGATAAGCACTTGCTGAAATAGGCGATAACACGCTCCTGGCCGTCGATTTCTGGGACAGTACAGCACCAATGCTTTCGTTACTTGCATCCGTATCAAGTATAAACTGTTTATCGATTTGAGGATATGACAGAATTGGAGTGGATGTTAAGGCCTCCTTAAGCTTTTCGAAAGTAGCGTCACATTCCTGTGTGCACATAAATTTTTGATTGGCTTCTGTTAATTTATGAAGTGGTTTTGCAATCATCGAGAAGCCTTTGACAAATTTTCTGTAATAGGTGCATAATCCTAGAAACCTCCGCAGCTGGTGAACATCTGCTGGACAACTCCAATTTTTCACGGCTGATATCTTCTCCGGATCAGTCCTAACTCCTTCCGCCGAAATGATCTGTCCAAGGTAGGCGACTTCATTGCGAAACAAACTGCACTTCGAACGGCTTAACTTCAAATTAGCTTCCTTTAACTTTTGTAGCACCCGCCTGAGGTTGTTCAGATGTTCATCAAAAGATTTTCCTATGATTATGATATCGTCTAAATAAACAAGGCATGCCTCATATGACAGCCCTCGAAGAACCGTTTCCATAAGGCGTTCAAAAGTTGCATGTGCATTACATAGACCAAAAGGCATTACTTTGAATTGCCATAATCCTTGTTCCGTTGTGAAGGCAGTCTTCTCGCGGTCGTCGGGATGGACCTCTACCTGCCAGTAACCACTCTTCAGGTCTAAAGTCGAGAACCAAGTGTTGCCCGCAAGTGTGTCGAGAGTGTCGTCAATCCTTGGCAGAGGGTAACTATCCTTCTTGGTGACGTCATTCAGTCGGCGGTAATCTACTCAAAATCTTGTAGAACCATACTTCTTTCTTACTAATAAAATGGGAGACGCCCATGACCTTGTTGATGGTTCGATGCCGTCTTTTCTTCCACATCTTTAATTAAATTCTGCACCTCTTCTTGCTTGGCAAAAGGTAATCGTCTAGGGTGCTGTTTAATAGGAGAATGATCTCCCGTGTCAATTCGGTGTTGTGCCATTTTAGTTCGCCCAAAGTCTTCAGATGTTTGGGAAAATAAACTTTGGAATTCTCTATTTAAACTTTCCGCAGCATCCCTTTGATTTGGATCTAAGTCTGTATTTTGTAGCAAATCCTTGACTAAATTATCTGAAGATTTCTGGGGGTATTTGGAATTTTGACTTATGCACGTCACAGGAGCACATGACGCTATCACCTCTCCTTTCTTGATAGTCCTCGTCTTATCACTTATGTTAGCAATTCTGACTGGAATGGTCTTTTTCGAGAGGTCCACTACAGAAGAAGCCACCAATACTCCTGCTTGTGTACTATTGTCTTCTGGATTATCTATATGGCCAAATCGGTAATTAGTTTCATATTTAATTACAGCTGGAACTAAAAATTCTGTTCTTGGAACTAGATTGATGCCTTCTTTGGCTATTACTGTTTGTTTACATTCAATTTCGTTATTTAATTCAAAAAGACTTATTTCTTCAAATTTTGAGAGCATTTTGTTATTTTTGAAATCAAGTTTGAAGCCGAACTTCTTCAGAAAATCTAGTCCGATTAAGCAAGGATCTGTTATGTCAGCCACATATGCCGTATGGTAATATCTCATTCCTCCAAAGCTGATGGTTAAATTTGCCTTTCCATATATGCCTATCTTGTCCCCGTCACAGTTTGCAGGGTAACGCAGGGCGGAGTCCAGATGAGTTTGCATTTCAATTTCCGAGCCAAATCTTCTCTTATTATTGTCACATTGGCTCCTGTATCCACAATCATACGGCATTGAATCTCGTTAATAAATCCTATCACATATAATTCATTATCGCCGCCACTCATTCTTGATATTTGAAGGATCTTCAGGTGGGGCTTTTTATTCTCTGGTCTTGAATTCATCTCATGTTCGTGGACTTTGGGGCAGTTTCTTCGGAGATGTCCTGTATCACCGCAGCCCCAGCACGTGAGATTCTGTCTTCTTGCGCTTTTCCTTCCATATTTTAAATCTTCAAGCTCTTGATTTATTTTCCTAATTTCTTTCAAAACGTCGATCTCAGTGTCTGAGGTTTTGTTCACTGTTGCCCCTCGGACTGAATGACGATCTCTTCGGCTGGCTTGTGAATCTGCTACCAACTTTAAGGCATATAGTAATGCAGCCTTTAAATCCTGTACATCTGCCATTCGTACCGCTCTCTGCACTTCGGGATCTTTTATTCCGTCTACAAAGTACTGCAGTGAGAGCATTTCCCGTACATTTGTTGGGCAGTCGAATAATGCTAAATTTGCCAGCCGTTCTATTTCTGACGCAAACTCTTGAAGGGCTTCACTCGATTTTTGATGGCGACTCTTCATTTGTATTCTCGTATAATCCTTCAAGAATTTTTCTCCGAATCTCATTTCAAATGCACAACTTAGAGTCTCAAAATTGAGTTGCATCATATCGGGTAATGTTTGCAGCACGTCGGCGGCTTCTCCTCTCAAAGATGCTGCCAGTTGACAAGCTTTCACCTCGTCACTCCATTTGTTCGCTTCGGCTACAATGGTGAATTGGGTCTTGTAAACTTGCCAGGAACTCTTTCCGTCGTATGTCGACAGCTTAACTTGCACAGGAGACGCAGGCGGATTCCTAAATTCTTCATAATTACCACTGGACGCTGAAAGCTTCTTCTCAAAATCTTGTACTTTTTTATTTAGCTTTTCATCTACTTCACCTATTTTCTCTTCAACGTTACTGATTTTCTCTTCAACGTTACAAACTTCATTCTGAATTTTCTCTTCTACTTCCGCCATTTTCCTTTCCATTTTCTCTTCAACACTACTAACTTCATTCTGAATTTTCTCTTCTACTTCCTCTATTTTCTCTTCTACCGAGCCTATTCTTTTCTCTACCGACAAGAACTTTTCTTCTAAAGTTTTGTTCATTTCTTCTTGGCCTTTTCAGTCACATCTTCTTGGCATTTGTCAATTTTATTTGTAAACTGTTCCATTCTTTCTTCGTTTTTTTCCGCCAACTCTTCTTGGCCTTTATTCATTTTTCCGCCAGCTCTTCTTGGACTTTATTCATTTTATCCGCCAACTTTTCTTGGCCTTTATCAATTTTATCGATTTTATTCGTCAATTCTGTCTTTATACCATTAATAGCATCTAATAGTTCTTTCAATTGTTCGTCCATGCCTCTTGTTTTCGCCATAAGATCCCGACTCCTGACACTTAAATGTTCCAGCGTATATAAGGTTCTTTTGATCTTATGGCTAGACAACTTCAAACTCTTGTCTCTTAAAAAAGAAGAAAATAATTTATTTACAGATCTTCAGAACAACAGTGTCTTCGAAACTTACAAATATTAATAGATATTCAAAAAATAACTGCTCAGATCTATCGTGCAAGTACAGCTTTAGATCCCAGAGACTCTTTATACAACGTCTCAACACTTAATAACATTCAAAACAACATAAATGAAACTCAAGCAAACTTGCTTAACCCCTTGAGGGGCGGCGGTATATATTATATACCACCTACGATTGATGAAGATTTACACCAGAAAAATGTCATTAAATTTTCCTTTTCTAACTTTGGTGGAAAACAGTCGTGAAAATGCTTATCCTCTTTTTGATATAACTTTTTTACAAATTTCCGGTGGGAGTTCAGAATTACACGAACGCAATTGCTTGCCCCTCAAAGGGTTAACAAACGCCTTGTTCACTCAATGACTGACTGGTAAATAATAACAACAGCAGCTCGTATTTCTCTCCTTATATAGGCTCGCAGCATGTGCTGGAAATTTCTAGAACCTCCTCCAAAAATCCACGGAACAACATTCAATGTATCAGTATATCTAAAGGGGGGTTACCATAGAGAGGGATGGGTTGCAATCGCCAACAATCGCCAAGTTTATCGCCAACTTGTCGATATATCGCCAAATTTGGCGACCAAAATTAGTCGTCAAAAGTGACGCCAACTTGGCGATATCTTTATTATTTCGCCAAGCTGCCATAGACTTTCACTGAAAATAATAGACAAGTTTGCTTGATAACAGAGATAATGTAACAAACACTAATATTAGTAAAGGAATGGAGCTTAATAAGATTATTTACATTATTTTACAGTACAAACACTAACTATTTACAAAATTGGTAACAATATATTATCTAAAACGAGAGAGTCGATTTGGCTTCTGAGGAAAGAGCTGTAATTTATTGAATCGTGAATGAGTTGTTTTTTAAATACTTTACTCATCTTGATTTAGATTGCTTATTTAAATAACTCATATTTATTTACATTGTTTAAAAACAACTGACTCACTTGAGTTGTTTAAACTCTTTATGAGAAGCTGCCTTTCAAAACGTGAGATGAGCGAATTTCGGTTCAACTTGAGTTAGTTTTTGGCTGACATTTTAAGAGAGTATAAATATATGTGGTTATTTTTTCATATAGTTAGCGAGGTAAAATTTTTATCCCATTAAAAATGTTGTATGAAAAATTTGAAACTATAAATAATTTTTATTTTGCAGGTAAGATCACAACGTAAAATTAAGAAAAAAAAAATAGAAATATTTTTAGAACTTAGGAAAAATAAAATATCTTTTACGAGATAGTAAGAATAGATAAGAAGAGTACATCTAAAAAGAAAATTAAAAACAATAATTTGCCGTGTTGATATTTTAAATATGCAAATACATAAAATGTCCATAGAATTTATAACACTGAGGAGAATTCCGAATCGGAGGAACTAGCAGCATCAAAGAAAAAAAATGTTAACAGCACTGTTGCAAATAAAATTTCCGTGAGTTGGAGAAAGTATTTTTGAGTGCATACTGCCCTAAATATCAAAAAGAAGTGAAAAAAAATTCTTCCGGCCAGTACCGGGAAGAAGAGGTAGCTTTCATATATTCCATATTTAAAAAAAAAAAAAAAAAAAAAAAAAAAAAAACATGTTATATTATTCAAACACACGAAGCTCAAATTAGTAGAACACAATTAAAGAAAATTCGATTCTTCTATTTGTCAATACGAAATATGAATGAGAGTTTCGAGAAATTAATCAACTTTATTCAAGCTAGTTTTATTTGAAGTGATTTATATTTGATAGGCAAATTTGGCGATATCATAAAGTGCCTACCATAAAGAAAAAAAACATGGTGAGTGAAAATAACCAATGAGCTTCATCGAAATCTTAGAAAATCCCGTGCACCTGCTTACTCACTTCGAAATCTGTTGATATATACTAGTACTGTCGCAGGATAATAGAATTTTCAAAATGTCACCCATTTTAGAAATTCTAATTGTTATATATAAAACATATTTTAAGATAAAGACACAAAAAATGCCCCGAAATTCTTGTATCACGATCAAATACTTCAGAAAGAATTTTTTCTTTTATTTTTATTTACTTATTTGCACATTATTTTAAATTGAAATTTATTTGATAATTTTAACTGCCAGCCATTTTGAAACAATATGGCGAATGAAGTTAACCAACGAATTCGGTCAAGACATTAGTTTGGGTATACTATCAGATTGACAAAAATCAGATTATTTCAAAAAATCAGCCTTAGTGGAAATTCTACTATATTGGTACATAATATTATAAATTTATATTGTTCTTATAAGAAATGTGAGAATTCCACAACAATATTTTTTTGCGTCATTTAACCATTTCGGATCCGATTTTTTTTTTGCCATTTTGAGAACAAAATTACTTGTATTTTAATAACTTTTTTCATAGCTATGCAAATCGACTTACTGAAGTTTAAATATTATCTCAATGTCTGGAAACTAACGAATGTATTTATTTTTGTGGATCCTTCAATTCATATTTATATTATAACAGGTTAAGGGGGAGTTATTGAAGACGTTTGGAAAACATCATATCGCAACGAGATATGAAAGGGCATTATTACTTTCTAAGTTTTTCGCGTTTTACCACACGTAAATAGTTCAGAAAAGTAACTTATATTTTAAATTTAAAGAATGAAACATGCGTATAAAATGAAAGAGTGACCAACGGTGCAAAGATAATTAAGGGGGCTCAGGGGTTGAAAACTTTTCAAAAAATCAATTTTTAAGATTTAATTTGATTATTCATTTAATTCTTAACTCAATGCAAAAAAAAAAAAAAAAAAAAAAAAAAAAAAAAAAAAAACGCATAAAAATATTTGCATTTTTAACGGAGTTATAAGCATTTATGTATCAACACTTTCATAACCGCATCCATATAATTTCAACTTTAAGTGGCGTTTTCTCAAAACTTGATTTTTGAAGACTAACACCAAGATTAAAAATAACTATTTAATGGAATGGCTTAATTTTTTTTTTTTTTTGCATGCATATAACATTATAATCTAGATTATGAATTAATATATTTTAGATAGTTTAATATTTTGAATATTTTTAATGAAAAAGAAGTTGTATTTTTTAGGATTTTTTTAAATTTTCAACTTTGAGAGATTTTTTAATACTGTTTTTATTAAGTGATAGTTATATCCTTAATTCATAATCTAGATTAGGATGTTATATGCATGAAAAAAAAATTAAGCCATTCCATCAAATAGTTTTTTTTTTAAATCTTTGTGTTAGTCGTGAAAAATCAAGTTTTGAGAAAACAACGACTTAAAGTTGAAATTATATGGATGCGGCTATGTAAGTATTGATATATAAATGCTTATAACTCCGTTAAAAATGCTAATATTTTTATGCAGTTTTTTGCATTGAGTTAAGAATTAATTGAATAATCAAACTAGATCATAAAAAATCGATTTTTTGAAAAGTTTTCAACTTCTGAGCCCCTTTAAGTAAACTTTTATTTTTATTATTATTATTCATAATATCATAATGAAGAAAAGACATTGCCAACATACTATCATTTATGTATATGAAAAGTTACTAAGTAATTGACAAAATAACACTCGGTGAAACGACATGTGCTATTACTAATACACCAGGCCTTATGGCGAAGGTGGAGATTCAAAATCATCCAAAATTTCGAAAAATACTTTTTTCCCGAACTCATGAAGCGCTTATTATAAGTTTATTATACGTATATTATGAGTGCATTATAAGTAATATTCGTTTATCATATAATATTTAATGTTATTTATTATTGAAATACTAATAGTTCTAACTTAAAAGTGGATTTTCTCGAACTGAAAATTTCGAGATAATGTCAATTTTCAAAATGTTCTATGCGCATCCCTAATTTTCTGAGTTCTTCAAAATTGGTTATGTAATTATCTTATAGTAGATAGAAGAAATGTTAGTTAAAATAATTGTTCATCGGAACTCATGAGCAGTAAATTCTTTATCGAAAGAATGATTTACAGTGTTTTTTCACTATAAAAATTGGTTTTTCGACTTATTGTTATTACTAATTTTTTATTTTATGTTTACGTTTAAAATTTCAATTACTCTTAGGTCTGAAAGGTAGCTCATAAATAAAAATTATTATTTTATATGCAAAAGAAATGCACATGTAGCATTTTCAATTAATTAATTATTTCAATAATTAATAATTAATAAATATTAAAGTAATTAATATCTTTCCTTAAAAATTTAGCTTTTCTCACATAACTACAGTAGTAATCACATATTTCATTTTCAAGCAAATCGGTTCAAATGAAAAAAAAATGAGAGTCCACCTTCGCCTTAAAGGGTTAATCTAATTATTCTTGTAAATTGCAAAAAGAGCTGTAAATGCTAATTTATTAAATCATTTTCAATTAAAATATATCTAAAAATCAAACTTTTATTATATATGTTGCTCAGAATACTTTAGACGCCAGCATAAATAATTACTCAGGTGAAGCAATTATTGTATTCAAAATTCTTTAAATAAAGGGTTTAAGTGGCATCCATTTTGTGTCGGCGCAAACTATTTTCCAAACAAATGTTTTATAATAAGAATAAATGATGGAAGATTGTTATATTGATTGACAAGACCAGATAAAACATAAAACACGGAAAGAGGAATTTGTCTGTTTAAATAACAAATCAATAAAGTATATGATGAAAAGCAATTTTATTGACAATTGTGCAAACAACCTCCCCACTAATATATTTTCATTACTCTTCCCATTTTATTACAACTATTGTTTTATATATTTAATTTTTAGTTTAAATATTATTATATGTATTTTATTATTTATGCCTTTTTTACATATTCTTTATTAAGAAACAACCTAAAAAAATTTTAAAAGTAGTCCCTCTAGCATGACACAATGATAGGTGATACAGTAGTTTAATTGCCATTTTTGGATTTGGTAAAGCAAAATCTCTACATAAATCCATAAGTTTAAAAAGACGGAATTTTGTGCCTACCACTGTTACCAGCGTTATGAAATTTTCATTAATCCGAAAGTAGGTTTGTTGCTTTTAGAACGCTATAGGTCGCCTTCGGACATTTTGCCGCCGTTCTCTTCAGGCAGAAAAGGAAAAATAACTAACAATTTTTATCCATTCTTCAAATTTTGATACATAATGAAGTTATAAATTTTTAATGGATTTAATTTATTCATTTTTTACGAGAAATCAAATATTTTAGAAACATGACAATGAACATTCACTATTGATTATGACGTGGTCTTTTCAATGGATTTTGAATTTTCTTATATATCAGTTTGCTGTAAGGAGGAACGCAAATATTTTTTCGGTAGTTTCGATGATGAATAATTGTGAAAGAATGAATTGAGTGCACTAAGATGATGCAAAACTATTCAAATTGTTATGATAATTATCAGATTTTGCAAAAATTTTATAATAAAATTTTTGGAAAATTTTTCAAGTTGTTAATGTTTATTTTATTGAATTCTTTTTGCTTCTGTAGTTATGTTTATTGGGTCAAATGCTGTTTGACCCAATAAACAGTAGATTTTTGTTTGCCATCTTGTACGTTATGTGATATTTAATTGATAAGTGCCTTCCAAATTGGCTTTTCATTGTCTTTTCACGTACTAGTAGATGAAGCTATAAGTTTTTTTAATCTCCTGCCAAATTCTCTCTCTCTCTCTTTTATGCTCATTTCGCCTCTTTCCTTCTTGTATTTCAATTTGTCAATGTCAGTTAATGAGGCACGAACCATAGAAAACCTGAACAGTAAGTCCGAACGAGAGGAGAGAAGAAATTGGTCAAGAAATCACACCATTACATTTTATGAATACATATTTGCTAAATAATTCTTTCTTTTTTACACAGTTAATAAGTTACAGTCAATCCTAAATTTCTTTGAAAAAAAAAATCTAAATCTAAACAGTGAAAATTGGTGGAATATTAGTTTGGTATTATTATGTCAGGACATCTAACATGATTTATGTAACATAATTTTTACTAAAAATATGCACTAAAATAAATACAGATTATCCTGTAAGACATGGTGACGTCTTTGTGAAGTCACATTGTGACTTTGTGACCGTCGATGTGAAGTCACAGTGACTAAAATGTGAAGTCTTTATGGCCGTTTTAGAGCTCGTTTGTGATGTCACATTGTGATCACTTTGTGAAGTCACGGTGTGACCAAAATGTGAAAAATGTGTCATTTGCACTGTAAAACATTTGTTGAAACGTTATTCCAACCACCGGTTTTAACGGTTAAAATACTCCATAAAACTGGAGCCAGCAATGCTGCCACGAATTTTACGAAGTAATGTTTGTCTCTGTGTGACAAAATTGTCTTTGAAACTGTGACTATTCTGTGACGATAATGACATGATTTTGAAGACACTTTGTGACATTTTTCTGAATATTTTATGCTGTGTGACGTTTTTTTTACTATCTTTGTGACGGTGCCTACATTGCATGTGTTGTAATGTTACACTGGGACACAGTTATACTGTTATGAACATTCATATATAGTGTAAAATCATTTACATCTTTTATAAAACTTTATTATATTTTGGCGATATATCTCAATTAAAACTTGAGAGCTGCTATAAAAAGAAACCACCAAAAGATAGATATTTTATCAAACTGCAATACCATACAGACTTTAATCTTTGTTACACATTTTTTCTGTTGCAATAAATGGGAATATTTAAGACATTGAATGATCGATCTATCACAATTATTTGAAATTTAGCTATTCGTTTTTTAAAAAGTATTAAAATTATGAAAGAAACAAACATTTCTGTTTAACACATAACACATCCCGAAAGTAATTTCAAAATATAAACACATACGTCCACGGGCATAGTTGAATGCAATATGATAAATAATCGTTACATCGATCCCGATCGAGCCACGAGCTTGTAAACGATCATTTATCAAATTCCATTAATAAAATTTGGCATAATATGCTATAATCAATTAAAAAGCAGGTTTACGCACTCTCAACTCAACTATGAACGGGGGCGTATGTGTTTATATGTTGAAACATCAAATTTTATTTAACACGTTTCTATTGTATCCTGACGACAATCGCAGAAGCGAATGAAACGTTCATAAATTTTTAAGTGTATTTTAAATGTATCATTTTTATAAGTTTACCATTTGGTAATCTGCATTTATTTTAGTATATATTTTAAGTATAATTTGTGGTGCAATTGCCCAATTCATAATTAAATAAGAACTTTTACTATACTTTGTGTCAATTTTCGTCTTTAAAATCAGACCATGAGTCTGATTATTTTTTAAATAGAGCAAATTGAATAGGAAAGTTCTAAAATGCTTTAAGAGATGGTTCCAAAAATTTTGAACTTAATGGTAAAATGCATACTCTTTAAAGAGATGAAAGATAGATGAAAACTGGAAATAAAAATGCATTGAGAGTATAATACTATCAATGCAATTAAACATTATTTAAAGAGTAGTTGGATGTACTAATCCTAAAATGTTCCTCTGACTCATAATTCTTAGTATTTCTAAAAGTATTTAACAAATGTTAAAGCTTTATTGCTATTAGTTAAATTTTATACTCACTTTGACAGTCATTTTAAATTTCTTCTTTGGTGAATTATTCGAACGAAAAAAAGACTTAATCTATAACTTAATATTTATTAAATTCAATTGTTTTCTCTTATTATGTTGTAAATCAGCTATTTGTAAACAAGAGATGCAGAATGATGTGAAGTTCCCGTTTTTTAGCGATTTAAAATAGAATTACGAAAAAAAACAAATTTTACAAAATCAGTACTAAGGCGTCATCTTCTGGCAGAATATTTCTGAACTGAAGGATGATAAGCTGACCATAGCAAAATACATAAACAAAAAAAATCAATTCTATGCACTAATTTATACACCTTTCAAAGGTGCAAGATTGGAACTAGCACAAAATCGTTATTACAGCGCTTTTTTACAGCGGGATGCTACATTTTCCACATGGGTGCCATCACCATACAATGCCTGTGATGGCACCATGTGGAAAATGTGTAATCAAAATAAAAGTTTTAGTTTCTCCGATCTGTATTGTAATCAGAGATTAGTGTACTGACTCTGTATCATATGCAAATTTTCTCTTTGAGCCCCTATCGAGTTTTTTCTATGGGGGGGGGGATTCCCAGAACGGTTCTTTGTGCGTGCATAACCTGCCCGTTTCTTGCGATACACGTACGGTTCCAACGCTCTTTAGGGTTTTCGCATGCACTGAGCATTTCGCGATGAAAAACAATGGGTGTTGCCATTGGAAATTTTCGAGTTTCTGTAACTATAACCGTAACCGTGAGCGCCATTTTGTTGCCGTTCTCAGAATCTCGATCTCATACCTCTGAATAGCTATATCTGAAATTTCACCTCGATCGGTTGAGCGGGCTAGCCGCTAAAGCTCCGTGTATCGGCAAAGTTTTTTTATGACCACCCTGTATATAATAATAATAAAAAATTCGACTTAATCCTAAGTTAATTATTGCAAAATTCTTTTAACATTGAACTTTTCCCTTTCTTTTTGTAATATTTTAACATATTTTAAATTCCAAACCTTTAATCAACCCTTTTAAACTTATTTTATTCTAAAAAAAATCTTTCAAAACGATTGTTTTCTTTAAAAGAAATTTTCAATGCTTAATTCATTCAGTATCTGTTTCGTAATATCTATCAATTTCTTCTCTCAGATCGTTCAATTACCCAGAATTCCCCTTCAGTGATTTTTGTTTAAATGCGGATCCGAGTTGACTATAAGCGACCGGGAAAGAGAGCTTTTTTATGTTTGTATCGGCGGGTAAAATTTCATTAGTTAAAAGTAAATTCTCAAAATTTAATTGGTAAGTTAGGGGTTTGTCGTGAAATACTTTTTCACCCCGCAATGACTATATAAGACCGATTACGTTGGCTTCGAAAGAGTCTTTTTTTAAATTTGTGCCTCCATTTTCATTGTCAAATAGAGGAGAAATAAGCTTTTATTTCGGTCCAATTTCTTTGTCTTTTTTGTGTGGTTTATGCTGAATTACTGTTAACACCTAGTAGCATCCATAACGTTGTGGAATTCGTTTGCTGACTTTTGGAATGTCAAGGAAGTTTATTGAAGAGTCGATGTCTTGAAACGTGTCATCCTCCAAAATTTCACTCCATGTTTCTCCAACACATACTTCACTGACTGCAATAAATTCTCCCGAGTTTCATATCATGAGTTATTATTGAGTTATGTGTCTACTGAGATGGAATAGTACGTAACGACTAGCCTTTCCGTATGATACATCTCACTACGATTAGATTAATAAGCAACGGAGTCATGTGTGTACTGTGATGGAATAGTACGTAAAATTTAGCCTTTCTGTGTGCTACGCCCATACTTGCCAACTTTCAACTAATCTTCCTTAATACCTGGGATGGTTTGATACAGGTTAACGTCATTTCAAACCAGAAAATATAGTTCATGAATTTTTATTTATTTAATTTCAAGATTGTTAGTAGAACATACTTAATTTCATTTCTTTGAAAAATTTCTGGTTCGAAACTCATTAAACCAGGGTCAAATCAACGCACGTATGAAGGATAATCTATGTCAGATTGGTACCTATGGCTACGCCTCACTATGATTAGATTAATAAACTTCTCAGTCATGTATGTACTGTGATGGAATAGTATGTAACATATATATATATATAATAAAAAAGGCATATTGTATCTCTCCAATATCATGATGACATCATTGAAAATGGCCAAAGTGTGGCCGCTGATTTCCGTGTGAGCAGTTAAACTCTAAATCATGACAAGTTTAGATCTAGACAAAAAATACGGTATTTTTCACTAACATTTGTGGTATAATACCAAGTCATATATAAAGCACGAAAACTTTAGCCTTTTGAAAATTTACCTATAAACCTTTTGTGAAAAATATCTAGGAAATTGGATGGTTATCTTGAATTGAGAGATGTTATCTGTTTGGTTTAAAAAGCAGATAACGACCTGGGTTCTTACATAAAAACTGTTTTTTTTTCATAAATAATATAGTTTTTTTATTTCGTAAAAAATAGTTTAAAAAGACACTATGCTTTAAGCAGTAGATGGAAAATTTAAAAAGACAGGCATTAAGGCAGAAATATCTAAATTCACGAGTGCATTTAATTACATTCTTAAAATGCCCATCACCTAATTTAGCGAACCATTCATTCTAAAAATTTTTTTTTAAATCAAAATAATCTGATATAATCAATTTAAAATAATCAATGAAATTGCAATGCTAAATAAGAAGCATAAGTTATTCTTTAACATAAAATGAAGGTATTTACCTAGCTTAATGCAAATTATTTTATTAGTTTTTGAGAAATATTGCGAGCAGTCAAAGAAAAGTGTTAGGTTAATTTTTTTTAAATTAAACATAAAAATAATGTAAAATTTCATAATACAATAATAATAAAACATTTTTTTAAATTGAAGAGATATTAAGTTGTCCGTATTAAAAATTTAATGCATGTATGTTTCATAGGTACTGAGAAAAAAAGAAATTAATGCTAAATTGCTAAATTGCAGCACCAGGTAAAAAATAAGACTCTAGAGAAATCTTAAAATTCATTTGAGCTTTCTTAAATGCAAATATTCTTACAATATTATTAAATGCATTAATAAGGTACATTTGTAAAAGTAATTAAATTGATTTAAATGCATTCCTCTTAAAAATAGACATATTTTGTATAAATATTAACTTTGATTAATTTACTCAATCAATACAGCTTATTCAATTTTAAAATTCTTTATGTTTGTATAAAATATGCAGATACATACATTGTTTTCATACATAAAGTTTGCGAAAGGTTATTATGATTTTTTTAACGTGATAAACTTTTATCTATCTACTTAATTACCGATGCAATAATCCATTAAACAAGCATTTTAGCCCTTTACAAGCAATGCTGCGTGTTCATAAAAATACTATTAGTCTTAGCTCTTTCACTTAAATCATAATTAAAAGTAACAAATTTTGATTAGTGGATTTGTAAATTTAAAAGAAAAACAATTTATCTTAAATTTGTCATAATTACACTTTGTATGAAAAATGTTCAATCATACAAATGATCGTCTATACCAGTTTGCATATATATATATTGGATATTGGAAAATTATTAAACCTTTTAATTAACTCTTTTCGAAATGGCGTTTTGAAAAAGTGCAAGTTTCCTGAAAAGTATATAGTGTCGTAATTTTATTTAAGTTGTTCTTTTAATTTTAATAGATTAGTTAAAATGAGTGATATTAGCAATTAAATTCCCGTGATTACTAAATCGATTAAGTATGGTAAACTTTCGCTATAAATTTGATACATTTTTATATATACAGAAATTATGTAAATTTACAAATTTACAGAAATTTGACTTTACGCTTTGTGAATAATTTATATTTCTTGCACTAGACTTGCACAATTTCTTTATTTTTTTATCTCATCAGTGAAACCTTAGAAATCTATTTATACATTAAATTACTACTTATCAGGAATGTTCTTTTATTTTGAATTTAAGAATGCAATATTAGCATTATAATTAAAATTATTCAGTGACTATTATATAAATACTTACTTGTTTTTGCATATAAACACAGCATTTTCGGACAAAATATGATATGCATTTTTAAAAGCATCATCATTATGTTTTCGAAATTTAAAGTTTCAAGTAATTTTACAAATTAAAATTACAGTCCTTTAATTCTCTATAAATAAAATGAAATCATGACAGAAAATGCAATAATTCATCCTGAATCTATCACAAAATACACATTATGAATGTGAAAAAAGTTCACCGCTTTATTTAAAAGTTAATAATATCCCTAGTAGCAAACCAATATTGGTAAAACGTTGTGCCAATACTTCATTTATTGGAAATATTGCAAATAAAGCGCCAATATTGCCCCAATATTGGGATGTTTACATTTTGCCCTTATTTAGCCAATGTTTGCAGCCAATATTATGCCAATATCAGAGTTTCATTGGAAATATTGCCAATAAAACGCGAATATTTTATAAATATTGGCGTTACATCGAAAATATTTCCAAAGAAATTCCAATATTTTACCAATATTGGCGTTTTATTGGCAATATTTCTAACAAAACCCCAATATTGCCATAATATTGGCTGCAAATATTGGTTGAATAAGGGCAAAATGTAAACACCCCAATATTGGAGCAATATTTAATGCCAGTATTGCGCCAATGTGCCAATATTGCTCCAAGATGTAGCCAATATTGTCCCAATATTGTTTGGCTACTGAGGATGCACTTTATTTAAAATATTCGTAGTAATTTCGGCTCTCATTTTCCGGTGCCATCATCAAAAAATATTTATATAGTTAACTACAATTAATTCATGCAAATACGTCACTTTCTTTGAAATGGGAGAGCCAATAATTACTAGTTGAACGTAGAAAGTAGCAGACCCTCGGATTGAACTTAACCTCCTCAGTCCTGATGTCACCTGTTGAAGGCACTAAAGAACACCCTTTAGCTTAATTAAAAAGTTTCTAGAATTGTGAAAATTCATTGTAGACATTTTTAACCCTTTAAGCGGTCTAACCGGGTTTTCCGGTCATATACGTTTTGGAAAAAATGGCTGATTTAACACAAAATCAATATTAAAATTAATTTTTTGAAGTGAATAAGATAAATAAATATATAAGTTTGTCAAATAAAAATTTTCATACCAATATCTTTTATAAATACTATTTTATGAATTGTTAAACATGAATGGAATATTTTGCAGGCCGATGAAAGGGTTAATAAATGCGTGTATATGATAATCATCGACATATATGTATATTGGTACATCTTTGGAAATGTAATTTGGTAATTTTTATCTGGTCTTTGTGTTTCTATGATTTTTGGCTCAGGACTGATAAGGTTAAGCCGAGAAAAGAGAAATAGCTGTGCCTATCGAGTTGGGTTTTGGAGCAGATTGATGTACTATTATACATTGTAGGTTTTGGGCAGTTTTGCATCGAGTTTTCACTTTTAAGAAAAGGGTTCGGATTGAACCAATTTTTCAAAAAGAATTTTAAATATTTTTGAAAATAAAATCTATATGCAGTAAAAACGTTATAACGGACACGCCCCAGGAATTATCTTTAAAATATTTTTTTTAATAGTAAAAATCCTGAACAGCGGACTTCCAGGCTTTGGTCTAGACGCGGCCTGGTACGAATGAAAATTGTCTTGGCCCGACTTGATGTAAAAATTAAAAGTTTGTCCCAGTTGTTGGGCCTCGAGGGGGACTCGTACAAAAATTAGTTTAAACAAGCCCTACTCGACAAGGTTTTTGGTAAAAATTCAGATGTATCTATATATACAGTTAAGATTCTTTTGAAGAATACTCATACATATTTACGGATTAATTTTACAGTGTATTTTAAAATTACGCTGCGTTGGCTAGACAGAAAATACAGAATCATAGCATTAGCAATGTCATAGAACTTAGAGGGAAAGTTTCAACATTATATAAGACTCGTTAAGAGATAAATTTAATTTAGATTAAAATAATAAAAGGAGGATTGAAAATATTACAATACATACAAATATTGAATACATTTGAAGCATTTCATTTCATTACATTTTAGTAATACTACAACATAGTGCGTCATAACATTTTAGTAAAAAGTGGATTTGAGAAAATGTTTCTTTTCCATTTATTATGGCTTTTCTCATATCACAAGGAGCTACATTCTAAAGTGTTTCTGAGATCATTTTAGGGAAAAATATAAGATTGTCAGGTATTTTCATATAGAAACTATATAATAGAATAGCGTTAACTTTTTTTGATAATGACTATAGATTTTTGATAAAATACTCTGAAAGTTAGCATTTTCAATCTAATTTCTGGAACCGATAGAAATGGAAAGCAGAAAAACCTGCAGCCACATGACAAGAATATCTTATATCATGATAAGTAAATTATTTATTAAAAACCGATAACGCTATTTCATTTACAAACCCCTTCAATAATCAGATCTGTCAGTTTTATGTATATACAGTTAAAAAATTGTTTTGCATTGTTGAGCAATGAATTTCAGACCCACCTTAAGATATGTTCCCAAATATACTGTTAACAGATCTTTAATATCGCTATTAATATTTTTACAAAACCTATTACCCGCCAATATACATTCTGAGCTCCTTCCTTTTCGGCTCGGATCGAATACCTAATTTAAAAAAATGCAAAGTTGATCTCGGCCTGGGATGAGTCTGACGAAATAAATAAGCCGTGATCAGATACAATGTAACTGTCCACTGCTGATCACTTTGCTGGGCATGTTACATTTTTGTATTGGAGTTGTCGAACTAGCATCGTCTTCTGATGCACATACAGGGTGTTTCGCTACCAGACCGACAAACTTTGAGGGATGATAGTAGTTCACGAAAATCATTTTTTATAACACGATTTAAAAAAAAACCCAATTATAAAGGTTACATTCAAAAATTGTCGATAGAGGGCGCTAGAGATTTAAAGTAACGAACAACTACTTTTTACCGTTATTTTGTGCATGGGATTGAAATTATTTTAAAGTTTAGACTTTAACTTAAATTTTAATTCCAAAATCGGAAACATTGTGATCGGGTAACTGACGAAAATTTAACTGTGAACAGAGGGGCGGATTTTAAACATTCATAAACATTATACAAACTGATCGATTTTGTTGCGCTTTGCGTCTAGTTCATTCTCTTGGTAATTATTTTATTCCAAATGACTTACAGCTCTTGTGTATCCATTTTTGATAGAGGGCGCTTCCGACACATCTCTGATATTTCAATGGCATTACTCCTGTGTGTTTTACTACCAGACCAACATACTTCGAAGAAGTGTTAGGGATGCAAAGCGACTCGGAATCACACAGGAATGTAACATTGAAAATGCCTTTTTAGCGAGCTGTGGCAGAGAGAAAAAAGCAACAGAAACAGGTAATGAAACAGCAACACGTTAATGTGGCAGAAAGCAATTTAGTTAAAGAATTTACTACGAAAGGTATCCGAAATTAAGACCAGAAGTAGTCGGGCATGCTTGACAGCAACGTCGCGTGCAATTTTTTACGCTTTGAAAGATTCCTGGCATCTCGGATAGCTTTCTGGCAGCTACAGAATTTCGAGCTGACAAATCTTCCACTGACGGTACAGGAGTCTCATACATTCAACTTTTCATTTGTTCCCAGTAGAAGTCCATACAGATTCAGATTCAGATTAAACCAGGTGGTGGTGGTGGTGGGGGCTGCTAATTGGTTTGAGCTATACTAGCCCCATCCAGCAATGTTTATTTTAAAAAATACAGAAGAATTATACAGTAATAAAATAAAGGTAGGTAACAAAAAGTAATTGATATAATGAAGTAGGTGCGACGATCTGGCAGGCCAACGAACCGGGCCACCACTACCTATCCACCGCTGTCCTCATGTTACGTTGAGGTGTCTGCGAACATCATTGGTAAAATGTGGAGGAGCCCCATCGTGCTATAGAGTGGCGCAACGAAAGAGGAACATGTGCTTTTACCAGAAGTTCCGACAGAACGTGTTGTAGAAATATCAAGTGGCTTTTTTCTCTGCTTCTTTTAACCCTAACTCGTAAAAAAGATATTTTTGACATTACATTATATTATGATTCCGAGTCGTCTTTGCATCTGTAACACTTCCTGGAAGTATGTTGGTCTGGTAATAAAACACCCAGGAGTAATGCCATTGAAATTTCGGAGATGTGTCGGAAGCGCCCTCTAACAAAAAATGGGGACACCAATGCTGTATGTCATTTTGAATAAAATAATTACCATGGGAATGACCTACACGCAAACCGCAATAAAATCGATTAGTTTGTCAAATTTTTATGAGCGTTCAAAATCCCCTCCTCTGTTCACAGTTCAATTTCCGCTAGTTACCCGATAACAATGTTTCCGATTTTGGGCTTAAAATTTAAGTTAAAGTCTAAACTTTAGAATAATTTCAACTTCGTGCTCAAAATAAGGGTAAAAAGTAGTTGTTTGTTATTCTAAAGTCTAAAGCGCCCTCTATCGACAATTTTTGAACGTAACATTTAAAATTTTTTTACAAACAAAACGTGATATAAAGAATAATTTTAGCAAAAACCGCAAACGAATCCACCCCTTTTGTTCGTTTTTTATAATCGTTTGAAGTTTTGGACCTTAAACTTTAATGGCTCCTGGCTCCTACGGAAGACGTTTGCGCTCCATGGTTTCCTATTTAATAATGTTTGTCTTCATGTCTACTATCACCCCTCAAAATTGTCGGTTTGGTAGCGAAACACCCTGTATATAAAGATCATAAACATCAACTAAGTACTAATAACGTATTTTTTTATTTATTTATCTAGAAATAAAAAAAATCATTTCGATTCCAAATCTTTTCAAAAGATTTTTTTTTTTAATTTTACAAATGAGTCCCTAAAGCTGTGTTCTTCTTCCTTAAAGCTGTGTGAGTGATTAAAATTATAGAAGAAGTTCAGAAATAACGGACTCTTTGGACAATATGGAATATTTCTCTATATGGCACATACGGTGCAGCAGCCAAGCGCAAAAACTACCATAAAAATTGATTTTTCTTGAAATTATCTTATACATCCATAGGAGGAGAAATACACAGAGCATTTATACAAATTCGCCATAGGATGAATAATTATGGGATGAGCGCTGAAAGAGCATTTAAAAAAAATAAAGATGGTTGCAATGTGTCTGTTAGAGATTTAAACAAGCTGCAAATCGATCAGTCCAACCCACATCTGGAATTACTAGCTTGACCCGACATAAAAGCTAAAAAAATCAACTCGAGAACGACCTACATTCTGCAATTAAAATTAATTATAAAGCACACTTACTAATGTCCATATTTTATTTTTAGATTTTGTTCGAAAGTTGTGAATACAAAAATTTTTTAATATTAATTCAAAATTCATGACTTACACCACTTTACCATGCCTGTAAACAAAGCATTTTTCGCTAATTTTTAAAGCAAGTAAGGGGTCATCCATATATTGTCCATTATTAAATATCGATTTAAGACAGTGCCTCTCATTAGGACATAACAAAGCAGTGTATTGAATTAAACCTAAACTTTTTTTTCAAAATATGTTGGTAGTCTGCACTGGAGGTCTGCATGGATCGAAATATATTGAGCTGGTCCCAAATCGACCCATAGGGGGAAAAATTCAGCCCGACTAGAAAAAAAATTTAAAATCATAACCCGAACCGGTCTGGAAAATAGTTTAAATTTGAGCCCGCTTCAGCCGCAAATTTCTAAATAGTTTTTTACTTCGATGTGGGAAAAAATTGTTTTGTATAGACGAGTTCTGACCGAAAATTCCTTTTGTAGCTTTTAGTTTTTTATATTTATATTTTTTATTATTAAAGAAGCGCAAAAGGCTGTAATATTTATATTTTATCAATGAATCAATATTTATATATAAATGTTTCACTTATATCTCAATATCGTTAATCTCCAACGCATGGGATGCGTTGGAGACTTTGAAAAATGTTATATTATAAAACCTTTTTAGACGGAATCTCATAGTAAAGAAAAAATATGTTATAGAAGGATGCCCTCCCTAGGAGGTGTAATTAGAGTTTAATTTTTCCTGGGGTATCATTGTATTTATTTTGCATGGATCAACATATTTTCCGTTAAAGACAGAATTCCGTCATAGGCAGACTTTTTTTTCACTGGTTTTATTGTATTTAATTTTTTAGCCTTTGAATATACTATTCTTTAAAAAATGAATTTTATTTATTTTTTTATTTATTTATTTTGTAGAATAAAGATTTTAAAATCTATGTGTTCTTTGAAAAATTTTCGATTGAGCCGAATTTTATCTATTTTAATCACGTATTAAGCCAGTCAGAGATAGCGATTTTAATACGGGTTTTGTCGAGACCGGGATTGAAAATTTCATCCAATATACACCTAGGAAGAAGATAGCAGTCCCCTCCTTTATGAAAAGTACATTGGGTCCGGTCTGGCATGTCTTCCGGAAAAATGAACCTCTCGGTCCTGGCCCGGCCTGGGCCCAATTTTACAGATTTTTTAACAGCCTCGCCAGGACGATAAAAAGCCTGAAGTAGTGAGAGCTAAATTTATAAAAATCTGCATTTTAGAAAAAACATTCTTTTAAATAAATGACACACATTTAAACAGTACACTTCGTTTTTCTGCATATTGAATTTTTCCCCCATTATTTCTTGTAATTAAATTATGAAATGGTAAGAATTTTTAAAGAAAAAAGAACTTGAAACACGTCATTTTTGATTTTTTTACATTAGTTTACTTTAGGTAAATTTGAAAAAAATATTTACTTTTGGAAATATGATTTTTTAAAAAATTATATTACTTTTTCAATAAATATTTTAAATATTTTTACAATTAATATTTAAAAACAAAATCCCTGGAACAAAACTAAAATCACTTTTTCATCTTTAATTAAATGGAAAGAAATTGAAATCCGGTAAATAATGTTACGAGTTTTTACGATTTTTAATTATCCCATTTTTAATTAAACAAGTACTAACCACAGGAAATTTTTATAAATTGTATGAGAAGGTTTAGAATGTGATTTTCTTAGCAAACTATAAGGCTAACCATCACAAAAAAGAAAAAAAAAATCAAAATTCGAACTCAAAAAATAGATTTTTGCGCGGTTCCTAGAACTGTTACAGTAACATTGTTTTTTGAATTGCGCAATTTCAATTTGTGTCTAACCCATTAAAACCTGATGAATTTTTTAAACGGCTGTAACTTAGCGAGATTTAAAGATATGAAGATGTAACTTTTTGTGTCTTATTCAGGAGTGAATAAGGAAAATTTTTATCGTACGGGGGCCGTATAAAAATTTAATTTTCGTATTTTTTCATCTAGACCCCCCATGAAGTCGCAGTTTATCTTATAAAAAATTTCACCTTTTTTTATGAATTTTTGCAATTTGAAGTATGGATCTAAGGGCAATATTTAAGGAGATAGCATATTGTTTCGATATTTATGACTCACCGTGTAGTATTTACACAACTACATTCAAACAACTATCAAGTAAGAAAATCAGTTTAGAATGAAAGAAATGGTTGATAAATAAAATCATAATTATAAAGTTCTAGAATAAAAAAAAAGTAGATTTTTAGAAATGCATCTCTGTAGTTTATTAAACCAAATTCAATTACAATATATATATATATATATATATATATATTACGAATTAGTAGGATGTCAATCGAACTGCTTGTGAGCTCCCCGTGTATGTGTCGGGGGTCAGGGCAGAGAGAATTTAGAGAAATGCACGGGAATGCATATATTTGTTGAACTATTAATGCTTTGCATACGGGCTCTGACGGGCACAGACCGCACTTTTATTTTTTTATTTTTTCCGAGCTCCACAACCTGGATATTTTGGCCTGTGGTGATTTTGAGGAAGAATAAAGTCTAGAAAAAGTTTCGTAACAAAATGAAAACATCTATTTTCTCAGATTTGAATGTTTCATTTTTGTCAATGTAGCTGGTAATGCATGTGAATTCTTTTCTGCAGTGATGTACGAGTGAACCAAAGGTCAGGACGAACATTAAAAATGAATAATTCGAAAACGAATCAAGGTACAAAGATACGGTTTGCACCGAACGGATGGAAAAGAAAACACGAGTTTTGTGTGGGAATGAAAAAAATATAGTTCTGTTTGCGACCAACGGCATCACTACACTGTAAAAAAATATCTGTAAAGATACTATACTTTATCTAGGAAACTGGGATTCCAAGAACTTTTCCTGTAACGGTAACAACAAAAACTCAAGTTTTAGAATCGGTTACATGGATTTTTCCTGTTATCATTACATGAAAAGTTCTTGGAATCCCAGTTTCCTAGAAAATGTTTAGTACCTTTACAGATTTTTTTTACAGTGTAGCAGCACTGTAAGATGCCATCCGCCAAAATGTGTCTGCCATAACGCAAGAAATGCTAATAAATGCTGACATGATGTACTGCCTAGACTCACAGCTGCACTTATGAATGATAGACAACACATTGAACATTTAATGTAGTACTATTTAGCTTTAAGCTGAGTTATAATTTGTCAACATTTTTTCATTTGCAAATCATGTTTTGGTGCAATAACTATAACAAACACTATAGCTCCATTTGTTGGTCGCCAACAAAACTGTTTTTTTTTTCGTTGTTACACAAAACCTGATTTCTTCTCAAACTGTTCAGTGCAAACAGTACTGTTGTTTCTTGATTCGTTTCCGAATTATTCATCTTTAAAGTCTTTTGGATCACCCGGTATATGATATATTTTTTTATATTTGATTTGCAATACAACTGTCTTACTGTAACTTATTCATTAAACTTAACATTTGATGCAAATATTTGACAAAAACTTTATAAAGGATTAATTTGATATTTTACAAGTTTCAAATTAATTGATTATATACAGGGTGTCCAGCAAATAACACCCTGATTTCAAAATTAAATTTGTCAAAAACAAAGATCGATAGTAATATGTGGTAAATAATTTTTTCATTAGATAAGCTGTAAAAATCTTATACAGCTCATATTCAAAATATTAGAATAATTGAGAAAAAGTAATAAGAAAAAATTATTTGTCATTTATTTATTTTTTATACTAAGTAAATGCAATTAAATTTCTTATAAATTAAATCTGGAATGTTTAGATAAGATTTTAACATTTATAAAATATAAAATACAGCACAATAAATTAGGTATACAGCTTCCTTAAACACACCAGAATATTAGAATAAAATTTAGATTGGTTCAAAATATTAGAATATTTTATTTTACGCAACAATATTACCTTATGAATATGAAGTAAATGGTAGTTAATATTTTGTAGCATCCCCTTTAGCTTTCATAACAGCGTACAATCGATCTTGCATACTATATACAAGGTGTTTACAAACATTTCTATCAACATTAGCCCAAATAGACTTTATACGTGCCACTAACTCAGTTTTACTTGAAGGAGGATTTTCTTGAAGTTTTTTCTTCATTGTACACCATAAGTTTTCGATGGGATTTAGATCTGGTGAATTTGGTGGCCAAGGAAGTACCTTAATGTTGCGTTAGCGGAACCAATTCTTAGTTGACACTGAGGTATGCGAGGACGCTAAATCTTCTTGAAAGATGAAATCATCTTCAAATAAATCTTCTGATGATGGAATCATGTAATATTCTAAAATTTCTTGATATAACAGAGAGTTAACCTTTTCGTAGACGATGCATAACTTTCCAGGTCCTTCTGCACTCATACAACCCCAAACCATGACACTAGCAGCAAATTTTACGGAAAGTTTAAGGCATTCTTTATCAAATGCTTCTTGCTTCATTCTCCAAACTCGAATACCTTGATTACCATATGAAACACAAAACATACTTTCATCACTAAATAATATGTTTTTCCAATCTTCATTGCTCCATAAACGTCTTGATTTACACCAATTCAATCTTATACGCTTTTGTCTTGCAGTCATGAAAGGTTTTGTTTTCGGTACACGAGATTCAAATTTAAATTTATGGAGACGTCTTAATGTTGTCGATGTAGAAACTTCAACTCCTTCTTCTTTCCATTTTCGGTGCAAGAATCGCACACTTTTAAAACGGTTTTTCTTAACTATACGCTTCAGTTTCCTGTCATCTCTAGCAGATGTTTTTGGTTTTCGGCCACCATTTCGGCGATTATTTTGAAATTTTCCAATTTTTGAATATTGTGTTAGTATTTTACTAACGCTCGATTGCAAACAATGTAAATAATTCGCTATAAAACATTGATTTTTACCGTGCCGATACAAATCAACCATACGAAGTTTAGTAGATTCAGGAATATCACTCACACGGCCCATTTTAAGACGAAAAAGAAACAAACTGCAAAAAAGAATACTGATTTTAAATAAAATAGTCTGAATTTAATCAATGATGCCACCAGTTAAGAATTGGTAATAATTAAAGGAGAATTATGTGAAATATTCTAATATTTTGAACCACTTGAATAAATATTCTAATATTTTGACTTTTCAAAATAATTTTTTTTGCAATTAATCTTTTAAAAAATGATATTAAATTTAAGATAACAAGTAAGTTTAATCAACAATAAGTTCTTAATAAAAATATCATTTGCATATTTTCATTAAAAGACATTAAATTACCAAACGATATTTTTAATTTCTAAAAAAAAGGTAATTATTCTAATATTTTGAATATGAGCTGTACATAAATTTCAACTAGTGAATATTTTGAAAAAAATTGCGTTCTAATTGCATAGAATGCTTTGATTTGACATATTTCTTGTTTTAGATTGCCTGCAGAGAAATAATTTTTCAGCTTACAGGGCAATATTTTAAAGATTTTTCGAAGTAAATTTTTAGAGTTTCGAAATGTCAAAAATTTAATTTAAAGAAAACTATGAAATATGGCACTTTAAGCCGAAAAACACATCCTCTGGCAGCAATCTAAAGCAAGAAAAATGTCAAATCAAAGCATTCTATGCAATCGGAACGCAAATTTTTCAAAATATTCACTGTTTGAAGTTTCTGTATAAGCTTTTTACAGCTTACCTAATGAAAAAACCGTTTACCGCATATTACTATCGATCTTTGTTTTTGACAAATTTAGTTTTGAAATCAGGGTGTTATTTATTGGACACCCTGTAAGCATTACACTTAATTTAATTTTGAGAACAAATTTTCGTTAGTTGCTTTCAAAAATATAAATTTTTTGCAGAAAAAAGAGATAAAATATATGAAGCTAAAACTATGTGATGAATTCGAATCAATTAACCTCCATATAATTAAAAAGAAAAACCACGGGGATTAAAACTTTTGACAACTTTAAATTTTCTTAAAGAGCATAATTAATGAACGCACTCTATCATGATTTAAAAATACAAATTGATGTTATTTACTTATTCTGTTTTGAATAATTTGAATTTTGCATTGCAATCAATATTACTAGTGGTTGGAAATAATTCATTTTGTCTTTATGTTTCTGTAATATAACACATGTCAAATGAAAACGAACTTAATTTTATTAATGGAAATTTCCAAGTTTAATAAGAGAAGTTTAAGAAGAAATAATTTATTTTAAAATGAGTAAATTTTAATGACCGTATACAGGTTGATCTACATTATTCGATTGTTGATATATTACAGGATGATATTCTTCCTTCTATTAACGCTTTATGAACTGACGGTACTTTTAATTACTAATGAAGAAAATTTAATATAAAATTTCTTTATTTAGTCTAATAATGAAAGTTTAATGTTATGATAGATGTAAATAATAGAAAATGGTAATGATAATAAAAGAGTAATAGTAATAATAGAAAATTATAGTAAATTATAATGTACAGAAACAGTCGAAATTAAATATTTTCCAAAAATGTTGATATTTTTAATCATTTTCATTGGTATATCTTTTCTTAAAAAAAGTACATGGAATATCTTAAACTACTAAGTCTTTCAAATTACAGACAGGATCATAATACATTTAAATACATTGCTTTTTTAAGATTTGGGATAATTCCATAAGAGTATTTTTAGTTAATTAATAAGATTATTTTTGTAAATATTTTACAAAAAAAGTTATAACTACCGACATATTTAATATGTTTTAAGTAAAAAGCATATCTAAATTGCACATTATTATAATTTGAAAATTCCAATATATATTCAGACACTAAAGAGCACAATTATTAAGGTGAAACAATTTCTTGATAAATAATTTGATAGATAAAGGGTTAATGTATTATTTCTTGCCAGTGAGATCATTTCAGTCCATTAACATGCTTAGACTATTGCCAGCGTAAGTGTTGAAATAATCATAATTCGAAAACTACTTGGAAGTAAAGTTTTAAACTGAGAATTGGCATAAAACAAGGCAAGCATAATAAATATAAATCTATATAAAAATGGTAGGTTATAATTCATATTTTTTTCTAATATTAATTTAATATTTCATGTTATGACATTTATTCATGTGTTATAAAATTATTTTCTATTTACAAATTCAATTTAAGTATTAATTTATTTATTTATTATCATTGCCGCACAAAAAAGGATCACATTAGGATTAAAACTCATTGACTTACTAATCAAAATATGAAAATATGATTTAACATTGGTTTAATATTTTAAATTTTGAATCCTTATAAATAAAAAACATATCATCCAACCGACTTGAAATATTGTTTCTAGGCATGATTTGAATCAAAGATTTAATATATATTCTCAAATCCGAGTGTTGCTTTTAAAAAAAAACAAAGTTTTGTCTTGTTGGATTTGTAAGTAGATCCTTAGGTAACTTTTAAATGTGTTTTTTAAATGGAGACATTATGTCACATCGTTTGACACAAGAAATCTTATAATTAGTTGTAACATTAACAGATGCTGATTACGTAAATTTTTCCACGGTCATAAATAAAGAAAATTATTAAAATTAATTTAATTCATTTCAGTGCATCCCCCTTAAAAAGAGAAATTTTTGTTCCATAAACATATGATTTCATTAAGACATTGAATCATTAATGCCTACTTAATTTTCATATCTTTTAATATTTATAAAAAATATAGTTACATATTTTAATAATCGTTGGTTCTAAAATCCTTAAATTTTCCATCAACGTAATACACTTTTATGTACCTCTTAATTACCGACGCGATAATTCATTAAAAAAATCACATCGGGGTATCGTTAAATCTCGTTATGTACAATGCTACTTGTTCATAAAAACTCAATTAATCTTCACTCTTACACTTAAATCATATTAATTTGATTAAGTGGATTTCATAAACCTAAAGGTATTTCAATATATTCTAAATGATTCATAATTACACTTTGCTTTAAAAATATGTTACCACAAATGATTGTCTGTACCAGAATGTGCTTTCATTATTGAATTTGGGAAAATTGTTAAATATTTCAATTAAATAATCTCTTATCATATTGGCCTTAGAAAAATTTCAGATTTTTTAAAATGTAATTTCTACATTTAATAAAATTATTTTAATGGCTATTGCAATTTTCACTTGATTAGCAAAAATAAGAAATATTAGCAACTAATTTTCCTTGAAATTGATTTCTAAGCGTATTAATTATCTCTAACATTATTGATAAATTTCGTACATTTTTATATTCACAGAAATTAGATGTTATATCGAAAATTTTTAGTTAAGTTATGCTAATGCGTTTAGTATTTTTTTTTATTTATTTATTGCATTGAATTAGCTATGCACGTTATGAATAATTTATACGTCTTGCAAAAAACAGATTGATGCAATTCCTTTACTTTCCAATTGCACCAATGAATGATTACTATTTATCCGAAAAGCTCTTTTATGTTAAATGTGAGGATGTTTTATTAGCATACTAATTAAAATTATACAGTAATTATTTTAAAGAAGCATAACGTGACATATAAAATGAAACAGGTTTTGCAAAACATTTAGCATCATGCATTTTACTTTATAATAGACATAGCAATGACTATTTTTACAGCAAATATACACGGTGCCGGAAATATATAAATCAAAAGAAATTAATTTCATGCATAAAGTACATTTTTGATAATTATAAAAACTTTTTACATAGCGCTATGTTTTTTTTTTTAACATATCTGATTGGAACACATAAAAAATGTAATATATCCATATAAAATTATATATTATTTCTAAAAACATATTAATTGAGAATAACAAAGAGCAATTTTCATTTGGGCTTAAAATAAATAAAACAATACAATAAAAAACTGAAAACGTTAAAATTTTCAAGAACATGTTTTTATCATTTTATTTTATTTACTCAGTCCTATAGTGTTATGTGTTTTATATAAAAAAAAGGTCAATTGCACAATTTTCGAAAGTTTCAACTGTTTATCTAAAATAGAATTTCGGAAAAATGCACCAAAGTATAAAAAAAGTACATTTTGAGGAAAAAGGCAAGAAACTATATACACACTCAAAATGCTTAAAATTTATTATTTCATATGTTTGTATATTCAAGACGTACAGAATTTATACATGTGTGGAAATGCCATAGTCTACTCTATTTTTTAGGTCCCTTGGCGCTTTTGTTTGCATATGGCGTCACGTATTTTCTTTTCTACAGATGTTTTATCATTCTTAAATAGTTGTGCAATGTCAACGAGAGAGAAAAAATATGCTTTTTTCGGAGATTGTACTGGTATTCGTATTCGTATACTAGTATTCAGTAAATTGTACCTGCGCCCAGTCGGCGCAGGTACAATTTACTGTTTGTTAACGGAAACATCCAATAAATTTCAAGAAAACAGTTTTTTAAAAATATTTGTAATGGGTAAAAAACCACCGTTTCATTAGCAAAAAATTCAAAAATATTTACCTGCATAAAATTGACTTTTCTGATCGTGAAATAGCTAAGAGAACACATGTGAGCAAGGACTACTGTTTATCAAGCTGTTAGTAAATTTAATATTTTCGGAAAGTATACTGACCTGAAAAAAAGCGGTGGACCATAAAACACATTACGATCACTATGATCATTATGATTATGTGAACCGAAATGAGGTAATGCGATCTCCAACAGCCTCCTGAAAAAAGTTTAAATATTTGCCGGATGCAATGGGTACAGACGCGACGTCTGTTTGAGCATTATTTATATACATTTGACCAAATACTTCGATTTATTATCCTAATATATTTATGAGAGATTTTAAACTTTTTCACACGACTTTATAATATATATATATATATATATATATATATATATATATATGTATATATAATGTAAGCTTGATCTCGGCTTTGCACGAATCTGCCGGAATAAGTGAGCCCATGATCAGACACCATGTAACTGCCACATATTGACCACTAGTCTGAACATGTTAGATTACTGTGTAGATGTTATCAAACTAGTATCGTCTCCTGATGCACATGTATAAATATGGTAAATTTCAATCAAAAGTTAAAAACGCAAATTGTAATTTATTTGTCAAGAAATAATAAAAATACTTTCGATTTCAGATCTTTTCAAAAGTTATTTTACTTTAAAAAAATGAGTCGGTAAACCTGTCAGAAAGTTACATGTTCTTGAGTGATACAAATTATACAGGAAGTTTGGAAACTATAGAATTTTTGGACAGTATTGAGTACTTTTCTATTTGGCACATATGATGGATCAGCCAAACGCAAAACTGCCAAACAACTTGGATTTTCTTCGAACTATTTTATACATCCATAGGCAGAAAAATATACAAAGCATTCATAGAAACCGCAATGGGATGCATAGGTATGGGTTGAAAGCTGAAAAGAGAATTTTAAAGAAAAGTTAAGATGGCTGCAACATGTCGGTTAGAGAATTAATTAGAAGTCAGTTTTTAGCAATAAGGAATTAGAAGTCAGAGCCACATCTGGAATTATTGGTCCGGCCCGACATGAAAGCTAAAAAATCGACTCGAGCCCGGCCTGCATTCTCCAATTAAAGTTATTCATAGAGCATAGTTACTTACGCTCATTTGTTATTTTCAGATTCCGTCCGAAATTCACGAAGGAAAAAAAATAATAATATTAATGAGTAATTGGTCATTTATGTACATAATCATTACTTAAAATTATAATTTAGAGAATTATTTTCAAACAACAATCCCATAAGAAAATCAGTTTAGAATGAAGGAAATGGTTGATAAATAAAATCATAATTTTAAACTTCTGCAAAGAAAATAAAAGTAGATTTTTAGAAATGCATCTCTGCAATTTATTAAACAAATTCAATTTCAATGCATAATTTTTACGAATAAGTAAGATGCCAGCCAAATGTGAGCTCCATGTGTGGGTGTCGAAGGAGGGTGGAGAGAGAATTTAGATGAATACTCATTTTGCTATTCAACCAATAATGCTTATAATACGAGCCTGGACGGACACGAACCGAACGTTCAGTTTTTTATTCTTGCCGAGCCCAAACCTGAATATTTTGTCCAATGGTGAATTCAAGGAAGAAAAAAGTCCATAAAAGTTTCGTAATAAAATGAAATTATCGATTTTCTCCGAAAGTTTTATTTTTGTCAGTATAGCTGGTAATGTATGTGAATTATTTTGGGCAGATATGCATATGCTAAATAAATTTTTATTCTTAACTTGCAGTGAAACTGACTTTCTGTGACTTATTTATTAATCTCGAGTTTTAATGCAAATATTTGACAAAATCTTTATAAAAGATTAACTTGATATTTTACAAATTTCAAATTAATTGATTATATAAACATTACACTTAACTTAATTTTTCGAAAAAAAATTCATTCGTTGCTTTTCAGAAATATAATTTTTTTTGGATGAAAAAAAGATAAAAGATACGAAGCTAAAAATATGTAATGAACTCGAATCAATTAACTTCCATATAATTAAAAAGAAAAACCACGGGGATTAAAACTTTTGACAGCTTTCAGTTCCCTTAAAGAGCTTAATTAATGAACGTCCTCTACCATGATTTAAAAATAGAAATTGATATTTTTTACTTATTTTGTTTTGAATAACTTGAATTTTGCTTTGACTTACAATCAATCAATATTTTTAATTATGGAAAAAGTGTATGAAAATAATTAATTTTATCTTTATGTTACTGTAATACAATACATGTCAAATGAAAACGAACTTTCTATACTAATAAAATCCGTGCGCCTCTGTCTGCTTGAAGCCGATTAAACTTCGCAACGCGGGCGAGTTGGAAGTCGCGAGAGGTGTCATTCGATTGGAAATATTCCAGGGAAGTCATTTCGGGCATTTTCGAGACCGTGGGATCAAAATTAAAAAAGTTATGAATTAAAAACCCCTTGGGAATCGGAACGAAAAAAATCTCAAATCCGAAACGGCGCTCAAACGGAGCTCCAAGGCAGAACACTGCGCTACCTTGCGGTGAAGAACCTAACTTTTCCCCTTTGGCTAAAAGAAGAAACAGCCGAAAACCGCTTTTTCTACAGGCGCTAATTGCTTTTTTTTGCGCGTTTTTTCTTAAACCATCATGCAGACAGTTTTTAAAGTAGAAAAAACTGATTATATATTCAGAATCTGCGTAAAAATCTGCTTCTGATGAACTAAAAAATACTGAAAAATGTCTTAAGGGCGCGTAGTGCCCACCGTGCAAAACCAAATATTTTTAATGGGACTATGGGCGCGAAGCGACCATAGTTCCGATCCACAATCTTTTTTTTCAAGTGCACGTGGCCCACAGTGCGAAATCACATATTTTTAACGGGACCATGGCTCTTTAATTTACTTTTTTTTGTGCTTGAGGATTCGAACACCAAGACTTGCTTATTTAATGATTTTTTTTGCTTATTATATTCTGCTTAATACCGAGGTTTGTTTGGAAAAAGTGGCCCAGCTAGCGGGCGTAGCTCGCTAGTATTTTATGAATGGCAATTCCCAAGTTTTACAAGGCAAGTTTTAGAAGAAGTAATTTATTTTAAAATGAGCAAATTTTATAGAATATATCGAAATAGTCCAAGATTCGACCGGACAAAACCCTAAGTCATGGAGCACAAGACAAAATCCTTTATTTTATGAAAGAGTGGTAATAGGGGAATTTAATCACCCATGTTTGCCGGGAGCAAAGTGGTGCATAAGCGAAAAATTCATACCACTTGTGGTTCATTCATACGTTTAACATTGTGCTTGTCGTACAATTCAAAGTATGAAAATATTGAAAATTGGGTGCAGGAAAACACAATGACAGACCAATTGTGGTAAAAATTTTTGACTTATGCATCACTTCGCTTCCGACAGACATGGATACTTAGATTCCCCTATGACTATTCTTAAGCTAGTCGTTGGAGGCCACCGTAATACTTACCTATCATTTATATGCATATGAAAATAAAACATTTGAAAACTATTTATACAATGTATTTCAATTCCAAAACTATGTATAGAAGATGTATAAAAGATGTACATAATTTTAAGAAAATTTATAATTATATAGATAATTATAGATTAAGTGCATTCGATATCGTATGAATTGACGAAGTTATGAAATTTGTCTATATAAACATCTATTTTGCCCCCTTAATCCAATTTTTTTATATCAAAATCTACCATTTATAATTTTTGGTTCTGTTCATACAAGTAATAATGACTTTAAACTTCTTTATTTATCGTAAATAAAAAAATATATATGTTTTTTGTAAAAACCCTCTTCATTTTTACATAATCAGGCCAATTTTGTTTGTTAACAAATTTGAGCAAGTTTTTATGCCCTTATTTTATGTATCAGATTGGAAAATATTTGTGTAGAATTATGGAAGTTATTGTGTCCACAAAAAAGTCGTTGGGGGCCATCGTAATACTTACCCATCATTTATAAGCATATGAAAATAAAATATGTGAAAACTATTTATACAATGTGAAAACTATTTATACAATTCCAAAACTAAATTTAAATGTTGTTAATACACATAGTAATACTCTATTAATGAATTGCTGATGCACGAATTTCAACAAATTATATAAAACGCCAAACTACCCAAGAAGTACCAAACTACGTAAAAGAAACATCCTTATAACTCCAAAAATAATAATCATATTAACTAACAGTTTACTGCGTCGGATTAAGCGTCTCATTTTCAATTAAAATATACCTCTGAATTCAAATTTGAATGAAATACAGGATCATGAAAAATCGAAGAATGTGGAAAACAGGATTACAAATATCTCGACAACTAATAATTCGATCGACTTCGTTCTTTATGCAAAATGTGTGTTTTTTTTTATTTTCTTTTACATGCATTTCTTAAAATAAAAAAATTCAAAAATTTTTATATACCTTTCATCAAAATGAATATTTCGAAAATCCGGAAAAAACAGTTCCGAATAATCAAGGTTGCTGATACTCAATAAGCTTTGTCCCATTCTTACATACTAAGTACATACAAATTTTCAAGTCTCTATCTCAATTTGTTCGTGAGATAGAGCGTTTACAGACAGACAGACAGACGGACTGCAATTTTTTTTTTCAAAAAATATGTTTTTCGAAATCTCCAATGTCTAAAACGTGTTAATCCGTCAAAATTTTTTTTCCGATTTTCAAAACGATTGCAAGACTTACCCTACACTACGTATGATGGGTAAGTAATAGTATAAAGAAATTTTTCTTGTGCTCGATGACTTAGGGTTTTGTGCGGTCTGCTCTTGAACTAAAATTAAAGCTCGTTATTTGATTGTTGAAATATTACAGGATGATTGTGTTACTTCTATTAATGTATTATTTCTTGACAGTAAGACCACTTCAGTCAATTAACGTGATTACACTGTAAAAAAAAATCTGTGAAGGTACTAAACATTTTCTAGGAAACTGGGATTCCAAGAACTTTTCATGTAACGATAACAGGAAAAATTCATGTAATCGATTCTGAAACTATATTTTTGGCTGTTACCGTTACAGGGAAAGTTCTTGGAATCCCAGTTTCCTAGAAAAGGTTTAGTACCTTTGCAGATTTTTTTTTACAGTGTAGACTATTGCCAGTGTAATAAATGTTACAATAACAAGAAGAAGCAAAAAAAATTCAAATTTTCTTTTCTGCGCATCATAGATGGTTCTTTAAACCATCATTTTGGCTTCATTTAATTATAGTTCAAAAACTACTTGGTAGAAATTTTTTAACTGAGAATCGACATAAAAAAAGCAGGCATTAGTACATATAAATCTATATAAAAAATTGTAGGTTATAATTCATATTTTTTCTAATATTAATTTAATATTTCATGTTATGACATTTATTCATGTGTTATAAAATTGTTTTCTATTTACAGATTCAATTTATTTATTTATTTATTTATTTATTTTCCTTCACTGACACTCAAAAAAGGATCACGTTAGGATTAAAATTCCGTGACTTACTAATCAAAATATGAAAATGTGATTTAACATTGATTTAACATTGGTTTATCATTTTAAAATTTGAATCCTTATAAATAAAAAACTTGTCATCCAACTGACTTGAAATATTGTATCTGGGCATGGTTTGAACTAAACATTTAAAATATATTGTCAAAATTGGGTGTTTCTTTTGAAAAAAACAAATTTTTGTCTGGTTTGATTTGTAAGTAGCTCCTTAAGCAACTTTTAAATATGTCATTCAAAAGTAGACATTCTACCATCGTTTGATACGTGTAATTTTATAATTAGTTGTAGCATTAGTAGAAGATGATTACTTATTTTTTTCCACTATCGTAAATAAATGAAAATTATTCAATGAAAATGAATTCAATGCATTGCAGTGCATCTCCTTTCAAAAGAGATTTTTTTCTATAAATATTCGATTTGATTAAGGCATTGAATCATTAATGCCCACTTAATTTTAAGATTTAAAAAAAGTATAGTTACATATTTTAAGAATAATTGCTTCCAATAACATTAAATATTCTATTAACGTAATACCCTGTTATGTACCATCTTAATTACCGACGCGATAATTCATTAAAAAATTCACATCGGGGAATCGTTATATACCGTTATATACAAGGCTTCGCGTTCATAAAAACCCAATTAATCTTCACTCTTTCATTTAAATCATAACAATTTTGATTAAATGGATTTTATAATTTTAAAAGAATTTCAATATGTCCTAAATGACTCATAATTACACTTTGTTTTAAAAATGTCCAATCTCACAAATGATTGTCTATACTAGAATATGCTTTCATTATTAATTTTGGGAAAATTACTAAATATTTCAATTACCTCTGTTTAAATTGGCTGTTAGAAAAAATTCAGATTTTTTAAAAGGTATTTTCTACATTTAATAGCTATTATTTTAATGGCTATTGCAATTTTCACTTGATTAGTAAAAATAAGAAACAGTAGAAATTAATTTTACGTGAAACTGATTTCAAAGCGTATTAATTATCTCAAACATTCTTGATAAATTTCGTACATTTTTATTTTTACAGAAATTATATGTAGGTACATCGAAGATTTTAGTTAAGTTATGCTCATTCGTTTACTAATTATTTTTTGATTTTTTTGCATTGAATTGGTATGCACTTTGTGAATAATTTATACTTCTTGTAAAAAATAGACTGATGCAGTTGCTTTACTTTCCAGTTGCACCAGTGAATTATTACTATTTATCAGAAAAGTGCATTTATTTTCAATGTGAGGATGTAATAACTCTTACAGTAAAGTTTGGTGAATAGTCTTGTAACATTAATGTAGATAAAATATTAACGAAAGTTGCCATACATGCTTTGAAATAGTCATCTATACATATAATAAAACAGTAGGACCCGGTGTGTCTGTACATTGAAGATAATTGACAAAAATGGAGTCAGGGCGATAAAAGAAAACCAATGAAACACAAAAAAAATTTTTTTGAATTTTTTGTCTGTCTGTCTGTCTGTTTGTTCGAGGTTATCTTCGTAACTACTGAATGGATTTTTATGCGGTTTTCACTAATGAAGAATGCACACTCCCGGGCAGTGTATAGGCTTTGTTTCATCAAAATCGGACAACAGACAAAAAAGTAACAAAAAGAAACAAAAGAAACTATTAGGTGCGCTGCTCACGTTTTTTAGTACATAACGTTTTTTAGTACATATAAAATCCAATAGATGTCACTGTGCGATTTTAAAACGCGCTATCGTTATGTTTTCGCCAGTCTACTTAAGTATGAGAAAGTTTCAAGCTGGCTGTCGTTCCATGTGGTTTAGTCGGTAGAACGTCAGTGCGCCATACTGATGGCCCGGGTTCGATTCCCAGCATGGAATTTTTTTTCACTATGTTGGCATTAACGCCTATAAGCAATTAAAAGAATTTGAAATATTGTATTCAAGGCGAATTTTCTCTCTGGGAAAATTTCCTTGCATTAATATGTCAGTGTAATTTTTTTTTCGATTTAATTTTTTTTTTCGAAACTTTGTTTTTCTTAAAAAATTACAGTAAATATTTGATATTTCCCAACGTTTTTTGAATGATCGACTTGCTTTTTTTTTTTTAATGTATGTCTGAACCTTATCTAACTACTTCTTCAAGATTTCTTTAGATAAACCGACCAGCGTAGCGGGCGAAGGCCGCTAGTCTCCCATAAATATGCACCGCTGAGATCTGCTACACACATCCTGGGAAATTCGCAAGAAGTTTTCTTTTGGGATGGAGTTTAAAAGCTTCATCACGTTTCGTTGGATGTTAGCAATATGGTCCAATCTCTTTCAAAGAGAGTGTGAGTCGTGAAAATAGGAAGAAATCTGGAGGATTGAGATGTAGCGGGTATGGTGGATGTTCAATTTGCACCACTCCTCATGAATTTCTTTCGGTTTCTTGCAAAGCTTAAAACCAAACTTTAAACAGATCTTTTGTTCGTTCATTTTGCTGTTCTCAGTTAAGAACCAACACACTGAACAAGCACTTTGTAAAGCACGTCTTACACAGAACATAAACGCGCTCAAATGAACAACGGTGGGGGAAGATTGTCAACACTTGCATCTATGCAGGTGCAGCGTTTTGTTTCCCCGTTGTTGCCAGATCGGTCGTTCTGAATTCATTCACCGAACTTTATTGTCAGAGGTAGTATTATTAGCATATTAATTAAAATTATACAGTGATTTTTTTAAAGATGCAATAGTGACAAGTAAAGTGAAGCAGTAAAGTCAAGTAAAGTCATGCATTTTACTTTATAATAGACATTTGAGATTTAAATAAACAGTTCTCTGTATTAAAGCTATCGATCTTTAAATTCATTTTATCACAATCGCAAACAATAACAAGGTGCATTATTACAAACCAAAATATTTCAACCATTTTAGCGTTCAACGTGTCCTTAAACAAATCCTAATTGTTATTTAAATCTATATTTGCATTTAATATAAATGCGAATTTCTCTGTTAAAAATATTATATGATTTTTTTTAATGTATCGTATTATATATCGTGAAAACTGAAAATATGAAATAATATCAGAACCAAATACACAAAATTTGAAGTCTGTTACTTATACAGTTTTTGTGTTTTGTTTCTGTGGCAGTCAGACAGACACAGGATCGGGACCAACAGGTTTTCGTCAGATGAACAAAACCCTAATACTGTTAAAAATATTATATGATTTTTTTAATGTAACGTATTATATATCGTGAAACCTGAAAATATTAAATAATATCAGAACCAAATACACAAAATTTGAAGTCTGTGACTTATACAGTTTTTGGGTATTGTTTCTGTGGCGGTCAGACAGACACAGGACCGGGACCAACAGGTTTTCGTCAGATGAACAAAACCCTAATAAACAGTCCGCTGTATTTACTTACTGACCTTTTAATTCATACTGAAGCTCGCAATCGCAAAAAAAACAAGGTCTATTAAGGGGGTAGTAAGGTTAATTCGAGGGGAAAAAGCATATTTTCTATCATTTTTTGTAAGGATACAATTAATATTTATTTATTTGTATAGTTATAGTATAATTATATGTCATTTAAAGAGTATTCTGTGAAATTTTCATTAAGAAATATTAAAAAATGAGCCGATGACAGCGAATCTTCGAAGACGTCCCAAAAAAAAGTTGATTCGCGGTGAACCGCATAACTCATGACTGGATCAAATGAAATTAAAAAACCAAATTGATTTAATTAGTTGATAAGTTTTCTCAGGGAACGCAGTCGAGTTTTTTTATTATTATTGATTTTTATGTTTTTTACAAGGCTCGGAAGTCAAAATACTGATTTTTCATCAAAAAAATCTGATATTTTGTTTTTTAAAAGTAAGTTAAAATTAAAAAAAGGAAAAAAACTCGACAGCGTTATCTCGTAATTTATATAAAGAAAGAGTGTGTAAAATTAAAAAAAGATCGGTTCAGTAGATTTTGAGCTACAGAGTTCACCGGCTTCGAAAAAGCGAAGTGTTAGAAAAACACGTTTAAAGTTTCACAGACGCTTTTGCCGAAATCGGAGGGCGGAGACTTACAAGTGCATATCTCCGTCAGTTTTACTTCAATTGCTTTCAAATTTTCACAGAATAATCTTAAGATGTTGTACATTAATATAAAACAAAAATAAAAAAATGCAAAAAAAGAAAAAAAAATACCTTACTACCCTTTTAAAGCAAACTCAAAAAATTAAACTATTTTATGTTCCACGTGTTCTTAAATAAAACTACTTGTTATTTAAAACAATGTTTGCATTTAATATAAACGCGAATTCCTCTGAAAAAAGTATGATATGCTCATACATTTTATAACGTATCCTATTATACCGGGTGATCCAAAATTTAGGACGAACTTCGAAAACGAATAATTCGAAAATGTATCAAGATACAAAGTTACGGTTTGCACCAAACGGATGGAAAAGAAATCGGGTTTTGTATGGCTACGAAAAGAAATAGATCTATTGGCAACCAACAGATGGCGCTGTCGGACGTCTGAATTGCAAGCGCGGCAGGCACTCCAAACAGTCACCTTTATGCAAGATGGAGCACCACCTCATATTACTCTGCCTGTGTAACGCCTGATACGCTCAATATTTGGGGGGAGGATTGCACTATCAGTCGCTACTTTAATCACGCATGGCTTCCAAGATCTCCCGATCTGACAACCTAGGACTTTTGGCTGTGGGGATTATTGAAGTCAAAAGTGTATCGCCACAAACCGCCATCACTAGCAGCACTGAAAGATACCAACCGCCAAAATTTGTCTGCCATAACGGAAGAAATGCTACTCTATGCTATGAACTGTAAGGTGCCTCGTCTCACAGCTGTACTTCTGAATAAAAGACAACACATTGAACATTTACTGTAGTACTAATTAATTGTAATTAAAACTGAATTGTAAGTTGTCAAAATTATTTTCATTTGTATATCAACTTTTGGTGAGTTAAATCATTATAGCTTCATCTGTTGATTGCCGACAGAACTATATTTTTTTCGCTGCCGCACAAAACCCGGTTTCTTTTACATCCGTTTGGTGACAACCGTATCTTTGCATCTTGATTCATTTCCGAATTATTCATTTTTTAAATTCATCTTGACTTTAGGATCACCCGGTATATTGTGTAAATTTGAAATTTTAAGTTATTTCAGAACCGAAAATTATAGTCCTTTAATTTTTCATAACCATTTCTATGATTTCGTTATATATCCAATGTAACTACAGTTAAATTATTTAATTTTATTGTATTGTCATTTAAAAGAAAGGAATACGTATATATGTGGTTAACCGGAATTGATGCCGGATCAATTCTAATTCACAAAATAATAGTAAGTTGTTCAGTCAGCAAACATGAGATTCTGATACGTCAGATAATCTCTCGGAGATTACTAAAGTAAACAAAGGAAATATCTAAGATAAAATTTCGTTTCTTTTTTCTCAAGTAAAATGGATAGTAGATTTGTTGTTTCTTTTGCAACAGGATCAATATATATATTTAATTTGTTGATATGATAAACGGTTAAGAAAATAAATATTATTATGTTTAAAAAAATTTTTTAATAAAAAAAAATCATTTTTAAATATTGAGGGAGATCCTATAGAAAAAGATTTTGCCGACACATACATCTCTAGCGGTCAGTCCGATCAACCGATCGAGATGAGGTTTACGATACATTTATTCAAAAGTTTAGAGCTGGAAAGTCTGCAAACGACCATAAAATGACGTTTACGGTTACAGTTATAGCTACAGACACTCTAAATTCTGAATGGCAACACCCATTATGTACCGTCGCAAAATGCTCAGTGCATGCAAAAATTTTAAGATCTTTCGAATGTTATGAGTATAAAAAAATGGAGTTGTTATGTACGCTTAAAAAAGATATTTCCGAAAAAAAAACGATCGGGAGCAGGGCAAAAATATGCATATCAATTTTCGAAAGTTTCAAACGGTGTAGCTTTGAAAAACACCGCAAGCTGTTTTTACATTTATAAGGTAAAGCAATCAAATATGCTGTTCATCCTTGCAAATGAGACATAAATGCATTCACATCTTGTGTCATTAAAAGTATGTTTATGAGAATAGTGCATGTCAGAGACAGTATGTTTGAAGCATCATGATGGGATTTTTAAAAATATATCAAATGATTCAGGTGATTTTTATCACCTCAAATATTTTCAAATATTTTTCTTAATGTAACGAAATTCATTTAAGTGCCAATGTAAAAGAATTGTTAGTGATAGATGTTTCATTTTCACTAGAAAGCATAATATTGTACACCTTACACTGTAAAAAAAATTCTGTAAAGGTACTAAACATTTTCTAGGAAAATGGGATTCCAAGAACTTTTTCTGTAACGGTAACAGCAAAAATTCAATTTTCAGAATCGGTTTCATGGATTTTTCTTGTTACGGTTGCATGAAAAGTTCTTCAAATCCCAGTTTCCTAGAAAATGTATTGTACCTTTACAGATTTTTTTTTAGAGTGTAATCATATTTAGTATTACGAAGCAATAAGAGTATACTTATACTTAAAAAAATATATATTTGCATGTCACCATGTCATTCCCAATTATTATCTGTTACATTGTCAGTAGGTGTAGTTGATGTTTGCTGAACTACACTGTAAAAAAAATCTGTGAAGGTACTATACTTTATCTAGGAAACTGGGATTCCAAGAACTTTTCCTGTAACGGTAACAACAAAAACTCAAGTTTTAGAGTCGGTTACATGGATTTTTCCTGTTATCTTTACGTGAAAAGCTCTTGAAATCCCAGTTTCCTAGACAATGTTTAGTACCTTTACAGATTTTTTTTTTTACAGTGTACCGGGAAAAGATCTATTGAGTCATTCTAAAAAGAATACGCTTGAGATTTCGAAAGTGTCAACATTGGATGAAATTCATTTTGGAAATCTGGACTGTCTTGTCTCTCAAAATTTGTCTAGTAATTTGTTCTGAAGCCATCGTTCCGATCCAGTTCTCCTTTTTGCATTTCGGTCGTGAAGGTACTATCTTTGAACTGTAACTGCATGTATACTTTTATTTCCAGTTTATATACTAAATAAGTATGTTTATATTGTGAAATGTCTTCATAGAATGTGATGGACGGATGATTGAACTGATGAGTTTAAAGTTAATCCTTACTACAGTTCAACAGAAGTTACATTAGTAATACGTGTTAAATTACTAAATCACTAACAAAAGTTTGAAGTATATATATATATATGTATGTGTGTATGTGTTTGTTTATTTAACATTCAAGATCAATGAATAAAAATGATTTGTTACTTCGAATTAAACGGTTTACTCAGTGTGCCATATATTTGACCTCACACTACAGACATTAAAGAATGCAGAGTAATTTATTCCATTTATCAATATTGGGTGAAAAAAGTCCGGGCCAGGATTCGAACCAGGGATGCATTGGTTGAAGCCGCCAATGCTCAACCAACTGAGCTATCCCGGACACGAACACTGGAGGACTATTTCACCCAATTAACCTCAACGATTACTTTAACTGGTCTGATACTCTGGATCAGCAAAACTCTGTTATAATTAATTTACCGATTGAATAA
This sequence comes from Maratus speculifer, assembly GCA_964019185.1. Taxonomy (NCBI): domain Eukaryota; kingdom Metazoa; phylum Arthropoda; class Arachnida; order Araneae; family Salticidae; genus Maratus; species Maratus speculifer. The sequence goes on along the minus strand of OZ025290.1, from coordinate 427,870,535 downwards.
TCTATCTTAAAAATTAATCTAATTAAAGAATGCGTTTTATAACTTTGCTCAATTAAGGGTGTATTTCAATTAAAAATCCTTATTTTCCGATTTATTTTTTAATTCACTTTTTGCTCTGAAACTCGCAGAATCTCTTATTGTAATCTCTGTCACTTTAAAAGGTGCCGTGTCTGTCATTTTTTTGATAAACGCAGAAAATATTACAAAAAATGCGATCAAAGTTCGCCTTTTTATCCGAATTTTTCGAAGCGGGCGATTTTAAAACTGATTAAAGTAATTGTTCATACTTAGAAGGTAATTGTTTATACTTTGAAGGTAATTGTTCATAAATCCAATTCTAATGAATTGAAAAAAAATTATATCACGTGGCACCTTATACGTCTCTTCAAAAATCCCCTCAGACAGTTTCATGTTTCTAGTTTAAAAAATGCGTCTGAAATTGTATCAGAAAATTTCGATCTGTTGCAGGTGGAAAAGTATTTTTTCGAATGCACCTTTAATTCATATGATTTTCCTTCTTTGTCTTCGTTATTAGAGGAGTGTTAAATTGCTCGTCGGTGAAACAGCTTCAAATGATTTTCTAGTTCTTTTCGTACATTTCAGTTGGAAAATATAAATTGGTCGTGTGTTTCACATTTTCGCATCTAAGAAACTACGAGAGATGAGCAAATGGCATGTTACAGATATACAGTCGACTCTCGTTAATTCGGAATCGGATAATTTGAATCTTCGCTTAATTCGAACGAAACATGATGTCCCGAAATTTTCAATGTCAGAATAACGTTAAATGTTTTCATTAATTCGAACTCATTTTCTCCTGACATCGTTTAATTCAAACTAACGAGAATTCCGATTTTTAATTCTTCCTTTCTTTATCAAGGGTTTTAGATTATTCGAATAACTTCCTTTCTTTGATTTTCGTGAAAATTGTTTCGAACGAGTGTACATATAATCCCATGCATTTGATCTCCACTGTGCCTCGTCTGTCCATCAGTGACGCTTCAAATTTTTCTTCCATTGTACTTGTTTCTAATCTTTTAATGTATGTATGTAATCTTGTAATGTATGTCTTTTTGTGTATTTATACATTCTAATTTAATATTATGCCATATTCTGATGATAGCAGACATAATAAATTAAAAAACACTATAACATTAATTCTTTTGTAATACTATCATTTTAAGTATGTTCTCATTTCATACTTTCCATAATTCGAACTTCGGACCAGTCGAACATTTCTTGTGGTCCCGACGAGTTCGAATTAACGAGAGTCGACTGTATGCTGAAGATGAATGCTGCAGATAAACAAATGCATTCTATGCTAGTCTGGTTAAGTGTGTTCTTAACTCCTCTGCCCAATAAGCGCAAAACGTTTTGACAGATTAACAGATTCATTTATTAGCGGAAAGATATAAAATTAGAAGGCCGGCTATGTAAGCACTTTTGAATCAAACTCAGTTTTCCATTTTATGATAATTAAAGTCCTTCCGGCAGTACCGGGAGGAAGAAGTACTTTCGTATACCTTATTTATTTATTTATTTATTTTAAATTAAGTTATATTATTCAAACAAACGAAGCTCAAATTAGTGGAACCCGATCATATAAGACTGAATACTAGTTTTTATCAATACTGAATATCAATGGGAAATTTGAGAAATTAGTCACCTTTTATTCAAGCTGATTTTATTTTAAGCGATTTATAGGGCTATCAAATCCCACAATATCATGAAGTGTATGCCATTTTAAAACAACACGATGGATAAAATTAAGTAATGAGCTTCGTCGAAATCTTAATTCATGTGCACATGCACACTCACATCGAAATCGATTAATATATACGAGTAGTATCGCGGAAAAATTGTTTTTTAAAAAAATTCATCCACATTAGAAATTCAATCTGCTATATCTCAGGCGTTTTTTAAGGTAAAGGCAAAATAAAAAATACTCCAGAATTCATCTATCAAAATCAAACACTTCAGAAAAAACCTCTTTTCATTTTTTTGTACATAATTATACATTTAAAACATTTTTGACAAAATAAATGGTCGCCATTTTGAAACAAGATGGCGGATGAAGTTGGCCAATGAAGTCGCTTAACCCTTTCCGAAACAGGCAAATTTTATCAATGAAATGAGAAATTATCGACCAATACCAGAATTCAGAAACAACTTTTTGTGAAATAGTGAATCCCTTAATTTAACCTTCCTACCCTGTTGAAATTTTACTCAAACTTGATTAAAATATTTCCCACCAGAATTTTTATTTAAATCCCTTTAACATACTTATTTAACTTAAATCTTTATGTTATTTATTTAATTTACTTTATGAAAAATTTTCTGGTTTGAATCGAATGAAACGCATTATAGGACTGGGTCGATTAGACCCATTCAGGGTAGGAAGGTTAAGCATCCACAGCAAAAGCAAAATTTTATTAAAATATTATTGGTGCCGATTTCAAGTTTGAAATTAAAATTTGATATCCCAGACTGGGCACAGTGTGCCGGAAAGGGTTAAGATATTGGTATGTACTAAGAAATTAAGATATTGGTATGGCACACATGGTGTTACATCCAAAATTTGCTTATAAATTTGAGTGTTATCGCGTGACAAATTTCAGACCGTTTCAATATGTCAATCACATTGGAAATTTAAAGTGCTATAACTCAATTAATTTTCAAGATACAAATGAAACAAAAAATGCTCTGGAATCTTTGTATCAAGGTCAAACACAAAAGATAATTTCTTTTTCCAATTTCTTACTTTATTGTATCTAACTTTACAATTTAAAAATTTAAAAAAAATTAATATTCCGTCATTTTGCAACAAGATGGCGGATCATGCTGGCCAACGAACTCGGTCGAGACATATGTATGTACTATGTATATACCAAGTTTCATACAAATCGGTTGATAAATACGATAGTTACAGCATGACAAAAACCAGATATATGTATATATATATATATGTATGTATGTCAACATTTGAACGGAGGGTGGTTTTGGGGTCTGGGGGTCATGATCGGTGAAAATATACCAAAATTTTCGGGAAATGCTTTCCTCTGGACGGCTGAATTAGGTAGCTTTTTAATTTTGTAATGAAAGCTACCTAAAATTACCTACCGAGTTATAAGCTATTTTCATCACGTGATCACGCGATTTTCTATCTTTTTTTGACTAGTTTTACTGCTTTCGTCGGAAAATGTAGTTCAAAACATCATATTTGACGACTGGTTCTGAAATATCTATTGCATTTACTCAAATACAGATAAATGAATGCGATTATATAGTTTCTGAATGACAACTCCTGTTAGTTTAATTCATTTCCGAACAAAAATTAGTTAAAAATTATATCACAAAGTTGCCCTTTATGATTTAAGAAGACCCTTAAGACAGAAAACTGAATCCGCACGCACTGCTAATGATTGACGAAACATGGATCCTCATCATACTCATTTAGTACGCGAAGAATCAAGAAATAGTTAAGATGATTGTGTATCTTTATTTCCTCCCCATTATTTAATCTTTTCCTGTGGTCGAAAAGTGATACACAGCGCAGCCTAGTATTCTTCCAGATAACTAAACTGATAACAATTTTCCCTGTACAAGACGCTCTTGAATCTGAAATAATTGTGGAATAATACGCAAAATGAACATTTTGGAGTTGCCATTAAGGGTGTATTCGAAAAAAGGAATTTTTTATTCTCAACAGCTCGAAAATTTCCGATTCAATTTCAGACTCATTTTAAAAAGTAGAAACATGAAACTTGGTGAGATGATTTTTGCAGAGACGTATAAGATGCCGTTTAATGTCGTTTGTCGCTCCATTCATTATAAGTAAATTGATAAACAATTATTTTCTCAGTATGACCCTTTTTTTCGATCATAGGTCACCCGCTTCGGAAAATTTGGTCTAAAACGGCGTTTTTGACAGCCTTTTTTTGCAACATTTTCTACATTTATCAAAAAATCGACCATCACGGCACCTTGCGTAGTTTCTAAATAAGAGAATTTGAAAGTCTGGTGCATAGGAGAGCAAAAAGGAATTTAAAAGTAAATCTGAAAATAAGAAATTTGGATCGGAATACTACCAAAAGAAAGCACCCCTCCGGATAAAAGCTCCTTTTCATATATGTGATATTTTTTCTTTTTTGAAAAGTGCCATTTATAAACTCTCAGCTTTATGTTTTTTTAACACTTTTAATCCATTATATTTTCTGGCCATTCCTTTAGCCAGTCCATTATTTTCATATATCTTAAATGAATATATCTTATGCAATTTTTTTTATCTAATCTCTTTACGTATCATTGTATTAGAATCACATACTTCGCTATGCACATTGCCGGACACTTTTAAGAAATGTTCCTTTCGTAGACTACTAGTATTGCTTTCCTTGATTTTTATGCACTAAGATTTAATATATATTTGAATTTTGTTTAATTTCTATAATATTTGTTCATATTTCTTTTATATCTTATTTAATTATTTTATGCACGCTTCATTTATTTCATGTACTTCATTTATTTATTCTTTTATCAATGAAAACTACTTAGCTTCTACGAGAGAATTTGAAAACCAATTAATGTTTTTTTTTTTTTTTTTTTTTTTGCAAATTACAAACGTTCTGTTAAATTTTATAAATTACCTTTATTCCCCTTCCCTCCACCGAAACATCCTTTCAATTTTCCTGTATTTGCAGAAAAGCGTAAATTATACCCCCCCCCCTCCTTGTAAACTTTAAAACTTCCTGTATGACGAAATGCATGCTTACATTCGGTACTTTACGGTATATATATCATTTTTCATGCAAATGAGCTATATGTAGACTTTCTTCCGTTTTCAAATTTAGTGTACTATAATAAAACTGTTCTAAAGTTCCAGCCTTACCGACAAATAACTTTCAATAACTGTCTTCTCAGCTTCTAGTTAGAGACTTTTATTATTAAGTAAATGTCATGAGGTCTATACTTCTTTCTCAATATGCGTTTTCTTTTAGGGTGTATTTCGATTCAAACTACTTTTTTTAAATTTATTTTTAAATCCCAAAAGTACACAGAAAGACTTAATTCAGAAAGTAGACAAGGTGCCGCGATTGTCTATTCTTTGATAAATGCAGAAAATATTGAAAAAGAAGCAATTAAAAACGGCATTTTGAACCAATATTTCCGAAGCGGGAGATCGCGGAAAGAAAAAAAAAGGTTCGTACTGAGAGGATAACTGTCTAATGAATTGAGCGTCAAATGGCATTACGCGGTACCTTATACGTCTCTTCAAGCATTATCTCAGTAAGTTTTATGAAATACAATTAAAACTTTTTAAAGTTTTAACTTGGTATTTTACAAATTTAAACTAATTGATTAAATAATCATTAAGTATTTTTACACATCTAAATATTTTTCCCCTTATTTAATTTTTCGAAAATCTTTCCTTTACTGTCTTTGAAAGATTTAATTTCTTTGTAAAATTTGAAAAAAAAGTATTTAGTATAATATTAACAACTATGAAAGATTAAAATTATGAAGCTAAAACTGTGGGATGAACTCAAATCAATTAACTTCCATATAACTAAAAATAAAAACCACACGGATTAAAATTTTACGTTCTTTTGACAGCTTTAATCCCCTTAAAGAGATTAATGAACATACTCTATCATGATCTAAGGGAAAAAATGTTCTTTATTCCTTAAACTTGTTTTATTTTAAGCAACTAAAATATTTTACTTTGACTTATTATCAATCAATATTTTTAATTGTTATTAGCAAGTGTATGGTAAGAATGAAAAGCAAAAAATACTAAGTGAGGTATGTTGATAGAAAGAGAAGTAACTACACAAATAACCGATAAAATATATAATTTGATAAGCAGTTATAAAGAGATAAAATTTGATATTTTTTTAAGGTAAATTTATTAAAAAAATAAATAATATAATTCGATATAATCTTTTATTATTTGTATTTAAAACATAAAATTAAAAGTATTATTTTTTTAATTAAAGATTCTAAAAAATAAAAAAAAAGATAGCCATTTCTATGCAAGGAATTAATTAATATTATTACCGGAAAATGTTTATTTTTTTCTTCAATAAAATATTTCTGGGAAATATTTTAACTTAAAATAATGCATTAGCAATATATTTTATTTTAAAACAGATATATAATACTTTTTTTACACACATTAATATAACGTACGTATATAAAATGATTCTCTGCACAACGAATTGAATTGCTACATGTGTTAAATATGCGTAAATATATACTAATAATTTAAAGTATATCAATGTTTGTGCTCAGATTTAAAATGCGTCTAGAAAAAAAAAACATTTTTAAGACAAACATAAACAATTATCGTATCATAAATTAAGCGATAAATCTAGTCTCAAAATAGTTGACGAAATGAAACGCTATGTGTTATGGATCAGGGAAAATGTTAACAATGTTTACATTCGCGAAGTGTAAATGCTTTGGAATCATAAAGGAACGTTTTATACCATCAGATATTTAATAAAAAGAATATTGCCTAGTTAAACTGACGGCATTGAGCTCACAGGCTACGCACACCAATTATACATTACAGCCTTATATTTTCAAGGGTTAATTCCGTTCGAAAAAAATAAAGAGGGGGGACAGCTCCCCCCTTTCCCCTTTTTATATTTAATCATTGAACCCTTTAAACTGATCAGGGACATATTTTATCATATAAAAAATTTATATCCAAAATTCAGAGCAAATCGGAAAATTCTTAATAAAAACACATTTATATAATTTAAAAGGAGTTATCCTCCGCTATTTTATGTACTTAACCATTAAACTTCCAAAACTATTCAGAGATTTGAGCAAAATCTTACAATTCTGCATGAAAAAACCATTTATATAAATTAAGGGGAGGAGCATTAGAACCCCCATTTCCCCTGTTTATATTTATCCAATGATCACCTAATATCAATCACGGAAGCACTTTATCAGAATGATCCTATGTGTAAATTTTGAACAAAAACTATTATTTTTGCATGAAAAACCCATTTATATCAATTAAGGGGAGGTGCATGAGCCCCCCGTTCCCCCTCTTATACATATCGAATGAGCTCCAAAAACTAATCAGAGAAGCTCCTTATCAGGATATACTCATATACAAAATTTCAAGTGGATGGGATATTTTTATCATGAGTTATCGCGTTACGCACGTATATACAGAACGGGCGGGCACATAAGCTCTCAGGCTATGAGAGCCTGTGAGCTAAAAACGGCTACAGATTTAAATTTTACATTGTATTGTAATGAGACGTAAAGAGAAAGATTCCTTCTGTATATAGATTTTGCGATTGGTTTGTTTTTCTTTTTCTACTTTGAAGCATTATTAGCTTATTAATACTTAATATTTCTTAAATTTAAACTTTTAGTCCCTGTAATTCACCTAAAAACAAGCAAAATATCAAAAGATGTGTGGATCTGTTTTATAAAATAAAAACATTCTATATGTTTCAAGCATAATACATGATTAAATTAAAAAATGTGTATATCCTATCAAATTTATAATATATTGAATAAAATACTTCTGATTTAAAACATGAAAATACTGTATTTGTGCACGGTTATAAAGTTTTGAGACAGACATGTAAAAACGATGTAAAATCACATAGAAATGCATGCTCGGTAACGCTTTCCTGGGACGGTAGTGACGTCACAAAACACAATCAAGGAAGGACATTAACATGGTGTTCAAACGTACTCATTATTCTTAGTATATTACATATCTTTTATTTAAAAATATCTTAAAAAACCAAATTGTAAGTACATAGGTTGTTTTGGATATCTTCAGACATTAACGCAGATAATCATTGAATAGGAGCAATTTTCTGATTTATATTTCAGGTCATAAAGGATTTTTTTTCAGTAGCTAAAGCGAATTATTTAATTTAATATAGAAAGAATTTCTGCATACTTATTTCTTCTAATTAAAGTAAATAAACTATTTTGTCTAGTTAATATAAGAAGTGTGATGCACGACACGAAGTATGATGTACGATTTTACACATTTATCCTCTTTTCAGCACTATGAAAATACTAAGGCACACAAAATACAGATTTTATTTCATTCTCTTAAACACGGAATACGCAAATAGTTTTAAAATGCAAATTTAGCCAAAAATGGGATCCAGTATGTAAATAGTAATAAAAAAGTGATATGTATATCTTATTATTGCATTAAATATTAGCTTATTTATAAAATCAAAGAATTACGTAAAGGAAATTTCTATAAATACGCATGTTAGACTGTTTAAAACATAATCGACATAACCTTTATTTGAAATATTCAGGAAAGCTTCGAATTTTGCAATAACTGAATTTGGCCGTAATTCAAATAATCAGATTTGGATAGAATATTATTATTTCGCAAATTTTCAATACATCCTGAAATATGTCTAAATTTTCAACCGCTCACAAACTATAGAAATCTATAATCCATTATTTCAAATTTAGTTCACTGAATATATCGAAGTATTATGGTTTAGAATTTTCGATTGCGAGGCATGTTGGAATATACTTGTTTCTTTATTAAATTTAAATATCTGATATTAATACTATAATATTCGAACACGTTTGGACTTATATATATGGACAATATATTTATGATTGGATTTTATAGACTGTATTAGTATTTGAATACATTGGTTATATTTCAGCACCAACTATTTACAATACATTAAATATTATTCTAAATTTTATATTGCCCAACTGCAAAATAGTGACTATCTCGACTAAATCTTAGATTCAAATTCTAATAACTTGATTTTTTTATCTAACTGTTCCATCACAATCTACTGTCATAAATTTATCACAGTTTAAATTGTTTTCAGTTCAATATTTTAATATTTTTGCAATGATCTTTCCTGGTCCAAAAGATGGTTTTATGTGATCCAATTACATTGAATTTGACTCTTCAATCAGAGATATGTGCTTCTCACTTACAGTTCTTTATTGTAATATAACTTCAATTTTCCTGATTTTTTTTTTTTTTTGGATTTAGGATATCGAATAAGCTTCTAATCAGTCATTCATAAAAATTGTTCAATAATAATTTGATCAGTACTGCTGTGGAAAACTACAATAGTTGAGTCCTTATTCGATGTTTTCTCTGAGGATTTTACATACCTATGATTTTGGCGGAATTTTACAAATCCCGCTGTGTTTTAACTGTTGTTTTGTATAAAAAGTACTTTATAGCATTCTGCTATTGTTGGTAAAACAGCTTTATTTAGTTTTGCACGAACACCAAATAAAGAATATTCCGATGCACTTCTAGTAATGGTAAACTTCGATATGTTTTCACACGCGACACGCACTCACAATGACTATAAAAATGACAACATACAACCCTTTTAAACTCAATAAACCTTTTCGAATATTTTAAAATAAAGACTTAAAGTTTGAAAATCGTAAAAGTATTTACACTAAGCATGTTAAAAAAATGTCAAAGGAAATTACCAAAAAAACCTGTTAACATAAAATTCCTGGTAAGAATCTTTCGTATGAATGAATGAAAATATAAATGTCCTGGTAAGGAGATGAAGGAGTTTATCAAAATTCATGAAGTTTTGCACGTGTATTAGAGGTAGTAGAAGGCAACTTTTGGGAGCTATCCAAAATAAACATTCCAACTTTCGTTTTTTCGCTCCACCCTATTACATATGTCTATACATTTTTGGTAGTAAGTAATACTGCTGTATAAAGTATATACAAAATAAATTAAATAGAAAAACAAAAAATAGCCGACGTAAAAAAATCCATATATGTCGAAAAAAGAATTCTTCATCTTTTTCTATTTAATTAAAAATGTTCTACCAGACAAATCTAATCTGCACAAAGATTTAAATTCATATTCATTTAAATTTGGCTTAAAATTAATAAACATACATTATATTCCAGTATTTGAATTTTAAGAAAATATATCTCAACATGTTCTTTATCATCTACTTTGCCAAGTTTCAAATGAATGAAAAAAAAAAGAAACTTATCACTTTCAATTATGTTTATACGTCACAGAAAAATAATTAAGCAGTTCAATCATTTATTTCCCTCCTATTTATGTAAACTTCATGATATTAATGCAGAAACAAATTTTAATTAAAGTTATTGTTTTATTGAGTAAATATGACAAAGCAAGTAATGAAATATTTATTATATAAATACAGGAAAAACACATTGCACAATAAATCATCAATAAAAAATTTAATAAATCTTTTATGAAACGAATCCAATTTAACTTTTTTGATGATTTTTCTTTTCGATCAGCATCTGATTAAATGTCACATAATTAAAAAAGGAAAATATATTTTATGAACATAATATCATTGTCTATGTGAAATGTTTATCAAAAATAAAAAGAATATTGCCCAGTTAAACTGATGGCATTGAGCTCACAGGCTACGCATACTAATTATATATTACAGCCTTGTATTTTCGTTAATTCCGTTTGAAAAAAAAAATCAAGAAGGGGAAACAGCTCTCTCCTTTCTCCTTTTTTATACTTAATCATTGAACTTCCTAAACTATCAAGTACATGCTTTATCATATTAAAAAATCTATATACAAAATTCAGAGCAAATCGGATAATTCTTAATAAAAACCCATTTAGCATTTATATAATTTAAGAGGAGTTATTCCCCTCTTTTATACTTAACCATTAAACTTCCAAAACTATTGAGAGATTTGAACGAAATCTGACAATTCTGATTAAAAAATCCATTTATGCAAGTTAAGGGGAGGGGCATTAGAACCCCCGTCCCCCCTGTTTATACTTATTCAATGAACACCTAATAACAGCCACGGACTCGCCTCATCAGAATGATCCTATATCTAAATTTTGAACGAAAACTGTTAATTCTGCATGAAAATCCCGTTTATATCAATTAAAGGGAGGGGCATGAGCCCCCTGTTCCCCCTGTTTATACTTATTCAATGAACACCTAATAACAGCCACGGTATCGCCTCATCCGAATGATCCTATATCTAAATTTTGAACGAAAACTGTTAATTCTGCATGAAAATCCCGTTTATATCAATTAAAGGGGGGGGGCATGAGATCCCGTTCCCCCTGTTTATACTTATTCAATGAATACATAATGACAGTCACGGAATCGCCTCGTCAGAATGATCCTATATCTAAATTTTGGACAAAAACTGTTAATTCTGCATGAAAAACCCGTTTATATCAATTAAGGGGAGGGGCATGAGCCCCCCGTTCCCCCTCTTATACATATCGAATGAACTCCAAAAACTAATCAGGGAAGCGCCTTATCAGGTTATACCTATGTACAAAATTTCAAGTGGATCCGATATTTTTATCATGAGTTATCGCGTTACGCACGAACGCACGTATATACAGAACGGATGAGCACATAAGCTCTCAGGCTATGATAGCCTGTGAGCTAATTATAAAATTAATTTTTTTCTCATTTTTAAAAATTTGCAATTTAAGTCTTTTTTTTTTTTTTTTTTTTTTTTTTTTGGTGAAAAATATCATTTTTTTCTCATTTTATTCCTCAAATGATATGGATGTTTCTAAAATGGACCAGTAAATTAAATTATGCAAGAAATATTTTAGATATTAAAAAACTTTTAAAAATGTGACACTTTTTTTACATGCATTTAATGAAACTTAATTTATATATATTTAGGATCTTTTATTATAAATTTCAAATATTTTTAAATGGTAAACACTCAGATGAACCTTTTAGCCTTAGGAAATTTGTGAAAGTCCTAAGGGCTACTCATATTGTGTACTCATACTACTCATACTACTCATTGTGTACTCATACTACTCATACTTAGGTATTTGAAGGAGATTTTTTAACTACAAATTTCTATGCTTTTATATAGTAAAATAATATTGTTGTGGAATTGTAAAGTATATACATAACTAGCTGACCCGACAGACGTTGTCCTGTCACCGACAGACGATGTCCTTCCTGGCACCGACTCCAGAAAATCAAATAAATGTACGTAATTATAGTAATACGCACGATAAACACTACGCTCTTAATTTAATTTCTTATTACAATTATGTAAGGGAATTATTTTTCACTCTTCAGTATTTTTTGAAGTCGGTTCAATTTCTGATAGAAAAGTTTATTTTTCTCTATTTAGTTAAAAGTTAACGATTTTCTGAAGTCGGTTAATCAAAATTTTAATACAGGAAATATTATTGTAAAGCATGCACGTTTGTCAGGTGTGGGGTTCAAACACGCGATCTCTTTCTTCAAGAAGCCGAACTTAAACCTGGCGCCTTAGACCGCTCGGACATTCCGTCCGCACTCTATTCATCGAATTTATTCAACACTTTTAATTAGCATAAAATCACTAACTATTAGTTTTTGCCTAATTACTAAAAAGTACTGAATCAATTTCGATGAAATGTGAATCTAAATCATTCTCGAATCCACTGAAACACACACACAAAATTTCATTAAAATCGGTCCAATCGTTTAGGAGAAGTTCAGTGACATACACACGCACAGAAGATTTATATATATAAAGATTAGAAAAATCGAAAACAAAAATTAACCGACGTAAAAAAAGGCAAATATGTTATTAAAAACAATTACGAAGATAAAGGAGATGATACATAAAAACACGTTTCATTTAATTCAATAAATCTAACACAAAAATTTAAATTCATATTCATTTTAACTTGAGAAAAAGTTAATAAATATACATCATATTTCAGTATTTGAAATTTGATAGAATATATTACAATCAATTCTTGATCTACTTTGCCTCGTCTAAAATGAAAAAAAAAATCTAATACATAAATATCTTCATATATAAAAGAGAAATAACTAAGCAATTCAGTGATATATTTCTCCCATATTTACATACTGTATCACATCCATAGAGAACACAAATTTTAATTAAAGGTATAGTTCTATTGAGCAAATATTATGACAAAGAAAATAACAAAATTATTTTTTATTCAAACACAGAAAAACACGTTGCACAATAAATCATCAATAAAAAATGTAATGAATCTTTCACAGAACGAATCTAATTTAACTTTTTTGAAGATCTCTCTTTGCTAACAACATCTGATTAAATTTCTCAGAATTCATTAAAGAAAAAAATAACGTCACTGTCTGTGTCGGAATCTAGCGAAAAGTTACGAAATTATCTTTTCACAAATTTCCAAATTCTAATTTAAGTTCTTGTTTTTTGTTTTTTTGAAAAAAGATTTTTTTTCTTACTTTAATCTTCAAATGAGATAGGTTAATAAAATGAACAAATAAGTTAAAATTTCAGAGAAATTTATAGGTAAATGAACAATTTTGTGAAAAAAAAAGATATGCATATATGCTACTACTTGGTTATCCTGTCGACCAAAAAAATATCGCGAAACTATAATATTAAATGCCAATTATGGATAATCGTGAATGTAACGTTCAATGACATTAAATACGACACATGTGTTTAAAACGTCATTACGTGGTTTTTATTTCGATTTTTTATTTGTATTTTTATTAATATTCTACTAAGTATTTGTTTTCTCGTTTTTTAAAAATAAAAATTATGTCAATATGTATAATTTGGCTATTAGTTTGGCGATTTGTATAATTTGGCGAAATTGGTCGACTGGATAACCAAATAGCACTATATACATTTTTTTACAATTTTTTTAAAAGAATCTTGGTTTATTCTAGGATTTTTTTAGGGATTTTTTAGATTTATTAATATTATTCTAGTATTAGCACCAAAAACTATTCAAACCCAATTTTTATCAAGGTCTAACGGAATCTAAAGTTTTGTAAAATTATGTGCATTAGTTCTTGAGATAGGGTGTCCACAAAACTTATATCACAGACAGACTCACGGACTCAGAGACACACATTTTGTAAAAACATGTTTTTTGTAATCTCTTTCTCCAAAAACATGTAAAACCTGCCGAAACTGGAATTCGAAAAATTTCACGAATCCAATACCTTCTTCTTGTAAAGATAGTTAAAAGAAATATGATTTGAGATGTTGTTTGAAATTTGGAAGAGCACTTTGCTCATGCACATATCTCCTCCAGTTTCATAATTTCTATTTTAGAATTTAGAGTGGATTCACCATGTATTTAGATTACGCTATAATATTTGTACAAAATTGAAATTTTAACCCACGACCTATTTTAAAGTGTTAGTTTTTATAATTGATGTTGAGAATGTCATATGAGTTTCAGTTGTAGAGAGCGTGTTAAATATTTCGTTTTCAATACTTTTAAATCTGAAAGAACACGTGTTTTAAGATAATTGAAGACGTAGTAAAATAAACATTACGTCTTAGAACGATATAACGATCCTTCAGGATCTGCAATAAAAAATATATTGTGAATTACATCGTACATTTCAATATATGTAAAAGATATCTTCAAATGATCTCTATTTGATATGCTTTATATTTACTATTGTATGACGAAATTACTAAAGTATTTTTTATGTTTAAAAATTTATTTTTTCCTTCAATGTGATCTAAACTTTAAAGTTTTTGTTGGAGTGGAATTTTTTAATTTGGGAATATTTCTATATTTATATTGTAAGAACATCGTATTTCTGCATTTTATAATTCTACAAAACCCCCAAAAAACAGTTTAAAATAAAAGATTTGAGTAAGGTTATAAAAATTGCACAAAATTCCTTCAAATTAAAATTTAATCCTTTTGACTTCTTCAATCCTTCTAAAACACTTCGAAAAGTTATTAAATGAGTATTTAAATATTTTATTATAGTTTAAACAATTTACGTAAAATGCTTTAGAATGAAAATTTCTCATTAATTAATAATTCGGTAGATCAAGGTTTAAATCAAGTTACAGACAATTTAGAGCACATATATTTCATTGGAATCAAAAATATGTCATTCACATAAATTTACAAATTTATCCTAAAATGCAGTCATTTTAAATATTTTTTTAAAACTAATCATAAATCATAATGTAAATAAATTTATGCAGAAAATATACGTAACTTGAAAACGTATTTGTATGTTCTTAAATAATATATACAGGGTGAATCATAAATATCGAAACAATAGGCTATCTCCTTAAATATTACGCCTAGAACCATACTTTCAATTGCAAAAAGTCATTAAAAAAGGTAAACTTTTTTATAAGATAAATTGCAACTCCATCGGGGGGACTATTTGAAAAAATGCGAAAATTAACTTTTTATACGGCCCCCGTAGGATAAAAATTCCAATCAGGAAAACTTTCCTTATCCAGTCCTGAATAAGACACAAAAAATTGCACCTTCATATCTTTAAAATTCGCAGAGTTATAGCCGTTTGAATTATTCATCAGGTTTTAAGGGATTAGACACAAATTGAAATACGCGCAATTCAAAAGACAATGTTATGTTAACAGTTCTAGGAAACGGGTAAAAAATCTATCTTTTGAGTTAGAATTTTGATTTCTTATACTTTTTTTGTAATGGTTAGCCATATAATTTGCTAAGAAAATCTCATCCTAAAATTTATCCTAAAATTTATAAAAATTTCATATGGTTGTTTAAATGGGATAATTAAAAATCGTTATAATTCGAAACATTATTTATCGGATTTCACTTTCTTTCCATTTAATTAAAAATGAAAATCTGATTTTAGTTTTGTTTTTCAATATTAATTTTAAAACTATTAAAAATATTTATTAAAAACGTAATATAACCTAAAAAAAATCATATTTTCAAAAGTAAATATTTTTTAAATTTTGCCCGAAATAAAACTAATGTAAAATAATTAAAAATGATATCCTTCAAGTTTTTTTTCTTTAACAATTCTTAACTTTTAATAATTTAAAGACAAGAAATAGTCGGTAAAAATTCATTATGCAGAAAAACGAAATGTACTGTTTTACTGCCCGTCATTTATTCTAAAGAATGCTTTTCTAAGTCTTTTTTAGAAATTTAAGTCTCACAACTTCAAACATTTTATCGTACTGGAGAGGCTGTCAATAAATCTGTATCCTGTGCCCAGGCCGGGTCAGGACAGACACGTTACTTTTTTCTGAACACTCGCCTATCCGGGCTTAATTTATTTTTCATATCGGATGGGACTGCTTCCTAGGTCTGCGCAGGCCGAAGCTTTCAATCCCGGTCTCAAACAATCCTTATTAAAATCATTGTTTCTGACTGACCTAATACTTGCCTGAAATAAGTAAAATTTGTTTCAATCAAAATTTTTACAAAAACCACATAGATATTTAAATTGCTTTTATTTTACAAAAGAAAAAAAAACTGTTTATTTTTATTTTTTAAGAATAGTATATTTAAATGCTAGAAAATTAAACAGAATAAATCCAAAGAAAAAGCTGCCTATGACAAAATTCTCTCTTAAACGGAAAATGTATTGATCCATGCAAAATACATACAATAATACCTGAGAAAAAATAAGCTCCATTTAACCCTCCTAAGAAGGGCATTTGTCTATAACGTATTTTTTCTTTCCTATGGGGTTCCGTCTTAAAAGGTTTTAATGTATAGCATTTTTCAAAATCTCCAACGCACGGGATATGCATTAGCGATATTAAAATAAAAGTGAAACATTTACATATAAACAGAAATCTATTAATAAAATAAATATATCACAGCCTTTGGCTCTTCTTTAATAATAAATTGTATAAATATAAAAAAAAAAGAAAAGCTATAATAAGTATTTTTGGTTAAAACGCCTCTATACGAAAGAATTTTTATCCACACCGAAGTCAAAAACTATGTAGAAATTCACGATTGAGCTGGGCTATGATTAAAACTTTTTTCTAGGCCGGTCTGGATTATGATTTTAACATTTTTCCATGCCGACAGAACTTTTTTCCCTTTGGGTCGGTTTGAGACCGGACCTACATAATTCGATCCATACAGATCTCTAGTGCTGACGATCAACATAATTTGAAAACAAGTTTTGATTTAAATCAATACGCTGCTTTATTATGTCCAAATAAGAGGCACTGTCTTAAATCGACATTTAATAACAGATAATTTGTAGACAATCTCTCAATTGCATTGAAAATCGGTAAAAAACGCTTTTTTTACAAGCATCGTAAAGTGGTGTAAGTCACAAATTTTGGAGAATTTTGGATTTTAATATCTCTGTCAGATTTTTAGATAAGAAGATGAAATTTTTTTTGTTCATTTTAGGAATGGATAAGGAATAATTTCCTAATTGGGAATTTTGCTCTACGGGGAAAAATTTAGTTTTCGTATTTTTTCAAATAGGCCCCCCATGGAGTTGCAACATATCTTATCAGAAATGTCACCTTTTTTCATGAATTTTTGCAATTGGAAGTATGGGTCTAGAGGCAATATTTAAGATGATAGCCTATTGTTTCGATATTTATGACTCACCCTGTATAAAAGGTTTCTTTGGAAACAAAAATGAATTTGTAAGTGGACTTTGATGCGTGAATTCTTCTTTGCTTGATGAATAAAACACAAATTATTTTACGTAAATTATTGGGATGAACGAAGCGAATCCTCTACTTGGTTACACAAATTACATTTTGTCATACCCTTTACAATAAAGTATTTTGAAGAGTATTTTTACTTGAAATTAAACATAAAAATAAATTATGATCTGCTGATTTGTGCAATATTATCTTTTTCAGAATAAACTTTAAAAAATTATTATTTTAATTAATTTATATTACATGTTTTTCCATTAAGGACGCATTTTTGCAAATATAAATTAAAACATATATAATTTCAGAAGAAAAAATAGATCATGAGCTAAGTAATTAACGGTAGAATCACGATAATTTAAATAAATAAAGTATATTTTTAGAATTCCGCCAGAATATCTCAAAAAATTTGGAGACTAAAATTGTAATATTTACACATGAAATGTAAAATTTAAATATTTTGAAAATTATAAAAATTTGAATTTTACGTTATAACTTTTTTACATAAGATTTCCACGTGAAAATAGAAAATAAAATAAATAGCTTGGCAGATTTAAATATATATATATACACATATATATATATATATATATATATATAAGCAAACTTTACGCTATACTGGAAATATTATGAACGAAAATCTGGTGAATATGACGATTTTTTTTTAATTAGACTATTGCAAATAACTGTAGAATTTATACTTCAAAACGTAAAAAAACATTAATTTATTAAACATAGTATTAGAGAAGAAAACTTACATTATAATAGTATATTATATTTAGATTGTTTGGAAATGGCGCATATTTTGATGCTCGTTCCTTTTAATCATATAATCATTTCATGTTTCTTTTATGAAATTTTTGAAATACCTTTTATTATGAAAATTATAGCATATTGTTGATGAAATAAAATTTGTGAAAATTCTATTATTTACATTCAATTATGAAAATATTTTTCAATGTTAAGAATTCAAATACACAATTTATTCTTAGTACGTGAAATCATTTGCGCAGTCAGATATTTACTTATTTTAAAACGATTGTGATTTTTCTTTTGTAAAGTGGCAACAAAAGAACTTATTTCGTAATAAATACTAGAATCTCTATTATTCTAAAACTCTTACCTCGGATGTAGGTTATTCGCTTTTATGTGGTTTATCTCGTCTAAATGATAAGTATATTCTTCAGTAAAACATTCCTTTGGACGAAACTATGACATTAAATTTACAACACAAACATAAATATTACAATAACTAGTATAACAACCCCGTCAAAAATGACGGAATTTTCATTTGCATTTTATTTTCATAATAATACAAACAGAATGAAGATTTTAGTATTGAAGAGTTTGTATTGTAGAAAAGCACATTTTAAAAATAACAATAGATTTCTACAAATACAAATGATAAAGTTTTGTTTTAATTTATTTTTTAACTTGATATTTAGTTTTTGAACAAATTTTAATTTCAAAACAAAGAGCAGTATTTATTACAATAACGATAATAATAATTAGCAATATGAAACTCAATTTCTGAAGATTTCACAAAGCATTAAAATTAAATATTGAAGTATTTTAAATTTTAAAATACATTATTTTTATTAAAAGTATGATTCGGCAGTGGCTTTAATCATGGGCATATGATACTTTTAGTTCGATGCTTTTAGGCATGAATTAAGAAGCTTGGTGTTTTGTTTTTTAAATTTGGATTTGGCGCTATCTATACGCAGTTAATATAAACAAAACAACTTTTTTTAAAAAATAGCAATTTTATTTTGAAAATAGCAAGTTTTTCAAGAAAATTCGCATATTTTCGACTATCTTTCGAGAAAATTCGTTTATTTCCCTTGATTTTTCGAGAAAATTTTTTTATTTCCCTTGATTTTTCGAGAAAATTCGCATATTTTTCGCGATTTTTTGACAAAATTTGCGTATTTTCCGCGATTTTTCGACAAATTTCGCGTATTTTCCCCGATTTTTCGACAAAATTCTCGTAATTTCTGCGATTTTTTGACATAATTCGCGTATTTTCCTTGATCTTTCGTCAAAATCCTCGTATTTCTCACGATCTTTCGTTAAGATTCGCCTATTTTCCGCTATTTTTTGACAAAATGTGCGTATTTTCCCCGATTTTTCTACAAAATTTTGATATTTTCCCGGATCTTTCTTCAAAATTCGCGTATTTTCGGACGATTTTTCTGCAAAATTTGAGTATATTACACGATTTTTCGATAAAATTCGAGTATTTTTCGAGTATTGCCATCTCGATTTTCGTTCGCGAGCTAATCGCCGTCTACTGTTCGTTATTTTCATCAGGCATTGCTAAAATTAGCGTTAAATTACAGAAACAACGATTTACTTGAAAATATATAAACCTACCGCGTGTTAAAAAAGATCAACAAACACACGTGCGTTCTCAAGTACAAATAATTTTGATTGAACGATTCTCAAACGTGATTGATTCACTACATTTTTTGCGAGAAGAATTCCACGATCCAGGTTACTTCCGCTGATAGCGAAACGTGACTAACCAATCAGAATTCTGCATTTTAAGAAACAGTGAAAAGTTCTTAAAAATGCATGTTTCTGATTTAGATCTCTATTAATTATTAGCAAAGTGAAATGTAATTTCCGAAAATATCACATTAACTTTTTGATATGCCGAATATTAACTCGTGTTTATTACAAAGATCGATTCTTTATATTATTTGCCAATAGATGATTGCAAAAAGAGTTTTTGGCAGTTTTAAACAAAATCAAATTATTTAAAGAGTTTAATATGATTTTACAAATATTTTAAGAACAGAATTAGATAATTGACGTGTATTATTTTTTTTTAATAATGCGTTCAAAGAGTCATTCATTTGTTTCAAGATTTGGAAAATCTGAATGGCAACAGAGTCCGTTTGTTTATATCGTAATCTGATGTTTACAATTACTTATTTTTAATTTGGAGCCTAATACATTATAATTGGATATGATATACGTGTTTTATAGAAAAATATGCTGTTTAAACGTTATTTTAAGTAAAAGAAATGATCTTTTAGCTGTCATATGTCTGCATTTGTTTTCCATTAAGCCTAACGTGGCGTATTGCTAGGGTCCATTCACAGATAGGAGTGGCGAATCCTGGAACTGTTCCACACACCTCTCCAGAACGCATTTTATTATAAGTAGATTCTTTTCGTTTACATCTCAATTTATAATGCGTACAAATGTACGTCTCGTTCTCGTTTGCTCAGAACAATCATAGAACAACGACAAAACAAAACAAAAATAGAATACAAAGAAAGTCATTAGTTCACGCAGCTTGCAAAATGTTCGTGCGCCATGGAGTTTCAAAGTTTAGAGTCCAAAAATAAAACATCCTCCGGCCCAGAAAGATAAGCTATTCATCTTTACAGGCAAGTTCCAATGGGTATAAGTGTTGCACTGCTCGCCGAATAAGATTGCCTGTTGCGAGTCTTATGGTGCATGCACGAACCTTTCCGTCTCTACCAGGATGGATATCTGTAACAATGCCTAACTTCCACATAAGCCTTGGTTGATTGTCTTCTTTAATCTGAACGACAGCTCCTTTTATTACTTGCATGCCTTTAGAGTGATCTGTATAATGGAGAGATTTTAAGTCCATTAGATAAAACTGTTTCCACTTCAACCAAAACTGTTGCACTAAGTTTAACCTGTATCTATATCTGCGAGTTAATTCATTTTTTGTAGAAGGAGTGATTCTTGTTTTTTCCTGTGGCAACGCTGTAAGTCTTTTTCCCACAAGAAAATGTGCTGGACACAAGGGAGTTGGCTCATTGGCATCACTGGACACAAAGGTTAATGGGCGAGAATTCAAAATAGCTTCCACTTCCAGTAAAGTAGTTTCAAATTCTTTGTAGTCTAATGAAGATCTTCCAAGGATTTTCTTAAGGCACATCTTCGTTGAACGCACTAGTCGCTCATAAAATCCTCTCCACCCCGCTGCTCTCTCTACGATGAATTTCCACTTAATTCTTTTTTCACTAAAATAATTTTGCACCTCGGGATTCTTTATCAAATTCCACAGTTGCTGTAAATCCTTATCCGCTTTCTTGAAGGTCTTAGCATTATCAGTGTAAATAATCTTGCAAATTCGACGCCGTGAGATGAATCTTCGAAAAGCCATTAAAAATTCGGTTGTTGTGAAATTTATAACAATCTCTAAATGTACCGCTCTTACTACTGCGCAAGTAAATAAAGCAACGTAAATCTTTGCACCATTTTTTAGGTATAGGGGACCTAGAAAATCTGCTCCAGTGACTTCAAACGGTGATGCTTCTTTAATTCTATCTGGAGGAAGGGGCGCAATATCTTGGCAATAAGGCTTAGTGCTGATTTTTTTACAGATGATACATCCTCTTATTATACGTTTTACTTGTTGCCTACCTTTTGAAATCCACAATCTTTCTCTTAATTGGACAAGTGTTTCGGAAACTCCAACATGAGCTACTTCTTCATGATCTTTTCTGATTTGAAGATCTGTAAAATGACTTTTGCTTGGAAGGATAATTGGACGGGCTTCTGAATAACTTAAATTCGAATTTTGGAGACTTCCTTTTAATCGCATGATTACATCTTCATCTAAGAATGGATTTAAATTTACAATTTTGGAATTTCTTGGGACTAATTTCTTCTTAAACAATGTTTCCTCTTCTTCTGGAAAGAACCTTTCTGTTTTATCCAATATTGCTCTGCTTTCAACATTTCTTCAGCACTCAAAGTTCCTGAAAATTTATGTGCATGTTTCTTTGTGTTATTCACAAATCTGAATATCCAACAGGTGATGCGTAGTAGTCTAGTAATTGTACTGTAATTTTCAATTTTAAAAATTGTATTCTCTTCTTGAGTCACACAGCTAGTTTGACAATTTTTGTTCTCTTCGATTTTCTTTTCTAAATTTATCAATTACTTTTGTTTCTTGAGGCCAATATGTTCGATTTTCTTGCAGCCACTTGGGTCCGTTAAACCATGCATTATTTTTCAAAAGTGATTCTGCCTTTTTACCTCTGGTTAACAGATCGGCTGGATTTTATGAGCCAGGACAGAGTGACCATAAACTTGGATTTGTTTTTTGTTGTATTTCTCGAATTCTATTTTGAACAAATGGCTTCCATTCCTCGACACTACTTCTGATCCAATGCAGGACAATCATTGAATCGGTCCAAAAATGTAGACTAGTTTTCATTTCTTTGAAAAGATGTTCATTAACATAGGCTGTTAGTCTAGTCCCAACTATTGCACTCATCAGTTCTAATCTTGGTAGAGATAATTTCTTGGTTGGAGCAACTCTGACTTTGGAAATGACAAAACTAGTATATATTTGTTCGTTGACACGATATCTTAAATATATAACAGATCCATAAGCTTTTAAACTAGCGTCGTTAAAACAGTGTAGTTGTACATCTTGAATTGCATCTTTTGAGTGTTCACCAAAATAATGTCTGGAAATCTCTACAGCTTCAATAGAACTTAGTTGCTCGCACCACTTAATCCATTTATTGTCCATGTCTTCATTTAATTTATCTTCCCAATTCAGACCTTCTTTCCAAATTTCTTGCATAAGAATTCTTGCAGTTACTGTAAAAGGGTTTAAAATCCCTATGGGATCGTATATCTTTTCTATCATCATTAAAACTTCTCTTTTGGTTACACCGCTGTTCTTATTTTCATATTTCATAAGATTCTGCAATTCAACCTTTAAATTATCTTCTTGAGTATTCCATTTATAACCTAAAACTTTTGTACAAGCAAATTTTTGATGGACAGCTTCCTCTTTTGAATCAAATTGCGATTGAAGACTTCTGGAATTTGTAGTCCACTTGCGCATATTGAAACTAGCATCTTTCAAAACGCTCTTAACCTCAGCGTATACCTTCAGACCTTCAGCTTCTTCATTCACACCAGTAAGTAAATCATCGACATATAGACATTTATTTAGTATATCAAATGCTTCTGGAAATGTGGATTTGTATTTATTAATATGATGTTTTATCGTTGCAGATAACAGAAATGAACTAGGTTTCGCTCCGAATAAAACTCTTGTCATTCTTAATGTTTTCAATTTAAAATCTGATTCAGTATTAGGGGAATGTCCAATCCATAAAAATCTAACAGCATCTCTATCTGCAGGATCTAAACTAATTTGCAAATATGCCTGTTCAATATCTCCAGTAATTGCGATCTTATATAATCGAAACCGAAGTAAAACATCAAGTATATCTGGATTTAAATTTGGACCGGCATGTAAACAGTGATTCAAAGAAATAGATTCGGCAGAGTGAGAAGACGCATCGAAAACTACTCGAAGCTTGGTTGTTGTTTTGTTTTCACGTATAACTGCTTGATGAGGCATATAATAAGACACTGAACTTGGCTGCGAATTGACCACTTCTGCCATTCCTTTCTCTAAATATTTATCTATAATATTGGCGTATTTTTCATAAAATTCTGGACGTTTCTCAAATTTCTTATTTAAACTGTACAGCCTTTTCTTCGCTAACTCATAATTATCTTTTAATTCTACAACTCTTTCATTCCAGGGTAACCGCACTTCATATACATTATTCTTAAATTTAACAGTCTCATTATAATTTTCTAATACGGCATTCTCTATATCAGATTGTTCCTTTTCTGGTTTTATTCCTATAGATTCTAATTCCCAGAAAGCCTTTAAAGTGTCATTTACATCTGCATTTCTGTCCAACTGAACATGCTCCGAAACTGTTTTCATAACACTAATCGAAGTTTGTAAAATATTAGCATCTTTAGACGCAGTAAAACCATTAACAGTCCACCCTAA
The DNA here is from genome assembly GCA_964019185.1 of Maratus speculifer. Lineage (NCBI taxonomy): Eukaryota > Metazoa > Arthropoda > Arachnida > Araneae > Salticidae > Maratus > Maratus speculifer. The sequence continues at coordinate 427,846,294 of OZ025290.1, read as the reverse complement.
AATTGTTTCCGAAAGTAAAAGATTATCCAAAAGTCTAAAAATCTTCCCTGTTACCATTTTCCAATAATAATCACTTCCGATTAAAATTGATAGTCGAAAATATTTTGAATCGCCATATGTTCTATCTGCTAATTGCAATTTACTTCTGAATACAACATCTCGAATTTTCTTCTCGGGTTCGGCAAGTAAAGCTTCGCTAATTTCTGGTGTCTCAAACACTTCAATTGTAATACCTTTATTTTTCACTTCAGGATTATTCAAAATAATTCCGTATCGCTTGCATTTCTGATTTATCGCGTCTTTAGATCCAAAAGCGTGAATCGTAACATCTTCCTCACCCACTTCTTGTAAGCCTAATTTTTCTGCAACTCTACTCAATATAAATGATCTCTGCGATCCTAAGTCATACAATAAACGTAATTTCGACTTATGTTGTTTTCCGATAGCTAAAGCAGTAGCGGTTTGCAAATAAATATCTCGTGTTAAATTCGCATTTTGAATTGATGAAACTAATGTATCGCTTATTTCTCCTTTATCCACCTTTTCTTCACAAATTACTGAATTATGTCTCCGAAAACAAAATTTACATCTATTTTTAGACTTACAATATTTAACTAGGTGAAATTTTTTCAAACATAAAAAGCATCTTGCTTGACTCTTTATAATATTTTTCTTCTCCTCTATAGTTTTAGAACAAGTTTCTATATCATGGCATTCTGAACAGAATATGCATTTATTTTCAACGTTTGCATTCAAAGTAGCTGTCGTAGGCATTCTGTGCTTAAATGATTTACTGTTAACAAAGTCTGTGTCTGATTTTTTTTTTTTACGAATACTTTGTTTTCAAATCTTTTGTTTTCATCTGATTCTGTCTTGCGAAACGAAAATGTGCGTTCTCTTGTTTCTATTTCCGCTTTTAAATAATCTAACAGCTTTAAGACATTCCACGATTCTGTTTCATTTTTATTTTCTCTATTATAACTCAACATTAAATTACTCGGTATTAACTTTGTCATAATAGGAAATAATGAACTTCCATAACTTTCTAATTCGATTCCCAATGATTTTAAACTGCGAATATGTATTTCGCAAGTATCATACAAATTGCGCAATTCTTTCTAACGAGACGAATTACGGACAGGTGGCAAATTTAATAATTTATTAATGTGAGATCTGAATAATATTTCCTTTTTTCCGTAGCGGTTCTCTAAAATATTAACAGCGATATCATAATTTTCTTCAGAAATTGATAATCCTTGAATAGCAGTTTGTGCCGATGATTTTAGTAGACTTTTCAAATATGTAAATTTATCTATTTTACTTATTTCATCGTTGTCATGAATTGCTGATTTAAACTGACTATAAAATTCCTGCCAATTTTCTAAATTACCATCAAATTTCTCAATGTTCAGTTTAGGCAGATTAACACGAATTCTATGTTCAGCCAACAGAGGCAAATTGGTGTTTATATTACTTGAGGCAGCAGCCGAATTTAAAGCGACATTACTTTCACTTTTCTGTAAATCTTTCATTTTGCGATTCAATTTAGTTTTTATGGAAGTAAACTTTTCCCTATACTCTTGGTTTGATTCAAAATCTGACTCTAAATTTTTTAAATCTTTTATTTCTGCTTCAACACATTTACACAATTCAAGAAACTGATTTTCTTTATCGTTAATTCGCGCAGACGATTCTTCTAAACAAAGCATATCAATCGTACTATCATGATTTTAAAATACATCATTGATATTATTCATAAGCTTTGTTGCGCTAGTCTTAATACTTTTCCGTTTTAATTTTAAAGCATTTAAAGTTTCCATTTTAATATTCTCAAAAGAATAAATACTTATCGAACAATAATATTCAAACCAAATAAAAGCGTGACGTATGGGCGCTAAAATATATTTCGTAATAAATACTACAATCTCTATTATTCTAAAACTCTTACCTCGGATGTAGGTTATTCGCTTTTATGTGGTTTATCTCGTCTGAATGATAAGTACATTCTTCAGTAAAACATTCCTTTGGACGAAACTATGACATTTAATTTACAGGACGAACACAAATATTACAATAATTCTTTTCGTTTGCATCTCAATTTATAATGCGTACAAATGTACGTCTCGTTCTCGTTTGCTCAAAACAATCATAGAACAATAACAACAACAACAAAAAAAAATAGAATACAAAGAAAGTCATTAGTTCACGCAGCTTGCAAAATGTTCGTGCGCCATGGAGTTTCGAAGTGTAGAGTCCGAAAATACAACAGAACTGTAAATTAATTGTTAAACTCGTTATATAATGTATTATTCGAATTCAAATGTTGAAAATTGAACTAATTTACTATTGAGAAATAACTACTATTAGTATTGTTTTTAATATGCTTGCCGTTAAAAGAATATGGAGTATTGAAAACATAAAATAAAACGAACGAAAACATAAACGGTGCGAAAATATAAAACAAAGATTTTACTTAATAAAGATGAAAAATAATCTATAAAAAATATTGTTAGTTTCAAATATTAATGTTATGAAATAATGCTTCGCGAATCGAAACAAAGCATGGCTTTTGCTAGTAAATATTAATCACATCTGGGGAAAAAAATGTTTAAAAGAACTTGCATTACATTGGTAAACATGATCATTAATCATTCTTTTCTTTAGATTAATCAAAGACTTTGTATCGAAAGTTGTAGCAGATTAAAAATGTATTGCAAACATTAATAAAATAATTAATGTATAAAATAATCTGTTTGAATTCAAGCTTACTTCTAAATCTTCACTTATGTTACTAAGTACCTTAAAATGGATTGAATATCGCTTCTTTTGCTTCATAAAAGTTTTAGTGATTAATTACACGAATATATTACACTGGTTGCCAAAATAAATAAATAAATAAAAATAATAATGAATTTCACTCACAGAAACAAATATGTAAGGTATAAACCGAAAATTATTAGATCTTAACCTTCAATATTGTGGCGGTACATTTAACTACTATTAAATGAAAAAAAAAATAATTCATCTACTAATATAAATCAATTGCGCTTTTCATGCTACATAATTTGCACAATCATATTTAGAAAGAACTGTTAAACATTCAAAAATAAATAAATTTGAATATATGTGGATATGTAGTATGTGTGTATATATATGTGGATGTTTAAATAAATATTTCAGTATATATAAATATATGTGGTTATTTTCTCATCTAGTGAGCGAGGTAAAGTTTTTATACCATTAAAAATGTTTTATGAAAAATTTGAAACTGCAGTACACTTATCTGTTACAGGTAATATCATAATACAAAATTAAGAAAAAAAATAGAAATATTTTTAGAACTTTGGAAAAACAAAATATCCTTTAAGAGATAAGAAGAACGGGTAAGAGGAGTACATCGAAAAAGGAAATTAAAAATATTAATTTGCCCTGTTGATATTTTAACTATAGAAATGCAAAAAATGAACACAGACTTTATATCACTTAGAGAAATTCGGAATCTCGGGGATTAGCAGCATCAAAGAAAAAATGTTAGCAGCCCTGATGTCAGAAAAATTTCCGTGAAATGAAGAAAGCATTATTTGACAGCGCGCTGCACTAAATATCAAAAAGAAGTGTAAAAGTCCTTCCGGATACTCCCGGTCTTTCCGGACACCGGGAAAATGAGGTAGCTTTCATATATGTATACTTAAAAAATTTTCAAGTTATATTATTCAAACATACGAAGTTCAAATTAGTGGAACACGATTAAAGAAAATTCAATACGTCTTCTTGACAATACTGAATATGAATGGGAATTTCGATAAATTAATCAACTTTATTCAAACTAGTTTTATTTGAAGCGATTTACATTTGATAGCCAAATTCGGCAATATCATGAAGTGCCTACCATTTTAAAACAGCATGATGGGTGAAACTAACCAAGGAGCTTGATCGAGATCTTTTTAAATCCTGTGCACCTGCTTAATCACATCTAAATCGGTTGATATATGCGAGTACTCCCGCAGGATAATAGATTTTTCAAAATGTCACCCACTTTAGAAATTCTAATTGTTATATAGAAGACATTTTTTAAGATAAAGACAAAACAAAAAAAAATGCTCCGGAATCCTTGCATCAACATCAGACACTTCAGAAAAAATCTTCTTCTATTTTAATTTTAATTTTAATTTTAATTTTCATTTGTACATATTATAAATTTAAAAGTTTTTTGACAATTTTACGACCGTCATCTTGAAACAAGATGATAGATGAAGTTGACCAATGAACTCTGTAAGAATATTAGTTTGTGCTATTCAGATATCATTTTCTATACAAATCGGTTCATAAATATGCATATTATGAAATGGGCAGAAATCAAATTATTTCAAAATATCAGCCATAATAGAAATTCAACTACTGTGGCTCATAATACTATAAATTTATACCGTTATTATAAGAAATGTGACATTTTCCTAATGATAATTTTTGTTAATTAATCCTTTCAGGTCCAATTTTTTTCCATTTTGAGAATAGAATTACTTGTATTTAAATAAAGTTTATCGTAGCTATATCTAAATCAACTTACTGAAGTTTACAGATTATCTCAATGTCTTGAATGTAACGAATGTATTTATTTTTGTGGTCCATTTAATTAATATTTATGCGATAACAGACTAAGGAAGAGTATTGAAGACGTTTGGGATCATATTACAACAGGATGTGAGAGGGTATTATTAATTTCTAATGTTTTGTTGCGTTTTACCATGCACTAATGGTTTAGAAATCTAAATTGTATTTTAAATTTAAAGAGTGAAACTTTCGTATAAAATAAAAGAGGGTACTTCTAGGTTATCCCGTCGACCAATTTCGCCTAATTTTACAAATCGCCAAATTAATAGCCAAATTATACATGTTGACATAATTTTTATTTTAACTAACGAAAAAACAAATAATTAGAAGAATATTAATAAAAATATTAATAAAGAGTCGAAATAAAAATCACTTAATGACATTTTAAACACGTGAATCGCACTTAATGTCACTGAATGTGACATTCACGATCATCCATTATTGGCATTTAATCTTATCGATTCTTAGATAAATGCAGAAAATGTTGCAAAAACGGCATTTTGAACCGATTTTTCCAAAGCGGAAGATCTTGGAATGACAAAAGTGTCATACTGAGAAGGTAATTGTTTATAAATCAAATTCTAATAAATTGAGAGTAACATGACAGCACACGGCACCTTATGCGCCTCTTCAAGCATCATCTCAACAAGTTTCATTTCTACTTTTAAAAATATATCTGAAATTGTATCAGGAAATTTGGAGCACTTGAAGTTGGAAAATCATTTTTCCAATACACCCTTAATATGCGTTTTCTTAAGAGAAAGTAAAGAAAATCATTTAGCATATATCTTCATCTTAATACTGGCAGTCTTAGAACCACTTCGAAATTGTAACACTAATAAAACAGTAATAAGAAATCTGGAACAAATTTTAATCACTACAATATGTCATAATTTATTGCTTCAGGCATTTTGGAGCATGAATCTTAAATAGTGCAAAAATAATTCCGATGAGAGGCTCAAAACAATAAAAGAGATATATATATTTTGCACATAATTTAAGAATTATAATTACAATTAAATTTTACTGCGTAACTAAATATCCCGGCTTGCGTTTCCTGGACTCGTAATTACATTTCTAAATGAACCTGAAACTTGTATTGTTGTGCCTTGTATTGTTCCTCTGTACAGAGAAAAATGGTGAAGTGGGCATGTTACCAGGCCGAACTCTAGTTCAGTTGGAATGTTGTGTATAGTTACAACGTAAGTTTCAAATTTTTATTTGTCACGCACTTTAAAAATCTTTAATTTAAAATTAGTTGCTGAAATCAATTAAACTTTAATTGTGTTTTCAATATTTATTTTTTTTTTATTTTTCACCCTTAAAGGAAAAAGTAATTACAAATGCATCATAAACTGTAATACTGAAAAAGAAATAACAAAACTGCAATGATATACTATTGTATAGCTTTTTAAAAAAGGTGCAAACTAGCAAATTTATTTTCTAATACAGTAAATCCTGTTTATATCGGAATCGTGCAATAAACTAAAAAATAAAAATAGAAATAAAAGCAGGTTTCAGCCGTCTAACCTCCTCAAAAATACAATTAATCTTTGTGCAATTAAGTGAGCCTGCATAAAAAGAAATTTATCATTTGTCGTCAGTGTTTCCGTCTAAGCAGTTTATTTTATTTTACTTCTGACGTATACTCTGCATATAATTATCGTATCGCACAGAATTTTTGTATGTCCAAATTAGTTTCATTTTATATCTTTAGTCAATTTTTTTTGTGTCTCTAGCGAGAGTTTTTAGAAAAATAAAATATATATAACACTATATTTTATTATATTAAGACTATGTTTATAGGAAAAGATTAAAAAAATCCCTTAAAATTGAAAAAAAATGTCGTTAATTAAATCATTTAGACAATGTAAAACATATAGTTTTATTTAGATTATTATTATTCATACATTATTCGATTCATTTATATGCATTTTTTTTGTCGAATAATTTAGTTGTTTTAAAGTTAAGAATATCAAAACATCCTTATAATTGTTAAAAAATACAAACAAATTCTTTTAATTTAATATGTTAATCAATGAGATTTATAAAACATAGCATTTTTATTCATAAGCCAAATTACTATATAATCATAGCTATAAATCCTGTCATTTATGATTTCAAATATAAAACACAATTTTAAATAATTAAATAAATTACATTAAAATCAGAATTATAATATTGAAATTACATTTAGAATCGCATATTTAATAAAACTATTAAGGGTGTATTCGAAAAAACGCGAAATATTCTGATACAATTTCAGACATGACACAATTGGAAACATGAAATTTGTTGATGGAATTTTTGAAGAGATGTATAAGGTGTCGTGTGATGTCATTTGACACTCAATTCCTTAGAATTTTATTTATATGCAATTACCTTTTCAGTATGACCTATTTTTCGTTCCCCGATCTCCCGCTTCGGAAAAATCTGTTCAAAATGCCGTTTTTGATTGTTTTTTTTTTTGCAACATTTTCTACCTTTACCAAAGAATCGACAATCACGCACCTCGTATACTTTCTGAATTAGACGATTTGCCAGTTTGATGCAATTGAGAGCAAAAATGAATTAAAAAATAAATCAAAAAATAAGCAGTTTGAATCGAAATACACCCTTAAGGAACACATTAATTTTACATAAACAAATCAATTACAGTGCACTTTTCGAATTTAGTACAAGATCAAAATGTATATATGCAAGCTATATATGTAAGAGATATTAAGCTTTGCAAGCTACGTAATTGTCCAAATGTTTTATTTTTTAATATATTATATGATATAAGTATTCATTATTTTTGTAAAAATCAGCAATGAATTATGTAATTCTGAAACGTTTTCGAAAGGGTATTCCTCTCCCCACTTTTTAGGTGCGTTCGTAATTGTGTAAACACGTAGCACCTATTGTTGTCGCTCAGTCCGTCCGTCTGTCTGTCTGCCTGTCCGTCTGTCCGTCCGCATATAACAACGCAAAAACTACCAAACCGAATCGTTTGAAATTTAAAATACATAATTATAACATAATTTTGTCGAGTCCTTTCAAATTTTATGAAAATCGGATGGATAGATCAATTACAGGGGCAATCAAAAGGATTCCGTTACATTACGGTCAATTGGGAAAGATATTTCAAATGCATTTTAATCGTTTGAAATTTAAAACATATAATTATTACGTAATTTTATCGAGTCATTTCAAATGTTATGAAAGTCGGATGTATAGATCATTTACAGGGACAATCAAAGGTATTCCATTACATTACGGTCAATGGGAAAAAAGTTTCAAATGCATTTTTATGATGTTACACTCATTCGAACATAATAGAATTGGCATGAATCTATGAAGTATATGCTAAAATATGCATTCGGTACAATCTGTGATGCAAAGAATTTTTATTATTAAATTACAGGGCCACACAAAAGTATTCCACTACATAAAGCTATACGGGGAAACATTGTTTGGGGCGTGTTTTAATTATATTCAACTATTTCACATTTTATGAATAAGATATACGTTTCTGAGGTGTAATAAAAATTACTTTCTGTATACTTACAGGAACACAAAAAAAGATTTCGACCACTGTACTGTATCCGAAGTAGGCTCTACTATATCAGCAAGATTTGAATATTTTTAAAACTTCGTTATCGTACGAACGCATCTGATTTGCTACATTCAACTGCAATTTCCAACTTGTTTACCATTGAATTCATTTAACATTTGCTCTTTGTCTACCAAATAATGAATTCATGAAAATTTTATATTTTAAATCATTTTACGTAATTTTTTTAAACAAAATTTAAAGATTTACATAGTCCTTTCATTAATTTTTGAAAAAAATTAGAAGAATTGAAGAATTTAGAAGGATTAATTAAACTTGAATTTACAGGGATTTTTTGCAATATTTATAACCTCACTCAAATCGCTTATTTTAAATTGTTTTCTTAGTATTTTTAAAATGTATAAATATGATGGTCTCACAATGGAAATATAAAAATATTTCCAAATTAAAAAATCCCCATCCCCCTCCCTCAGCACCATTAACGCTGAAAAAGATGCAAAAGCAAAATAAATCATTCTTTTTTTTTTTTTTTAATTGTTTGTGTAACCAATAATGCTTTTTGGAAAAAAAAATAAAACAATGTATCTGTAACTCATTCTAAACAGTATTGCAACTAATCGACGTATTAAAAGAATTTTATAATAAGTAATTTTAATAGTACTTTTACCGTCGGTAGATAAATGGCCAACTTTCCTAACATTAACATGACATAAAGAAGTCAATTACAGTAGATGATTCAAAATCAATGCAATCTCCTTATCAGTAAAATTGCTAGTAAATCACTAATTTATTACAAGTTTATGTTCAAAACTATGCATTTACATTATATATTTTTAAAATATTATTGATTTTCATAAAATTAATATTAACTTTCCTGCAATAAATATTTACTGTATTAATCCATTGTTGTTTTTAATGACATGGATGCTAACACTGCATATAAGTTCATTTAATATTAAACAAAAGTTTGAAAAAAGGAAATCTAGTGCATAAGTAAAATTAATCACGACTTACAAAAGAAATTTTTCTTCAACTATAAAGTTTATTTGTTTTGGTTCGGAAGGCATACAGATTCCTTGCACTTGCAGATTTTGCAAGTATATTAGTATATTTAGTACGTTTAACCCCTTGGCTGGGTAATTTTTTTCACCAGAAATGTTCCCAAAAAAGTCATATTTTTTATTGCATATAATAAAACATCATACTTGAAAGAATACGAAAATGCAAGATTAATTTTTGTTATTACCATAATGAAGATATAAAACAATTTTTTTTTCAGAGTTTAGAAACTCAAATATCCTAAATTTTTGTTTTTTGCAACCACCTCTGTATACAATAAAGACTGTTTTACAGATTTTACAAAAAAAATAATTCAAACAAACTTATCATAAATTAAATCGTCTCAGTTTCGAATGATGTTTTTTATTTAGAAATTTTTTTTGTGTGGTACAATTTGAAGCACAATATTAAAATTTGAGCTCGAAAGGAACTCCCCCATAGGCTTTACATTATCATCCGGGTCTTTTTCAATCAGTAGCGTGGCTCTTAAAAAAGAAAAAAAAACGCTGATGGAAGATTTCATTCACACAGACAAGCTGCGTTATTTATTGCATATAAAATTATAATACAGTCTTTTAAAGTGAATGAGAAATATCACACAGGGAAAAGAGAAAATTCAATTGCCGAACTTATTTTATTTATTTATTTATAGAAATTTACTATTGAGAATGTTACTATATTTTGTTATTAATAAAGTAATTTTGTGATTACGACATATTTCTGGTGACTTTATATGATATGAAAATCTATGATAAAAACTTATAACGTTTTAATTTGGTATTTTACAAGTTTAAAGTAATTGATTAAATAAACATTACATATTTTTACACACCTTCATATTTTTCCCATTATTTAATTTTTCAAAAATCTTTCATTTACTGTTCTTGAAAAATTTAATTTCTTTGTAAAATTTGATAAAAAAATATTTAGTATAATAATTACAAAGATAAAAGATTAAAAATAGGAAGCTAAAACTGTGTGATAAATTCAAATCAATTAACTTCCATATAACTAAAAATAAAAACCACGCGGATTAAAACTTTATATTCTTTTGACAACTTTAATTCCTTTAAAGAGATTAATAAACATATTCTATCATGATCTAGGAAAAAAAAGATGATATTTATTTCTTAATCTTGTTTTATTTTAGGTAACTAAAATATTTTACTTTGACTTATCATCGATCAATATTTTTAATTGTTTTTAACAAGTGCATGGAAATAATGAAAAGTAAAGAAAATACAAAATGAGATATGTTGACAGAAAGAGAAGTAACTACACAAATGACTGATAAAATATATAATTTGATAAAAAGTTATAAAGAGGTAAAATTTGATATTTTTTTGAGGTAAATTTATTAAAAAATGAATAATATAATTGGATATAATCTTTTATTATTTGCATTTTAAGCATAAAATAATAAGCATTATTATTTTTTTTATTAAAGATTCTAAAAAGTAGAAAAAATAAAGTTATTTTTATGTAAGAGATTAATAAATCTTACTACCAGAAAATGTTTATTTTTTTCTCCAATAAAATATTTTTAGTAAATATTTTAACTATAAATAATACGTTAGCAATATATATTTATTTTAAAACATATATACTAACAAAAGACGTGCTTGTTTTGGATTCGCAAAGCATTATTTCATAAGGTAAATAATTTAAAGTAACATCATTTTTTTAATAATATTTTTGCATCTTTATTAAGCGAAAACGTTATTTTATGTTTTGGCGCATTTTAATTTTAGCCCATTTTATAAATTGAATTAAATTAAAAATTAAATTCAGTCAAATTTCATAAATTGTTTTTAAACGGCAAGCATGTAAAAAATAATAGTTATTACTTTTTAATAGTAAATATATTTCATTTAGTTCAGTTTTCATACTTCACGTTTGAATGACACTTTCTATAACGAATTGAAAAATTCAATTTATTTGTTTACAATTCTTTGTTGCCACTTAAAAAAAACTTTTAAAATGCGTGTATTGTCTGTGTAAATGATTTCACATAAGACTAAATTGTGTATTTGAATTCTCAATCCTGAAAAAAAAAATTTTTAATAATTAAATGTAAATAATTGAATTCTTGCAAATTTTAATTTATTAAAAATATGCTATAAATTTCATAAAAAGTCTTTTTGAAAATTTCATAAAGGAAATTGTGAAACTATTACATGATATAAAAGAATGAGCGCCAAAAAATGCGGTGTTTCCAATATTTTTTAATAAATTATTCTATTAAAATGTATATTTTCCTTTTAAATAACATACATTTTTAAGATAAGAAAGTTTAATGTTTTTTCAAGGTTTGAAGTATAAACTCTTCAGTTATTTTCAATATTTACAATATTTCGTCTTCACCAAATGCAGATATATAGTTTCTTTTCCTTATTTAAATAATTTAAAAAAATGAGAAATTTTGATGAAACGATAATATATCCCGTACTTAATCATTCATGACTTTTTTTTTACTTTTATTAACATTATTATATTTTATTATTATTTATTTATTATTATATTTTACTTACTGCAAGAAGTACGCAGGTTTCTTACTAACGTCATAATTTATTTTTCCTTCTGAAAATATACGTGTTTAATTTTTTATTTGCTAAAATAGGTCCATAATAGAAAAACATGTAAAATAAATTAATAAGAATAATTACTTTTTTAAGGTTATTGTGTAAAAAAAAAATAATATTGTGCAAAGTTACAGATCATAATTAATTTTTCAGCTTAATTTCACGTCAAAATACTGAACAGTTTTTATAAACTGTACGAAAAAATGTAATTTGTGTAGCCTTGTAGAGGATTCACTTTGCTCATCCTAATAATACAAAAAAATTTTTTTTTCTTTTTTTTTAATTTTAGTATAATTTGTTTATATAATATGTTTCTCTGCTCTATAAATCTATAAATTGATATAAAATTGCTATATATTTATGAAATATATACTAATATTTTTAAAGTATGTCAATGTGTGCTCAGATTTAAAATTGCGTCTAGAAGAAAAAAAAAAAACATAAAAGAACATTTTAAAGAGAAACATAAACGATTTTTGTACCATAAATTAAGCGATAAGTCTAGTCTTAAAACATTTGACTATATGAAACGCTATGTGTTATGAACCAGGGAAAATGTTAACAATGTTTAGATCCACGAAAGGTCAATGCTTTGGAATTAATTATAAAGGAAAGTTTTATAGCGTCACATACTTAAAAACGGCCACAGATTTCTATTTTACATTGTATTGTAATGAGACGTAAAGAGAAAGATTCCTTCTGTATATAGATTTTGCGATTGGTTTGTTTTTCTTTTTCGACTAATGTAAATTCTTTTAAATATTTTTTTCAAAATTTAAGCATTATTAGGTTATTAATATTTAATATTTCGTTAATTAAACGTTCGGCTCCTGCGATTCACCTAAAAACAAGCAAAATATCAAAAGATGTGTGGATCTGTTATGTAAAATAAGAACATTCTATATTATTCAAGCATAATACATCCTTAAATTAATATATATATATATATATATATATATATATATATATTATCAAATTTATAATATATTGATAAACATACTCCTGATTTAAAATATGAAAATACTGTATTTGTCAGCACGGTTACGAAGTTTTAAGAGAGACAGAGTACGACGATGGAAAATCAGATAGAAATGCATGCTCGGTAACGCTTTCCTGGGACGGTAGTGACATCACAAAACGCAAAAAATTGCAGGACACTAACATGGTGTTCAAACTTATTCATTATACTCAGTATATTACATATCTTTTATTTAAAAATATACCTAAATATTAAATTGTTTTTACATAAGTTGTTTTGGATATCTTCATACATTAACGGAGATACTCATTGAATAGGCGCAATTATCTAATTTATAATTCAGGTCAAAAAGGATTTTTTTTAGTAGCTAAACTGATATTCACATTTATCAAAATGTTCAGTAACTGCATTTTATATTATATTGTTAACTCTACTTAAAATTAATAATTATTAAGCAAATAATCTTTAATTTGCTATGTAATATACAGGGGTTGGACAAAAATATGGAAACACATTTTGAAATGCATGTTTGAAAAGAAAGATTGATTATAATGAACTATGTTGATGGCACTGGAGTTTTCGCATACTGATGCCACCTATACAACTTCGTAAAATCGCTGCATCGTTGAGTCGTTGTTGGAGCACTGTTATGTGAGGTTATCATTGCATTATGTCAGAGTTAACAGACTTCGAACGTGGACAAATTGTTGGCGCGCGTATGGTGGGTGCTTCCGTAAGCAAGGTAGCCAATGTTTTTAGTGTTTCAAGAGGTACTGTGTCGAAGATTTATTCCACATATTTGAAATGCGGAAAAAACCTCATCCGCTAAATCACAGCGCGGACGAAAGTGTGTGCTGAGTGATCGTAACAGACGATCATTAAAGAGGTTTATCGCGAAAAATAGGCAGACCACAGCTGCAAAAGTTACTGCTGAAATGAATGTCGTGTTACCAAATCCTGTGAGTACCAAAACAATTAGAAGGGAGCTTCATAAATAGGGAATTGCTGGCCGTGTTGCAATTGAAAAGCCATTCATCAGTAATGCTAATCCTGAAACAGGAAAAAGTGGTGTTTAAGTTATAAAGCCTGGACTATAGAGCAGTGGAAGAGCATAATATGGTCTGATGAGTCTTCTTTCACATTGTTCCCCACTTCTGGCCGAGTTTACGTCTGGAGAACGCCATCTCAAGCCTATAAAACAGACTGCTTGTTGCCAAGAGTGAAACATGGCGGGGGTTCGGTGATCGTTTGGGCAGCCATATCGTGGTTCTCTTCTGACCCCATGATAACTCTGTAAGGGCGTATTACTGCTCAGACTTATGTGAGCATTTTGGCCGATCAAGTCCATCCAATGGTACAAGCTTTGTTCCCCAATGATGATGGTATCTTCCAAGACGGCAACGTCCGCGTTCACACAGCTCTCATTGTCCAGGACTGGTTTTCTGAGCACGAGGATGAATTTTCGCATCTCCCCAGGCCACCCTAGTCATCAGACTTGAATATTATCGAACCTTTGTGGTCTACATTGGAGCGGAAAGTGCGTTCTCGCTATCCACCGCCAACATCGTTATCTCAATTTACCACCGTTTTGCAGGAATAATGGTACAATATTCCCTTGGCAAACATACAGAAACTGTATTTATCAATTCCGAGAAGACTGCAAGCTGTTTTGAATAACAACGGGTACCGTACACCATACTAGGCAAGGAAACGTGTTTTTTAAAGGTGTTTCCATATTTTTGTCCAACCCCTGTATATTTCTATGATTAATTACTAAAGTGATAATTTATAATTTAATATTCATTTAGAAAATAATAGGAAAAACAGGTTGTTAACTTTAAAAAAAGGGACTATTATATTTCATAATAAATATTACTAATATATTTGTAATATGTTTAATAATAATAAGAGGGAAAAGTGCATAATTTTTTTCTTAAAATAAATAAAAAATCATAAATTTTAAAAAATTAAATAAATTACAAATTAATAAATAAATTTAAATAACATGGTTCAGTAACGTTCGATTTAATATAGAAAGAATTTCTGCATATTTATTTCTTCTCATTAAAATAAATGAAATATTTTGTCTAGTTAAGATAAAAAGTACGATGCACTTTTATGTATTTATCCTCTTAGCACTATGAAAATATTAGCGCAAGCAAAATACAGATTTTCTCTCATTCTTTTAAAAACGGAATGCGCAAAAAAATTTTAAATGCAAATTTAGCAAAAAATGGGATCTAGCATGTAAATAATAATAAAAAAAAATCTATCTATATCTTACTAGTGCATTAAATATTAGCTTATTTATAAAATGAAAGAAATGCACAACGGAAACTTACATAAATGCGCATGTTAGACTGTTTAAAACATAATGGATATAACCTTTATTTGAAATATGCAGGAAAACTTCGAATTTTGCAATAACTAAATTTGGCCGTAATTCAAATTATTAGATTTGGATGGAATATTATTATTCCGCAAATTTTCAATAGATCCTGAAACATGTCTAAATTTTCGACCGCCCACAAACTGTAGAAATCTATAATCCATTATTTTCAATTTAGTTCACTGAATATGTTCGAAGTATCACGGTTAAAATTTTTATCGGATATTAATGTTACAATATTCGAATCACACTAGGACTTCAATATAATTATGATTGGATTTTAAAGAATGTATTTGTATTTCAATATGTTGGTTATATTTCAGCACGTACTATTTAAAATAGATTTAACATTATTATAAATTTCGTATTGTTCAACTACAAAATAGTGACATATATGGACAAAAAATAAATTTCAGAGGGGACGAAAAAGGAAATTTACATGATTTTATTGTAGCATTAAATTATAGCATTAACTCTGCATGTTGGAATAAAAACATGCTTAAAAGCGTAAAACTTGGATGAAGAAGTAGGATTAGATTTTGTAAGCGGCATTCAAACCTGCATTTTGCTGAAGTTCAACAGAATTCTTGAAACTCCCATCTTCTTTCCCCATCTGCGATTTTCTGATTATAAAAAACGGGGAAGATACAATGGTCAGGGAGATAACTATCTTAACCCTACTTAAGAGAAATATTCCTGTCCTACACTTAAATTGAATTTGAAACACAAAAGTCATTAACATGCGTAATTTTTTTTTTCCAAGCACCTTCGTCGTTCCAAGCCCAAGGTCGCACTCTGATTGGTTGTTGCTCTCGGCACTGTTTTCATGTAACTTGGCGATAATCATACTTGGCGTAGCGATAGATGCTTCCGTCAAGGAGTTTGATTTCCTTCCGAACCGAGTACAAAGTAACTTTTCTCTTGCAGCATTGGATTGGATGGAACGTGTCTTACTGAAAGCTGAACTCTTTAAAAGTTTTTACACACAAGAGCACAAGACCACGAGCATAAGAATGAAGGAAGGATAAGAATAAGTAGGTTAGGTTTTAGGTTTACTCGTTCACTTACGAGCGAAGTATTTTTCGCTAAGTATGGTTATCGCCAAGTTACGTGAAAACAGTGCCGAGAGCAACAACCAATTAGAGTGCGAGCTTTGGCTTGGAACGATGAAGGTGCTTGGAAAAAAATTTCGCCATTAACATCAAACGCGCCGTCTGCTAACCGCAAAAAGTATTTGTGTGTGTTTGCAGCCGTAATTTTAACTCCCGTAACAATCCATCGGTCTTTTGAGATCACAAATGGACAAATAACATAATAAATTTATTTTTCATATTACTACATTCACGAAAGTTTTTGTGTAGAAGGACACGCCTATAAAAAATGTATTAGTGGAATAAAAAGTGAATTTTTTTTTTACACATGTGTCACTTTTCTTCCGGGAAGTGATATTATGTTTATATATCCAATACCATTGAGTAATGTTTATATATCCAATACCATTGTGTAATGTTTATATATCCAATACCATTGA
This sequence comes from Maratus speculifer, assembly GCA_964019185.1. NCBI lineage: Eukaryota > Metazoa > Arthropoda > Arachnida > Araneae > Salticidae > Maratus > Maratus speculifer. The sequence continues at coordinate 427,829,587 of OZ025290.1, read as the reverse complement.
ATAATGTATACTATTACAGACAGCGCCGCCAACTTTTGAAAAATATTGGGTTCACACAAAAATATTGGGTGGTCTCAAACATATTTTGGTAAAATAGTACAACAAGTTTGTTTTTCTTCGAAGAGCGAACAGCTGGTAAAAGAGATACAATTAAGTCAAGCTATATTATTTTAAGATAGTTGCAATCTTTTTAATTATATTCTCATGCATTTTTCCTTATAAAAAACTTACATTTCAGTCATTTTTGACTTATGGGTGTCAGTCGGAGAATTAAAACATACGGTCACTGGCAAAATAAATATTGTTCTAGGAGATTAAATAAAGTATATATGAGGACCCCAGAAGCCAAGGGGTACAAGTGACATAATTTCGATTTGAAGTAAATTGAGTTTAAAGATAATTGATGTGAAATTGGAACATCAATAACAATTGAGTGAATTGAAATAGGAAATTTCTGCTTGTTGCATTCTGGTCTTTGAACTCTTATTTCAATAACTGTTGAAAAAGAAAGTACAATTTTCTTTAAATGTTAAATTAATCAATGTTGTTTGTTTTTCGAAAAAAGTGGTTTGCCTCTATAACTCAGCAAATAATAAGAAAATCACTTATATTTCTTTACCTGAAATGAAAAAAGCATATTTTTAGGTCGTCTGTGTATTCTGTTTATTTTTTTCAATTTTGTCACTTATACCCCTTGGCTTCTGGGGTCCTCATATATAATAATAATGAAATAAATAACGAAATAGAACAATGAAAATTAGACACGCTAGGATTCAAAATTATTGGGGTGAGCTCTAGCCCGACGGGCCCATATAAGTTGGCGCCACTAATTACAGATATTTCAACAAACGAAAGGAAGCGAAGACATTAAAAAATTTTTAACCAGTCATTGTAACGCACATACATATAATAAATAATCAATTTACAATGCGGTTATTCTCCCAAAAAGTTTACTGGACGCAATAAATCCCTTTAATAAATCCGTGATCGAGTTGATATTACCTTCCCAGAAATTCCCCCCCTCTTCTGATGTTACAAATATACATATAGCACAATAAAGTTGTTTTCTTTATTACTACACTCAAGAATATTTTTGTGTTAAGAGACCACACGAATGCCATATAAACACAATTATGGCATAAACACTAACTAGGGAACGTTCCCAGTTGTGAGTTGCGGATTTGGACGAATGTGGTATCAAAAGAACGATCTCACCATGTACGTCAAAATGTGCAGCGGAACTATCTGTAAGATTCCAACCGTTTTCGAGATATCAGCACTTGAAATGTGAATGAATAAATAAATAAATTGACAAGTAGGTATATAAATGTTTCACAAGTCAAGCCAGCCTAAGAAAAATATATACGGTTTATTCATTACGTCACGCCACATATTTGCCAGAAAAAATTGCAGAAAACAAAGTGCTGAACGTAACAAAAGCAGATGAAAAAACTCTGACTGCAACCGTATCGAAAACTACATAGAATACGAAGTGCCTGTCTAAAAGAGGGGAAATAACTGGCAATGTGTGGGTGTAAAGGATTTTACTTCTAGCTCGGGAAAAGGTATTGGCAGAAAAACTAAAAACAACGCAAAGTAATTTTTAACTAGCGAACGATTTATATATATGCCTGTCAGTTTATTATTTTATTCATTCAGATTTCAAGTGCTAATAACTCGAAAACAGTTGGATTCGGACGGGTAGTTTCATGCACTTCTTAACGTACACGAAGAGATCTTTCTTCTGATACCACACTCGTCTAAATCCACAACTTACACCTGGGAAGGTTCCCTAGTAAGTCCTATGAAACGTAGAATGAATTTTTGCGAGATATGTCATTTTTCTTGCAGGTTAGAGATATTGTGTTTCTGTTTCAGATATTTAGACAAATAAAACGAAGCAAAGAAATGAAAAACATTTTAATAAGTTATTGTCAGCCACATATTTAAAATTGGCAGTTGTATATATATATAAAGATTATTTTCCTTCAAAAGTAATATAACGCTATAATCAAAGAATATTAAGACTTCAATATATTTACGATTTAATTTTATGGAATGTATTAGTATTTGGACTTTTCGTTTAAATTTCATCACATGCTATTTACAATTGATTTTGTATTATTAAAATTACATGATGTTTTTCCTTTTCGGATAATTAAAAACGAAGTAAGTGAATCCATAAAAAATGCTTTATTCAATAGTTATAACGCACTTACATAAAATTGATAGTTCAACGTATACAAGATGTTGTAAAGCTCGATACAAAGTGCTTTATCGTTTAGGTTGACGGTAATAACTTGAAGTAAATCGGAAGTATATCATAATAAAACTTTATTAAACATTCTAATTTTTTGTAAACGTGACATTACAAAAAAAGTGGTAGAAATTTCCAACATATGTGCCACAAGTGTGCATTTGACGTACCACATTTTGGATTATGGTAGAGAGTTCATACGGTATGATCGACTACTACAGTATTACATTTTACAAGAAATTTTCGCGATGTTATAAAATTTCGCACAAAACAAGATGTATATCGTTGAGTTTTCTTCAATTTTAACTTCGATTCCTTCGTTGAATTTTAACTTCCATTAAGATAAAACACCCTGTATTTCTGTAGTATGGAGCGTGATTACCTAGGACTGTATGATTGTTGCTATTAAAGTTAGTTTCCTTTAAATTTTAAAGTTCTGTTGCTATTAACGTTATTTATCTATTTATAATATAATTCGTCACTTACCGTCTTATTAATTATATCCAGCTCTAAAGGGCTTTGTTTTACTGATTATTAAAGTCGGTATGCTTAACGCTACTGAAACTGCTTCAAAATTTAAAGTTATGATGCTATCAACGCTGTTTTTGTTTATATTCTGAAAAGTACCAAAAATTACAAAATTGAATGTGTATGCCTTAATTACAGGCTAAATAATAACAACAATTTAAACAAAAACGAAATATTAATTAGTTTTTATGCGAAAGAAAGAATTATTTTCTTTATATATCGTGCAGTTACGAGAATTAGTGTGATTGCGAGCATCTCTTTTAAGATACATAACATATTTTAATAAAAAATAAAAAGAATATATATAATAATAATTTATGGATTGTTAAAAGAGTTTTTATCATTATGAAGTAAAATAGTTTAATTTAAATATTGTATGCAAACATTTCTTTATTTTTTGCCAAAGTGGGAGAAAATAATAAAGAAAAAAAAGTAAAATGAGAAAAATGCCATATATGCCAGTCTAGGGAAAAAATAGATTATTCAGTTATGTATGGAAAAAGTTAATCATACATAATTCTGCTTTTTATTACAAGGTACAAATGTCATTAAAGTAAATATGTATAATGTCTACATTGCGAAGAATTGCGAAGGAAAAAAAATAGTTTATAAATTTAGTAAATTCATATTAAGGTTTTTCTTTTTCAGCAAAATATATCTGTGAGTGTATTTACGCAGAAAAATAAACTGTTACATAATGTACTAAAAAGCAGTGCCATAAATATCTATAATGACAAACATATTTTAATGATAAAAGCAAACCATTTTATTATTGCCATAAATATCGTTTACCTTGTGACGTATGAAGGTTTGCACAGAAAGTTTTTAATATAATGCTTTTAAGACAAAGTTATAGGGGTCTCAGGAACCTTACATTTTACTTGTTAGTGCAATTTAGTAACATGCTACATTATATTTTTTTCACAAAACCTCTAAAACATAAATACTCGATATTTTTAACATTTATCAAAAAACCCCGTCAAAAGTGATGGAATTGACACAAGATTTCATACAAATGAAGCTCTTAACATTGAAGTGTCGTTTCGATTGTAGACAAGTATGATTAAATAATGTAAAATGCGTTCTACAAATAAAATTGATGGCGAAATTTTTAAAAAATATATTCTTCAATTTATGAAATTATTGAATTTAGAGATTAGATTACGTCAATTGGAAATTTTATAGCATTGTGAATAAATGTTACATTTATTAAAGAATGTAATTAAAATGTAAGGAATATATAAAATCATGTACCACATACATTAATGTGTATAAAAATTCGATTTTTAACGTAGTAACATTCGATCATAACTTTGGAGGGAATATAAAATTGTAATTTAATAAGATGTGAAAAAGCAATTTCAAGTAATACAAATGTACTTTCCTAATTTAATTACATCTGAAAAAGAAAATAAAACTTTTTTTACTGATTAAAGCAAATAACATTTAAAAAAATTGCGGATAAAATTGGATAAATGTTAAGCCCTTAAAAATTAATAAAACGTAATTTAAATTACAATACTCATCTTACTTTTATTTAACATATTCTAAAATAATAAAACCGAAGTTTTCAAATTAAATATCTATTAATATCATTACACCCGGCATTTTTCTTAAGTTCTTTTATTTATATCCCTAGCTAATAGATGGCCGCAAAGCAGTGTTGGCTTATTTTATATGTGGTTATCTGTTATTTTTAATTTAGAACTGAAAACATTATATTTGAACCGTTTTTTAATATTTTGGAGAAAAAGTTGGAGAATAGATGCGATACAGGGAAGATTATGTGTATATTAACATGCTTCGTGCAGTCGGCATATTTAAGACACCTGAATAATTATGTCTATAGCATGACAGCCATGAGTTGCTTTTCTAGAAGATGATTGAAACCCGGTGTCTTCACAATAGCGTATTATATAAATAAGTAATGATATTTATAATAGAAATATTTACTAAACTTTAAAATGTTGTATTTTTTTAACTGTAAAAAAATCCTGAGCATCCCAATGTAAAACATGTTCTGATGAAACCTATTTTTGCATTATGATATTCAAAAACTTTACAAACATAAGTCTTTTTAATTAAACATAATTATTTTTAATTAAACCAAATTCTTTGTGTAACGAAATTCTTCTGCAAATCTTCAATTCAGTCCTTGGAAAGATCTTTAACTTTTAGTAACATTTAAGTAACACGTATTAAGAATAAGTGCACTGATATATTTTAGAGACTGTATTTAAGACCATTAAACATGAAAAATGTTTTAATGTTTTACGCCTTACAAGGAAGGTCTCCATACGGGCATACTCCGAAAAATCTGAAAAAATACAGAATGTCCTTCTCATAAGGGTATATATGTTTGTAAAAAAAATTTCGGCATAACCCCTTTAGAATGTTCGTAAAAAAAATAATGAATATTTCATTTATTTGGCGATTTATCACCTGTTGGCGTCGAAATAATACTTAAAAAAATTATTGCTTAAGTCAAATGCCTTTTTTAGGAAAAAATGTTTCATTTTAAACTTGTCTTTATATATATATGTATATATATTTAAATAACTTTAGTTATGTTTGTTTTACCATATATATATATATATATATATATATTTATATATATTTATATATATATATATACATGCATATATAGTGAAATTTAACGAAGAAATTTTATGAATAAAAAAATTAAATTTTTTCAATCTCAAAATTAAATTTAGTTGAGCATTGTCGATTCAACTTTGTTGCTATGGAAACAAAAACCTCTCCGATAATGAAATGTATTACTGCAGCATTCTTCATCTGGTCTTTATTTTGGAATACGCGTAAATATATGAAACAAAAGTTATATATGGAATTATAATTACATTGATAAAATTAAATAACTACAGCAACAAAAATATGTAATACAAAAAGAAAATATATGTGTTAAACTCCTTAATTTTTTTAATTAAATTGATTAAATACTATTTACACACATTCTAAAAAGTGATTGATAAACAATTTTCAGTTACATTAAAATCGTTTGCAGTTGGCGAAAAAATGTATTGCTTGCCAAATCGCGTGACGCTTTCGTTTTTTCACGCCAAATATTCGAAAGTATTTTACTTTTTTGCAGACATTCTAATGTGATTCCGCCGCTAAATTTGACTGATCCTTTATTACATACATGAGTAGTTTAATTAGTATTCTTTTCAAAAAATTCTGAGTATGCCAAGTATGGAGACCTTCCTTGTCAGTGCATGTTATTATGCGAATTTATTATGAACAAGAAGTTCATTGTTTAAGTATTATACGTTTGCATAAAAGCGTGTTCGGTAAAGTTTAAAATAAAGAAGTTAAAAGCTGTTATGTGTATTCTGCAATTTGAGAATAGAAAATATATGTATGAAGTTTTGAAATATTTCAAAATGTTGTAAATGTAAGGCGGTTTTAAATATAAGCTGTTTGCATTTTTACAGAAGGTTGAACAGATTTTTATTTATATAAAATATGTATTTCTTTGAGCAAGCAAGTGAGAATATATGTACATTTCAGCGAATGTATTTAAGCTCCATTAGGTACAGAAAAAAAAAACCTCTCTGAATATCCTGAGGTATACTTGCTATTATGGAATATGATATTATATAAATATTTATATTACCAGAAATTCAATTAGGAAACACTAGACAGACTTTAATACAATTATATACAAATCAATTAAAATGAGAACAAATTTAATAAACGTTTCGCTATGCACCGCATAGCCTCATCAGTATTCGAATCAACTCGCAACAAAAAATCAAACAAATCTCATTTTAATTGTTTTGTATGTAACTGTATTAAAGTCTGTCTATTGTTTCCTAATTGAATATTTTTAATTCAGACGTTAAAATGTATATATATCTTACCAGAAATTATACAATATTATGATTACATCTACTTTATTAATAATGGCAAATATAGCAAGCCATATTTACTTTTATTTAAAAGATAAATATTAAGTTATATTTGACAGGAAAAAATAATTTTAGGTTTTAAGCAAGTACAAAAACAAACGGAATGTAATTTAATAAGAAACCTGATTGCGAGTATTTTAAATTGTCAGCATGTGATTCTATATCATATCTATATATCATACATAAGACTTCTTAAGAGTGTTCATATAATTTTCTAACTAGAGACAGTAATGTATAAAATTGGTTCTTGAAATAAGTAGTACGTTTCAGATTTTTGTGTTTCATTACACATTTTTTGTACCTTATTAAAAGATGAAAGTTTTTTTTTTTTTTATAATAGTCTGATTCTATACATCAGTGATTTATAACCTATGCTCAATGTATGATTTTTCTTTATTCTTTTTATACTCCTAATTCAAATAAGAACATATTTGTATTGTCTAAATTACTGCACACTTTTGCATATTTATAATTAAACATTTCTTTATTTTTTAATGATTTTTTTTGAAACAATAATATTTAAAAACATAAGACAAAACACAATTTTGGACGAAAAGCAAGGTATTCACATTATCCCAACTGACTGCGTTTTTTGCTCATAAATACTTGATAAATGATTATGTATAATTTTAGACTGCGGAATATCACACCCAAGTATTCCCGTAATCGTCAAAAGCTTTCTAATAAGACAGTATCTGACAAAAAAGCGTAAAATATAGCCTCTATAATTCAACGTCAAATTATAGTAATCATGAATCAATGCCATATTTTTTTGTTGAAGGACATTTAATTAATTATCTTGGTATATCGTATTTTTCATTATTTAATAAAATTAGATTAATTCATTCTCATACATATTAAATTTTAATGTTAAAAAAATAATAATAATCTGGAAATTTCCAGACCATCGCAATAAGAAAATACATGAAATATTTAAAAAAAACATTTTGTGTGTAATCAGAAAAATCAACAAACAAGAAGTGTTTCTTTATTAAATTCTTTTATGTTTTTTTTTAATGTTTAATATCTTCTCTGCTAAAACAAAAACTTTTATAAGCAAATTTGATTACGAAGATTACGAAAATAATTTTTGAAATAGAAATATCACAAACTTGAAAAGTAATTTAAATTAATGAATTGAAATGGTTTAAATAAATTCGCAAATTACATTTTATGAAAAAAAAAACCCTTTTTTTTTTCTTCTGAAAATTATACGGTTGGCATTTCGAAAAAGCTTTTCAAATTAGTCAGTTTCTAAAAATACCTTTTCTATTTTCACCTGTGTTTAAAAAAAATGCTCATCTTTTTTGAATGATTAGCTTTCAGTTAGTTCATAGTTTATTCATTTAAATTAAAACTTTTGAAGAACATAATAAATCAAGTGTCTCTGAATATATATATTTTTAATTATACAAATGTACTAGCAAACTTTGCCCGCTACGCTGTTCGAATCATTAAAAAAATCTCGAGTCGAATGGAATGCATCTAATAGAGGAAGAAAAAAACTAATCAAACTAATCTAATCAAAAATCCATAATTGTTGTCTGTTTTGTATAATCTCACATTATCCGGTTTGTAAAAAAACACACGGAATTATCTTGGAAATCTACATGTGTAAGCGTAATAGCATAGGTCATATATTAACTTGAAGATTATTTACAGAAACGCCATAGGGGACCGCCAACAAATTTAAAAACAACGAATATCTTTTGGATAACTATGTCTGCATTAATGTAGAAAAAGTGTTTAAACTGCAGATTATGATTAAGTGGCTTATTGTAATGAACGTGCACATTTTTACGGGGATAGCACGCATAATCGTAGAGAAATCAAGGTTTTTATGGAAAACACTTTTTTGCTTATAATTTAAAAAAAAAAACATGACAAACAACATTACATACAGACCCTCTAATCAGAATTATAAAATAATAAAAAGTGTATGAAAAATGAGCATGCTTACTCAATAACTTTTCATTGCGCATGCGTGAGCGCTGTTAAAATTTCATTTCCATATTGTGTTAGCTAAATGTATAGGGCAACTTTTGTATAAAAAAAACCCCTCAAAAACATAGCTTGATTATTCTGAAAGTGGTCATCGATAGAATAAGCTCAAAATCCGTTATTCCCAAAATAAAGCCTAAATTGAAGGACTGTATCCATATATCCATTGATTAGGTCACTATAGAATACACAATATGGCACGTACTACTATATTTGGATTTAACATTTTTTTTGGGGGGGAAAAACGGATTTGAGATTATTCTATCGACGATTACTTTCAGACTTTTAAGCTATGTTTTTTTGACTTTCACAAAAGTTACTCTACACATTTATCTAACACAATATGCAAATTAAATTTTGATAGCGTTCACGCATGCGTAGTAAAAAATTATCTAGTAAACATACTCATTTTTAATACAATTTTTTAAATTCTGATTACAGGATATTATGCACATTTTTTTTGTCATATTTTCTGGAAAGAACATTTTTTTAATATTAAGAAATCTGCAAATTATAAGCAAAACTTTTTTTTCTACCGGTATACCTGCTATCACACAAAAATGAACACAGTACATAAACCACTTAACATAATCTACCATTTGAAATCCTTGGCTACTTTAGTTATGGCAGAGTTATCCAAAAAACATTCGTTCTTTTTTTTTATCTGTTGATGGTCCCCTATGGAGTTTCGGGAAAAAATCTGCACAGAAATATATGACCTGTACTATTATGCTTACAAAGCTAGAGTTTTAGGAAAAATCCTCATGAATTTTTTTCTAGATATTTAAGAAAATGTCTAAAATTGAAAGTGGCCGGTCACCTTTAGCCATATAGTGTAAATATCATACATTTATTTATGGGAGATATGATTAACGAAAAAGTGTGCTTAATAATTAATATAAGGTGGTCTGGTGTAATAACGCCAAGCGGGGTAATAACGCCAAGTGCTAATATTATGCATAATTATGAAATAATCTGGTAAATGACACCCATGTGCTCTGCGCAGAAGGGTTTTGAGTCATATAACTCGCTAAAAACAGCTTCAAGTTAATTTGTTCCATTTTTAGATCTTTTTGTTTTTACAAGCAACTAAAATTAACGCTTGATCTGAAATTTGCGACATACGTTTTGTGATGTGAAGACTATTTTTTTTTATCTGGAAATACTTTGTTAATTACATAAATTTATAGTACATTTCATGGACTTTCAAAATGTTGTTGAAGATTTAGGACATCTTCTCGAGATAATTTGTAATTTAAAATGTACAGCGCAATAACTATAACGGGATAATAACGCCAATCCTTCGCATTAATAACCCGGTTGATTCCCTACAGTGGCAGAGCTACATCCTAATTACTGATTCAAATAAACGCAGTTAAAACTGTGCAATGTTTCTAATAATTCTATTTAAGCGGTCCTTTTTAAGCAAAAAGAAGCTCACAGTCTGAAATTCTTTTGCCTCATCCTCCCCTCCCCCACACCACACCTTTATTTTTTTTACACTTTCACAAAAAATTGAACATTTTCAATAGCTTAGAATGCAATTTTTCTATTTCTAAGTTTGTAGAGTTTATATTTTTAGAATTGGGCAATCTACATGCAATTATTCCATCTTATTTCATAGTTTTGTTTGCATGGCTTTATTAACCATATAGGTGGGTAATAACGCCAAATAGCATTGGTCAAGAAATCACGCCATTACATTTTATGAATACTATGTTAAATTATTTTTTATATAGATAGTCAATGAGTTGCTGAATCAAATCATATATTTGTTTGAAAAATACAATCTAAAACTGAGCCGTGAAAATTGGTAGAACTTTAACGTGGCGTTATTACCCCAGGATACCTTACAATTGAAAATTTTCATCCCTGAGAATTTTAACATCGAAAATTATATCTTTGCAATAATAATATAAGGTGTAATTCAAATAAAATCTGATCAATGCGTTAGAAAATAGAATTTTCTCCATAGGGCGATCGTAATTTGACTCAACAAAAATAGTTTAATGAAAATACTGTGCAAGTAAACTATTTTTATTCAAAATGTATGTATTACAGCCCATGTACACCGACAAAAGTCTAAGGTGCTATGGGAACGTCAATTGTCACTCTTGTGACCGCCAGAGAATCTTTTCAGAAATACATCCAATTTTTTTACTACAAAATATGTTTAGGATAAATTCGATGAAAAAAACACTACACATTCACTATTTAGATAAAACATATGCAACCTATAATAAAATGCATTTTAGTTATTTAGATAATAAACTAAAACTTTGTTACTCTTATGACCACAAAAAATCTGTTATTCAGAAATTATGTTTGGCACAAAAATTCTATGAATAACAATATAGAAATAAAATTCAACTAATATAGCAGAGCAATTATCTTTTTAAAAAGAATTAATCATTGAACTTATTTGATATAACATGAATTAGTTGAAAAATGCTAAGTGTTATTCCTATGACTGTTTGTCCAAAAAGAAATTTTAGCAAATATTCATTTTGAATATTAAAAAAAAACATTAAATGCTGTTTTCACAAATTTGTTTTTCCACCAGATAGCCTTTTATACTGGTTGAAATTAAAAACAACATAAAAGAATGAACAAAACTAGGACTTCCCTCAGAGGGATTAGTCTGAGCGATATTGTTGAGAATACACATTTAATAACTTGCGATAAGTAAAGTAAATGAGATGTTACCTTTAATTGGTCATTCATTGTGATAAAATATGATGAAAATAAGCATATTGAATCAAATAAAATGACAATATCTTATATATAAAGTTGCATATACTATTTTTATATAAGAAAAGCAAACCATGCATGGATATAAAATTGGAAATATGCAAAATGTTAAAAGTAATACAGAAAATAAAACACTAAATTTTCCTATATTGGAAATATAACTCTTTGAAATGATGGCATGAGCATAAACAGAAGCTTCGCACCGATTTGAGAAACTATAAATAACATAAACTATTATGTTTGAAGAGAATGGAGTGTATTTTATATGATGTGAAATCCGTCCGAATAGTTTATAATGTTGAATATGTGTTTGCCACGGATAGAATGAGGTTGTCGATAAGAGTTAAGGAATCATTTTTTTAAAATTTGTCCTAAACGAGCACTTACATCTTATAAGTTACTGTGATGCCAAAGTTATAGTTTCTGACCCCAACAGTATCCTAGAAATTGCAATATTCTCAATACATTGGATTTAAAACTTTTTCTCGAAAAAAAAAATGTTTAATATGTGAAATTAAATTGTCGAATGTTTTAGAAATCGTTCATAACGAGAATATTATATCTTAAAAGTTGAAAAAAAAATTTAGTCATATCAACATCAAAGAATTCTCAATTTTAGAACTTTTTTTACTCGTGCATTGAGGGTGATTATTGTTCCTACGCAAAATATAGTATATTTTGCAGCAAAGATGGTTACCAGCATTTTTTGCCCACATTATTTTTTAAATCGGCTAGGTACTCCCAATGATAACGAAAAACACACAAACATTAATGCTTTATAGCATAGAAATACAGAATCAAAAGCTATTTATCTCCTATTATATACACATAAATTATCTAATTAGTGCTAGGAGATGCATTTTTAAATATACATAGATCAATATAATGCATCATTTTTCTTTTATTAGTATTTCTTAGTATCCATTTTTCATTTATTTGTAATATTCAGTAAAAAACTCACTTTAAGCCCGAATTCGGTCAAACTTTTTATAAAAGCGCCTAAGTCCATATAACATCGAAGTATTGTGAAGAGTATTAAATACAAGGTAGTAAGACACTTAGCCAAACGCAGGTAACAAATCGCCAAATATTGTTCTTTTCGCCCTCTCTCGAAATGCATTTTTTCCGTACATTTAAAAACACGATTTTGAGTAATCTTATTTAAAATTCAAATAAATAAATAAGAGGAAGCAAGAATAGCATAAGTCAAAACATTTTATTTCAGCATCAAGGAATTGTATCGTAGTTACACATGTGGAAAAAAGCTGCTTTTGGCCAAAAATCGTTGTCTTCCCTAAATTTGAATCCGATTTAAAAAAAGTACCGTGATTAATTAAAATGTTATAGGCAGAGCTGCCAAGTCTCTGGCATTTTGGATACCGGTATTTTAATACAGAAAATATTTTATTAAAATTGAACATTCTGCGGATTTAAAAAATAACTTTTCCTATAAGAAAATTCTGCTATGCAATAAGCGGGGGCTTGGCATCTCTGTATAGGAATATTTCGTAATCTACTTTTTAACCTTAAAAAAAGCAACGACCATTTTTCGATTACAAAAAGTATTGCTAATTATTCCATTTTGCATACAAGTATTGTAATATTGATACATCTATGGTGATAAATTTCCAATAATTTTTCAAATCCCATTTATTTCATTAAAAATATAAATCTGTTATTCGTTTAAAATAAATGGTTTTTAACTAATTTCATAATGCTTTTGAAATATCACTTTTCATTTGCCATTTTTATAAAGCATTTAGAAAATGGTTGTTGTTTTCAGTCAAATACGGACTTGGTCCGTCTGCATTTTATTTTATTATTATTGTTGTTTATAATTGGTGGAGAAATATTCATACTTAATAAATAACGTATATAATATATGACTCTGTTATTACATAAGTCACATTTTTATTATCATAAAAGTTATATTTTTACTGATTTTTATTAACTCAATAGGAAAAATTTTGTGATTTGAGCAATAGATATCCGCATTGCATTTATTTATTTATTTTTAAAAAATTCTTTGTATTTAGAAGAATTTTTATTTAAATAGGAAATCCAAATGTCACTGTTAATAAAGAAGAAAGTTACAAAAAAAAGTTACAAAACGAGTAGACGCATACTATCAAATATGGAAAAACGACGAATCCAAAAAAGACGTCGTATGAAATATCATCTTTTAAAGCAAAAAAACGAGGTCTGATTATCGAGCCAACTGATTACGAAATGTGCATTACATTAAAAAAAAATTACTGCAAATATTAATTTTTTTCTTTTGTGCAGTTTTGGCTTTGAAAGGTGCGCTATGTTGCAAAAAGATATAAGCGACTATGAAAACACACTTGGTAAACGTTCATGCTCAGTTTTACAAATAAATATGGCACATATATGCCCTATACACACCGAGGTACCTAATTGGTGCCAAACTGGCGTTCAGTTGCCTAACATGCTGGTTATCATATAAATGTTATAATAAATTGTTTGTTCTAAAAATATTATCATTTATTGATTTTTATTTCTTTTTTTATAACAGAAAATGTTTCGTTCATTCCTTTTTTTTCATTTTGAAATAAATAAATAACGTGTTATTATAGCATGCTATATGTATCTGGTAATCAAAACGATGTTTTTGCCTAATTGGCATAAAAAATCTCGCCAAACCCGGTGCTTATATCTCTATTATATTATCTCAAGTATTTTATTTATGTATACTATAATTGTTTTTACATACCACTTACTTCTTCTTGTATATAAAAATAGGTAAGTGGCTCCTTTATGCAGTATAAATTGTATAAATCTTTAAAAAATAGCCCCCGTTGCCCCTTTTTGGATCGAATTAAAAAAAATAACAATGTCTAATTCCAGTATTGCTCCCAGATATGCATACATATTCCAAATTTCAAAGTTGTATGCCAACAGGAAATGGATGAAAAATGGGAAAAGATGTCACATATGCACCAGGGTACACAATTGGCGTCAAAATGGCATTATTTTACCAGAGATAGTAATCCGACTTTATTTATTTATTATTTGTTTATTTACTCATAAAATGTTTATTTATTTTCATTTCCTTTTTTTTATTATAAAATATTTCTTTTTATAATTATTAATTATTATTTTATCTGTATGTAAGCGTTATTTGAAAACGGAGTTTTCGCCAAACGGGCTTTGAAAAAAATTGCGCCAAATCTGATGCGCTTGTGGTATCCGTGCCGAAAAATTAGTGACCAGAATTGACTTCCACACACAAACAAAATATAAGTTAAAAGAAAACATGCAATAAAAATAAATATAAAGGGAAAATGATGTCATAAAAGAAGCTTTTTTATTTAAAAACGTAATTGTTTTTAATTTTCACACGCGAAATGTATAAAACATTCTTTTATCGATAAAAAAATGCTATTCGCGTTTGAAATGAAATAGACGCACTCTCGCGGACAAAGTCCGAAACGAAATAGAATTGATATCTTCCGCTGAAATCAGTGTTTAAAAGGCCGATAAATAAACAATTCTATAATAAATAAATAAATAAACAGTTCTATAACGCATGCAACGTTGGGTTCTTTGTATTAAAATGATCTAAAATCAAAATTTTATACACAAAGTTTAGATCTATAATATAAAAAAGTACATTTGTCTTACTCATGGCAAAATAACATGACAGCAACACAATGCTTGCATGATTCGCTTGCTCCAACAAACAGCACTATACGTAAACAAACGATTATCAGGTCTATACAACGCCACCTTTCGGTCATTACAAACGCGAATTAAGAGATTATCACAAAATCTCAAAATCAAAGTTTTTATGACATTTTTTTTAATATAAAAATTAACAGTTTTATTTACCTGCATGATTAAATTTTAAAATGTTTTATTGCATTCAATATTTCTGAGGGCGTAAATGATTACTATTTACTCCATGTTCTGATTCGGTTATCTACGAAAATATCCAGCCGGTGGAAATCACGCGCACCAAATTTCTGTGACGTATGCAAATAAATTGTGCTTTTTTATCAGTTTTTTAAATATAACTTTTAAACTATTTGGAATTAATTTTTAAAAGTAGGTGCATTCACCATATTACCTTCATAGGTACCTTCTGGTACAAACAGAATCGAAATCCGACAAGTACTTTTTGAGATTTGCTTGACGAAAGAATTTTTTTGATTTTTAATATCGTTACGTACTCTGAGTATAAGAATTCGCTACGCTCAGACAATTATAAAGTTAGAGTTTATAAAATCTTTAAGATTTTATCAATCTGGAAACATTAATTTCAACCACAGTTTAATTTTTTTTTTGTATCAAATATTATTTTCATTAAATTCAAACTTGAGAATTTCCTGCTGATCTTCATAGTACATTATTTGATAATCATCATCTATTAACAGGGGCGTAGCTACCGTGGAGCAACTGGAGCAAACTGCTCCAGGCGCACGAATCCTGAGGGCGCAAAATTTGAAAGAGCGAAAAAAATATTTTTTTTCATTATTAGTCAGATTTTTCCTTATTAATCAGATATTATAGATGAATTCTTGTTGCAATCAGAATATTATAAGACATTTTATCCTGCGTTTAACCTCAATTTTTTCGATTTAAAACATGTTTTTATACACAGTTAAAAGCAATTACAGTAGAACCTCCATTATCCGATCCTCGATTAACATAAACTCTCCGTTAATCGATGTCGGTTTCTTCTGCACTTTTTTCCACTTTCTACTATCACCAAAATTTGCGAAAACTTTTGCCGAGTTTTCCAACTGGCGCAGATGAAAATGCTACAGACATTGTGAAAGATAGTGTTATTGAGTTTTTAAGCCTTTTTAGCACAATGAAAGGTTTTGAAAATCTCGGGGATAAAGAAATCACAGATTGGTTGAATTGTGACGTGGAAGGTGCAGGCTTCCAGTTGCTCAATGATGAGGAATTAATAGCAGAAGTCCGAAATTCTCCAGAAGAAGATTATGATGATGATAGAGATGAGAATGATTCCGGAGTAATTAAGATCAGATCAGTAACAATGATGCTATAAAGCTGTACGGCAATGGATGGCTAATTTATACCCGAAACCATTGTAAGTTTTTGTTTCAGAAATAAATTTATTTTCATTTATAATTATAATTTAGTTTTAACAGTTAAAATAAGTCATAATAACAGCTCAATGTCGATACTACATATTAAACTAGATGATTATTGATGAATTCTCGATTATCCGAAGTAGGGTCGGTCCCAATTACTTCGGTAGTTCCAATTACTTCGAGGCTCTACTGTACTTCTATTCGTGAAATTTTAAGGGAAGACAAGATTGGGTGTAATCCTATGGAAAATACGTCAGCTTTATGATCCGTTTCCTCGGAAACTACCCACCGATTTTGGTGAAATTTGAAATCCATATTCACTAAATTATGGTCAAGATTTATTACTGTCAGTTTGTTACTGCTATTTAAACCTTTTATTTTAGAGTAATCGTTTTATTTTAGAATTTTTATTGTCAATGTTTCAAAAATGTTTTCGATTTTTTTTTTCACAAAAAATCAATGGATTCAAAGAAAATTTTAATACATTTAAACAAAAATCAATTTTTTCAAAAAATTTCATTCATCTTTCTCCTTATTTATTTATTTATTTTTCATATCATATTGAAACCCCAAGTAACTTCTCTAACACCTTTTCAGTAAGCCTGATATTTTTTATGTAGACGACAGTTGAATATTTTCAAATCTTATAGCAGTCAAAATTTATTTACAAGGTTCTCATCTATCGCTGTTAACACTGTTATTGGTTACCACTATTTCCATAAAATAATCACCCTGCAAACGTTTTAGAGGTTTATCATGATGATTATTGTACAGGAATAATCATAGCCAAAAAAATCACCGCGGGGGAACCAATGTCTAATATGTAACAGCAATGCCTTGACTATTTAGTTTTTTTACGAATTAATAAAAAAAACAGTTTGACAAATCGAAAAAATATGTATTGGCATTTTGCAAAAAAAAAAAAAAAAAAAAAAAAAAAAAAAAAAAAATCAAGGAAACAAAATTTTTGTTTTATTATTATTATTTATTTATTTATTTTTGTTGGAACTACATGTGCACCAATACAGATTACAAAACAATAAAAAGAGAGATATTTGACATTTAGGTATATTCCACAAAATCCATGGTGATAAAATTTAGAGAGGGATAAAGAGGAAGCAGGGAATTTTGTCCGCATTGTGTTTGATATTATAAAAATATGGTAAATCTCAAATGCAGAATTGATAAGCATTTTCCTTGAAAGAGTTAAGTATAAAATTACGCGTACCTTAGAACCTGATTATCACCTATGCAGATTAACACTACTTTTGTCGAAAGTACTTTTTCCTAATTATATCTCACTTAGTATCAGAATTTACGATTAAATAAGGCAAAACATTTTTTTTTTCGAAAATAATAATAGGAGTTTCCTTAGGCCTAGACCTTACTCAGGCTCTACAAGACCCCCCCCCAGCCATCAACACCATCCAATATCACATATTAGTAGTCAATGAATTTTCTAATTAAAAAAAGTAAAAAAAAAAAACTGGATTTATTTTATTAAATTTTTTGAACAATTTACGAAATAGCGTCTGTATAAAAAAGTATAAGAATGAATAAAAACTTTTTTACACAATTAATTTTATCCAAAGGTGAAATATTTCCGCTGGCAATAAAAACCTAATGTTTTACAGAAAAATGTTCATTTTCTTTCATAAATCTTAAACAGTTTTCTAATGACATAATTCTCAATCAATTTTGATTCTGACCGTGCTAATTACAAAATATCATAACTTAATCTCAAACCGAATGAACCTAGAACCCCTTGTCTGCGGCACCATTTAGCAGGTGTGCTGAGCACGCACTGGCAGATTTTGCATAAAAATTCAATTTCGAATCTTTTATTTCCTGTTGCCACCACCAGGAAGCGAACTCCACTGTTAACAAAACTGTGTCTGAATGAAACATCATTAAACAACCTACTCGTAGATATACTAGGCAAAAGGACGGATTTTAGCAAGAATTTAAGATATTTGCTGAAATTACTATTCGAAAATAGTGGTAAGTACGCATTTGAAATTTTTATATTAAATAAGCAATAAATATCCCATGTCAAAAAATCACATCAAAAGCGGTAGAAAAAAGTACGGTTTTAAATATTTGATCACAATCAACTACTCTCACGGCCCATTCCCCCAAAAATTTTATGCCTTCTATTTATGAAGCTTTTTATCATATGTCATAAATTATCTAAAAGTTCCAAATTGATCGGTTCATCAGTTTTCTTAATTTTAACAAATTCGCGTTTCAATAAAGCATTTCATTTTCTTTTTAAAAATTTAAATTTTTTATAAAACAAAAATTGGTGGATCGATTTTTATAAAATTTAGATATTATTAAACAGCGTCTAAAGATAGGGCTTGATGCATAACTTTAAAATCTTTAAATAATGTATATTTTAAAATTTTGATGGCTTTTCAACTAATACTGAGGTACCCTGGGGTAATAACGCCACGTTAAGGTTCTACCAATTTTCACGGCTTAGTTTTAGATTGTATTTTTCAAACAAATATAGGATCTGATACAGCAACTCATTGACTATCTATATAAAATAAAATAATTTAACAGATATGTATTCATAAAATGTAATGGCGTTTTTTCTTGACCAATGCTATTTGGCGTTATTACCCACCTATATGGGTAATAACGCCATGCAAACAAAACTATGAAATAAGATGGAATAATTGCATGTAGATTGCCCAATTCTAAAAATACAAATTCTACAAACTTAGAAATTGACAAATTGCATTCTAAGCTATTGAAAATGTTAATTTTTTGTGAAAGTGTAAGAAAAATAAAGGTGCGGTGTGTGTGTGTGGGGGGGGGGGGGAGGATGAGGCAAAAGAATATCAGACCGTGAGCTTCTTTTTGCTTAAAAAGGACCGCTTAAATAGAATTATTAGAAACATTGCACAGTTTTAACTGTGTTTATTTGAATCAGTATTTAGGATGTAGCTAGGTCACTGTAGGGAATCAACCGGGGTATTAATGCCAAGGATTGGCGTTATTACCCCGGGATACTTATTGCGCAGTAAATCCTAAACTACAAATTATCTCGAGAAGATATCGAAAATCTTCTACAACAATTTGAAAGTACATGAAATACACTACAAATTTATGCAATAAACAAAGTATTTCTGGATAAAAAATATAGTCTTCAGATCAAAAACCTTATCTCGCAAATTTTAGATCAAGCGTTAATTTTAGTTGCTTGTAAAAACAATAAGACCTAAAAATGAAACAAATTAACTTGAAGCTGTTTTTTGCGATTTATATGACTCAAAACCCTTCTGCGCAGAGCACAATGGTGTCATTTACCTGATTATTTCATAATTATGCAAAATATAAGCACTTGGCGTTATTACCCCGCCTGGCGTTATTACCCCAGGGTACCTTAGTATAAAAATTGCGATTTGAAAGCCATCATCCAATTCATGAAATAATAATTAATATCTAAGGTTGTAATTGAGCGACCATGAAGAAATTTTCATATCTGTAATCAGCGGAAAATTCTGCATCTGGATGCATAAAATATAAAATCGATAAACTCAATATTTTAATTTTTTTACAGGTCGTCCATAAACACCACTATCACCGTCGACAATTGTTTTCTTTTGAAACACCTGCTCTTGCTATGAAAGATTTCTCAAAAAACTTTTGTTTTTTGAACGGGAATAAAAAGAAATTTTATAAATGGATTTTTCAGCTTTATATAAGAACATTGGAATAATTTTTAGAATTTTTTAAAAATAATTTTTTTTCGTTTGGCTGTGTAATTTTCGAGTTTTTAAGCCCAGTAGAATTTAATATACAGCCTTTTTTTAAAAGGTCCACTAAATTTATCACCCTAGCAGCGATGCAATTCTATTAAACCTTTCCCCTCTCTTCGAGTTTTCGAAAAAAAATTTTGCTGTTTGATAAAAATCTAGGCTGTTGTTGAATTATGAATAATTTTCCTTTCTTTTAATTTGGGATTTTTAATTAATTTGTCATTTAATTATTAGAGATTTTATTTTCTGAAATTCAAGAGCGCTAGGATACCAGGGGAGATTTTCGACTATCCTCACAAAATTTTTGAGCCTCATATGTAGGGACTATATGTACCTATCGCAGACTTTTCTGGCCATCGCGAACAGACAGACACACATGCATATGCAGCGAAACTTTCTTTTATTTGTATTTAGTACTTTGTCAAAATACTTTAGACTTTTAAATAAAAGTATAATTTTAAATCAAATTAAGAATATTATATAAATTTTAAACTTCAAAACAAAATTGTGCAGAACTTTTTTGAGTGACAAAAGGGCGCAAAAATTTTGCCTGCTCCAGGGCGCTGAATATGTAGCTACGCCACTGTCTATTAATACATTTATTCTGTTGGCATTTTGCGCAGGAAGAGATTTACAGGAAATTAGTTATGAATTAAATTGTGTGAACAAATTGTCTAGTAATTTATTCAAAAATAAAAATTAAAAATGTTCAACCCGGATTTATAACTAGATCCTTGGCTTAGATTGTTAATGATCTATGGGAAATGTAATCAAAGGGTAAAGATTCAATTCCAGGTCCTTTTTTTCGCTAAGTTGGAAATAAATCGTATGATAACCTACCGCTCAGTATGATTGTGTTAAAAATAATAGTAAATAGCATAAAATTTTAGTGTATGACATCATACTAAATAAGAACTTAAAATACCGTCGCTTGTGGTTTTGAACATCAATAAAAAATTTAGTATCAAAATTTTGTCTTCTAATAAAAATATATAGTTTTTAGAAAAATCTATATATATGACGACTCTTTCAGAACTGGTAATTATTATTATATTTATTTTATTTTATTTTATTTTATTTTACATCAACAAAATATTTCTGTGTACAAATTTGAATGAATGTATGCTACAGAAATGGATTTTGTTGCTTTCAAATTTTTATATTGAGTGTGGAGCAAACATTCAAACCCCATTTTCTCACAAAAATAATAAAAAAGTGCTATTGTTAGTTTTATGAACTCTGTATTAAAATGCATAGAAATAAACATCATATTTTTTTTTCCTAATTTAAACCAATTTTAAAAATTGACGTTTCAATCAAAGAGTGTTTCATCCAAAGCCTGCATTCATTCAAACAATGATTTCTCCAGTCTGCAAATCACACTTATCCTGAATCATCACGAGACCCTTGTCATTTAAGTAAAATGGACCTTGAAGGTAGAAAGACTTTAGGCTCTTCTGTAATGGGTGTATTTCTAAAAATAAAAATAACATCAATGTTAATATGCTTTTGCATTTTTTGTACACATCGAATCCATGCATTTATAAAATGTTATTACACTTTCCAGGGAGAGGACACTGTTTTCTCCCGCAGATCGTGTGTTTGGTCGTGGTGAGAAGATCCCCAAGAAAAATGTTACAATCATATCAAACGAACAACATTATGAAGTGTACAAAATCGCTGGTGATGTGAAAATTTTGGGAACCGATTGGGAACTTTTGAAAACTGTATCACTAAATGTGTACATTCGAAAGCAAGCAAATATTTTACAACTGAAACGGATTGTTTCTGAGAAAAATAAGAGAACTGTTAAGGTGAAAGACTTCCAGAATAATAGATTTCAAAACCTAAGTGAAGAATCTGGTGTAAATCTTTTGAAAAAGGGAATTAATGTTGTCCGTGTTCAAAAGGTTGTTTTAAAATCTCTTCCTCTTAGCCACACCGTATCAGTTGAAAAGAAAAAAAATATGTTGACAAACTTTTGAAAATAATGTATGGTGATCAGTGGCAAAATCAACCTAATGATGTCTTAAAATGGTACAACCACATTATCCATGATTTACTAGTTTCTAATGAAAAAGAAGGGGAAGTGTGTGATCATCTAGATTAAGATATTGGTTTTAAAATTTGAAGTGGCTTTATGGGAAACAAATACTTGTTAAGTAAGTGTTTAAAGAACATTACTAGGTACCATAATCTGACAATTTATTTTATCAATAATCAATTGAAGTTCAGCATTAGCTCAAATAAAATAATATTTTTGTATTATTTGTTAGTCAGAACGTATTTCATTAAAAAAAGTTTGATCCAATTGTCAAACAATCAAAATGAGAGTTTTACAATTTTCAAATGCATTTTATAAATTAATTTTAAGTTTAATATCTTATGTATTCTTGGAATTATCTCGAATAAATTAATAAAAATACACAAATAAAAATCTGTATTAAATACAAGTTATTTTGTTTTTTATAAGATTTTTGTGTTTTATGAAAATTTCTATCTAAAGGAGAAAGCATAGGTTTGCATGTATGCTCCAGAAATAAACAGAAATGGTTTCTTTGACAGTTATCTTTCCCAAAACGTTTATAGACATTTAGCTATTGACTGTAACCTATAAAAAGTTCTGTATCAAGGGCAGTCTTAGATAACTCTTATCTTAGTAAACAAGCCATTCTGAATTTATACATTTTATTATGTTGTACCACAGCAGGCAAAATCATTAAATCTTAAGCATGAATGTTACGCATAATGCAAGAAATACATTAGTAGCCTTATGAGTTTCTTGAATTTTTTGTAACAACGACAAATGAAGACATCTAAGGAATAATTTTTTTTTATTGATTTATGAAATTAGGCTTTAAAGCTGTTAAGAAATGAATTTTTGTAGTCTTAAAGAACTTCTTTAAACAAAAACCTACTGTCGTAGTAAATATCATCTAGGATTGATGATATTATGTGTTTATTTTAACGCTAATTTAGATTTAGCTGAAGAGTGATCTCTTCTTCTTTTTACCTTCATCGACATAATACTCCCAAAACTTTGAAGTAAGATTTTTTTTCCCTTACACTATCTGAAGTTACCTAGTTCTCTACATTTTCCTTTCACTTGCTGGAACTTTTACGGGCTTTAAAACATTTCTTCACTTTATCATAATGTTTTATTTTGTTTATTTCTCACATCAACTGATTTAATTCCATTCTTAGTTTTTCTGTATAGTTTTTGTCTCGTAATTCAAATATCTTGCTTATTAAAGAAATTCTTGTATAAGAAGAAATTTTTGAATTTTTGCCTTGCAATATACTATCAGAATCCGTCTCACAAGAATTACAAAAAGAATTTCTGTAGATCATACAGCAGAACTAAGTGAAAGAAGGTTTCTAAAAACTGCAAAATATCTGATAAAAGACCACGTGCTTCAAACCAAATAAAAGAACACAAAAATAGCATGTGTTGAGTTGTTTTTATGCATCTTCAATAGCCTGTTATGATTTATTTATAATCTTAAGTAATAATAAAAATAAAATAAAATAAATTTACCTTTAAAACAATAAAAAGACGAGTAAAGATGTTTTATCTTGTTTAAAAATTTTACAAAATATTCTTAATTATGGCTAACACTATTTCATAAACCGTTGTTATAATAGAGAAAACAATTAAACTTCAAGAATTGTGTTTATTTTGATTGTAATGCAGTTTTATGTCAAACTATAGACAAAAGGGTTATGTGTAAGTCTTGTACCAGCTAAAAATGAATTTCAGTGAAACTACAAAATATATGCAGTTGGAAGACTGTGATGCCTTAACACAAATCCCTGCACATATTTTTTTCGACATAACTACAAATTTCCTAAATACAAAAAACTAAGTTGATGCGTAAAAAAAAAAACATAATTGTACAAAAAATATACTAAATATATAATACAAATTACAAAAATACACATTAAAAATATCATAAAGTTTAATATATACATATATAAAAAATATAAGCTTTCTTTTAGTGATGCTCTACAGTTTAATTATACAATCTAAACACTCTGTGAGCATTGCGCATTATTTTAGGATTTTAAAAAAATTACCTGCTATAAATCAGGTTTATGAAAAGATTCATTTAAA
Organism: Maratus speculifer; assembly: GCA_964019185.1. Taxonomy (NCBI): domain Eukaryota; kingdom Metazoa; phylum Arthropoda; class Arachnida; order Araneae; family Salticidae; genus Maratus; species Maratus speculifer. The sequence goes on along the minus strand of OZ025290.1, from coordinate 427,805,150 downwards.
AAAAAACATAAAAGGTATTTCATATTTTTTGGCATTTAGTTTTCAAAAAAGCTTTAAATTCTTTGCGAACACTTTTTTATTTTAACTTGTTTATACAGAGTTTTTTAATCTTTGAGCTGGAAAATAATAAGACTTCTTGAACTTTTATGGCTTTTACTTTCAGATATTACTACAGAGGAAAGACGCGATATTACAATTAGAAAAAAAAAATGAAAAAGCCTTCCTCTAGTTTTAATAACTGAAACAAATGGAAACCCTTTTATGTCAACAAAGGAACAAATATTTTAGTTTGTTCTTGCTTTTTGCTTGCTGTAAAACAATACTATCATGTTATAAAAAATTATCCATGTAATGCACTTAAGTGAATAAATAGTCTGTTGCTATATTTAATACTTTCGGGTGTGATGCAATGTTAATAGTACATGTGTTTTAATGGAGTATTATTTTGTTTTAAGAAATATGTTTGCTACAGTTCACATGTAATATTGTTAGTATACGTCTATGCATTTACAATATGAATTCATTTAGATTTAGGCTTTTAGTAATAATAAAGATTATTATTATTTGTTTAATTCCCTATGCATTCTTTAAGATTCTTTTATTATAAACATACATTTCACTCTTTAAATTTAAAATAAAAATCACTTTTCAGAAAGAATCAGGAATAATAAAGCGCAAAAAGTATTAGAAATTTGTAATATAAGATAAGTGTACCAGTAGTGGGCCACTAGTATCCAAAGTTGAAAAACAAGTTTTCTAGTCACCCCTGTCAGATAACAAACTAACTGCTGTTTGGCTGGAACCCTTATCTGTTAGCAAACAAAGGGACAACTTCAGTATTCCGATAGTCTTTGAGTTGGAAGGTAGTTTTTCTTCCAGTCTTAAAATACAATGATTTTGTGGCTCATTCTTACTGCCTTTCTTAAGAGGTAAGTTTTCATTCAATATTTTTTTCTTTAAAAGTATATGATATTTTATATTAAAATATCACATTTCTAGTACACTGAAAAAATGAATACTTTATTCCTTATGCTTAGAAGGTATAAAACTAACATATTGTTAAGTTTGGGGGGTGGTCCACTTCTGGGTCATTAAATTTCAATTTGTTCCAGTAGTGGGCCACCTGGCCCACTACTGGTACACACTTCTAAATTATTAAATTTCAGCTTGTTCCAGTAGTGGGCCAGATGGCCCACTACTGGTGCACACATGACCCACTACTGGAACAACCAAGATATGATTTTCCTAATATGTTTGTGGTATTTTATGTATATTTTGTTATATATGTTTATTATATTGCAGGATAATCGAGAAAAAAAAGGAGCAAAATTATACAGAAGAACAACCAAAAAGTGCAATTGCAGATGTGGAGAAAGGAAAGAGTGTCCGTTCTGTAGCCAAGTAGTAATTAATATTACAAAAAGAACTTTGCAAAGGAAATTTGAAGGAGGAGTCAATTTAGCTACACAAAAAGGGCCAAGTACATTGTTTACCAACGACCAGGAATACAACATTGTTTTGTGGACTAAAAGCATGTAACTTAATAAAATGGGTCAAAGGGCATAAAATCACTTTCCCTGGAGAAAATAGTCTTCCTGGACGAAAATGGTATGAGAGTTTTTTGAAACGCCATCTTGACATTAAGCTGCGTACCAGCCAAAATTTAACAACGAGCAGGAAAGAAGTGTCACAAAAGAGTATAAATCATTGGTTTTTAGAGGTTGAGATTTATTTAAAAAACAAAAAACTGGACAATGTCTTGTGTAACCCCCAGAGGGTTTTCAATTGTGATGAGACAGCTTTTTTTTTTTAAATACGAAGCCAGGAAAAGTTCTTTTTGAAAGAGGATCAAAAAAGGTGTATACCACTGCTGGAGCTGATAAAAAACTTAATTTCACTGTTTTTTTAACAGCCAATGCAGCAGGTTAAATTGCACCACCAATGATCGTTTATAGGTAAGCATGTCTAAAATCATAAATCTAGTAAATTAAATCTTGAAATTGTTAAATATGTTTTCTATCCTAATTTTTTGTCTTTCCAATTTTCAGGTATGATAGGATCCCTCAACGAATTGCAAAGGCCATTCCTTCTGATTGGGCTATTGGAAAGTCGGAAAGTGGACAAAAATGATTCAAGAAACATTTTATGAGTATGTGAGAAACATTTTTGAGTCATATTTAAATAAGCATAACATAGAGAAACATGTACTGTTATTTATGGATGGACACACTTCTCACATATCTATAAACCTAAGCACCTTCTGTATGGCTCATTGAATTGAAATGGTAGTTTTGCTCCCAAATGCCACACACTTGATTCAACCTATGGATTTTGCTGTTTTCCATATTTTTAAAAGCGCTTGGCGGAAAGGCGGAAGTAATGAACTTCAGAATAACCCATGAAGGCAAACAACTACAGAAACATGAATTTCCACCAGTTCTAAAGTCATCTTTAGATCGCTTAACTCCTACAACAATTGTCAGAGGATTCCGTGCATGTGGACAGGTTCCTTGGCATCCAAAGAAAGTAATTGTTGAATCCAAAGTAACATCAAAGAATGTGGTAATATCACCAATAAAGGAAAGAAAATGGCTTTTTTTGGATATTCTCGAAGAAAAAATTGGAGAAGAAAAAATGAAATCTATCTTAGGAAATAAAGGTGAATGGAAAGGCCCTGTGGAGTAAACAGATCTTTATTACTTATGATTGGAGACGAAGGAGACTTTGAACAAGTAACCAGTTTTCCAGGTAAACTATCACAAAATAATTTTGGTATTAAGCACTTAAAATTGGTATATCATTTTACTATTATTTTTAAAAATTTTCTATTTATTTATTAAACATTTTACTTCTTATAGATTACACCAGTCATATCTTTTGAGGCGGCATGCAATGCAGAATCAATTGACACTGTTGAATATGCTGATGCTGAAGTGGATATTCCAGAAGGATCAACCGGGCCAGTTGCTGGACCATCTAAAAATTTACCAGTTTTTTTCTGGCCAGAAAGAGAAGATAAAACAAAGAAAAGGAGAAAGCGAGAGAAACTTCCTGGAATTGTGACTTCTCCTCAAATGCTCCAATATTTTAAGAAGAGAGAAGATATTAAAAATGCTAAAGCTGCAGAAGAAAACAAAAGAAAAAAGGAAAAAGAAAAAAGAAAAATTCAAAAGGAAGAGTTGAAGAAAATATCCAATGAAAAAAAAGAGAGCCAACAATGGCTGTAAAAGAAAAATAAATGCAGTTAAATTTAAATCCCTCTCACATTGTTTTTTTTTCTCTCTTCTTTTTGTTTTTTTAATAAATATAATATAAATGTAATGTAGTTTTGCAATCATTTCAGCATTTATTTATCTTTTTTATTATGAATATCTTTTTATTTATCACTACTGCAAATTGACAAATAGGACAGATATAGTCTTTTAAGTTATAAAATATTACAGACAGCTCGAAAAACTAAAGAGAAGCTGAAATTATTTTACGTAATCATGAAAACTTCCAAGTATGTTTTCATTATTGTGTATATTTAAGTATAGATATTTAAAAAATGTTATAACCTCTGTACAGTACACATTAAACTCAAGAATGGAGTGGCCCACTTCTGGGGGGGCCCACTACAGGGGCATCAGAAATTTACTAAGCTCACTACTGGAGCATAGAGGAAGCTAACATTTTTTATTTTTCAGTTTTTCTAAAGAATATATTTAAAAAAAATTGAATGATTATTCTGATACAGGAAGGTAAGGACTATGATAAAAAAAATATATGTTTTTTGGAATGTCCTTAAGTGGCCCACTACTGGTGCATTTACCTTAAGTTAAATCTTATTTTAATGCAATGTTTTCTGAACATTTCCAATAATTCTTACTTTGTCTATTATTATATGAACATTAATTGAATAGTACACAAAACAACAACATTCGTTATCTTTTAGACGATGAAAATTCGTTAAAAACTAATTAAGTTGTTTGGATTGCCAGTGTTAATGCTATTAACGCAAAAGCAATTTTTGTTCTAAAATTTTAAGGTAAACTTGAGCCCGGAAAATTTAAGTTATTAAGAATGCTGGTGTTTTTTGACTAATAAAGAATAAAATAATTTTAGTATTATAAAAAATTGCATACAGTCAAAGAATGCCATCAAAGCAAAATAAACATTTGGGTAAATTGCTGTAAAAAATAAAACGTGTTTTTTACGGAAAACAATAATCAAATAATTAGAAATAAGGTATAATATGCAATATAGGGCCATTAATGACCGGCCATTTGCAATTTTAGACGTTCTGTAAAAATATCTAGAAATCGCTAAAGAAGTATTCTGAAAGTATCATAATAAGAATGATAAAAGATTACAAATAAACAAGAATTACTATGTCTCTTGAAAAAAAATTAAATATGAAGCTAAAACTACGTTATGAATATGAACCAATTATCTTCCACATAATAAAAAATAAAAATCACGTTCATAAACTTTAAAAATTTTGGAAAACGTAGATTTCCTTAATAAATATAATTAATAAACATATTCTATCACGATCTAAGATTTTTTTTTTCAAACTTGTTTTATTTTGAGTAATTTATTTACTTTACTTTGACTTAACATATTGATCAATATTTTTTATTGTTATTAATAATTGTATGGAAGTAATGGAAAATAAATGAAAAAATGAAACTTCTAAAAAGTCAGACCCAAAATATTTGATGTAATGAAACGCTATTTGCAGTGAACCAGGGAAACTTTTAACAACGTTCTTATCCAGGCAGGGTAAATGATTTGGATATATAAAGCTGAATTTTACAACTTAAGATATTTGAACGTAAATAAAAATTTTATTATATAATGTAATGCAATAAGATAATAAATATAAATAAAAAAAGGATATTCGCAAAGATTTTTTTTTTTCGAATTTCTAGATGAAAACTGGGAAAATGACTAATTAATACATGTAATTTTCGATTTTGATTAATTTTCTTTAAAATTCGTTTTTTTTTTTAATTTTTTTATTTTTTATTTATTTTTTTATTTTTTTTTTACTACAGCATTTTTATTTTTACCGGTGGTAAGCATGATTACGCTGCACTTTCAGTACTCTCCATCCAGCCATTAAGCATTAACTCTAATTATCCCAGTAATAAATTAATATTTATTCTTTTAAGCTGGGATTTTATATCTACTAAATTGAGGACAGCGGAAGTTATCATTCATTTTTTGTACAACAGAGAAATATGCGCTTAAAATCTGTGTTTTCACACATAAGCAGGGAAAATGCAGGTTTTTTTACCTTCAAGAAACCTTACCTCCAAATACTTTGCTGTTTTTTTTTTTTTTTTTTTTTTTTTTTTTTTTTTTTTACCTGGGATGTAAAGTATTAGTAATAATTTGATCACCCTGTAAAGTGTACTTCTTCTATCATTTTATTAAAGTTTGACATATTTTTGACATATTTTTAAAATTTCAACATGATTTACAATTTGTAAATTTTGATAATCTTCTAAATTACACTAATTTAACGATAAAATATATTTGTTCATTTCTTATTTCATTCATTTAAATTAATGTCGTATCACGAATAAATGAATTGAATACTCGAATGAATCATTTCAAAAGTTTATAAGACAACCATTAATATATTTACAAAGCTAAAGAAAATTACAAAATCCATTTTATGTTCCGTAATATGTTGTATTTAACTTTAATATTGTAGACACGAATTGTATTTCCCGTTTTAAATTGGATGTTTCGTCACATTTCTAACCTGGAGAATTCAGGATGTTATTAAAGAAATGGAAGCTAATGTAAATTATAGTTCCTATTCTATTCTTTAATTTATTTTGTGGATAGGCTAATAACGTACTTCTTTTTAATTTGGCGAACAAGTTAGGCACAGTTTTCCACAAGATAGTAATCTGTATTCAGTGCACTTAATAAGAGAATCACTTAATAAGAAATTGCTTAAAAGTAATAAACAATCTAATTTATTATTTAAAGCTTTTCTTTTAGTAAGTCTATTTTTTAGCTTTTATTTTCTCAAACCTTATAGTAGAGATAAAGCATTAGTTCAATAAAGCGGAATTTTAATTAAAATAAATTTTCGTTAGAATACTGTATTATATAAAAATGTCATATTTTTAAAATTTCAACATGATTTACATTTTTATAAATTTCTAAATAACATATATTTGCTCATTTCTTATTTCATTTACAAAAATTAAAAGCACATTTCGTATTAAGGAATAAAATACTCTGATGAATCATTTCATAAAGTTTCTCAGACAACCATTACTAAAATTACAAAGGAAAAGAAAATTACGAAATCCATTTTATGTTCCGTAATATGTTGTAATTAACTTTAATATTGTAGACACAAATTGTATTTCCTGTTTTAAATAGGATGTTTTTCTTCATTTCTATCCTGCAAACTTCAAGATTTTATTAAAGAAATATAAACTGATGTAAATGTACTTTTAATTATGCTCGGTAATTTATTTTATAGATAGACTAATAAAGTATTTCTTTTAATTTAGCGAACAATTTAGTCACAGTTTTCCACAAAATATGAATGCTGTTTTCAATACACTTAAAAAAATTTTAATAAAAAATCTAATTTATTTTTTTTAGGATTTTTTTCTTTAGTAGAACTATTTTTCTAGCTCTTATTTTCTTTAGTTCAAAAAAGCTGAATTTTACTTAAAATAGATTTTCCATTAGAATACTGTATTATATAATACTTCTTAACTCGACATGCGCAGTGTTTACTTTAAGTACTGGCAGAATTTAGTGCCGAGTCCAAACTGAGCTCAGCTCCGCTATTTGTGTGTTTCTAATAAATATTTAAATATTAATTGGAATTAGATATATTTTATAAACATTGGGTTTCAAACTACAGTTCAATAAGGATTCTGAAAAAAAAGACGTGTAAATTACCCTTGCCTTTCAATCTCATTTTCGAGTTTCTGCATTCTTTTCTATCAAAACATTTAACGTGACGTTGTGCTTCATACACATAGGGGACGAAAACGCGAGTTTTTCTTAAACTTTTCTTAATTTTTTTGCTAGTTGTTGATTTATTATTTACATATATGAATAACTGTGGATGATTCCTTTTTTACAAATAATAATTCTTACCTTATTTAATAGCAGATTGCTGCGGTTAATTAATATTAAAATTAAGAAATTTAAACTATAAAAAGAAATAATTGACAGTTAAGTATAATCAGGTAGCTATATTTAAAAAAATCATTAAAAAAATTCTTTAAATTTTATAAAAATTTTGCTAAATATAAATATGCGAATTGGAGAGATTTCGGGGGAGGGGAAGAAGGCGGTACGTAACGGTTTTAGTGCTACGGAGTAAAAGGACACCAGTGCTTTTTTTGGTTAAAAATTAAGCCCTAGATAATAAATATACCTTGTTAATACATCTTGCCACCATTATATTTTTCTTATAACTGTAATCAGTACTCTTACCAATAATTTTAATCATATTTAGTTACAGTCAACGTCAGTGTACAACACGTCAGCTTTGAAAAAAGTTTGGTAGTAAAACGTATGGAATGAAGGCACCCAACACGTGAATCACAGTGCACAATGCGTTAGATGGTAAAAATATACAGTTGAGAGAACGAAAAAATGTAATTTTATTTCAAATTCAGCATTCTTTAATAATTCATACGCAAATATTTAATGGGAATATTTAAAGGAAACTTAAGGAGAAAGTTCTTATTTAATTTTCAATAGTTGTACAAGAAGATCCAAAAGTCATACACACAGTTGAAATGTTAATATAAAATGAAGTAACTGTCGTGCACAAATGCTCTTCCAACTGCAATGGTTTTCATAATGAAACGTTTTCTTGAAGCGAATTAAAATAAGTACAGCCAAACTTCACCCGTAAACGACTTTACTTGCTAATATACTTGCATTGTAACTTGTGTTTGTCTAATTTACAGATTTTTTTTTCGAAACCGTGACGCAGAAACGATGCCTGTCAACCGAAAAGCTTATTGCTTAGATTGATACACTAAAACTAAATCTATCTTTACTCTTCAAAAGAAGCTTTTTACGATTTTATGATGTATAAAAAAAATTTCGCCAAGAAACATTCGCACATGCATTTTTTATCAACATGAGGCGTTTTGCATAGCCAGACTAGTCTTTGTGGCACACCGTATTATTTACCCACACAGTTAAAAATAAAGGTGACGAACCAGTTGCATTTAACGCCCAGGGGTGAAAGCTTAAATCACTTGGCACCAGCGGGCTTGAAAATGTGTTTGGGGTGCCATTGGGTGTTACACGATAATTAGGGTGCCGTGCAATGCATACCGTTGGAAGATTTTCATCCCTTAGTCACTTGCGCATGCTCTGTAACGTGTATCCTTGCACTTCAAATCGTTGTCACTGGTGGATCAACACAGCATTTTTTCCTACGATGACTATCACCGCTATACGCTATCACAATTTTGTTTAGAACTTCGGATAGGGCGCTGAGCTTGTAATCAGACGTTCTGCGTTTGAATCCATGAAGGGCCGAGAGTTGGTTAGTATATTTTTTAATTTTTTATCATTGGGCACTCTGGATTAAGGGTGCCATCTTTTCACCCTAATTAAAGGTGCTACTTTGGCTCCTTTAAGGGTGTCACCAGTGAGACAAGCCTTTCACCCTTAATAGGTGCAATGTGTCACCATTAGTTTTAACAGTGCATGATGGATAGGCATAATATAACATATTAAAATAAAACACGTGAAAACTACAGATAAAATGCATCACAGTTCCAAAATAAAATTTATACGTATATTTAAATATTTCTAATACATAGTTATGCTTTATTACTGAATTTCGGGAACTACTTGATTATCTCGTCGACCAATTTCGACATATAATATAAATCGCCTATTATTAGTAAAATAAACAAATTGGCACAATTTTTATTTTCAATAACAAATATATTAGTAAAAGGTAAATAATAATTGAAATAAAACTTCAAATTAAAAACACTTGATGATGAGACAAACACATTTAACGTTTTTGATATCAAGTGTATGTGACACTTATAATAAGCTTTTAATGAAATTTAATGTTACAATTTGGAGATAGTTTATTCATTGATGGGTTAATCAAATAATGCCAAATTGCGTAAAACAAGCATCCTTATAACTCCAAAAAATGATAACTGTATTAAATAACACTTTACTGCGTTGGATTAAGCATCTCACATATTTGAATTGAAATTTGACTGAAATACAGGATCATGAAAAATTGTAGGAAATTATGATTGAACATATCTTATCAACTTCAATTTTTATGCAAAATTTATGCAAATTTTTCATTGTCTTTTACATCCACTCCTTAAAATAAACGAAATCGAAATTTTTATGTACCTTTCATCAAAACAAATTTTTCGAAATTCCGAAAAAAAAATTTAGAGAATACAAGTTATAGATATTAAATAGGTATTCTTACATAGGAAGTATATACCATATTTCAAGTGTCTATCTCAATTTGTTTGGGAAATAGAGCATTAAAAGACAGACAGACTGACGGCAATATTTTTTTTTTCTAAGATATATATTTCGTAATGGTTTCCCAATGGCTGAAACTTGTAAATTCGTCACTTTTTCTTGCCCGATTTTTTGAACGATTGCAAGACTTACCCTATACTACGTATAATGGGTCTGTAAAAGGTTAACGGCAAACTATATCGAAAAGGGGAAAAATGTATATATAACTAGGTATTTCTTACTAAATCAACAACATCAGCTGAAATTCATTTCGATAATTACATATTTTGCATACTGTTGTTTACCTGATTCTTGATAAAAACAAACGGAACTTTCATGCATACAAAGGGCAAGTGCTGAATCCATAACAGCCGGATTACACACCACGTCATTTGAACTTTTCTATTGGGATGTATAGTAAAGAGCGTTATGCTGGATTCTTACAAATTATTTTTACACTAAAATAACTTTTCATTTAGCTTTAAAGATCAGTAAGGATGATATGAAGACACAGAAATAGAAAAATCCACACGATGCTGTTGAAAGAATGTACGACAGTGCAAATGTTAAGGTATAAAATCCCCTGATGTCTTACTATGTCATTATTTCTTTTTTCTTTTTGAGCCTGCATTCATATGTCTACTTGCATAAGAAACTATATTTTACTGTCATTTAAAACTATATTTTACAACAATATCTACTTTCAGACTGATGTCGTTTTTGTTTATTTTATGACGGCCGATTATCAACAAGTGGGATATAGGCCCGAAAGGGGTGGTGTGCCCTTCGTGGGGTCTTTCTAAACGAACCTAACCCGTATTTACGCAAGGAATTCCAACGTTCGAAGAAAACCACGGAAAACTCCGAACGGTTAATCTGACGGACGAGATTGGATATGAACGCAGCACCTGCCGGCTACCAGTTGAGTGATCAGACCTTCTCGGCTACAGGTGAGGCCACACTGAAGTCGGACTGAAAGAGATTGTTTAAATGAAGATTTTCTCGGCCGATGGATTAAAAGAAGTGGTTCGTTGTTATGTACATTTCAATTCCCAGACTGAACCGCATTGGATTTCTTCTACATGGTTATGTAAGGGACAAATGGAAAGCTTCTGTTGTGGTTGAAATTAAAGTGCAAAGAACGACAATTCCGTATCTATTCCAATCTGTTTCGCAATCGCTGCTAGCGCACATATGAATTAAACTGAATTACGGATAGAATGTGACACGAGCTATAAACAACACACACATCGACATTTGGCAAAGGATTAAAAAACGGAAATGGCTTTGTTTATAAACTTTTCAAAAAATATCTTGAGGCATTAACAAAAATAATTATGGAAGAAGAGCGGATTTCTGTTCTGTAATTTGCGACTAAAAGGGCTTAAATGTGTTTATTTCAATAGTTCAAGTGATATTATTTGATTTAAGGGAGACCCGTAAGAAAAAACCCAAATTTTTTTTATTGATTTTAATGTAATGAATTTTGGTATACTACTTAAGAATCTTTTTGTAAGGAATAATTAGCAAAAAAATTCACTTTTTATTAAAAAGTATATTTTTATGGGGATTTTTATGATTTTTTTTTTGTCGAAAAATACACTTTTTAAAATTACTACTCCTCATTCAATTTTCAATATTTTGGTATTACCAAAATTTCTTAAACAGTGTTATAGTATGTGGAAAAAAACTAAGGAGAGATATTTTTAATTTTCTATTTTAATCGGCTAAAAAAAAAAAAAAAAAAAAAAAAAAAAAAAAAAAAAAAAACGCATGGTAAGTTTTTTTAAATTTGTTGTAATTTTCATTTTACCAATTTATGTAAAATTTTCAGAAATAATTTAAAAAAATATCTCTCCTTACTTTTGTTGCAAAATTTTTTAAGATTCTAAAAACATAAACACTTTGTTTCTAAATAATTTTACCACTGAGCCTTAGTACTTTGAACTTAGGCAAAATATGAAAAAAGTCATTTTCAGGAAAACACGTTTTAAATGGCCGCTAGTCCTTTAAACTCTATAGCGAGTACAATTTAAAAAGGTCATTTTCTACTTGCTCCAAGTGTCCCCGAGTTCTGAAATTTTGCATGGCTATTGACAAATATGTATTTTATCGTTTTCTGAGATAAAATTTTTTTTTTGAACTTTTGATGATTTTTGGTCGAAAATGGGGTACGGGTCTCCTTTAATACAGAAAGAAATTCTGAATTTTTATTTCATCTAGTAATATAAATAATATGATGCAATTTCATAATTTATTTATTTTTCAGGGAGAAGAGAATATCTACACACACAAACTATATATTTTCTTTCTATTTTCTATTTTTATCAATCTCTTAAAAACGGAATATTCAAGCAATTTTACATTGAAAAGCGAATCGAAATAGGATCCAATATATAAAATACCCACACAAAGCGTGATATTTATATATCTTACTAGTGCATTAAATATTAGATTATTTATGAAATGAAATAAATGCATAACAGGAACACACATAAGTACATATATTATACTGTTTAAAAGATAATCGATGTAACCTTTATTTTAAATATCCAGCAAAATTTCGAATTCTGACATAAATTAAATCTGGACGTAATTCATATTCAGATTTCAATGAAGTATTATTATTTCGCAAATTTTCAATATATTCTGAAATATGTCTAAATTTTCGACCATACACAAACTATAGAAATCTATATTCCATTATTTCCAATTTAATTCACTGAATGTGGGCGGAGTTTCACGGGTAAAATTTTCGATTGTGAGGCATGTTGGAATATTTAGACTTCTTTATTAAATTTAAATACCTGATATTAATGCTATAATATTTGAAGTACACAGGGACTTCAATATATTCGTCATTGGATTTTATGGAATGCATAAATATTTGAATACGTTGGTTACATTTCAACACATACTATTTACAATAGATTTTATATTATTATAAATTTCATATCGATCAACTGCAATATAAGTGACACATCTCGACAAAAATAAATTTCACAGGAGTCGGAAAAGGAAACGTGTATGATTTTACTTTAAAATGACATTATGGCACTTAGCTCTGCATGTAGGAAGAAAATTATGCCCCAAAGCGAAAAAAATTTTTAAATTGAAGATGTATGTTGAGGTTTAAAGGTTTCATAATTTTACCTCCCCACACAACCCACATCTCTTTTTAGATCACAAAAGGACAAATAACGTCTATATATATTACGCTAACGTATGCGGCACAAAAATCACGATTTTTTGTTAATTGTATAATGGCAACCTCCAAACGAAACACATCTTACGGGTTGTTATCAAAAGTCTTTTGGTAATATTTATGCGTGGTAAATTGTCTTTTTTATGTTTTGTTCTTTCGCTGCAATTATAGAGCTTCAAAATATCATTATTTTTATTTTTTCTGTTTTTTTTTTTTTTTTTTTTTTTTTTAAGTAAAAGTCATGAATTTTAAACTTTTGAGTTTCAAATTAAAGTTATGTATTATAAATCAAATAAGAGAAAGGATTATAATATTATATTTTAAATAATTAATGAAATACGAAAAATACCACGGGTACAATATTTGACAATTTATTATCTGCGCCGGGCTAGCATAAAAATACTGAGTTCTTGATTTTTCAGCACAGATGTAATGCACCACATAGGCGCATTATTTTTCTGACACCAATTTGGCGAACATTCCGTTTTCAAATACCAAGGGGGGGGGGGGGTTAGTAACAGATTTATTTTCCATATTACCACACTCATAAAATTTTTTGAGTAGCAAAAACACGCCTACGAAAAACGTATTAGTGGAATAAAATGCAAAAAGAATTTCTGCAAGATGTGTCATTTCCCTTGTTGGGAGTGATATTATATTTCCATTTCCGATATTTGGACAAATCAAAGAAAGCGGATACATGAAAAATGTTTTAATCAGTTATTGTAATGCGCATAAATAAACCTTTCGTTTCTGGAGCACTATTAAAAGTACATGTCGTTTCATCGAATATAATTTTCTCTTAATAACTATTTTATTACTTTTTACATGTAGAAATGACAGTATATGTCTATGCATTTCTTATTATGACTTCATTTATGCCATGACATTTGGTAATAACAACAATATTAATAGTTTACTTCATCGTCTTTGTACCGTTGACGATTCCTTTATTTTGTACATACCGTATTTACTTGTGTATAAGGCGCACGCGTGTATAAGGTGCACACCTACTTTACAAGTAAAAATGACGATTTCTTAAAATATCGTGTATAACGCGCACCATAAATTTGATGCGCTAATGAAGAATGACCAAATGATTTTCAGTAAAAAAAAAAAAAAAAAAAAAAAAAAAAGTGGAAACAAACATTACACCAGACAAGAAAACAAGACGAAAATGCATTTTTAGACTTCTTGTTGTAAAAGAATGACGGGAAATAGGAATGAGTGACAATAAAGAATACTTCAATTAAGTAACATTTTCCGAGTTTTAATATCTTTTTTGAATAATTTCGTGTTTCATATGTATATAGTTCGACTGCATCCAACAGTAAAAAAAATATTCCGTGTATAAGGCGCATCTAGGAGTTTTGTCCTAATTTTTTGAAAAAAAAGTGCCTCTTATACATGAGTAAATAGGGTATATATCACTCTTTAAGTTTATAATATAGATTTGTTTTCTAAATGAATAATGCGTGATGAAACACACACAAAAAAAAAAAAAAAAAAAAAAAAAAAAAACATTAGAAAGTTGTAATATCTGTTAAACGCAGTTGTAATACGATATATTCCAAACGTCTCCAAAAATTCTTCCTTAGCCTATTACCATATAAATATGAATAAAGTAGTATACAAAATAAGTACATTCTTTGCAATTCAAATAACGAGATAATTTTTAAACATCAGTAAGACTATTTGGATAGCTAAGATTAACATTATTAATGTAATAATAGTTTTGTTCTCAAAATGGAAAAAAATTCGGACACGAAAGGATTAAAATGATTAATTCAATATATAATGTGATTATTTACCCTAAAACAAACTGGATGCAATAATGAAAGTACACTAAGATTTCAATATACTACTGATTTCATTTATGGAATGTATTAGTATTTATATATGTTGATTACATTTCATCACATACTACAGTCGAGTCTTTATATAACGAAATCCATCATTCCAGTAAAAAATTCGTTATATAGAGGAATTCGATGTATAGAGAATGATGCTAAAAATCGTATTTAATGTGTAAATTTTGAACAAATATTATTTTTTATCTTTTTAATTAAAAATTTTTGAGATGTTTAAAAGTATATATTAACCTAACATTTTGTTTCTTAATTATTTAAGCAGTTTCAAAGAGGAAAAGAGACATTTATTTGAAAGCTTAATGAAAATCAAATAAGGAACACTTGCATTAATTTCAGAGGGTGAAATCTGTATTTTTTGTTGCTGTGATTTTAAAATTTTTACGCTATAATAAAATGCTCAAATTTTAGCAAGCAATGAAAAATTGTAGTTAACATTTTCCTCCATTTGAAGGCCTCTGTTATGTGCCTCTCATTGATTCCTCTCTTATATGTGTAACAATCCAATTGACTCTGTTTTGAGAAGGAAGTTGAAAGGTGTGTGGGAGGTGGGTTGTACTCGTTGGATTTAAAGAACAAGGAGAGAAGTAATAGTTATAAAAAGAAAAAAAACTCAGCACTGAACGATAAATCAAAAATACGTGATGGAAAATTGATTCCATATGATTTCGAAGCTTTTTTAAAACTGAATAAATTAAGACCTATTTATGAAAAAAATCGTTTTATTGAGATGGATATTTCGGTATATAGAGACTGTATTTAATGTAATCATGCGAAAAGGGGACCGTTCGTACTAAAAATTCGTTATATAGAGAAATTCGATGAATGGAGTTTCGTTATAGAGACACTCGACTGTATTTACAACAGATTTATTATTATTACAGACTGCATTGTATATGTCGAATTCAGATATTTGGAAAAACATGCAAGTAAATACATCAAAAATATTCTAATCAGCAACTGTGATGCACATAGTAAAAGTGATAGTTAAATATATAGAATGTTCCAGAAATCGATAAAAAAATTAAGAGGAATGATAGAAAGTATCAAGAAGAGGAAAATTATCGCAGAACATGGCGTAGCAAGTAACATATTTAAACAAAGGTACAGGGTGCTTTATCCATTTCCGTTTAGTATGACGGTAATAAATTTCAGAAAACTGAAGTATATTACAACAAAACTTTTAATAAACATTTTTACTTTTGTTGTAAATGTGACATTATAAAAAAAAAAGTGGCAGAAATTTCCAACATGCCGCCAAAATATGCATTTGGCGCACCTCATTTTCGATTGTGGTTTTAATTTCATACGGTATAATCAAATGCTTCAATCTATTTTTCTAGAACTTCTGTGGTGTTATAAAATTTCACACAAAACAAGGTACATATCATGGAATTTTCCTTCCAATGTTTTCATTATTAGCTGAACTTCAATTAAGATGAAACACCCTGTATCTCAGTAACATTAAACACGAACACAGATGATTGTACCTTTATTGTAACTTAAACTAGTTTACTTCAAATTCTAAAGTTCTGGTACTATCAATGCTGATTTATTACTGAACATTAAAGAAGATATGATTAAAACTACCGAAATTGGTTCAAAATTTAAAGTTATGACGCTATTAATGTTGTCTAGTATTAATATTCTGAAAAGTTCTAAAAATTATAATATTTAATGTTATTCTCTTGATTACAGGCTGAATACTAACAGAATTTAAAGGAAAACGAAATATTAATTTATTTTACGCGCAAAACTAATATTTTATAATTTTATGTATCGTGCAGTTACGAGAATTTGTGTGATTACGAGCATTTATTTTAAGACACATAACATATTTTAATAAAAAAATAAAGAAACATGTAATAACAATTTTTTAATTGCTAAAAGTGTTTTTTCATCATTACGGAAAAAAACATTATGTAATTTAAATATTTTATAAAAAAAAAAAAAAAAAAAAAAAAAAAAAAAAAAAGAAAAAAAGAAAGAAAGATTATATTTCGCCAAAATGCGGGAAAGAAGTAAAGTAAAAAAAGAAAGAAAAATAAGAAAATTTCCTAATATGCCAGTTTAGAGAGGGGGGAAATGATTATTCATTTATGCATGAAAAAAGTAAATGATACATGATTCTACGATCTATAACAGATATGAGTTACAATTGCCATTAGAGTAAATATATATAATGTCCCATTTCGAGGAATTGCCAAGAAGAAAATTTTTTTTAATACTTTTTGTAGAAAATATATATGCGGTGGTAATTATGCAGAAAAACATTTTTTGTTACATAATCTACTAAAATACAGACTCACAAATATCAATAATAAATAATGTATTTCAATGATAAAAGCACACCATTATAATATCACAATAAATATCCTTTACCTTGTGAAGTATAAAGTTTTGCATAAAAAAGAGGTTATGAGATGCTTTTAAGATGAAATTTAAAATAAAAATTAGAATTTAATTTATCATTTATATTTTTATTTATTGTTAAAAAATAGATAAAAATTGAAATAAAAAAAAATAGCTGTTACAAACACAAACGCTGAAAGGACCATTTTTATACATATATTTTATAATAAATTATGCTATTTTTTCAATTTTTATCAAGGATACGCTGTTAATAATTGAAACATCCTAATATGAAATTAGATATATTATTCAGACATTTTATGTTTTTCTTCATTTCAGAATAAAATTTGAACAGGTATAAAACAATTTACGAAGTTTAAAGTTTTAAAAAAATACATTAAAATGAAAAAGTATCATAAAAATGAAAAATCAAAACAATCTTACATGAAAAAGCTATTAGATACTCCTTAACATCACAGTCCCTTCTTAAAATTTAAAATGTTTTAAATTAATTTGTGAATTGAGAAATTATTTGAATAATGCATAATAAATAAGGGAAAAAGCAAGAACAAAATTCGTGATTCAAATTACACAAAAAATCAGACTGCTTCCAAATCAAATTTAAAAATGCAAATGTGTTTTCTAAAGCTAATTTCAAATGTTAACTTGATTTAGAAATCGAAAAAAATCGCACAAATACAAACTGTTAATTCTAAGAAAATAAATCACCGAAAATTTGCATCACAAGTATTCAATCAAATTTTAAACTTTATTTTACAAAGAAAACTAGAACGTATTTTAGATGTCTGATTGTATGTTAAAGAGTCCGATCTTAGTGCAATTTGTATATATATTTAAGGAAATGACAAATAACATGTTTATTTCCAGAAGGTTTTTTTCTATTTAATTTAGTTCTTTTAGGTACTAAGATGATTTTCATTCACTTTCCTTGAAATAAATTGGAATTTAATTTATGTGAAATTCCTCAATAAATTCGTGTTTAATTTATGCATAAGTTTTCATTTATTTCAGTTACAAAGAAACGTTTCACTTTTTTTTTCATAAAAGATTTTTGAAATAGTAAAGTTCAAAAGATTAGATAAAAAATAGTTTTTTAAACTAAAATATCTTTTCTTAAGTCACGATAGTAGCTACGTTTATCTTTCTGT
Organism: Maratus speculifer; assembly: GCA_964019185.1. Classification (NCBI taxonomy): domain Eukaryota; kingdom Metazoa; phylum Arthropoda; class Arachnida; order Araneae; family Salticidae; genus Maratus; species Maratus speculifer. The sequence continues at coordinate 427,787,055 of OZ025290.1, read as the reverse complement.
GTGGATAAGCTGAAATTTACTACGCGAAATGTAAATATTATTGAACTTTCCTATAAAATGTCTATCAACAATTCGTATTTTTTAAAATCTTTTGTCAAGTCGTCATCTGAGAATAATAAGGCTCTATCCGTGTTTTTTTAAAAAAATGACTTACTGATATGAAAAGGTTCTATTTGTATTTTTGAAGGCATTTTTGGAATAAAATAATGTAATATTATGATTGTAAGGTCATATGTAAATTAGATATAAAATCATTTTGATGCAAAAATGCCTTTATAGATACAAACAGATCCTATTTATATCAATAAGTCATTTTTTTTAAAAAACTCAGATAGAACTTTATTATTCTCAAGTGACGAAGTAAGGCTTAATTCTGTGCTTAAACTTCAGTTTTTCGCCTAGATGCATTTTTTTTTTCTGGTATCTACTGCAACTTTTTATGGTATAATTTCTTTACTTCATTTCAAAATAAAAATCGTACTTTGTTTTATATATTGTGTGTGCCTGCCCATTCGAGTATGTCTCTTAATAAGCTTCTGGAATTTTTTACTGAAAAAACTATTTATTTATTTTTTTTATCATAAATAAAAGTAATCTTAAAGAGTTAAATGTTTTATACTATTATTTTAACACAAACAAACAAATTGGTAAATTTACTATATGAATTGAACATTTCCAACTAAGCGAAAAATTGCCCAGGCCGGAAATCGAGCCCAAATCTTTGGCTTACAACGTAGTTTTAAGGAGTTTGTATGGGCTTCCTTTACCTGCGATTTATTCTGTAGATCTGTCTAATTGACAGACCAGAGGTTACGAACAACAAGGTTATCTGAATGAAGAATGCTCGCCGGTTGTCACCCAGTTAGCTTAAACGGTACAGCATTGTCTTTGTAAGCCAAGGATCTGGGTTCGATTTCCGTCCTATGTAATTTTTCGATCAGGTGTAAATACCCAATTCATATACTAAATGTTCTAACTGCATTAAAGAATAGCAGTGCTTTTTTGTGTTCTATGAATTTTTCTACGAAACGTTTATCAACAGTTCAGGATATTTTATTTTCTCTTGTGTCTAGTGTGTTTAGTAAGTTTCGTACATGGGAATATTTAATTTAATCTTATCTATCAGGGGATCCCACTAAAAGTTGGCAATTAGTTAGAAAATTAGATTGGCAAAGTTTTAACTCAATTAAATAACATTAATCTATGACTCATCGTTTTTTAACTTTACAAATTTGCTATGTTAGGCAATTTTTTTTTCATTAAGTGAAATATTTCGTCTTCCAAACAACCTGACTCTTGTTTAATATCATTAAACTATTATTGTCATAAACTTTAAATGCTCCTCAAAACTTAGGCTTAATGACATTCAGTATTTTTCAGGTTATTACGTGAACACTATTCTCAAATTTTGCATTTCTAAAAATAAGCGAAAAATAACAAATGAATATTTTTTATTATTCTTGGTATTTTTATTTGAACTAAAAGTCAAAAGAAATAGATCATTTTTTTGTAATTTAAAAAATATTTCATGAATTATAGTGAATTATCTGTTATCCAGTTCTGTATCTGAAACGTACAAGCTCATCGATTTGCATTGCAGTTGAAGCTCTTTTAAAACGAACAACAAAATGTCTATTTTTATTAGAAAGATGTTTTTGTCACCTGTTATCATTAACTATCAACAGAATTGACGAAACATTCCGCCCCCCCCCCCCCCCCCCGTCTAGCGGTATGATATCAGAAATGCGATTTTCCAGTTTTATGTATTTTACATCTATATTATAAAGGCCAAACGTATGTGTGCATAATGTATACGTCATTTTGCGAATGGCAACACTTTCCCGTGTAATTTCAGTTTTGCAATTTTCGCTACTGCAAATTTTACACTTCTAAATTTCTCACATTTTAAATTTTTATACCTTCGTATAGAAAAAAAAATGTACTTTTAAATGCAATTTGGTTGAAAGCTATATCTCAAATTATTTTTGAGATGTTAATTCTTTTATTAGTTATTATTATTTATTTTGTAATTGCGGCAACAGTATCGCTCCATTTTCTCTTAAAATTGAAAAAATAAAATAAAATGCGTATGTCAAATATATCATCTGTTATAAAATTCACGTGAAATTTTATGACCGTGTCAATTTGGAATAAATTTTGTTTTTTTCATTTGCATTAATACGAAACACGAGAGCCTCAATTAATAACTTTATCATAATAACTGTCTTTATTATACTATAATCATTATATATGCCATTAAAGTTCAATATTAATAGTTTGGACGACTCAGTTTTACACAAATAGTATTTTGCTAATTTTAGCTTAAAATAAAAAAAATTTTTTAGTGTTAGATTGACCAATATAAGATACATTTTTCACGGTAACTATAATTTTGTAGATTTATTATAAATCAATGAAACAATTCCTTATTAATTATTTTCTTTCGTCGAATTTTGACGGGTTCCTCTCGTTGTAATAATTGCCAAGTTGAAAGACTTACTCACCTACCTGTACATGGACTTCAATTTTAAGTAGAAGTTTATATGATTCCACAAACAGCTATAAATTAAAAAACAAATAATTGAACTGATCAAGTTCAGTAAGGAATTTGTAAGGAATAGGTTTAACAATATTGAAATTAGCTGAAGCTTTGCTAATCTCATTTTCTAGCAAATTGACAATTTTTGGGGGGTTTCCCTATAAAAAATTAAAAATTGATTTTTTTTATGACCACCTTAATGTGTATTCATTTATTCCGAATTTTAAGTACGTCACAAAATCGCGAGCATATCTAAATTAACAAAAGCACACTTTACAATGGGTAACTGCTCACCCGAAGAAAAAACATACATACATTCTAGGAACTTTAAAGGCAGAGGGGCAGGAAAAATGATTTCTTGCTTTTCCCTAATTAATTCCGAATGCAATTCGCAAACCATTGGCTACAATAGAGTGTACCATTCATTAATAAAGGAATTTTGATTACAATAAATACACCGGAAGGAAAAAAAATCTTTTACCTCATCTTGACGTAAGAAAACAAAATTTTTTGTAAATTAACTTTTGTAAAATTGTTGCTACATAAAAAAAAATCAGTTTGGTAAAAAAAAAAAAAAAAAAAAAAAAAAAAAAAAAAACATAATATTATATAAATATGTATAGGATAGTTGCACCATAAAATTTAACTAATAATAACACATTGCTCAGTGGTGCTCAAAACAGGAATTTTAATATACATTAGTACATATTAAAATAAAATAAAATATTCAACGTTTCGCGCCGTCTTCTGCGGGCGTCTTCAGGAAAATATGAAATGAAAGGACTACGTTTGCATCTTGTTCGAGAGATGATATTTCTACTAAATTAAAAACTAAATGAATTAAAATTTTAAAAAATATTGCCAATTACACGTGAGTAAAAAATTAAAATATTGCAAGGAAATAAAAATTTTTAAGGTTTTATGATGTTATGCCATATTTTTGGTATATTGTAGGATAAATTATCATTACATGGTTTATTTTCTCGTGCTATAATTTCGATGGATTCTATTATTTTACCTTGAACTGGGTTATTGCATGGAACTATGATTTTGGCTTCCTCAAAATTAATATGGCAACCCTTGTTCGCCAAGAAGAAGCGAGCAAGGGCAGTATTCTGTTTATATTGATCTATATCTCTGCGATGCTCTTTAATTCTAATTAAAAGTTTCCGCGTTGTCATGCCGATGTAGACTTTTTTAAGATTATTAGATAAAGTGAGGGGATTTCATAAATACCAGATTTTTGATCTGGTATAATATTATACCAGATCTGTAATATTATATTATATGTTTTTTACTCACTCGAATTAGAATTCTATGTGTAATAACGTTTCCATATTTACAGTGATATCTAACTATCTCTAAATTAAAATCACCTAATTATCTAGGATAAATTGTAATTACATTTTCCACAGGTTTGTTCTACATGATATAATGTTTTTTGAAGTGCTTAATACATAAAATATTATCTCGTTACATATTAAACGATTAAAAAACAAATTTTAAAGTGATCAATGAAAATATTTAATGGTATCAAAAGAAAGACGTAGCACTATAAAATTACTTTATTTATATGGAAAATAAGTAATTCAATAAAGTCATTTCTCCGTGTTTATTTAGGTAGAAGCTCTGGGTGTTCTTGCCTTTTCCAGTTACAGTAAGGTTCCCTTTTCTAATGAGCTAAAAATGATTGTGCACTGCAATATGTGAAAATATATTTCTTCATATGAAATGTTAATTGTAGGATATTTAGGATATTATACATAGGATTTTTTAAATTAGTTTGTATTATGAGTTTTCAGTTCATTAAATAAAAAAAACTGGGTGAATAAAAAATTTCAAAGAAAATGAATAACATATTTAAAAGAATACAATAAAAATATTAAAGAAAATTATACAAATTTACATAGTGTTTACTCAAAACAGAATGGTATACGCAATAAGAATTCTGATACAATAGCAATACATAACAATTTCCCAAAGTAAAATTATATTATTTTAGGTTAAAGTATAATTACATTTTCACAGCATAATTAGCTTTAATTTTTATAAAGTTTTTTGAAGTATTCAACGCACAAAACATTATATTTTTGCGATATAAACTTTTAAAAAACAAATTTTAAAGGGATGAAAGAAAACATTCACTGGTTGAAAGAGAAAGATGTAGCATTATAATATTCCCTCTTTCCCAAATTAGTTGCGACGTTTAGGTTGAAAGTTTTGTCTCAAATTAGTTGCGACATTTCAAGTAGGAGGAGTCATAAATAACTTCTGATGCAGATTAGTAGATCCACACCAGTAAAATTATACTAGAAAAAATATAACCCTATATACTAGTTGTCCGGAGCAATGTTAATTCGAATTTAAAGTAATGGAAAAAGAAATAATAATTTAGAAATTTTTCTGAAGGAAGAAATGAGTAATATAGGGGGCAACGCTGTACTGGAATGTTTGAAACGATATTTGAAAAATTTAAAACTAAGCCTTAATGCGGTAGATGCTTCAGCTATTAAATTCGATGTGCATCATAATGTTTATCATCCTATTCCGTTTGCAGTAACAGACAAAGGCGTCAAAAATATAAAAGATGAGGAAATTTACAATGTAAGTTTACAAAAAAAATTAAATGCGAAAAAAAAAATTGCCACAGACCAAAATTAAAGGTGTCCCAATAAAACTAAGATAATCACTGCGAAGATAATCATATGCTGTTATAATTCGTAAAGCAATATTACACGGTTTTCTCAAGACGGAAAAAACTTTGAAGCGTGTTTCATCCATCATTAAGCAAAGTTTGATTGAAAGAAATAAGCTCGACAAAGTTCGATTTTATTTGCAGCATGTTTATGCTAAAATATACTATTCAGAAATGTTGGTATAAAATGTTCGTAAATGAATTGACTGGCACGATTGATTAGCTTGAAGATAGTTTTATGTGATTACTATTTAAAAAGTCTTTAAATAAGGGGCCGTGGCTTAAGAATGTGTGAGCCGGAATTTTTTTAACTAATTAATTACTTATTTATGGAATGGTGGAGGGAATGTTAGGTACGTAAATATTGTTGATTGATAGTATAGCTCTCTGAAAAATGTTCAAACAAAATCATAAAGTCATAAATATTAATAATCAGTACAGAAGTATTCAAATGGCGCAACTAATTTGAGACAGAGGGAGTATTAATTTACTTAAACGGATACAGAGGTAATTCGATAAAGAAATTTCTCCGTGTTTAGTTAAGGAATCATTGAAAGATATATTGGGTTTTCCGCACTTTTTCATTTCCAGTAAAGTCACTTTTCTAATAAGCTAAGATTGATTCATCACGGTAATATGTGACCAAACATTTGTTCAAACGAGTTCTTATTTTTGAAGTTAATGTTTTTTTATGATTGCAAGACATAGGATTTTTTTTTTGTTGTTGTTGTTAGATTTTGTTATGGTTTCTTTAGTTTGGGTATAAGGAAAAAAATAATGTAAATTACGTTAAACGAAGATGAATAATATATTTAAAAGAATATTATATTAAAGAACAATATATATATATATTTATTTACTCCAAGCAGGATAATATACGAAAAGAAATTTTAATGTAATAATACGTAATAATGCTCGTAATAATACATAACGAATTTATTTCTAAAGTAGAATTTTTAAACACTTGGGTAATGTGTAAGGGCATTTTCCACAGGTTAGTAAGTTTTAATTTTTATACAGTTTTGTTTAGTGCTTAATGCTTCAAATATCATGTTTTTACAATATATACGAATGAAAAGTAAATTTTAATGTGTTCAAACAAAACACTTATTTGTAAAAAACACAGATGTAACATTCTAATATTATTTTAGTTATATTAAAACAGAAATAATTCAAAAAAGATATTTCTCCGTGTCTTCAAAATATCAGAAACTCTAAGTTTTCTTTCTTTCTCAATTGCAGCAAAGTTATTTTTTCTGATGAAGAAAAATTGATTCATCTCTGTAATATGTGACCAAACATTTCTTCATGCATTGAGGGCCACCGAATGCAATATTTATGCATCATATAAATTATGAAAATAAACGTGTGAACTATATATATTGCAAAAATAAAGTAAAACTTAAACGCGTTTTTAAATAAATTTTAAAGATTTATTCATGTAAATAATCAAACAAATCTCTATATTTATAAATTTCCAAATAGTGAATTCAACACCGTAGCATGATGATGTCATAAACTTTAAATGCAACATTACTGATTTGTGTAGAAACATCCTTATAACTTCACAAATGATAATGATATTAACTAATAGTCTAATGCGTCGGATTAAGTGTCTCATCTCCTAAAATATATATCTGGGAATTGAAAAAAAATTACAGTTACTTGAAAAATCGAGTACTGTGGAAAACATTATAAATATATCGGAAACTAATTACCTGGTTAACTTCATTTTTTGAATTTATAACCGCAGCCCAAAAAGTATAGCATCCAGTGAATACTGCTGGCGCGAATGATGGAAATATTTAGCAATATGTTTTGTTATATTTACAACAAAAACTAGACTGTCTATTAAAATTTTCTCTTCAATTAAATGACACTTCAGTTTTCTGAAAGTTATTACCTTCAATCAAAGTTGGGTAAGGGGAGAGCATTCAGTATTTTTGATTAAGTTCGCGGTTTTGGAATCCATGTTCTATGGCAATTTTTCATCTATTTGACGCCTACTATCACATTTCTCGGTCTAATTTCAGAATATCAAGTATGTAGGCTCTTAAAATATTAACCTTCGCTGTACTTAGCATTGCTAGTTTGATTGTCTTTTAATGTTTTTTAATGTTTCATTATCAATGTTTCATTATCAATTTTTCGTATTTAAATTTTAAAATTATTTACTTTTTGAAAATCTCAGATTAGACAAGACGTTTTTATATTTCAATATTTTGTATATCTCAAATTCATGTAAACGCAGCTTTCGTCGTTTATAACTAATTTAAAATTTACTTAAAGAATAAAATTGATTCATTCATAAAATGTTTGTTAAAAGTACAGTAGAATCCCGATAATTCGGATTAATTGGGACCAGGTCCGATGCGGATTGTCGAAAATCCGGATTATCCGGAGAATGTGAACAAATGAAATAAAATAAAACATACTCAAATAAAATCAGCTTTATACTGAACATATTCAATATTTACAGACAGTAAAAATGTTTACTTTGTAATTACAAAATTTGTCATATTCTGCCAGTTTTGCGGGCCGCATGGTCGGTCACGCAATTTCTTGAGCATTCTCGTTTATTGCTTCTTTTATTTCGATTTTTTGCAAGTGATTTGTAGAGGGGTTTTGGCAAGCAGACACGGATATAGTCGCAAGAGGACTGTTTCAAACAAGATCTAAAGACTGGCTGACAAAGATCGGATCGCGATCCTTATCAGTCAGTGTGTCTATAAGGTCTATTTTACTTTGCTTTCTTGCAATGCTCAAAGTAAATCTTTAGCAAGCAGTGAGCTTTCATGACATTTCCAAATGGATTAAATAGAAAACTGTGAAAACTGGAATCTGCAAAGCTTAAATGATGTATAATTGTTCCTTTCATAGATAACATTAAAGAGTTTAAATAATAAAGCTTGAAATATTCTTCCGAAAAGATTTCAGAAAATACTTATTTATTCAGAATATGATGCTGAAATAAATTCATGTTATGGAAATTTGCCGATTACTTCTCAAACTTGAAAAAAATCGACCAAATCCATCCGGATTATCCGGAGTTCCGGATTAACGGGGTCCGAATTTGCGGTGTTCTACTGTAATTATATATTTATTTACTATAGAAACACTGTGAGAGATCATAAAACAAAAAAACAAGCTCTAAACATTAAAAGATTAAAATTGGAATGTACTAAAATATCGCGAGGAAATCTGAAATATTTTCCTCTAATAGTCCTCTAGAGTTTCAAGTAAAAGATTTTCTGAAATCAAAATGTACATTTATCTTTTGATGTGGGAAACAATATACTGCTTAAAACTTATTTTCACTTACCCATCATGTGTAGTATAGGGTATGTCTTGCTATCGTTTTGAAAACCGGAAAAAAATTGATGGATTTACACATTCCAGACCCTGGAGATTCCGAAAAACATATTTTTAGAAAAAAAAAGCCGTCCGTCTGTCTGTGTGTCTGCGCTTCTGTAAATGCTCTAGTTCCCAAACAAACTGAGATATAAGTAATAGGTTGTTGCCTCATGCAATATGATAAAGTTAAAACTATTTTCAACGTTAGAACACCAGAATATTCGTATTCCAAGCATACCGGTTTCGGTAGCATATAGCATACCTTCCTCAGTGCTAAAGATAGTGGAAATTTGTTCATATATATACAGGGAGGATGGGGATTTAAGCGACAAGTTTCTTGACCAATAGGAAAACAAAGGATCCTAGGCAACAGCCAATAGGAAAACAGGGAACAGCAGACAAACTGATTTTTATAGACAAACTGATGGTTTAGCTATGGGCTCACCCCTGTCTCCCATCCTTGCAGATTTCTACATGCACTATTTTGAATGCTCACTTTTTGATAAATTCCCTTTCCCTTTCTGGATTCGGTACGTTGAAGACACATTCACCTTACTTGACACTTCTCTTCACAATATTGAGGACATTCTTAGCATCATGAACTCTATTGTTATCATGAACTCTATTGATAACAATATCCAATTTACGTATGAAACAGAAAATAATGGTTCACTCCCTCTCCTGGACAACCTTGTCACTCGCAGTGTAACTGGCTTCTTTACATCTGTCTATCGAAAAAGCTTCGCTGTTTCTCTACCTCCCCATGCTCGTTCATGTCATCCTCCAAGTCAAAAATGGCCGCCTTTTACACATTCATAAACCGTGCTCTTCATGTTTACTCTGATTCTCAGTCTCTCAATAATGAAATTCAATACATTAAAGCAATTGCATTTGATAGAGGTTACAACCCTTCTATTATTGATACTGCCCTTTCTAAATTACAAAACTCTCACTCCTCAAACTCATCTCAGTCTACAACTCGTTCCAATATTAGCATTGTCTTACCTTTCTTTCCAAAATCAGGTTTTTTCATTGCTAAAATTCTTAGTTGGTCCGATTTCAAAATAATTTTTACTCCTACTAATAAACTCACCCTTTCCAACCTTAAAGATCCTGTTGAATTATCAAATTCATGAGGTATTTACAATATTAATTGTCAGTGTGGTCTTTTTTACATTGGTCAAACCAAACGCAGTCTAAAACTAGAGTTGCAAAAAGTCGGTTTATTCCCGGGTTTATTTCCAATAGACCAGGTTTACTCCCAGGTTTATTCCCAAGAAACCGAAATATTCCAAAAATTCCCGGGTTTTTTCCAGGTTTATTCCTAAAAACCCGGTTTATTTCCGGGCTTAAACCGGGTTTTTTCTAACCTTTGAAACGCTATCTAAAACTTCGTATTAAAGAACATAAGCAATATATTGAAAAACAAGAAATCCTCAATCGCAAAACATTGCTGGGAGACGAGTCATGCTTTTGACTTCAATTCGGTTAAGATACTAACTAAACCTACTTCTATACAAGAACTTAACTTCCTTGAAGCTTTCCATATCCATAAAAATCTTGCTAATCTCGTTAATTTTGATTTTGCTATTCCATCATTTAATGAAACATAAAAAATGTCCCTTAAACTAAATTAATATTACTCGCTTTAATATATTATATATATATATAATATGACAATTCCTTTAAACGCCTAAAAATATTTTGATTTATTTTATTAAATTTTGAACACGTATTTCCTTATGCTTTATGCTTTTAAAATATTTTTATTTTCTATATGAATGTAAAATTTCCTTTATAATGAAAACGGCTGAATTGTTATTCTATTAAAGACCGGTCTTGAACCGGTCTACCCTGTCTAAACGCTTAATCTTCATAGCCTGTTATTTGGTCCATAAACATTTTATCCCTACAAAAACATTTTCGAAATCAATTGTAAATATCGAAGGACAGAACTTATTTTTTATATTCATTTTTAATCTTAGTGGATCTCTATTTAAATTAAGTTTCAGAATAAACTTTATAACTTTAAAACAAAGAAATCTTTCCCCACAAATTTTGCTATATTTAACCGATGTTCTCTATTATTAGTCACTCATTTATGGTTAACAGAATAGAGAAATTATATTCATTTTTTTCTAACTGCTTATGTGTCATTTTAATGGTAGGTATATGATCTGATTCATAAGTAATGAGCCTTTGCGCAAATTGACAGATTTATTGAGCGAATTTGTACAATTGCCTAGTATTATTCAAAAGAGGTACCTCCTGCATACATGCACATTTGTAAGTGGCATTTCCATGACTCGAAGGCGTCCACTTATGTCTGTTCCGGGATGGCTTCTAGGACTGTCTTGGCATTTTCTTTGATGCCCTCGATCGAGTTGAACCGTTTACCTTTCAGCGTTGATTTTAAGCGCGGAAACAAGAAGAAGTCATGGGGTGACAAGTCCGGACTATAGGGGAGATTTGGGACAGTTGGAACGTTCAGCCGAGCCATATAAGATCTCATGATGAAGGAGGTGTGGCTGGGTGTGTTATCTTGGGGAATCTTCCAGACATCCTTGTTGCCTCTTCACTTGCGCGCGACGCTTTTTTTCAGCCTTTATATGTCAATATATAAGTTAAAGGCTCCCACAATCGTCCGTAGCAACAGGGGAGCGCGCCGATATACGATAGCTTAAAAAAAGTAAGACTTATTCCTTATGAATCCGACCATGTATTATGTTTGAAAGCACATTTAATATGATTTAAAATATTTTTATTGTCATGTAACAGAAGTTATTATTGCAATTTAATGCAATATTTCTTTCATATAAAATATGTTTTTCAAGCAATCCATTTTTGATCTTTTTCTTACACTTGTAGATTAGTTGCTAATTCTGAAAATTTATATTTTAAGGAAAACTTTTCAAAAAAATTTTTAAATGTCTTTTTTAAAACATTTTCTTACACTGTTAAAAAGAATTCTGAAATTCACGAATAATGTTTTCCTGAATTTCACAGAAAAAGTCCCTTTTCACAACAAAAGGGCATTTTCCGTTATAAATCAGAAAACTCCACCATATTCCCTGAAAATAACGAAACGAATCGAAATAGAAACAGAAAACGGCGACACTCCGTTGTGTGGCCGAGTGGTCAAGGCATCACACCGCGAATCGCTTGCAAGAGCAGATTGTGGGTTCGAATCCCACTGGCGGTATGAAATAATGTAAATGTAAAAAAAATCCCTTTTAAATTACATTTTTTCCGTTTATTTTGTTTTTCATTCTCATTAAAAAAAACCTTTTAACTAATTAGTAAAAAAAAAAAAAAAAATATTGTACGACAATTTTTAAAATTGTCTATAATATTATTTTTCTAAAAAATGATTAGAATTTTTTCATTCATTCATTCATTCATTCATTTAAATAAAACATTGATTTTTAACAGTGTTTTTTTAAAATTTAAACTAGTTAAAAAATTAAAATTGATTTTAAAAATATTAACTATTATGCATCGGTCTAAATTAAAATAAAATAAAATAGGCCATTTACAAATATCCTAACGAATATATTTGAAAGGATATCTTTAAAAAACACAACAGATTTTCCCACGAAAGCATAAAAGATACTTTGTACATTCCGGCTTCAGCAGGTTTGGTTCAGTCACTAAGGATTTGTTCCGCTATCAAAAGGTCTCGAGTTCGATTCTCAGGGTGGCTTGAGATAAATTATACAAAAATAAATTAATAAACTAAGTAAAATAATACAGCAGCTTAAAATCACTCGGAAATTTCGTATTCTGTGACGATTAGTCGATTCATTAATTTTAAAATTATATTAAATTATTATCACTAAAAATCAAACTTTGTAACAGAAAGTTACCGCTTCTTCAAACGAAGTTTTCCTTTCTTTTATTTTTTACAACTTAAAATCTACTAACGGAACGGTAAAAGTTCGGCTACTTTGCTGCCAGTAGTTTCACCGTGAATTCACAGGTTTATTTTTAACAGTGTACTGTTTTACATTTATTTTCGATTGCACGGTATGACTTTCTGAAAATATCTGAGTTAGGAGTTTTAGCTCTTTTATATGCATTTAGCCTAGAGTTTATTTTATAGTCAGACCCCAGGGTTTATTTACATTTATTTTTTAACTCGAGTTATAAATTTACATTAACAAACTGATGACTAATAAAGATTGAAAAACGGAAAAAAATGAATTCATTTTCTTGCTTATAAAATTTGATAATTCATGGGGACTTAATAAGCACATTTTTTGGCAACTTTTTCCGATATTTTTATTTTATTTTATTTTATTTTATTTGCATTGCAAAAACATTAAAAAATAGGTAATTATATATTTAATGAGTTCTTATTGTTAATGGACTCTACAAATGATATTTCAACACACGTAAGAACCAGTTACTTTTTCAATTTTGTAAATTTCGTCCATTTTTGCTGCAAGCCGTTTTAATATAACTCATATTTCGTTGATCAAGCGCTATAAGAAAGAAATTGCTGTTTTGCTTAGTTCTGCTATTTGTTAGGTTCCATTCACGCATTTTTTAAACATTATTCACATACGCGAAAAAAATGTAAAGAAATGTATGTCTATGAAAAAATGTATGTCTCTTAAGGATATTCCGTAAAAAACTGAAGAAATTAAGGACAACATTTTTTTGCAAAAAGAATCTAACACCTGTTTGAAATTTCTGTAAATGCATTGATCACATACAGTTGTTGCAGTTATAGTAAGTTGAAATAACATAAAAAATTTCTTTTTTTCAGTTTCAATGCAGATTATGACAGATTTAAATACAGAATTTTACTATGAAAATTATTATTTAAAAAAATAATTTATTCCTTAAACACAAAAAAGTAAGTTGATATTATTTTATAGGTCAATTTTTTTATAGTTTAACTCTACTATCTATCTCTGTGAGCATTTTGTTTAGATTTTTTAAATATTACCTGCTGTAAATCAGATTTAAAAAGAGATTTATTTTTAAAAACATAAGAGATATTTCATATTTCTTTGTATTTCTTTTTCAAAAAGCTTTAAATCCCTTTAGAATACTATATACATATATTATTTTTACGTGTTTATACAGAGTGCTTTACTGTTTGAGCAGGAAAAGAATAAGACTTCTTAACTTTTATGGCTTTTACTTTCAAATATCCCTATAAAAAAGGTGCAATATTACTATTATAAAAAAAACTTTTCCTGTTGTAAAATTCGAAATAAATAAAAAACCCTTTTATTTTAACAAATGAACAAATATTTATGTTTGTTCTTCCTTTTTATTTGATGTAAAATATCCGAAACGAGTAATATTGCAATAATATAACGTTCACAAAAAAGTAAAAAACAATATAATTTTTCTACATAAATTCAACTATTGTTATCCGATGTTCTATATTATGAATTATATACATTTCGTTCTTTACTGCTTATGAGAAATTTTAATGATGAGTATTACGTTTGAATGCACATTGAATAGGATTTAAAATAGTTCTTTTGTCATGTAAAAGAGGTTATTATTGTAATTTAAAGTAACATCACTTTCTTGTAAAATATGTTTTTAAAGAAAAACCACTTTAAACAATTTCTTACACTTTTCAAACGGATTAACTGATAATCCTAAAATTTTCACTTTTAAGGAGAACTTTTCTAAAAAGTTCGATTAATATGTTTTTAAAAATATTTTCTTATTGTTTCACATTTATTTTCGATTGTACGGTACGATTTTCTGAAAATATCTGAGTCAGGGGTCTTTTAAATCCAGTTAGTCTCTTTAAACTCCAGAGTTTATTTACATGTATTTTTTAACTTCAGTTCTAAATTTATATTAACAAACTGATAACTAAGGGAAAAAGCGAAAAATAATTCATTTTTTGCTCATAAAACTTTATGATACCAGGGTCTCAATAAGCACATTTTGTAAGATTTTCTTGGATTTTTTATATTATATTATATGTATATATATTTTTTTCCTTCATTGCAAAAACAGTTTAAAAATGAATAATTATGTATTCAATTTTCTTTATTACTAATGGAATCTACAAATGATATCTTAACATACAGAAGAATTGATAAATTTTTCGTTTTTGTAAATTTCGTGTATTTTTGCTGCATAAGGTAATATAAGGCAATAAGAATATTTTTAATATAACGCATATCTCAGCTAATCAAGCGCCATAACAAACAAACTTCTGATTGGTATATCTCTGCTGTCTGTTAGCCTTTATTCAGACCATTTATTTGTTTCTCATATTATTTATATGCCTGAAAAAAAGAATCCTACTGAAAAATTCAGATGTGTAGACATTAGTCTGAACATTTTACTGATAAAATAATCTAATACGTTTAAATTTTTTTGTAAATTTATTGATTAGACGCAATTCTTGCAGAATTTTAGCAGTAGAAAAAAATAGTTTCAAAGCAGATTATAACAGATTTAAATACAGAATTTTACTGGGAAAATAATTATTTAAAAAATCATGTATTTCTTAAACACAAACATTTAACTTTATATATTTTTTATTAATTCCCCATTCTTTCTAAAGTTTAACTATACTATCTAAACACTCCATGAGCATTTTGTTTGGATTTTTTTAAATATCACCTGATATAAATCAGATTTATAAAGAGATTTTTTTTAAAAAACATAAAAGATAGTTCATATTTTTTCGCATTTCTTTTTCAAAAAGCTTTAAATTCCTTCAGAACACCATTTTATTTTTATTTTTACATGTTTATACAGTGTGCTTCATTGTTTGAGCAAGAAAAGAATAAGACATTTTGAACTTTTATGGCTTTTACTTTCAAATATTACTATGAAAAAGAAAATGCTAATATGATATTACTTTTAAAAAATGCTTTTTCAAGTTGTAAAATTCGAAATAAATAGAAGCCCTATTATATCAACAAAAGAACAAATATTTAAGTTTATTCTTTCTTTTTATTTGATCTAAACTAGTCGAAACGAGTAATATTACAATAATATAACGTTCCCCCCAAAAAAGGAAAAAAATATAAAGCAATTACTTGAATATACAGTTTGTTGAAATATTTAAGTTATTAGGAATGCTCATGTTCCTTGACTAATAAAAACTTAAAAAAAATTAATGAAAACTGCGTATATTAAAAAAAATCCGCCAAAATTAAAATTAATCTCTGGGTACAATGTTTATGAATATATATATATATCTTACAGAAGCTAGCATCAATGTGGGATTAAAAATAAATTTAGAAAAAAATAAGGTGATGTTTACTTCATTTACATCAATAAAGAAAATTGCAAAGTTATGTGTACCTGGGACAGGAAATATCATCGGATAATAGTATCATGAATGAAATAAATAGAAGAATAAGAAATGGGTGGAGTACTTTTGGGAAGAACAGTATTATTTTGAAGAGTAATATGCCTCTTTGTTTGAAAAGAAAAGTGTTTAATCAGTGTATTTTACCGGCAATAACTTATGGAGCAGAAACATGGACACTAACAAAACGGATGATACAAAGACTACAAACAACACAGAGAAGTATGGAAAGATGTATACTAGGCATAACTAGAAGAGACAGAAAGAGGATAACCTGGATAAGAAATCAGACAAAAGTTTTTGACATCCTTGAAAGAATCAAACAGCTAAAATGGAAATGAGCTGGGCACATTGCAAGAAGACAAGACAATAGATGGAGCACAAATTTACTGCAGTGGTATCCCAGAGATGTAAAACGACCAAGAAGACGACCACAAGTAAGATGGAGTGACGAAATTAGAAAAGTGGCTGGTGTAAATTGGATGACGAAAGCACTAGGCAGAAAACATTGAAAAAATCTGGGGGAGACCTACATCCAGCAGAGGATCGAAAACGATTGATGATGATGATGATGATGATATATATATATATATATATATATGTGTGTGTGTGTGTGTTACATGTGCAAAACATTAATAAAATTCATATACATGAGTTATAATGTATATTTATGAAATTTAAATAAATTGAGCTACATGGATTTTAATGCTAATGCTATATAACTTCATTTTGAAATCTTTTTTTAAAATTATTGTACATCTTAAAAATGCACCGCACACACTCTACCTCTTTCTACAATTTTATAATTACGGCTATTTAAACGTATGTTACAATTTTCTCCGATAAGAGATAAATTGTGACCATGCAACCATTTTCTAGAAAAAACGGTAAAATGATTAGTGAGTTTGCTGCATACTTTGAACAGTTTAGCTGATATATGAAATTATGTAATCATAGATCATAGATTCCCAACCTTTTCTGGGCCACCGCCCCCTTTACAAAAGAAAAAAACGCCAACGCTCCCTCTCCCATAATAGTTAATTGTACATAATATGTTGTAAATATTGTAACCTATGTCATAGATGTTGTGTGCATTATCTCATAGTTGCCAACATAACGTAATTATTCCGGAGTCTGCTTGAAAACAAATATGTAACTCGGGAAATGTATTTAAGAACTACACTGTAAAAAAAATCTGCAAAGGTACTAAACTTTTTCTTGGAAACTGTGACGGTATTTTCCTGTAACGGTAACAGCAAAAATTCAAGTTTCAGAATCGATTACATGAATTTTTCCTGTTATCGTTACATGAAAAGTTCTTGGAATCCCAGTTTCCTAGAAAATGTTTAGTACCTTCACAGATTTTTTTTTTTTTTTTTACAGTGTAGTAATTTGTTTCTGCGATGTATTTATTCGGTTTTATTTATTCATTTTTTATTATTTTAATGAATGAAATTTACATTTGTAAACATATTTATTTCGGATAAAACTCATGGATGATATATTATCTTGTATGTAACTAAACATTTACAAATGAATGAATTTTATAGAGACGTAATATAAAGAAAGTATTAACCATTATTAAATACAAAATATATTATAAATAATCTAAAAGAAAATTACATTAAAAGGAAAAGATCACAAATGATTATATTTTAATTTTCTTCGGAAGTTCCAAAGAGTATCTGTACATAGTTACAATTTATTGTAATATATGTACATAAACATAATAAACATAAACATAGTTTCTTTAAAAACAGGTGACACAATTATATTAATTTTCCTTTCCAAAAAAGACGTTCATTGATCATTGATAATAACTATTTAAATATATATATATACATACATACCTATATATATATATGCGTGTATGTGTATTTTACTCTATTTTGTATTTATTCACAGAAAAAAATTCTTCCTCTGACATCTAGAAAAAAATTGTGGCTTTAGAAAACAGTAGTTGCATGTCACACTTATAAATTCTAATTTCTTTTAATGGAGAGTTATAAATGAAGTTAACTCTATAATTAAAACTTTAAGGACATTTTCCTTATATCATCGTTGACAAACATATTTGAAAATCTCTACAAATAAATGAGAACGCAAGAACTATAATTAAATAGTTATAATTCTAGTTATGAATTAATTCTAGAATACAAGTGCCAGTTTCTCGCAATACATATAATTCGTAATATAGTGCATTGTTTCTTCCATTATAAACTATATACAAGAGATTATAGATCATTGTGTCTACAAAGTTTATTTATTTGCCTTAGCTTGGAAATCTATTTTAGTTCGAGGATTTAAAAAATAAATCCATATTTATTCTAGATAAAAGTAGTATATTTTTTCTTTAATCATTTAAATAACAATTTCCTATTGTTTCATGTATTTAAAATTATTTTTTCTTATTTTGTATCTACCTAGGTAAATACATATCAGTTTTTTAAGGAATTCACAAAATATTGATATTTTAAAGATTATTGAAAATAATATACATCATAATAAAATAAAAATTAACTTTTAATCTTGATAAAAAATATTGAATGAGAACTTTTGCAATTTTTTTTAACTGCTTCATAAATTTCATATACGGAATTATAATTAAAAATACATTTAATGCAATGGAAAGCATATATATTTAAAATTATTATAATTTTTAACTTCGTAGGTATTATAAACAAAAAATATTGGGTCACTCGGATAGTTCTGCGATTTTTTATGACAAATTTCAAGAAAGACATACAGAAAGTTTTTTCATAAAAGTAATTATTATTGAATCACGTAAGCACTATTTTATTGTATGATCATTTAACATGATTTTGGCAGCTTAGAAAATCAATTTAAAAATGAATTACGTTTATTCGCAAAGAAGGTATCAGTGCAGTCAGTCTCAAAAAATCTGATCTCCCGAAAGTTCTGAGAAATTTGAAGTTTCTTGTAAAGATGAAATCTGAAAGGATCAGGTCATGTGAATATCATATACTCACTAGGCCTAACATCCCACACATTCTCATTAAGGCTTGGTGCTACATTAATCGCAATACAATGCCGAGCATTGTCATGTTGGAACATGACACCTCAACGATTTTTTTAATTTGGTGGTTTTCCTTCCCTTTTGGCTTTCAAAACTTCCATTTGTTAAAAGTATATTGCCCAATTTATTGTCTGATTTGGCGCCAACAATTCATAATAAATAGCGTCATTGTAGTCCTTTTTGGATCTCAGGTTTCTGGTCCATGTCACTTGGGCAGGTTCATTTGATTTACTTCATGATATTTTCATGATAACATTATTGTATAGAATCCATTTCTCATCTCCAGTACACTACAAAAATGGGTTCTAAAAATTGAGTGCTCAAATTTAAGTAATTCACATACTCAAAATATCGTTCCGTTCCAAACGTATTCAAAACTAAGAAACACATGTGCTTGTTTTTGATTCCATGGTTGTATTCAAATATAAATAGCTAAGAACTGTCCCCTAAATTTTCAAAATAAAGTGACAATATACTGGCATTTATTTGTTGCTCAAAATTATTAACAATAAACGTTTCATTGGTTATTTATTTAAAAAAATAACAAAACTTTTAGCAAAATAAGCAAATCGAATATTTTTATGACAAGAATATTATTTGAAAGTACTTTTAAATTATTTCGCAGTACTGCGCATAATTTAATAATTACATTAATAAGCGTCTTTTATCCTATCATGAATGAAATAAACCAACAATATTATCTCAATGTTGAGAGGCAGCTTCTCAAAAAAGAGTTAAAATAACTCGAGTTTTAAACAATTTAAATGAAGTTGAGCTATTTAAATAACCAATTTTGATCAAGATCCCATTTAAAAAATCTGTAGAAAATCTATCCAAAATCTGAAGGAAATCCGAAGGTATTTGGCCCATTTTGCAGATATTTTTATGAATATCTTTAAAAAGTCTGTAGATTTTTAAACATAAAGCTAAGTCTGCAAATTTTCTTCAAATTTCTGTAAAATTTCTGTAAAACGTGAAGATTTCTCCAGATTATCTTAAGATTATTTTTAGTGGGGGAAGATTTAATCGTTTGAAAAACAACTCTTTTATGATCGAAAAAATAACAGCTCTTTCAAGAGAACCCAAATCAACTCTTTCGTTTTAGGAGTGCATTATCTTTGTTACTACACTGTTAAAAATCTTGTCCAAGTTTGAATCAAATTTTGGTAATCAACAACTGCCGCTGTAAGTTGGTGAAATTTTGAATCAATATTTGGAGCTCCTGTTGAAGCATAGTTTCAACAGGTGGAAATAGGAAGCTCCAAATGGTGGTGCGAGATTTCACCATTTTATGGTGGCAGCTACTGGGCAAAAAAATATGGTTCAAACTGGAGCTAAATTTCTAGCAGTGTAAAATATCTGGACTTAACCTTCTCAAATGAGCTCCAAAAAATGTTTTCTGAAGCACCATTTTGTTTACACACAGCATAAAATTTATGAGCAGTCGTACTAGCATTTTCATCTAAGGAACATTATACTCATATTGTAAATAAATAAATAAACTAATAAAATATTAAAAACTGAAAAAAATTACTTGTCGAAAATTGAATCAAAGAAGAAATTTATTCAAAATTTTGTTGAATAGCTTTACATGAAAATTAAGATTTTATGATTATACTATAACTAATAACCTATTAAAACGGATAAAAGAGTTAAAATATGTGAATGCCCTGAAACCACTGTTTTTACGAATTATATAATATTAAAATTGAAAAATTTGGGACTCCAAAAATGCCTTACTTTTGGTTGGGTGATAAAAAAAGGAAAGTTATAGTTTAAAGTAAAAACCGGATATAAACTTTCTAAAATCAGAAGTGGCCGTTTAAAGACCACAGAAAGGCAATAAAGAAATTCTAATAAAACAAATATGTAATGTAAATTATATAATACACACAAAAATATACATAAATGCCAACAAATGGGATGAATTTAACCTCTTCAAAGTTGAGCCTAAAATAACTCTACAAATATTTATTTATTGCTATTGCATAATCGAAATGACACCACAGATGAAAGAAAGAGTCATTTTTATGAAATCAGTACTTTAGGGGACTGGTAATTTAGGCTTATAAAGTACTACCCCTTAAAACATCACTTTACCACCAGTAATATAAATTTACGCAATAACAAAATTAAGGTCTTTAAACAAGTAAATGATCAGCAGATCCTCAAACTGTTTTATTGTAAAGCATTTAAGTTAAATAATCATAAATATTTCTTATTTTCTTGGAAATAATGTCTTGAAGGTATTTTCGAAACTGGGATGAAAATGATATTTATTTTTTGAGGAAATGTTCATCAGTGTTGGCAGTTATTGGTTTTGTTTTAAAGCAAAGAACCTTCAGCTGTATAGAAGGAAAGTAAAAATGGAAAAGAATAGAACAGTTTAGTTTTAATGAGGAAAAGAATGAAGGTACACATTTGTGTATCTCAGATCTGAAGAGGTAAAAGTTGTAAATTTTATATATAACTATTTATGCCATATTAAGCTCTTAATATATGGTTTTTGGAAATGTGCATTTTTCATGGTGTACGTCTACGAGAAACATCATTTCATAAAAGTTTTTAAGATACTGAAATATTTTTTGTAATTTGTTGAAATATTTTTTGTTGTTTTTGTTTGGTTCTGCTCATCTATTTGTATGTTATGAAGCGAAATATAGCTTGTAAGTTTGAATATGTTAATTTAAGAGATATATTAATACAAAAAATGCATATTTAAAAAAGCATGTTTTATATACAAAATTTGCAAATGTTTTGTTTATAAGTGGTTTGCTATTATATATAAGTGAAATATACTGAGTATATTTCGTCATAGAAAGATTCACATGAATGAAATATTGTTTAATTTGAAAAGTTAATTAAAATTCTATTAAAAGTTTTATACGAATCCATAGTTTTGTTCCTGGTTTTAACTAAAAACGCGTTTGATAGAAATGTGTTTGATAGAAATATCATGTTTTTCAAAAAAGTGCCTCCAAGCGCATACTAAATTCCGCAAAGCCGTATTGTATTTCCGGAATTTAATTTCATGCTTAAGTTAGTTTTCAAGAACAAATTATCTTTCTACATATCTCATAAAAAATTAACAGTATGTCTGGTCAGTTAACGGTATGTCTATTTTTCTATTACTCTATTGAATATACCACTTAAAAATTTGCTATAATGTCAGAAAACATAATCCTTGTGAATAATGAGAATCAATTTTCATTTTGGCGTAAAAGAAATAAAATTATAAATACTTAAAAAAAATATTACTTACTTTCTCAAATTTATTTTCAAATGCATTCATTTTTTTAAAAATCTCACTGACGAATTTATTGCTTTTAAATGCGGTCAAACAGAACATTATAATGACTAGCAGGAGAGACCGAGCTTAGCTCCGTCAAAATTAACTTTGTGTTCAACTCGATATAGTATTTTCACTGTATCATTAACTCTGTATTATTACTGTAAAAGATGTTTATAATAGTATTATTTAAAAAAACAATCAATAAGAAAACTATGTTTTTATGCGCATGTTTATAAATTTTACTTTATTTTAAAATTTACAACGAAAGGACATCGATCTAAATCACTTTTTTAGCTCGACTCTGATTGGTTTAACCATGCATCTCGAATCCTCTTAAGAATGTATAAAAAAATTCTTTACATTCTGAAAGACAATATTTTTTGCTAGATATAGCCAAATTTGGAGGCATTCTTTCATTTGGCTCCAAATACGTGTTTTGGTTTTCGTAATTTTTATAGTCGATTTTTTGGCCATATGTCGCCAATATTTTGTCAAATATCACCAAGTTATTGGCTTTTGCCATATTCTCGTGACCCTGACCCGTATTACCCAAAATGAGCCACTAATCAAATTTGATCAATCATGTGACATAGCTCAATCGTCTTCAGGTAATCAAAAACAGTAGAATATAAAATTGAATCAAAATCGTTTAAGCCATTTTTTAGGTAAAATTAGCTTGGCAGCATTCAGCAATGAAGCGAAATGATCCACTAATATAATTTTGTTTAACATGCGACTCAGCCCAATAGTCTTCCCGTGACAAAAGCGTTTTGTTTCAAAATTTAGGTAAAATTGATTGAGTCGTTGTTATATATAATTAGAATGACCCTAGCTCATTAAGATCCAAAATGACCCACTAATCGAATTTTCGCGAACATGCGTCCAAGCCAAATAATTTTCTCTTGCTCAAAAACGATATAATACAAAGTATAGTCAAAATGGTGAGTACCATTTTCTATATAAAATTAGCATGACCCATCATGACCAACAAATGACTCTTATAATCGAAATCTCTCGAACGTGTGGCCTAGCTCATTAGTTTTAGCATGCCGAAAAACATTAGATGCAAAATTTAGATAAAATCGATTGAGCCGTTTTTTAGATAGAGTTAGTTTGACCCTGACCCCTTATGATCCAAAATGACCCATTGATCGAATTTTCTCAAAATTCTGTCATAACCCAATGGTTTTTCTTGTGCCCGAAAACGATAAAATACGAAATTTAGTCAAAATTGCGCGAAACGTTGTCTAGATAAAATTAGATTGAACCAAAAGTGGCCCACTAATCGAAATTTCTCGAACATGTGACCTACCCCAATGATTTTCTCATGCCAAAAATATGTTGTATACAAAATTTTGTTAAAATAGACCCACCCATTCTTTAGATATAGCTTGACCTTGACCCATTAAGACCCACAAATGACCCTTATAATCGAAAGCTCTCGAATATGTGACTTAGTCCATTAGTTTTCTCGTTTCTAAAAATTGTTACATACAGAATTTCGTTAAAATTGATCCTGCCGTTCTTTAATTATATATAGCTTGACCCAGACCCTTTATGATCCAAAATGACCCATTAATCGAAATTTTTCGAACATGTAACCTAGTCCAATGATTTTATCGTGCCAAAAAAATGTTGCATACAAAATTTCATTAAAATCGATCCACCTGTTCTTTAGATATAGCTTGACCATGACCCATTATGACCCATCATGACCTACAAATGACCCTCATAGTCGAAATCTCTCAAACATGTGATTTAGCTCATTAGTTTTCTAATGTCAAAAAACTGTTACATACAAAATTTCGTTATAATCCATCACGCCGTTCTTTAAATATAAATAGCTTGACCCAGACTCTTAATGACCCAAAATGACACATTAATCGAAATTTTTCGAACATGTAACCTAGTCCAATGACTTTATCGTGCCAAAAAATGTTGCATACAAAATTTCGTTAAAATCGATCCACCTGTTCTTTAGATATAGCTTGACCATGACCCATTATGACCCATCATGACCCACAAATGACTCTCATAGTCGAAATCTCTCAAAAATGTGATTAAGCCCATTAGTTTTCACATGTCAAAAAACTGTTACATACAAAATTTCGTTATAATCCATCACGCCGTTCTTTAAATATAAATAGCTTGACCCAGACTCTTAATGACCCAATATGACCCATTAAATTTTTTTCTCGAACATGTAACCTAGCCCAATGTTTTTCTCGTGCCCAAAAACCATAGAATGCAATTTTTAGTCAAAATTGCGTGAGAAAATCTCTAGATAAAAATAGCATGACCCACAATGACCCCAAAAATGACCCACTAACCGAATTTTCTTGAACATGTTACCTAACCCAATGGTCTTCTTGTAATCCAAAACGATACAATATAAAATTTGGTCAAAATCGTTAGAGCGATTTTTTAGATAAAAATGGCTTGACCCATAATGACCCAAAAATGACCCATTAATCGAAATTTTTGGAACATGTGACCCAGCCCAATAGTTTTGTTGTGCCAAAAAACGATTGGATAGAAAATTTCCTTAAAATCGATCCAGCCGTTCTTTAGATATAAATAGCTTGATCTTGACCCATTATGACCCAAAATGACCCAATAATCGAATTTTCTCGAACATGTGACCTAGCCCAATGGTCTTCTCGTGCCCGAAAAAGGTAAAATCCAAATTTTTGCGAAAATCGTTAGAGCCGTTTTTGAGATAAAATTTACCCCCCCCCCCCCCCCCCCACACACACACACACAATTTTTGCTCGCATTATAGTATAAGATAAAACAACATTTTATCATTACTAATATCACTCTGATTTTTTTTTTTTTTTTTTTTTTTTTTTTTTTTTTTTTTTTTTTTTTTTTTTAGAATTTACCGTCGACCGCTCGCAATTGTTGCAGTGGATGTCAATAAATTTAAACATAAAATTTCTTTATTTTTTTAACCTTTTCGGGTCTGGTGTACTATTAATAGTACATGTCCTTAGTGGAGTATTATTTTGTGTTAAGGAACAATTTTTCTACTATTTACATATATAGTAATGCTACTATATATCTATGCATTTTCTTTATGATTTCATTTATACTTAGACATTTAGTAATAATAATAATTATCATTATTTACTTAATTCTCTTCGCGCCTTTTGCCATTCTTTTACTTTAAACATATACTTCACTCTTTAAAATTAAAATAAAAATTACTTTTCTGAAAGAATTATGTGTAATTAGGCGCAAAAAGTATTAGAAAGTTGTAATATCAGTTAAATCTTATTGTAATACAATATTTTCTAAACATCTCCAACATTTCTACAGTAGCCTATTGTCAAATGAATATTAATTGAATAGTACGCCAAACATCAACATTCTTTATGTTTCAGACAATGAAATGTACATTAAACACTAATTATTCTATTTGGATAATTAATGTTAATGTTATTAACGTAAAAGTAATTTTCTCAAAAAATTGAAAAAAAGATTAGAACCTGAAAGGGTTAATTTCAAAGAAAAAATGTTAAACATATTTAGGCTATAAATATTGTTGTAATAATAAAAAAAACCTTATTTCTCGAATGTAAAAAAAAAATAAGTTTGATTATTAAATTTCATTATTTACCTTTAAAGATTTTCTACAAGTTCAACTGTTCTATTCCACAATACACTCTGTATCCATTTTTGTGGATTTTTTTTAAATGTACCTGATATGAAACAGACATATAAAAGATTTACTTTCGGAAATATAAAAAGCATTTCATGTTTCTTGGTGTTTTCTTTCCAAAAAGTTTTAAAACTCTTGAGAGCTGCATTCGTTTTTATTTTTCCATGTTTATGCAGAGTGCTTGACACTTTTCGCAGGGGAAAAAAAAGTAAACCGTCTTCAACTTTTATGGCTTTTACTTTCAAATATTGCTCTGAAGTAAAAAACGTGACTTTACGAGTTGAAAAGAAACCTTCCTTTATTTGTAAAATGCAAAGTAAATAGAAAACCTTCTATGTCAACAAACGAACAGATATTTTAAGGGCTTTTTTGTTTGTTTCATTTTACTTCACGTGAAAAATAGAAGTAAATGGTGTAACATTTATAGAAAATTGTTCATGTAATTCTTGTGAAGAAATAGATTGCCGCAATATTTATATTATTAAGAATATTTATGTTTCTCGACTAGTGTACAATTAAATATATTTAGTTTTCGAAAAAATATGTAGTTTTTAAAATGTGCCGTTTAATAGGAAATAAACATTTTATTACATTTTTGGTAAAGTAGACATACTTTAGTTGTACAAACAACAGTAAAATGTATATAAAATAAACAAAATATATGTGGTCTCTAGTTTGTACCTATTTACATAATTTTTTTTTCTAAAAATCTTGATTTGGTTAGATAATTGCTTTTTTTTGGGAGGGGGGGGGGTTGAATCTCGATTCAGTTTGACTTAAATTGGAATTTTCAGGTTCTTGCCGAGTTGCATTTCAAGTACTAGTTTTCAATTCTGGTCAGTGGATGGGGACGGAAAATATTTTGTCTTTCTTGAACAGATTTTTATTTCCTAATTTTTTTATTTTACTTTTTTTTGGGGGGGGGGGATTGGATTGGGTTTCAGGTTATTCGGATCGGGTTTGAGAAAGACTTCTATTGGAATTTCCATGATCTGGTCAATACATATCGACATAAATTGTTCTTTCTTTTCTAAAATCTTGATTTGATTAAATATATATATATATATTTTTTTTGGGGGGGGGATTGAATCTGGTTTCGGATTGACTTCAAATGGAATTTTCAGGTTCTTGTTGAGTTGCATTTCAAGTATATTATTTTGTCGCAGATAAATTGGATTACAATTGGATTTTTTTTTTTGGGGGGGGGGGGTAGTGTTTGAATTGGGTTTAGGATAGATTTCAATTGAAATTCTTGTCAGTGTATGTGGACAGAAATTATTTGGTCTTTCTTGGACAGACTTGTGTTTCCATTGTTTTTTTCCTTTTCGGGTTTGGATTAGGTTTCATGTTAACTTTCAGACTCTTGTCAGTATCGGCAGAAATAATTTTCTCTTTTTCGGATTAGGTTAAGGTTCGATGGAAATTTTTTTCAGGTTTCAATCAGGTTCAATTCAAATGGAATTTTCAAGTTCTGGTGAGGTTGCGCTTTAAGAGCCCACAATAGTCACAGAAAAAGTACGCAAAAAGACCCGGATGACCATGTAAAGTCTATGGGAGCATTCTTTTCTAATATCTCGTTCAAATTTTAATATTTTGACATGATTTTTTTTGCATAAAATAGTTCAGGACGATCCACAACCGGGCTAGTTTTCACTTTTTCGATTTTGGTTATATATTTTTTATATTATGATAGTTTCAGTTTCAGAACCGGTTTAAACCGGTTTTGAAAATTAAAATAATTTTTTAAAAAAAATCTAAAACCAAAATCGAAAAAGTAAAAACTAGCCCGGTTGTGGATCGTTCTGAACTATTTTATGCAAAAAAAATCATGTCAAAATATTAAAATTTGAACGAGATATTAGAAAAGAATGCTCCCATAGACTTTACATGGTCATCCGGGTCTTTTTGTGTAGTTTTCCTGTGACTATTGTGGGCTCTTAATGGAAAATATTTTGTCCTGTATAGATACTGGGCTCCGGTTATATGGAATTTCCTTTTTCAGGTTCAGATTAGGTTTAAGATAGACTAATTGGAATTTCCAGATTTCTGATCATGCATATCTATGGAAATTAAGTTTTCTTTCCCGAATCGAGATATGGTTGGATAGTTTTTTTTTTTTTTGGGGGGGGGGGGTAGAATCTGGTTTCGGTTTGACTTCAAATGTAATTTTCAGGTTCTTGTTCAGTTGCATTTCAACGTATTTTATTTTACAGCAGATAGATTGAGTTACTCTTGGAGGGATTTTTTTCTTTCTGGTTTTGGATTGTATAGGATAGATTTCAATAGGAATTTTTCGATTCTGGTCAATGTATGTCAATGGAAATTATTTTGTCTTTCTTGGACAAATTTATCTTTCCATTAAATTTTTGTTGGTTTAGAATGGGTTTCAGGATAACTTGTAGGTTCTTGTTGGCAGACTTGTATAAAACCAAAAACTTTCTGCAAATTAATTTAATGTTGGGTGTAATTCGCATTTTTTGCACAATTCATGGTCATCATTCGTGTTTTTTATGAGATTTATGAACGTAATTTGCATTTTTGAGCAATTTATGGACATAATTTGCAATTTTTATGCGATTAATGAATGTAATTTACATTTTACATGATTTATGGACGTAATTTGCTATTTTTATGCAATTCATAGACATAATTTACATTTTTTTCAGCTTTCTGTCGACGAAATTTGTGTTTTTTGATCAATTTATTGACATTATTTGTGTTTTTATAGGATTTATGAATGTAATTCGCTTTTTTTACACAACTATTTTTTAATATATATTTATTTATAATTTAGTAATTTGCATTTTTTGTAATTTATGAACGTTATTAGTGTTTTTTTGCACGCTTCATGGAAGTTATTCGCATTTTTTGAGTGATTTATGAATGTAATTCATGTTTTTATGCGTTTCATGGACGTAATTTGTGTTTTTTGAGCGATATGTAATTCGCGTTTTTTATGCAATTCATGAATGCAAAACACTATTCGCTATTTTTATGCGATTTATAGACGTAATTTGCGTTTCAGCTTTCTGCTGCCAAAATTCGTGTTTTTTGAGCGATTTATGAACATAATTCCTGTTTTACTACACGATTCATAGACATAATTTGTGTTTCTCATACAATTTCTGAACGTAATTCTCACTTTTTTAAACAATTTATGGACGTAATTCACGTTTTGACGATTTTTGTGGCGTTTTTTATGCTATTCATGGACATAATTCGCGATTTTTATGCGATTAATGAATGTAATTTACATTTTACATGATTCATGGATGTAATTTGCTATATTTATGCAATTCGTAGACATAATTTTCATTTTTTGAGCTTTCTGTCGACGAAATTTGTGTTTTTGATCGATTTATTGATGTTATTTGTGATTTTATAGGATTTATGAATGTAATTCGCTTTTTTTACCAATTGTTGGACTTAATTCGCATTTTTTGTAATTTATGAATGTTATTAGTATTTTTTTGCATGATTCATGGAAGTGATTCGCATTTTATGAGTGATTTATGAACGTAATTTGCATTTCAGCTTTCTGCTGCCAAAATTAGTGTTTTTTGAGTGATTTATGAACATAATTCCCGATTTACTACACGATTCATAGACATAATTTGTGTTTTTCATACAATTTCTGAACATAATTCTCACTTTTTTAAACAATTCATGGACGTAATTCACGTTTTGAGCAATTTGTGGACCCAATTTACGTTTTTTATGCAATTCGCTTTTTTTAGCGATTCATGGACATAATTTGAGATTTTTATGCGATTAATGAATGTAATATACATTTTACATGATTTATGGACGTAATTTGCTATACTTATGCTATTCATAGACATAATTTGCATCTTTTGAGCTTTCTATCAACGAAATTTGTGTTTTTTGATCGATTTATTGACGTTATTTGTGTTTTTATAGGATTTATGAATGTAATTCGCTTTTTTTACCAATTCTTGGACGTAATTCACATTTTTTGCAATTTATGAACGTTATTCGTGTTTTTTTTTTGCACAATTCATGGAAGTGATTCGCATTTTTTGAGTGATTTATAAACATAATTCACGTTTTTATGCAATTCAAGGATGTAATTTGCGTTTTCTGAGCGATTCATGAACATAATTCACATTTTTTATGCACTTCATGAACGCAATTCGGTATTATTATGCGTTTTATAGAGGTAATTTCAGTTTCAGATTTCTGCCACCAAAATTCGTGTTTTTTGAGCGATTTATAAACATAATTCATGTTTTACTACACGATTCATAGACGTAATTTGCGTTTTTCATACAATTTATGAATGTAATTCTCGCTTTTTTACATGATTCATGGACGTAATTCACATTTTAAGCAATTTGTGGACGTAATTCCCATTTTTTATGCAATTTGCTTTTTTTTTAGCGATTCTTGGATGTAGTTCACATTTTTTATGCGATTCATGCATGTAATTCACATTTTTTATGCGATTCATGCATGGAATTCGTATTTTTTATGCGATTCATGCATTGAAATAATGTTTTTATTGCGGTCTTTGGATGAAATTAACGTTTTTCGCCTGGTATTTTGTCGAAATGTTGGGTTTTTTTACACGATTCTTTGTTGAGATACACTTTTTTTTACGCAATTCTTTGTCGAAATAAATAAATAAAAATTGTTTCTTCATAAAATTTTCTGCACATGGCGTGTGTCTATATTATACAACTCTGCTTGTCAGAATTTTTTTTTTTTTTTTTTTTTTTTTTTTTTCAGATTGAATTAAGGTTTGCTAACCCATAGACTAATTGGAATTTCCAGATTTCTGACCACACGTATCTATGGAAATTAAGTTTTCTTTCCCAAATCGAGATATGGTTGGATTTTTTTTTTTTTTTTTTTTTTTTTTTTTTTTTTTGGGGGGGGGGGGGGGTTGAATCTGGTTTCGGTTTGATTTCAAATGTAATTTTCAGGTTCTTGTTCAGTTGCATTTCAATGTATTTTATTTTGCAGCAGATAGATTGAGTTACTCTTGGAGGGATTTTTTTCTTTCTGGTTTTGGAGTGTATAGGATAGATTTCAATAGGAATTTTTCGATTCTGGTCAATGTATGTCAATGGAAATTATTTTGTCTTTCTTGGACAAATTTATCTTTCCATTAAATTTTTGTTGGTTTAGAATGGGTTTCAGGATAACTTGTAGGTTCTTGTTGGCAGACTTGTATAAAACAAAAAACTTTCTGCAAATTAATTTAATGTTGGGTGTAATTCACATTTTTTTTGCAATTCATGGTCATCATTCGTGTTTTTTATGCGATTTATGAATGTAATTTGCATTTTTGAGCAATTTATGGACATAATTCGCAATTTTTATGCGATTAATGAATGTAATTTACATTTTACATGGTTTATGGACGTAATTTGCTATTTTTATGCAATTCATAGACATAATTTACGTTTTTTTCAGCTTTCTGTCGACGAAATTTGTGTTTTTTGATCAATTTATTGACGTTATTTGTGTTTTTATAGGATTTATGAATGCAATTTGCTTTTTTACACAACTCTTGGACGTAATTCGCATTTTTTGCAATTTATGAATGTTATTCGTGTTTTTTTACATGATTCATGGAAGTGATTCACATTTTTTTAGTGATTTATGAACATAATTCACATTTTTATGCAATTCATGGACGTAATTTGCATTTTTTGAGTGATTCATGAATGTAATTCGCGTTTTTTATGCAAATCATGAATGCAAAACGCTATTCCCTATTTTTATGCAATTTATAGACGTAATTTGCATTTTAGCTTTCTGCTGCCAAAATTCGTATTTTTTGAGCGATTTATGAACATAATTCCCGTTTTACAACACGATTCATAGGCATAATTTGTGTTTTTCATACAATTTCTGAACGTAATTCTCACTTTTTTAAACAATTCATGGACGTAATTCATGTTTTGAGCGATTTGTGGACCCAATTCATGTTTTTTATGCAATTCGCTTTTTTTGCGCGATTCATGGACATAATTCGTGATTTTTATGCGATTAATGAATGTAATTTACATTTTACATGATTTATGGACGTAATTTGCTAAACTTATGCGATTCATAGACATAATTTGCATCTTTTGAGCTTTCCATCGACGAAATTTGCATTTTTTGATCGATTTATTGACGTTATTTGTGTTTTTATAGGATTTATGAATGTAATTTGCTTTTTTTTTACCAATTCTTGGACGTAATTCGCATTTTTTGTAATTTATGAACGTTCTTAGTGTTTTTTTGCACGATTCATGGAAGTGATTCGCATTTTTTGAGTGATTTATGAATGTAATTCACGTTGTTATGCGTTTCATGAACGTAATTTGTGTTTTTTGAGCGATTCATGAATGTAATTCGCGTTTTTATGCAAATCATGAATGCAAAACACTATTTGCTATTTTTATGCGATTTATAGACGTAATTTGCGTTTCAGCTTTCTGCTGCCAAAATTAGTGTTTTTTGAGTGATTTATGAACATAATTCCCATTTTACTACACAATTCATAGGCATAATTTGTGTTTTCATACAATTTCTGAACGTAATTCTCACTTTTTTAAACAATTCATGGACGTAATTGACGTTTTGAGCGATTTGTGGACCCAATTCGCGTTTTTTATGCGATTCATGGACATAATTCGCGATTTTTATGCGATTAATGTATGTAATTTACATTTTACATGATATATGGATGTAATTTGCTATATTTATGCGATTTGTAGACATAATTTTCATTTTTTGAGCTTTCTGATGACGAAATTTGCATTTTTTGATCAATTTATTGACGTTATTTGTGATTTTATAGGATTTATGAATGTAATTCGCTTTTTTTACCAATTGCTGGACCTAATTCGCATTTTTTGTAATTTATGAATGTTATTAGTAGGGGAGAGTGGGGATACTTGAGCCACCCCTATTATCTCTACAGTTGATTAATTTTTCTTTCTAAAACTGCCAATATGATAACATATTTATAGTTCTGAACATGTAAAAAAGAAATCACACATCTTGGTACCATTTTGAAAGTATAGTGATTAATAGTTGTCTTTTCCCTATCTGAAAAAAATATTTGGGTGCATGTTTTTTTTGTTTTTTTGTAATCAAAGTTTTGTTTAAAGTTGCAACTATATACACACATTCAATAAGCATAATTTCAATTGTATTTTGAGTCTAAAATAGTTCTAATTGCTGCATGCTTTATTTAGTAAAACTCTGGGAAACAAAAATAGTGATAGTGGGGATACTTGAGCCAATGAGAGTGGGGATACTTGAGCCATGTCTTAACCATCCTCACTAGAACTTAAACATGGGTGAAACAAACAAAAAATAAAATTCCATCCTTATATTCACTAATAGATATTTTTCTGGAGAAAAGGGAGAATAATTTTTCATTTTATTTTTTTTTCTTAAAAAAATAAAGACCTAAAAATGTTTAAAAATGCATATTTTTTTAAATGAAAATGTCTATTTTATTTTTCGATTTGTTCGATTTGACAAACGACCAAAATTCGAACAAAATAGTCTGTCTAGATAAATGTAAACATAGTTTTCAATTTAATTTTCATTAAATGAAAATAAACGGTTTTACAGGCTATAATCTCTAATACTTTAATTAGTTAGGTCCAACATAATAAAATATTTATTTTTTAATATAACATATTAAGATTAGTATTTTATATTGAAATCGTAACCTCTGTTGCTGTAACTTTTTTTTTAACTAAGAAAATTGAAGAAAAATTGGTAAAAAGAGCGCACAAAAACAAGAAAAGCAACAAAAATCCCAGTTCAAACTTACCTACATGGAGCCAAAGAGGAAGACAAAATCTTTTCCTGTGAAATCAAAAAAGTGTTTGAAATAGTAGAATGATACATCTGGCTTAAATTCCGACAGCTACTAAACTAAAAGCATGAGTTCGACAATATCATTAGAGGAAAATTCTGTCAATGATGGTGATGATGTGAAAGAAAACTTTCTATTGATGGTTGGTTACTAATAAAATATGCCAGAAAGAAAACTGTAAAAATATTTGTTGGATAAGTGCTTAATATTTTGAAAATGAAATTTGCAAGAAGAATTGC
The DNA here is from genome assembly GCA_964019185.1 of Maratus speculifer. Classification (NCBI taxonomy): domain Eukaryota; kingdom Metazoa; phylum Arthropoda; class Arachnida; order Araneae; family Salticidae; genus Maratus; species Maratus speculifer. The sequence goes on along the minus strand of OZ025290.1, from coordinate 427,753,077 downwards.
AGATTCCAAATTTAAATGGCTCTGAACTGAGGATGTTTCTACCGTCGTTATAACTGAGGTTCAAATTATCCTTCGACAACCAGTTTTAACGACAAAAAATGATCGTATTACTAGCTTTGTTTTCTTAATTGGTTTTGAAACACTTTACGTTTCATAATTTATCATTCTGTAAAATATTTGTGCAAAAATAAAGCGAAAAAAATTACTTTTGTAGGTATTTTTCCGTAGTGGCTCAAGTATCCCTTCACTATGGCTCAAGTATCCCCGCCATGGGGATACTTGAGCCATGATGTAAAACAAAAAATAAACATTTATTATGCATAGAAAAATAGTTCAAAATTTATTGAAAATGGTTTTTAGTTGAAGGAAAAATATCAAATTTTCATTTTCAATATTTTATTTTATTCTAAAAAAATATAAAAAATTTAAAAAAAATAAAATTCAAAAAATGGCTCAAGTATCCCCATCTTCCCCTATTTTTTTGCACGATTCATGGAAGTGATTTGCATTTTGAGTGATTTATGAACGTAATTTGCGTTTCAGCTTTCTGCTGCCAAAATTCGTGTTATTTAAGCAATTTATGAACATAATTCCCATTTTACTACACGATTCATAGACATAATTTGTGTTTTTCACACAATTTCTGAACGTAATTCTCACTTTTTTAAACAATTCATGGAAGTAATTCGCATTTTTTGAGTTATTTATGAACGTAATTCACGTTTTTATGCAATTCATAGACGTAATTTGCATTTTTTGAGTGATTCATGAACGTAATTCACATTTTTTATGCAATTCATGAATGCAAGTCGCTATTTTCATGCGTTTTATAGAGGTAATTTCTGTTTCAGCTTTTTGCCGCCAAAATTCGTGTTTTTTGAGCGATTTATGAACATAATTTATGTTTTACTACACGATTCATAGACGTAATTTGCATTTTTCATACAATTTATGAATATAATTCTCGCTTTTTTACATGATTCATGGACGTAATTCACATTTTAAACAATTTGTGGAGGTAATTCCCATTTTTTATGCAATTTGCTTTTTTTTTTTTTTTTTTTTTTTTTTTTTTTTTTTAGCGATTCATGGATGTAGTTCACAAAACCACCCCCTTGGCTGTGCCACTCACAACAAAATCTTATGTTGGTGCAAGGAGTAATTTATTCATAGACATGAGAAAAAAGTTTTTGACAACAAACCAAAAAAAAGTTCAATACAGGATTTTTACCTGGCATTCTCATAAAATTTTGAATATATTCTGCCTCCCCCCTCTAATTCATAAGTTTTCATACATTCTATATTATATTCCATATTAAGAAGGTGCCACTTGTCTAGTTTTGATTTGAATCAGAACGCGTTATTAGCATTTTTCATTCAGGTAGAATTTATTTATTTAGAATAGAATTGATAAAGAAAATGCACAAATTGAAAAACATCGAACAGACATGATAGAATCATTACGTAATTTTCATGGTTTTAATAATCCACATGGATGTTTCTTGTTATGCCAATTCAATCTTGCAATGTCTTAATATACAATGAATAAAGTCTGCAATAAAGTTAACCAGAGAATCTTGCAATAGATTTTTGCCGTCGCTTATTCAAATTTACTTAAGAGGAATCGAGTTAATGAAATGTTGTATAAATGTTACTTGTTAGCTTTATAGATTACTAGGTACTACAAGGTTATCCCGTCGACCAAAAAATTATCGCCAAACTATAAGATTAAATTCCAATAATGGATGATTGTGAATGTCACATTCAATGACATTAAATACAATTTGTATATTTAAAATGTCATTGATTTTTATTTCGACTTTTTATTAATATTTTACTAATTATTTGTTTTTTCATTATTTAAAATAAAAAAATATGTGATTATGTATAATTTGGCGAAATTGGTCGACGGAATAACAGTAGTAGCGATTACTAAAATATTTCAAATTGAAATAATTTATGAAACTGAAAATGTTTTAGCCAACATTTCACTTAAGTTTAAAACAAGCAATATATAGAAATTGTAAAGTCCCTCAAGTGTGTGTAACTTGGGACCAAACATTGCACAAATATAATGTGCTCATCTTTTGTTTACATTTTTAAAAAGAGTAATTTAAATGTAATAATGTACTAGAAATCATAATGAATGCTTATAATAGAGTATAATACAGTCAACTCTGTGAAATTCACAAAATGTATTATGTGCAAAACATGTTAAAATGCAAACATTGAAAAGTGTTTTAACACTTAAACTCAAAGATAAGAGATATGCAATAATTTTATTTTCATGAAATGACAAATTTTAATAAAATAAACTGGGATTTAAGAAAATTCATGTATTTTGTACCCTGTATTTAAAAACAATACTTTAAGCAAGCCAGTAAGTTTCCGTTTATTAATTATGATTAATGCAAACCTATTCTTTGCTCAAGCAGCGAAAAAATTAAAAAAATAAACAATTTTACCCCTATATATTTTTTGTTTATCAAATAATACACATAAAAAGTTCCTTGGCGAAGGAGAGTAAACTGCATTTCACCCAAAATTACTGACAACAAAACAAAACAAAACAAAATGCAGTCCAGATTTTTAACTGGCATTCTCGTAAAATTTTGAATATATCCTGCCTCCACACTGTAATCCATAAGTCTTCAAAAATAGAAGCAAATAACTTTATTGCAAAGTTACACATTCTGTATTAATTAATAATCCATTGCAAGATTCTCCGGTTAACTTTATTGCAGAGCTTATTCGTTGTATATTGACATTGCGAGATTCAATTGGCGTAACAAGAAACAACATGTGGATTATTAAAACCTGAAAATTACTTAATGATTCTATCTTGTCTGGTTTATATTTTTTAATTCGTGCATTTTCTATATCAATTTAATGGACATTATGTAAGAATATTACTACCTGAATGAAAAATGCTCCGTGTAACTTGCCGCGTTCGGGTTCGGATTCAAAACAAAACCAGACAAGTAGCGCCACCACGCGTATGAATACATACCTTTCCAAGAGCAAATAATTTAAAATAATTTTTGTTTGAAAACTTTAAAGAAAAATATGTAAGTCGAAATTATATTGAATTTGTATAATTAAAAAATATTTTCCTATTTTAAAAAAGGATTCAAAATATTTTTTCCACAAAATGCAGAAATATGCGATGTAAGAAACGTAATATTTTCTTCTTACGAAAAATAAAGGCAAAATAAATAGAAATTTGATTTAGTATATATTTATTGAATGTTTTAAAGCACATGATAAGATGTTTTTGTAGTTTAAAAAACATTTATTGCTTCGATGCGGGTGTTTTAACTGTCACCATAACTACTTTTGACTTTTTGCAGTGTCTTCGTCTGCTAACCCATAGAATAACATGTAATCCGCGAGCTAATATAGTCCAATTTTCCAAGACCAATATATAACAAACAAGAGTTTTCCTAGAAACAAGGCAAGTCTTATTACCTCTATCTTAAAGAGATTCATATTATATATAAGTTTTAATAAAATCTCCCAGCCCGTTTTCTAGATCTCATTATCAGGAACAAACACCATCGATTACAGTTTTGAAATGGTTATCGAGATCTAAAAATATACGGCACGTAGAAATGTAAAAATTATAGCATAGGATTAGACTTTGAATATAAGACTATATTAAAAAAATTGGACCATTCTGACCAATATTTGCTGAGTTATTAGAAGGCGGCTTTTCCGATTTTCTTTGATGTTGAGTTAGCTGTATATATGAAGTTCCGCAACCCTTATGACGATGGTAGGTTTTGACGATGGTAGGTTTAAAGCTGCGTCACTTGAAGGCTGCCGCCTTCTATGATAAACTATTTATTTGGAAATGATTCATTTAACAATAAAAGCTTTTGTATCTGTGAGTTCTAAAGGCAGTGGAAATTTATATTTTACATAGATGTAATAAAATCTGTATGCGCGATAAAATATGTATTTTTGAAATGTATTTAAATCGATTCTGATACGACATTTCAGAGGTACTTGAAAAAGCATTTTTCCAGATAGAAATAAATTTTACGTGAGATCACTGATAAATCTTCTTTGACTTTACTTATTGAACATAAATATTGCATTTTCTAAACGTAATGAAAATAAATCTAAATATGGCATTAATATTTTCTGCTTGTTTATTCATTTAAATTTCTTTAACCCATTCGTGACGAGAGCGTTTTACGAAATTATTCATGTATAAAAAACATTTCATATTTATTTACTTAGAAGGTGTCACAAATAAAAATTAAATTAAAGAGTTGACATGTTTCGGTTCATTAATAAGAACCGTATTCATAACATATAAAATCAGTAGAAAATTAAAATGACACTGGATATAAATATAATTTAAAAATCAAAACAAAACATTGCGCCCGCTATGATCGTGAATATATCCATTGCCAACGCGGCATATAAATATAATAAATTTTGGTCATCTATTAAAATTAAAATGTATAAAATTAAAATTAAAAAAGTAGAAAAACTAAATGACTCTGGATATAAAGGTAATTTAAAACCCCCAAAACATAAAATATTGCACCCTCTATGATCGTGAATAGCCAATGCCATCGCGGTTCCTCCTATTAGACTCATCCTTTAAATATTTATTAAGTAATTCTAACCACAAACTCGGAATGCCATAAGAATAAGAATCATTACAAACTCTATCCCTCCTCAAAGGTTAGAATTACTTAATAAATATTTAAAGGATGAGTCTAATAGGAGGAACCGCGATGGCATTGGCTTTTCACGATCATAGAGGGTGCAATATTTTATGTTTTGGGGGTTTTAAATTAGCTTTATATTCCAGAGTCATTTAGTTTTTCTACTTTTTTAATTTTAATTTTATACATTTTAATTTTAATATATGATCAAAATTTATTATATTTATATGCCGCGTTGGCAATGGCTATATTCACGATCATAGTGGGTGCAATGTTTTGTTTTGATTTTTAAATTATATTTATATCCAGTGTCATTTTAATTTTCTACTGATTTTATATGTTATGAATACGGTTCTTATTAATGAACGGAAACATGTCAACTCTTTAATTTAATTTTTATTTGTGACACCTTCTAAGTAAATAAATATGAAATGTTTTTTATACGTGAATTAAAAAAGGTGAAGTGATTTTGTTTTAGTTTTTGAAAAAAACGAAAGCTTACAAAAGTTTTAACATTGAAATTATTCATGTTTCGTCACTGGTTTTAAAAAAGAGAAATTTGTGCCTTATTAAATCGAGAAAATGTCCCGTTTGAATAAGGCAAATTTTACAATAAAATTTTACTGGTGGGATCAAGGATTCTTAAACCTTTTTGTGGCACGCATATGTGTCGCTCGAGTTAAAATATGATATATGTATTTCTGTTTTGTTAGTTAATCTGTTCCCAAGAACCTCAACAAATCATTTTTTATCAAGAGCACGCCTTGATTCTTGACTAATTCCACAGTTTTATATCATTTTAATTTTTTTTAAACGAGTGTGTGCAAAATTACTTGTGGCGGTGTCCGCAAATTTTTATAAAATGACCCAAATCTACATGTTTGTGTTTTTAAAAACTTATCTACTTCTTTTAACGTCTGTGATCCTTCAGCTTTTCTTCTTTGGTTGAAACCCTTTAGTGGAAAGCAGGTTCAAAGATTCTAACCCACGTCTTGAATATCCGAGTCCCTAGCTGAAACTACGTTGGAGGGAAGGGGGGGGGGGATGAAATCAAATATTTGTACAGGACAAGTTTAAAAGAATTTTTTTTTTAAAATAAAAGACACCGAAAATATTATACTATTTTTATGTGTGCAGTTATAGCATTACCATAATTTCTTTACCTATTATAATAGATTTAAATTAATATCTTAATTGTAACTGTATATTTTTTTACTAACTGTAAATTTATAATTTTTCTCTATATTTTTTTTCATTTTCATCATAAGAAATTTATCTACATTTATAATTTTTTCAATGAATCTTAATAACATAAGATATCTCAATATCAAAGACTGGGAGTTATGTTGTCATCCACTAGGTAACCCTTCAATGCTCTTGTACTATTCAGCAGTGTTCTTTGATTTACAAATACAGTCGAGTCTCTCTACAACGAAACTCCATTCATCGAATTTCTCTATATAACGAATTTTTAGTAGGAACGGTCCCCTTTTCGCATGATTACATTAAAAACAGTTTCTATATAGCGAAATATTTATCTCCATATAACGAATTTTTTCATAAATTGGTCATAAAAACAGTTTTAAAAAGCTTCGAAATCATAGGGAATAAATTTTCAATCACTTATTTTTGATTTATCGTCAGTGCTGAGTTTTTTCATTTATATTACTTCTCTCCTTGTTCTTTAAATCCAACGAATTCATCCCACCTCCCACACACCTTTCCACATCTTTCTCAAAACAGTGTCAATTGGATTGATACACATGTAAAAGAGAAATCAATGAGAGGCACATAAGAGATGCCTTCAAATGGAGGAAAATGTTAACTACAATTTTTTATTCCTTCGTAAAATTTGACCATTTTTTTGAGAGCGTAACAATTAAAAAAAAAAAAAATAACAGATTTCTTTATCTGAAATTAATGCAGGGTCTTCCTTATTTGATTTTCATTAATCTTTCAAATAAATGTCTGCTATCTTTTTTGAAACATCTTAAATAATTAAGAAATAAAATGTTAGGTTAATATTTACTTTTAAACACTTCAAATTCTTAATTCAAAAGATCAAAAAATAATATTTGTTCAAATTTCACACATTAAATATGATTTTTAACATCATTCTCTATACATCGAATTTCTCTATATAACGAATTTTTTACTGGAACGGCGGATTCCGTTATACAGAGACTCGACTGTAGTTTAATGTAAAAGTTATCGCTCTACGTTGCTTATTAATACGCACGGATGTTCCGAAATTAGTTGAAACGGATTGTGAAAGATTTACGTTTTTGCTAAATGAATTTCGATGACAGTTACACAGTTTATTTCATAATATTTCAAGATTTTTTTCAATATTTATCACATCCTTGAAATATTTTAGTGAGAATTTTCAATGGTTTAGTAAAGAAAATTGAAGGATATATGCTATATACCAGGGCTGTCCAAACCGGCACCCGCTGGCGCCATGTCGCCCTTTGTAGGTATTCTTGGCGCCCTTCCTAATGCTTCCTGTTACTGACTTAAAAGAAATTATATTTAAAAAATAATTAAAAGTTTTAAATCATGATTATTTGCATGACTTATGCATTGTATATAGCATCAAGATTTCTGGACCTTTTTTTCTGCAAAATGTTTGGGATAATCCCCTTTAAGTGAAATATAACTGTCAATTAATTGTATTCAGAAATTTTTGAAATTCTTACTTGGGTATGACTATCCCTATGCTATTTATGTGCATTTGTATACCACGTGTTATTCTTTCCGAATGTTTCTCCTTACTAGCTTCATTTAAAAATGCAACCTCCACCCACTCTTTTAGGCGCGTTCGTAATTGTGTAAATACGTAGCATCTACAGTCGTCGTTCAGTCCGTCCGTCTGTCTATCCGCATATAACAACGTAAAAACTACCCAACCGATTAGTTTGAAATTTAAAATACATAATTATTACATCATTTTCTCGAATCATTTCAAATTTTATGAAAATCGAAAGCATAGATCAATTACATGGGCAATAAAAATTACTCCGTTACATTACGGTCAATGAGGAAAAAGTTTCAAATGCATTTTAGTCGTTTGAAATTTAAAACATAGAATTATTACATATTTTTGTCGAGTCATTTCAAATTTTATGAAAATTGGATGCATAGATGAATTACAGAGACAATCAAAAATATTCCGTTACATGGCCGTCAATGGGAAAAAAAGGTTCAAGTGCATTTTAATGGTGTTACACTCATTCGAACATAATAAAATTGACATGCACCTATGGAGTATATATACTAAAATATACATTCTGTACAATCTGTGATACAAAGAATATTTATTGTTAAATTACAGAGGCACTCAAAAGTACTCCACTACATCATGATATAGTGCGAAACACTGTTTGTGGCGTGCTTTAATTACATTAAACTATTTCAGATTTTATGAATATGATACACGTTGCTAAGGTTTAATAAAAATTACTTCTAGTATATTTACAGGAACACAAAGATTTCGACAACTATAATGTATCCGAAGTACTGTCTACTATATCAGGAAGGTTTGAATTTTTTTAACTTCGTTATCGTATGAACACACCTCATTTGCTACGCTTCACGTGCAATTTCCAACTTGTTTTTATTTATTTACATGTTTTACTACACTGCTGGCCACACAAAGTGCAATACCAAGAAAGAACTGAGATATCACAAGGAAATTTACATGGCAGATAGCATGTTGTACAGGATCAAACGATCAAAATTACAGGCTCTTGTGACGTGTGGATGATGACAAAATCAGTAGTTAGTGTAGCTGCCATTGTTGGCCATAACCACTGCCACACTCTTCGGCATAGAATCAAAGAATCTTTGAACGTCTCCTAGGGCTACAGCAGTCCATGCGGCTTCAACATATTGCCAAAGTTGATCTGGTGTAGTAGCGAGTTGTGTATTCCAGGCCAGTCGTTGTGCAAGCGCGGACAGCACGTTTTTGATTAGCGATAGATCGCTAGAACTAGCAGGCCAAGAAAACATTTCAATCTGATGTGTATAGAAGAACACATGAACACTTCGTGAAACGTGTGGCCGCGCGTTATCCTGCTGGGATATAATTGATGGCAAGCGCTAAATGTATGGCAGGACTACGGGCTCTAACACATCAGATATGTAGCGCTGGGTGTTCAGTGTACCGGAAATGTGCACTAGCGAATTGTCGTAGTGAAATCCAATGCCACCCCAAACCATGATACCGGGTGCAGGACCAGTGTGATGATGCATAACGCAACAGTTCAGCAGCCTCTCAACCCAGTGTCTCCAAACTCGAATCCGACCATCGCTATGTTGCAGACAGAAGCGGAACTCGTCAATAAACACCATCTCATTCCATTTTGTCCATGCTCACGTTCCTCGCACCGTTGGCGGCGCAAACGCCTGTGATTTCCAGCCTAGGGTAAACGGAGCAATGAACGCCTTGCGGACATTCCATTATGATGCAAATGGTATCGAATGGTTCGAATGGACACCGAATGATGCGTAGCAGATTAAATCTGTTGCGCTATTGTTCATGATGTGTCTGCGCGACCCATCACGGCCATGCGCACAAACAGCCTGTCATCACAGGCAGTGATGAAACGGCGTGGGTGCGATCGGCCCCATTTGGTCCTCGTTCTCTCCTGGATCCAGTGATTACAGATCCGCATCATAGTCGCTTGCTTTCGTCCTTTACGTTGACCAATTTTCCCTACAGGATAATCTGCAATATTTATATGCTACTATTCTTCCTTGGTAGAATTCAGAAACTTAGTCAAAAGACGTTCGATATCTTCCACAACGTATAGGTAAACAGCTTACTCCAAAAAAAATTGTCGTACTTCAAATCACCAATCTGTTATCCCCTTATATAGCGCTTGCGAGTGGCGCTAAGGTCACCCGTTATGTGCGTCTGCGCTGTGATGCTTTTGATTTGCATATTTCATCATTACAAACCGCATAGTGTAAATTTCACACGACTTCCTTGCTTCCTTCAGGGTGTTGCATTTTGTGTGGCCAGCACAGGTCTGCTAAAGACAAAGGGCATATACTAAAAAATATATGCAATAGTTATGGAAATTGAACAGAGTTTCTTAAAAAGTTTAGACGTCATACAGCATACACCTACCCCTACATCCATGAGAGCTCTACAATCAGGTTATTGCGATTATGATGTTATATGTAACAATCGAAATATATATAAAATGGAAAGAGGAATTTTCCGATTCTTAATTTACCGATTCTTTTGACTTCTGCTGAATATATTTATAATGGTGTATATATTGTTATGTTATTGTTATGAAAATATGTTGGCATAAAAGATATTGCTCTACGTTTCTCAGTTAAATAACTAAGCGGAAAGTTCTATATCAGATGGAAACAATTTTGTAAGATGTGATTTTAAAAAAGATTTCGATGAACTATTTTTGATGGGATTTAAACTGTTAATTAGATAATTTTTAGTGTAGTTTTTGTGACTTCTTTCCCCTTTAAAATATTCTGATTTCTATGGAACCTGATAGATTATTTATATTTTCAATACAAATAGTCTCGTAAAAACACATAATATTTCCTTGGAGTTGCTTGGTTATTAGGTAGCATTTCTATAGAATTATGGATTTAAGTACTAGAATCAACTGAATCCAATTATGAAGGATTAGTCTTTTCAATAGGTCTAATAAACGGATTCTCATGAGACTTGCATCAATTTTTCATGAACTTTATTAAAATGTTACATATTGTTTTATAGTTGTTTACCGAAATGATCAATAAAAAAGGTCTCAACAGCCCAAATATTGTGTGAGTTAGTAGAAGATATAGTAGTGTAATGAAGTTCATATTGGTTACATTCCAGATAAATGTTCATATTGCTTTAAAATGCATGATTAAATGCACAGATAATAATTCCTTATATTCAAGATTTGTTTTAAAACACCGATCAGCGTTGCTTGCGAAGGTAGCTGTGTAGAGCATAAAATTATTTGATATCTTAATCACGCTTTTAGATAACAATACTTATTTTTTGTTCAGAATTTATTTATAACATATATTATGAACTCTAAATACACGAAGTCACCCTTTTCATAAAAGTATTACTCTTTTATCCTCTACTTTAGAAAAAGCGACTTTAATATTTATATTTAGCTACTCGTGTGGAACATTTGAAAGAGAAGGATTTTCTCTATTGCCAGATGGAAATATGCTAAACGGAAACGTTTCAAAAAGAACAATTTTTTATATTTATTGAAAGTAAAAAAAAAAAAAAAAATCTGATAGTTTCCTATTTATAGATTACAGAAAGTTAGAAGCAATGGGTTTCTATCGAAAGGAATTTGACCTTTTTGATTAAAAACTGAAAAATTAAGAATTTCATTAAAAAAATTTAATTTGACAAAAGAAAACGACTGAATTTAAGACAGAAGAAAGTTTTTATATAGACATATTTTTATAAACAAAATTTTGTATGAATTTTTTAATTAACGGAATAAAGATATAAAATATTTTATGAATTTAATAAATTAATTTATTCAGATTCATTATCAACTATTTTTTTAATTAGAATGATAAGCTAGACACAAAAATTTTTTGGCTTAAAAAAACTTTTAATGAAACTCATATTATTTAAAACACAAAGACTTCAGTTTTGATACTTCTCGTATTTTAACATATTTTTCATTTAATCAGATTATGTTATTACGATATTTAGTTTGAAAAAATATTTCTGTCATTTTAATCTCTTGTGTAAAATTTAAATGTCTTGAAATTAATTGTTTGTTTGAATTTTTATTTTTTGTTTAAAGGACAAATATGTGTAAGATAAATAATTTTTTAAAAGAATGTTGAGATACAGTGAAAATTACTGTCTGTAACATAAATGTTGAATTTACAAATAATTATTAAATATTAAATAATTTAAATTTAAGAAAAAATCATTTAACAAATAAAAACTATCATTTTGTAAAATAATTTTCTCACAGGCAAAAATGAAGATTTATAAATAAATTCCGCATATAAAAATTTATTATATTCTTTTAATTTTTGTAAAAAAGCACGTTTATTTTACAGTTAAAGTTAAATATAAATGAAACATTTCGAACGGATTATCATTTATGTACACTGTAAAAAAAAATCTGTAACCTTAGTAATCTAAATTAACAAAAATCTCTTATGCTTACTAAAATTTTATGTGTACACTGTACAAGAAAATGATGTCAATCTACAAAACTTGTAAGCAAAACTAAAACCATCTGTAACTTTACAAAAAAATTTACTAAAATTTTGGTAACTTTACTAAAATTTTATCTATAATGCTCGTTATCGTCACTTAAAAAGTTCTTGGAATACGATTTCCCAAAAAAATTCTTAGTAACCTTAAAATTTGTTTGATTCAAAGTGCAAATCTGAATCTGTTACATGAATTTTTATTGTTGCCGTTACATAAAAAGTTCTTGGAATACAATTCTACTAGAAAAATTTTTGAAATTATCCAAATTTTTTTTTTACAGTGTAGTCATTTTCGTCCTAAAGGATTTAATTTTCCAAAAAAAAAAAAAAAAAAAAAAAAAAAAATGTAAAGAGGTGATAATTTTCCTTCTTTTCTGAATTCATTTAATTTCTTGTGTAAGTATATTTCCTATATCTTCAATTATAATAGGAGCAAATCTTGTGCGTGTGTGTGTCTGTTTGTCTATGTATGTTAAATTACCTCAAAAATGGCTTGAACGATTTAAAAAAAAATACACTCTGGGAATTTCGGATGTAAGAAAACAATTGAACTGTGTCACATATTCGTGAAAACTCGATTAATGTGTGATTTTGGGTGATTATGGTCAGGGTTCAATTAATTATATCCAAAAAGTGGCTCAATTTATTTTCATAAATTACTTAATCAACATAAGTCTTGCAATTGTTTTGAAGATAGAAAAAAATGCTAGATTTACGCGTTTCAGATATTGGAGATATCTGATTGGAGATATCATTTTTTTGAAAAAAAAAATTGCCTTCCATCTCTCTGTCTGTGTGTCTGATTGTCTGTTAACGCTCAATCTCCCGAACAAATTTAGATAGAGACTTGTGTATGTACATAATACGTAAGAATGAGACGAAGTCTATTTAATATCAATAACTTCGATTATACGGAACTATTTTTTGGGGGGTGGGGGGGGGACTCTCAAAAAATTCGTTCTTGTGAAAAATATATAAAATTTTTGATTTTTTTAAAGGAGTGGACATAAAAGGCAATAAAATAACACAAATTTTGCGTAAAGAATGAAGCCGATCAGATTATTAGTTGCGGAGATATTTGTAATCCTGTTTTCCACATTCTTCGATTTTTCGTGACTCTATATTTTATTCAAATTGAAATTCAGAGATTTATTTTACTCGGAAATGAGACGCTTAATCCTACTAAGTAAACTATTAGTTAATATGATTATTATATTTTGAGTTATAAGCTATTTATGGAGTTATATATGTTTCTTTTACATAATTCGGTACTACTTGAGTAGTTTGGCGCTATATATAATTTGTCTAAATTAGTTCATCAGCAGTTCATTTATAGAGCTTTACTATGCATATTAAAATATTTAAATATACGTTTAAATTTTGTTTAGGAATTGAAATGCATTATTTAAATAGTTTTCACATATAATATATTATGCATATCTATGATGGGTAAATATTACGATGGCCCTCAAACGACTAGTTTTTCTGTAAAACTAACAATTTTTATTTACTTATCGTATGTAGTATAGAATAATTCTTGCAATTGTTGTGAAAATCGAAAAAAAAAATTGACGGATTCGTACGTTTTAAACTCTGGAGATAACGAAAAACATGTTTTAAGAAAAAAAAATTGCCGTTGTTAAAAATATCCGTTCACATTCTCTCTTGGAATTGCGATGCATTTTATAAATAGTTTGCCTTTCTTTATTTTCATGGTCTTACATTATATATATGTATGATGGGTAAGTATGCATTTTCATGATGGGTAAAGATTACAACGCTTCACCCACAAAGGTTAGTTTCTCTATTTAATCATGTTTAGGTACGAGAATACTTTTGGGTTAGGTCACATGTTCTAGAAATTTTGATTAGGATACACTCATGGATCAAAACAGTTTCATCTAAAAAATGGCTGTAAAGATTTAAAAAAAAATTTGCACCCTGGCATTTTCGGACTTGAGAAGACCATTGGACAGTGTCACGAATTTGAGAAAATTTGATTGAGACATTTTTGGTCATTATGGGTCAGGATTAAGTTATTTATATCTAAAAATTGGCTCAATCGCTTTTCACTAAATTTTCTATTCTATCATAGTTAGGTCCGAGAATACTATTGGATTTGGTCACATGTTCCAGAAATTCTGATTAATAGGTTATTTTTGGGTCATCATAGGTCAAAACAGTTTTATCTGATAAACGGTTCTAACGATTTTCAAAAAACTTTGCACTCTGACATTTTACGGTATGAGAAGACCGTTTGAATGTGTCACATGTTCGAGAAAATTAGTTAGTGGGTCAATTTCGGTCATTATGGGTCAGGGTTGAATTTATTATATGTAAAAAACGGCTCAATTGATTTTCACTAAATTTTCTATTTAAGTACGGGATTTATTTAGGTAGGATAATACTAATGTCTTAGGCCACGTGTTCAAGGGGTCAAACCAGTTTTATCAAAAAAAAAAAAATGGCTGTAACGATTTTTACTAAATTTTATTTTCTATCGGTTTGGGTTATGAGAAGACTATTTAGCATCACCATTGTCATTTTTGCTCACTATTGATCTGGATTAAGCTAATTGCATTTAAAAAAGGGCTATAGCAAAAAATTTTTATATTATACCGATTACTGATACGGAAAGATCAATGGGCACTTTTTAAAATGACAATTTATATTTAATTTTTTTTAAATGTGGGAATTTTATGCTATACACTTTGTAAAATCCAAATAAAATGAAAAATATGCGTGTGTACGACTAGTGCTGCCAATTAATTTTGGTTTTTATTGATGTGCTTTGTCTTGATTATAGTGTCTCGTTCATGACTCATAGAACTGTCCATTTCTTGCCAGAAGATAAAATTCATTTTTTTTCACCGGACCTCTCAACTGGTAGACGGCAGGTGCTGGGTTCGAACCCAATCGCGGCTTTCGGCCTAACCGTTCGGAGTTTTCCGTGGTTTTCTTCGAACTTTCCGTAAATACGGGTTAGGTTCCCTTAGAAAGATTTTCACGGAGGGCACTCCCCCTGGTCCTATATCCCATTAGCGTAGATAATCGGACGACAAAAATCAATCAATCAATCAACCTTTTTTTTCACTTTTCAACACAATGTATTGCCATGCAAAAATAAAAGTCTGCTGTTTCAGTTCAATAAATATTATATATTTCATATAGTATGTTTCAAAACAACATTTTTTTATTATTTAGGAAACTAAAAACATAGATATTATAGAAATAACAGTAAATTTTTAAGACTAAAGTTTAATATTGCAAAATAATTCGGAAACCAAAATTTTTTTGAATCAATATACTTTTTTTCTTTTTATTTATAACTTAGTCTTTACATCAAAATAATGTGTTGTCATTTTTTTAACCTGCTATCTATTTTATGGAAATACAATGTTGTTATTAAAATCATTAAATGATTATGAAATTGTTTGATTCCAAAATATGGAATACCCCAACTTGGCATTAATATTTTACTGCCATACGTATATTATATTATGGCTAGATTCAATATAGTCTGCATATTTTGAAGGAAGCATGTCGTTCGGTGAATGTAATGGAACAGATGTTTATTTTTTCTTTCGAAAACCAAAGCAGCGAAAAAATCGGCCATCAGGCATTCCCCTAAAAAATGTGCTTCAGCGCAAGTATTTGGCACATTTCTTTTTTTTTTTTAATTATTTCCTTTAGTATTTTAACATACACATTTCCCTGCAGGGATCTTATTTGAGAATCTTAGAGTGATTAAAGCTCAAAATAATTACGATTTAGAATTCTTGATAGTAGCTTAAATGTTAATTTCGTAAATTATTACTGAACAAACCTGCTATTAAAATCTGAATGTCCCACAAACTAGAAACAGTTTTGACATAAAGAAATAGTGTTTGCTTGAGCGCGATGACAGATTTGACAGTACTGTTAGTAATTTTTCTAAAAAAAAGCTGGTAATGTGATGCAAAATCCTTGTTTTTAAAGTTTTATGTTTAAAGCACAGTTTAAATTTTTATTGATAAAAAAATCTTTTTTTATTTCTGTAAACTTTTTACTATGGATTTATTTTACATTTCCTTTTTTAGATTATATTCTTTAGAAAAAGATGCATTCCAGAGGCATCTTTAAAAAATTGCCATACAAAGGAGCTTAATACTATAATTTACAGCAATAATTTCATGTAATATTTGTTTGTTAAGTAATATATTTTTAACTGGTTTCCTACACTTTTATAAGCAATTTGATATAATCCTAAAAAAATAATTTTATTGGAAACCGTTACAAGAAAATTTTAAATAAGTTCATTTTTAAAACGCTCAGATTACTGTTTCAAATTTATTTTCGCGTACGTTTCTACATAGATCTGACCAAGGAGTTTTAGACGTTTCATTCTTTTTAGTTTAGAATAATTGCCGAAACGTCAGTTGAAGGCTTACTTTGGAGACACGAAATTTTTTGGATTCTGTCTGTCAGTCTGTCAGTCTGTCTGTCTGTTCCGCGATAACTTCCGTAAAAAGCATTCGATTGGCTTGAAATTAAGTGGGTATGTTAGTGAGACACTGGGATTAAGCTGTATAGTTTTTTGTTAGATTTCATTCATTCGTTCGGAAGATATAGAATATTTTATTTCGCGCAATAATGTTTTTCTATGGCTAATCCAATGATTTTCATTTTTTTCCCCTGAGAGAAAATGACACATTTGATTAATGGAATTCAATGATAAATGAATACTAAAATTTACCAGTTAAATTATTCGTATTATTTTGAAATTTTGTCAAAGCATTTGTCAGATTTTTTAAATTATTACTGCAAATTTTGGAGATTTTTTATAAATGTGTTCCAATAATATAGACTAATTTGTTTTAGAGATTTACTTATTTGAAATGTATGTATTTCATTTTCTTTATTTTCTTCTAATGGTTGCTAAGCAACCATTCATCTTAATCCTTATCCTTATAATGCTATAAATTTGAAAGCGTGTGAAAAATTTAAATGAAGTCAACATCAAAACTTATGAATTAATTAATTTCTTTGTATCTTTGCGTATAAATATAGCATAGCCCAGAAAAAAAAAACCATAGGCTATGTTTTATTAATTTTATTCAAATATTTTCCTTAATAATTCAAAATTTCCTTCTTTTTCATACAGAATCAATAGGGATTTTTTAAATAAAATCTAAGCAATTTCCTTTATTGTTGCCAAAAAAATCAAAACTTGGAATAATAATTTTTCAACTGCAATAAGTTTCAATTGAGCAATTTCCATTCGAAAAATTAAACTATGAAAAAAAAAAATAAATATGACGTCAGAATTAAAATAACTATAGATATAATACTTTTTATTAAATATTAAACACGGATATTCGTTTCGTTAATAGAAATTTTTCTGACAAAAATGGGGACATAATTAGAAGTAAAAGAAATAAACAAGAATTATATTTTTAATAAATATTTCACTTAGTAAAATATGACATCATAGTTGAACAAAAACAGGTATTTTATAGTAGTCGTTAAAAATACAAGAAACATGAATATCAATAACTCATGAATAATGACGTCATTGCCGAAACTTCAGTGAAGGCTTACTTTGGAGACACGAAATTTATTTTTTTCATATGTCAGTCTCTACTTCTGTATGTCTGTCTGTCCCGCTATAACTGCAGCAAAATGCAATCAAAAAAAAAAATTTTTCGGAAACAAAATTGTAAAACTCTAGATTACTGAGTTAAAAATTACAAAACTTCCTG
The DNA here is from genome assembly GCA_964019185.1 of Maratus speculifer. Taxonomy (NCBI): domain Eukaryota; kingdom Metazoa; phylum Arthropoda; class Arachnida; order Araneae; family Salticidae; genus Maratus; species Maratus speculifer. The sequence goes on along the minus strand of OZ025290.1, from coordinate 427,735,424 downwards.
ATGCATCAGATTTAGGTGTTTGTGGCTGGCAGGCATGTAGAAGTATGAAGATAAAGAAAAATATTTGCCCAAACTGTTACTTATTCTTATAAATCAAAATGTGTAAAGAAATGCAAAATATACAATAATCAATAGCACAATTATTAGAAAGTGACAAATTTAAATTAAGTGAGGCTCGGGGGGTTCAGGGGGGCGGAGCCCCCCTGAAGAAATCTGCTATGTTATAATAAAGAAAACAAAAATAATAGATCATGAAAATTTCAGAATATCCTAACATAACTAAATTTTTAATTTACCACTTTTGATGGCTGAAAATTTCTAATTCCTATTTTATTCTTATAAATAATTACGCAATTTGAAAATTTTAAATTACAGTTTCCAGGGAGTTGAGTATTACCCAAAGTGTGTTTTAAAAAAATATGAACAAAGCTGACGTTGAGGCTCCTGATCTGCAGATTTACTAGTATATCATATGTTTGATGTTTTCCGGAATTTATTATCGACCGTATCTAAATGTTATGATGATATTATCGTCTGGACCTCAAGACTTTTTCCCTCAACGAAGGGATGCATACGAAACTACCCGTAAAGCATGGTGACGTCACTGCAACGTCGTTGTGAAGTCACATTGTGACTTTGTGACCATCGATTGTCGATGTGAAGTCACAGTGACTAAAATGTGAAGTCGTTATGATCGTTTTAGAGCTCTTTTGTGACGTTTCACAAAGTGGTCACAATGTGACAAATTTGTGAAAAATGTGTCATTTCCCACATAGCATGCATGTTCACAGTGACGTCACAGTGACGTCACTGTGAGTCACTGTGGTCACGTCACATCTGTGACCAAAATGCCACCCCTCAGTGACGTCACATTGTGACTGAAATGTGACGTCACATCTGTGACCAAAATGCCACCCCTCAGTGACGTCACATTGTGACTGAAATGTGACCTTCTTACAAAAATGGGGACATAATTAGAAGTAAAAGAAATAAACAAGAATTATATTTTTAATAAATATTTCACTTAGTAAAATATGACATCATAGTTGAACAAAAACAGGTATTTTATAGTAGTCGTTAAAAATACAAGAAACATGAATATCAATAACTCATGAATAATGACGTCATTGCCGAAACTTCAGTGAAGGCTTACTTTGGAGACACGAAATTTATTTTTTTCATATGTCAGTCTCTACTTCTGTATGTCTGTCTGTCCCGCTATAACTGCAGCAAAATGCAATCAAAAAAAAAATTTTTTTTCGGAAACAAAATTGTAAAACTCTAGATTACTGAGTTAAAAATTACAAAACTTCCTGATGCATCAGATTTAGGTGTTTGTGGCTGGCAGGCATGTAGAAGTATGAAGATAAAGAAAAATATTTGCCCAAACTGTTACTTATTCTTATAAATCAAAATGTGTAAAGAAATGCAAAATATACAATAATCAATAGCACAATTATTAGAAAGTGACAAATTTAAATTAAGTGAGGCTCGGGGGGTTCAGGGGGGCGGAGCCCCCCTGAAGAAATCTGCTATGTTATAATAAAGAAAACAAAAATAATAGATCATGAAAATTTCAGAATATCCTAACATAACTAAATTTTTAATTTACCACTTTTGATGGCTGAAAATTTCTAATTCCTATTTTATTCTTATAAATAATTACGCAATTTGAAAATTTTAAATTACAGTTTCCAGGGAGTTGAGTATTACCCAAAGTGTGTTTTAAAAAAATATGAACAAAGCTGACGTTGAGGCTCCTGATCTGCAGATTTACTAGTATATCTTTGTTTGATGTTTTCCGGAATTTATTATCGACCGTATCTAAATGTTATGATGATATTATCGTCTGGACCTCAAGACTTTTTCCCTCAACGAAGGGATGCATACGAAACTACCCGTAAAGCATGGTGACGTCACTGCAACGTCGTTGTGAAGTCACATTGTGACTTTGTGACCATCGATTGTCGATGTGAAGTCACAGTGACTAAAATGTGAAGTCGTTATGATCGTTTTAGAGCTCTTTTGTGACGTTTCACAAAGTGGTCACAATGTGACAAATTTGTGAAAAATGTGTCATTTCCCACATAGCATGCATGTTCACAGTGACGTCACAGTGACGTCACTGTGAGTCACTGTGGTCACGTCACATCTGTGACCAAAATGCCACCCCTCAGTGACGTCACATTGTGACTGAAATGTGACCTTCTTAGAATTTATTATTAGTTTTATTATTAGTTATTATTTATTTATTATTCTTTTTATTTCTATAACTCCCCTCCCCTCCCGCTCCTTTTTTTTAAGAAGATACTATGTATGTTTGCGTTTGATACAAGTAATGGTAATGATTTAAAAAAATTATATTACTATTAAAGCTATTATTTTTACTTTATTAAAACCTAAACAATGTTTTATCCAATAATATCTAATTATGAATTTTATTATTATTATTTAACAATTTGCTTTAACTTGAATTGTTTTGAAACTAATAAAAATAAAAAGTAAAAATACACTTAAAAAAAGACATTCTCATAAAACTATTCGTATTTAACTTCCGAAGCTGTTGAGCAGAAAAAGAAAAAACTAAACGGTCATGCGCATAGGAAATGAAAATCGTTTGCAAACGAAAGAATAAATAAACGTAAACAGAAATATTTTAAATTGATGATAGACGCAAGAAGTTAGTTGGCTGGAATTTATGGCAGTTGTGAGTAGTTGCATATTGACACGGATTTAACAATTTAAAGAAGAATGTCCACTACAGGTCTTCCAAGCGGCAAAATATAAGTCCGAGAAAATTAATGGGGCTTTGACTGTTAAAATAATTTGGTCTTTGCCACTTTAATTATTATCGGATTTAGTTAGTGCAGCAAGAATAACTAGAACGAATGACTTCGATGGAAAAAAGGTATGGAAAATATTATTTTTAATGGTTGCTTTTTTATTATTATTGTTCTGAGAACGATTTTAATTACATTGTCAAAAACATGCTATAAAACATCAATGCATCATTAACTTAATAAAGTCTAATGCATTCATTATTTATTTTGTTGTCATAAAGAACTTGATTTTTAATAATTTGGATTAGGTTGTTACAGGTAGTGATTTTAATTGCATTCTAATCTGCGTATTTTCCTTTTTTAAAATATCTGGTTAAAATAATGTGTTTCCATAAACATAAAATCGTATGATAGTAAATTATAATAAATCGATAATATAATTATTAAACATTTAAAGATAATTATATTTTGTAATAAAGAAGCTTTTTTATGGAATAAAATTATTTACAAACATCCTTTTTTAATTTTTGTATTAAGTAATCTTCTGAAACATTTCATAATTTTATTTAAAAAAATTGTATCTGCTCAGAAGAGGAATTTATAAGAGAACGAGAAGAACTATTAAAAGAAATCGTAGATGTTTGATATTAAAAAAAACAATTATGTTAATGATTGTTTAATGTATTTTTCAACTTGTGAAATGTCATAAAATTTCTGAATGGATAGTCATCGTGGGTGAAAACGTTTCAGTTGTAAATATTCTTATTGGAATGTTTTCAGAAAGAACTAGAAGTTTGGATGAAAATTTGGAAGTTACGCAATCGATAAGAATTTAAACATGATTGAATTTAAAACAAATGACGCAAATACTTGAGCGGTATGAAGCTAAAAAGTAATAACTGTATTTTATTATTAACTTTTCATTTCAGAAACTTTTATTATTTCCTTTCCTGAATAATTTTACAGAGGTAAATTTCAGAATATCCATTATATGTAGCATAAGTGAACATCGTGATTAAAGTGGGTATTATAAATACTCTCTAATACTATTAATAAAATATTAATAATTATGATTAACGTATTTGTTGTTCTTATGTTTATCGTCGGAATTTTTATTAGATAGATGTGTCTGTGATGGATAGCCTTGCAGTAATGGATAGCCCCTTAATGTTTTATGTTTATTAATATACTAATAAATATTTAGCTTTAATTTTTTCCATAATTACTCTTTGCATGTTTTAATAATATTTTAATATTCATAGAAGACAGTATATGAAGACAGTTTGTGATTATTATTTTATTTGTGACAAATTTGTCACTTACTTTGTGACGGTGACAGCATTACTAATGTTGTGAAGTCGCACTGGGACACAAATATACAGTTATGAACATTGTTATGTAGTGTAAAATCACATCTATAATTTTATTATACTTTGGCAATACATCTCAATTAAAACTTGGGAGCTGCTATAAAAAGTATGTACCAAAAGAAAGTTACCGAATCAAAATGCCATGCAAACTTTAATCTTTGTTACATATTTTTTTTATGTGGCAATAAATGAGAATATTTAAGACAACTGAATATTCGATCTATTAAAATTATTTCAAATTTAGCAATTTGTTTTTCTAATAAGCATTAAAATTATCAAAGAAACACTTCCTTTAAGGTGCAACACTAGTCATAGAAAAAGACCCGGATGATAATATAAAGTCCGTGGCAGCGTTCTTTTCAAATATCTCGCTCACATTTTAATATTTTTACATGATTTTTTTTGCATAGCATAGCTGAAGACGATCTATAAGCGGCCTAGTTTTTACTTTTTTGATTTTGGTTTCAGTTTAAAAAAAAATATTTAAATTTCAAAACCGGTTTAAACCGGTACTGATATTGAAACTATCAAAATATAAAATATATGCAAGTAAAATCGAAAAAGTAAAAACTAGGCCCGTAGTAGATCGTCCTCAGCTTCCTATGCAAAAAACATGCAAAAATATTAAAATTTGAGCGAGATATTTGAAAAGAACGCTGCCACGGACTTTATATTATCATCCGGCTTTTTTTCTGTGACTAGTGTTGCATCTTTAAGGAAGTGTTTCTTTGATAATTTTAATGCTTATTAGAATGAAAAATTGCTAAATTTGAAATAATTGTGATAGATCGAATATTCAATTGTCTTAAATATTTTTATTTATTGCAACAGAAAAAAATGTATCAAAGATTAAAGTCTGCATGGCATTACATTTTGATCCAGTAACTTTCTCTTCGAACATTCTTTTTATAGCAGCTCCCAAGTTTTAATTGAGATGTATCGCCAAAGTATAATAAAATTATTGATGTAAGTGATTTTACACTAAATAACATTGTTCATAACTGTATAATTGTGTCCCAGTATGACTTCGCAACATTGACAATGCTGCTACCGTCACAAAGTTAGTGACAAAATTTGTCACAAATCAAAATATAATCGCAAACTGTCTTCACAACCTTGTCACTATCGTCACAGAATAATCACAGTTTTAATGATAATTTTGTCACAAATGACACATTTTTCACATTTTGGTCACATCGTGACGTCACAAAGTGGTCACAATGTGACGTCACAAACGAGCTCTAAAACGGCCATAACGACTTCACATTTGAGTCACTGTGACTTCACATCGACGTCACGTGACGTCACATCGACGGTCACAAAGTCACAATGTGACTTCACTACGACGTCACCGTGACGTCACCATGTCTTACGGGTTGTGACTAATTTGACATTAACATTGTGACGAAACTGTGACAAAAGCGACGATATTTAAATTGGCAGAAACATGTTTTTTAAAGTAAATAACATGTTTTGAAGGATATTTATAATTTTCTAAAGATTTTTAAGAAAGTTACATCTCAGTCACAATGTGACGTCACTGAGTGGTGGCATTTTAGTCACAGATGTGATGTGACGAAAGCGACTCACAGTGACGTCACTGTGACGGCCATTAAACCAGCACCCAGTTATATCAGTCGCCTTATCACAGATCAATCCGGTTCATATATGCAACAATTACTACAGCTACTGCAGTGTACGTTGGAAAGTATACGTTTTGATCGTTTATTTTTGAAATCAGAGGACGTACACAGCATTTGCACTGGAGATCAATGAGGTTAAGTAGTAATAAAATATAAATGCTCACCTTTTTTTAAACTCCAATGTAAAATTTGTAACAGTTAGCGTAAACATTTTGTTGCATAAACTGCCAAAAAACTATATTTCTTATATATTCCTTTTATATAAAAAGTAAGTTTATATAAATTTTTAAATTCCATTTTCTTGATTTCCTATAAGTTCAATAATACTAATATACACTGTATACATTTTTTTTTCATTAAAAAAAATTCCTGATAAGAAACAAATATGTAAAAAGATTTATTTTCGGAAACATAAAAATCATTTCATAATTCTTGATAACTTTTTTTCCTTTCAAAAGCTTTAAATCCTTTGAGAGCACTTGCTTTTCTTTTTCTATGTTTATACAGACAATTTTTACTACTCTCGCAGGAAAAAAAGCATTCTTGAACTTTTAAGACTTTTACTTTCAGCTATTGCTTTTGGGTAACAGGCATGATTTTACGAGTCAAAAAGAAACCTCTCTGTATTGGTAAAATGCAAAGTAAACAGAAATCATTTTATGTTAACAAAGGAACGAAATTTATAGGATTTTTTGTTTGTTTTATTTGACGTAAAACACTAGAAACAATTAATATTATTTTTACAGAAAATAACTCATATAGCAGACTTCTGTGAAGAAACTAGGAAGTTAGTTATTCGGAATGGCTATTTTTAAACAATAGTAAATAATTTTATTTTTATAAAAACACGCGTACATTCGAATAATATGATTGAAAAACAGATTTAATTACGAATACAAGAAAAAACGAGTGTTAAAAAGAAAGCTTTATTGTTATTGGATAGACGTTCAAGATAAATGTCCATATTGATTTAAAATGCATGATTAAATTCACAGATAATAATTCCTTATATTCAAGATTTCTTTTAAAAAATCAATCAGTTTAGCGGGAGAAAGCAGCTAGTGTAAAATACAAAATTATTTGATATCTTAATCATGATTTCAGATATTGCTTATTTATTTTCAGATTTTATTTATCAGATATATCATAAACTGCAAATACACGAAATCACACTTTTCATAAAAGTATTTCATTCTTATTCTCTAGTTTAGAGAAATTGACTTTAATACTTATATTTAGCTACTCGTGTGGAATATTTGAAAGAGAAGGATTTTCTTTATTGTCAGATGGAAATATACTAAACGGAAACGTTTCAAAAAGAACAATTTTTCATATTTATTGAACGTAAAAAAAATTCCTGATAGTTTACTATTTATAGGTTGTAGAAATATGGAGCTTTGGGTTTCTATAGAAATGAACTTGACTTTCTTAATTAAAAATTGAAAGATGCATTTCATTAAAAAAATTAATTTAACAAAATAAAACAACTACTTGGAAAATGTTCTTTTTAAACACATAAGAAAGATTCTCTATAGACATATTTTTTAAATAAAATTTTGTATGGGGTTTTTTAATTAACGGAATAAAGTTAATTCTTTAAACTGTAAAGATGTATGTTTTACAGTTAAAGTTAAACATAAATGAAACATCTCGAACACATTATCATTTATGTATACATTTTCGTACAAAACGATTTATTCATTTTTGAGAAAGAAAATAATGTTGCCTCTTTTCTGAATTCATTCAGTTTCTTATAAAGTTATACCATCCTTATCTTACATTATACGTAGGTTGATCCAAAAAAAGGTTTCAAGCGGAAGCATTTGAAATGTTTTAATTGTGGAGCGAATATTTCCACCCAGGGTGGTTGACAGATGGCGCTAGTTGTCCTGCAGCGGTTCTACGAGTAAGTAGCGTCAGTACGCAGACACTTAAGAGCGATAGTAATAGCACGACGTGTAGAAAAGTAGTCTCCCATAGAGGTGTGAGCCGTAATTCGATTCTTATGGGCCAAGAATGTGGCCGCATCCGAAACTTACAGACAAATCGTTGAGGTATACGGGGACAAAGCAATGAGTAGACAATAGGTAACGAAATGGTGTCGTTCTTATCAAGCGGGCAGGGACCATGTGGAAAAGCGCAATATGGAAGCGCGCGGCCGTCCAAGTTCTTCAAGGACGGATATCAACACGCACGTGTTGAAGAAATCATCCAAAGGGATCGACAAGTAACCGTGCGTAAGACTGCCTCAGAGTTGGACATGAGTTCTGGTAACGTTCAGCGTATCGTAACCGATGAGTTGCGATATTCCAAAGTTTGTGCCCGCTGGGTTCCACGTGCGTTGTCCGCAGAGCTTAAGGCCACTCGAATGATGTGCAACCTCACATTTCTGCAGCGATACCATTTATATGGCCATTTATATGGATTGATCGCATCGTTACCGGTGATGCAACATGGCTTCATCACTTCACTCCCACATCCAAAACACCTATTATGGAGTGGAAACAAGCTGGATCACCGACGAGGAAGAAGTTTGTCATACTCTCTGCCGGTAAAGTGATGGCAATTGTTTTCTGGGATACGACTAGTGTTATCCGAATCGAGTATTTGGAGCGTGGTCATACCATTAATGCCGATCGTCATTGTGCCACCTTAACGAAATTACATGAAGCCATCCGGCGCAAACGGCCTGGAGTACTGAGCAAAGGCGCCATTCTTCTGCATGACAATGCCAGGCCCTATACAGCTCGCCAGACTCAGGAATTGCTGCAAAGGTTCACGGGGGAGGTCTGGAATCACCCCCCATACAGCCCTGAGTGGGTTCCAAGTGACTATTTCCTTTTTCCGGTGTTGAAGCGAAACTTATCTGGAACACGGTTCACCTCAGACTATGCAGTAGCAACAGCTGCCGAGAAATGGCTCAATGAGCAGTGCCCTGATTACTACCAAGATGGGAAAAATAGGTTGGTCGAACATTCTGAAAAATGCCTAAACAGGTTTGGCGACTATGTAGAAAAGTAAAGGCCAGATGTGTCTCTTGATTGCCATTTGTATCTTGTTTCTATTGTTAATAAATACTTTTTCCTTTGCCTTGTTAACTTTTTTTTTGGATCACCCCTCGTAATATGAACAAACCTTGTGTGTGTGTGTCTGATCTGTTTGTGTATGTAAATTATATCTCAATAACGCTTAAAACGATTTATAAAAAAACTTTGCAATCTGGTATTTTTGGGCATGAGAAGACAATTGGATTGTGTCACATTTTCGAGAAAATTTGATTAGTGGATCATTTTCAGTCATTATGAGTCAGGGTTATATTAAGTATATATAAAAAACAGCTCAGTCGATTTTCATAAAATTTTCTATTTAATCATATTTAGGTACGAGAATACTATTGGGTTAGGTCACATGACCTAGAAATTTTGATTAGTGGGTCATTTTTGGGTCAAAACAGTATTATATAGAAAACGGCTCTAACGATTTTCTAAAAACTTTACACTCTGGCTTTTTCGGACATGAGAAGACCATTGGACTGTGTCACATGGTCAAGAAAATTCGATAGTGGGTCAGTTTTAGTGATTATGGCTCAGGGTTGAAATAATTATATCTAAAAAGCGGCTCAATCGATTTTCACTAAATTTTCTATTTAATTATATTGAGGTACGAGAATACTATTGGGTTACAACACGCGTTCTAGAAATTTTGATTAGTGGGTCATTTTTGTCCAACATGGATCAAGCCAGTTTTATCTAAAAAGAACTCTGACGATTCTAAAAAAACTTTGCACACTGGTATATTCGGGCATAAGGTGACCATGGTACTGTGTCACATGGTTGAGATAAAATAAGCTTTTTAAGAAAAAAATATCAACCGACTTCAAAAAAGCGCTAAAAAGAATTAAATAATTCTTTAAAATTCTCTAATGAAAAAACGTTATCCAATAAGCACACATCGGATATCAGGTACCGGCATAAAAAACGGTTAAATTTAATATGTATAATTTAATATCCACCAAACATAGATTTTAGAGATAATATTATTTTTCAAGAGATGAATTGACATATTTATGATTTAATTTATGAATATATACATATAAAAAGTAATGAATTACTTTTTGAAGTTGGTGCCAAACAATCACAATCGATAATGATTATCCCCATTTTAATTATGGTTCTAGGCATAATTTAGCTACAATTCTTAATATACATCAAATAGTTTGGCACCAACTTCAAAAAGTAATTCATTACTTTTTATATGTATATATTCATAAAATAAATCATAAATATGTCAATTCATCTCTTGTAAAATAATATTATCTCTAAAATCTATGTTTGGTGGATATTAAATTATACATATTAAATTTAACCGTTTTTTATGCCGGTACCTGATATCCGATGTGTGCTTATTGGATAACGTTTTTTCATTAGAGAATTTTAAAGAATTATTTAATTCTTTTTAGCGCTTTTTTGAAGTCGGTTGATATTTTTTTCTTAAAAAGCTTATTTTATTTCCTACTTTTTAGTTACGCATACCGTAATATATAATTATGTGTACTGGCACACGATAGCTCTTTGCAATGCATTACTAATGTACGCACTTTGCTAAGTTCTGATGTATTCAGTTTACTTGTCACTGTTTGATTGTCAACTTTTCTGAAACCACTTACAATATCGGTTAGTATCGTTGTGAATCTTAAGAATTTCTTTGTATGGTAACTTTTTCAGACGAGATCTTCCACTTCGAAAAGCTACCGCATTTATGAAATTTTAGTCTGCATCGAATCCTACGGTCATCGAAAGTGGGTATCAAAAGGTGACAATCCATCAAGTAAAGTTCCTTACACATAAGAGCGCGACATAGTGCTTCCATATATGAGCACGCAGCAAAATGACTTCATATATTAATGTATAGTAAAATGCTTTTCTAGTGTAGTCAGTCAAAAGTACTTCCCCTTCACTCAGAAAAAGTAAAAAGAAAGATTTTAGCAAAAATCGCACTATGCTTCAATCGATAAACAGCAACAATCTAATACATATACAGGCAGTAATGGCTCGGAAATGAGCAGTGGCGATTCGACGAGGAATCTGAAACTCATAACCAATACCTGGCTGCCTCTATAAGAGAGTGACAGCATTTGATTCCCAAATATTTCTTTTACAGACGCTTTTGTCCGAACTACACTGTTAAAAATTTGAAACTTTTGCTGTACACTTTTAAAAATCTGCTGCATTTTTTTGCTACGCACTCCAGCGCTTGTATAGAAAACGGTTACTTGACTGTATTAAGGAGCATTCTCATAGGTCGCAGTAGAGACATTATATACAAGCGGCGGAGTGCGTTGCAACAAAATGCAGCAGATTTTTAAAAGTGTATTATCACTTCACCGCTTATATAGAAAACGATTAGTTAAATGCATTATGAAGAATTCTCATTGATAAAAATAAAGATATTCTATAAAAGCGATGGAGTGACGATGCAGCAAAAGTTGCAAATTTTTAACAGTGCATTGCATTGCCAGGCATTTTTTATTATGGAATTTGATGATGATTTCCTGGAAGAATTCGATTGTACTCGTATGAGAAGTTAACAAGATTGACGAAAATTGCCCGCTCAACAAGATGCTTGGTGACTCGTTTTTGTCCAGAATCGTTTCAACCAATTATATACTGTGCTACATGTGTCGTCATATTCATATCGAGGAATCCTACACTGTAAAAAATTTGCCACTTTTGCTATATCATCACTCTATTGCTTTTATAGAAAACAATTACTTCACCCAATTACGAAGCATTCTCATGGGTCAAAAGAGAGATATTCTACAAAAGCAGGGGAGTGACGATGCAGCAAAAGGGTCACATTTTTTACAGTGACACTGTAATCAGAAATGAGCGGTGGCGTATTCGAGGAAGAATCAAACTCATTACCTATACCTGGCTGCCTCTATAAGAGAGTGACAGCATTTTATTCCCAAATATTTCTTTTACAGACGCTTTTGTCCCCATTACACCACAAAAACTTTGAGCCTTTTGCTGCATCATCAGTCCACCGCTTTTATAGAAAACGATTACTTTACTGTGTTATGGAGCATTCTTATTGGTCATAAAAGACATATTCTATAAAAGCTGTGGTGTGACGCTGCAGCAAATGGGTCAAATTTTTAACAATGTATCACGGAGCATTCTCATGGGTCAAAGGAGAGATATTCTATAAAAGCGGGGGAGTGACGATACAACAAAAGGATCAAAATTTTTACAGTGTACACTGTAAAAAAAATTGGCCCTTTTGCTGCATCGTCAATCCACCGCTTTTATAGAATACGATTACTTCAGCCTATCGTGGAGAATTCTCATGGGTCAAGAGAGAGATATTCTATAAAAACGGGGGAGTGATTATGCAGCAAAAGGGTCAATTTTTTTTATAGTGTACACTGTTAATAAATGTGAACCTTGTCCAGTTAGGATTTCACACTTTGAAAAGATCGTGTGTCTATGTAAGTGTAATTTAAAAACATGAAAAATGAACGTTTCTAATTGGTCGATTGGTTCGAAAGGATATTGAATTTTAATGTTTTAATTTTTTAAAAAGTTCTAATCAACAGATTTTTATGAAATTTGAATGGGACCACATGGGCCCCATACGCTTTCAAACAAAAAAAGAATTATCAAAATCGGTTCATATTTACGAAAATTATGCGTGAACAACAAATACATACAGGTCGAAATCATAACCTCCTCCTTGAAGTCGGTTAAAAATTGGATTAGTACACTGATAAAAATAGCTGTTGCTTTACAGTATTTCACTGCATATTTTACTGTGAATTACTGCATCTTTGTAAATATTGCATTTACCCGCTAAATATCAGTCTTTGCCAATAACAATCCGTTATCAACCGTAACTGATTATTTTTTTAGTATCATTCTTGATTTAACAGCCATTTACAGCCAAGACCGAATCGTATTCAGGCTTTTACGGTCTTTAACAGCGAATCACGAACTATTCCAATAGATCACTGTTATTCGCGACCACAAACTGCGATCGTAACAGCCAACCACAGTCGTTAATGAAATACCGCAGAATTCATGCAACACAACACAACAATCAACATCACGATGTCGCAGCGGGAATACAAATACGGTAAGTAATTTTATATTCTGTTCACTTTCTCTATTTAGTTTATCACTTGTCCAATTTATAGAATTTGATTGTGCATTAGTAGCCAAGCAAATATGTCCGCAGAATGCAATGTATGCTGTTTAATTTTCTATACAGTTAAAGGATATTTATCTCATCTCCAAATTCATTCACATGATGCAAACGTAAAATTTAAGTGTTTTTTTCAAATTGTCACCAATCGTGGAAATCGTATTTTTCTTTGAAAACTCACATTACACGGTTTCACAAACATGAGGTAGCAAAAATATGTTACGATTTTCAGCAACGTTGCAATATTAAGTGCAATGTATTGTCATGTGATGAAAAATTTGCCCTTCGAAGCGAACTTGTTTCACAATTAAAAAAACACATAAAATATGGCATAATTGTTGAATGTCCAATCAGTTCTTGCGATAGAAAATTTAGAAATATATCATCATTAACATCTCGCATATCCAGGTATCATAATATTTCTACAATAAAAACTGATCAGCATGAAGATGTAAATCGTATATCTGTACCTAATGAGGATGGTAATACAAGTCAGTCTCTTGAAATTCCAAAGGAAGAAAGGCACAAAAGTACTCTTCATGATTTAAGATTGTTTTGCATAAAATTATTTGTAAAATATCATTCTGAAACTTGGTAAAAACATTGCTCCACGTGTGTGCTTTAAATAATAAAAAAATTGGGGAAGTAAAAACTGTTGTTTTAAAATAAATGATTTTTTACATTTAAGGTGTCACTAACCAAATAATGATCATTTTAGAATCTGTAACTATTCCTAATTTAAGAAATAATGGTTAAAATAAAATTTTCTAAAATCTAAATTAATGTAAATGTATATTTAAATTTCCTTTAACATTAATTTTTTAGGAATTCATCCCCAAACCCCCCTCCCCCCCCAAAAAAAAAATATATACAATTGGAAAAACTTTTGCACTGAAAAATAAAAGAAAATAATTAAGGAATGTAATGTATAATTATAAAATACCTGTAAATGCAATACATATAAATGAGGATATACGTTACATATAGGGGAGAGTGGGGTGGAATGGGACAGTGGGACGAATGTGACAGTAGGCTTTTCTCTTTATGTATCATTCTAAATATTTCACCAATCGCACATTAGATGAAGCAATAGTACCTCAATCTTCAATTGAAAAAAAATAGCTGATTGACGTAAGCTTGCAATTGTATAAAGAAAAAGATTATTTCAAGAATCAAAAGTAAATTTACATCATATAGTTTTTATGCTTTCTGTAAAAATGATTTGTTTATGCGTAGATGTAATAGTTCTTCTATTTATGGAATATTATACTGTATATTAACCATAATTTAAACTATGCTTAAAAGCAGCATTTCTGTTTATAATAAAAAAAAAGGTAGAGAGAGCAATGGAACATGCCAGCAAAGGGGGGGGGCGGGACAAGTCTTATTCTTACTTTTTAATAAGATGAGCATAAATTGCTATTATGCAAATACTTTTAAAGGATAGTATATTAATTATAGCATTGAAAATATAATCATTTACAACACAATATAAATAAATTGAACGAGTGATTATCATCTCTAACAATCCAGAATTATCTTTCCAGCGATGAAGATATTGGAATTTGATGTTGTAGTACAGACATTATCAACCTATAATCTTTGTTAGATTGTAAATATAGCCGACACAAGAATAATTTGTTTCTTATAATACATTGTTTTATAGTTCTCTCATTCCTGCCTGTTAGTGGGGTGGTATGGGACACATTTTTAAATTTACAATTTCTTTAATTATAAAATTGTTTAACTATATTGTTCAAGAACAATAGAAAGAGTTTTATTTTATATTCAAAAAATCAAAATTTTTGTTTTTGTGTCAAACAAAAATGATTTTCAAATTTTTGTAAAAAGTGTCCCATTTCTCCCCACTCTCTCCTATACATGGAACCTATTTAAGACATTTTTTCCAGTTAAAAAATGAAATTTATGTGGCCAAATTTATATAAATGTAATTTATATATTATTTTATTTTATTTAAATTACACAATTGAATGAATTCAACTGCGATTTACAGCTAGTATTACTCCAATATTTCAGGGAAAATATTATGTGGCTTTTTTTTTTTTTTTTTTTTTTTTTTTTTTTTTTTTAAGTACTCCATTATAGTAAAGTATTTAATGTTTATGTAAATATGTTTTGAGAATTATAGTCTCACATTTTAAATGAAATAAAATGTAATAAGAATGTATTTATTAAAATACATTCTTATTACTTTGAATGAATGAAATGAAAATTTACTTGTATTTTAATATATGAATATTTAGTATAAATAGCTTTAAAAATGATATTTCTTTAGTGAATTATATACTATACACACAATATATTAATTTAAATGCTAGAAAATTTTATTTTAGCCATTATTTCTAAAATAAGAGATAGTTAGATTTTAAAATAAGCATTATTTGGTTAGTGACACCTTAAGTGTAAAAAATCATTTATTTTAAAACAATAGTTTTTACCTCTCCATTTTTTTTATTATTTAAAGCACACACATGGAGCAATGTTTTTACCAAGTTTTAGAAAAATTCATGATGATTCATTTTTTATGGGCCATTACAACGGCCCTTTTTGGGGGTGATATTTCCAGTTTGCACATAATAAAAAGTAAAGAAATGAAAATTTACTATTGTTTTGATGTAAAATATGCATTCTTTGTACAAATAGCTTCAAATTGGTACCAGATATATAAAATTTAAGCCATTGGTTGTCAAGTTATGGCCATATTTAGATACTGATAAGATTCCAAGATAGCTGCCATTTCGTAAAAATGGTCAATTTTTAAATGGCTATATCTCAGTCAATATTGTGAAAATTACTTTTAAATTTTAGATTTGAGGGTTTCACTACTATGTCTGTCTATGATAAAAATTTAAAAAATCTGATTATGATGCAACAAGTTTTCTTTAAATTGGTTGATTTCACGTGGAATGACCCACCTTACTTTAAAGTTTTCAGTCTTAGTTTGAATAGACTTCTTGTGGCCCTTATTTATTACTGTTTGTATGGAAAAATTTTATTTCTTGTGCTCTAGTATCTGCTATATTTTTTTTAAAGGTAATCCTTATGATTCGGAGTCAAAATGCATCCTTTGCTGGGGAAATTCCCACTTTGCAGATTTTACAAATTTTGTTACTGCGGCGGCCATGTGGTTTAGATCATTTTATGTATTCAATCTGAAGTACCCAGAGACATTACAAGCAACTATGGAATTTATTCAAAGGTGAGGATAATGATTTTATAAGACATCTATATGTATTTTATCGTATCATTTGTTCGTTGATGACTTCAGTTAACTATTTTCTGTTTTTTTTTTCAATATTTTACCTTGTACAGAAATGTCCATTGAATAACTGGTATTGTAACGCACCTCTCAACTCCACTATTCTTTCCAGAGCCCAGAGGGCGTTGTTTTCATTGGTTCCTTGCACAGAACATTTTTCTTACCCACCAGAGAGAAATCTGAAAACATGTCGCACCGTTGACATATAAAATGTTCTACACCTTATCCAAGGTGAATGCTTCCCATGTATGTCTAAAATCTCATCTGTAATCGTGGTATGTTTTGTGTGTGTTTGTTGTGTTTTGTGAAATAAATGTTTGTGACGTTAAGTCTTCGATTCTTCAAATAACCGTCACAGTATGAGACAGCATTGATAGGAGTTTTGTGCTCAGAGTTAATTACTTATAATAAAATCTGAGTAGTAAAAAGTGTAGATAACCAGTCTGGTACAAACCATTCTGGTTTCCAAATCAATTGTAGCTGTATGCCATGTTAGGTTTAATGGAAAACTTACGTTAACATATGATAGCTATGATTAATTCTTGTCTGAAATGTGTTTTGAGCATATTTTTGTATAAAACATACATATTATATACAATTATACTATATTAAGCTCTAATTTAAATATTAGCTATTATAAATAAAATAAATGTTTCAATATTCCCATTCAAAATAACAAATTCCAAATTTAGAAACAAATGAATGACCGAGTGATTCATTAAAATAATTATAATATCCAATCATGCTTTTAAAATATTTGTAGCCTTTAATTATATTATTAATGCATATTTCACTTTCATTAACAGCAAAAATTATCTCAAGTAAACATTTTTTTCATCAATTATGCTCTGTAGGCTGATTTCAACTTTTGTTTTGGTGCCATTTATTGGCATCAATATAAATGATTTTTTTCCATTGAAATTAAAGTAAAAATATAATAATAAAAATTGCAGGAATTAATGTAATTAGAGATCTTTTTTTAATGTTCCCATTATATAATTTTAAAATGTCATTCTATAAATGAATGGAATACTTTTATGATTTCTTTGATATGATTTAAATTTAGTTTTAATTTTAAAATGTTACCAATTACCCACAATTTTTTTTAAATTTTGTTTTCTATTATAAATATATATAAAAAAAATTTCTCATGGTATATTGGATATGAGATATTATGACTGCATTAATAAAACTGAAATTTTTCCACATTGTTAAGTTATAATTTTGCTTACTTTTCAAAGTTAATATATTCAAAAATTGCTAAGCTAAAAATCAAAATTTTATCTGCTTTGATTTAATTAGTATATGTAATAAATACACGACTATATTCCTTACATTTTAATGACATTTGATAATAAATATAAATTTCGTCTGCAATGCAAGCACATTTTAAGGGGATATAAGCAAAATTAGTGTAATTAAAATTTTACAAAAAAAAAAAAAAAAAATAAAAAAAAATAAATAAATAAAATAAAATAACTTTTGGTTTTTATTATGAACCATTATTTTGAAATTCAGACAAGAGTGACATTTTGATAGTTGTATTTCTTAATTAGTTTGATATTTTTTTATGATGAAGTAGATGGTATTTAGTAAATGTGCAATTTTGAAGCCCTGAAAAATTTTTCCCTTCCCGGAATAAAATGTCAAAGCTCAAGATTGTGAATGCCATTTATAATGAAAAGTGAAATGGCACTATGTTTGCAGCGTTATATATCTGGAAAGCAACAATTATCTGAAATTATTATATAATAAACAGTTAGAGTAACACTGGCTGATTATTAAAATTTACTTGTTTCCGTGGAGCATTGTTATTTAACATTGATATATTGCCACAAAATGCAGTCAAAATTGTGTTTTTTCCATTTCCACACTCATTTTCTCCTTTAAAGAATAGTATCCCAAATTTTTTCTTATAAAATACAAAAGTATACTATTATAGTCCATTTAATTTGTGGAGGTGGTTGACCTTGACAAGCTTATCCCTCATCTTCACCAACTGAGGGGAAAAAATCACATGTAGTTCTATTTCGAATTCTGCGAAAACACAGTTTCACCTTGTCAAGTTTAGCCGCCTCCATTAAAAAAAATGAACTATAAAAGAAGCTAAACAATAAAGAACTTTACCAAGATATTGTTGCTGTTAGCAGATACAATCTGATCTCAAAAAAGCGTCAAAGCCGAATAGAACAAAATATATCACGTAGAGGGTGAACATATGTACAAAAACATGGAAAAGAAAACGTGCAAATTTTTTGGAAAAAAGGTGAGAAAAACTTTGAATTTTGCTAAACAATCATGTATAAATACAAGTTTCATAGAAAAGACTGTTGAAAAAACTGCAATTTTTGTCAAATGGTTGTGAAAAAATGCTAATTTTGTTTAAAAATTGCAGAAAAACGCAAATTTTGTCAAATTGTAGCCCCCCCCCCTAAAAAAAGTGAATTTTTTCGAAAGTCCATCACGTTGTAAATGTTCAATTTTTTTTTTTTTTTTTTTTTTTTTTTTTTTTTTTTTTTTTTTTGCTTGGCCTGTAGCATGTTTGGAGGAAGTGATCTGTGGCTTATTACCAGATGAAACACATGGTTTCAAAGATGAAGGGTATCCCTCTAGGTTAAACCTTACCTGGTAAATATATCCACTTGAAATTTCAAAGATATATCTAAAGTGTTTATTTTCATATTTATAATAGATATAGAAAGGATTTTTCAGGATGTGATAATAGTCTTTGACTTCATTGGGAAACGTCAATTTGTTTCATTAAAACTGCTAACAAACATAGGCATTGAAGGTAGCTAGTGCCAGTAAAAAAATGGGAATTTTATAAACAAAGAAAAGAGGTGGAACTAATAATCAAAACTGGACATTTTTCTGCATCTGATAACCAAAATTCATGATTTTTCTGCACCCAATCAATAAAATTTAAAAATTTTCTTTGCCTGATCTGTAAAATTCGCAATTTTTCTGAATCTGATCAACAAAATCTTTTTTTTTTATTTTTCGTCCTGTGCAGCTGAGAATTTGTAATTTTTCTGCAGCCGATCAAATTTAGGATTTACCTCTGCCTCATGAACAAAATATGGATTTCTCTGAGCTGGAAAACAGACATTTGAGATTGTTCTGTTTGTGATTGGCTGTTCTGTTTGTGATTGCCAAACTTCATAATATTTTAATGTCCAACAAACAATGTTTGTGATTTTTCAGAACCCAGTTGATGTAACTCAGGATTTTTCTGCTCAAGCAAAATTCTTGATTTTTCCATGCCTATCAATTAAATTGAAGACAGAGGAATTTTTCAATGGCAAATTAACAAGATCCATGATTTTTTTCTTGCGATGTACTAACAAAATACACTATTGTTCCTCATCCCGTCAACAAAATTTGTAATTTTTCAGCGCATCAACAAAACTCAAGACTGCCCAAATGATGAAATTTTTAGGCAGCCAACCAATGAAAATTGCAATTTTTCTGCACATCAAGAAAGTTGAGTTTTCTACAACCTGGTCGACAAAATTAGATTTTTTAGAGCCTGGACAATAAAATTTAGATTTTTTTTCCAGAGCTCAATTAACAAAACTTCATTTTTTTTTTAGAGTCTGATTACCAAGACTCACAATTTTTTTTTATTGCAATCAATAAAATTGAAAATTTTCAGTCTATTTGACAAGATTTGCAATTATTTCAATGCCTCAGAAACAAAATTTGATTTTCCCTTGCCCAATCCTCAAAAATTTTTTCCATGCCTCATTGACAAAATTCACCATTTTGCCATCCGATAACATAATTCGTAATTTTTATGACAATTTTCCTGCAACATATTGACAAAATTAACTTCCTGTAAACTAGACAAAAACTTAATTTTTCCCAAATATAAACTGACAATATTTGCAGGCTACAGATTGTGCATCCATAAAGTATATGTTCAAATAGAGTTTCTTGCCAATTGATGTTACAGAACTCTTGAATTCTATTGTATATGCTGATCCATATATTATCTATTTTTTGTGATTTTAGAAATAAGAAAAGTTTGTTTTAAGGACACAGTTTTTGCTTGTAAATGTTATTTTGTAGACATTCTTATGAACATTTATTAAGTAGTTAAATTTCTTTTATCATAAAGTTTGAAAATTACAAGATTAGTTAACCACTGTGTTATAGCTTCCCATATAGCACACTTGCCTCCCCAGGATGTCCTGGGGAGGATTCACATCCCAGGACCCTCATCCCCCAGGCATCCCTGAGGATGCAGAAAATTGTCACCAGGAGGTCCTCAGGAACCGAAAATGTCCGCTTTACAGCGTCCTGGGGCGCTCCCCAGGACCTTCTTCAGGGTCCTCCTCGGGAGGTTCTGGGGAAGATTTGAGGAAGTGATATAGGAGGACTTTGGGAAACTTCAAGGTCACTAATATGTTCAAAAAAAAAAAAAAAATTTAAAGCCATGATTTAATTAAAAAATTTTTTAGGAGAAAACGCGAATGTTTTATTTTTTCTAATATTCAGACGGATTTACATATATAGAGATTATTCAGGAACAAATTTCTTACCTTTATTTTTCCTGCTGGATTTGAACCCGAGTACCTTGGTATTCCGGACGCGCACTCTGACCGTTATGCTGTCGGGACAATAAGGAATAAAGGTTTCTAAGGTATAGATGCATTTTTACTCCGCTTTTGAAACTTAAAACTAGGAAATGTCCTCATATTTTGTGCATTTTGC
Organism: Maratus speculifer; assembly: GCA_964019185.1. Lineage (NCBI taxonomy): Eukaryota > Metazoa > Arthropoda > Arachnida > Araneae > Salticidae > Maratus > Maratus speculifer. The sequence goes on along the minus strand of OZ025290.1, from coordinate 427,714,432 downwards.
ATGCACTCGAAATAAATTTAGGTTAATAACTCTAAATAAATTGTCAATAATTATTTGTTATAACATAAATGTCTTTGGCTTTAAAAAATTTTAAATGAAATTGTATTTTTAAATGATAAAAATATCCTTTTAGCTTTTAATACTTAAAATCCATTAAAATTGTTCAGTAGTTATAAAATTGATTATGAATTATATATTTTGACACACAATGAATGATGCAAAACGTTTCTGATGATATCCCCTATAAAATTTAATTTCAGTTAATAAAAATATTATTTCCAGAAATTAAAATAGCAAGAGATTAAAACACATAGTTTCTTTAAAATTATGAATTTTACAGAAATTTTAATCGATTTTTTTTTTTTTTCTCTTGGTGGTAGATGGTAGATGGGAGGGGGTGAGTTTGTACCCAATCGCACCCGTCGGCCTAATCGTTCGGAGTTTTCCACGGTTTTCTTCGAATCTTAAACTTCCTTGCGTAAATACGGGTAGGTTCCTTTAGAAAGACCCTCACGGAAGGCAACCCTCATCCCTTAATATGTACCTTGTTTTTTTTTAATGATTGACAAATAAAATCTTAGTAAATCCTTTCAAAAATAAAACTTTTTTGATCTATCTCGATCTTACTTTTTTTTAACAGAATTTTTTATCGATATTTTTTCTTTTTACGCTTGTTTAAAGGTGTTCTTATTATACGAATTTATGAAAAAAATATGTTAATTTGCTTAGTCTTTTCTTTCCTACTTTTTACTCTTAGAAATATTTCATTGTTACAGTTTCATTGTGGGTGACACCAGCGATCAAGAGATTCTGCTTTCGAAGGTAGTAGATGGGAGGGGCTGAGTTTGTATCCAATCGCTCCCGTCGGCCTAATCGTTCGGAGTTTTCCACGGTTTTCTTCAAATCTTGGATTTCTTTGCGTAAATACGGGTTAGGTTCCTTTAGAAAATCCCTCACGGAGGGCAACCCCACCTCTCTTGATATGTCTTTGATGATTTTTTGTTTATTATAGACATATAAGCTCTAAGTGAATCTTTCAAAAGTAAAATCTTTTCGCTCTCTCTCTCTCTCTTATTTATTTTATTTATTTATTTATTTATTTTTTACAGAAATTTTAAGCGATTTTTTTTTTCTTTTTACGCTTGGTAAAAGGTGCTCTTATTATATGAATTTATGAAAAAAAATATATAAATTTGCTTAGACTTTTCTTAAGCCTTTTCTTTCCTACTTTTTGTTCTTTGAAATATTTCATTGTTGCAGTTTCATTCTGGGCCCCACCCGTGGTCAAGAGATTCTGCTTTCGAAGCTGGTAGATGGGATGTGCAGAGTTTGTAACCACTCGCGCCCGTCGACCTAATTGTTTGCAGTTTCCCGGGGTTTTCTTCGAATCTTGTATTTCCTTGCGTAAATACGGGTTAGGTTCCTTTAGAAAGACCTTCACTGAGGGCAACACCCCCTTCCTTTGATATCTCCCTCATGTTGATAATTGGCCGTCATAAATACAACCAATCAACAAACTCGTTTTAAAGTGATTAGGTATATTTTGACGAGTATTTATTAACAAATAATTAAATCCGTTACTTATGGAATTCTTATACGACGGTACGAGTTACAGATGTTTGGAGATTTACCACTTGTTGCGGGATTAAAAAATACAGTAAAACCACTGTATTATTTTATAACATAGTAAAATATTAAAATTTTGTATTTTCATCAATTACACACCATTGTACAAATTTGTATAATTTTATTATATCAGAATTTGGTGTGAAAATCATTTGTAAAATTCTATCATTACACTGAAACACTGCTTGAGTTATATAAAATAGAAACTATTAATAAAATTTTTATTTGTTACAAAATCATTTTATTTTCTTATTGTTATAAATAAAATTACTTTTCATTTAAATCTCTATTTAATTGTCTTTGAAAATTGTATGAAATATTTATATGCATAAAAAATACAATATGCACCATTTTTCATTTAATTAAAGACGGGAATATTTTTGTTGATTTCTTTACATGTAATTTTAGAAACTAAGATTTTAGGTAATTTAAAAAGCCTAAAAAAACTGATATTTTTATTTAAAATATAAGATGTTTTCAATATATGTATATATTTCTTTTACATTTACTAACAAAATTCTTTGTAACGCTTTTTCTTACAAATTCAGAAATAGTCTATTCTTGGAATATCACACTTTCTTTTTCTCTCTCTCTCTCATTGAGTGACCGGCAAAACGCATTCTCAGCTGATAACTGACTGAAGGGGCAGGATAATCTTGTTAAAAATTCAATTGTTGAAAGGTTGGGAAGGTGACTGCCTGAAGGTTGGGAAGGTCACTTGGGGTAGTGAAATTCCATTAAATTCAGTTGAAAACTGTGATAAAAATATTTGTTACTTAGGAAATACAGATAAATATTTATCTGTAATTTCAGAACCAAAAAATTATTTATATATCTGAAGTTTTCAAAATAAAGACTTCATTTTATCTTTCAGAATTTAAAAAATAATAATATGTTTGATAATCTATAAAAGATATTAGAAAAATAATTTGTTATTAAGTACAACTTACATTAAAAAAAAATATTAATGATAAATAAAATATTTAAAAGTTAAGTACATTTTAAGTTAAGTACATTATACATTTTAAGTTAAACCTTCAAAAATGACATTTAAATTGAAGCTTCTATTTAGAAAACAATTTCTTATCTTCAATACATATATAAATTACACTGGATAAATAATTGATAATAACCTAAATTAAACTTTAAATTAGCGTGAATTTATATTTTTTAAACTGATTTTATAAGAATGTATATTTTTGAACAGAAAATCTTTTCAAATAAATCATTTATTGGTATGTGTATGCGGAGGGGGGGGGGGCGGCTCAATATTTATGTATTTTAAATCCAAATATACCATTTTAAATGAATTATCTTTGATTTTGTGTTATGTGCTGTGATAAATATGTCTAATTTCGTCGGGACACTTTTGTTTATTTTATTTCTATATATATATATATATATATTATATATATATATATTATATATATATATATATATATATATATATATATATATATATATATATATATATATATAATACCATTAAAAGTAGACAAGATTCACCAATGGATTTTATCAATAAAACAATAAACCAAAACGAAGAATTAAATTGAATTATAGTAAACAATATTAACCGTTTGTATACACACACACATAAACATTTAACATTTGACATTAAGATGCATCAGGACTCAATTTAGATAATTTTCATAAAAAAGTTTTAAAGGATACTCATAAACAAACTTACATTAAGATTTTTTTTTTTTTTTTTTTTTTTGCATAAATATCTTTACTTCTAAATATCAGAAATATATATGATATAGAAATTTCTTCTATTTAGAGATTTCAGTGTATTAATTTAGAAACTTACTATTTAGTTGATTTAAACAAGTTAAATTAATTTCTTAATTAATAAAACAAATAATAATAAAGCAAAACGCAATAGGTTATTTATTAATAATTAATAAAATATTGATAAATGAACAAAACTTGATTTAAAAGATATATAATAGTACTTAGTATATAAAAATAGTAAGTAACTGAAATAATAAATAAAAATTTTTAATTTAACTAAAAAGATTAAAAGTTACAGCAATAATTGAAAATAATAGCAATTTAATAACAATTATCTAATTTGCTAATAAATAAGGAATTGAATAATTAATAAAATAAAATTAAGTCATTAAAATCGATACTGATTAAATTGCATTCGATATTTTATTAAAAAACAATTGAGTATTGTATTCCAGAATCATTCATAAGATGGCGCCAGCACTGTGACTTCCTGGGCACTTCCCCAGGAATGACTAACCGGGTACATCCCCACTAGGGATTTCCCAGATACTTCCTCAGGAGTAGTGTCCCTGGGAAATTGCTCCGTGGGATGTTACTGGGAGCTCATTCCTGAGGACATCGTAAAAGACTCTTCCCCAGGACGTCCTGACCTTGTCATTTTAGTTTTAGGAGGAATATGGGATGGCTTGGAGCTCCTGGGGAGGTATTAAGGAGCTTTTGTGCTATATGGGTTCATATATTTACAACTGTTATTTTTTAAAAAGTGTAATGTTAATATTTTGATGTTTTTATTTTCACAGCCTTTTTGGATATCAATCCGCAAAAGGGATCAAAAGCTAAGAAAACTCCAAAGCCTTGCAATATAAATAGTAAAGTGTGTAAGCTAATTACAAAGCTTGCAGCTTTTAGATGGCTTGTTGAAGCTTAAATATCTAATGTAAAATTAATCCTTGTACAATTAAAATTTTGCTTCATAAACAATTGTTTCAGTATGACTTTTTTAAACTATCTTGTTTTGAGAAATTCAGTTAATGCTCATTTGAAAACATTTTTTGAAATAATTGTGCTTTTATGAAAAAATTAACAAAGACAGCATATTATGTAAGTTTCTAAATAACACAACATACCAGTTGAGTGTATAGCAAAAATCAAATGATTAAAAAAGAAACTAATCATTTTGGATTTGAATACACCTTTAACATTCTAGAATGTATTTTTCTGATCCCATAAATCATATTAAAATGATTGTAAGATATATCAAAGTAATCATAGTATCAAACCATGATTTAAAAAAAATGCATACCCTTAGATTTATAAGTTTTGTGAAAATACAGAAAATTCCTTGATGGTCATAGGGTTAAATTATAGAATCTGTCAGAAAAAGATGGTAACATACTTTATTTTTCTACATATATGAGATGGAGGAATATCTTTAATGTAAATTGCAAAAATTGGATTGGTTTGAATATCTCCAAGTCCTGAAGTTGCTCAAGTCCAAAAATTACTTTTTTTGATGTGGCATCGATTATGATTATCAATACATTGAAATGTATTTGTAGGCATTATTCTCTGATCTTGATCAGATTTTTAGATTTATTAAAACCAATTTCAGTACGAATAACTGCAACTATGATTATTTTTGGGACTGCGCAATTCTCTTTGAGGAGCATAATGAAAAAGAAACAGCTTAAATCAAAATCTCTTTCTGTCGACAAATTTGTTATCTATCTGCTATACAGAGATATTCTTGTACAAAAATAAACAATGTTGCCACATTTTTTGGACACTGTAATGTTACCAAAGCATGAAATCATGTGTGGTCCTGAAATCGTTATTCTATGCTCATTTACTATCCTAATAATTATCATTTATGATGATACACAAGTTTCCAATTTGTATACATTTACATCACCACTGAAATTTAAGGGTGTATTTCGATTCAAACTGCTTATTTTGCGATTTATTTTTGAATTTATTTTTGCTCTCAAGTACACCAAACTTTCAAAATCTCTTATTTGGAAAGTACACAAGGTGCCGTGATTGTCGATTCCTTGTTAAAGGCAGAAAATATTGCAAAAAGAAGCAATCAAAAACGGCATTTCGAACACATTTTTACCAAGCCGGAGATTTGGGAACGAAAAAATGGGTTCTACTGATAAGGTAATTGTTTATAATTCAAATTCTAATGAATGGAGCGTAAAAAGACATCACACGGCACCTCATACGTCCCTTCAAGAATCCCCTCAGCAAGTTTTATGGTTCTACTTTTAAAAATGAGCCTGAAATTGTATCGGAAAATTTCAAGCTGTTGAAGGTGGAAAAGCGTTTTTTCAAATACACCCTTAATGGAAAATTTTATTACTTGTAATTCCTACTAAAAAAAGAATTCCACCTTTTACAAAGCAATTTTGGTCATTCTCTGGTTTGGTGCAGAAATGCAAAGAAAATTTTGGAAGGATAATTAGGGCGGGGGCAAATATTTAATATTGGACATTTTGCCTACTCAAACGCTTGGAGTATTGGACTGATTTATCCTTTGTGTCATGTTAATCAAAATTGTAAGCAATATTTATGTAAATGGTTTCTTTGCGTCAGATTATCCATTTACATGCGCTTCACTTAGTTTGGATAATTTAGCACAAAGAAAACATTTACATAAATATTGCTTACAATTTTTAATAACGTGACACAAATGATAATCCGTTTATAGAGATAAATGCATTCCGATGCGTAGTATAGATTCAATGAAAATTACATATTTAACAACGAAATGTAAATTTAAAACAGTTTTTTAGATGTTTAAATATATTTTACCAAATCAAAATGAAAAAAAAAAACTGAATTTTAAAACAAACTTTTTAAAGGCACATAAAGGCGTCACTTAAATTTTATATCATATCTTTTAAAACACATATTTTGAATTTATGGGAGTAGTGTGTGGAAAAGCATAGGTGAATAAAGTTGTATATATCTTTTCATGTTGAAAATAACTTTTGCACATGCTATTATAAATAGAATAATTATGCTTTTTAAAAAAAATAGTAACCGACTTCAAAAAAGAATCAAGCTTGGCGACAACTTGGCGCTAACGCATATGAATGCATAGTTTTAATATGCTTATGATTTGAAAACGGTTGCAACAATGGAAGATTATTGCGACAAAACATTATATTTTTTTTAATCAAATCCACACTTTTTACTTAAAAATATTCTAATCATCAGAAATTAATGAAATTAAAATGGGGCGGGCATCTTATACTTTCAAACAAAAAAAGAATTATCAAAATCGGTTCATTTTTAGGGAAGTTATGAGTGAACAAGATATACATACAGATCGAAATCATAACCTACTCCTTGAAAGTGGTTGAAAAGATCTTCTACCGGTGTAAGAGTGATAGCCTGAAATTTTATTTATTTACTAGTGGACCCGACAGACGTTGTCCTCTCACCGACAGTCGTTGTCCTTCTTGGCACCGACTCCAGAAAATCAAATAAATGTACGTTAATATGGTAATACGCACAATATACACTACGCTCTTAATTTAATTTCTTATTACAATTATGTAAGGAAATTATTTTTCACTCTTCAGTATTTTTTGAAGTCGGTTCAATTTTTGATAGAAAAGTTTATTTTTCTCTTTTTAGTTAAAAGTTAACGATTTTCTGAAGTCGGTTAATCAAAATTATAATACAGAAAATATCATTGTAAAGCATACACGTTTGTCAGGAGTGGGGTTCAAACACGTGATCTCTTTCTTCAAGAAGCTGAGCTTAAATCTGGCGCCTTAGACCACTCGGACATTCCGTCCGCACTCTACTCATCGAAATTATTCAACACTTTTAATTAGCGAAAAATCACTATTAGTTTTTGCCTAATTACTAAAAAAGTACTGAATCAATTTCGACGAAATGTGAATCTAAACCATTCTCGAATCTATTGGAACGCACACAATATTTCATCAAAATCGGTCCAGTCGTTTAGGAGGAGTTCAATTACATACACACGCACAGAAGATTTTTATATATAAAGATGAGCATTGAAAATTTCAGGATTTTGCGCCTATTAAAAAATTCCACAAAAATCGGCTTTTGTAGTTATTTTTCAACTGATAACATATTTTAGTGCATTTTTTCATTCTGAATCGAATGGTACTAAGCAAATTCGTTTAAATCCAGTAGTTCGTGAGATAATTCACATTTTCCTAATTTGGCGATGTTATCAGGAGGAGTTCATTTACATACACACGCACAGATTTTTATATAAAAAGATAAGCATTGAAAATTTCAGATTTTTGCGCCGAAGACATCGCCAAATTAGGAAACTGTGAATTATCTCACGAACTACTGGATTTTTAAACGAATTTGCTTAGTACCGTTCGATTCAGCATGAAAAAATGCACTAAAATATGTTATCAGATGAAAAATAACAACGAAAGTCGATATTAAGGAATTTTTTAAAAGTTCGTTCTTTTTTCTACTCATCGTAGGGGTGGAATTTTCGAAAATCCATTTTTAGCGGCATTCAATGTTATAAGAAGTATTTTTGCCCCGATTTTCAAGATTTTTAGTTCGGTAAATTTTTTTTTGTGCTGTGATTAATACGAAATCCGGACTATCTTTTACATATTTAGATAAGGATTGAAAATTTCAGGTTTTTGCGCCAAAGACATCGCCAAATTAGGAAAATGTGAATTATCTCACGAACTACTGAATTTAAACAATTTTGCTTAGTACCATTCGATTCGGAATGAAAAAATGCACTAAAATATGCTATCAGTTGAAAAATATCTACAAACGCCGATTTTAAAGGATTTTTTTAAAAGTTCGTTGTTTTTTTAACCTCCGGGGGGGGGGGATTTTCGAAAATCCCTTCTTAGCGGCACTCGATGTTATAAGAAGTATTTTTACCCCAATTTTCAAGATTTTTGGTTCGGTACATTTTTTTGTGCTGTGATTAATTCGAAACCCAGACTTTCTTTTATATATATAGCACTTTTAATTAGCGAAAAATCGCTAACTATTAGTTTTTGCCTAATTAATAAAAAAGTACTGAATCAATTTCGATGAAATATGAATCTAAACCATTCTCGAATCCACTGGAACACACATACAAAATTTCATTAAAATCGATCCAGTCGTTTAGGAGGAGTTCAATTACATACACACGCACAGAAGATTTTTATATATAAAGATTGTACACACATATCTGACTTGTGTGCTCGACATGAAAGCCTGCGATTAAACTGAAAATTGAACGCTTTTAATTGGATGACTGCTTCAAAAAATTGGAATTTTAATGTTTTTGTTTTTAAAAAAGTTCTAATCGCAAGAATTTGATAAAACTTAAATGGGACCATGTGGGCGTCTTACATTTTCTAACAAAAAAAGAATTATCAAAATCGGTTCATATTTACGAAAGTTATGCGTGAACAACAAATACATACAGGTCGAAATCATAACCTCCTCCTTGAAGTCGGTTAAAAAAATAAAATGATTAATGAAATACTACAAAAAATGCATTTTTCAATTAATAGCATGGCGTCACTCAAAATTTGATATCATTATTTTTAAAATTCATATTCAAAATTCTTAGAGCCATAAAATAAACAGCTGCGTCAAAACTTTTAATCCATTAAGGGGTTTTGTATTGATTAAAAATTACAGTGATTTACGATCAGATACATTATTAAAAATTAGAGTGATTTACGGTCAGATACATTATTAAAAATTACGGTGATTCACAGTCAGATACATTATTAAAAATTACGGTGATTCACGGTCAGATACATTATTAAAAATTACGGTGATTTACGGTCAGATACATTCCGGAAAATTACGGTGATTTACAGTCAGATACATTCTGGAAAATTACGGCGACTTATGGTCAGATACATTCTGGAAAGTAACAGTGGTTTACGGTCATATGCGGTGTAAATAGAAAACGGTACATACTGTAATCTTACAGGAAGATGCTGGAATCTGTGCTGCCAATCTTTTCCCGTAATCTAACGGTGAAATTTTTATCAGTGTAGGTCATTTTGGGTCATTATGGGTAATGTTTGAATTAATTGACATATAAGAATCGTGTTTGTTTGAGCAGGATAAAAGATATGACAATACTGCTAGTAATTTTCATTGATGCTTTTTTCTAAAATTGTTAATGTGATGTTAATGTAAAAGTTGGCAATGCGATTTCAAATACTATGTTTTAAAAACTTTTACGTTTGGATCACACTTGAATTTTGTATGGATATAAAAATATCTTTTTCTATTTTTGTAATTTTTTTCTGTCATTTATTTTACATTTCTTTTTTAGATAATATTCTGTAGAAATAGACTCATTTCAGGGACATCGATAAAATTGTCATACAAAGGACCTTAATACTATAATTTACAGCAATAATTTCGTGTAAAGTATGTTTGTTAAGTATTGTATATTTAATTGGCTTCTTACACTTTATAAGCGGTTGGATGTAATCCTGAAAAAAAATCATTTTATTGGAAACCGTTATAAGAAAATTTTAGATAAATTATTTATTTTTAAAATGCTTAGCTTAAGGTTTCACATTTATTTTTGAACGTGTAGCGTTATTTTCTATTGACCAAGGCATTTTAGACCTTTCATTCTTTTTAATTTAAAACTTGTATTTTATGTTTTTGTTATTTGATGTTTTTCGAAATTTATTATCGATCGTATCCAAATGTTACATTGATATTATCGTATGGACATTCAGACTTATTTTCCCGAACGGAGGGATATGTATATATATAGATATATATATATACAGGGTGTCCCCTCTCAACGGTGGCCAATGGCTAATTTCTAAACCGTTGGTCATAGACATATAGTTCCAATTGCAAAAATGCTTTAAAAAAGGCAAAGAATTGTTTTTTAAGCGATTTTGGTCAAAAAAAAATTTTACTAGAAAATTACGAAAATTAAATTTTTATACGGTCCCCCGGTCCTATAAGTTATATTTAGTAAAATTTTTTCAACACTCTAGCAAGTAATACAGAAAAGGTCCCATTCATGTAACATTAAAATTGACCGAGTTATGAAACTTTAAATTTCATGACTTAAACCACTTTTCTATAGCTGAAAACGGATGAGTTCGACGGAGCTTTAAGGGAACGTACACTAAATGCTTAAAGTATTATAAAGGGAGTTGATTTCCAACGCTGTTCAAAGGCTACTTCCTAAACTATTTGTCACAGACATATAGTTCCAATTACAAAATGTTTTAAATGAGCGATTTAACTGAAGGCGCTGTCACCGTATAAGTTTTACGGTAGTGTTAATTATAATTAATTAACTTCTAGATTGGTTATTAAAATAACTGAAGACATGAATTTCAAAATTCTCTTTATCGAAAAAATCAAATTTTGGGAAATAGCGAAAAAACTTTAAATGCATCTATTGGTTTTCATTATAAATTTTTAGATTGCATTGTCACAATAGTGGAGGTTTGTATAGACTGATAGAGAAATCAAAAAGCGAGAAGTCGAGTTTTGAAATTCATATCCTCAATTGTAATTTTACGTATTTTTTATTTTGTAAGCAAATAAAGTTGATTCTTTTCGTGATTTTATTTTAAAAAGGTATGTTATTTTGATAAGCTTTTATTTTATTCATAGTTTTCGTATGTAAATTTTCCTAGTTCAAAACATATATTCAAATTTTAACTCACTTCCAAATATCTGATTGAGGTTCAATTCCCATACTTATTTAAACCCGATGACAATATAATATTAATACGATTTTAGGTGCGTTCCATTTATTTATTTTATAGGACTACATCAAATTCTATTAGGTTGAGTAATCTAATAAAGCTTCAAATATGTATCAGTTTGTAACGATTTGTGACTGTTGCTTTTCATAGTTTAATTTAACAAAATTTCTGTTATTTTTTTACTTATATTTTTAGCACAAATTGCATATTTTACTTTAACATGTAAATGTCAACAAAAATTCCGAAACAACATTGTAATAAAAATTTTACTTTCAATGTTTAAAGTTAAATTTTCTATCTGATGTTTATTTTTATTTCCAGTAAATTTGTGACTGACCCCTATTTTGCAGCAAAAAATATGCTTCAACTTTGAACAGCTATAACTCGGTCAATTTTGATCGCAGAGGAATGGGACTTTTTTTGTCTTACTTGTTAGAGTAGTGGTAAAAATTTTCTAATATCACTTATAGGACCGGGGGACCGTATAAAAATTTAATTTTCGTAATTTTTTAGTAAAATATATTTTTGACCTAAATCGCTTAAAAAATAATTCTTTACCGTTTTTAAAGCATTTTTGCAATTGGAACTATATGTCTATGACCAACGGTTTAGAAATTAGCCATTGGCCACCGTTGAGAGGGGACACCCTGTATATATACGAAGCTATGCAGTGTAAAATGTTATAATGATCCTATGCCCTGATATAATGAGCCAGCGCCCAGTTATATCACTCGCAATCCGGTTCGTATATGCAACCACAACTTCAACTTATAGAGTGAGCGACGTTAGAAAGTGTATACTTAATGGTCGTTTATTAATGAAATGACTTGACATTCACAGCGTATGCACTGGAGATCAATGAGGTTCAAGTAGAAATAAAATATAAATGCTTGCCTTTTCTTAAACTCCAATGTAATATTTGTAACATTTATTCTAAGAATTTAGTTGCATAATTTGCCCAAAAACTTTTTTAAATTTATTCGTTTTATATAAAAAGTAGATTTATATAAATTTTTAAAGTTCAGCAATCTTACTAATATACACTGTTTACATTTTTTTCATTAACAAATTCCTGATATCGTCGGTACCATGTCAAACTATCCAATGTGCAAAAATCCATTTTTCATATTTTGTGCCATTTAGTTTTATTGTGCGAGATACGTACTATGTAAAATCGGCACGGCCCTAACTCGCTTAGAAACTTAGATAATGTCTGTGTCAAAGTATCCAATGTGCACTTTGTTCTAAAACGTACCATGTCAAACTATCCAATGTGCGTATTCGATCGTCTGCCACGAAAATTGTAATATTTTTCATTTTCTGATCATTTGTACCATGTCAAACTATCCAATATGAAAACAGCCACTTTTCGGGGTAGCAAAAAATTTTTGAAATTGCTGATTTAAAATCAGCTCCAGACAGAAATAGGAAATTTGCTGTTTTTTATTCCATTTAAGCATGATGTCACTTTATTGTTCTTACTAGCAAAAATAAAATAAAATAAAAATAACTTTCATTATTTGAATTTTTTACTTGTACTTATCTGAAGATCATTGCTTCAAATTAGTATATCTGCCTCATTCAATAGTTTGGATTGCATAAAATTTGGTATTTGCGTATTCAATATTAATTTCTTTTAACAACTTAAAAAACGAATGTACTGTAAATTGATAAATAAAAACTTATTTTTAAACGTTATTTAAATTTTATAAAAAAAATGAGATGAAAAAACGAAAAAATAACCCGCAAATAGAGAAATGGAGAATAACGGTAGAGTTTATTTTTTTATTGTTATTTGAGTAGTAACCTTTGTCTTATTTAATCAATGAAGTAGTTAGGCCAATGACTACGAAATTCCGAAGAGTAATTATATTATTATTAACGATTATTATTATTTCCAAAGAGTAATCTTGCTTTAGAGAATCGCTATAATATGAGTTGGAAAAAATGCCTTCAAGGAATATTTGGACCGAGTTGCATCATAAGCTCTTATTAGGTGCATTCGTAATTATATAAATAGGTAGAACTTATAATTATTTTTCATTCCGTCCGCCTGTCTATGTATCTACATGTCCGTCGTCATATAACAATGGAAAAACCTCCCAAACCGAATTCTTGGAAATTTAAAGTAAATAACAGTTGTATATTTTTGTTGCGACATTTCAAGTTTGAGTATGAAAATTGGATGTATAATTTAATTACAGGGACTGGTTTTATTACAGGTAATTTAATTACAGGTGTTCCATTACATTACGGTCAATTAGAAAAAACAATTTGAAGTTGTTTTAATGTTACTCAGTTTCGAACATAAGACTGATATGCATTTATGAGTAACACGAAAATATACATTTCATAGAATCTAAGGTGGAAAAAATATTTATTATTCATTTACAGGGCCATACAAAAGTTTTCCGTTACATAATAGTATAGGGGAAACATTGTTGGGAGCGTAATTTAATTATGTTAAAATATTTCACTATATACTGTAATTAATATTCGTTGCTGAGGTTCACTACAAGTTACTTCCTGTATAATAGAAAGTGCAAAGTATTTACAGGGACACACGAAAGATTTCGGCTGCTGCGTACATTACAGATGATTGTTGGAAGTGCATTTTTATTTGTGATATGAGTTTTTAAGTCTAAAATATTTCGTTGTATGTACCGTGTCCAGTAAATGACTGACCCATTTTAAAATTAAATAACAAAAAAAAAAAAAAAAAAAAAAAAAAAAACAGTTTGAGATAAAAATGCGCGGTTTGCGGTATTGTTATTAGAATATCAATAAATTTTGAATACGCACTTCCTTCAAATAGTTCTAATTTCGACCAAAAGATGGCGCTGGCGGCATCAGACTACAGAAATACCGCCTGTTTTCTTGTTCTCAAGCTGATGATCTTTCCGGCTCATTTTCCCGAGTCGAATCTGAGTCGAAATGTTAAATCGACTCTCCACTCAACTGCAGAAATAGGGTTTGTTGATTGGAACGAGATTTAAAATCTCTATCATTTAAGATTGAACAGGGTCTATTGTAACAATCTATGTCTATTGTAGCCTCCTCAGACAAATATCACGGGGAACTACAAAAACTAGTTTAAAATTACTGTAAAACATCTCCAAAGATGTGTCAATCTATGAATAAATATTTATGACCAGCAAACGTTTGTTAAAGAATCCTAGAAATATTTGTAACAATTCTAGAAAAATTTAAATTAATTTAAAGGATGTTCTTTAGTGTTTCAAAATTCTTTTCGGAATATGTCATTTTAACCGCTTAACTGATACTCTCTTTACGTATATATAGAAATATATTTATGTAAATATGATTTATTATATTTTTAAATTATGTATAAAAAACCAATGTTCAATTTATTTTTCAATATTAATATTTATAAAATTGAACTTAAATATGTAGACATTCAGTTTTATCTAAAATATCTATGGCCCCACCAGTGGGTGATAGATTCTGACGTTTCAACTGGTAGACGGCAGTGCTGGGTTCGAACCCAATCGCGTCTGTCGGCATAACCGTTTGGAATTTAGTATTTGGAACGGGTTAGGTGCCCTTACAGAGACACCCACGCAGGGCATACCCTGACCATCCCCTCATCATTCTGACCTATATCCCACGTGTACTTAATCGGCCGACATTAAATAAACCAAACCAAACTAAAATATCTATAGGCAATTTTATGGCAAACATTTTTACGGAAACTTTTTACTGAAATAAAGTTTCGTTTCTTTTTCATCTAGTTTTTATTTAAATATTGCGTGAAACAAAAGCTGTTGAAAATATTTCAGAAGCCAATGCAGTATCCACTGTCCCGATTCCTTTCTTTAATTTACTATCTCCCGATTCTACTTTTTTCTCCTGTTGGATTCGACGGTTGAAATACGAATCGGTTTTAAAAGCCTAGATTACAAATTCTGAAGCTATATTTGTGTAATGCAATACCGAATAACAGTAAGAAAGCAATAAACATCAAATTGATGCTCTTAGCACAATATCAAGTTTAAATTTTGAGGTATTTGCGTCATCTACACTGTAAATAGAAGAGGTTATTACAATGCTGATTTAAACGCCAGTTGAGACGTCAAAAACTATCGCCCACTGGTGAGGCCATAGATATTTTAGATAAAACTGAATGTCAACTTATTTTAGTTCAATTTTATAAATATTGGAAAAATAAATTGAACATTGGTATCTTTTTATACATAATTTTAAAAAAATAAAAAAATCATATTTTTAATAATATTTCTTATTTTAAATCAGATACAGGAGATATTTTCAGAATGTTTTTTTTAGTTCTTTTCCTCATACCGGGGGAAAAGAACGAGATTACATATTTCCCTCCTATATGGGGGGGGCAAAAATATATTTCAGGTTCTATGATTCTTTTTGTAATAAAGTTTTGAAGAGGGATGACTTACAGGCTATAAGAAAAGATACGTCTTCCTTTTTTCTTTTTAAATATCCGTACATTTTTGCGTAGATACGTTTCCTGCCATGGGTGGGTGGGGGGAGGCGAGGTGTGTAAAAAGACATCTTAAAATCTCTCACGGCTTTCGTAATAAAATTTTTGGATACGTTAAATGACAAAATATGAATATAAAGTAGGGATGCATTCGGTTTTCGGAAAAAATAATAATATTTTGTTTTAGGCAGGTTTTTGCCTTGCAGGTAGTTTTGTGTGTTTCTTTCTACTTCGTGATCAATAAATTTTTATGTCTAAAACACGATTTGTTGTAGACGGATTCCTTTATAGTAAGATTTAGAAAATTTTAATGTGCCAATTTATAAGTTTTCTTAGACAGGAGACTTGGCAACGCTATTTGCATACCATTGTTTTAAAATTTTAACTGGTTTGCCCGTACAACATACCGGCAATTATAGTTTGCTTCTTCCACCACTTAAAGCTTTCTGACACTACTAAAAATTTCAAATGCAATTTCATACTATTTAATAGAAGAAATATTTAAATTAAATATTACGATTATTTTAGATTTAAAAAAGCGGCGTTTACCCCATATTTTCATTTCATTGTACGTAAAAAAGCGTATCAGTTAAGCGGTTAAAATAACATATTCCGAAGATAATTTTGAAACACTAAAGAACATCTTTTAAATTAATTTAAATTTTTCTAGAACGCTTCTTTAATAAATGTTTTCTTGTCATAAATATTTATTTATAAATTGATACACCGTTGGAGATGTTTTACATTAATTTTAAACTAGTTTTTATAGTTTCCCGTGATATTTGTCTGAGGAGGCTACAATAGACAAAGGTTGTTACAATAGGCCTAGTTCAATCTTAAATGTTATTTTAAATCTCGTTTCAATCAACAAATCCTATTTCTGTAGTTGAGTGGAGAGTCGATTCAACATTTCGACTCAGATTCGACTCGGGAAAATGAGCCGGAAAGATCATCAGCTTGAGAACAAGAAAACAGGCGATATTTCTGCAGTCTGATGCCGCCAGCGCCATCTTTTGGCCGAAATTAGAACTATTTGAAGGAAGTGCGTATTGAAAATTTATTGATATTCTAATAACAATCCCGCAAACCGCGCATTTTTATCACAAACCGTTTTTTTATTATTTAATTTTAAAATGGGTCAGTCGTTTACTGGACACCCGGTATAAACGCTCCAGATAATATACAGGGCTATGCAAAATAAGTCAAAAGAATTACTACATAAGAACGAAAATACATTTAAAAAAGGAATTATGGATTTTTACGCTTAACTACATATAGTATACTAATATAACTTTATATAACATAGATAAAATATATAAAATGCCACTCAAAGAATTCGATAGGTAGCCGTCTATAAATGATCTCTGGAAGTTTGATTTTACAAGTTTTAAAGTGTGTTTTGATCTTTATTAAATTTTAACTGAATAGTTACGTGCATATAAAGATAGTACGTACAATTTAAGGCTGTACAAAAGTATCGTCTATCGATAATTTCTAAAAGGAAAATTTCAATGTATTATGTATTTGAAACACTTTTCAACATAGTTAAGTAGTGTTTGTGAATTCCGTTTGTCTGTCCATGTGATTGTCTGTCTGTCTGCCCGAACTGGAACTTGCATTAGTATATTAATAGGATTGTCTCTGTGATTGATATATGTTATTCAGATTTGCAATACCATGTTCGGTATCGGAAATAGAGTACGTAGCGTTCACAGTTTATTTACAGAGACAGTCAAAAAAGTATTCCATTACATTATGGTCTATGGGGAAATGTCTTAATTATTTAAATATGTAGCAGCTCAAGTCGTCATTTGATCCATCCGTCTGTCTGTTTAAAACAGCACGAAAACAACCCAACCAAATGATTTGAAATTTCATATGTGTAATTGCTGCAGAATTTTGTCGAGTCATTTAACATTTTATAAAAATCGAGTCAAAACATAAAAAGATATTAAAGTTTCTTTATTCTATTAAATCTTATCATTCATAATTAATTCAATGACATCCCATGATAGGAGATGATTCTAGGTTGTTATGGCGCCCTATTTAAGATGGAGACATATTTCCGTATTGCTGAATGTATAGAACAAACAAACAAACCAGAAAACAGACTAAGAAACAAATAAACAAACAAACAGGCAGACAGACAGACATGCAAACAGACAGAAAGACGAAAAAACTGACACACACACAAACAAACAAGCAGACAGACAAACAAGCAAACAGCCAGACAGTAAAAAAAACCGACAGCCAGACAGCCAGATACACAAACAAACAAAGAGACACACAGACAGACAAACAAATAAACAAACAAACAGACAGATAGACAGATAAACAAGCAAGCAAACAAACAAACAGACAAACAAACAGGCAGACAGACGGACAAATAAACAAACCGACAAACGGACAGACAGATAGGCAAACAAACAAGCAAACAAACAAACCGACAAACAAACAGTCAAACAATCAAACAAACAGACAGACAAACAAACAAACAGGCAAACAAACCGACAAACAGAAAGAGACTAACACACAAACAAACAAACAACCAAACAAAAAAGCAAGCAAACAGACAAACAGACATACATAAAAAAGCAGAAAAACAAACAAACCGACAGACGGACAGACAGGCAAAAAAGACAAACAAACAAAGAAACAATCAGACAGACATATAGGCAGACAAACAAACGAACAAACAAACAGACAGGCAGACAGACAGACAGACAGACAAACAAAAAACAGATAAACAAACAAACTACAAACAGACAAACAGTCAGACAGACAGACAAACAAACCGACAAATGGATAGACAGACAGGCAAACAAACAACCAGACAGACATACAGACAAACCAACAAACCGACAAACATACAAACAAACAAAGAGAATGACATACAATCAAACAAACAAAAAAACTGGCAAACAAACAGACAAACAAGAAAACAAACAGCAGACAAGCAAACAAACAAACCAACAGACGAGCAGACAGACATATAGGCAGACAAACAAACGAACAAACACACATACAGACAAACAAACAAACCGATAAACAAACAGACAGATAGGCAAACAAACAAACAGACAAACAAACCGACAGACAGACAAACACACAAAGACGGACAGACAGCCAAACAAAAAATCAAACAGACAAATCGACATACTGACAAAAAACAATCAAACCGAGAAACAAACAAACAAACAGACAAGCAAACAAACAAATATACGTACATATGTTCGTATTTTGAAGGAAAAGCTAGAGATCCATTTACATCTTATAAGTAATTACCGTGCTAAATTTCATGCTTGTAGTAGTCCCTTTACTAACACAAAAATCGCATTTTTAGAACGTTTTTTTCTCCTGCATCTCCTTTGGATTTGTGGCATCGACATAAGATAAATTCTATATTTGATTCCGGGCGAACACCATCCTTTTAGTACCTTGGCTTTTGAAATCGGTTCGGTAGTTCCAGAAATTACCACCAACAAAAAAAAAAATTTTCTCATTATAATACAAAAATAGATTATTCTATAAAATAATTCTTTTCCATGATCCAGAAATTAATTTATACATTCACACAATATGCTACAGAACAAGTGTTAGTGCACTGAATAACAGCATATTAATTTCATTATGTTTGTTAAAATACACTAAATCACATGGTATTGAATGGAATGTAATGTGCTTATTTTGAGAGCCCCTGTAGATGACGTAATTCTATACATTCCATTTTGATCAAAACATGTATCATAGTAAATGATAAAACCATATAGAAATCCCATATCAATCTGAGTATGGTTACGAGAATTAGAAAAGAATGAGACAGCAGAGAAGCAAAACAAAGTCATTAACAATTTTTAACAATGGCGAAGCATTTTTAAAAAGTGCTACAAATTTAATCATTTATTACGTGAGAGAAACTTTTGAAATTATTGTATTAAAAGATCCTATAATAAATTATTCATTATATTCAAATTTTATTGAAACTTAAAAATTCCGACATTTTTTTAAAGGAATTGAATAATTCGACGATTACTAATCAAAAATACTGGTAACAAATACCCCATCGATTCCGTTTATTAGTTAAGCTATGCTTAATATTCAACAAGTTGATAATTGCGCATGAAGCGTAGCAAATGAGGTGCGTTCATACGATAATGAAGTTTTAAAAATATCATTCTCATATATCAATCTCATAAAATTGTAAATAGTTAATTGCAATGCGAACCAAACAATGTTTCCACGTATAACATTATTTAGTGGAATACATTTGTGTGGCCCTGTAATTTAATAATAAATGTTCTTTGCATCACAGATAATACAGAATGTATATTTTAGTACATACTTCATAGATTCATGTCAATTCTATTATGTTCAAATGAGTGTAACACCATTAAAATGCATTTGAAACATTTTTCCCCATTAACCGTAATGTAACGGAATACTTTTGATTGTCCTTGTAATTGATCGCTGAATCCGATTTTCATAAAATTCGAAATGACTCGACAAAACTAAGCAAAAATTATGTATTTTAAATTTCAAACGAATAAAATGCATTTGAAACTTTTTTTCCCATTGACCGTAAGGTAATGGAATACTTTGATTGTCCCTGTAATTGATCTATGCATCCGATTTTGAAAAAAAAATGAAATAACTCGACAAAATTGTGTAATAATTATGTATTTTAAATTTCAAACAAGTAAAATGCATTTGAAACATTTTTCCCCATTGACCGTAATGTGATGGAATACTTTTGACTGTCCCTGTAATTAATTTATGTATCCGATTTGCATAAAATTTGAAATAACTAGACAATATTATATAAAAATTATGCATTTTAAATTTCAAATGAGTGAAATGCATTTGAAATACTTTTTGCCATTGACCGTAATGTAATGAAATACTTTTGATTTTCCCTGTAATTAATCTATGCACCCGATTTCCAAAAAAAAAAAAATTGAAATAACTTGACAAAATAATGTAATAATTATGTATTTTAAATTTCAAACGATTAAAATGCACTTGAAACTTTTTCCCCATTGACTGTAATGTAATGGAATACTTTTGATTGTCCTTGTAATTGATCTATGCATCCGATTTTCATAAAATTTCAAATAACTCGACAAAATGATGTAATAATTATGTATTTTAAATTCAAACGATTAAAATGCACTTGAAACTTTTCCCCCATTGACTGTAATGTAATGGAATACTTTTGATTGTCCCTGTAATTGATCTATACATCCGATCTTCATAAAATTTGAAATAACTTGACAAATTTATATAATAATTATGTATTTTAAATTTCAAACGATTTGGTTGGATAGTTTTGGCGTTGTTATATGCGGACAGACGGACGGACGGACAAACGGACGGACTGAACGACAACTATAGATGCTACGTATTTACATAATTACGAACGCACCTAAAAACAGGGCTGGGAAACTTCTCGAGTTTGCCTGCGTCTTTGTTTAAAAAAATTTCCGTCTTTTCTTACAATTTGTAAAATTACATAGCGTCTAAATACAAAGTTTTTTCTTTATTAATTCTCTATATATTTGTAAATAAAATTATTAAAGAAAATTCCGAAATGTTTTAAATTCAATATGCCAATAACAAAATTTTTACAAGACACACTATCGTATGTCGTATATTCATTACCATGACGCACTGAACCTGAGAAATTTAAGTCAAACTATCCAATGAGCACATTCGATACTTTGAAACAACGAAAATGGGAAGAGGACAAAATTTTTACCATGTCAAACTATCCAATGTGCGTATTGGATAGTTTGAAGCTGAAAAACTAGAGAGAAGCTAAAAATGTACAAATAATCATACCATTTCAAACTATCCAATGTGATTTTTAGACGAGAAAAATTATTCAAATGATTTATTTCGATAGCATGCTTAAATAGGATATAAAACAGCACCCGAAAAATGTAATAATTGTTTACTGCTGTTTAGCGCTGATTTTGAATCCACAATTAAAACTGTTTTTCTGCTCTCCTAAAATGTGGCTGTTTTTACATCGGATAGTTTGACATGGTACCGACGATATGAAACAAATACATACAAAAATATTTATTTTCGGAAACATAAAAAAACATTTCATAATTCTTGATACCTTTTTTCTTTAAAAAGTTTTAAATCCTTTGAGAGCACTTGTTTTTCTTTTTCTATGTTTATACAGAAAATTTTACTACTCTCGCAAAAAAAAAAAAAAAAAAAAAAAAAAAAAAAAATCTTGAATTTTTATGACTATTACTTTCAGATACTCCTTAGGGGAACAGGCGGGAATTTACGAGTTAAAAAGAAATCTCTCTGTATTGATAAAATGCAAAGTAAAGAGAAATCCTTTTATGTTAACAAAGGGACAAAAAATTTAGGACTTTCTTTTTGTTTTATTTTACGTAAAAAAGTAGAAACGAACAGTATTATGTTTGCAGAAAATAAGTCATATAACTCACTTGTATGATGAAAATAGTTTGTTACTATATTTTAGTTATTAGGAATGGCCATTTTTTAACGATAGTAAACAAGTTTTTTTTTATAAAAGCATGCGTACATTCGAATAATATTATTCAAAAACAGATTTAATGATAGGTACAAGATTGTTAAAAAAGAATGTTTTATTGTTAAAAATAAGAATAAAACTGAAAGAAAAGAAATCTGATAAATTTATAATAAACATACTTTTAAAATATCGTAAACATTTTTAAACTTTTTAAACTTTTAAACAACATTTTTAAACTTTTAATTCTTTTCGATTTTAATTTATTAGAAATATTATCTCTCGATCAGGAAGAAAACTTTTAGTCCTTTCATTATCATATTTTCCTGAAGACGGCGCGAAACGTTGCTATTTTTATTTTATTTTAATTGTACAAGTTCATATTAAAGTTCTTGTTTTGTACACCATTGAGGAATGTGTTGTATTTTTAGTAAATACATTCTTAGCAGTAAGTAAATGTTTCGTTTTTGTACATAAAATTTCATAATTTTGCTCATTTCGTAATTTGTTATTTTCTGTTCAATAAATTCATTCTTAATGCTAGACGTGGACTTTTAAATGCAGGAAAACATTCAAAGAACTCCGGTATATATTTCTCATTTTTTTAAACATTTAGCTTGTGCAGTAACTTTTGTGCTGCTTTGTATATACAAGTGACCAACTTTAAGGAAATAGTTCTTTTTTCATTCTATAAGTTCCGTAATGAAATTTAATATAGCCCATACGTGAATTGTTTTTTGCGCTAATTCTAGAATTATATATACATTTTTTGTTTTCTTTTCGAGTTATACATGAAAAGGTTGTTGCATACAGTTAAATCATGACTCATATTTTTGATTAAAACTTCTTTATTTGAACTAAGCAGGCAGGGAATGTAGTACTTTTCTTTGATAAATATGGTTTATACTATGTAGCAATTAACAAGAACCAATCACTGTCCAATCTCCACTGAAAAATAACTCGCAAATAACGAAATGTTCTATAGACATATGCATCACTGATAATCAAAATCAATATAAGGCCCACTAATTTGAAGAGATTCTATTCTAAAAGTTTGTAGAAGGTGGTGCTGAGCTCGATAATCCGTTTATCTAATAGTACAGAGTTTTCTGCAGGTTAGGATATTTGCGGGTCAGTATCTTTTACGAAGACGACCACGGAGGACCCCCCCCCCCCACGAAGGGCTCATATTCCTTGTGTAAATGATCAGCCGTCATAAAAAAAATCAACCCCAAATCAATGAAGATTTTCAAAGCTCACGCACTGAATTGCAAATGTTATTTGGAAATCTTCGGTACAATCAAATTTTGCTAAACGTATCAGCTTGTGATTGTTGGCAAAGTTTGTTTCTCAAGGTATAAGTTAAATTGTCTTACTAATGGGTAAAATATTATTTAGAAATACTTGATGTCGTAAAGCATGTGTCCAAATCTAAACTACCTTCCTCCAACGCAGCTCTCGATAAAACGAGGGGTAGAGCTCGGACTAACACCAATGGTACAGATTTTTTTTCTGTATTCTGCAGATTAAATTAGGAAGCATGATTTGCATACATTTATAGCAAATCTGGAAAGCGTAGCTACCGAGAGCTGCAATCAGACTTCCTTAAATTAGAGGTAAAAAATACAGATGTCGCTAGTGTGCACACAGGTTAAATGTTGTCATCCCGTTTATATTCAGTGACGTTAAAGTAAATATAAGAAACTTCCTATTCAACTGCAATGTTAAATTTGATTCCTAAAATCTGGTAGATATAATATACTACAGTCATTAAATTTGTAAAGTTAGATGAATGATCCACATTTAAAAGGAATCTACTTGGATGGGACTATTATGAGAATGTGGCGTATATAAATTTAAATCCTTTTTAGTCAATTTTGAGAACCAATTTTTTTTTCAGTACAGATTTTAAAAGCATTTGTATGTTTTTATGTAGATTTATATAGTATTATTATATAGAACCAAATTTTATTGCTATAAAAACACACCATAATCTAAAAAAGGACATTTTATAGCTATGTATTTTATTTCTTGAAATATATAAAATAATGTATGACTCTGTTATTTGCAATGAAATAAACTATTTATATAGTAAAGATTTATTTTAAAATTAATATTATTTTGTATCTATAAATAGAGCAGTACTATTTACCTTTTACATACACAAACTAAAATCTCTATGCATGATAACATATGCATTTGCACAAAATTTATAGAATTATTCTAATAAGATCCTCTCAAGTTCTAAACTATTTTCTCGGATAAAACTGTATTTTCCGTGAAATTACTGCCAAATTTTTCTTGGCATCGCCTCTTGAATGTCAATGCTTTATTTTCTAAACATACTCGAAAGTACTTTGAACAGGCCTATCGTTTTTAAAAGAATATTTTTTCGACATGCTTGCAACTGATTTTTTAAAAAAAACATGTTACATACATTTCTCATTTTTAAATTAAATATATAATTTACTTTTAATGTATTTTATTAGATCAAATAACAAATGTCTTATATTAAACGGAATAAAATCTTGTTATTTATTTTTTTTTAGTTAAATATAAGCGGAACGTAATGTTTGCTTGTCTTACAAGACTCTGGATTTGATCTTCAAAACTTTACAGACTTCAAGATTAGTAAATCGCATTTTATATCACATTTTATATTACACTACACATTTTATATTACATTTTATATCATTTTATATTATGATCCATTTCAAAACAGATGAATATAATAAATGTTCAAAATTTGTGATACGAGGGTTTTTCAATAGGCTTTACCTCATATATGTAACTACTTTATTAACAAAACAAAATAAAATATTTTACATCGGCAAGCAACTTTTAAATGTTTGCTTTGCAGCGGTACCTTATTTTTTCATATACTCACTACTGACGGCAATGCATTTCCACTATCGATAATATCACCAGAGAAAAATTAGACCTGTTGCTGGCAACAACAAGAATATACTACATGTGTGACTTGTTCCTAAGACTGAAAACCGGTGCCCTTTATATATTTTTTAAGCTTTTGGAATAGCTAAAAATCTCAGGGAGCTATGTCCCATGAACTCTCCGGGAACAAACTTTTGAGAAGTGATATTTGCTCTGATGCGATTCAGTGTTCCAAGGAATATTCAGACAATGCTGAAAAAAAACCTACTCTTAATTCGCAGAATATTACAAATTAGTTCGTTCAAAGTCTGTGGTCTCTGAACGACTACAGCGGGGCTTATCATACATTCGACGTGCTTAGATTCTCTGTCCGGCGTCCACGCACCCATCTCCTACCTGTCATTCTGTCCACACAATCTTCGCCATACACAACAATCAATTACATGAGGCTACTATCTTTAGATGCCAGCAATTCATCACTGTATTCTCTTTTAACAGTATTTCCATAAAGTAAGACTTTCTTTCGTGAAGCCGGACTTGACGTTGAAGATGTGATTCACTGTTTCAAGCAATTATCAAACAATACTGAAAAAAAACATGCTTAATAAATTTATAGAACTGTATAGTGAACTTCCTTTGAAAAAAAATTTATGAATAGTAACACTTTTGTAGTTTTATTCTAAACACTCATTATCTTATTTCGTAAATTTATCATAAGTATATTCGTAATTTTATTATAATACGCATTTAATGAATAAGGACCACAGAAGCCAAGGCATACAAGTGACAAAATTTAGACTTGGCGTAAACTGAATTCAAAGGTGGAACATCAGTAGTTATTCTATATTGATTAAACTAAATTGCAAAACTTATCCTTTTTTATGGCTATTCCGCAGATAATTTAACGATTCAAGCGATAATGTCACGTATGTTTACACAAACCTACGATTAGGCGGCCACCCTCCTCAGTCCCAGGTGTCAAACCCGTTCACCTGAGACAACCAGGTAGGTAAAGTCTTAGTCGTCGGTTAGAAGGAAATAAAGAAATAGATGAGATATTGCTTAAGGTTACTTGATACGCTGTCCATTCTTTGCACAGTCTGCAGTCATGTGCCGTCCACAACGGGACGCATCATGTACTTCACGTGTTTGGAATTTCCGTCCACCTTTTACGTTCCCTCTCCTAATGGTGCTTATCCTCTCCTAATGGTGCATTCCCTTATAGCAATCAATTGGTGAGACACTTCACGTACCAGAAATTTGTTTACTACAAGCTGTTTTAACTGCACTTCCAAAAAGTCTGACATTCTGTATTTCACTGTTTTACGCCAGCGATCTCACTAGCGTAGTAAAAACATCGTGAGATAAAGTACAATTTATAGTTACTTGTCAGCATAAAATATTACATTTTGTTCTATTAATAAAATAGTTATAGACATGGAGACAAGGCATATTGCACAGCCCTCGTATTTAATCATCTAAACTAATTACAAATGATATCAAACCAAACATATGCAGTTTTAATACCACATATAATACGACGGAAAAGTAAACGTGATTGTATGCGTATGTGGGCAAGACTTATAAAATGTCATCCTTCGCCGAAAATAATGAAATTTATTTAGTGGCGCTAATTATATTTTTTATATCAGTCGTCAATTCCAAATTTATTAATTTATTTCGTTTTAAACAATATCTCATCTATTTGCAATACACATACATTTAACGTTTGATTAAAAAAAATTTATTAAAAGATCGAATAATTCAAACAAACTTGAATACAATTTCAAACATAAATAGATGTTATACAAAAAATTTAAACACTTTAATTAAAACACATTTAAAAATACAAGAGTAAAAGTTTCGCCAAGCTACACGAAAGGTCTCATCAGTTCAAATAATTATTCATTGCATAACAAACATTTGAACAAATCAAGACATGTACAGTTAATTATTATTTTTTATTGAAAAAAAAAATAATAATAATATTCATTCGGGACAGCACGAACAACATTCAGATTTGTTAATAGTAAACAAGTGAACCAACCTTCGATGAGTAATCTGCCGTGATAACTGCTACAACTTGATTTTAAAAAATATTGGCGTTCGCAAACTGCGGGATGTTTTTCGTTTGAACGCAATATTGGACAATTTTAGAATTTAAATTACCGCTTTTTAGTGCACTGATATATTCCTGCGGGCGAATTTCCAAAGACCTACCTGTTTTACCAATGTATACACTGTCAAAATCTCCACAGGGAATGACATCAATAGCGGTTATCACGGCAGATTACTCCTCGAAGTTTGGTTCATTGCTTACTATAGCCAGCTCTGAATGTTGTTCGTGATGTCGTGCTGATGAATGTTATTTTTTTGATAAAAAGAATAATAACTAACTGTAACTGTCCTTGATTTGTTCCAATGTTTGTTATGCAATGAATAATTTTTTTGTACTGATGAGGGCTTGCGTGTAACTTGGCGAAACGTTTACTCTCGTATTTTTAAATGTTTTTTAGTGTTTCAATTTATATATATATATATATATATATATATATATATATATATATATATATATATATATATATATATATATATATATATATATATATATATATATATATATATATATATATATATATATTTATTAAATGTATTCAAGACTGTCTTAGTTTGTATTATTCGATCTTTTAATCTCATCTATTTCTTTATTTCTTTCTAACCGATGACTAAGCCCATATCTGCCTAGTTACCACCAGGTGAACGGTTTTGGTACCTGGTATTGAGGAGGGGGACCGCCTAATCGCCGGTTTGCGGATATAAACGTGACATTATTCACTAAATTGTTAATCTTACTCCAGCTATAAAAAAAGGGAAATGTTGAAAAATTAATTTAATCAATATAGAATAATTATTGTTCCAAGTTTGAATTCAATTTATGACAAAGCTAAATTTTGTCACTTGTATGCCTTGGCTTCTGTGGTCCTTATTTATTAAATGCGTATTATAATAAAACTACGAATATATTTATAATAAACATACGAAATAAGATAATGCGTTTAGAATAAAACTACGAAGGTGTTACTATTCATAATCTTTTTTTCAAAGGAAGTTCACAGTGTAGTTCTATAAATTAAGGTTACTTAATAATAATAATATTTATATGCATAAAATATTTACATATATATGGTATTTTGAAATAATTTTATTGAGAGTTTATGTATTTATAATTCTAACAATATGAGAAATTATTTAAAATAATATGAAATATAATTCTTCAATTTTGTTAACAATATGGTTAATTATTGAATAAATATATTTAGAAATGTGAATTCAATTTCTTTTGAAAATAATACTTATTTCTCAACAATATTTGTGTTTAAGGTATATTATAAACTTCAAATGTATGAAAAAATATTTTTGTCCAAGTGTTTAATTTTTGATCCTTTAGCTCAGAAAAATAGGCTTTAATATTTATATTTCGCTAGTCGTGTGAATTATTTAAAAGGTCTAAATATGCTAAACCGGTGCGTTTTGGAGAAGAACAATTCTTTAATTTTTATTAAAAGCAAAAAATTTGCCGATAGTTTAATAATTTATAGATTGCACCAAGAGAATGCAAAGAAATGAGTTGCAAGAAAAAAATGATACTTCATATTAAGAAAAAAAAAAATAGAAAAATTCTTTCAATGTAAAAGAGTACCCATGCATCACAGAAATTTAATTACTTGTATTAAGATAGAAGAAAATTTTATTGCTTCTGGTTTTTACGTTAAGGGAACGAGGGAACTTGAAACTAATTTTTTGAATTGTATTTTAAAGTCTAGTTCAAAGATACATTATATAAATAATGTCATACACTTAAGACATAAGAAATTAAGAAAAATCTTTTTTGGAAAAAATACTTTTTCTCCAAATTTTTCTAAATAATGTAACTTTTCAGCGGTCTTAAAAAACTTTCCATTCATGTTTAAAAATTAAAAAAAATAGTAGCTATGGAAATAATTAGTTTGAGAAGATTTATTTGATAACATTGTATATTTATTTACGGGTTCAATATATTAGTTTTAATATTGAGTTTGTGTTAATTCAGCCTTTTATTCAAAGAGGTACGTGACAGAAAAACATGGTTGGGACGCTTAAATTGTTAAGCGTTGTGAAGATCTTTTCAAAATTTGTCATTTGCATTCCATATCAGTTAATATATCCAATATTTTTTAAGCCAGTTTACTATGCATACAAATAAAACTGAACATCTTTTTATTAAAACTAAATATAATTGTAAACGTTAAATTAAAAATATGATACAAAATGGCTGATTTATTTTTATATTTGTATTCAAATATATAAAATTCGATGAACAGATTTATTTTCATATATAAACTAAACCTTCATAAAATTTATTGGCGAATTTAATCGATATGGACTACTCAAGAAGTCATTTTGAGATATTCTACATGCCACTTAATATATTTCGGAAAGTTTTTTCTGAAATGTTTTTAATTCATTTTTTCTTGATTTTGTTTTCAATTTCTTGTGTGATAAATGAATTCCATAATTCGTATTGTTAAACTTTGGATAGATTTAAAGTGCACTTTAAAAAATAATTAAAAAATGAGTTTAATGAAATCCTTTAAGGAAAGTTTAAGTTGTGTTAAAAATCATTCTAATTTATTAGTCAATAAAAACTGCAGTTGCAACTCATTCAGCAATTCCAGCTATCTCACTAGAAAAGTTTTCTGTTAAAAGTTATTTATAATTAAATATTAAAATTACATTTAAATATTAAAAATATGAGATGAGCCTATATAAATATGTAGACACTTGAAAAAATTACTCGGATTTAACCTTTTCAGATCCGATGTATCTTGTAGACATAGATCATTATAATTTTTTTTTTCACGTTTATAAATAATGTTAAGAATAAAGATAACGGTGTAGATGGAGCCTAAAAGATAGCAAACAAAACAAAATAGTAATTTATCTCTCAAAACACACTGTATCAGTCTCGTTTTTTTTCAGCTAGATATGGGTTATATTAGAATGGCTTACTACAAAAGTGTACGAAATGTGCTGAAAAGCAAAAGAAAATAATGTTTCGGCATGTAAAGATGTAATTTGTAATGTCCATTAGGAATAAAAAAAGTATTACACTTTTAAAATTCTGTCATATCTCTAGTCACTCCACCGCTTTAAAACAATATCGCTATTTTGACCAATGAAAATGTTCCATATTACAGTCAAGTAACCCTTCCCTATAAAATAAGTGGAGTAAATTTGCAGAAAATACTGCAAATTTTTAGCAGTGGAAATGTATATTTATTTTATTTTTTCATTGTTTTTGCAATGAAAAAATAAAATAAAATAATTTTAGCAAATTGGCAAAATATTTACTTATTGTATCCCAATGTATAACCAAATTTTATATGTAAAGTATAAATTCCAATTTTTTTCGCTGTTCAATTTTTCTTACTTATCAGTTTGTCACCATAAATTCATAACAGTAATAAATACATAAATATATATATAAACCCTGGGTTCTGAAAATTTAAAGACACAAATTTCACCACGGATTTAATTCTAAAATTAAAATATTAATTTTTTTTAGCTTAAAATAATTACGCGTTACGTATATTTATGCTAGCTTAAAATCTGATTTCAAAAACTGATGCAGAACCATCCAACTACAAAATAATTATGAATATCCCTCGAGTCAGATACTGTTTTGACATGCATGGGATTGCATTTGTTTGATGTGTCTTAAAGATTCATCAAATCTACATTAAGTGATATTTTTAATTAAATTAAATGAAAACACCATGTCAAATGTATAGAATCAAACACATTTAGTAATAATTTGAAGTTTAAATTTAAAGGTTATTTTTGATAAATAAGATTGATTCCAATTTCATTATTATTTTATAGAAGTTTATCTTCATTCCGATTTTGTGGTCGATTTCTAATAAACACATTTCAGTCCCTTCGATTGAACAGCTGTTTTTCTACATACCTATCTATACAAAGGGCTCTCAGAAAGATAACGGAAATTGGTTAGCGTGACATATAGATGACATATATAGGTATACTAATCATGACGGTTTCTAACTCTTCCTGAAGATTAATATGGACCGTTTTGACAGCGTCGATGCCACCATCAACTGAAGTCTGCCAGATTTCGTGTGACAATTATTTTATGCAGGAATAGACATTGTCGGCAATATGAAATCATCAGTCAAGTCCATTATATATTTATGTATGTATATACCGGGTTTCCCAAAAATGACTGATGGATTTTAAAATTCAATGACGGCGATTGAAGGCCAGGTGATCAGTGCTGAGTGAAGCGTCAACCTGGCCTTCAATCATTGTCAGCGCCACCTTTTGTTTGAAATTCGAACTAAAATAAAAAATTACGGTAAAAAAAAACACCTGACATTATACATAACCCTCCTGCAAAAAATTTTTAAATAGCTGTCACCGTTTGCAAGTTATTGAATTTTAAAATCCATCAGTCATTTTTGGAACACTCGGTATATATATACAATACATGTGCTAGATTTTCTCTGCATGATAAAGTCGCAATTATGTACAGATCGTCTTAAAACTCGCATTGATATAGTTTCATTGATATAGTTAACATCTCGGCAGGTATTGCAAATGAATAAAATCGACCAAATGGGTTGGAAATTGAGAAGATTAAAAATTCTGAATATCTCATGTAATATGGTTCTGATAAAACCAAATCTTAAAGAAAAATATTTGGAAAAAATAATCATTTTTCATTATAGCAGTTGCCAACAATTAAAAATAAAAATGCAATAAAATTCTTTCTATTACAATTACTTTTTTGTTAAGAGATTTCCACTTTAAAATGAAAATAAAATAGAGTTTGGTGAATTAAAAATATGAATATTTTGTCATGATTTTTTAATAGCAAAATTTTCATGTGAAAACTGTAAAATGCAATAAATAGTTTAACAAAAAAAAAAAAAAAAAAAAAAAAAAAAAAAAGTGAGTGTTACGTTATGTGATTTTGTTTACAAATGATATAAAAAATATAATTACCAATAATAGAATTAAAACACAATAAGTATAATATTTTTGCACAATAAATATAATTATTTTTAAATGTGTCCCATACCCCTTTCAAAGATAAATATGTTTACACTAGAAATGAACATACATGATGATATGGTTACTGAATTTTGCGTTTAAAAGTCGTAATCTGAAGTTATTATATTCTCCTAAGGATACAATCATTTGAATTAAATTGCTTTCGCAATGGATATATTTTGTAAAATCAAACAGTCTACATTTACAATGATAATAAAATCCATTTAAATAAGATATCTACGCATAAGCACCGTTTTAAGACTTTAATTACTTCCACTCCTTTGAGACTGTATGGAGAAATTTCCGAACTAAATACAGTTAAATTGTCGATCGAAATCTAAACAACGTATCTGATTCCCAGTTTCGAGACAACATATCTAGATTATTGTCACTAACATCGCATTAAAGATGAAAGAGTTATTTTTAGAAGTAGTTTTCTGCGCATTACAAGTATCAGCTGGATAACGTATATATAAATGTACATTACAAAATTAAATTAATTTACTTTGTTTGTTTCACTTGCATGTTTTATGTATACAATTTAAGAGCTATAATATCCTGAGAGACAATTTCATGTTGTGCAGCCTTTATATATATATTACCGCATTTTATAATTTAGCTAAGCTGTTTAAATATTTTCTGTCTCTGTTTTTGATTTGCGAAGATTTATGATATCTGAATCTGATATTGCGGTATTTAAAAGTTGTACATAAAGTATTTGAAGTTGTAGTATATAAACTGAAATCACAAAAACGACTAACATGAAAAATGTTTCTGACAATTTATGTGTTGTTGAATTTGACATTGTGCTTAATGTAAAATTTTGTGAATATTCATGTATCACTGACTAGCAAGAAAAGTGACACATATTGCAAAAATTATTGTAAATCGTTTTTGCACATTGTATGTGCAATCATATACAACAAAATAACACGTTGAATTAATATGTTATTCTTAAATACTACACAAGCATAAAGAAAATTTTAAGAAAAACAGAAAAATAGTTTTATTCAACTGTTGATATATGTTTCAACTCATCACCGAGTCATTTTCAAAAAAATAAAATAAAAATGATAGTCCAAAGTTCCATGATTAATTGAACTGAAACACCAACAGTCGCGCCATCTATTTTTACATGTAAGATTTAATTCTAATCCGTAAAAACTCCATATGTAACGATATAAAATCATTCAACATAAAAAAACCGTGGCACGAGTTGCTCAATGGTTTAACCACTTAACCGGCGAAGGGTATGGGGAAATAGTGCTTTTACCCCCGACTTATCTCGGGGCAGACGGTTAAGTGGTTAAAAAGTTAGAAAATATAAATGATGGCGTTTCAGTTCAATGCACCATGGTAATGCAACTTTAGAATATCATTTTTAATTTGTTTTGAAAATATATTAGTGATAAGTTGAAACATATGCCAAAAATTAAATAAAATTTTTTCATATGCTTTCAAAATATTTCAAGCCAGTTTAGTTATTATGAAGAATATGTTCATTCATGGCACATAATTGATGGTAGATTATATGAAGGGGTTATATTACTCAACTCTTCAAACCTTATATACTGTCTCTCAAAAAAATATTTTGACACTTGGCAAAAAATTTTAAGCTATTTGTAAAAATATTAGTAACATTAACACAAAAACAGCATTAAAAATGAAATGACTTAGCGTTTGGTAACCATTATGTATACATAAAAAAATTATATTTTGCAATTGTAGATTGTTCTAGCTTTATAAATATTGTATAGTCTCAAATAGATCCCAAAAAAGTTTTGGGACACTTTTGAAAAGCGAAAGTTAAAACATATTTATCGTATCCATAAAAAATAATTTACCACCTGTATTTTTAATGTATATAAAATATACGTCAGACGTTCATTTTCATTATATTTGTGTCTTTTATGTGAGAATGGGCAGAAGCAAAGATATCTCTGCTGATGTTCGAAATATGGTTATAAATCACTGGAAAGATGTGAAATCAGCTCGTCATATAGGATTAATTTCAAGACAGAGTAAGTCTAGTGTGTTTAATATTATCGCCACATTCAAGAAAATAAATTATGTTGAAAACAAACAAAAATCAAGGCGTCGTGAAATATTTGGTGAACGGGAAGAGAAATGGACTCCGAGGCAAGGTCACATTAATCGCCGAACTAGAACCATTAAATTGACTCTGAAAACTGAAAAAAAGGCAAGAAAACTATCAGAAAACTATGAGTTGAAACTATCAGAAATTATTTTGAGAAAACATAAGTTTCATGTGAGAGTACCTAGGAAAATACGCTACATCAGCGAAGCAAACCGACGTGCTAGACTGACATTTGCTAAAACCTATGTAAAGCAGGAAGCAGAATTAGGGGAAAATGTTCTTTTTGTGGGTGAAAACAAATATAACATTTTCGGATCGAATGGCAAGCAAAAAAATTTGCGCAGACCAGATATAAAATTGTAGACCAAATATTTACGACCTATTGTAAAATACGGAGGCGCAAGCCAAATGTCATGGGGTTGTATGGCAAGTTTTGTTGTCGGAAACTTAGAACTTATTGATGATACAATGGATAAAAATGTCTATCTTGACATCTTAAGCAGAAGTTAACGCAAAATGGAAATAACTCGTGAATTGCATGATGTTTTAAATTGTATCAAGATAATGACCTGAAATATAATGCTTACATTTGCAAGCTGTCCTGGTGCGATACATGCCCCTGCGCAGAGTCCAGATATTAATCCCTTTGAGCATATTTAGGATTATGTTCAGCAAAAAACCTATGAGAATCATACTTCTAAAAATCAAGATTTAAGAAAGTACCTAATCGAAGAATGCTTCAAAATCGACCCATCCTTTTGCGAAAAGTTAGTAAAATCTATTACAAACAGACTACAAGAGGTCATAAAGTATAATGGTAGCCCAACAAGATATTAGCTATCTCTTTTATACTTTTTTCTTGATTTATTGGATCCTAATACTCTTTTAGGCATTTTTTTTACTTCAATTCTTTTTCTTTAAGTATTAACCATAATTGCAGTAAAATACTCAAATGGATTTTCTATGATCATTTTTGCGAGTCACAAGTAATCAAAATATTCTATATTAATATTAAACACGATTATTCAATCATTAAATTAATTATAACGGATGTAAATTTTCCATTTTTACTTTGGGTGAAAAAAGTCCGGGCCAGGAATCGAACCAGGGATGTATTGGCTAAAGCCGCCAATGCTCTACCAACTGAGTCATCCTGGACACGAACACTGAAGGACTATTTCACCTAATTAACAAACAACGATCACTTAATCTGGTCTAATACTCTGGATCAGATCAACAGAATAAATCGGATATATATAATCGGATATTCATATATGGAACTGCAGAAAATTGCTCCCTACGAAATTACATTAGATTAATTTTAAACACGATTATTCAACCTGTAAATTAATTATAACAGATGTAAATTTTTCACTTTTACTTTGGGTGAAATAGACCTCCTGTGTTCGTGTCCGGGATGGCTCAGTTGGTAGAGCATTGGCGGCTTTAGCCAATACATCCCTGGTTCGAATCTTGGCCCGGGCTTTTTTCACCTAAAGTAAAAATAGAAAATTTACTTCTGTTATTATCTTAATATTGTTCTAGCGATCTAATTAGACATAGTCTTAGGTTTCAGGACACAGTTCATTTTTTCCATCATTTAGGATTTTTAATGAAACGAGATAGTGTAATGTGTTTTCGGTGGTAAAAGTGAGGGCTCTAAGATATTTGATAAGTTAAATATCAGGGCTCTGAGAAGTTAAATATCATCTACGTGTTTTAATATACACAACTTTTCTCACAAATCATAACCTCAGTTTTTATTCATTAAATATTGATCGCAGACATGTATTACAAATTACAAAGTTTAGATAGTAAATAGTACATTTTTTGTGAAATCGATTAAAAGGTATTAAATTTAAAGAATGACAAAATAGACTTTTTTGTACGTCTCCCATATAAAAAAAGTTTTATGATGCTGAAATTTTTCAATGGAATTTATTGGTGTATGGGGACATCTTACTCATTTGGAAACCATTTGTGGAGAGAGACATATAAAAAATTATATTTACATTTCTTCAAAGAATATTTAAATGTTTTCGTATTAATTTCTCATATATATAATTACTTTGAATAAAGTAATGGAGTTTATATATGTAAAATATTTCATGGGTGTTGTGTCTTCAGTAAAGGACACTAATTATTTCTGAAACATGATACTAGATGGCAGCATCAAATATTTGTTCCTGATAATACGAGACTGTAATAACTTTAATTAATTATTATTCCTCAGTAATTTTAACTCATTTGTGTTTATAAATTCCTAATATGTTTTTTCATATATATGTTTTGTATTTATTCATCTGTAATTCATCTTTTTAGATATATTGTATTTGTTATACTGCAGGTTGTACTGCGGGCTAGTTTAGAACGAAAAATAATTTTATTCTAAGGATATTTACGAAATCTTAATTCGAAGGATACTATTAAATTCTCTTTAAATCTCAAGTAATATTTTTATTTCTGTGAACAATTAGTATTCGAAGGTCTAAAATCAAAAAACAAGACTACAAATGCTTTTCAAGACAATGTTTTTCAAATTATTCCACAACCGGCAATCTTATACCAAGAAGGGTACAGCATAAGCTCTGAAAACGTTGAACAAAACCAGAAGATAGTAAAAGGTACTTTATTTTCTATTCTATTCAAATAAAAATCCTTCCTATGTTAATTCAATAATAAATCTCAACAATGAGTAAAGCTGTGGTTGCTTAGTTTTTGATGATACTAACTAACGCGTGAATTGGATTGACGTGAACACCATCTTTTAGATTGCAGAAAGCCATGACATGTTATGTTTTTATGTGATCAGTGGCAGAGTATTAGTGCATATAGCCGAGATCTGAATTTAGAATCCTGGTCTACATATTTTCAGTCTGTTATTATTATTTTCTTTTACCTCTGACTTCCATCTAGTTTTTTCAAAGAAATCGCATATCAAATTAAAATGCGATATTCTTATATTATTACTATCAACGGAGTGTTGGAGTTTTCAAATGTAACTGATTTTTGTATGGCTACATTGTCTGAGATTTGGTGATAACAAACATGAAATTGAAATTACCAGACTAATAATCATCTGGATATGTTAGCGGTAGAGTATTGTTACCAATAGACATGCTCAAAAGTCGTAATTTTGTTTTAAAAACTTTTGAATTTATTGAAAAAAGTTGTGAAATTTTTAAATGTTTTATCGACAAAACAATAAATTTAGAGTGCATTCTTTTATCATATTTTAAAGTTTATCGTATTATTTCGTATTTTATCTTTAATACCAGGTTTAATTTCATCATTCCAATAGACTACATTCCAAATCTCAGTTCGAGGTTGAATGAAGTCACATGCTACCGCTAATCTATCCAAAAAACATGTGACTCATAAGAAATGAATTTATTGCTGTTTTTACTCTATGAATTACTTCAATGGTTGGTAGAGATTTACATAATGTCTAACAAGCCTTCCTTTTTTGCATCAGAAATTAGTTTCTATGACCACGTGATCGTGACGCAAACAGAATACTTTTAAAAAAAATTCTTCTTTACAACACGTTAGTCTGGAGAAAATACTGAACCGATTTATATAAAATTTACTCTATTTTAAACATAGGACAGAAAAAAACATAATGCAGTTGATTTAATTAAAAAAAATTATAAACTTTGTCCAGTTTCTTTTGTAGGATATGGTTTTAGGAAGGGAAAAACGGAGGATTATTTTACTTATTTAAAATTATAAAAATGATTCTTCAACATATAACAATGAAATTTCAACTTACACAAAACATTATTCGTATTCCGATATAATTGTTAATGTTTCTTGACTGAAATACATAATGTTCGATCGATTTTAATAGAAATAATCATATTTTAATCTATTAGATATGCATAATAATTCCTACTCAGTGCGTGTATTTTCAACTAATGCCACAAATCATTTTAGGGAATCCGTTAACAAATATCATGTATTTGCAAACTATTTAATAACAGTTCATGAGAATAATTCATGCGTCACACGCTGTAATATAGCTCGCATATAATAATTCGCATTGCAGATAAAATGTTATCGGTAAATTCTATATAATAATCTGAATGTAGCTGAACGTGTAAAAAATATTGAAAATAGTCGTTCTATCTCTATTAATATTTGCATTTTTATCATCATATTATTGAATTTCAAGTAAAATTGTGAACATTATACAAAAGAATGAATTATTTTATAATGAAAATGTATTGGAAAGGTATTGTAAACTGTGAAATAATTAAAAGAGAATGACTGATGAATATATTTAAAAAATGCATTAGTAAGTAGCATCGTAAAGTAGCATTTCTTAAAAAATATATTATGGAAAAATTAAGTAAAAAAATATATAATACATATATATAGATATATATACATGTATATATATATATATATATCAATATATATATATATGCATGTATCTTGTGTAAGTGTATAAGTTAAAACACCTTATTCCAACCGGCACCAAGCAGCTCTAGTTTGTTCAAAGTCCATATAGTTTTGTATGAAAATATGATAGTGATGAAAAAGATGAAAAAAAGGTGCAATAACAATGAATTAAAACAATTACATTGTCAAAAAACAATACAAAACAATCTCCCTGCTCCTCGGAAGGTTGGGGGGGAGCAACAGGTATATAAAAAAAATATGTATCCTCACAAGTTTTGCAAAGCATGACAGACCTGCACACTCCATTTATATAAAATGTAAAAGCAAAATAACTTTAAACAATAAAATCAAAGGATAACTAACAACAAAACCATAAACCAAATCAATTCTTAATTTAAAAATATTTTAAAATCTTTATAAGATAAAGTCGAACAACAGTAAAATAATGTCTTAATAACTTAATAATAAAAAATAGACATGCAGGAAAGCCATGCCCCTACCTTGACCTATGAGGAAAAAAGGAAAAAAAACTGTTAAAAATTCCACACTTTCATACTTACATGATCAAGAACAATTATGCCTAAGATGGTAACTGGCCAGCATCAAAACTTGAATTTGAATTGTCGTTCCATTATTCAATTTTTTCCATAATCAGTTCAGGTCTGTTTTATCCAAAAAGTTGAAATACATCACTCTGCTGACTTTCCATACGGAATTTAATCGCCAAATCTTCATAAATTCAACTTCTCAGAACAAACTTCCATTATGGTGTTTGGCCCTGCTGTTGCCACTTCAAAAAACCTTCTTTAGCTCATTTACATAATGAAAAATAAATTTATATGGAAAAAAATATTGTAAAAAAGATTTGCTTTAAATTTAAAAATCTTTGTATCTAAAATTTCTTTCGTTCAGCAAATTTTATAATATCTGATTATTTGCTCCAAAATAATATTTATGAACACCCTTTTACTCAAATTAGAATACCAATGAGGCATTGAATGGGTTTTAAAATAAAAGACATTCCGTTTATTAAATATATTAACAACTAAATCACCATTATTAGGTGCGTTCGTAATTATGTAAATACGTAGCACCTTTTGTTGTCGCTCAGTCCGTCCGTCCGTCCGTCCGTCCGTCCGTCCGTCCGTCTGTCCGTCTGTCCGTCTGTCCGTCTGTCCGCATATAACAATGCAAAAACTACCCAACCGAATCGTTTGAAATTTAAAATACATAATTATAACATAATTTTGTCGAGTCATTTCAAATTTTATGAAAATCGGATGGACAGATCAATTACAGGGACATTCAAAAGGATTTTGTTACATTACGGTCAATAGGGAAAAAAGTTTTAAATGCATTTTAATCTTTTGAAATTTAAAACATATAATTATTGCGTAATTTAGTCGAGTCATTTCAAATTTTATGAAAATCGGATGGACAGATCAATTACAGGGACATTCAAAAGGATTCCGTTACATTACGGTCAATAGGGAAAAAAGTTTTAAATGCATTTTAATCGTTTGAAATTTAAAACATATAATTATTGCGTAATTTAGTCGAGTCATTTCAAATGTTATGAAAATCGGATGCATAGATCACTTACAGGAACACTCAAAAGGATTCCGTTACATTACGGTCAATGGGGAAAAAGTTTTAAATGCATTTTAATGATGTTACATTCATTCGAACATAATAGAATAGGCATGAATCTATGAAATATATACTAAAATATGCATTCTGTACAATCTGTGATGCAAAGAGTTTTTATTATTAATTTACAGGGCCACACAAAAGTATTCCACTATATAATGCTATACGGGGAAACATGGTTTGGTGCGTGTTTTAATTATATTCAACTATTTCACATTTTATGAATAAGATATACGTTGCTGAGGTGTAATAAAAATTACGTCCTGTATTTTTACAGAAACGTAAAGATTTCGACTACTGTACTGTATCCGGAGTACTCTCTACTATATCAGCAAGATCTGAATATTTTTAAAACTTCGTTATCGTACGAAAGCACCTCATTTCCTACGTTCACGTGCAATTTCCAGCTTGTCATTAATATTCAAACAAGATCCAAAAAATTTACATGAAACCAATTGTCAGAAGCACTATTTAATTTTAAACAAGATGGATAAATATGATTAATCGATTTCAAAAATTTATAATCGAGGACGATGACGTCATCGATGTATCCTAAAACTGTGAAAGACTTGTTAGAATTTAAAATAAATTTAAATTCATAGAAAATGAGAAAAAGATAGCAGATGTTTGATAAAAAATAGAACCATTAAATGTAATAACATTGTTATGAAAACCAAAATTACACAAACTTAAAAAAACTCTTCTAATACCCAGCTCTTTCTCAATATGGAAAGCATCAAATAAATCTTTTAAAATTTATACAAAAACTCAATAGGAATATTAGAAAAACGATTTTCAAAATCAAATGTATACATATTAGTGGGCGTTGTGGGTGTTTGCAATTTTTTAAAAACTTCAATGCAATTGTCAAATGCGTTGGGTGTTTTTTTAAAGATTTCATGCTGCTGAAAAAGAATATGTTTGTAAAAATTTTCTGTCAACCTTCAAATTTCTAAAATTTTATTTATACGTTTTGGAGTATGTAGGCATCGTATAAGCATTATAATTACGAAGTAGAACTCGTCAAACTTTGACGAAAGAAAATGTTTAAGAAGGAAACTGTTTCATTGATTTATAATAAACTTACAAAATAAATTACAGTAAAAATGTACCTTATATTGGTAAGTCTAACACTTAAACAGATCTCTTTTAACGTAAAGTTAACAAAATATTATTTCTATAAAACTCAGTTGTAGAAAATGTTAAAATTAAACTTTAATTGTGCATGTAAGCAGTAAAAAATTATATAGATATGTTATTATGACAAAATTATCAGATAAGGTTTTTATGCTAATATTCCAAAATGAAAAAAAAGTAAAATTTATTCAACTTCGACTCAGTCATAGAATTACCCCCCCCCCCCCCCCCGTGAAATCTAAACCCAGCATCATTTTCACCATATCAAAATTTACAAATGCACTTTTCGTATCTGTATTAACTTTTCAAAAAAATGGCATTTCAATTTTATTATTTTGATTTAAAACTTGAAGTCTGAATGCTATTAGCTGAAACAGATATGAAACTGTTGATATTCTTATACGTGTTAAATTTTTTTTTTTAAATAAAATCCAAATTCACCGGGATTTGTAACAGATGATATTTAAATTTCAATCCCCCCCCTTTTAATGAGAAAATGGCAACATATTGAAGTAATCATTTTTTTTTACTTTTTTCCTTTGCTTCTAATAAAAATTGAGTACACCTGTTGCCATGATTAGAGAAGCGGTATTGAAAACTACAAATAAAATTAATATTTCAAAAATAAAATAGGATACAGTTTTCAAATAAATTGCATTTAAAAGTGAATTTTTTCCCTGTACAATTGTGTAAAAATTGAAAATGTACGATAGTTAGAAATTAAATTTGCAGTATTAAAAATTGCAATCCCGAAATTTCCTTTAAAATTTGAAAGTGTTGTCGTTGCCATTCGTAAAATGACGTATGCGTTACGCACAGATACGTTTGGCCTTTATAATATAGATATTATATTATTCTCTTTCATGTATTTGATTCACACAAACATTCCTTTTTCTTATTACAATGATAGAAGATACAGCAAGCGAGTAGAAACAGATGTCTCCTTAATAAATTTTATGTTAGCTACCTTGAAAAGACAGCCCTAGCCACCCCCACAGTATTTGACTTAAACACAAATGCATGACAGTTGAAACTTTCGCGGCGAGTGTTTCAAAGGTGCGTGTGTTTTTATTTCTTTGTTCTGTAAGATTTTTTATTTAAATTTTGATTATAATTATCCAATTTTCTTCTACAATATGTAAGACATGTCGAGAAGATGCGTTAATAATCCCGATTTTTTTTTTTTTTTTTTTTTTTTTTTTTTTTTTTTTTTTTTTGCTATGTGTACGGGGAGCTAACTTTGAAAAAAGCATAGATGCGCTTTTATTCCCTCAATAAAAACTGCCTATCATATGTAATTTGGATATAAAGTAGGTAAACAAGATAAGAAATGGGCACCTCATTCTTGTTGTACACGATGTGCTACAAACCTCCGGGGAAGGTACAAAAATGTGTTTCCTTTGCTATACCCATGATATGGCGCATGCCGAAGGATCATATAACTGACTGCTACTTTTGTATTACAAAAATTAAAGTACTCGAATTTAGATTCAGCAATGTGACCAGCATTACATAATGATGATTTACAAATACCGAAAATTCCAGAGAATTTTATATAAGACGATGCAGCAATAGAAATGGAAATTGATGAAATATGTCTATTTATCGACATTGACATAAGAAATATCTCACTTTTTTTTCAAGAAAAGATGATTTATGCTATTGTAATGATATAAGTGGCTTAATATCTGCTTTAAATTGTCAATATAACTCGGAACAATAGCCTATAAGAGAGGAGCCACAGATTAGACAATTACCACTACATAAAGTATGAAATTTCTTATTATTATCATTTCTTTTTACGAAAATTCTTCTATATTCTTCTGAAGCTTTATAAACAATCCATACTTTCAGTGTTTAAAATATTAATTTTAAGCTTTATAAGTGTTTACTTAAAAGTTTGTCATTACTAAAATACCAAATGATAATTTTATAAGGTATATGTGTTGAATAAATACTAAAAAAATCAGATTTTCAAGATTGTGAATTTTTAAAAAAATCTGTGGGTGATGGAAACTTTTTAATGGCATATTCTCACACAGAATCACCTAAAGTATAAAAGTCACCACATACATAGTTAGATCACGCGTTGCATCACGCGTTGAGCCAATGGAGATCACATTTACACCTGAGTTATTTTATCTTTTTTAATAATTAATAAAATGCTATTTCAAAGTTTTTTATAGTTTTTGCTGTAAAATTCAATGAAAAAAGTAGGATATAGCTATGTAAAATTTTCGAAATTTTTGTAATATACAGGAATTGTGAAAGATCGATTCTTGTGCTTTACCTGATTTTTGAACTTAATTTTTTTAAATGCCTGAACTCAAAATTTTACCTAATGCCTTTGAACACTGCACTTAATACAGGATTATAAATAAGCATTTATTTTTTTTTATCAACATACAGAAGAGTATTTAATGTTTATTTTGGGATATAAAAAAAAGATTAATGGCATAAGAATCATACTTAAATAAACATGTCATATTTATCTTGAATTTCATTCGTTTACATTACTATTATTCTAATATCTCTCTGAAAAGTTCTTCTTAAATCTCTGTTTTTGGAATTTGTATTATAATTTAATTACAAAAGTATTAAAAATATATTTTCTTATTTATTTATTGTTTTATTCATTTGGAATTTATAGAAAATGCACACTCTTCAATTAGCACTTTTTTCATCGAATAAAGCTCTTGTCTTACGACATAAAGTGGAATATTTATTAAATATTTCAAAATTTTCCAGTTCACATAAAAACGTCTTAAGTCATTATCTAGTAACGTAAATTATTGATAAAAACAAACATTCCTTTTTCTTCTTACAATGATAGAAGATACAGCAAGCGAGTAGAAACAGATGTCTCCCTAATAAATTTT
This sequence comes from Maratus speculifer, assembly GCA_964019185.1. Lineage (NCBI taxonomy): Eukaryota > Metazoa > Arthropoda > Arachnida > Araneae > Salticidae > Maratus > Maratus speculifer. The sequence goes on along the minus strand of OZ025290.1, from coordinate 427,670,184 downwards.
ATGTTAGCTACCTTGAAAAGACAGCCCTAGCCACCCCCACAGTATTTGACTTAAACACAAATGCATGACAGTTGAAACTTTCGCGGCGAGTGTTTCAAAGGTGCGTGCGTTTTTATTTCTTTGTTCTGTAAGACTTTTTATTTAAATTTTGATTATAATTATCCTATTTTCTTCTACAATATGTAAGACATGTCGAAAAGATGCGTTAATAATCCCGATTTTTTTTTTTTTTTTTTTTTTTTTTTTTTTTTTTGCTATGTGTGCGGGGAGCTAACTTTGAAAAAAGCATAGATGCGCTTTTATTCCCTCAATAAAAACTGCCTATCATATGTAATTTGGATATAAAGTAGGTAAACAAGATAAGAAATGGGCACCTCATTCTTGTTGTACACAATGTGCTACAAACCTCCGGGGATGGTACAAAAATGTGTGTCCTTTGCTATACCCATGATATGGCGCATGCCGAAGGATCATATAACTGACTGCTACTTTTGTATTACAAAAATTAAAGTACTCGAATTTAGATTCAGCAATGTGACCAGCATTACATAATGATGATTTACAAATACCGAAAATTCCAGAGAATTTTATATAAGATGATGCAGCAATAGAAATGGAAATTGATGAAACTGAAACTTCCTATACATCTGATATGAACTATTCTTCTGGCATAAATGAAGAACCATACCTAATTACTCAAAAAGAATTAAATGATTTTGTGAGAGATTTAAATTTATCAAAGAAAAACCCAGAATTACTTGGATCAAGATTGCAAGGCTGGAACTTCTGAAAAACAATAGAAATATATCTATTTATCGACATTGACATAAGAAATATTTCACTTTTTTTTTTCAAGAAAAGTTGATTTATGCTATTGTAATGATATAAGTGGCTTAATATCTGCTTAAAATCGTCAATATAACTCGGAACAATAGCCTATAAGAGAGGAGCCACAGATTAGACAATTACCACTACATAAAGTATGAAATTTCTTATTATTGTCATTTCTTTTTACGAAAATTCTTCTATATTTTCCTGAAGCTTTATAAACAATCCATACTTTCAGTGTTTAAAATATTAATTTTAAGCTTTATAAGTGTTTACTTAAAAGTTTGTCATTACTAAAATACCAAATGATAATTTTATAAGGTATATGTGTTGAATAAATACTAAAAAAATCAGATTTTCAAGATTGTGAATTTTTAAAAAAATCTGTGGGTGATGGAAACTTTTTAATGGCATATTCTCACACAGAATCACCTAAAGTATAAAAGTCACCACATACATAGTTAGATCACGCGTTGCATCACGCGTTGAGCCAATGGAGATCACATTTACACCTGAGTTATTTTATTATTTTTAATAATTAATAAAATGCTATTTCAAAGTTTTTTATAGTTTTTGCTGTAAAATTCAATGAAAAAAAGTAGGATATAGCTATGTAAAATTTTCGAAATTTTTGTAATATACAGGAATTGTGAAAGATCGTTCTTGTGCTTTACCTGATTTTTGAACTTAATTTTTTTAAATGCTTGAACTCAAAATTTTACCTAATGCCTTTGAACACTGCACTTAATACAGGATTATAAATAAGCATTTATTTTTTTTTATCAACATACAGAAGAGTATTTAATGTTTATTTTGGGATATAAAAAAAAGATTAATGGCATAAGAATCATACTTAAATAAACATGTCATATTTATCTTGAATTTCATTCGTTTACATTACTATTATTCTAATATCTCTCTGAAAAGTTTTTTTCTTAAATCTCTGTTTTTGGAATTTGTATTATAATTTAATTACAAAAGTATTAAAAACATATTTTCTTATTTATTTATTGTTTTATTCATTTGGAATTTATAGAAAATGCACACTCTTCAATTAGCACTTTTTTCATCGAATAAAGCTCTTGTCTTACGACATAAAGTGGAATATTTATTAAATATTTCAAAACTTTCCAGTTCACATAAAAACGTCTTAAGTCATTATCTAGTAACGTAAATTATTGATAAAATTTTTAAATATGATAAAATGACCTATTAAACTGATTTTTTATTGATTCAATATTTAATTAAATATATACATTTTTAACTCCTTGTTTTCTTTTTAAAAATTCTTGTCCAATTATAGTAAGCATAATAAATATATTTCTCATTATATTTTTAGATTAAATCGTTCACATCATTTGCAGTTTGTCATTATTAAATGAAGAACTTAATACTTGTGAAAAAAAATAAAGAGATCGGTAGCTATTAAAGAATTTTGTAATATTTGTATAAATAAAAAAGTACGACAAGCATATTTTACTATTAATGAGAACAATTGGAAGAAGTTTGTGAATGGAAAAAAATGTTTGGTATATTAGAAAAAATGATGTCATGATTCTCAAAAATTATAATAAAAAGAAATATCTCATTAATTAAAATAAAAAAACAAATGCTAGAAAATTTTTGTAAAAGCACTTAAATCATACCGTTAATTAGGTTTTCTATTTATGTGTATGCATTATCATGCATTTATTATAGCGTATTCTTCTTCCGCACAGTAATTTCTTCTACAGCAATATAATTTTTAAAAAAATCATGTTTAAATGATTCCGTACGCAGATAAAATGCAGTTTAGTAAGAGAAACTCGAGAGTTGTTTCTTTATCAAGCTGAATACTTTTCAGAATGAAAAAAAAATCTTTTAACGTATTAAATTTGTGTAATTTATAATTCATTTTCTCATTATGTTCCACAAATTATTTCTCTAATTATTATTACAATTAATATGTATCCCGCTTTATAGCAGTTAAAGTGTAATTTTTAACAATGTATTTTTTTTTTTTTTTTTTTTTTTTTTTTTTTTTTATAAAAGTGATTAACTAAATTAGTTAAATAATCCATAGATATGAAAATTCTAAAGATATTTCTTTAAAAAGAAAACATTAATTTGTTTTTCTTAGGTTTATACTCTGTCTCAGATTAAAATGTCCGTATTTTTAGAATTATTTATGGATTAAAGATTTAAAAAAAGTTACATTTGGAAAGAGTATTGAATTGCTGTTGATAAAAATCAAATACAAAAATCAAGTAATAACTAGATTAATATTCAAGTCATTTTACGATGTAAGTAGTTATTTTTTCTTTCCAAATTATTTTATTATTATCTACAATCATTTTTTAGTATTCATTATTTTTTCTGGAAAAGTGTAGAAATGGGAGCAAAATTCAGAAAAAAACTTAAAAATCGTATTGTTAATTAGTTTTTCGATTTACCGGGTGTCCCAAAAATGACTGATGGATTTTAAAATTCAACTAGATGGAACCCGTCAAAACTTGAGGGAAAAAATTTACTACAATGTTGGTTAAATAAGCTTCTTCATTGTTTAACACCTTTAGGGGCATTAAGGGCAGTTAGTCACATAAAGTAGTTTCCCCAAAATGAATAGACTAATATTGATAATATTTTTTCTTGTAGGCAATCAACAAATTTTACAGGGTTTATTTTATTTTTTCTTGTAGACAACCAATCAGTTTCTTGATTTTTTTTCTACGTGACTTGTTAGCTAATTTCACATCTTTTGTCGACCAATCAACAAACTGTTTTTTTTTTTTCTGCGGCAGATAAATGATATAATTTTTTAATTATAGCCAACTGACATATTTTGTGCAAAAATTATCTGGAAGGTATTAAGGTAGTTTGAAAAGTAACGCCAGGTAATAAGAAAAGCATCACTAAGTGCAATAATACGACCCCCCCCCCTCCGAAAGAAACCGTTCTTTAATAACGATTCAAAATCTCAATTTAGATTTTTAAATTATGCTTTAAAAAATATATTATTTAACAGATGGTTATGAATTATTTTTTTTTAATTTTACTATAATTTTTTTCTTTCCTTACTAACCCCCTGGATATTTAAAGTTTTAATATTTTAAACTCAAATCTCGAAACTTTAAAACTTATGTATAATTTCTTACCTTTATATTATAGTTTGATAACTATCATAATTTTAAATTTTAGGTAATACATATTTTTTAATTTTTTCTAACTTTAAAATAATTTGTAAATTTGAAGGACACCCATCTGAAAACTATTCCTATTTTAGAAAAAATATATATGTAATTTTAAACTAAGTCGGTTAGGGAAAATATATATTTTTTTATGTATTTCTGAAAAAATCAAGTTTTTACTGACCATACAAAATTAATTTTTCTTTCTTTCTTTCCTTCCTTTCTTTATTTTTCAGCAAGAACGTTGAAATCCTCTCGTCCGATATATTTTTGTTGGCAAAACAGTATGTTTTTTCTTTCGCACTTTGTTTTTTTTTCCATAATGTATGCTTATGTCTCGAAACTTTTGGACGAAAATAGATTAAAAACGTACAAAGGCGTTTTTCTAATTTTATTCATAAGTGTCAGGACTCCCGCATATATTATGGTAGAAAACAAAGTCAAAAACCAACAAAAGCATACGCTTTTTTCCAATAAAAACGCTAGATGGCCCCACCTCTCAAACCCCCTAGTTTTCGACAATCCTTTTCGGAAAAAAAAAAAAAATATCCAAGTTAGCGGCTATGCACTGAACGAAAAACCTCTTACAATTTTCATCGCCTTTTATCGGTACAACAAAGTTTTCTATTCCAAAAATGATTTAAAAACTCAATAATATCAACTACGTGAAAAAAAAAACTTGTAGTTAAGAATAAAAACACAACCGGCTTACACCGTTTATGATAATTCAACTGAGCGAGCATTTATACGCATGCGTAGAGTGGGAGCATGAGAGATGCTCCAAGGGACAGATTAGTAGTTATAGATTACGCATGCGCATAAATGAATTTTTAATTGATAATTACAGCTAATTAATAACATTCTTGATCAAACGAATGTACGATAACAAATCTATGGACAAATATCTTTCATTTAAAAAAAGAATGGTGTAATTTGATACAGTAGTTTTTGCTCACGGACTGTCTAAAGAAAACGCTTAGCGTTTTAAATATATAGATAACTTGCAAACGGTGACAGCTATTTAAAATGCAGGAGGGTTATGTATAATGTCAGGAGTTTTTTTACCGTAATTTTTTTTTAGTTTGAATTTCAAACAATAGGTGGCGCTGACGGCGATTGAAGGCCAGGTCGACGCCTCACTCAGCATTGATCACCTGGCCTTCAATCACCGTCAGCGCCACCTATTGTTTGAAATTCAAACTAAAATAAAAAAATTACGGTAAAAAAACTCCTGACATTATACATAACCCTCCTGCAATTTTTTTTTAAATAGCTGTCACCGTTTGCAAGTTATTGAATTTTAAAATCCATCAGTCATTTTTGGGACACCCGGTATGTGCATACATTATAATGTACATTTTATCACTTATTTTTCTTTCACAAAGTACATTTCCAACAAAGAAAAAATCTTGACACTAAGACAACAATTTATATGTTTTATTTTATTTCTTCCAATTTTAAATAGAAGGGGCGAATGAGAAATTGTATCGCAAGGTTACTCGGCGTAGTGGTTCTTGCAACGTAACGTGAAGTAGAATTACCCGCTTATTTTGTTTCGTTCCGGTAGTGCTTTGAAAAAAGAAATTTTTAAAATTAATTTCTCTGAAAAAAAGAAACTCTTGTGGCGCGCGTAATTAACGTAAAAAGCTTACAATTGTTGACGAGTCTCGTTCTTTGAATTTATTAGAATATAATGTACCTGTAAGAGGTAAAATTAGAGATTTATATGCATCAATGTAAACTGTCTATGTCCTAAAAATGCAAGGTCTATTTACAAGATTGCAGTATACCAAAACAAAAAATTGGCTCAAAAAGACAGGGCAAGTCTTTAGTCAGATTTGATATATATATATATATATATATATATCAAATATATATAAATATATACATATGACGTACATATATATATATATATAACTTGACGTACTTTTAATATTAAAAATATAAATGGCAGTAATTTCAAATTATTACAGCTATTAATAATTATTATATGACAGTAATTAGAAAAAAAGAAACACTACTAATAAATACATCACTTAAGACCATATTTCACAAACTGCAAGAGACGTAAAATTATAGATTTACAGTAAACTCTCTATGTCATACAAATGAAAGGTCTATATATATATATATATATATATATATATATATATATATATATATATATGGGTGATTCTCAAAATAGGGGACAATTTATGTCTTTCGGCATACAAAAAAAATGAGAGGTTTTCTGTCATGTTTTTATATTTAGATATTTTTCGTAATATTATTCATTATTTGCACTCAAGAATTACTCACTTTTTAGTTAAAAACACCTCAAAATAACAGAATAAAGATTCAAAATGTCATTAGCGTGGATGTCCACAGCAGCTGTGCCTTGTGTATACTAGCATTTTTCAAGAGTTAATATCATGTTTATAAAATAAACAAATGTTATTCTTTCTTTATATTAATCAAAGAGAAGATTTATCCAATAAATTTAGTATCCAATATCCAATAAGTTTGTCCTCCATATTCGATTTTCAAAACAAGGTCATACTATAACAGCTGGTTATTAATCAAAATTTCATTTTCACATATGACAATAGTTTGAAAATATAAAATTTCTCCATGGCAACAAGTAGCCATTTTATCCCAGCCTGAAAATAGAAGCATGTATTGTATTTTAAGAATAGAAGTTGAATATTAGGGGCGTACATCAATTGTATGACATTAGAATGGATAATAATTTTCATGTTTATTTTATAGTTAAAAATTTTATTTTATTTATTTGCATAGAACTTTTGTGTTCTAAAAAGCCCCAGAAAGGACTACTGCATTGTGATTATATTATGGCTCATAATCTTATTTAAATTAAAATATGTCATTAGCATGGATAGATATCAGTGTCATTAGCATGGTTTTTCTGTCCATGCCAAAGACTCCTATGTGCATAAATGTAACCAGTTCTTACATTGTATCCTTTATAAAGTTTAATTTTACGTATAATTTAGGTATTACATTTATTATCCCTAAAATATGCATTAAATCTGTAGGAAAATCACTAAGATAGCTTCTTACATTTTTAGTGTCACAATGTTGCTCATGTAAACAAAGTTTGCTCTTTGGTAATGTTTTTATTCTCCTTATGTGTGTATATGTAAAAATGGAAACCATTTGCTGAAAAGGAAGTCTAATAAATATAGAAAAAATATTTAAACAGGAAGAAAATAAAAATTTCATAATATATTTATTCCAAGCAATTTGTTTTGTCATTAGCATGGCTCAAAAAATACTAATTTTTTTAAGTTAATTCTTAAATATTTAGCTCTGCTGACAACATGTAAAGTATACCTAATACTATATTAACAACATCCATTTTTTTCAGAAATTTTGCTAACAGTAATTTTTTTGAGATTTCATTTTTGAAATAGTCCCCTATTTTGAGAATCACCCATATATATATATATATATATATGGGTGACGTACATTTAATATTAACAATATAAATGGCAGAATGTTTTTTTAAGAAATAAACGTTACTAATGAATGTATCAGTTAAGACCATGTGTCACAAATAGCACAATTTTCAATGAGTGACAAAATTATTTTTTTAATTTACTGGCATTGTAATTTTTAAAATAGTCCACAGTTGAATAAATAAATCTCAAACTAAATCATCATTATCGTTTAACGGACAACGAATTTTCTTTGCAAAGATGTTTAAATTAATGAATGACACTCGTATTGGTGAACAAATACATTTGTAAATGTTTGTAAATGAGAAAAATTGATTTTTCGTATATATAATAAAATGGATTTTTTAAAATTAAAATTCCGTTGTCGTTGTTGCATACCGGAATTAATATTTTGTGGTTTCGTGGAGAAACCATTGAACGTTAAAAGGTTAAATGGTTCCACGCGGAAGAATGTGCATTTTTAAAGGAGATGCTCTATAATACTTTTACTGAAAAAAACTGTTCCAATATTAATTTTTTATGAATAATATTTTACTCTCTCCTCAGTTTCAATAACATATTTCTCGAATTATTATTATAATTAACATTTTTTCCATAATATACCAGTTAACCAGATTTTTATTCCCTGTATATTTGCCTTACAGGAAACTGATGTATTCATTCAATTTAATAATGAACTAATATGTAAATTCAGGCGGATTTCTATTTAAAGAAATAATTGAATTTTTGTCTTAGGTATAGGATTCTGTCTAATTAAGTATCTTTATTTGAATATGAAGCAGTTATTATTATACTTTTTGGCCTAAATGAATTCTATAAAAAATCTTATTGGGGAACAGTATTGCACAGATGTTAATGGAAGTCAAATATAAAAATGTATTATTAATTAGATTCTCATTCAAATGTTTTTTTCGATGCAAGCACTTATTTTTTCTTTCCGATTATTTTTATTATCTACAATCAGTAATCAGTATAGATTATTTTTTTCAGTAGAATTTTTTTATTAGGGAAAACTGAGTTTTATTGAAAAAAAAATTATATTTTACAGCATAATTTATTACTAGTTTAAGTAACAAAACACTTATGATTTAAATTGTAATAATCAACATTTTTTAACACATAATTTAAAAATATGTAGTAGCTCAAAAACCAGTGGTTATTTATACCTTCATTTAAGCAATGGAAATGTTTGATATTATACAAAAATTGGTACTACTTGGTTATCCAGTGGAACAAAAAAACTATCGTCAAATTATAAGATTAAAAATCCAATAATGAACGAGTGGCAAAAATAGTCGACAAGATAGCCAAGTAGTACCAAAAAATTAATGTTACATTCTGTGACAGAAATTATAAGGAAATAGTAATATTTCTTATTTTAGTTACTTTCATGGTCATTTTTTCCTAGTGTTCAAATTTCTATATATATTTTTTTCTCTACGAAATTACATAAAAAATACTTTACTTTAATAATTTGTTTATAAAAAGATATATTTTATATCAATCTATGAGAATAAGAAATTGAATTTAAAAAATAAATAATTATACAATTTTTTAACTTAATAAATTTTTAATGTATTTTTATTTATAGAATAGATAAACGCGGTGCTGGGCAGTACTAGACCCCTAAATAGGTTCTAAATACCTCAATATAAGTTTCGAAAGTGGGTTTTAATTAAAGGAATAGAAATGGTGAACAAAATCAAATGAAACAATAAAAAAGGAAAAATCCGCGAAACAAAAAGGGGAGACTCAACGTCCCTAGTACCCAATTACCCCAGAATGAATTAGATAAGCTACTACTATTCACGGAACATGGAATATTCATAGTGTTAAATATAAAATCCAATAATTCATAACATAATGAATGTGACCGTTGAAAGATACCTGGTTAACTCCTGAGATAATGACTTCCCAATTATCCTGAAATAAGGCGGGAATCATCTGCCCCAAACACTACCCCAATGCGTTGGGATTCTTTTTTTGAAAGAGGAGTTAGCTTTTAGATCACGCGAATACTAAATAAAATTAAACTATAAATCTTGATAATTCTAAGTAAAATCGTAAGTGACCTGTAACAAAACTCATGATAATTAAATAAATAAACAAGACTCATTATTGCAAAAAATTACTCAAGATTAACAATTAATAAATTACAATTATATTTACAACTTGAAAGATGTGTCATACGACATGCTTACTCTAAGTTAAAAAAAGACTGTTAGATATTTTAATTCTATAATTACTTTTGAGATCTTGTCTATAAAATAAATTCGACACATGGCTAACAAATTGAGCATATAATGACTTAGTTAAATAATGCGTATACAAATTATGAAAACTAAATAAAAATATAAAAAACTAGGAACAAAAATATATAAAAAAAAGCAAATACTTTCTGATATCATTTGGACCGTAGTTATCACTCCTTGTGGTTTCAGGCAAAACCTTTTATACACAGAATTAGTCTCTTAAAACAAATGCTCGCATCCCCAAAATAATGTTATCCGGGAAGGGGGCTGTATTGAATCAAGCACCCACGAGCTAAACGATGTAGTCTCGCTAAATCTCTAGCCGAGCAGATCATATCTTGAATCTATATAGATCCAAATTTTGCGACTTATGATCTCTGAGTCTGGAATGCCGCAATTCTCACTAAGAGTGTAATGAGACTTCTAACATCCGAGATAAAACTGACGCTATGCTATGACTTCTTCATCTAAGAGGGAAAATGGCACTTATGTGAGACTTCTTCATCTCAGAGAATTCTGAAAATTAGGTTCTGCATTCCCTACATATCCATAGTAATGCTTTTTTTTTACGTACAAATATTAATATTGGCTTCTCTCTCCCTTCCCCTTCGTTCAATCAGAGATCAGAACTCACCGACCCCAACCGCACACCCTCAACACCGTTTATTCGTTACTTTTTTTTTTTTTTTTTTTTTTTGAAAGGATGAACGCTATTATCTAGGGTAACTCCCTCCTATGGGATCCCATGATGATGAAACAACACGTGATCACTGATTGTGGGGTCTAAAGACCAAAACAGACCTGACCAATCTGAAGTTGAACTGAATTCCTGGAACACCCTGCATTTCTCCTTACTTGCGCTTTACTGACTATAGAAAACAGGGGAAATACAATGGCCAGAGAGATAACTATCTTAAACCATACTAAAGGGAAAGATTCCTACACTTGGATTGAAGATGAAACACAAAACTCATTAACATCAAACGCGCCGTGTGGGTCCAAAAACGCATCGACTTAGTTCATCTGAAAGTATTGCAGTCTGAATGCAGCTTAATTTTACTGCCTGTTAGAAATCTACTCATAAATCCACTCTTGGTATAAACTGCCAATCCATTGTACCTTGGCCGCAGGACTGACGACATTCAAGCAGCACCCCAGAGATGACTAATACAGATATTAACCACATGTTACCCTTTAACATGTAAAAAACACTATTTGAATTTCCTTATTCACATAAAATCCAATGTAAAGCATATATAACTATAAGGAAATTAATACACAATTTTATAACATAAAATAACAATAATAACAATTCCGAACAAAATAATCCAAACTTAACAATAAATAAAAACTTATGTTTTTTTTTTTTTTTTTTTTTTTTTTTTTTTTGAAGCCGTATTTAACTATTGAACATGGTACGTGACCCCGGCACGCGTGATAATATTTATTTTGAATCCGGGTTATTTGAAATATGCTTTTTAAAATGCTAGATTTTGGAAAATTATGAGCCGTTTGAAAGTGTTCCCATTGCATGCTTCAAACCATACATACAATTCAAATGAAATGATAATTCCTATTTTAATTTTAAAATGTTGCGTATTCAACAATACATCCAATAATATGTATTTATAAAATATATTATTGAAATATACATTCACCGATTTAATTAGTGATACCAAAGTGGAATGAATATGAATAGTTAACTAATAAGTTTGTTACATGCAGCGCTGCTAAATTTGAATTTAATTTATTAAAAAATAAAGTAAAAAAAATCTTAAATATTCAGATATTTGGCTAAATTTTTCTTTTTTAATTAAAATAATATATTTTTAAAAAGAAAATGTTTGTATAGGAAGCAATTTTCAATATTTTTTTACCGTCAAATATATAATATCTCTTACTCCACCGATTTTAGTTCTAGATTTAACAGTATTGAAGATATAGTCATAAAATATCCATTCGTTTTTTTTTTATTAATAAATGAAATTAAAAGAAATCTCTGAATGAAAAAAAAAACTGTTTGCGGAAAGTAAATAATGTTATTCTTCTAAAAAAATCATAAAAAAAAAAATTATTTTTTCATGAAACTATAAAAATGCGAGCAAAATGTTCAAAAAAAAAAAAATACTTAAATTGTTTTGTGAATAAGATTTCTATTTATGTGCATACATTATCATACATTCATTAGAATATTCTTTTATTTCGCGAAGTGATTTGGTAAGTAATCTAAAAAAAAAGGATAAATTCTAAAACAATTTATGTAAGAATAAATCATCATTAAATGGTTTCATACGGAAGTTAAGTAAAATTTTAAAATAGAAGAAATATTTGTTTCTTCGTGATAATATAATCCTTTTATGAATATAAAAAATGTCTTTTAATGTATTAAATTTTTATGATCAGCAATTAAATTTCTTTCCATATTAAATAAATTATTTCTCTAATTATTATTACAATTAACATATATTACACATTATCCCAGCTAACGCGATTATCTTTCACTATACATTTTTTATATCTAACTGATTAATGCATTCAATTTTATCAAGAACTAATATGTAAAGTCTGAGCGATTTCTTTTTAAAAGGAAACCTTCAATTTTTGTCTTAGATATATGCTTTTAATTAAAAAACTTAATTTTAATATGAAGTACTTATTATTTTTTGTGAATTAAAGATTTAAAATAAGGTACCCTAGGGTAATAACGCCACGTTAAGGTTCTACCAATTTTCACGGCTCAGTTGTACTTTGTATTTTTCAAACAAATATATGATTTGATACAGCAGCTCATTGACTATCTATATAAAAAAAATAATTTAACAGATATGTATTCATAAAATGTAATGGCGTGATTTCTTGACCAATGCTATTTGGCGTTATTACCCACCGATATGGGTAATAACGCCATGCAAACAGAACTATGAAATAAGATGGAATAATTGCATGTAGATTGCCCAATTCTAAAAATACAAACTCTACAAACTTAGAAATTGACAAATTGCATTCTAAGCTATTGAAAATGTTCAATTATTTCTGAAAGTGTAAGAAAAACAAAGGTGTGTGTGTGTGGGGGGGGGGGAAGGATGAGGCAAAAGAATATCAGACCGTGAGCTTCTTTTTGCTTAAAAAAGACCGCTTAAATAGAATTATTAGAAACATTGCACAGTTTTAACTGTGTTTATTTGAGTCAGTATTTATGATGTAGCTCGGCCATTGTATGGAATAAACCAGGGTGTTAATGCCAAGGATTGGCGTTATTACCCCGTTATAGTTATTGCGCTGTACATTTTAAATTACAAATTATCTCGAGAAGATATCTAAAATCTTCAACAACATTTTGAAAGTCCATGAAATGTACCACAAATTTAAGTAATTAACAAAGTATTTCCGGATAAAAAATATAGTCTTCATATCACAAAACGTATCTCGCAAATTTTAGATCAAGCGTTATTTTTAGCTGCTTGTAAAAACAATAAGACCTAAAAATGAAACAAATTAACTTGAAGCTGTTTTTTGCGATTTATATGACTCAAAACGCTTTTGCGCAGAGCACATGGGTGTCATTTACCAGATTATTTCATAATTATATATAATATTAGCACTTGGCGTTATTACTCCGCCTGGCGTTATTACCCCATACCACCTTATATATATATTGGTGAACAGCATTATACAGATTTTTCTAATAGTCAAATAATAAAATTTAGTATAAAATATATTTTTATTCAAGCGTTTATTATTATTATTATTATTATTATTATTATTATTATTATTATTTTATTTTTTATTTTTTATTTTTTATTTTTTATTTTTTATTTTTTTGAGGTAAATACTCATTTTTTATTTCCAATTTTATTACTTATCTGCAATCAATAACTAATATTGATTACTTTTACATTATACAACATTTTTATATCTTAAGCTAAAAGTGAGTTTTACAAAACTAATGCGTATTTTACGCTATGATTTATTACTAGTACAAATAACACTATAGTAATTTGATTCAAATTATGTAAATCATCATTTTTTAAACGTGTTATTTTCTTATGTAAGTATGAAGAAGAAGTAGCTCAAAAATAAACGGTTATTTATGTAATCATTTATGTGGTGGAAATTTGCTGCGATACAAACATTGCTATCATGAATTTCACAGAAATAAGAAAACAGAAATATTTCTCATTGTAGTTTTTTTCTTAGCCATTTCTTTCGAGATGATCAAATGTCTAGTTTTCCTTTTCCTTTAATTGTTAAAAAATGCTCTTTACTTTATTGAATATTTGTATAAAGATACATTTCATAAAAGACTATTAGATTATGAAATGAAATTTATAGAAATATATCATTGCCCAAATTTTGTCTTATTGAGAATTTAACCCGTTTTTATATGTAGCAGCGATAAACAAGAGAGAATAATTATTTTGAAAAAAGAAAAGAATAAGTACGATTTTTTAAAGAATTTTATAAAAATGCGAGCAAGCTTTTAATAAGATACGTCGTCATATAATTAATTAGATTTTTGATTATATGCATGCAATATTTTACATTCACTATAACACATTCTTCTTTCGTAAAGTAATTTCGAAAAGAAACCACAGTAAATGATATTTTTCAAGGAGTTGCATTTTTCAAAGTTGTTTCTGTATAAAGCTATATTCTTTTTGTGATTTAGAAAAAAAACCTTAAGATATTAAATTTATATGACTGATTATCTGCTTAATTTCTCCAATTATTTATCAAATAATTATTACAATCAACATACATCGTTTCTCATAGCAGTTAAAAAGATTTGCTTTCACGATGTAATTTTTTTATAGTCATAAAGAAGTGATTAATACATTCATTTATTTAATAAAGTAATATGAAAGTTCTGCAGGGTTTTTTTTCTTTTATTTCAAAAGAACATTAAATTTTGATCCTTGATGTAATCTCCATATTTTTGAGCGCAGTAGATAAAATGTATTTTTGAAAGAGACTTTAGAATTGTTTCTTTGTGAAACTAAAAGGGTTTTATGGATGTTAAACAAAACGTAAAATATTGAATTTATACTATTGATAATTCACTATTTTATCATGTTCATCAAATTATTTCTCTAATTGTTATTGCAATTGACATTTGTCCCTCATTATATCAGCTAACATCACATTATTTTATGATATATCGTTTTATAACAAAGTGATTAATTCAGTCAGTTTAAGATAACAACTATGATAATTTTTAGGGACTTTTTTTTAAAGAAAATTTCGTCTTAAATATGTATTCTGAAAAAAAAAAAGTATTTGTTTGAATATGAAGTAGTCATTATTATTTTTTTTTTAGTGTTACACGTTAAGGATAATCAAATATAAAAATGTAGCATTATATAAATTTTAATTCAAATCCATCTACGAGGAAAGTACTTATTTTTATATCTGAATGTTTATTATGTACATTATCTACCTTTTAAAAATTATCTTCTTACTGAAGTATCAAAAGATGTAATTAAAGTCTACATGGGGCATACACAGTTCCTATCTACCGCTGAAATCTTTCATTAAACGATTTTGTTCATAATTCAAATCACAGAAATTATGTTTTTTAAAATTTGTATTGTTATTTTTTTGCAGAAAGAATAAAATATAAAAACATTATGTACTCCATTTTTTTATGAATTTTAAAATAAAAATAAATAAAGTTTAAAAAAACTAAAAAACACGCTTTTTAAGTATATCAAACTAAAAAGTGAAAAATAATTCGTACTATAAGCTGAAAACGAAAATAGATGAAAAATACTATATTACTATAAAACCATTGTTATTATAGAAATCAATTAATAAGCAATAAATAAAATTATCGTGGAAAAAAAGCGTGGGGTGCTCCATCTACCATGCTCCATCTATCAGTTCTTAAGAAGCACCCCACGCTTTTTTTCCACGATAATTTTTTTTATTGCTTATTAATTGATTTTTATAATAACAATGATTTTATAGTAATATAGTATTTTTCATCTATTTCCGTTTTCAGCTTATAGTACGAATTATTTTTCACTTTTTACTTTGATATACTTAAAAAGCGCGTTTTTTAGTTTTTTTTAAACTTTATTTATTTTACACTTTTTAGTTTGATTATTTTAAAAGCGTGGTTTTTAGTTTTTTTAAACTATATTTATACTTAATACAAAAACCAAATTAATCGGTTGGATAGTTTCAGAGTAATTGGTGAACATACATAGAAAAAAATACATACGCGTCGAATTGATAACTTCCTCTTCCTTTTCTGAAGCCGGTTAAAAATAAAAATTGTAGTATGGAATTTTTTTTTAAATTTTAAATAGATGTAAATAATGTCAGGAGTGGGGTTCGAACCCACAATCTCTTTCGAAAAACAGAGCTTCAATCCGGCGCCTTAGACCGCTCGGCCATGCTGTCTACACTCCATTCGCTGAACGTATTCAACACTTTTAATTAGCGAAAAATCACTAATTTTATTAGTTTTTGCCTATTTACTAAAAAAGTACTGAACCAATTTCGATGAAACTGAAGTGGTATCAATTCGAGAGCATCGTCTTTCATTTAACACCAAAACCAAGTTAATCGGTTGCATGGTTTCAGAGTAAGCGGTGAACATACATAAAATAAGGAGAGTTACAAACTCACAAACTCAAAAACTCACAAACTCACAAACTCATAAACTCACTAACATACAGGTGAAGTTAATAAAAGCGTGGCAAAAAAATTCAAATTCTTCAAATTATTTTTCAACATATCATAAAGGTCATAGCTTCCGTATAACATAGAAGTTTTATTGAAGATTTCTGAAAAATTGGAATTTATATGTAAAATGCAAAATATCCCTTTGCTTTATCTAAATAAATAGTTTATTGAATAAATGTTAAAAAGGATCTAGAATTCATACATTTATTAACCATTTTCATTACTTATTCAATATTTGATTAAACAAATATGTTTTAACTCCCTTTTGACTGTAAAAAATACACGTACGTGTATGTACGTATATTACATTTTTTATGCTAATCTTTTTATGTAACACAGATCGCATCATTTGCGATTTAAAATATTACTAAGCAAAGTAATTATCATTTTTGAAAAAGATAGTTAAATTTAAAGTTATTAGCATATTTTTAATAATTGTGTAATTTAAAAAGATCTCAGAAAAATAATTTTTCAATCATTAAAAGTAATAAGAAGTAACTTTTGAAGAAAAAAGTGCTAGGGATGTAACTGCAATATTCATTTAAAAACTGGCAAAAATAAAAAAAAATAATAACTATTTTGTCTTTAATAAAAGAATAAAAATATGCGGAAAAGTTTGAAAAAATACTTAAATCGTTTCCTTAATTAGATTTTCGATTTATGGGTATAGATTATCATACATTATCATACACATTCTTCTTTCGTAAAAATGTCCTCATGAGCAAAATATTTTTTCTAGGAATAAATCATTATTATATGACTCCGTACGAAAGATAAAGTGCAATTTTAAAAAAAGATCTTTAAGAGTTGTTTCTTTATAAAGCTACTTCATTTTATGTTTCAAAAAAACTCTTAAGAAATTAAATTTGTGCTATTGATAATCTATTTCATAAATCATTTCTCTAATTATTATTACAATTAGCATTTATCCTTCATTATAGTAATAAAAAAATATTTTTGACTTTTTTTTTTTGTAAGAAAGTAGTGAATTTTGTATTTTATACATGATTTGTCCAGTTAGTCTTAGTTATTATCCATTTTTAGTGTTCCGTATTTAAAAACTGCAAACATAACCAGATAACTCCTGTGTCTGTATGTTTACCACAGCAATTTTATTATTATTTATATAAAAAAAAAGTTGTCAGACGCATAAATTTTCTATTAGTAATCTATAAAAAATTATTTTTGAAGGAAAAGAGGGTTAGTCATTAAATAAATGCAGCACTGTCTTGATAAATAGAATAAAATAAGAAAATCACAACTGTCACTATTATCGTAAAATACGAAAATTGGAAAATTAAATTTAGAGGAAGTAATTAAGTGCACTATTGACACATATATTTACAAACTTTTAAACCGTCCCAAATATATTTACAAAAATGTAGAGGGATTTGTTAAGTAACTTTAAGGGGGAAAAAGGTTTTATTTTCTTTGTATATTACATAAAAACTTGTGTAAAGCTGAACCCCCCCCCCCCAAAAAAAAAAAACATTTTTTTTTTTTAATTTTATGTATTTTATTTTCAGAGATATCATCGAAAGTGTTATTTGTAACGTCCCCACATCACACACACACAAAAAAATCTGAATCTATTTTTATACACATTTCGTGAAACCTGAACTTAAAAATACAGTTTATAAAAAAAGTAAAAGTAATTACCCTGTAGTATTTCTCTAATTTATTCTCGCGCGCGTGTTTCGTTTCTAATTATCACTCCATTGATGAAGGAAACGCTATTTTGAAAGAAAAGAATTTATACCAGCCGCATGGCAACAACAACTGCATAGCAACAAACGATGTTATCTTTACCTTTTCATTATTCTTTTTCTTGATGCATTATTTTTTGTGAGTCTTGTGAAATGTATTATTAAATGTTTATGTGGTTGTTTTAAACGCGTTAATTATTCAATAATACGCAAACACCACTAAAATGGATCACGCCCGGGTCACCATTTTAGTGGTGTTTGCGTATTATTGAATAATTAACGCGTTTAAAACAACCACATAAACATTTAATAATACATTTCACAAGACTCACAAAAAATAATGCATCAAGAAAAAGAATAATGAAAAGGTAAAGATAACATCGTTTGTTGCTATGCAGTTGTTGTTGTCATGCGGCTGGTATAAATTCTTTTCTTTCAAAATAGCGTTTCCTTCATCAATGGAGTGATAATTAGAAACGAAACACGCGCGCGAGAATAAATTAGAGAAATACTACAACCCTAGGTCACAGTTTTTGACATTTTTGACATTTTTCCGTTACACCCAAAATTTCTATTTACGAGATTTCAGCTACAGTATTTAGAAGGTCTCGAAATACCAATCGTAGCAGAAATATAAAAGCATTGTTGATAATGGTTTTCGAAAAAAATTATTCACGATATTAACCCTTAAATACATGGACATTTTGGGCATACATAATGACAGGAGCAGCACATCTTCATCTTTAAAGCCTATATAACAACTTTTAATCATATATTTGAGTAATGGAAGGTCTAGTAGCATCACAAAACATTAAACTTCAAATTGTTGGAAATAACCTAATTGGATTAGAATTATTCAGATAAATACTATGGGTTTCGCATACGGATCTAGTGTTGAAACTTTTAAACTTTTCGAAAAATGATAAAAGAGTTAAGTAAATGTAAGTAAATGTAACTTACTGTCAACTTATTTTGTGGACAACAGACGTTAAATTACTTTTCATTAACAAAGAATAAGATTTAATTTATTTTTCAAAATAATAAGAAGTAAGAAATAATAATAAAAAAATTAACAAATAATCTAAATTCGATTATTTTATCCCATTTCTTTTGCTATATCACTTATCCATTGGTACTTCATTTAAATGTGTTTTGAAAGTCTAAACAAAGATTACAAGACAAAGTACCAGTGCGCAAAATATCCACAAAATATCCATAATAATAAAAAGAAAAAAATACACCAGAAATCGCGCTGCTGTGTATTTTGAAAATGATTTTGTACATTTGTTAGAACATAAGGAATACATCTTTTCATGATTTATATGTATATTGGAATATTGGTTGACAGAAAACAGTGAAATGATTTCATGATTTTTTTTTTTTTTACTATATATATTCCATAAATATATGAAAATTGAGTAAAAGTGCCAAAAGTTGTATTTGCTTGTAAAACCTAATTTAAAAATTATTGTAAGAAGTTGCATTAAATTGAGTAAAAGTGCCAAAAGTTGTATTTGCTTGTAAAACCTAACTTAAAAATTATTGTAAGAAGTTGCATTAAGCTGAATATTACGAAATGAACGAGTAACAAGCTCAAACGCAAACGAAATTACTTAACACGTTCGCTGCCGCTCACGAATCAGTGCGTGATATGGCGTCAACGTTAACGGGTCAGTCACGCGCCAGCGTGGCATGTGGGGTGATGTCCAATTGCCAGTCACGCGCTGGCGCGGGAAAATCTTTCACTGATTCTTTGTTATAAAAAGTAAATCGGTTTTTGGGAAAAACCCACTTCTACAGTGCGGTATTATGTAGTACCACATCTTTACGTAAGCGGAAGCGAACGTGTTAATTACTTTTTTTTTTATCTTTCTTTTTTCATTATTTCATTAGCTATAAAAAAAAATCTTACAAATGAAATTTAATATTGATTTTTTTAATATTTATCCAAAGTATTAATCAAAAGTAAAAAATAAATAAATAATGAAAATTAGTCCGAATACATGTATTTAATCGCATTAATATGTAGTGTAAAATAATGTGAGATAT
Source organism: Maratus speculifer (assembly GCA_964019185.1). Lineage (NCBI taxonomy): Eukaryota > Metazoa > Arthropoda > Arachnida > Araneae > Salticidae > Maratus > Maratus speculifer. The sequence goes on along the minus strand of OZ025290.1, from coordinate 427,650,034 downwards.
TGATAAGTATAATTTCAGATTATTTACATAAAAAATTTATTTCTTACAAGCTTATTTTAATCATATGAATTTATTCTGCCAAATTTATCCCATCTAGCCTATTTTTATTCAGTAAAATATGTGACATATATTTAAATTTTTTAGATTTTACATTTAGCATATATTACATCAACATCTGTAATATTTACATGTAAATACATACATTACAGAATGCTTTAAAAAGTTTCGAGAATTGTACATAAAAAAAAAAAAAAAAAAAAAAAAAAAAAAAAAAAAAAAAACTCAAAATGAAATTAAGTATAAGCATTTGTAAAATTTGCAAGACTATCAATAGATTTCACAGTTTTATGAAACAAAGTAATTTAAATTCCGAAGTCTAACTACCAAAATTTTTATTTTGAACTAGTAAAAATCTTTCTTCAATGCACAAACTTTAAAGGAAATTCTTTAAATTTCTGCACTTTTTCAAAAAAGTATCCGGTTGGATAAAAAAAAGTTAATAGATTTAAAATTTTACTATTTTTCATTAAAGCTGCGATTTTTTAAAAGAATGAAACTAATACTTCTTGACTGAAAATTTAAATTTCAATGACATTTGTATCTCAGAATATATTTTTATTTAAATATTTAAAAATAGGAAATGACAAAAAGTATTGTTCAAATAATAGGACATGTTTTTTGTTTGTACGTATTTTACAAAGTAATTCGCCAAACATTTACTGGATTTATATAATTAAAGAATACTCAGAGGAAGTTTAAAAAAAAATAAAATATATGTAAAGAATAATATAAGTTAACAGTTATCGGAATAAATACTTATATTATTAGACAGAAATGCTTCTTCGAGCATTTCTTTCTAGGGGATAATCTAGAAATCTACTGCACAGATTTCAAAAGTAATGGTAACAAAATGAAAGTGATAAGCGCTCCTCATACATGAGCCATATTTTGTAAGTACGTACACACCAAATAGGATGCAGGAACAAAAAGTTAGCTAAAATTGCGACTTTTGTGATATTTGAAGCACATTTGGCATGATAATACTTCTAGTATGTATATGCTCTGCAAAAAATATTTCTACAAATTGAAGAATGTGCTGCTGTCTATATGAAGCTGCACGATCCATCAGTTCCCTGTACAACATGCGTATATCATCACGCGTTGATCTCACCGTTCATTATCCACTCTCGTATTTTCGATTTGTTTAAGGGTCTATTTCAATTCAAGTTGTTTATTTTCCGATTTAGTTTTGAATTCCCTTTTGCTCTCAAACGCACTGTAAAAAAAAAATCTGTAAAGGTACTAAACATTTTCTAGGAAACTGGGATTCCAAGAACTTTTCATGTAACGGTAACAGGAAAAATTCATGTAACCGATTCTGAAACTTGAATTTCTTCTGTTACCATTACAAGAAAAGTACTTGGAATCCCAGTTTCCTAGAAAATGTTTAGTACCTTTACAGATTTTTTTTTTTTTTTTTACAGTGTGCATCAAAATCCCGGATTCTCTTATTTAGAAACTTTATAAGGTGCCGTGTCTGTCAATTTTTTGATGAATTTTGATTAATTGATTTTTAAATAGTTCAAATGCAGAAAATATTACAAAAAATGTAGTCATACTTGGCCTTTTAATCCGAATTTCCGTAGCTGTAAATCTGGGAACAAAGAAAATAGTCATACTGAGAAGGTAATTGTTTATAAATCCAATTCTAATGAATTGAGCGCAAAATGACATCAAACGTCACCTTATACATCTCTTCAAAAATCACCTGAGCAAGTTTCATGTTTCTTCTTTAATAACGTGTCTGAAATTGTATCCGAAAACTTCGAGCTGTTGAAGGTGGAAAAGTATTTTTTCGAATACATCGTTAATCCTCGTTGGTCCAATGCTTCCAAACTCGCGATACTCTACTGCTATTACATTGCACACGAGCTATATTGCATGATAGGGAAATCTTCAATTACGAAGGCTGTTGATTCTACCCCGAGTGACATAGTTAAGTCGAACATAACATTCACTATCAGCAAATAATGATAGACCATTCTCAAAGTTTCGTTAAAGCCCTTTACTTATACAATTTCAGGAGCAATTTAGCGGAGTCTCCTGAGCCCATGCATTCGTCGGAAATATACTCTTGTATATATATATATATATATATATATATATATATATATATATATATATATATATATATGTAATTAATTATTTTTGAAAAAAGTCATTTAAATATCTATTATTAATAAAAACTATTTGTTTTCTACTTTCACTACTTTAACTTGGATATTAACTGTCTAATGTGACTGAATGCAAAATTGTATTGCTATCACATGGTCGTAATTGATATATGTAAGTTAACCTATTATATAATTTAATTAGTTTAATTATTTCCATTTGACATGATTTTTCAGTTTAATTTAATGAATGATAATACAATTATAGTATTATTTTCTTTTTCCTGTTCTCAATGGAAATTATGGTTGCGATTGATAATTGTAAGTTTATCTTTATCAATATTCAATTACAGTTTAATTATTTTTCTAATATTTTTTTCTTTGAAATAGTTTTTCTATTGCAATTAATATATTAATAATATATTGATAATATTCTATTATGGTCTTATTATTTTTCTAATATTTTTCTTTGAAATAAGTTCTCATTTGAGATTGATCGGGCAATATGGAAATTATTTTTAGGTCTATCCTGATTTCCATTCAGAAATTAATCGCAATTAATGTGGCTATTTAGCATTGCCCTTGGTAACGAGCTAAATACCACATTTCCAATTTTATTCCGAATTCTGACAACTCCTCTGTTTGATATAATTTGGCATTAACAAGTTTTTACAGTGATTGATGTTGATTTGTAGTATTATCCAATAGTTCTATATATGTATATTATAATCTCCTTCAACAAGATTATATATCATCGCTTATATATAATATTTTTGTGTAAGGATCTATAAAAGAATTTGATCTAACGATCTTTGATCTGATTTCATGTTATAATTGTTTATCATAATTTTATGAAATTACCTTATTCATCCGTTCACAGATATCTCATAATAATTTGTACTGGTTTATATTGTTTATATATATATTAATGTAAAAACCTTGACGCTAAAATATTTTGAATCTAGAGCCGGAATGTTATTTTAGCAGCCCACTGCTTTAAAGCTGTCAAGGACCATCCCGTATAACACCGATATCTTAAAAAAATCATAATGCAAAATATCTTTTCAATACAGATAGTAATTTAAATAAATTCGCATGAATTATCCGCAGATATCTTTTCGAATTACATAATGTAAAAATGTTATAATGTCAGCTTAAATTCACTGAGCTTCGTATGTAACAAGAGTTTTTATTCGGCGATCAGAATCTCTGAAGGCCAATGGAGCATGCAAGATAAAGCTAAGAAATAGTACGAGTCACCAATGTTAAATATCAGTATTCTTATCCCCCTATCTGCATCCTTATTTAATTTTTCTCTAAAACAGTTAGTTACCAAAATAATAAGTATTCGCTATATAAGGGGATGTCATAACCTCTCCAGATCGAAAGCTGAAATAATAATTTAAAATAAATATTCAGTGGTTTTTCTTCAAACAAAATCACATTGTAAACGACATAAAAATGTCTTTAAGATTTAAGTTAGATATTTATGAAAATGTATCATTATCTTGATCACATCATTTTTAGGACATTTTTAGGCATTTTGAAATCTCCGAGGAAAAATTCATTTATTTTATGAGATATTCAGCTTAGATGCAGATATCACCGTGCAGTTTTAAGCGTGCAATAGGAATGAGATGTCACAGATATTAAAATATATTTTTTTGCATAAGTAATATTTCAATGTAACTTATTAAATTTGAGAAAATATATCACAAACATGTCATCTTATAACATTTAAACATTTAGTTTTTATGTGTGACGTTACATTTAATGAACTTTAAAATGGTGTCATTCAAGGATATAAAATAAATATATACGTAGGAAACATTAAATTTGACATTAAAAAAATACTGAAATGAAATTAAATAAAATCGAACTGAACACCGTTTTAGTATTAATAAAGTACCTTGTGAATAAATTCACTTTTCATGGACATGCAACTAAGATTGAATTTTTCAAATATCACTTACGGGGACCGGATCTCAATATCAACCGTAATCCCTCTAAGTTACAAAATTAACAGTTTCGGTAAATCTTTAACATACTTGTGTTTCTCAGTCAATATCTAAAGTTAAATTCTGGAATAAACTTTTAGAAGATTTTAGAGTGAAACGTAATGTGAGATTAAATCCCATAAATTCGATTGCGCTGGAAGTTGTTTTCGAGAAATGTCACACACTATACACAATTTATTATTATTATTTACATTCATTTTTTCCAAGGTATCGATAAACTTATGCAGTTACTTATTAGTAACCGATACATTTTTTCATGCTTCTATCAACATGATTATTTTTGTTCTTAATGCACATTAATGATGTTTAAATATCGTTAAATTTAAATCATTAAGTCGAATGTACACTGTTAAAAAAATCTGTATGGTTTCTAATTTTTTTCTAGTAGATTTGTATTCCAAGAACTTTTCATGCAACGATAACAGCAGAATTTCAAGTACATATGTATGTATATATATATATATATATATTACAATGTAGCTCAAATTAAGTCGATAAATCAAATTCATATAAGGTGGTCTGGTGTAATAACGCCAGGCGGGGCAATTACGCCAAGTGCTAATATTTTGCATAATTATGAAAATATCTCGTAAATGACACCCATGCGCTCTGCGCAGAAGGGTTTTGAGTCATATAAATTGCAAAAAAACACCTTGAAGTTAATTTGTTTCATTTTTAGGTCTTATTGTTTTTACAAGCAATTAAAATTAACGCTTGATCTAAAATTTGCAAGATACGTTTTGTGATGTGAAGACTATTTTTTTTAATCCGGAAATACTTTGTTAATAACATAAATTTGTAGTACATTTCATGGACTTTCAAAATGTTATTGAAGATTTTGGATATATTCTCGAGATAATTTGTAATTTAAAATGCACAGCGCAATAATTATAACGGGTAATAACGCCAATCCTTGGCATTAATACCCCGATTGATTCCCTACAGTGTCCGAGCTATACATACTAAATACTGATTCAAATAAACACAGTTAAAACTGTGCAATGTTTCTAATAATTCTATTTAAGCGGTCTTTTTTAAGCAAAAAGAAGCTCACGGTCTGATATTCTTTTGCCTCATCCTCCCCTCCCCCCCCCACACACACACCTTTATTTTTCTTACACTTTCACAAAAAATTGAAAATTTTCAATAGCTTAGAATGCAATTTGTCAATTTCTAAGTTTGTAGAGTTTGTATTTTTAGAATTGCGCAATCTACATGCAATTATTCCATCTTATTTCATAGTTTTGTTTACATGGCGTTATTATCCATGTAGGTGGGTAATAACGCCAAATACCATTGGTGAAGAAATCACGCCATTACATTTCACGAATACATATCTGTTAAATTATTTTTTTTATATAGGTAGTCAATGAGTTGCTGTATCAGATCCTATATTTGTTTGAAAAATACAAACTAAAACTGAACCGTGAAAATTGGTAGAACCTTAACATGGCGTTATTACCCCAGGGTACCTTATTATAAAAATACATTTATATCCACTACTGACAGTTTAAAATTACACCATGATTTGATAAACCAAAGAAACTGAAAATTATGTCATGCATATATTGTATTGCAAAGTTTTTTCGCTGTGAAAATATCGTTCAATTCCACATTATCTAGCGTCATGAGTCTTGTCAATCTGTTCCAATCGTTTTCTGTGCAGTTTTCATGAGAATATTCACCGTTAATTATTATCTGATTATTTTTGTGATTCTCAATGAATTTAACCGGTATCTATTATCGTACACTGTAAAGAAAAAAAAAAGAAAAAAATCTGCAAGGTTTCAAAATTTTCCTGGGAAACTGGGGTTCTTTGAACGGTTACAGAAATCTTTCATTGAACAGAATCGGTTACAAGAGTTTTCTACTGTAACCCTAACATAAAAAAAGTTCTATGAATCCCAGTTTGCTAGAAAAAGTTTAGCAACTTCAAAGATTTATTTTACATTGTAGGGGAAAACACATAGCCCCATTCTTTGTCAGTCATTTGTGAAGCTCATTGTAGATAATTAAAACTAGAGGGTGAAATACCATAAAGAGAATTCATCATGTTAAGGACGTATTTATATTCCTTTATTTTAAAGTTAATGCGAAATTTTGCTAATGTAATTTATGAATATAATTTCGTTATTCTTTAAAAAATTCTATTTTTTGGTTTTTTTTGTTTGTTTTGTTTTAAATAAAAAAATACTCTGTATATAAAACAAAAAATCAAATTATCGAGGATTCTGCCAAAAGCATTCGTCGAAAGAAGATTTTTTTCAAAATTACGTGTACAGGAATTTAAAGAGATTTTTATTTTGTTTGAGATATCGAACAATTTGAGAAATTGAAGTTCCAGTTACCAGGGCTTGAATGCTTTTATTTTGTAATGTTTCACCAAAATAGCAATCATATCAACAACCAAAAAACTACGGAGTCTAATATAGAGCTGGAATAATGATGGATGTTAATAAATGGCGAGGTTCCAAGGTTCATGTTTAACGTATTCTATACACTGTAAAACATTTGTGGAATTTTACTCCATGAAATTGGTGGCAGCCTTGCTGCCTCCCATTTTGTGTAGTACTTTAACCGATATAACTGGTGTAACATTGAGAAGATACACCAGAAATATATGTTTAAATTACACCATTATATAGGTGAAAAATTACTCTGTAAAATGGATGTCGTATCTGCCGCCAATTTTATGGAGAAACGTAACACAAATGTTTTACAGTGTACACACATAGTTCAGTTTTCTTTTGAAGTTATAGGCAATTCTTATAACTGCACAATTAGGATAATAGATAACTTGTGTCCGAGCCATTCGAATTATTTCTTTTCCACTTGGTTTAAAGCTTGGACCAGCTTCATTTCTATTTTCATTACAGCTTCTTATTTCTTTCAAAAACTCAGTGAAATGCTTTGTCAATTTGAACCATGTTTTCGTCATCATCAGCTGCCATTGTAAGATGGTGAACGCTTGAACCAATATTTGGAGCTCCTGTTGAAGCATACTTCCAATTTTTAGCACGAAATTCAAATAGGATGCTCCAAATTTCAGTACGAGATTTCACCATCTTACACTGGAAGCTATTGAGCACCAAAATTTGGTCAATCTAGAGCAAATGTTTTAGCAGTGTGCAAAGATGATTCCATGATTTTCAAAAGAGGTAGATACTTTCTGGAACAAACTATAACGTAATAAATACCAATTGCAAAACTCATAGAAGAAAGCTATTTCAACTCTATAGAATAGTATTTTAATAACACTGTAATACTTATGCCTCATCATACTTCTCTTTGAATGAGACAGTTGCTATTGAGCTAATAAATTTTAAGATCGATATCGGCTACCACAGATTAAACTGCTCACTTAACTGACTTTATAATAAGTGATTTTTGTTTTACAGATCTTGTGATTCTAGAATACATAATAACTTGTTTTACTTATCAGCATTAAATAGATTTATTTGTCTTTTGCTGGATGTTTGAGTTAATGGTGCCTACACTTGCCTTAAAAAGCTGGTAACTTTTATGACAGATGCATAAAGAATTATTCATTTTAAATTGCCATCAAATTATTCTTTGACTGGAAATAAACGTTGTTCGTCTGTATGTAAGGCATAATCCAGCTTCTTAAAATACATTTTATAGCGTACTAAATAAATTTACCTTTTATTAGTATTCTTTTTCGGAAAACTTAATTCAAGTGAGAGATTCCTTTTATAATTATGAGACTTGGACTTGTAAACAATAATACGTCTATATTTATGACTCTTAATATAAAGTTATTATATTCTCCTAAGGATGCACACATTTGATTTTAATCATTTGTTTTCGCATTCGATATGTTTCCTGAAAGCATACAGTATCCATTTACAGAGATAATAAAAGTCATTTAAGCCAGATACCTACGCATAATCACTGTTTTAAGACTTTAATTACTTCCACTCCTTGGAGAATATCTAGGGAAATTTCCGAACTAAATACATTTAAATTACCGATCGAAATCTAAACAACTTATCTGATTCCCAGTTTTGAGACAACATAGCTAGATTACTGTTGCTAACTTGGCATAAAAGATGAAACAGTAATTTGAGAAGTAATTTTTAATGCATTAAATATATCTACTAGATAACATATATATAATGCATATTATCAAATTAAATTAATTTATTCTGTATGTATCACATTTATGATTTTTGTATGCATTTCAGGAAATTTAATGAGGGAAATTCATGTTATGTAGAACTTATTTATACTATTGCATTTTATAATTTAGTAAAACTACTTAAACATTTCCTTTCTCTGTTTATGAATTGCAAAAAATGATGAAACATTAAGTAGAAAACGTTATCACATATTGATAGATTTAAAAGAAGCACATAATTTAGTAGAAGTGGTAGTACATAACTTGAAAGAGTTCAAAGGAAAATATTTCTCAATATATTTGTCTTTTTGAATGTGTCAATGTGCTTAACGCAAAATTTTATGAAGAAACGCGTACTTGGAATCAGTACTTGGAAGAGTTATTATAACATTTATAAATTTACCCTCTGTCTTATAAAAAATAACAACACATCAGAATCAGCTTCATCACCTGTGAAAATGTCTTTCATTAATATTAGCAGCAAAATATAAATATCAAAACTTTTTACTTACCCTCTCCATCAGGTAAGTTCGGGCTGCTTCGTTTCGGTATTAAAAGGATCCGCGCCAGGAATGGAAATCGATTGAATACTACAGACTCAAGAAAGACGAAGGCATTAATTTAAAATTATATACTGCTATATTACAGTAATATTTACAGCGGCATGAGTGTTTCAATATTAAATTAGAATAATTTCATCAATACGGAGTCACAGCTCCGTTCAAATCACAAACACAATTCTACATATCCATAGCAACGTCGAAAAAACATTCTAAACTTTTTAAGTTCATTTCAGTTCAATAACAAAAAAAAAAAAGTTCTGTTTTCACACTAAAGTTACAGTTCGATTAAAATCGATTCGAAGTGCGTTCAGTGACTAAAAAGAGAAACAGAGGCAGCTGTCCGCGACATCACCCATTACTCAAATTTGAAATCGTTTACAGCAATGATTTCAGTGGCATGTTAAGAAGAACAGTAGCTTCTTATACTCTAACTAGTGAGTTCTTGCTAGTTGTTTCATCCGCAAGAAATGTGACGCATATCGCAAAAATTAATTTTGCTTTTTATCCTATTTATAGGATTGTCATAGTTATGTATCGCTACATGAACAATTTCGTAAGGGTAATTATCTAGAAACTCTTTTTATTACGCTATATGTCCTTTCATGACAGAGAAGCGGTGGTGATTTGCATACGAAGATTAAATTACTCAACTATCCAAACATCAAGTACGTCTTCAACTTTAACAGTTTGACAGCCAAGACATTCGCTGCCCGTACGTTCCTTCATTTCAGTAAACAACGACCATCACGTACACCCAATATATGAATAAGGACACAATATTGGTTGAACATTTATATCGATTGGTCTGTGATATGAACTAATATAAAAAAGGTATTGGTGAAATACGAGTAGTAGTGACGCTGCTAGAGGACCTTATACCGCAAAAAGTAGGCCTTACAGTCAATGGATCAAGGGTTTTATGCTTTTATGCATGTTTTTTGCAGCTGCGTGTAGAGCTAAATATTATAAATATGTATTGCAATAAAAATATAAAAATCTTATTTTACCTAACACGTGTAACCTGAACTATTAAAAAGAATTAATTATAAGCAGTGAAATTACGCTTGAAAATATTGAAAATTTAATATATTAGTTATCTTCTGCTATCTAAGCGTAGAACCAATATTGTGAAAAATGTTACTTTATTTGTTGTCAAAGGTTTACTTGTGTCTCATGCTACGCACCAAGATTGAGTGTTCATAAAGACTTCGATCTTGTGCTGCAGTGCAGCCTTACCAACATATAGGCTTGAGAAATGCCAAGTTGGATATCGTAACTTAAATGGTAGAGCACTTGGAGCACTATTCCAAGGGCTCCGGGTTCGATCTTCGGCTTGGATATTTTTCACAATGTTGGTTCTACGCTTTGATAGCAAGTGATAATTTACAAACAAATCTGTGAATTCACGGTGAAACTACTGGCAGCAAAGTTGCCAGACTTTTTCCATTTCTTTCACTGCATAAACAGCGAAAAAACCGTTGATGGCTCCATATTTGAATTTATTTAAGTTTACTACTGTAGGAATTTTATATCGGATATTTTCTCCTCCGACGAGGACAGAGCTCACTAGCTAGAGAATAAGAAGCTACTGTTCTTCTTTCTTTTTTCTAATCGTTGACCAGACCCCTACCTGCCAAGCTATCTCAGATTAACGGGTTAGATGCCTGGTATCGGTCGGATGACCACCTAATTGACGTGTAGCGGCATTAAACCTGATTCCTTCGCTTCGCACGTTATCATATCTGCAGTACTTACTTCTCGTTAGAGCATACAACATGTAGCAACACAATGCAACAATGTAACAACACATAGAGCATACATTATGTTTTACAACATTACATCCTGTTGTTTGTACTGCAAATGGATACTCAAGTTGGTCTAGTAATTTATAACCTTGATCAGATGACGAGAACTTCATCTGGCAAGGCACCTCCAGAGGCATAATTCAACTACTGTTCTTCTTATCATGGTACTGAGTTTACTGTTGTAAGCGATTTTAAAGTCGGGTAATGGGTGATGAAGCTGATTCCGACGTATTGATATTTTTTATAAGATAGAGGGTATATTTATAAATGTTATAATTCTTTCACGTTCCAATTAATAAGATTAATTTATTATTAAGTTGTTTTTTGTCGTCATTTTATAATTAGAAAATAGCGTGTTTAATATAATTGATTACTGGACTTTTTTATATATAATAAATTGTTTAAATATGACGTAAATTATTTGTTGCAGAGAAATAAACAGTTTTGATGTGTATTTTGGACAGAATATCAATTTCAGGTTAAGATTAAGATATTAAAACTATGATTTTGAAATTTTTGTATTTGCTTGAAGGAGGAATCAGGTTTACATATTTTGAATTCGATTGTTATGAACAAATTTCTTGAATCAAAAAGTGCGGCTTTAATTTTCAAATCGAACTTACTAAATTTTCTTTCTAACCAATTTAAAAAAACAGAGTATTTTTCTAATTTTACTTATTTATTAATTTTAATAACTTAAAATAATAAAATACTAAAAGAATCGGCAGCTAAGTATTTTACGTTGCGGAAACTATGCACTTCACTTACTTTTTCTCGAAAAACTTTCATAGAAATTAATTTTCAAGTTTTTTTTTTATTTGTATCTAAAACAGGTGAACTAAGATAGTGTTGAATTTACACTGAAATAGACCGTAACGCTCCTAGATTTTTAACTTTAACAAATCAACTTTTTTTTTCTCTGATTTTAATAAACACAGTATCTCTTCGAGTAACTTCAAAAAATAAATATAAAGAGAAAGTGCAGTTATAAATATCCTTCCCTTTTTAAGAGGGGGGGGGATTCCTGTAAATCTACCATGGAAATTAATTGTCATTATTTTTTTTAAAGTTTTATGTCGTGACGTCATGAAACGTCACACTAAACAGGAAATAAAAAAAAAACAACCATGTTTTTATTTCGTTGGCTCTTGGAATTATTAATTATTAATTATTAATAGTTACACCGCAGTCAACGAAATAGAAACATACAAGTTTTGGGAATTTTTGCTTTGTTTTGTCTGCTTCATATGACTTTTCGTGACGTCACAAGCAAAAGTGCCAAATTTTTTTTATTATCTAGTTTGCATTGATGTGATACAAATTAGGTGGCCGAATGGTAGAGCAATAGAGCTTATATCTAGCACTGATCCTTGATTAGGTTCCGGCTTACATATATTAAACCCCTAACGTCCTCCTAATATTCCCGAAGAATTAAAAATTCGAACTGATATCCGATATTATATAATTAATATACATGAAGTATTTGAGTTTTCAAATATAACGTATTTTTGCAAAGTTACATTTTAGCAGGTGTCATGATACCAAAAAGTTATTATGATGGTAATCATCTGAATGTGTTAGTAGTAGAGCATTGTCAACAATGGTGATGATAAAATCAACATGATGATAAAATCACTTGTTCTACATACTTTTTTCTCTTTTGGAAAATGTTGTTCAAATTTTACCTTGGCTTATCAGAAAATTTTATACACTAAATCATATATAGACGAATAAATAAATAAATTTAGAATTCACTCTCTTATAAAATTTCAATGTTTGCCGTTTAAATGTGTGTTTTATCTTTAAAACCAGGTTTAACTTTATCATTGCAATGGACTACATTCCAAATCTGGATTAGAGGCTAAACGAAGTCGCATGGGTACCGCTAATTTACCTTAAGAACTGCTAAAGGTTAGGAAGGGAACCTAATATTGCTTTACTCCATGAGTTTCGCTGGCTGGTGTAGACTTACATTATGTCGGTGAAGCCCTCTCTTCATTACTTTAAAAGCTCTTTGCTGTGACCACGTGATCATGACATAAATAGAATATCCTGCATTCATACGTTTTTTAAAAACTCACCTTTACAGTACATTTACTTGGAGTTGATTCTGAACCCAATTATGCAAAACTTACAATTATTTTTTATGTATGATGAAAAGTTATTGGATTTAATTAAAATTTTAATTAAAAATATATAAGTTTCGCACGGTTTTTATTTCAGAATACGGCACCAGGGAGTAAAAAATAAAGCAATGTTTAAATGATTTAAGATTTAAAAATTGATTCATGATCAAGTAGCAATGAAATTTCGATTTACGCAAAATATCTTTGATATTTCTATATGATTATTAATATTTCTTGACAGAAATACACATTGTTTGACCACTTTTAATAGAAATATTCATATTTTAATCTATTGGATCGGTATTTGGTATATTAATTCCGATCCAGACAGCGTCTACTTACGACCAATGTTACAAACCATTTGATGAATTTCGTTAACGAAATATACTGTATTCGCGAATTATTCGATAGCATTTCAGGGGAAAATTAATGGGGTAATAGTGCTTGAAAGAAAAGCGATTTAAAGATTAACCAGGTAGAACCCGTCGAATTCTGACGAAAGAAAATGCTTAAGAAGGAACTGTTTTATTAATTTATGATAAACCTAAAAAAAATTAGTTACAATACAAAATTTATCTTATATTGGTATTTTAACCTAAAGTTAACAAAATATTATTTTTATAAATCTAAGTTGTGAAGATTGTTAAAATTAAAGTTTAATCATGTATGTAAGCAGTAAAATATAATATAAATCTGTTATTATGTTAAAATTATAAATTAAAGCTCTTATGCTAGTATTCCAAAAGAAAAAAAAAAAAAAAAAAAAAAAAGCTAAATTTATCCACTTTGATTCAGTCATAGAATGTTTACCTTGTGAAATCTAAACCCGACGAAATTTTCACCATATCAGCATTTACATATACACTCTTCATATCTATAATCACCTTTTTTTTAAAAAAAATGGTAAATTAATTTGACAATTTTGAAGTCATTTTCATTCAAAACTTGAAATGTCTATGCTATTAGCCGAAATCAGATACTACACTTTTTTATAGTCTATAAATGAAATTTTGTTAATGAAACAAAAATTCTCCAGGTTTTATAACAGACAAAAATCTTGACAAAGCACGTATTTTAATATCATTTTTATTTTCTTTTAATGAGAAAATAGCAACATAAAGATATAACTGTTTTCTGCTTTTCTTTTTCTTCTCTATTCATCTGCTTTTCTCTATTGGCTTTTAATACAAATGTTGACTATATTTGTTTTTACGATTTGAAAAATGGTATTGAAAACTATAAAAAATAATTTTTCAAAAAATAATTAAGATATAGCTTTCAAATAAATTCCATTTAAAAGTATAATTTTTCCCCTTTTTTAACGGTGCAAAAATTGATAAAGTGTGATGTTTAGAATTTTAAAAAATTGCAGTAGCAAAAATTGCAAAACCAAATTTTTATTTTAAATTTTAAAGTGTTGTCATTCACAAAATGACGTATGTGTTACGCGCACATACGTTAGGCCTTTATAATGCAGATGATATAGTACCGAAAAATTTCTAAATAATCTGAATGTTATTGAACATGGACAAGTCTTAAAAAGTGTCGTTCTATCTTTTTTTACATTTATGTTATGTTGAATGTTAGTTTTAAAATAGAAAACTAGTCAATAAGGGCCACCGTAATACTTACTCATTATAGATATGTATAATCTAATAAATGAAAGTAAAACCTGTGTAAAGTATTTATAAAATGCATTGTAATTCCAAAGCAAAGTTTAAACGTATATTTTAATATTTTTAATATACATAGTAATGCTCTATTAATCAATTGCCGATGCACCCATTTCGACAAATTATATAAAATGCCAAAGCACTGAAATAGTAGCTAATTGGGTGAAAGAATCATCTTTATAACTCCCAAAATAATAATCATATTAACTAAGAATTTACTGCGTCGGAGTGAGAATGTCATTTCCAATTAAAATATATGTTTAAATTGAAATTTCAATGAAAAACAGGGCCTTGAAAAATCGAAGAATGTGGAAAACATGATTACAAATATCTCGATAACTAATAATCCGATCAATTTTATTCTTTATTCAAAATGTATGTTATTTTATTACCTTTTACGTCCACTCCTTAAAAAAAAAAATACGAATTTTTATATACGTTTTATCAGAACAAACTTTTCGGGAGTCCGAAAAAAAATTGTTTCTGATAATCGAGTTTACTAATATTAAATAGGCTTTTTACCATTCTTACATACTAAGTTCATACAAAATTTTAATTCTGTAACTGAATTTGTTTGGGAGATAGAGCGTTTACAGACAAACAGACAAACAGACGGACGGACGGCAATTTTTTTTTTCGAAAAATATGTTTTTCGGAATCTCCAGTGTCTGAAATGTGTGAATCCGCCATTTTATTTTTTCGTTTTTCAAAATCATTGCAATAATTACCCTATACTACAAATGTATGGTAAGTAATACACAATTTGAAGAACATGAGAAATTAAATTTATCACTGAAATAATTTCTATTCCAATTGATCATTATCTTTATCGATTACCAAACATAATCTCTTATATCATTGTCCGTTGTCCTAACGCTGGCATTGGCAATGGCTGAAAAAATACAAACATTGATTTCACGATTTTGACAAAAATAACAGGAAAATAGTAATATTACTTTTTTATGTTTTCATGGTCATTTTCTAAACTCTAATTTCAAAACTTCATCAAAACTCAAATATTATCAAGACTCAAACATTTCCTTCGCCAAAAATTCATATTAAAACCCTTTACTTTAATATATTTTTTTTGATAAAAAATATACATTTTACATCAATTTATTGATGAACTAAATTGAAATTATAATGTAAATCATTATGCAGATTTTATCTTATTAAAACTTTAATCAATTTTTAAAGATAGCACTGATAACGGTGATGCACTATTTGTTTTGAATTAATATTAATTTCTAACATTTTTCTCAAAATGTTACATTTTCATAAAATTTAAACTTGTTTGAAGGACTTCGCATCGTATGTTTCAAACAATTAATATAAATTGAGATTTATATTAATTAATTAATATAAATATTTATATTAATTAAACAATTAATATATATAATTATATTATAATTAATAATATTAAACAATTAATATAAATTTCTTACAATTAATATAAATTGAGAATTCATTTTATTATTTTAAAATGCTGTAATTTGCATATTGTATTCAGTTTTCCACCTTTTTAAAATAGATTAATGTAGTATACAGAGGGTCTCAGAACTTCGTGTACAAACTTTGAGGGGTGGTAGAGAACATCGTTTGGAACCACAATTACGTAGGAAAGCATGGGCGGAAACATCTTGTTAACCCCTTCACAGCCAATGAAAATGTATATGAAACTACAAAATTTTTAATACAAAATGAACATTGACACCACAACTTTAATATGAATTTCCATTTATTATGTATGTGAAATGTATTTTTTTTCTTCTTTGCAAATACATTCCTCCGCGATTTCTCATGTCATTCATATTTTTACACATTTTAGTAATTTCTAATAGCTACTAAGATACTTGATTTTAAAGAAACACAATTTTAAATTTAATTTAAAAGTAAATTATGTCTTGTAATTCTCTCTTTGTAATATAGCATTCTACACTGCTTTCCGCATTGTGTCATAACTGTGTCTTTGTGGGTCTTTGAACTTTTTCGCGGACAAAGCACCCCCCATTGCTAAAATGTGGAAAAAATATGAATGACATCAGAAATTGCCTAAAAATGTATTTACAAAGAGGAAAAACCAGACATTTCACATACATTATAAATGGAAAAATCATATTACAATTCTGGTGCCAATGCTCATTTTGTATTAAAAAAAATGTTGTTTCATATACATTTTCATTGGCTGTAAAAAGGTTAACAAGACGCTTCCACCCACGATTTCTTATGTAATTGTAGTTCTAAATGGTGTTCTCTACCACCCCTCAAAGTTTGTACACGAAGTTCTGGGACACCCTGTATAGTCATTAACTTGATCAATTATATTAACATGTAATAAATGGGAGTAGTTAACTATTAAATTTGATTGCTTAATCATATCTTAAATTAATTTACTCAGTTAATTTTAAGTTAATTTACCCAAAAATAAATAAATAATTCTTAATATTGAAATATTTAATTTTGTTAGAAAAACAATTTTTTTCTTTCAAAAATTATATTTGTGTAGGAAGTAAATTTCAACACATTTATTTTTCGTTGAATGTAGAATATATGATACGTAACAGATTTTGGCTTGTGTTTTACAATATTGAAGATATAATTAGGAAATATATCTTTATATACGATATCTTCATATATAAGAATATATTATGAGACACATCTTCATGTATAATCTATGCAGAATTTTTCTATTCATAAAAGTGATTAAAAAGAATTTGTAAATGAAAAAATGCTTTTGTCATAAATAAATATGTTATGCTAAAAAAATATAACAAGAAAAGAAGAATAAACGTCATTTTTGAAATAAAAATGTAAAATGCAAGCAAATTTTTGAAAAATCTCCTAAATCGCATCGTTTGTTCTCGATTTATATGCATTTATTAACATACATTTTTATAACACATTCTTCTTCCGCAAAGTGATTTCGGAAATAGTCTACAATACAATCTAAAAATAAAACATCATTAAATGATTCCATGGAAAGTAAAGAAAAATTTTTTTAAATGAGAAATGAGACTTGTTTCTTTCTTCTAGAATTCATTTGTGAATGTGAAAAAAATTTCTTAAAATATAAAATTTTTCTGATCGAAAATTCACTTTCTGCTCGTATTCCATAAACTACTTCTCTAAATATAATTGCAATTAACATCAAATATTATTCTAGTTAACTAGGTTTCCTTTCAATATGTATGAGATACATATTTGTATATACCTTTTATGTTAAATTGATTAATTCATTCAGTTTATTAATGAACTTATGTGTAAATACTGAAGGATCTCTTTTTTAAGAAAACTTTCAGTTTTTGTCTTTGATCTATACTTGCGCAATTAGTATATCTTTATTTGCATATGAAATAATTATTTTATGTTATTTCATAATTTTTTTGGCTTAAAGAATTCTTAAAAGCCTATACTATGAAAAAGCATAGCACAGCCATTGAAAGAAATCGAACATAAACGTATAGTATTAATTAGGTTTTCATTTTAGTGTTTTATCGTAATAAGTACTTATTTTTTCTTTCCAATTTATTATTATTATTACCTATCATTAATTACAAATGATAGATTTTTTTTATATTATACAGAGTTTTTTGGAATAAACTAAAGTTGATTTTTACTAATAAAATGTATACTTTGGAATATTATTTATTACTGGTAAGTGTAACATACAATCTGGTTCAAATTATGTAAATAAAAAAAATTAATCATATCTTTTATATATTCTCTCATGGAAGAATTAGAAAACAGAAGCTAAAAAAATGATTACCTATGTATTCATGTATACAATGGAAATGTTTGAAAAAATACAAATATTTATGTCAAGGTTTTGACAAAAATGATAAAGAAATATAAATATTTCTGATTTTAGTTTTTTTCGTAACCCTTTGTGTATTAATGTTTAAAACTATACTTTTTTATCCACGAATTCTCATAATTTTTTATACAAATGTGCATTTAATATTAAACTATTTGACTATAAAACTTAATTTATAAAATAGCTTATTGTACAAATTTTTTCGTAATAAACTTTTAATTAATTTTTACACATAGCACAGGTAATTATAGCAGAATAACTATTTTGAATCCTTATCTATATTAGACATATTTTTAAATGTTGCATTTTAGCAAACTTGGATTTCGCATTGTATGCTTTTAACAGCATATAAAATTCATATTAATTGAGAATTCATTTTTTATTTTAAAATGTTGCGAATTTTAAATTATATTTAGTAATCTAAATTTATAAAAAAGTGTTAATGATGTATGTTCTCATTAATTTGATCAATGCTTTTAAAAAATATATATTTTCTAAAACACACCCAAAATATTTAATTGCTAAAAAAAAACGTCAAATGTTAATAAAATACATTAAATACATTAAAAGATCTTAATAATTTATTTTATTAACATTTGAAGCCCTTTTTAGCAATTAAATATTATTTTGGGTGTGCTTTAGGAAATATATATTTCTGAAATGTTTTTAAAGGACGTATAAGAGAAGTTCTGTTTATAATTCAATGTTGATCAATGCTATTAATATGTAATG
The DNA here is from genome assembly GCA_964019185.1 of Maratus speculifer. Taxonomy (NCBI): domain Eukaryota; kingdom Metazoa; phylum Arthropoda; class Arachnida; order Araneae; family Salticidae; genus Maratus; species Maratus speculifer. The sequence goes on along the minus strand of OZ025290.1, from coordinate 427,630,994 downwards.
AATAGAAAGAGTTAAATATATAGTGTGATTGCCGCATCACTGTTTAATGTTCAAGTTAATTTACTTAATAATAATTCTTAGATATTGAGATATTTAGATAATAGTTTTTGACATAAACTGTATATTTTCTTCAAAAATTACATTTGTGTAAGTAGCAAATTCTAACATAGTTCACTTCGTGAAATGTAGAATGTCTCATAAATAACAGAATGTGGTTCATTTCTTGAAAATACAAATGATATAATTCTGACATTTGCATTCCTCAAAATTACTGAAAGGGATAAGAAAAAATTTGCGAATGAAATAATCTCCTTTTTAATAACTAAGTGACGTTATGTCTCTCAAAAAATGATAACAAGTGCAAAAGAATAAATATCATTTTTAAATAACAGTACAAAAATATTAGCAAAGTTTTGAAAAGGATTTTAATTGTATCGTTAATTAGGTGTTAAATTTATGCGCATAATTTATCATATATTAATTATAAATATTCTTTTTTTCACTGAGTAACTTCTTAAATAGTCCATAAGAAAATATTTTTTCTAAGAATAAATCCTCATTTAATCGTTCCATATGGAAGATAAAGAACAATTTTTAAAAAGTTATGTGAGACTTTTTTTCTTTCTGAAGCTATAATCATTTTATTAATGAAAAAAATTCCTAAGATATTAAAAATATATGGTGCATAATTCACTTTCTCATTATATTCCATAAATATTTTCTCTAATTACTAATACAATTAAAATTTACAATACATTATACCAGTTAATTAGATTTTATGCAACTGATGAATTTATTCAGTTTAATAATGAACTAATATATAAATTCCGAGGAATTGGTTTTATAATTAAAAAAAAGTTCAGATTTTGCTTCAGTTCAATTAAAATATCTTTATTTCAAAATGAAATGGTTTATTTTATTAATTTTCTCCTTCTTAAAAAAATTATAGTGTGGAACAGCTTTGCAAAGTTGCTGATGGCTGTCAAATATAAAAAATAACATTAATTACATATTAATTCGCGGTTTTTCTGGTAAGTACTTAATAGGTATTTCCTGTTTTTAAATTATTATCTACAATTAATAATTATACTGATTGTTTTTTAAGTTAGGCAACAAATTTATACCATAAGTGGAAACTTAATTTTACTATTAAAATATGTATTTTAGAACATAATTTATAATAAGCCAAATCAACAATACAATTCAGCTTCAAATGGTATAATTCAACACTTTTTTTACACGAATTATTTAAATATTTTCTTATTTAAACATTTAAAAGATGTAGTTCAAAATCCAATGCCTATCCATGTATTCATTTGTACAGTTGAAATGTTTGGTTCAATAAAGACATTGATTTCATTTTTTTTGACAGAAATAAGTAAATATTAATCTTACATTATGGATTCCTTCATAACCATTTCTTTCCTGATGCTCAAACTTCTAGTTTTCCTTCTCCACGAATTCTCATTTAAAACACTTTACCTTAATCTATATACACTATACGGCCAAAAGTGACAGCCCACTTGCGATTTTGTACATTTTGTTAAATATCTCAAAAAATACATGAGGAATTATCCTGAAACTCTAAGAGTGTAAACATAATAGTGCAGGTCATACATTTCGGCGAAGATTTTTTCTCACGGAAATCCATAGGGAACTCTCAACAAATGGATAAAGAACGAAAATCTTTTTGATAACCCTATTAAAACTAATGTAGCAAAAGCTTTCAAACGGACGATTATGATTAAGTGGCTTATTGTAATAAATTTTGTTCATTTTTATGCTGATAGCATGAATACTCGTAGAAAAATTAAGGTTTTATAAAAACAATCCCATATTATACCATGTCTTTTTCTTATAATTTGCAAAGATTTTAAAGTGAAATAATGTCCTTTTTCGAAAATATGTCAAATAACATTGTAAAAACACCCTGTAATCAGAATAAAAAAAATAATAATTATATGAACAATGAGCAGGTTTACTAAATAATGTTTCATTGCACATGCGCAAACGCTATAGAAATTACATTTGCATATTGTGTTAGCTAAATTTGTAGAGCTTTCGTAAAAGTCCCAAAATCATTGCTTGAATATTCTGAAAGTGATCACCGGTAGAATAAGCTCAAAATTCCTTATTCCCAAAATGAAGCAAAAAGATGAGGGACTATGTCCATTTATCCATTGATTTTTGTGAATATAGAATATAGAATATGGCACGTTCTTCTATATTTGGATACAACCCCTCATTTTTTGCTTCATTTTGGGAACAGCGGGTTTTGATTCATACTGTATTTGCTTGCGGTGTAGCAGTAGCTATTTTAAACTAATTTTCTCTGTAATAAACAAGTACATCTTGAATATTGAAATATTTAAACAATATTTTATATTTTATTTATTTATTTATTTATTTATTTATTTATTTATTTATTTTATTTTATTTTATTTTATTGTAAAAATTGAAGATATTTAAAAAAGATTATATTTGCATCAGAGTCAATTTGCAACACGTTTTCTACACACAAATATGTTTCAAACGCCACAGATCTTGGTTCAGATCCTAGCAATACTGCAGATACATTGGTGAAATTTCCATATCTTTTCTATTAATAAAAGGTTTTATAAGAAATTTGTGAAAGAAAAATAATATTGGAGAGAAATAATAACGTTTTTCATCACAAAAAATATTATATTAAGAAAAAATGACTAAATACCATATCTTTAACAAAATTTTTTAGAATGCAAGCATGATTAAAAACAATAATTAAGTCGTTATTTAGATTTTCAATTTGACTACATTACATTACATTCATTATAACATATTCTTCTTTTGCAAAGTAACTTTTTAAAGTACCACAGCGAAATATTTTTTTCTAAGAATAAATTGTCTAAATTATCATTGAATGTTCAGTACGGATGATAAAATACAATTTTTTTAAAAGATACCATAGCTTTCTTTCTTAGTGCAGCTATAAACTTTTTATGAATGTAAAAATCTCTTAAAGTATCTAGTTTATACTTTATAGCATTGATAATTATCTTTTTCATCAAATTGCATAAATTATTTCTCTATTTATTATCGAGAATAACATTTATTCTTCATTATAGCAATTAACAAGATTTTTTTCCATGATACGTATCAAAATGATTTATTCACTTTGTTTAATAATGAAATAATATAAAAATTCTCAAAGACTCCTTTTTGAAGAAACTATTCACGTCTTGTTACAAGTATACGCTCAAACCAAATAAAATATCTTTGTTTGTATATGAAGTAGTTAATATTGAATTATTTTTTATTTATTTTATCTTTTAGGCAAGGGGGTAAAAAATCCATTAATAATACGTACTAGGGAAGAACATTGCACAGTCTTTAAGGAAAATCAAACATAAAAAATGTAACATTAAACTTTATTTAAACTTTTGTAGATTGGAATTTCATTCAAGTTTTTTTTACGAAATAAGAACTTATTTTTTCTTTCCGATTTTGTTATTATTATCTATATTATCTACATTTTTAATATTATTTTCTCGTTATAGTATAATAATATGCTTTTACAGCACTCGTGGGGCAAAGCAAAACCCTATCTACACCTGTATAATTTTGTCGTTTTTATTTATTTTTAAACTGTTTCAAAACGTTCAGAGTTTTTTCTTGTAAATTTAATTTTATAAAGAAAATAGAAAGTTATTGCCATATAAACATTTCGAAATTTGATTAGTATAATTCTTACTCTGAATGCTCAATTGTTGTTATTCATCTGATTTTTAAATTCGAATTTTTAAAATCTGAAACCCAAATGCAAACCAATTATCTTGAACGATATATTCAATAGAGAAGGATAAATAAGAATTTATGTTTTTATAAACTCTTCAGACCTGAGCATAAAATAACTCTACAAATATATACTTATTGCTTTTGCATAATCGGAATGATACCATAGATAACAAAAATTGTTATTTTTATGAAATCAGTACTTTAGGGGACCGGTAATTTAGGTTTATAAATATGGGCATAAAAGTAGTAATCCTCTTGAAACATCAGTTTAACTATCAGTAATACAAATTTACGCAATAACAAAATTAAGGTCTTTAAACAAGTAAATGATCAGCAAATCCTCAATTTTTTTTTTATTGTAAAGCATTTAAGTTAATTAATCATGAATATTTTTTACTTTCTTTGGCCGCAATGTCTTGAAGGTATTTTCGAAATTCTGATGAAAATAACATTTATTTTATGAGGTAATATTCATCAGTGCTGACATTTATTGGTTTTGTTTTAAAGCAAAGAACATTCAACTGTGTAGAAGTAAAATAAAAATGCAAAAAATTCGAACAGTTTAGTTTTTATGAGGAAAAGAATGGAGGTACACATTTATGCACCTCAGGTCTGAAGAGGTTAGTGATTAAGTGTGTGTTTACTATTTACCGCGAATCGTGAAAAAATAAAATAAATAAAGGGTATATGAATGCATTCTTACAAAATCATCTTTATTTTGAATATCATTCGCTTACATTATTATTATTGTAATATCAGTTTCACCAAGAATCCCATGCACTGTTTGAAGCAAATTGTTTCGTATTATACAAGGTTACTTTACGCTTACATGTTTCGTTACCTTTTATGAAAAAAATATTATTATTTATTTCCCGATAAATTATATTCCGAAAAATAAAATTTAAATCTAAGTGTCATCACATTCATTAAATGAATACATTTATTTAGGGGTGATATTTTTCCGAGTTTTTACATACCACTATAATATTAGAGAACATACTGTTCTCGTAAATCACAGTATTTTTCGATTGAGTAAAATAACATTTTCTCTAAGATTACACTGGTGGAAAAACAAACGCGGAAAATTCTCACCCCTAATTTATTAATAAAGAATATTTGCCAAGAAAAAAGTTTTTCTGCTCGTAATTCATGTTGCAAAAATATTTTTTTTAAATTTAATTACAACGTATTTACAGCAATATAAAAATATATAAACATTACGTTTTCTTTTCTTTTTTTATGCTTTTAAATTTGTAGAAAATGTGTAATATTCAATTTGTATTTTTTGTTTCAGTAAATAAAGTTAACAACTTACGATATAATGTTGAACATCTAATAAATATTTAAAAAGTTTGCAGTTTATATGAAAATTGCGATTTAAAAAAATCCTTTATCTGAAAATTTAAGTTATTAAAAAAAGTTTAAAAGAAAAAAGCTAGAATTATTGTTTTACTAAACATTTGAAAAACACTTTTTTTTTACTTATTCAATATTTGATTAAATATATACATTTCTAACTCCATTTTGCCTGAAAAAAAATTCATGTCCGTCTATGTACTTATAATAAATAATTTCTTTAAATATTTTTATGACGAAGATTTTGCATCATTCGTGATTTAAAACATTATTATGTAAAGTGATTAATATTTATGAAAAAGTGATGGTTATAGTTAATGTAATATTTATGAAAACAAAAAAGTTCTGCGAAAAACAAAATTTTTCTATTAAACAAAAAAAAAAAAAAAAAAAAAGAAAAGAATTTTTGGAAGAAATAGGAATCCGGATTTTCTGTAAATAAATTCAATGATTTCTTTAAAAGTGATAAATTAAAGGAAATAATAACTATCGTATCTTTAATTTAAAAAAAAATAATGTGCGAAAAACTTTTAAAAAATACTTTAATCGTATCGTCAATTAGGTTTTCGGTTTATGTGCATACGTTATCATACATTCATCATAACATTTTTTTTGTAAAGTAATTTTGTAAAAGAACCAGAGCAGTAAAGCAAGTTTTTCTAAAAATAAATTATAGTTAAACAGTTCCGTACTGCAGATAAAGGGCAATTTTATAACCGAGTTGAGAGTTGTTTCCTTATGAAGCTATATTCATTGTGTTATTCAAACAAAAAAAATAACATATTAAGATATTAAATTTTTTTGCTCGATTATCTACTTTATTCCATAAATTACCTCTCTAATTATTATTGCAATTAACTTTTATTCCTCATTATATCAGTTAAAGATATTTGCTTTCAGGTTATGTTTTATATATCAAAGTGATTAATTCATTCATTTTAATAACGAACTGATATAATATATCTTTTTTTCTTAAAGAAAACAATAAATAAAATAAAATAAAATAATAACAATAAATTAAAATCTCTTTCATCGTACATGAAATCGTTATTATATTTTTTCTTGGATAATTAAAAATGTATATATATTGTAGTAGATTATTTTACAATTGTTATAGGGAATCTAATGTAAAAATGCTGTTCTAGATCTTCTTTAAAGCCTTTTGACAATGGGAGGGCTTATTTTTTCTACCCGAGTTTTTTTAATTATCTATAATAAATTGATTTATATCGAATGTTAATTTACATTATAAAGCACATTTATAGCCCAATGCTTATATGTATGTTATTGAGGTCGGCTCTTTGCTTAGAAATTCGATTTGCACACAATCTACTGAAGTTATAACTACGTATGTCTTTGAAATAATGATTAATTTCAGTAATACACATATCGATGCTCGAGGAGTATAGGAAAATTTATTCCAGTACATAGCCAGCACAATCAATAGAGATTTGTACATATTTTTATAAAAAATCTTAGACTAATGTTTCGACAACTGTTACTCGTTACACAAGAAAAACACTTTTAAGAAAAACACTTAACTGATTTTCGTTATGTTAAATATACCAATCGACATTTGAGGGAGTGACAGGGGCTTAATCATGAGACGACCGAGCGAAGCTAACTTAATTTTCGAAGATTATTAAGAAAAAGTCTATGAAAAGTTACTGTCACTTGATGTCGTAGACGCAAGCTTATTGTTTTTTTTTCTTACTTCCGAGAGCGCGCACGCTCAATAATGTCACGAGTGCTCGCGGTAGGTCTTTGATGACGGTAACTCTTTCCTTTAAAAAGCATTTAATTACTCTGTATTAATAAAAAGTTTTTTCTGCCACATTTTACACAGTATAATTAAGCATATAGACAAAAAAATAATAAATGAACAAATTATGTAAATAAAAAAAAATAAGATGTTAAAGATATGTTAAAGATAGTGAAGGTCAATTAATGCTTTTGTTAAAAAAAATGGTTGGTCTTGCATCTCGATCTCTCTGAAAATTACAAGAAATCTTTAATATAAATATTCGTACTACGAATAATATTTGATAATACATTGTTATTGATCAATAATACCAATGAATCAACGGGGGAGGATACAATTTTGGCTACTTCAGCATTCCCAGGTAATTTCCTAAGAATGTTATGAGAATGTGTTCTTGTATTTTGACATTTAACGTGTCTTATTTTGTTGAATCTTCCGCATGCAATGTTTCCAGAAATTGGATTTTTTTTTATAGCTGAAATAACAAATACTTAATATTTTGAATACTTTACAGCACCGCATTTTAATAAAAAAAACATAAATGCGAGCGTGCACGGGGGTCTCTGAAGCTCGGAAATCCATTTTTAGGTGCGTTCGTAATTATGTAAATACGTAGCACCTAAAGTTGTCGTTCAGTCCGTCTGTCTGTCTGTCTGTCCACATATAACAACGCAAAAACTACCCAACCGAATCGTTTGAATTTTAAAATATATAATTATTACATAATTTTGTAGAGTCATTTCAAATTTTATGAGAATTAGATGGATAGATCAATTACAGGGACGATCAAAAGTATTCCGTTACATTACGGTCAATGAGGAAAAACATTTCAAATGCATTTTAATCGCGTGATATTCAAATTACATACTTATTACATAATTTTGTCAAGTCATTTCAATTTTTTTGAAAATAGGATGCGTAGATCAAATACAAGGGCAATCAAATGTACTCCGTTAACTACAATTAATGGGAAAAAAAGTTTCAAATGCATTTTAATAATATTACACTCATTCAAACATAATAATATTGATATGCATCATAAAGTACATATTATAATATAGATTTTGCATAATCTGTTGTGCAAAGAACTTTTGTTATTGTTTTACAAGGCCACACAAAAGTATGCCATTACGAGAATGTAGAGAGAGCATTGTTTGTTGCGCATTTTAATTGTAATTAAATATTTACAATTTTATGAAATTGATATATGAGAGTGATATTTTTAAAAACTTCATTTTCGTACGAACGCACCTCATTTGCTACGCTTCACGTGCAATTTCCAGCTTGTTTCATATAAAAATATCAATATCTCTCCTCAATTCAACATTCTAAAGAACAAAAAGAGAATGACTTTGGGAACGGGTACTTGTAGACTCACGCCTTTTCCCCGTAAGGTGTGTTTTTTACACGGTAATCTAAAAACGACCGGACCTGAGAGACCAACTGCGCATCCGCGCGGGTTAATAAAGAAATTACACTTCATTTATTTTTCGAAGTTATACGAAAAAGTGATAAAAATAAATTAAATTCGGTTATTTTATTCATTTTCTTCCACCACAACTCTGATCTCTTGGAATTTCATTTAAGTACAGATTGATAATTTGAATAAGAAGAGGTATGTGTTAATCCACTATGATAAAAAAAAAAAATAGTACCAGTAATCATGTTGAGGGTTCAATTTTAAAATGATTTATCAGAGCATAAAGAAAGTATCTTACAGAATATGAATTTTGGAATAACACTTCTTTGAAGAAAAACAGTGCAAATGTTTAAATGTATTACATTTTTTTTTTCTTTACAGATATTTTTCATAAAAAAATCGGAAATTGTGCGAATGTGCGAAAAGTGGAAGCTGCTTACAATATTCAAATTAATCATTCTTGTAAGATTGGGCATAGAGTTTTTGTATTTTCCTCGATTTGAATATTACAAAATGAAGAAGTCATAAATTTTAAATACAAAACAAATTATTTACTTAGCTGGTTTTATTTTGCTTTTGTTATGTGAGGCTTAAGAAATTTGAAACAATTGTAACTATATATTCATTTACATTAAGAACCCATTTTTCATAAGCGATTTATTTTATGAAAAATTATCCCAACGAGCCTACTTTAATTAAATAAAAGATATGAGATATAGTCATACATTTTATATTTTACATTTAACATCTATTACATCAACATATGTGATAGTTACGTGAACACATACATTTCACACTGCATAGAAAATATATCAAAGCGATATAGAAAAAGAAGAAGAAACTCAAAACCAAATTAAGTTTAAACATTTGCAAAATTTTCAGGAATATAAATAACTTACATAGTTTTATCAAATAAAGTAATTTAAATTCTGAAGAGTAACTATTGAAGTTTTATTTTTAACAAGCAAAACTACTTTCTTTAATGCACAAACTTTAAAAGAGATTATTCAAACTTGTCCAATTTTCCAAAAAAGGGCATTAGGTTAAAAAAAAATGGATAATTTTTTTTTTCTATTTTTATTGCAGCTGCTATTTTTTAAAAGTAACGAATATAAAAAAAATATACCACTAAAAATTTGAAGGTCAATAATATAAGTTGCTCTGTTTCTTTTTTTTTTATATAAAAATAACACATAACAAAATGCCTCTTCTAAAACTGATAAATATTATTTGTAAATATTTTATTAAAATAATGCATAAAATATTTACTATCTATAAAATTTAAAAACACTCACAAGAATTTTGAAAATGAGTATAAAAGATGTAATGCTTTTTTTTTTTTTGCTACTATCGGAATAAATATTGATATTACATGACGGACATGTTTGTTTGAGGGTTTCTGTGTTGGGATAACCTGGGTAGGTACTGAGAATATTTCAAAAGTAATAATAAGAAAATGAAGATGATAGCTTTCGTACAACATAGGCTACATTTTGTGTTAGTAACGCTAATGTCAACAGGATGTAAGAACAAATAAGAAAGAAGATGTCCAGATAAGCTCTCACAGTCTATTCAGATAAATGGTATATTCTACAATTAATTCAAAGAAAAATACCTCTCGAAAAAGAAATAAATTGACAATAAAACCATTAGGCTAAATTACGAGTAGGGGGAGGGGATAACTTCTATAATTCATCCTTTATACTTAACCAATGAGCCTCCAAATCCATTCAGAGATGTGCCTTATCAGAATAAACCGATACACCTAATGTAAAGCAAATCGGATCATTAAGTTTGTAAAACACATTTTTCCAATTTTAAGGGGCGAATTATGCCCTCGTCCTCTTCCTTTACACTTAACCAATTAACCCTTAAAACTAAATCAGTGAAGTTCATTATCAGAATGAACCTATTTACAAACATTTAAGCAAAAATAGTGTATTTTTTGTTGAAAAAACTATTTATATAAATTAACGAAGGGAGTTAGCTACCGGTTACTATTTTTATTCTTAATTAATGAATTAAGAATATAAATTTAGTGTGGGGGGGTTAATCAACCATTCACCCAAAATCCCAAAACTAATTAAGGAAGTGGCTTATCAAAAAGAATATACTTGCAAAATTTGAAAAAACATTATATATTTTTATCAAGAATTATCGCGTTACCTACATACATATATGCACACATAAGTATATAGAGAAATTACGGGCACATTGGCTCGCAGGCTTTGATAGCCTGTGAGCGAAAAACTAAATAAAATTGGTACTTTTGAAATACTATAAATCCAGAAGTTTTGCATGATATTTACATTTAAGATATATATGCTCTGTAAGAAAAGTATTTAAAAAAATCAATATTGCAGGGCAAAGTAAAGAGAAAGTATAAAAAATAGTTTTATGAAAGGCTAACTTGAAAATATTGATTAGAAAACTAGCAATTTGTCATGAAAATTACCTTTAAAACATAAATCATCAAACAGATTTTTTAAATTGAAATTTAAAAGAGTAGAGAAAAAGAAAATTTTGAAAAAAAAAATTTCTGTGATATTTTTTTGTATATTGCATTGCAATATATCTGGACATAAAAAAAACTCGATATTTCGCGTCGTGCTTACTTTAAAAAATGTGACAGTTAAGAATATATTAAAAAATGAAATTTAAAATATTAAATAACAAATTGCATGGAATTGTTAGCGATAAAAACAAACAATTCATTTTTTTCTGTTAAGACATAAATGATTCCACATAAGCTTTTTTAAAGTATTCGAATTTTAAAAGGGTCCATGGCAAATAAATATTTTAAAAATTATCTTCCTACCATAGAGACATGATTACAAACTTGATATTTTAACTGTAGAGTACACTATAAAAAAAATAGTGAGGTTACTAAAAATTTTTTAGTAAATTTGTATTCCACAGAATTTTTTAGTAACCATTCCAAACTTTTTTTTTTGCAAGTGAAACAAACCTTTCTTTTGTAAACTGAACAAAAGAATTTTATGATAACTAACTTAAAACTTTTTAGTACGAGTCAGCCAGCAAATTTTAGTAACAGTTCTAAAATTATGTTTAGTAACCATTACTCGTGGATTCTTAGTAGCTAAACCAAACGCAATTTTTGCAGCTGTAGATTTCCGGCAACGCATCAATAGATGGCAGCATCAAACATTGTCACCTGCGCAATTTTGATTTCATAACCCCTTTACTTAACGAATACTTACACTGCATACACTCGGTACGTCTTTGGTGGTGTCGAGCTTAGAACCCGAGGCCTTTCAGTCTGAAGCTCTGTGCTATGGCTACTAGGCTATTACAGCCACATCAAACGAGGTTTAGTAATAGCTTCTAAAAATATAAAACTATTAACTCTATTCATTGCTAGCTTTTTTCTAGTAACTCTTACAGATTTTCTTGTAACTGAGTAAGATTGCTAAATTTTTTTTGTAATTACAAGGATCACTAAATTTTTTTTAGTAGATCGACCCTTTTTTTTTTACAGTGTACTTGTAAAATGTGAATACTCATTAAAAAAAGATTTCTAAAATAAATCAAAATTTAAAAGGTTGAAATGACTAGAAAGTGGTTTTAAAATGCTTTGAATTACAATTTCTTTGCAATTGTTCAATATATAATCTGAAAATTTAACCTCGCTGTTATTTTTAAGAAGTAAACGCACACGCAAAAGAAAAATGATTATAAAAAGTGCACAAGAAAAAAAAAATCACGAATTACGATTTCTGTGGCCCTGAAACGACAGAAAATTGAAGTATTGTCATAGCGGATTGCTTCAAAGTTACAAATAGTCTAAAAAATATATACTTTCTAAAACAATCGTAATTTTAAATGATGAAATGAACCAAAATTACGATTTAAAGTATCTAACGAATTTAAAAATTTGAAAATTGACATAGCGGTTATTTTTTGAAAGCTAGGAATGGCTTTTAAAACAATCAAAATTTAAAAGTATAAAATTACCAGAACGCCCACAAAAAATAAAAAATGATGATTTATATGGATTTTACATAACATTTTTAATTAATACCACATAATCTAAACTCACAAAAAATTTATCTTCAGCAGATGTATTCGTAATTGTAGTTACAAATCAGGTGTGCAGCACTTCGTCAAGATAAATTGTACGTTTCGTAATGCTTAAAGTTTACCATTTCCAAATAATCGTAGACAATTCTCAAAGACTCGCTATAGCTCCCCATCTATACAATATTGGCAGTCATCCAGGGGACATCGGTCAGACCATGAAAGCGTCATGCTTCTTAATTTGTAGTCATTTACACATTATATTTTGCTTTCGCTTAAATTTCTAGAGATTAATCATGTCATTCTTTGAAAGATGCAATTTTCAGAAACATGAATCTATATATATATTTACTTGCTCAGTTCAATAAGAAATCACCACTTTGAACGTTTTTACTAGTTAAAAATCTGCAGCATTTACTGTATCGTCATTTCATCTATTTTATTGACTATTATTATTCTGAAATATGAGAATGCTTCATCATATAGTCATAGTCTACCGATTGATGCACCAAATCCTGCAAATCTTAAACAGCATTTTCACTTCTTTTCTATGTATTGCCTTTCTTTATATTGTCTAACTCATATAAAAAGATCATATAAAAAGAACAATTCTTAAAATAAAGATTTATATAGCGGTGCCTTTATTTAAAATTATTTGCAAACTATATAAAAATGCACTGTGTGATTAACAGTTAACTTTATTAACAAATCAATTGTAACCGAGCAAAATGAATACGATGCTATGAATATTAAAATTCATTATCATATAATTATGAATGCATATTAAATGTAATGTATTTCAAATGGAAAGTGCCAGTATTTAAAAAACTAGTTTTTAATGTCTAGATGATTTTGTAAATTTATGTCTTGATAAAAATAATTAATTTTTGAATTACATAAATATATTATTTTGATAAGAAAAATTAAAAAGATATCTAAGCAATGTATTACATGTGAACAATTCATTTTAAAAATATTTCATATAGAAAATTTATCATTATTAAAAACAACGGTCACTGCTTTGAAGTTTTAAAACATTTGCAATTTATACATGACGTTAAATTTATGAATTTGAAAATGTGTTATTCAATGTTATAAATAAACTTATCGTATAACGCATTGTAGGAAAACCTAAATTTTACATTAAAGGAAACATTTAGCTTAAATGAAATAAAGTAGAACTGAACACCGTTGCATTAACAATTTAGTAAGACGCGAATACATTCACTTTTCAAGACTTTGTAATTAAGATTGAATTTCTCATATATCACTTACATTGGACGGATCGCAATATCAACTGTAATCCTTCTAAGCTTCCAACTTAACCGCTTCCCTAAATCTTTATCAGAATCGTGTTTCTAAAGCAATATCCAAAATTAAATTCCGGAATAAACTTTTGGAAGATTTTAGAGTGAAATTTTACGTGTGATTAAAATCCCATAAATTAGATTGCACAGGAAATTATTCTTCGACAATTTAACGCTTTATTTAATATTACTATTGTAATTTATATTGACTGTTTCCCATTTATTGATAAGTTGATACTGTCACTTATCAGTAGCAGTTATTATTGTTTCTCTTATTAATATTATTATATTTATATTTTTCGCAGATTAGTATAATTGAAATATCGTAAAATTTATTAACTTATTTTATTAACAGCAATGGATTTCTATATAATCATAGCTAAAGCACACTGCTTTACTCCGAATTTTCGAATGTTATTTTTGAAAAGTATCTTTAAAATTAAATATCCAGTATAAAATAAACAATAAAAAACGTAGAAAAGCTATTTTTATTTTAGTTGCTCAAGAAGAATGAGCTCTAGGCACCTATATATTTGTGTAAATTCTAATATACACTCATACACACATGTATATGTATGTGAAATAGATTTAAATATGGTGAAAACAAATTCAGAGAACTTGAAATATGTCGGAAATTTTATAATTAGGCTTTATCATGTTTCAATAGGTTTTTTTAAATTGATATTTACCTACTGATGTCCACTATATTTCTAGTATGATATATAATTATCTTCTTTTTTAAGGGGACGGTGGACGTTAATTTTTGTTTTTTTTTTAAATTTTCATCATAGCAATATGAAATTTTGTGTGTATATACATTTCACCAAAAGCATACAGAAAAATTTCAAAAAGTTTCCAATCTTATTAAAATTTTTATTATTATTAGATTTTTAAACGAAATTTTAAAATGCTCCCCGTGTCTTAATTTCTTAGATATTTTATTGCTTCTCATTTTTATCAATTAAAACTGTATTATAAACAAATTTGTGTAAGATTTCTTTAATCTCTTGAATAGTTAATAATTTACAGACTTTTTTTCTAAATTCAGTATTGTTTTTCATCGAATTTTTGCCTTTTAATAATTAAAAAATCAAATTTGACTATCTTAATGGTAACGAAATTTAAAAAGCTTACACAATTTCTTTTTAAACAATGTCAGATACTTCCTTATCAATTTCATAAAGGTTCATTGAAAATTACTCGCAAGAAACATTTTAAAAATCTAAAAAAACTGAAAAATTAGTTTTGAGAAATATAGATTTAAAGTATATAAATGCACTTATCTTTATTATTTCCTTCTTAAAACCTTCATAAATGATATTTTAATAAGAAAAAACTGTTTCGGTAATATTATACCACAAAAACAGACCTTTTTTGTCGTCAAATAAAGGTGCACTATCCCCTTAAATTCCTGAAAATATTTATTCCATTTTTACTTTTCAAGTAAAAATCACGCAAGAGGAAAGTTATGAGGTAATATCCACTTTTTAAAAAAATATTTCACTTTTATATTTTAAAAGGAAAATCTTGCAATAGAATAGAAATTGCCATGGGAAGTTTTTTATTGTCGATTTTTAATTCCTATCAACTGGCAATGGCAAAAAGTGTTTAAATTCGATAATATTTTTCCGTTATTGATGATTTTATTGATAAAAAATTCGCTATAAGTTATTTTTATTCTGGATTACGTTGATTGTCATGGCTTTGTTTAAATACACATGTAGTAACACTGCACAATTCTGGCTTCCAAATTGTCGATTTGTATGGAATTACAGACAGACTGTCAATTTTTCATTTTAATGTATTAGATGATTTATTTTAAATGAAATTTATAATACGAAGTTGTTAAAAAGCTTTTAAAATAGAAATGTGTCAAATATTATGTATAATTATATATATGATTTTTTCTCTCCGTGTTGAAATAAGAAAAAAGCGCTACATACGAAATTTCTATCAAATAAACTAATTCCAAACGATAAAATTCGTATTAAAATATAATGAAATAGTTAAAAAAATGATTCATTATTTAAAAGGTGATTAAAGAAGTTTAAAGTATTATAAATATAAAGTCAAGTGCGAGTATTAATCGTGCTCAAAGAGTTCCGTACAATAAGTATCTGAATTATTAACCGTAACAATATCATTTTTAAAAGAATAATAAGACTGTAAAGAACTATATAGTGTACGGTTGAAATATATGTGTGTACTAGAAATGTATGAATAACTGTGTGTTATTTTATACAGAAAAACCAGGTCATGGGACCATAATAATTAATTTTGGTAAAATGTGATACAGAGATCGAGTTTATATTTAAATAGAAATATGCAGAACACATTGAAAAAAAAATCTAAGCTAAAAAACAAAATTTAAATTTCAAGCATGTAGACAAAACCTAATATTTATGTCAACTTTTAATTTAAGTTTTGACATTTATGTAAACAATACTAAAATTTATTATTTTGTATTTAATCATAAATATAGAAGATGTACTGATATGCTGAATTTTATTAAAATCATTGACGTATAAGTCAGAGTTGATTTACTAAATTTATGTGCAATCACTTGTATACCATAAAAGTTCAACGATATAAGACCTAAACAATATGAAATATTGTTATTCTGCATACTTATTTACTTAATTGGTTCTAATACATAAATGATAAACTTAATAGATAGCATTAATGATAGAACTGATAATAAACGTAATGTTCAATTAAATTTTATTTGGTATTTCATAAAACTAAATTCAATGTAGCAATAATATATTTTTTTCAGTATAGATAAAACAAAATCATTGTTCAAAGTTTAAACTTCGCATAGTTTTTTTCTAGATGAGGTAGCTTGGGGTTCATGGGGTCATATAATGGAAAGTTATATATATATATATATATATATATTAAAGTCGTATCATGGTATCGACAGCAATGGATAGTATTTCTTACGAAATCTATCTAAAAATATTATCACTGTAAATAATTAAAAGTGGATTAGGTTACAATTGTGTGTTTATCATCAGTATCAAATTGCATCGCAGTCCATACAAATATATTCTTTTCCAGGCGCGCAATGACATATGGAATAATAATAAAAATAATAATAATTGAAAAAAGATTTTTTATTTTTAATAGAACCCAAATTCTGTATAAAACTAGTAGTTTTTAATAGTGTCGTATTATAAAGCATAATCTGTTTCATAAGCAGTAAACAGTGCATGTGTATGTATAAAAGGTTTTTAAGACACATTAATTAAAATTTTGAAATAAGTTCTTGAACTGTGTCGCGTTTAAAAGGTACAAGATTCCTTATCAAAAATTCAGACTTATCAGAATTCCTCATATAAAAATCTCACTTTGTGGAAAAATTTATGTAAATGAAAATTTTTTCTTAGAATAATAAAAAATAACCAACTTATCTTAATCCTCCATTGAAATATATCATATTATGACTTAATATATGCAGCTAAAGCAATTTTTATAGTAATATTTTTATGACAATTAAAATATTATCACCATTTTTACAAAACAATATGCTTATTTAGACAAACTCAGGGAAAACGTGGATTTTTACAGTACTTTATTTGTGAAAATTTTATACTTTGCATACATAATTGAATATTAATTATAATAATCATTTAATAATCAACATATCAGATTTTCTCTTTTAAAACTATATCGTCTTGAGGCTACATATATGCAACTAAAGCTATTCTCCCAATGTAATCACAATCTTATCATTTCAATTGTATGTTTTATAAATAATCATTCTGTTTTCCTACAGGAGAAATTGAATACTCATTGTGCTAGAATAAAAGGAATGTGACATGAAAACTGCATTTTGTGTGCTTTAGAAATTTTCCAGGGATTATGAAGATTGTCGTTTTTCCATGTTTGCGAAATGAAATAAAAGTAATTCTTTTCTAACATAGAACTGACACAGCATCACTTATTGTTAACCACGCATTTCAATAAATTTATTGGATTTAAATTAATCTGAATTTACTCGAATTACAACATAGTATTTTATTTGTTTAAAAGTTAAGAATATTTTATTTCTTAATAAATATTTTTCAAAAACCAAAATTCATTGAAAAAATGGATTTTGAAATTTTTATGTCTATTGTTTAATGTTTTTTATTCATTATTTAATCATTCAATATTGTTTTCTTTCTGCTGATATTGAGATTGAAGCATTCGTCTAACAGAGCTTCATTGGGTGAAAATAATGTCATATTAAAAATGAATGTGTATTACATGTGAAATTAAAACTAACAAATGTGATATCAAGTTTGGGAATTGATTTATTAATAATATATTGCACGTTAAAATATTTTTAAAATAGTGAATGTGAATATAAAAAGTTCGCATGCATATTTTACAACTGTGAAATGCTGTCATTTTTAGATTTCTTTGAAAACAATAATTATAATTGTGTCATAGTGGCATAAGTTTTGTTAAATTTTTTAGGTAATCCTCAAATAATAACTAGGCCTCAATTAATAACTAAGTAATATTATTTTTTAATAGCAGTTTACTGATGGCATATAGGAATAAATTTTGTTTTCAAATAATTTGAAAAGTTATTATAGAAAAAGTTGTAGTATTAAAACAATGTATTTCTTAGAGTTAAGCCAGCCTCTCTTAAAGATTTTCATAAATCAAATTTGATAGGTTACAACTCCTATTTAATAAACTACATATCTTAATTCCGCATTTAAATATATCGTCTTGTGGCTAAATATATTTCGCTGAAACAACTTTCCTATGTTAATATTTTATCATCGCAGCTGATTGTTGCATAAACAATCATTCTGATTTCCTAAAAAGAGAAAATAAGTACTCATTTGACTAAGAGAAAAAGAAAGCGACATGGAAACTTCACTTTCCTTGCTTTAGGACTCTTCGAGGGATTATTGGGATTGTCGGTTTTTCATGTTTGCGGAACGAAGTGAAACTAATCCTTTTCTCACTCAGAACTGATGCAGAATTTCTTATTATTAACAACGTATTTCAATAAATATATTGTATTTAAATTAAACTGATTTTACTACAATTAATTACAAAATAGGTTTTATTTGTTAAAAAGATAAGAATGTTTTATTCCTTAATAAATATATTTCTCAAAAAAAAAAAAAAAAAATTGGGGGGAAACGGGCATTTTGACATTATTTTATTTCTGATAATTTTATGCTTATAAAATTATGCTTAGCATTAATTTTATAATCAACGTATCAAAATTTCTCATTTAAATATATCATTTTGTGGCTATTTATATGTAGCTACAAACAACTTTTCATATGGTAATATTTTATTCATCGCAACTCTTTGTTTCATAAACAATCATTCTGTTTTTTTACAGAAAAAATTTAATACTCATATAACTAGGAGAATAAGAAAGTGACATGAAAACTTCACTTTGTTTGCTTTAGGAATCTTCGAGGGATCATCGGGATTGTCGGTTTTCCATGTTTCCGGAAAGAAGTGAAACTAATTATTTTCTCACTCAGAACTGACGCAGCATCTCTTATTTTATTTGTTACTATTATTTATACTTAGCACACACATATAAGCATTAATTATAGTAATTATTTAAAAATCAACATATCATAATTCCGCTTTAAATGTATCATCTTCTGGTTAAATGTAGCCAGCTAAAATAATTTTGCCTGATGTAATGTTTAATTTCATCATAGCATATTATCGGAATTCCTCATTTAAATATATCTTCGTGTGGCTAAATAAATGCTGCTAAACAATATTTCCTATGGTAATATTTAATAATCAGTTTATCGGAATTCCTCATTTAAATATATCGTCTTGCAACTTAATATACGCGCTAAAACAAACTTAAATAACTTATATAACTAATTTTAATAACTAACGATTAAACTTTACTTAAACTTTAACAAACTTTAATAACTTATTAAATATAACTTATTTAAATATAAAAAGCTAAAACAATTTTGCCTGAGGTAATATTTAATAATCATATTATCGGAATTCCTCATTTAAATATATCTTCTTGTTTCTAAATATATGCAGCTAAAATAAATTTTTCGATGGTAATATCTAATAATTAAATTATCAGATTTCCTCATTTAAATATATCATCTTGTAGCTTAATATACGCGCTAAAACAAACTTTTTATGGTAATGACAATAGCTTAGTTCTTAAAACATATTTTTAAAAACACAATTCCAAAAATAAGTATATTTTAACATTACTCTATTTGTACCAAAGTTATACTTACCTTAAATAATTCACTATAAATTATGCTAATTATTAAATCATGAACTTAGCAGAGAGCTTATCAGTCCTCATTGAAATATATTATTTTGTGGCTAAATATATGCAGATGAAACAACTTTTCCTATGGTAATATTTTTCAGTGAAACTCTTTCACTCATAAACAGTCATTCTGTTTTCGTAAAGAAAAAATTAAATACTCATTTTACTAGAAGAAAAAGAAAGTGGCATGGAAACTGCACTTTGTTTGCTTTAGGTATATTCGATGGATTATCGGGATTGTCGGTTTTCCATGTTTGCGGAACGAAGTGAAACTACTTCTTTTCTCACTCAGAGCTGATGAAGAATTTCTTATTATTAACCGCCTCTTTCAATCAGTTTATTGGATGTGAATTAAACTCATTATACTAGAATTACAAAATAGTATTTATTTTTTTTTAAAGTTAAGAATGTTTTATTTCTTAATAAATATAATTATCAAACCAAATTCGGGGCGAAACGAGCATTTTGACATTACTTTATAATTTTATGCTTAGCAAACATAACTCAATATTAATTTAATTAATAATTTAATAATCAATATATCAAAGTTCCTCATTTAAATATATCATCTTGTGGCTAATTATATGTCGCTAAAACAACCTTTCCTATGTTAATATTTTCTTATTGAAACCTTTTTGTTTCATAAACGGTCAGTCTGTTTTCCATCAGAAGAAATTGAATAGTCATTTTACTAGGAGAAAAGGAGAATGACATGGAAACTGCACTTAGTTTGCTTTAGGAATCTTTAAGTTTTCAGGATTGTCGGTTTTCCATGTTTGGGGAACGAAGTGACACTAATTTTTTTCTAACACAGAACTGACGCAGCATCACTTACTGTTAACCACGTATTTCAATAAATTTTTGGATGTAAATTAAACTCATTATACTGTTCTTTAAATACAAAGTATGTTTTACTTTTTAAAAAGTACATTTATAAAAAAAATATGGGGAAAGCATGTGTTTTAACATTACTCTATTCGTGATCATTTTATTCTTAGCATACATAACTCAATATTAATTATTATAACCATTTAATAATAAACTTATCAGATTTTCTCATTTAAATATACCATCTTCTGGCTAAATATATGCAGCTAAAACTATTTTTCTAATTTAATCCGAATCTTATTATTGCCACTTGTTTCATAAACAATCATTCCGTTTTCCCACAGAAGAAATAGAATACTCATTTTACTAGGAAGAAGAGAATGTGACACGAAACACTTTATTTGCTTTAGGAATCTTCGGGGGGTATTTAGGATTGACGGTTTCCCATGTTTGCGGAACGAAGTGAAACTAATTCTTTTTTAACACGGAACTGACGCAGCATCACTTATTCTTAACCACGTATTTCAATAAATATTTGGATGTAAATTAAATGATTTTATTAGAATTACAAAATAGTATTTTCTTTGTTTAAAAGTTAAGAATGTTTTATTTCTTAATAAATGTATTTCTAAAACCAGAATTAGGGGGGAACGGGTATTTTGACATAACTTTTTTGTGATAATTTTATGCTTAGTATACATAACTTAATATTAATTATAATAATAATTTAATAATTAACATTTCAAAATTTCTTATTTAAATATACCAACTTATGGCTAATTATATGTAGCGAAACAATTTTACTATGTTTTTATCATCGAATCTCTGTGTTGCATATACGATCATTTTGATTATCTAAAAAAGGAAATAAGTACTCATTTTATTAGGTGAAAAAGAAAGTGACATGGAAACTGGACTTAATTTGCTTTAGGAATCTCCGAGGGATTATCGGGATTGTCGGTTTTCCATGTTTGCAGAACGAAGTGAAACTAATTCTTTTCTATCCGAGAACAAATGCAGAATTTCTTAATATTAACCACATATTTCAATAAGTTGATTCGATTTAAATTAAACTGATTATACTAGTATTAGAAAGAAGTTTTTTCATGTTTAAAAATGAAGTATGTTTCATATCTGAAAAAGTATATTTATAAAAAGTAATTATGGAGAAAACGTGTATTTTGACAATTGTTTAATTTGATTAATAATTAAGAATATTTTACTTTAAACATTTATTCATAAGAAGAAGCTCTTGGGAAAACTTGTATTTTGACATAATTTCTTTATGCCAACTATTTAATCTTTATTTATCGCATTCTACTCAATATTAAATATACTAACATTACATTAAAAATACATTTTATTACATTATATTACGTTATAATACAATTATACTTATATACAATATTTAATATAATTATAATTACATTATATTAAATATACTAACATACATATCATTTTTGCATACTAAATATGCAAAAACGTGTATGTTCTATTTGCAAAGTTTATAACTGTTATATTTGTTTCAGCAATAGCCATTGGAATTTCCTAAAAAAGAAAGTATGTATTCATTATACTACAAGAAATTGTAGTGATGTAGGAATTTTTCTTTGTTTGCTTTAGTAATCGCCGGGAGATTATCAGGATGGTCGGTTTTCCATACTTACAAAACAAATTAAAGCTATTTTTTCTCCAATTCAGAATTAATGTAGCATTACCTATTTTTAACGAGGTATTTGAGTAAATTTATTGCACTCAAATGAAATATTTTATATTAAAAAAATAAAAAAAGTCTTTAATTTTATTAGAAAAAAATATTTTACTGCTTAAGAATATGTTTATAAAGACAAATTCCGGAGAAAACGTGTATTTTATCGCTACTCTTTTCGTGATAATTTTATACCTTGCATACATAATTCAGTATTGATTATAATATTCATTTAGTAATCTACTTTTCAGATTTCCTCATTTAAATACAGGGTGTCCAGCAAATAACACCCTGATTTCAAAATTAAATTTCTCATAAACAAAGATCGATAGTAATATGCGTTAAACGGTTTTTTCATTAGGTAGACTATAAAAGTCTTATACAGAAATTTCAAACAGTGAATATTTTGAAAAAGTTGCGTTCTGATTGCGTAGAATGCTTTGATTTGACATTTTTCTTGTTTTAGATTGCCTGCGGAGAAATAATTTTTCTGCTTACAATGCAATATTTTAAAGATTTTTGGAAGTAAATTTTTAGAATTTCGAAATTTCAAAAATTTAATTTAAAAAAACTATGAAATATGGAACTTTAAGCCGAAAAACACATTCTCCGGCAGCAATCTAAAGCAAGAAAAATGTCAAATCAAAGCATTCTTTGCAATCAGAACACAAGTTTTTCAAAATATTTACCGTTCGAAACGTTTGTATAAGATTTTTACAGCTTACCTGATAAACAAACCGTTTACTGCATAATTCTATTGATCTTTGATTTTGAGAAATTTAATTTTGAAATCAGGGTGTTATTTGATGGACACCCTGTATATTATCGTATCATCTTGAGGTCAAATATATGCAACTAAAACTATTTTTTTCCAAAGTAATCGCAATCTTAGCAGTGCAACTCCTTGTTTCATAAACAGTCATTCTATTTTCTCACAGAAGAAATTAAGTAATCATTTTACTAAGAGAAAATAAAGCGACATGGAAACTGCACTTTCTTTGCTATAGGAATTTTCGAGGGATTATAAAGATTGTCGGTTCTCCATGATTGCAGAATAAAAAAAAATAATTCTTTTCTAACACAGAACTGACGCAGTATCACTTATATTTAACCACATATTTCAATAAATTTATTGGATAAAAATTAAACTGATTTTACTAGAATTGCAAAATAGTATTTTATTTGTTTAAAAGTTAAGAATGTTTTATTTCTTAATAAATATATTTCTAAAACCAAATTTTGGGGAAAACTGGCATTTTAACATTATTTCCGAAATTTTTATGCGTAGCATACATAACTCTATATTAATTATAATAATAATTTAATAATCAACAAATCAAAATTCCTGATTTAAATATATTCTCTTGTGAGCAATTATATGCAGCTAAAGCAACTTTTTCTTAGGTAAATATTTTATCATTGCAACTCTTTGCTGCATAAAGTCTTTCTCTTTTCCTACAGCAAAAATTGAATACTCATTTTATAAGAGAAAAAGAAAATGACGTAGAAACTAAACTTTGCTTACTTTAGGAATCTTCGAAGGATTATCGGGATTGTCGGTTTTCCATGTTTGCGGAACGAAGTGAATCTAATTCTGAACTGATGCTGCGTCACTTATTATTAACCACATATTTCAACAAGTTTATTGGACTTAAATTAAACTTATTGTACTAGAATTATATAATAGTATTGTATTTGTTTAAAAATTAAGAATGTTTTAATTCTTAATAAACGTATGTCTAAAACAAAATTCTGGGGGAAATGGGCATTTTCACATTATTTTATTTGTGATAATTTTATGCTTAGTGTACATAAGTCAATTTTAATTATAATACTAATTTAATACTCAACCTATAAAAATTCCTCATATAAATATATTAACATGTGGATAATTATATGTAGCTAAATGAACTTTTCCTATGTTAATCTTTTTTCGTTGAAACGCTTTGTTTTAGAATCAGTCATTCTGTTCAATAAACAGTTTTATTTTATTTGAAATGTGTAACGAAAAATTAAAACTAAATATTGGCATGTTTCGATTCCATCTTGTACGAACCATAAGCATATTAATAATTAAAAATTATTTTGTTTTATGTTATTTATTATTATTATTACTACGATGGAATGGAAACATGTCAATAATTATTTTTAATTTCTCGTTACACCTATCAAGTAAAATAAAATCGTTCAATGAAATGTTTATATGTAAAAGGTATATTGTTTAATATCTTGCGATTTAAAAATCTAAAAGATTTTATAACTTTTTATGTCAGTCATCCTATTTTACCTAAAGAAGAAATTGAATATTCATTTTATTAGGCGAAAAAGAAAGTAACATGGAAACTGTTTTTCGTTTGCTTTAGGAATGTTCGAGGGATTATCGGAATTGTCGGTTTTCCATGTTTGCGGAACAAAATGAAATTAATTCTTTTCTAACATAAATCTGACGCAGCATCGCTTATTGTTGTTTGTGACTTCGTTATACTTAGCATACATAACTCAGCATTAATTATACTAATTGTTTTAAAATCAAAATCTCAGAATTCCGCATTGAAATATATCATCTTCTGGTTAAATATAAAAAGCTAAAATATTTTTAAATGAGGTAAAATTTAATAATCATATTACCGGAATTCCTCATTTAAATATATCTTCTTGTTTCTAAATATATGCAGCTAAAATAAATTTTTCTATGATAATATCTAATAACCATATTATGAGAATTCTTTATTTAAATGTATCATTTTGTAGCTTAATACACGCGCTAATACGAACTTTTTATGGCAATGACAATAGTTTAGTCCTTAAAACATACGTTTAAAAAGACAAATTCTCGAAAAAAAAAACGTGTAATGTAACATTACGTTATTCGTACCAATGTTCTATTTAGCTTAAATAATTCCATATTAATTATAGTTATTATTTTATAATGAACTTATCAGAGAACTTATCAGTCCCCATTTAAATATATCATCTTGTGGCTAAATATATGCATCTAAAACAATTTTTAAAAAAGTAAATATTTTATCATTGCAACTCTTTGTTGCACAAAGTCTTTCTCTCTTCCAACAGGAAAAATTGAATACTCATTTTACTAGAAGAAAAAATTGACAGGGAAACTGCACTTTGTTTGCTTTAGGAATCTTCGAGGGATTATCGGGATTGTCGGTTTTCCATGTTTGCGGAACAAAGTGAAACTACTTTTTTCTCACTCAGAACTATATTCAGAATTTCTTAGTATTAACCATATATTTCAATTAGTTTATTGGATGTAAATTAAACTCGTTATACTAGAATTACAAAATAGTTTCTTATTTGTTTAAAAATTAAGAATGTTTTATTTCTTAATAAATATATTTCTAAAACCAAATTGTGGGAGAAACGGGCATTTTGACATCACTTTATTTGTGATAATTTTATTTAGCATACAAAACTCAATATTAATGATAATAATTATTTAATAATCAACGTATCAAATTTCCTCATTTAAATATATGATCTTGTGGTTAATTATATGTAGCTAAAACAACTTTTACTATGATAATATTTTTTCATGGAAACTATTTAGTTCAGAAACAGTCATTCTGTTTTCCTGAAGAAGAAATTGAATATATTTTTCGTAGGAGAAAAAAGTAATGTAGAAGCTGCACATGTGTTTGCTTTAGGATTCTTCGAGGTATTATCGGGTTTGTCGACTTTCCATGTTTGCGGAACGAAGTGAAACTAATTATTTTCTCACTCAGAACTAATGCAGCCTCACTTATTGTTTTTGTGACTATTTTATACTTAGCATACATAACTGAGCATTAATTATACTTATTATTTTAAAATTAACATATCAGACTTCCTTATTTAAATGTATCATCTTATGGCTAAAAATAGGCAGCTAGTATAATTTTTCCTATCGTAATATTTAATAATTATACTTTCGCAATTCTGCATTGAAATATATCATATTGCGGATAAATATATGCATCTTAAACATTTTTTTTCCTAAGGCAATATTTAACAATAAGCTTATCGAAAATCCTCATTTAAATATATAATCTTATAGCTCAATACACACAGCTGAAACAATTTTCGATGGTAATGGCAATAGTTTAGTTTTTGAAACACATGTTTATAAAGAGAAATTCTCGAGAAAAAAAGTGAACTTTATTTAACGTTACCTTATTTGTTACACTTTTATACTAAGCATAAATTACTCAATATTAATTATACTAATTATTTAAACTCACTTATCAGATATCCTCATTTAAATACATCATCTTACAGCTAAGGACATGCAGCTAAAACAATTATCCCTATTTTAATATTTAATAGTGAACTTATAATAAAATTCACATTTAAATATATGTTCTTGTTCATTAATAAATGCAGCTAAAACATTTTTCTTAGGGTAATATTTTATCATCACTACTCTTTTTTCACAAACAGTTATTCTGATTTCTTAAAGAAGAAATCAAATGCTCATTTTACTAGGAGAAAATGAAATTTAAGTCGTAACTGCCCATATGTTTCCTTTCGGAATCTTCAAAGGATTATCGGGATTGTCGTTTGTCTGTATTTGCGCAACGAAGTGAAATAAATTCTTTTTCTAACACAGAGCTCACACTGCATCATTTATTGTTAACCACGTATTTCAATAAATTTATTGGATTTAATTTAAACTGATTTTAACATAAATACATAATAGTATTTTATTTGTTTAAAAGTTAAGGATATTTTATTTCTTAATAAACATATTTCTGAAACCAAATTCTGGGAGAAACGGGCATTTTGACAAATTATTACTTTATTTGTGATAATTTCATGTTTAGCATATAAAACTCAAAATTAGTTATAATAATAATTTAATAATCAACACGAATCAAAATTCTTCATTTAAATATGTCATCTTGTGGCTAATTATATGCAGCTAAAACAACTTTTTCTTTGGTAAAAATTTTATCATTGCAACTCTTTGCTGCATAAAGTCTTTCTCTTTTCCTAATGGAAAAATTGAATACTCAGCTTACTAGGAGAAAAAGAAAATTACATGGAAACTGCACTTTATTTTCTTTAGGAATCTTCGAGGGATTATCGTGATTGTCGGTTTTCCATGTTTGTGGAACGAAGTAAAACAAATTCTTTTCTAACACAGAACTGACGTAGCATCATTTATTGTTATCCACGTACTTCAACAATTTTATTTGTTTTAAATTAAACTGATTTTACTAAAATTACAAAATAGTATTTTATTTGTTTAAATTTATAATCTTATGGCTAATTATATGCATCTAAAGCAACTTTTCCTATGGTAAAAATTTTATCATTGCAACTCGCTGTTTCTTAAACAGTCATTATATTTTCCAATAGAAGAAATTGAATACCCATTTTACTAGGAGAAAAAGAAAGTGACGTAGAAACAGCACTTTGCTTACTTTAGGAATCTTCGAGGTATAACCGGGATTGATAGGAAAGTTTTATTCATAAACAAATAAATATATTTGTAAAACCAAATTCTGTATCAAACGGGAATTTTAACATTATTTTGTTTGTGATAATTTTATGCTTAGCATACATAACTCAATATTAATAACAATAATAATTTATCAATCAACATATCAAAATTCCTCATTAAATATATCATTTTGTGGCTAATTACATGCTGCTAAAGCAACTTTTCCTATCCTAAATATTTTATCATTGCAACTCTTTCTTGCATAAATATTTTCTCTTTTCCGACAAGAAAAATTGTATACTCATTTTACTAGGAGAAAAAGAATGTGACAGGAAAAATTGGCTGTTTACTTTAAGAATCTTCGAGACATTATCAGTTTTCCATGTTTGCGGAATGAAGTGAAACTGATTCTTTTCACACACAGAACTGATGCAGCATTGTACTTAACACACATAACTCAGCATTAATTGTACTAATTACTTATATGTCAATATATCAGAATTCTACATTTAGTTTACCTATTGCTACTTTTCGTATGATAATATTTTGTCATTGAAACTCTTTGTCTCATAAACCGTCATTATGTTTCCTACATGTCTATATGTTTTCCTACAGAAGAAATCGAATGCTCATTTTGCTAGGTGAAAAAGAAAATGACAAGGAAACTGCTCTTTGTTTGCTTTAGGAACCTTCGGGTGATTATCGGGATTGTCGGTTTTCCATAATCGCGGAACGAAGACAAACTAATTCTTTTCTCACTCATAACCGAAGCAGGAACATTTATTGTTATTTGTGCCTATGTTATACTTAGCAAGCATAATTCAGCATTAATTGTACTAGTTATTTAAAAATCAACATATCAGAACTCCGCATTTAAATGTATCACCTTCTGGTTAAATGTAGAAAGCTAAAATAATTTTTCCTGAGGTAATATTTAATAATCATATTATCGGAACATCTCATTTAAATATATCTTCGTCCGTCCAAAACAATTTTTCCTATGATAATATTTAATAATCAATATATCGGAATTCCTAATTTAAGTATATCATCTTGTAACTTAACGTACGCGCTGAACCACCTTTTTATGTCAATTACAATAGTTTTGTTCTTAAAACATGCGTTTAAAAAGACAAATTCTCGGAAAAACGTGTAACATTACTTTATTTGTACCAATGTTATACTAAGCTAATCATAAAGTAATCATAAGCTAATCATAAGTTCGTAAATAATTCAATATTAATTGTTCAATATTAATTCAATATTAATTGTTCAATATTAATTCAATATTAATTGTTCAATATTAATTCAGTATTAATTGTTCAATATTAATTGTTCAATATTAGTTCAATATTGATTAACAGTTTTTCATGTTTGCGGAACGAAGTGAAACTAATTCTTTTTTCACTCAGAACTGACGTAGCATCAATTATTGTTATCCACGTATTTCAATAAATTTACTGGATTTAAATTAAACTGATTATACAGCTCATATTCAAAATATTAGAATAATTACCTTTTTTTTAGAAATTGAAAATATCGTTTGGTAATTTAATGTCTTTTAATGAAAATATGCAAACGATATTTTTATTAAGAACTTATTGTTGATTAAACTTACTTGTTATCTTAAATTTAATATAATTTTTGAAAAGATTAATTGCAAAAAAAATTATTTTGAAAAGTCAAAATATTAGAATATTTATTCAAGTGGTTCAAAATATTAGAATATTTCACATTAATTCTCCTTTAATTATTACCAATTCTTAACTGGTGGCATCATTGATTAAATTCAGACTATTTTATTTAAAATCAGTATTCCTTTTTGCAGTTTGTTTCTTTTTCGTCTTAAAATGGGCCGTGTGAGTGATATTCCTGAATCTACTAAACTTCGTATGGTTGATTTGTATCGGCACGGTAAAAATCAATGATTTATAGCGAATTATGTACATTGTTCGCAATCGAGCGTTAGTAAAATACTAACACAATATTCAAAAATTGGAAAATTTCAAAATAATCGCCGAAATGGTGGCCGAAAACCAAAAACATCTGCTAGAGATGACAGGAAACTGAAGCGTATAGTTAAGAAAAACCGTTTTAAAAGTGTGCGATTCTTGCACCGAAAATGGAAAGAAGAAGGAGTTGAAGTTTCTACATCGACAACATTAAGACGTCTCCATAAATTTAAATTTGAATCTCGTGTTCCGAAAACAAAACCTCTCATGACTGCAAGACAAAAGCGTATAAGATTGAATTAGTGTAAATCAAGACGTTTATGGAGCAATGAAGATTGGAAAAATATATTATTTAGTGATGAAAGTATGTTTTGTGTTTCATATGGTAATCAAGGTATTCGATTTTGGAGAATGAAGCAAGAAGCATTTGATAAAGAATGCCTTAAACGTTCCGTAAAATTTGCTGCTAGTGTCATGGTTTGGGGTTGTATGAGTGCAGAAGGACCTGGAAAGTTATGCATCGTCTACGAAAAGGTTAACTCTCTGATATATCAAGAAATTTTAGAATATTACATGATTCCATCATCAGAAGATTTATTTGAAGATGATTTCATCTTTCAACAAGATTTAGCGTCCCCGCATACCTCGGTGTCAACTAAGAATTGGTTCCGCCAACGCAACATTAAGGTACTTCCTTGGCCACCAAATTCACCAGATCTTAATCCCATCGAAAACTTATGGTGTATAATGAAGAAAAAACTTCAAGAAAATCCTCCTTCAAGTAAAACTGAGTCAGTGGCACGTATAAAGTCTATTTGGGCTAATATTGATAGAAATATTTGTAAACACCTTGTATATAGTATGCAAGATCGATTGTACGCTGTTATGAAAGCTAAAGGAGATGCTACAAAGTATTAACTACCATTTACTTCATATTCATAAGGTAATATTGTTGCGTAAAATAAAATATTCTAATATTTTGAACCAATCTAAATTTTATTCTAATATTCTGGTGTGTTTAAAGAAGCTGTATACCTAATTTATTGTGCTGTATTTTATATTTTATAAATGTTAAAATCTTATCTAAACATCCAGATTTAATTTATAAAAAATTTAATTGCATTTACTTAGTATAAAAAATAAATAAATGACAAATATTTTTTTCTTATTACTTTTTCTCAATTATTCTAATATTTTGAATATGAGCTGTACTAGAACTACAAAAGAGTGTTTTATTTGTTTAAAAGTTAAAAATGTTAAAAGAATGTAAGAATATAAATTTAAAAAAATAAAAAGAAAAAGTTAACTTTAATTCTTAATAAATATATTTCGAAAACCAAATTCTGGGGTAATGAGCATTTTGGCATTACTTTTTTTTTGATAATTTTATGCTTAGTATACAAAACTCAATGTTAATTATAATAATAATTTAATAACCAACACATCAAAATACCTCATTTAAATACATCATCTTGTGGCTAATTATATGCAGCTAAAGCTACTTTACCTATGCTAATATTTTATCATTGCAACTAATCATTTAAAAATCAACATATCAGAACTCCGCATTTAAATGTATCACCTTCTGGTTAAAGAGAGACAGCTAAAATAATTTTGCCTGAGATAACATTTCATAATCATATTATCGGAATTCGTCATTTAAATATATCTGCTTGTGTCAAATTATATGCAGCTAAAACAATTTTTACTATGGTGATATTTAAAAATCAATTCATCGGAATTCCTCATTTAATATATCGTCTTGTAGCTTAATATACGTACTAAAACAAACTTTTTATGGTAATGGCAATAGTTTAGTTCTTAAAGGATACGTTTAAAAAGAAAAATTCTTGGAAAAACGTGTATTTTAACATTATTTTATTTGTACCAATGTTATACTTAGCTTAAATAATTGAATGTTAATACTAATTATTTATTACTACATTAATACATTATAAATACTATAAGTAATACATTAGTAAATACTAATTATTTACTAATGAACTTATCGGAGAATGTATCATTCGTCATTTAAATATATCATCTTTTGGCTAAATATATGCAACTTAAACAATTTTCCTATATTAAATCGTCCATCTTTGCAACTCTTTTTTGCATAAAGTCTTTCTCTTTTTCTACATGAAAAAAATATATACTCATTTTACTAGGAGAAAAAGAAATTGGCGTAAAAACTGCACTTTGTTTGCTTTTGGAATTTTCGAAGGATTATCGGGATTGTAGGTTTTCCATGTTTGCGGAACGAAGTGAAACTATTTTTTTCTATCTGACATCTGATGCAGAATTTCTTATTATTAACCACGTATTTCAATAACTTTATTCGACTAAATTCATTATACTAGAAATACAAAATTTTTTTTTTCGTTTAAAAATGAAGCATGTTTCACCCCTTAAAAAGCATATTTATAAAAAAAAGAAATTATGGGAAACACATGTATTTTGACACATGTTTAATTTTAAAAATAAAGAATATTTTACTTTTTTAAAAGTCTATTTATAAAAGAAAGTTCTGGGGGAAGACAAGTATTTTGGCATAATTTGTTTATGTCAAATATTTAATCTTTTTTATAATATATTATTGGATATTAAATATGCTAACTAATATATGCCAAGACTTGTTTGATATTTTTGCAAAGCTTATAAGTGTCATATTTGTTTCGGCAATAGCCATTAGGATTTCCTAAAGAAAAAAGTAAATATTCACTATACTACAATAAAACTCGGTCATGTTGGAACTTGTCTTTGTTTGCTTTAGTAATCGCAGATAGATTATCAGGATTGTCGGTTTTCCATAGTTACAGAACAAAGTGAATTTGTTTCTTCTCGAATTCAGAATTCATGCAGCATTACTTATTTTTAACGACGTACTTCAATAAATTCATTGCATTCAAATTAAACTTATTATAATAGAATTTTAAAATATACTTTTATTTGTTTAGAAATAAAAATATTTTACTGCTTATAAGTATGTTTGTAAAGAAAAATCCTAGAAAAAACGTGTATTTTAACATTAGTCTCTATATGACAACGTTATATTTAGAATATATAACTCAATATGAATTACTCTCTTAAAACCGCAGCCACAAAATTACTGAAGTTTAGCCGAAATTCCTTCATCTCGCGATTTGAATGGCTGCCTCTCAAAAATAGTTGAAACAACTCAAATAGCGAGTTGTTTGTAACTACTTTAAATGTAGATGAGTAGTGTAAAAAAAGCAATTCAAATCAAGACGAGTTTAACATTTAAAAATAACTCTTTCACGATCTAATAAATTACAGCTCTTTCATGAGAAGCCAAATCTTTCGTTTTAGGAGTGTATATTAATTAATATATGCAAGGACATAAATTTAAAATATGTCATACAAGGTATATAACTGTCATATTTATTTCAGTTACACTATTTGTTGATTAAACTTAAGCATTCTATCCGATAATAGATATGCATTTATATCATATATCTTTTCTTGCAATGTGCATTGCTAATACAAAATTATGTTTGAAAAAAAGCATGTTAGACAGTCATGTATTTTCATAAAATTGGAAACATACATATTTGAAATTTCAATGTACAAACAATTAAACAAGCATTCAAAATACCATGTTAAGTAATTTTATTTCTTTGAAATCATTTCAAAATTATGATAAATAAAGCACTGAAAAGCACAAATTTCTATCCCAGAAAACAGAGTTGATTATCCCGTTGTTGGCAATATGTTTAAAATATTACAAAATAGTACCGTTGCGAAATTGTCGGAAAACTTATAGGTTTGTCTAGTTGGATGAATAAAAAACTACGAAATAATGAAATAAAGAATACTGCCCAGTTAAACTGATGGCATTGAGCTCAAATACTAGTTGTACATTAAAGCCTTATATTTTCAAGGGTTAATTCCGTTCCAAAAAAAATTAGAAGGGAAAACAGCTCTCCTCTTTCCTCTTTTTTTATACTTAATCATTGAACCTCCTATACTATCAAAAACATGCTTTATCATATA
Source organism: Maratus speculifer (assembly GCA_964019185.1). Taxonomy (NCBI): domain Eukaryota; kingdom Metazoa; phylum Arthropoda; class Arachnida; order Araneae; family Salticidae; genus Maratus; species Maratus speculifer. Next base: position 427,597,106 of record OZ025290.1, on the reverse strand, counting down.
AAAAATCTATATCCAAAATTGAGAGCAAATGAGTTTATTCTTAATAAAAACCCATTTAGCATTTATATAATTTAAAAGGAGTTATCGCCCTCTTTTATACTTAACCATTAAACTTCCAAAACTATTCAGAGATTTGAACGAAATCTGAAAATTCTGCTTAAAAAACCCATTTATATAAATTAAGGAGGGGGGCATTAGAACCCCCGTTCCCCCTATTTATACTTATTCAATAAACACCTAATAACAGTCACGGAATCGCCTCATCAGAATGATCCTAATCTAAATTTTGAACGAAAACTTATTTCTGCATGAAAATTCCATTTATATCAACTAAGGGAAGGGGCATGAGCCCCCCGTTCTCCCTCTTAAACATATCGAATGAACTCCAAAAACTAATCAGGGAAGCGCCTTGTCAGGATATACCTACATACAAAATTTCAAGTGGATAGGATATTTTTATCACGAGTTATCGCGTTACGTACGAACGCACGTACGAACGTACATACAGAACGGACGGGCACATAAGCTCTCAGGCTATGATAGACTGTGAGCTAAAAATGATTTATTAACAAAAAACAGAAAATAGAAATTCATTTAGGAGGCATTTTTACCAATCAATTTTCCATATAATCACTAAATTTTTTAACCATTTTTCTGTACACAGAGCCAATTTAAAATGACTATGGTTTCAAAAGAAATGATAGAAATCATTTCTATGCCCACTGAACCAGTTCTTGACAATCGCTTTCATTCCACCGCATAAATAATATTTTGTTCCAGATAAGTGAATTTCGAAACAAAATAGTCACTGGGTGTGAAATGTTTGTTGTATGGGGGGATATAGATTTATATCTTGAATGTTTGCAACAATCCTCGAGTTCGGCGAGCGGCATGGTGTTCGTACTTTCATGCAGGAGAATTACATAACCTCTCAACATAATACCGCATTTGTGTTGGATGGCTTCATGTTAGCTTGTGAGTGGTACATGCGAGAACACTTTTCTTTCTTTTGTCTTCCAATTTTAATCGCTCTGGCATGTCCTATTAGGCTCCCTCCACTTACACTACCTACTCGCACATAAGCATTTAAGGCTACATGCACTGAAATACAGACCCCGTTAACTGAATTCTTGGAAAAGCCTTTTTTATAGGACCCATTAGCGGTTTCTTCATAATAGAACGAAGGTGAACGAACAAAAGAATAGAGACATAAGCAGATCTACTCTACTTGGCGGAAAGATTCCTCTTTTGTCGGACAACTGACCCTTTCCTACAAAACTCATTAAATATCAAAAACACTGTGTCGCCACAATAAACGAGCCTACGAGTAATTGCAAGAAGTGGTCTTGTCTGTTTAAGGGCTTAAGACAGCGCCATCACTGGAGATAACTGAAGTGGCCGTCTCTAGAAAAAGCGCCTTCTGTCTCAAGTCTGTATAAGTAATGTAAGTAGGCAATAACTAATTTTCAAACGCTGCTGTTTGTGATAATTTTTCTCGTAACTTCGACTGTATCTGGAATGGAACTTAGTCAGCTAACGGTTGGATTATTGTTGTATTCGCAAGTGGCACGAAAGGGCGGAAATCACTTATTTTGTGCAAATGTAGACCAATAATAAGTAAATGTTATCCAAATTTCCTACAAATTTTGAACAAATTTGCATGAAAGTATATATATACTCAAAAACTACACTATAATATACAATCTTTCTGAACCGAATCAAAAAGAAAATTTAGTAAACTAAACAACAGAAAATCAACATACCTTATGAACAATCCTGAAAACTCACAAAAGTAAAACGTCAAACACGAAACAAAATTATTTAACTTAAATCATGAAAAAATGGATATTCAACTTGAAAGATAAACGAAAAAAATAAACCAGTGGAGAAGGGCCGCACGGCTTCTGACGTGCGAAGCGGGTTATACCAGTTTCACGTCGACAACACTCACAACACCCTGTCGAGACCTGGTGCAAAAACAAGAAAAATTCAAGGTGTAGAGGCCGGCGATATATATATATATATATACAGGGTGTTTCTAAATTCATGGTACAAACTTTAAGGGGTGATAGTGCACATCAAGACAAACAATATTAAATGGGAAACTAAGGGTCCCAAACGTCTTCCGAAGGAGATAGGAGCCATTAAAGTTTAGGGTCCAAAAATTGAAATGATTATAAAAAACAGAAAAAATGGTCGATTCGTTTACCGATAAAATGCCGATAGAGGGCGCTTTAGACTTTAGAGTAACGTACAACTATTTTTTACCGTTATTTTTTGCATCTCATAATTTTTTTTAGAAGCTTAGACATAAACTTAAATTTTGAGATGAAAATCTGAATCGTTGGGAGTGGTTAAGTAGTGCAAACTGAACTGTGTTCAATAGGGGTGGGGAGGTTCAAATTTCAACTGATTATAAAAAACGGAAAAATTGGTCGATTCGTTTGTCGTTTTCGCTAAAACTATTCTTTATGTCAATATTTCCTTGAAAATAAATTTTAAAGATTAATTTCAAAAATACCGTTAGAGGGCGCCTTAAACCTTAGAATAACCAACAACTATTTTTAACCGAGCTCAAAATATGCATCGTTGTGAGTAATTAAGTAGCGGAAAATTGAAATGTGTTCGAGGGGTGGGGAGGGTAACATTTTATTTCCTGAACACAGTTCAGTTTGCGCTTCTTAACACCTCCCATGGATTTAGAATTTGAGTTCAAAATTTAAATCTATGCATTTGCAAGCATTTAATTAGATACAAAAAATAACGGTTAAAATAGTTGTTGGTTACTCTAAAGTTTAAGGCGCCCTCTAAAGGTATTTTTTGAAATTAATCTTTAAAATTTATTTTCAAGGAAATATTGACATAAAGAAAAGTTTTATCGAAAGCAGCAAACGAATCGACCAATTTTTCCGTTTTTATAATCATTTGAAATTTGAACCTCCCCGCCCCCATTGAACACAGTTCAGCTTGCACTATTTAACCACTCCCAACGATTCAGATTTTCATCTCAAAATTTAAGTTTATGTCTAAGCATTTAAAACATTTTTATGAGATGCAAAAAATAACGGTAAAAAATAGTTGTACGTTACTCCAAAGTCTAAAGCGCCCTCTATCGGCATTTTTTGAATTTTATCTTTATAATTTATTTTCACAATAATACTGACATAAAGAATAATTTTAGTGAAAATCGCAAATCAATTGACCAATTTTCCCGTTTTTTATAATCATTTGAAATTTGAACCTCCTCTCACTGTTCAGTTTGCGCTACTTAACCACTCCCAACGATTTAGATTTTGAGCTCAAAATTTAAGTTGATTTCTAAGCTTCTAAAAAAATTTAATGAGATGTGAAAAATAACAGTAAAAAATAGTTGTTCGTTACTCCAAAGTCTAAAGCGCCCTCTATTGGCATTTTTTGAAATTTATCTTTATAACTTATTTTCAAGACAATACTGACATAAAGAATAGTTTTAGTGAAAACCGCAAACGAATTGACCAATTTTTCTGTTTTTTATAATCATTTGAATTTTTGGACCCTAAATTTTAATGGCGCCTGTCTCCTTCGGAAGACGTTTGGGACCCCAAGTTTCCTATTTAATATTGTTTGTCTTGATGTGTACTATCACCTCTCAAAGTTTGTACTATGAATTTAGAAACACCCTGTGTATATTTTTTGTACAGTATAGAATTTTGTATTATGGCGATATTCCTCACCTGTTTCTGTATACTATGAAGTCACCGATAAAAGTTCTGAGTCATTTCCTTCTCTTTAAGTTCCCACTCAATCTTCGTGTGTCAGATAATCGATGGAGGCACTGATATTATTCTATGTGTTGCTTTAATGTGCGTCAGGCATTTGAGTTTTCTCTTGTTCTCTTCTGTACCTGATACATTCTAAATCTAACTAAAAAGCACATAATATATTGTTCATCCCATAGGCTGTATCATTTCCGTATTCCCATGACTTCCATTAGTGGATCTGTGTGAGGTTTGTCATTACTACGCAACAGAAGAATGTAATCACCAATGGGTGCACTATCTCGTTTACACTAATTTGGGCCGTAAACTGACATTCTGGATACTATTCCGTTCCATACTCCCACATAATAGTTCAAGAGCGGACCGCACAAAACCCTAAGTCAACGAGCACATGAATAAAATCTTTATATTACGGAAGAATAGTCATAAAGGAATCTAATGATCCATGTGCGTCGGAAGCGAAGTGGTGCATAAGCCAAAAATTATTACCACTAGTCGTTGACTCGTAGACTTTGCATTATGGTATCATGTACCCAGTTTTCCGTGTTTTCGTACTTTTGATTGTACTACTTGATTGTACTACACCACTAGTGGTATTAATTTTTGGCTTGTGCAACATCTCACTTGCGGCAGACATGGATGATTAGATTACCCTATTACTACCCTTCCATAAAATAAAGGTTTTTTATTGTGCTCGATGACATAGGGTTTTGTGCGGTTGGCTCTTGAACTAATAAATCTACCAACCTCAATTATCTCATAGTATGGGGATTTTTTCCTTAAAAACATACAATTAATTCCTGTACTCCTGTTCACAATACGCTAACATATCGAGTAGCACATTTCAGACTGAATCATCCTCGTCCGTGAAAAGCACTTGGCACAGATGTCATATACGCATCACATTTGCACGTGTTTTTTTATTGCCGATTTTACGCCAAACATGTTAACCTGGTGTGTTTTTTTTCTTATAGCAAACATAGTACAGTAAAACCTCTAAATTACGGACACCTCGGGAACGCAGAAATTGTCCGCTATTCGGAGGTGTCCGCTATTGGGAAAACCTAAGATATTCAAAAATCGCTAAAAAATGCTTAATGTTTCAAAGATTGTTGAACACATTGTGTGTTGATTGTTGACACGTATTTATATATGTCTTAAAACCTCTATTATATAATTAGTCATAAATTAAATTTTTTTTTTTAATCAATAAAATTGAAATAAATTTGTGCAAACTTTTATCCACAGTTTATTATATTCGTGCGAAATAATCTGTTACAAAAATTTTCTTTTGCTTGCGATTAAATGTAATTTGTTTTTCTATCTGGCATTAATGGACATTGTAGAGTTCAGGGCGGGAAGGGAAGGATTGTACTTTTTGACCTTTAAAAGCATACAATCTCAAAATATACTTGTGTGACATTTCAATGCTCTGGGAGATATTCCTCCCGGGCAGCACCCTGAATTTAGCACTGAACGTGGGAGGGGGGGGGGCATACCAAGCTCTTTATCTACATTTATCTGTGATCACAAAATTTGTGACACGTTGTCCTGATAAATTCAGAGGCCTTTATGCTTTTTTTTTATTTTTTCTCTTTAAAACATATTTTTACATCCTTTATCGCCGAATAAAGTGTCCGCTATTCGAAATGTCCGTTATTCAGAGGTTAAACATACAAAAATTTAGGTTTTGGGAGTGGGGATTGGAAAACTGTCCGTTAAATAGAGGTGTCCGCTATTCGGGAGTGTCCGTTATGGAGGTTTTACTGTAGTTGATATCTCGCCTAATGCATTTAGCTTTTTACATTTTGTTCAAAGTCATACAAACTGAAACTTATCTATGATTAAAGTAATTCGTACAATATCTCGCTGATGAAAATAATTATAGTATTATTTCGTGAGTTTTTGAAACATTAATTTTAAATATTTCTTTTTCTAGTGATTTCTTTGTCCGAATTTTACGATGACTGGATATAATGCTTTTAACTTTTATGTTTTATTTTTAGCAAATTAAAAGAACTTTAGAAATATGGCTGCATCTACTAAAAATAATATTTTAGCAAAAGATATCATTGAAAAATATCAATCTTACATTTTAAATGATATTAGATGCCATTTTTCTGCATATATTCATATGGATGGAGTTATGAACTCTGCATTTGTTTTTGGCTTTTAGCTCACAGGCTATCAAAGCCTGAGAGCTTATGTGCCCGCCCGTTCAGTATGTATCTACGTGCGTACGTACGTAACGCGATAACTCATGATAAAAATATCCGATTTACATGAAATTTCGGATTTAGGCTTATTATGATAAGACGCTTCCCTGATTAGTTTTGAAAGTTCATTCGCTAAGTATAAGAAGGGGAACGGGGGCTATTGCCCCTCCCCTTAATTTATACAAATGGATTTTTCTTGCACAATTGGTAGATTTCTTTCAAATCTTAGGTGTAGGATCATTCTAATGAGGTGCCTCCATGATTAGTATTGGGTATTCATTAAATAAATTTAAAGAAGGGGAATGGGGGGTAATCCCCTCGTCTTAATTTAGGTTTTTAGCGCAAAATTTATCTATTTGCTTCAAATATTGTATAAAGGTATATTCTGAAATGGCGCTTCCCTGATTTCTTTTTGGAATTCACTGGATAAGTATATAGAGAGGTTAGGGGAAACTTCCCCTCATAATTTATGTACATGGTTTTTCCTACAGAATTAACCGATTTGTTTCAATTTTTGTATACAGGTTCATAGTAGTAAGCAGCTTCGCTCATTTGTTTGGTATCCTTTTCTTAATTATAAAGGAGGGTACGGGCGATTACCTCCCCCTTAAATTAGCTAAATAGTTCTATGCAAAGTTATCCGATTTGCTTTAATTTTGGATGTAAGTTTTTTCTGATAAGTTGAATTTTTGAACAGTTTTATAGGTTTAATGATTAATTATAAAGGAGGGAACGGGGGAAAACGTTTCTTAAATTACATAAATGGGTTTTTAAGCATAATTATTCGATTTGCTTCGAATTTTGGATACAGGTTTATTATATGATAAGGTGCATCCCTGATTAGTTTTTGGGCTTCAATGATAAGTATAATAAAAGAAAATTGGGGGGGGGTACTTCCTACCTTATTTTTTATCGAAGGGCATTATTATATAAGGCTGTAATATACAATTGGTCTACATAGCCTGTGAGCTCTATGTCATCAGTTTAACCGGGCATAATTCTTTTTGTTTATTTCACGATTGAGAGTAGCTCATTCAATTCTTAATTCACTTGGGTTTTCTAAATGCTGATTTATATATCATAAATGTTCTTCTAATATGAATGAAAAAAATAATAAATGACACAACTACATGTTCAACTACATGTTATGCATTCAATATGTCTACAAATATTAATATTTACGATTTACTGTTAAAAATTATACTTACTCTTTTGTTACTTTTTAAGTTTATTATTTATAACTCTTTGTTTATTATTTTCCTTTTTTTAAATTAATGTTTATTTACTGTTATTTTTTATTTTAATTCTTTAAATTATTTTTCAAACTATTATTTATTTATTTTTATTTCCTTTTTTAAAGTACTAGAATCTCTTTCCTTTTTTCACGTAGTAACGGACGGTTGCACGTTGGGGGTGTTCTGGTGGTTGAATGCAGACATAACTCGAGATGTAAGTTAAAACCAGTTTATTTAAACTGTTAGGGCTCAGGGGAACTGAAGCTTTCAGTTCGTTAATTTCAATAACTACTCACAATGTGTTACGGCTTCACCACAGTCTTGTATATCGCGTCTCCATGGCGCATTCTTTTGTAACGGCTTCACCATAACCTCGGATGCCGTGTGTCTCCTTGGCGCATTCTACTGTACTTTAGGTTTGCCGTTTTGGCAACACTGGAATATCGTTTTTGTTATTGTTTTGTTTTCGGCGATCTTAGCGGGCCTATCGTGTGTTCGCTAGATCTGTATTCTTTATTCGAAATGTAAATAATGTGTAAATAGTTTGTATATAAAGAAGTTTAAGTATTATTAGTAGTATTAATTGAACCAGCGACCTAATGAGTATTAAATATACTCGCAATATTCGACAGTTCGTAACATTGGTCCGCTCGCCGGTAGGACTTTCATTTTTAATTCGAACTTGTTCTCCTTGTTCTATTTGAATTAAAATGGCTTCGTTAATTAGCTTGAATAGGACTAGAGGCTCTTTAAAAGCCCAGTTAACAAGATTAGAAAATTCTGTAAATGAAAAAACCGATGAATTGTCTAGAATTCAAATTGAAACGAAAATCAAGAATCTTCAAAAACTGTCTACAAACATCGATATACTACGTCGCGATTATTATACAACAGCACCTGAAGATCAGGATTTATCGGAAATTGATGCTTCATTGGTCGAAATGGAAGAGCGAGTAGAACAGCTAGAGGTAAGTTTCAACCAATTATTATATTCTAATAAATTATAAACTAAAAATTCAGAATTAAAGATAAATAACTGTAAAATAAAACTTCCTGATATACCTCTTCCGCTATTTAGTGGAAAATATGAAGACTGGAACATGTTTAAAATACAGTTTAATAATATTGTTACGAATAATGAAGAATTGACTGATGTTCAAAAATTATATTATTTGCATTCCGCTCTAAGAAATGAGGCTAAATTATTAGAAACTCCAGATGATACATTTGATTCGTTATTTAAAGCGTTAGAAAATAGATTTGAGAACAAAAGAATTGTGTTAGTATACATTTAAAGGCTGTGTTCGATTTTGAAAAAATTACACATGAATCATCTAAAGAATTAAGCCGTTTATTAGATGTTATAAACAAAAATATCAGGGCTCTAAATAATTTAGGATTTGAGAGAAATAACCTCTCTGACATTTTGTTTACAACTATAATTTTAGAAAAGCTAGATAAGGAAACAAGAAAACAATTTGAATTGTCAATAAACACATCTGAAGTTCCTAGTTTTGACAGTTTAATGGACTTTTTAGAAAAAAGAAGTCAATCTCTCGAAAGCATAAATAGAAGTAATTTAGCTAGACCAAAAATTTCTAGTGAAATAAAATCAAAATCCCTTTCAGTAAATACAAGTTCTGAAATACAGTGTATTATTTGTGACTCATTTCATCCCCTATATAAATGTAACAAATTCTTAAATATGAAATTTGGTGAAAGATTTGCTACCGTTAAAAAAAATAAACTTTGTCTGATATGCTTTAACAAATCACATTTAGCAGCTAACTGTGTTTCGAAACATTTATGTAAACATTGCAAATCCCCTCACAACACTTTATTACATAGAGATAAAGAAATCGGTTCCAGTAATGAAACTCATTTCCAAAAACCAGGTGTTGATCAGACAGTACGTCGCCCAGAATAAAGTCCGACGCCTTCAGTCTCACAAAATCTTTCTAATTGCTTATTCGCTTCAAATAAAACTGTCATCTTGTCAACTGCAGTTATTGACATAAAAACAAATAAAGGAAATTTTATCCAGGCAAGAACTCTCTTAGATTCTTGTAGCCAAATAAATTGTGTGTCGCTTGAATTTGAAAAGAAATTGGGCTTAAAGAAATCAAAGGTTTTTGCTCCAATATCGGGTTTGAATAACACAACCACAACATTAAATTATAAAATTAAAACTGTGATTTCAAATAAAAATAGAGATTTCACAAGGGAACTGGAATTTCTTGTAGTGCCAAAAATTACAGAAATAACCCCACTTACACCTATTCGTATAGAAATTGCTGATATCCCTACAAATATCCAGTTAGCAGATGCTGAATTTTATATACCTGGGAGGATAGACCTGTTGCTCGGAGCGCAATGTTTCTTCGATTTATTAAAATCAGGTAAAATTCGCAGCTCATCTCAAAATTTGTTATTTCAAGAAACAGTGTTCGGATATGTTGCTAGCGGTGTCGTGAATAATTCCTCAGATGATTCCCAATATTGTGGTTTATTAACCAATGAAAAAATAGACGAATCCTTAAGAAAATTTTGGGAAATCGAAAATATTAATGATTCTAGTTCTTTACTTAGTACTGAAGAGAAATTTTGCGAAAATCATTTTGAAACAACTCATTATCGAACTTCCAATGGTAAGTATGTTGTTAGCATGCCTACACTGTAAAAAAAAAACTCCCCTACTTTACACCAAAAAGGGTGGCAACTAAGTTGCCACCCCAAGTGGTGTAATGAAATTCCACTTGTAAATTGGTGTAATGAGCCACCACCTAGCAAATGGTAAACAAACACCATTTGTAGTGGCAACTTAGTTGCCACCATTTTGGGTGTAAAGTCACGCAACTGCTCATCTGGTGTTAAGTCACACTACTGCTTATTTGGGGGTGGGGGCGGATTTTGTAGTTCCGGAGGGAATTGCCCCCCTCTGTTCCACCCCCAGAATTCAACACTGAATAAAACGAAACAACTAACTCCGCTGGTGCGGCGGGCAAACAGAAATATTTCTCCCACCAGCAAGTCTTTCGTATTCAGTATGTCATGTGATCGGTAGCTTTGGTGCTTGCAAGCACCAAGCTTGAATTCGAAGCTCCATGGAGCTTCGAATTCGATTCGAATCGAATCATTCATGAACGTCTGCGTTATAATTAAAGATGGCGAACTTTGCATGGCGTGTGGTACACACACAATCATGCGAGAGCCGCTACGCAGTTAATAAACTGTAATGAATATAGCATAATAAAACAGTTACACATGATAAAATCGAAACAAACAAAAAAAAAAGCGGATATGTATTACAGGTATGTGAAATGCTTTTCAGTTTCGTGTTATCTGTTGACAAGTTGTATTATCGTAAATATCTTATGCATAACGTTCTTTCTAGAGCTTCTATAATACATTTAATTAACTTGTTAAGACATGAGATATCATTAGAATCTCGGTGTTTACAATTTTGATTTTTAACTTTATAAAACGAAATGCTATCGCACCCGTTAAAAAATAACTTTATAAATGTCATCAATTTATAAAGTATTTCTAATGATTTAATCATCAACTTTTTATCTCTTTTCGTTACTAATACCGGGGAATAGATTCAAGGATGTATAATAATAATAAATATATATATAAAAATTGTTAAATTTAAAAAATAAGATTCATTTCTTATTTTTGTGAGATAAACAACTTGGAGATTCATCGACAGTTGATTTTATTAATGTGCTCAATATTTGATGTTACTTTTGAAAGCACACATGACAAATAAACTTAAAAAAGTATAAAGATACTTTTATTAAATATTGTTTAAAATTGAGATTTTCTTTTTTAGAACTTTTAGCTATAACAGTGAAATGAGAAATAAAAATATACCTGACTATGAATTCTTCACTAAGTAATTTTCAAAAATATTTTGAAATTTATAAATGTCTTAAAAAACTTTGCAAGCCCCCAGTATACAACATGTTAATAATAATAAAAAACACTGTAAACATTTCACATTCGAGTGATTGAAGGAATGTATTATGAATGTATGATCAGGGTTGGGGAAATACATCATTTTGCTCGCTATTGGCGAGTGGATTTTCTCACAAGGCGAGTGCATTTTTAGTTTTTAAAAAACTGTGGGCAATAGGCACATTATCAGAAACACTTTTTTTAATCTAGATATTTTAACTTTCCAAATTATTACAATGTAAATATGGCATTAAGTTCTATCTAATATTAATCTTACCTCTGTTATGTATAATTCCTAATATTATAGAAAAAAGAATTATGAAAGTGCATTGTATTAATAGTAATTTTGTCTGTAATCGCGTGCGATTTTGTCATAACTATTTTCAACGGCGTGTGTGTTGCATCTTGCGGGCTGGTGAAATAATTCCTTGGCTGGTAAGAATATGGAAAAATTCCCCATCCCTGTGTATGATTGAGTATTAAATTGAATGAACTAACTGGATCTCTCCACTACTCCTAACACAAAATGATAACAGTAAATATTATAAATACTAATTAATTTTCAAATGAAAACCTATATTTTTTATTTGAAAAAATCCAATTACATAAAATAGTGTTGGCACCTCTAAAAAAGGGTTGCTCTGAGGGAATTTTCATAAAAAGCGGTATTTCCCCCCCCTCCCCCCAAAAAAAAGAAATGAACTACAGTAAACTCTTTGGAAGGCAAACTCCTGTAAGGCTGAAATCTTAAGTCAGAAAGATTTTAAATTCTACGCGAATCCATAGACAAAGAATAAAATTTGTCTAAGGCAAAATATTGTCTACTATGGAAAATTTTCTCTGTCCCGATCGTTTCTGCCTTTGGCAAAGTTTACTGTAGTTTATTTTTCTGTCGCCTTTTACTAGTAGAATCCCCAAATATATTCTGAACAAGTGCCAAGTTTCACAAAATATTCCTGCTTACAAATTATAGACTGATAAAAGAATTTTGCAGATTATTTTTTCTTCACACAATGTTCAAATCAACGAATTTCTGTCTCTACATTTTTTTTTTTTTTTTTTTTTTTTTTTTTTTTACAAGACTAATTCACAAATTTTAGTTTCTTCCTTCCCTTAATTGAAGAATTTTGTATTTTTTTTTCTTATGACACATAAGACTAGTTTAGAGATGTTTTTTGGCAGTTAATCATCAAATTTTGTATTTCCTCCCTTGTAGATAGACAGATTTTTTGATAACTCCTTCCCCTGTGAACAATCGGCAAATTTCACATCTTCAGGGGTGCAGAACATATTTCTATTCCCAATATTTCCCCCAATCCTTATGAAAATTTCCCCAAATTTTTCTGTTTTGTTGTAGGTAAATGCTATATTACCATACTATAGAAAATTAATTTTTTCAATATTTCTCAACTTATGCACACAAGTATATATCGTAAGGGGTGATTCTGAGTGAAAAAAAAATCTGAAATTCACAGCAAATTTTCTGAGAGATTACAACAGAGTGGGAGGAGGGAGGGGGAGATTCACTCCCAGCACTGTTTTTTTCGCGGCCTTTACACAAGTTTTGCGGTCATTTTGCCTTTCTTTCGCAGTTATTTCGCTTTCTTTTGCTGAAATTTGTGATTGTTTTGCGATCGTTCGATGAAATTTACAAACTTTTGACAAAATGTGCAGTTGTTTCGTGACTTTTTGACAAAATTCATGGTTGTTTCGCGATCTTGTGACAAAATTTGCATTAATTTCACTATATTTTAATGAAATTTGTGAGTTTTTTCGCATTCCTTTGAGGAAATTTGCAGGTATTTCACAAAGTTTTGACAAAAATCATAGTTATTTCGTCTCTTTTAATGAAATTCTCGATTGTTTAGCAATCTTTTGATTTATGATTTTTTTGTGATCTTTTGATGAAATTTGCAGTTGTTTTGAGATCTTTAGACAAAATGTGCGTTTTTAAGTAGTCCTGTGATAAAATTCACAATCTATTGATGAAATTTGTGGTTCTTTTGTGATCTTTTGACGAAATACGCAGCTATTTTGAGATCTTGTGACGGGACAAAATTCAAGGTACTTTTAATGTCCAAATTTTCAGATTGATGTCCGACTTTTTTTTTTAATTTTCGGAACTGAATGCCTTAAATTTTTGGAAAATTCTGAAAATTACCCCTTATACAGTACATATTATTCTGAGATCAATTTTGTGAAGGTCACCTTACAGATCTTTTTATCTGTTGTGAAATTCTTCTATCTGAGGGAATTCTTTGTTAAAATTGAAATCAATTGTATATGTTTCTGTAGAATTTCCTCCGATCCTAGATTGCCAGATTGGACATATTCTGCACCCCTGCACATCTTTTCCTCAAAATAGAATATACTTAAAAGTGCGACATTCGTTACAAAATAATGAACTTTGCAGAGCATTATAAATTCTTATTTTCAACAAAATTTACCTTCAACTGTATGCAAAATTCATCTGTCAGATGCCAGGCCAGTGAAAATAAAAAGTATTAACTTCTTTAGTTGTTCATTTAAAAAGATTTGAAATTCATAAATTGATTATGGAAAAAATTGTGCAATTTGTCAGTCTATCATCAGGAAAATTTACGAAATTCTTCATCCAGTTGTGAAAAACATTTGTGGAACAGTCGCTGAAAAAAATCGAGGATTTTTGCCAAGTGGTCACAGGAAATGAAAAACTTTAGGTAGAAAAAAAAAAACAAACAAACAAACAAAAGAAAAAAAACCTCTGCGAAATCAACCAATTGATAATAGGTAACAATACATGAAATCCACAAGTGCATAATGTGGGGGAAAAAAGGAAATTCAGTATTTGGTAACAATACATGAAACTTGGCAATGGATCATCGGAAAAAACTAAACTTGTCAGTCAGTAGCTGAGAAAACGGTAGGAAAGAAAATATTGTAAAATTTGGCAATTTGTTGTTGGTGAATGTATGTGAAATTCGTCATTAGATCATTTGAAAAAAAACTGCAAAATTTAACTACTAAGAATGTATTTATTAAATATACAAAACATTGCTCAATGGTGCACAAAACAAGAACTTTAATATGAACTTGTACAATTAAAATAAAATAAAATATCAACGGAATAAAATATCTTCAGGAAAATATGATAATGAAAGGACTAAAAGTTTGTTTCCTGAATCGAGAGATAATATTTCTAATAAAATAAAATAAAATAATTCATTTAATTCATTTCGATTTTATTTTATTTTGTTTTATTAGAAATATTATCTCTCGATCAGGAAGCAAACTTTTAGTCCTTTCATTATCATATTTTCCAGAAGACGACGCGAAGCGTTGATATTTTATTTTATTTTATTTGCACAAGTTCATATTAAAGTTCTTGTTTTGTGCACCATTGAGCAATTTTTTGTATTTTTAATATTCTTAGTAGTTAAATTTTATGATGCAATTGCCCAGTATATGTTTACTGCAAAATTTGTTGCTCTGTAACTGAAATAAACATTTTCTTCAATCCTTCGCAAGAAAAAGCTGCAAGATTTGCTTTTTGTGAAATTCGGTAATTAATTCCAGGTAAATAAATTTAGAACTTGTTTGTCAGTTGCAGAAAAAATTTTGCTTTCTTGATAAACGGTTAGGGAAAAAAAAATAATAATAATCAGCAGAAAGAAGATTTGTCAAATTTGCTGATTGGTTGAGATAAAAATAAGCAAAATTTGTCGATCAGTAGTGAAAAAAATTACTTTTTCTCCAATCAGCACAAGAAAAAGCAGCAGAACTTGCCTATCAGTAAAAGAAAAATATTACAAAATTCACTAGTTGGTTGCCTGTAAAGAGTGAAAATTTCAGAAGTCCATAATCTGAAAAAATCCAAAATTAGTCAGTCAGTTGCAGAAAAGACTAAGAATTTTAACAGTCGGCACAAAGAACATTTTGGGAAATTTGATGATTGGTTGAAAGAAAAAATTGTGAAATTCATCATTCAATCTAGCTAAAATCTCAAAATTCATATTTGTCTTGTGTATGTGTGTGTGTCTCATCATTTTAGAAAATATCCTTCATATTTTTTATTAACGATAAAATTGCACTCCTAAATATACACAGAGTTTCCCCCAGAGGGTTTCAGGGGGGCTCCGCCCCTCCTGCCCTTTAGTTTACAAAATAGGGCCCTCTTGCCTCTCATCCAAAAACTAGCGCCCCTCTTGTCATTCAGTCAAAAAAAATAGCGCCCTTCTTGCCCCATATTTGAAAAAACGCAGCCCTCCAGCGACCATCCGAACGCGCTATAGCGCGTAAATCACACAAGATATTGGCGACGGAATCCAAAAATAGCCTCATACGCGTCCCGTGGGATGGGTAATTTCTTCATAAAATCGCTAAAAAACAGCAATTTTCGTTAAAAATTGCGAAATAACGACTAATTTCCGGCAAGATTTGCAAAAAAATGGCTAATTTTGTCAAAAAAGTCACAAAACGGCAGATTTTTTCAAAAGATCGTGGAAAAACGACAAATTTCTTCCAAAAATCGCGATAAAACGAAAAATTTTGTCAAATGAGGCACAGAAGACGGCACCTTTCGTCAAAAAATAGCGATAAAATGGCAGATTTCGTCAAAAGATTTGCGAGAGAAACGGCAAATTTCGTCCAAAACTCACAATAAAACGGAGAATTCTGTGAAAAGTTCTGTTTTTTCACTATATTTTCACAAGATTTGTTGGTTTTTTCCGATTTTTTAAGCAAAATTTGCCGGTTTTTGCGATCTTTTAACAAAAACTGCTGTTTTTACGATCTTTTAACAAAATTAGCCGTTTTTTCAAAATCTTTTATCAATACTTGCCGTTTTTCGAGATCTTTTTAAAAATTTACCTTTTTTTCTTTTTTTTAATTTTTTGATTGAATTTTTGTTTTTTCGCGATTTTTTGAACCGCTAGATTCTTGATTCAACTCTATAAAAGTGCCCTTAAAAATCAAAAAGTGCCCTGAAAAATGTAAAAAGTGCCCTTTTCAGAGCAGTAGCGCCCTGCCCTTTTTTAAACCTGGGGGAAACTCTGATATACAAGAAAAATCTCATGTTTTTCTCATTTATACCCATGGAACATTTTTCATCAGCTAAAGATTCATTGCAGAACATAGCAAAATATTATGCTTTGAGGTTTCTTTCAAACAATTACAAATTTTACCATTTTTTCCCTGCCTGTTTGACAAAATTAAAAATTTTTCTTATGGCTTTCAAACTTTTTACATTATTGACTATAGCTTACTTGATCAATAGAATAATAGAGTACATTATACATGTAGAGCTTTTTTTAAAACTTTAATGACAAAGATAAAGAAAAAATATTTCTGATGATATTGTTTATTTAACTATACTAAATTGTAAAGCATGTATACATTTGCCAGTATTAATAAACATACATGAAATATAATTATATAATAATCAGAGACACTAATAATTCAATGGGGAAAGAAGTGAAGAAAAACTAAACTCAAAATATTTTACAAATATTTGAATGTATATAACAAATAAAAATAACACAATTTTCATTTTAATCATTATTTAATTTTCAAAATTTTCTATTTTGATTTTAGACAATCACAACAGCCATTTGACTATAGAAATTTTAAGTATGGCTAAAGAAAATGGCATTATATTGGTAACTTTAGGATATAAATACCATACAATTTTTTTCACACTTACAAATTTATTTCCATATTTTGTAAATTGATGTATTAGCAAGTGTTGTCATGTATTGTAATTTAGCACTTACCGGGTATGTTAAAAGTAACTGGTCTTCAGAAAAATGCACAGGTAGTGAGATCAGCAGAAATTCTTCTTTAGCTATTTCCGTATCAGATTCCTCTAGAATGGTTTTAGAAGATAGAACCCATGAAGGTAATTTTTTCCTCGTCAATACTAATTGATAAATTTCTTTTTTATACTCTTCAAGAAATTTCGGGATACACTGAAAAACAGTGTTAGAAATTAGCAGTCGTTAGTCGTCAAATGCAACTAAAAAATTGAATTTGACGACTAGAAAATTATTCTTTGTCGTCAAATTTGACGCCTGCCTTTTTAAAAAATTTATTAGACATTCAGCTCCAAAAATTTAAAAAAAAATGGTCTAGTCTGAAAAATCAGAACTAAAAAAACATTTCGAAAAATAGTCGAAAAAAAAAATCATCAAATGTTTGTATACGAAATCGCCACTTTCGGCAAAAGACGGGAGAAAAAAATGATTTTTTTTTCTTTTTCAAAAAATAACAAAAAAGCAAAAGTTTTTTATACAATAGCGTAAAAAAAGGCAAATTTCTACAAAGTATTGCGAATAGAGATGCAAATTTCGTCAAAGAATCGCAAGAAAAACGCGAATTTCATAAAATAATCGCAAAAAAAGTTAATTTCGTCAAAAAAATCTTGGGAAAAAGACAAACTTTATTATAGAATCGCAAAAAAATGCAATTTTCTATGAAGGATCGTGAAAACAAATCTTAATTTCGTCACAGAATGTTTAGTAAAAAGCTAATTTTGTCAAAGAATTACAGAAAAAATAAGAATCTTGTCATAGGATCGCAATAAAGTCTGTTAATTCCATCAAAAGCTCGCGAAAAAATGCAAATTTCTTCAAGGAATCCCAAATAATCAGTAATTTTCACCAAAGGGTTGCGAAAAAACACATAATTGGGCTGTTCCCAGCCCAGCAGAAAACGACAAATTTTGTCAAAAGATTGCGAAAAAATACTGCCGATTTCGTCAACAAATCTAAAAAAACATGGCAAGGCTTGTCAAAAGATCGAAAAAACGGCAATTTTCGCCAAATGATTGCGAAAAACACGTCAAAGTTTGGCAAAAGATCGTGAAAAGGGCAAAATATTTTAAAAAATCACGAAAAGCAAGTTTCATCAAAAGATTGCAAAAAAACCGGCAAGTTTCGTGAAAAGATCACGAAAAAACGGCCAGTTGCGTCGAAACATCGCAAAAATAGCTGCAAATTTCGTCGAAAGATTGCGAGAAAACGGCAAATTTTGCCGAAAGATAGCAAAATACGCAAAATTCGTAAAAATGGTGCGACCCCCCCCCCCCCAAAAAAAAAAAAAAAATATTGGTAGTGGATTTTTTTCTTGTCTCTGTAGTAACCTTAAAGAAAATTTGATGCGAATTTCAAAATTATTCTTTTACTCCAAATGACTTCAAAATTATATGCAGTATTACAGTAATATTAATATGAATTTTAGAAACTGCATCTAAAAATCTTAATTTGACGCCTAAGGTTTTTACAGTAGTCGTCATTTGACGCCTCCCTTTTATCTCCCAATTTCTATCACTGCTGAAAAATGTCCAATTTTCCTGTTATTCGGGAAAATTCATCAGCAAAATGCTGCTTTGTGAATAAAACAGGATATTTAGATTTTACTTTCTCAATTGTCATATGTTGTTTCACGATTTCATCTCTTCTAATTTCAAATGTTTCACTTAATTGGCTTGAAACAGTAAGCTGTTCATGACCATCAATTGTTTGTTTAGCTGCAGGGTTTGTTCCTCTTCCTGTACTTTTCCTAATTTATTTGGGAACTTCTTGGCACTGCTGCCTTTTTTTTTTCTTTACTTCTTCACTTAGATCAAGTCTACGCATATTTTTAAATTTATCTCGAATAGCCTGTCGCCAGTACTCGGCCAATACCAAGTAGTTGTAAGAATTTCATTTTTTAAGCATATGAATTGATAACTGATCTGTAAAAATTATTCGAATATCAATGTATAATATATGTAGTAATTCATAAAACTATTTACTCTGTATTTAACAATATGTCTGCAAATTATAAAAAAATTAAGAGCAAAATTCCTAAAAAAATTTCACATTTATACAAATAAAAATATTTTTTTATGTATAGGAAAACAGAAACGACTTATTTTGGAAAAAGAAACTGAAAATACAATAAATGCAATAAAAAATTAATAATTAAATTTATCAAAAACACCAAATATTCTATATTATCAGTAGACAGGGCATTTCTTTTACTAACTATAAATTTGGCCGGCCTCTATTATGTTCAGAATAAACAGTTGTTGATGGTGCATATAAGAGTTTTTTGCAAAGTTGTACATAATCGAAAAAGTTTCTTTTTTTTCCCCTCCCTACACCGTGCAAATAGAGTGTCAGTTTTACAAGTCTTCTGTTAAGAAAGCCTGTAACTTTTTTTGTACCAATTCTTCATGCGGTGATTTTAAACTAGTGCTAGTGCCACAATCTTTTTGTTCATTCACAATTTCCTCAAAACATTGCTAGAAAATAGATGAACTTTTTGCTAGCATTTTCTCTTTTGGTTCGTTGACATTAGCATTCTCTTATTTTTAAGTGCGTTCGTAATTATGTAAAAACGTAGCACCTATTGTTGTCGTTCAGTCCGTCCGCCTGTCTGTCCACATATAAAAACGTAAAAACTACCTTACTGAATCGTTTGGAACTTAAAATACATAATTATTACATAATTTTGTCGAGTCATTTCAAATTTTATGAAAATCGGATGCATAGATCAATTACAGGGACAATCAAAAGGATTCCGTTACATTACGGTTAATGGGGGGAAAAG
Source organism: Maratus speculifer (assembly GCA_964019185.1). Classification (NCBI taxonomy): domain Eukaryota; kingdom Metazoa; phylum Arthropoda; class Arachnida; order Araneae; family Salticidae; genus Maratus; species Maratus speculifer. Next base: position 427,577,366 of record OZ025290.1, on the reverse strand, counting down.
TTTAAAATGCATTTTAATCGTTTGAAATTTAAAATACATAATTATTACAAAATTTTGTCGAGTTATTTCAAATTTTATCAAAATTGGATGCATAGTTCAACTACAGGGACAATCAAAAGTGTTCCGTTACATTACGGTTAATGGGGGGAAATGTTTCAAATGCATTTTAATGGTGTTACACTCATTTGAACTTAATAAAATTGATATGCATCTATAAAGTACATATTATAATACACATTTTGCATAATCTGTGGTGCAAAGAATATTTGTTATTGATTTACAAGGCCACACAAAAGTATTCCATTACATAATGGTATAGGGAGAACATTGTTTGGTGCGCATTTTAATTGTAATTATTTACAATTTTATGAGATTGATATATGAGAGCAATATTTTTAAAACTTCGTTATCGTACGAACGCACTTCATTTGCTACGCTTCACGTGCAATTCCCAATTTGTTTGTTTCTTTGGTGCATTTTCAAGTTCTAGATCATCTAAACTCATCAATTTTAGAGCTTGCTTTTTAAGGCAATTTTAATTTACACATTTATAATTTCCATTGAAAAAGGTTAGTTTTTTACTGAAATATTTAAAAAATAATAAATTTAAAATAACATAATATAATATGTACACATAAAAAATGAAAAGAAATTGCAAAGCCAATACATTTTTTTTAATCAGAAGAAAATAAGGTACAGACAGTTACAAAATAAATATGAAATGTTTGCATTATTCAATGAATTGTTACAGTAACCAATAAACATTTTTATTTTTGACAGACAGATTTCAATGGTTGGAATAAATTGGAGGGTTAAAGAATGTTTAAATTTTATATTAGTTAATAACTGTAGTTGTCATGTATCAATTCTCCTTTTTTATTAGTTTTCAACTATCAAAAATTGTCTTTAAAAGGTGCACAGATAAATTTCAAATTTAATGATTTAATTTGTTTATACAATATATGTATATTATATTATATGTACACACAGGTATAGATATGTGTTCACAGGTATATTTATGCATATGTACACCTAAACTCACATTATGCACACATCAGTGATTTATTTTCTTATTATACCACTACTCGGTACTCGGCCGAGTAGTCAGTGGCCGAGTATTCGGTTCTCGGCTACTCGGCCAAAGTACTACTCGGTACACCACTAATATTTACACACACACACACAAAACAAAAACCCCAAGAATATAGAAAACCTTCTGTATGATGCTTTAAATAGTTACTCGATCAATGTTCTGTATATTGAAGATCCGATTTTCAATAAATGGTGCCATCTAATTTTTTTAAATCTAAATTTATTATTTTTTTATTCACTTTTAAAAATAATTCCCAACATTTTGTTTAGAATATAATATTAAATATTGTAAACAAATGCTCTTTATTTTTCAATAATTTTCATAAGTGTTAGTTTTTAAACAAATTTATAGCTTATGTGTAATAAAAACTAAATAACTGCTGAAGATCAAGTAAACTGCCTTCTTAAGATGGTGAAGTACTCTATTAAGGGTTGGCAAATTTTTCACATGCAGCATTTTTTAACCATAGTTTAAACCATCATGTCAAAAGCCTACATATAATTTATTTACATACATATTTCATCCTATATTTATATTTAATAAGTAAAATTAATTTGTTTTTAATAAAGAAAATGTTTTAAATATGCTCTAGAAAAAATAAACTTAAATTTTTGAATGAATATTTTTACACTGAAACAAAATCTTAGACTTTTGATAACTGTTATCTTTTGTAATACAGTAGACTCCCTCAAATCCACACAGTTTGGAACCAGAGGTTTTGCAAATTTTAGAATTTTGCAGATTTCTGGTATTTGTTTACATTTTTTAAACTGTAACTTCAGTGTAATTAACAATGAAATTGGAACTATTATAAAGGCTTACAATATAATAAAACATTAAAATAAGTAATAAACTAAAATAATAAAAATTTAGATAATTTTTAACATGATTAAAATATTAAAAGTAAAGGTCAAGTTAATAATCAATAATGTATGATTGAATATTTATTATAAAGATAAGATGTATTTTTCATATGAAATTTGCTTTATAAAGATGCATTATTAATTTGCATTAAAATCATAAAATATGGAATTTTTATTTCAGGATTAACCAAACTTAATAACCAAAAAAGTTTGGTTAATACATAAATATATTTGGTAAAAAGATTGTGATTACCACTGATATCAGCAATGTCATAATTTTTTCCAAAATACATTTATTCTTTCTTCATAAAAACACATGAATTCCATAATATTTATGAAAATTACAAATTAAAAAATATATAAAATTGTTATAAAATAAAAAAAAGTCAAATTTTGCCCCTACATCTAAACTGGATGTTTCATTGTTTACATCTGCAAATTATGTGCGGATTTTAGGATTGCAGATTTGAGGGAGTCAACTGTATTATGCGTTATTCAAAATCAGCTGAGATATAATATTATTAAGAAATTTATTTATAACCTAACTTATTGTATAGTTTAAAATATACTAAAGATACACATTAACATTAAGACATTTTTGAAGAATTCTTAGATTATCTAAATACTTATGATTTTTTTTCACCACTGAATACTATAAAGTTTTCTTAAATATCTTAAGTATTCAGTTGTTAAATAATTACTTCTTTTCTTACTTTGCTTAGACATTATATATATTCTTAATACTTATAGTAGAGGCATGGGAAGTAGAGATAAATATAATAGACAATGTGAATTAAATTTAAATTCACATGCTGGATAATATATATAACTATAGCATAAAAAAATTATTTAACACCTGTATATAATTTAACATTTTTGGAAATACTGTATTTATAACACTTAACTCATTCCTCATAAATATTTGTTATGTTAAAATGCAAACTAAATAACCTTAGATTGTAAGAGACATAAATTTTCCATGTGGGTGAAAAAAGTCCAGGCCAGGATTCAAACCAGGGATGTATTGGCTGAAGCTGCGAATGCTCAGTTCATTAGAATTTGAGTTATAAACAATTACCTTCGCAGTACGACCCTTTTTTTCGTTCACAGATTTCCCACTTCGGAAAAATCGGTTCAAAATACCGTTTCTGATTGCTTTTTTTGCTATATTTCCTGCATTTATGAAAGAGTCTACCCTCAAGGCACCTTGTGTACTTTCTAAATAAGACAATTTGCCAGTTTGATGCATGTGGGAAAAAAAGTGAATTTAAAAATAAATCGGAAAATAAGCAGTTTGAATCGAAATACACCCTTAAAAAGACTTCGATTTATGTTTTTCATTTGAAAATTTTTGATTGAAACACTTACAGATTATTTTTAATATATTAAAGCCCTTTTTAATGCTAACATTAAAAACTTAAGCAAAATGCAGCACATAAATCAAAACTTTACAACGTCATTACACTGTCATTTGATACGGTATCTATAAAATAATGTTAAATAAAAACGATATCTATATAAATACAACTAAAAAACTAATTCTTAAAAGTATGTAGAATAATTATATTTGCTTACCTAATAATGAATCAGTTGCATATTCGACGACAACAAAAAGAAAATAAGATGCTTCTACTGTTCTTGCATATCCCATAATCCAATGTTGGATTATGCAATCACCGACTTCCTGTCTCTAGATTAAAAAAACACCTGCTGTTGGGTTGATGAATTCCATAAAATCTTTGTCAGAGCGAATTGTAAAGATTTCCAGTGATTCAGAACGCCTATTTTTTTAAAAGAGGTTTGATTTGTCATTCAGAGTGTAACGTAACATTTATTTTGGTATTGGCACTCAAAAAATAATATATTTACACCTTATTTCACATCCCATACAGCCGAAGTAAATGTGATAAAACTCTTTATTTTTTACAGTGTATGGAGGATGCTACACTTTTAGGAGAATCCAAAAAACTAGCCGAAAAAAGGCTCGATCAAGTTTGGCACCGATTAGATAGGGATTCGAATTTACAACCTCTCTATTCGGAATTTATGGAAGAATACAAAAACTTAAATCATATGGAATTAGTAGAAGTATCAAAACCCGTAAAGAACCTTTATTATATACCACATCATGGGGTCTACAGGCCAGAAAAAAGTACAACACGCTTGCGAGTCGTTTTTAACGCTTCAACGCCAACGACATCTGGTTTGTCATTGAATGACATTCTTTTGAAAGGCAAAATTCCTCAACAAGAATTATTCGTAATTATGACACGTTTCCGAAAACATCGATATGCATTCACAGCGGATGTAGAAAAAATGTATAGAATGGTATTAATTGATCCATCCCAACGAGAGTTTCTTAGAATCTTGTGGAAGGACAATATTAACGCGCCAGTGAAAACTTACAAACTTAATACAGTTACTTATGGGACATCTAATGCTCCTTATTTAGCAACTCGTGCTCTTAAACAATTTGCTCTTGATGAGCAACCAAACTTACCTCTATCATCGTCAGTCGTTTTAAAAGATTTTTATGTAGACGACCTTCTTTCCGGGGAATCGACTCTCGAAAAGGCGAAAATTTTAAAGTCCCAATTGATTGAGCTTTTGAAGCATGGAAATATGAAATTGCACAAATGGTGTGCAAACCACCGAGAATAACTTGAACCTAATACTATGGCTGCCACCGAATATAATTTCGATGATCAAACAGATTGTAGTTCAGTAAAAACTTGGGGTGTTCTCTGGGAACCTTTAAGTGACTGTTTTCTGTATAAATTAAAGATTCATAACAATAAGGTATTTTATAGTAAACGAGATGTTCTCTCTTTGATTTCAAAAATCTTCGATCCACTCGGATTAATTGGCCCTGTAGTAACAAGGGCTAAGATCTTCATGCAGAAAACGTGGCTAGCTAAGATAGATTAAAATGAGCCATTACCAGATTCCATAGCGAAAGAATGGAGTGATTTTGTTTCCAGTCTTTCAGAATTAGAAAATTTAAAAATTCCTAGATTTGTTTTTCGTGAAGAGCGCATAATCGTACATGGTTTCGCAGATGCCTCTTCTTTGGCATATGGAGCCGCCATATACATCCAGTATATACCAACTGAAGGTTCTCCTGATGCACATTTACTCTGTAGCAAGTCTAGAGTATCCCCCATAAAAACAGTGACAATCTCTCGTCTTGAACTGTGCTCATGTCTTCTCTTAGCAAAATTAATGCATAAAGTTGTACCGTCACTTGACATTCCAATAGAAACTGTTCTTCTCTGGAGTGACTCCACAATATCACTGGCATGGATTAGAAAATCTCCCCACCAATTGAAAACATTTGTGAGTAATAGAGTGGCTGCTATACAAGACCTCACGGACTCTTATCAGTGGCAACACGTATCATCGGAAAATAATCCTGCTGACGTCCTATCTCGAGGTCTAGATGCTAAAGAACTGACTAACTGCAAATTTTGGTTTAGTGGACCAAATTTTCTTCGGGACAAAATTCAATATGCAGAAGATTATCCAGTAAAACTGGAAAACAACACTGACTATGAGTCCGAATTTAGAACTGCAAATAACAGTAACTTTTCACTTAGAACTGAAAATGGTTTTTATAATTGTTTATTCTCCTTAACTAATAATTTTTTGAAATTAATTCGTATTACTAGTTATAGTTTTAGATTTCTAAACAATTGTCGAAAGGGTAAGGAGAAAAAAAGTGGTGCCTTATCTGCAAGTGATTTGAGATTAGGAGAAATTTTTCTGATTAAACAGGTACAGTATTCAGCCTTCTCTGAAGAGCTTAAGCATATGAAAAACCAGAGGAGCCTTTCAGGTAACAGTAAACTCAAATTTCTAAATCCTTATATAGATTCCGATAATTTAATTAGAGTTGGAGGTCGTTTAGACAATTCCAGTCTGACCTATGAGAGGAAACACCCTATAGTGTTACCACATGATCATAAAATAAGTGAAATGATTTTTGAATATTTTCATTCCAAATTTTTCCATTTAGGGCCACAATCATTGTTACATCATGTCCGGCAAAAATATTGGGTAATAGATGGGCGATCCTTGGCTCGTAAAATAGTTCACAAATGTGTAACGTGCTTTAAAAACAAACCAATAGGGGCAAATCAAATTATGGGAAATTTGCCAGCTGAACTAGTAAATCCTAGCCCGCCATTTCAAAAATGTTCTGTTGACTTTTGTGGACCCTTTATGATTAAGTATAAAAATCAGAGAAAGGGGATATATAATAAAATTTACGTCGCGATTTTTGTTTGTCTTGCCACAAAGGCAATCCATTTAGATATAGTGACAGATTTAAAATCTGAATCATTTATTGCCACACTGAAACGATTTTTCGCTAGAAGAGGTAAAAGCTCAACCATAATGTCGGATAATGGGACTACTTTTGTTGGTACAAATAAAGAGTTAAAGAAATTACATGCTCTTGTATGCAAACCCGATGAAGCTTTGTCAAATTTTTTGGCTTCCGAGCCTGTCGATTGGAAATTCATCCCTCCTCGTGCACCAAATTTTGGTGGATTATGGGAGGCTAGTTTGAAATCCTTTAAACATCATCTCAAAAGAACTTTGGGCAATTCTCGAGTCACGCTCGAAGAATTTTGGACATTAATCACCGAAATCGAAGGGGTTCTAAATTCTCGTCCCTTAGTACCTTTGTCATCAGATCCAAATGAAATTGAAGTCTTGACCCCTGCCCATTTTTTGGTAGGTCGACCCATAACTTCAATTCCTGAACCGAATTTGACTAAAATTGATGATAATAAATTATCACATTGGCAAAAATTAACAAAAATGACCCAAATTTTGTGGAAAAAATGGAACACTGAATATTTAGTTAATTTACAGCAACGAAATCGGTGGTATATTGAGAAGGACAACCTAAAGGAAGGGTGTATGGTTATCCTAAAGGAGGACAATTTACCTCCTGGCAAATGGGCATTAGGTCGTGTCATTAAAGTAACATATGGATCTGATAAAAAAGTTAGAGTTTTAGAAATAAAAACAGCAACAGGTATAGTTACGAGGTGTGTCTCTAAAGTTTGCCCACTTCCTTTAAAGAACTGATGAATTCTGTTATTTTGAAAGATTCAAATAATTATATTATAGTTACCATTATTGTATATTTGTATTGAACTGTTTATTATGTATAACAATTACATTTGAGATTTAAAAATATTTTAATTCTTAGCTTCAAAATTTGTGTAGCTTAACTTTATAACATAAGTGTACACTTACGTGTCTTTGTCTCTACATATTCTTGATTAATTATTATTAACTTGTTAAATTTATTAGATTGTTACATATATTGAGTGTTAATTTGATAATTATCTTGCATACTATTCAAGTGTAATTATTGTTTGTATTATAACTTATCTATTTGCATTTGGTAAACTTATATTAAGTAATACATTAAGTAATAATATTGAAGAAGTACATTGTATTTTATCGAAAATACTGTATTATTGATTGTAGAATTGAAATTTCTATTATTTGCAATTGTTTGTTGTTACATTTAGTATTATTGTTGAATGTTGGCACATATCAACGGGGGCCGGTATGTTACGGCTTCACCACAGTCTTGTATATCGCGTCTCCATGGCGCATTCTTTTGTAACGGCTTCACCATAACCTCGGATGCCTCGCGTCTCCTTGGCGCATTCTACTGTACTTTAGGTTTGCCGTTTAGGCAACACTGGAATATCGTTTTTGTTATTGTTTTGTTTTCGGCGATCTTAGCGGGCCTATCGTGTGTTCGCTAGATCTGTATTCTTTATTCGAAATGTAAATAATGTGTAAATAGTTTGTATATAAAGAAGTTTAAGTATTATTAGTAGTATTAATTGAACCAGCGACCTAATGAGTATTAAATATACTCGCAATATTCGACAGTTCGTAACACAATGCTAAAAAATTAAACTCATAAATATACTCACAGCTCCGGCACTAGACTTAGTCGGGGCACTTCCAACCAACTTCTCAATTAGACTTCAGCTAAACTGCTAAGTAAAAGCTTTATTAGACAGCCCATGGCTGTAACACACTCTCTATTGTCTAAAAATACTCAACGTAACTACTCTTACCACGGCGATCTCCTTGAATAGCTCCGCTCTGAACAAACTCACTCGGCAAACGCTGCTAGCTATCCCACTTCGAAACTCAATGGAGGCTAATAATAACTCGCTATAACTCAGTCTAACTCAATCCACTGCTTGTCGGCTTACGCCGCTTCTCACCTCCTAGCTGGCTTGCGCCGCTACACACGCCTAGCTGCCTTGCGCCGCTACACATCACCCCACTCTCTTCACACTCAGTCCCTATATGCTGCAAACTGAGATACTATAAATTTACATATTACTCCTAACCGCGACATAACTTGTAGATCCGAGGAAGACACACACGATCTACAAAGGTAAAGTAACAGAGAGGATAGATGTCGCTTCCACGCTACACATGTTAAATCATTCACGTCACGATCTCACAAATATGCTAGAGTGCCTTTATCACAAAGGTCACGCCTCAGAACGTTATTTTATTTTTATATTGCAATAAAAAATCACCTGCTCTTATTACATGTCAATTTGTAATTTTTATTCTAAAACAAAATTTTCGCCAAATTGGCGGGAAAAAAACACGTGCAAATGTGGTGCGTATATGACATCTGTGCCAAACACTTATTTGCAATCAGGTTGTTTTCAACCTCGATTATTTGCGAATGAATGTTTCGGACTAATAGTAAATATCGGTAATGTACTACTTTGGTACTTTGAACAATCTTGCTCTGGTCGCCATTAAACATTTATGTTTGTTGGAAACGATTTAATATCTATATTAGATTAATTTATAACACGATTTTCCAGTCGTTAAATCAATTATAACAGATGTAAATTTTCCATGTGGATGAAAAAAGTCAAAGCTGTTCCATATATTGACATTCGATTTATTCTGTTGAGCTGATCCATAGTATCAGACCAGATTATATGATCGTTAAAGTTATTTGGGTGAAATAGTTCTCCAGTTTTCGTGTCCGGAATGGCTCAGTTGGAAGAGCATTGGCGACTTCCCTGGTTCGAATCCTGGCCCGGACGTTTTTCACCCCCATGGAACATTTACATCTATTATGATTCATTAGCTGTTAAATGGTATAACATACCACTTCAAAAGATATAACTGCTTATTTTTTGTGTTTGCCCAGATTCCAGTATTCCTAAAATTTGTCAAGTCATGGATTTCGATACAACACTTAATAGTTTAGAATCCCCAATTCGATAAAATGAATAATATAAGAAAATACTTCTTTGTTAAATTGCGATTTCAGCAAGTATATTCTTATTTCTATAATTTTTTAATTGGAATCAGGAACGTGAATTTGCCTATGGAGTTTTCGTCATCTGTTTTTGTGCTGTAGAATAGGCTACGGTTTATTTCATTAGAACTAATAGCTAGCCGTTTTTTAGCATTGTATTACTTCCCTCCATAGCATTAATTTTATAATATTTTTTATGGTTACTTCAAGAAGCATATAGTATTCCACATAAATATAGATAATAAGCACAAAACTTCCTAAATTTTCCTTTGTTTCATGATGTTATATATTTTTATGAGAATCCAATAAATGCACATACTACTTGTCTATAATAAAGTTCTAAATACTATGCGGGAAAATAAATTTCCGTGTAATTCACACAGCACATTATATTCGCAAGAAGCACTTTTATACAGTGAACTTCAAAATGAAAGAGTCGATGCAATTACAAAGAAAGGAATTCGCATTAAGTATGTTTATGCGCTATTGCTTTAAGGCTGCACGTGTAATTTTTAGCATTAGTTCTATGACTTCCTGCCTTCTCCATTGTATTATGAATGCAAGTATTTTGCAGCGTATATCTGTGTATGTAGTAATATTTGTAGACAAATTTTACAAATCTATTTTATATTATATGTATGGTTACACAGTAAAAAAATTGTAAAGTAACTAAATTTTTTCTAGGAAACTGGAATTCCTACATTTTATGTAACTTCAACAACAAAAAACTCAAGTAATCCATACAAGTTTCACAGCAAATCTGTAAAGTTACTGAGAATGTTTTAGGAATATGGGAGCAGTTTTGCATCTAGAACCCGGGTTAGAGATAAAAATTTAGTATGGTTACTCTAATTTTTGTAGATTCTTTTGTAAAGCTACATATTTCTGTAGCTTAAAAAAAACTAGTTTAGTAGATTCACATTAATTTTGTAAAGGGAACAGATATATATTTTTTTGAAAACGTAGAGATTTTCGTAATGTCACATTTTTTTGGTTGTTTTTTGACACATTTTTGGTATGTGCAAAAAATAATGGACAAAAAATAAGCACTTATATTACTTATATTTGTATTTGTGTCTGGATCTCTATAATTTTTACGAAAGTATTCGGACCCAGTTTAAAATTTCTTACAGACTTCTGAGCTGCAAACTCTGTCTTAGTTCTGAGATGGGAACATTTGTTTAAAATTTATCATATGTCTGTGTAACTTGGATCTTAAAAGAATCATATCTTTAGTGAAAAATTTACTTTCCAGTGTTCCACGGTTTTGATTGCAGCATTTCTAAGTATTAAACCCCTAATTGTACATTCTTTCCTAAAAAAATAAAAAAAAAATATTGAAATATTTTTGATTAACTTATGTCTAGCAAATAAAAAAAAACGCAGAAATATGAAAACAGTTGTTTATACATAACTTTAAAGAGCCATTAAACACAGTTTAAATACGAATTATTACGCATCATTAGAATAAATGTTAACTTTTTAAAAAATGAACATTGTGATTTTTAATATGCTGTTTAGAGTATATAGAAACGAAATGGGAATTATTTTGAAAAATGCACCCCCTTTTGCATTAGGCTATTTTAAAACAGAAAAATTAAAATTTTATAGCATTCGGGGTGAGATATTTATTTTAGGTTCAATAGCTATTAAAATATATATCCAATATTTCATCAAGATAAAATCAGCATCTCATATTATATAAAATATTTGTTTGAAAAAAGAAAGGCCAAACAGTTTTCTTTATTGGTAATTTCCTACATTTATAAAAACTTTTATGCAGCATATAACATTTAAAAAAATCGTATTAATGTTTTTAATAAATGGTATTTACAGTATCTAAATCTTTTTAATAACAACAACAAGTAAATATACATAAACAGACAATTAAACTAATTTTACGCATAAAACGAAATAGAAATTATAATATGTATCTTTTTATTATTCAATTTAACGTTTTGTAATCGCAATTAATAGCAGATTTCCTAAAAGGATACTTTTCTTCTTTTATAATTAATGCCATCCTAACAGAAAGATATTGTAGCCTTCTAAAGAAATATTCCCTACAGGCACATTAAATTCGGAAATTTTCATTAGTGTTTGCTGTTGGTGCTTCAGGATATTACAGTTAATTAGTTTTCAGAGGATAAAAGAAAATTGAAATAAAAATTACTGCTACTAAACTTTTATGTAAGAATATAAACATCCCACCGGTCAAAAACATGTATCGTTGCCTAGTTTTTATGTACTATTGTACACACTGGACTCAATGTAATTATATAGGATTGTAAATATCCCACTCGTGAATAACATATTCATTTCTTCATTTTTTATGATTTTAAACTTAAGAAATACAATTTTTTTTCTTTTAAACAATTATTTTCTTTATAAATTAATTATATAATTGAGTGTACTAAAGGAATACCACTATTTAAGTAAAAGTTTAACTATCTGCTTACTTATTTCGTTTAAAAAGAGTTTAAATAAAGTAATACGATTAATAAAATTCTGAAATTGCGAACAGTGCGGTTTTTTTTTTTTTTTTTTTTTTTTTTTTGTAAAATAAATCAAATCCAAATTATGTCAAACATTTAATGGATCTTTTATTCTATTTTAACACATATGATAACAACGACGAATCACTAGAGATAATCGCAAGACGAAATAAATTTACTTACGCAGTGAAAGTTTTATTTAAAGTTATGAATGATCCTATATAATACTTAACAACTTCTTATAAAATTTGGTAATTCACACTTTGCGGTCTAAATCCCAATCTAACTCGGGATCAAAGTACGTTGCAAAATATTTTTGGTATCAGTAATAAACGAAAATATAATTTTCTTATTTAATTGAAGTGAGGTTAGAGAGTGTATACACACCAGTTGTATTCGAACCAAGGATGTCGTGAAGAGGATGCGAGAACGTTAGTGTTGAGCAAAATGCCTAGTAACTTGCTTTATACTGATCAAGTGAGATGACATTGCTATAAACTCCATCCTCGGTGAGAAAGACGTATTGCTGACGACTTCTAATTTGACAAGGTCTCAGCTTTACATATATATTTTTTTCTTTAATCAGTATCTCTAAAATGACACTCTAAGGAATTTAAGACACGTGGGAGAAAAACAAAACTATGAAAAAAATGACCCATTATTTTTTTTATTTTTTTTAACGGGTAACATCGGTATTTTTTCAAATTGACTACGACACTGACGAAGGAATAGTAGGATTTTTGATAGTATGTCTTCTGATTTTAATTTCACTTTGCTCGATGTAGAATTACACGTTTTAGGAGTCAGAGATTCCAGAAAACTTTTGTATACAAAATGTCTCTCTGTCAGTCTGTCGGCCACCATTGTACTATCAAAAAGTTAATTTATGTATGCATAGAACAAAATAAAATTTGTGTACATTTTTGGCTGTAGCAAGCTAATTTTACTTCCATATTGAAATATACCGCCGAAAGAAGGATCTAAAATAGCAAGTTTTATGCCATTTTCAATATTATACCATCGAAAAGTGTGAGAATTTATGCATAGAGTTGAACAATTTTTTTTTTGTGAAAGTGTTTTACAATGCTTAATAGGCCTTCCCTGATTTTGAAAAAAATTGTGTATTTTTGCGAGCCTTTTAATTTGACAAGATTTCATCTTTACATATATATTTTTTATCTGCAATCAGTAACTCTAAAATGGCGCTCTAGGGAATTGCAAACATGTGGGAAAAAAAGAAAACAATGAACAAATGACCAATTATGAAATTTTTTTTTTTACAGGCATAACATCGGTGTTTTTTCAAATTGACTACGACATTTAAGAAAGAATAGTAAAATCTTTGATAGTATGTCTTCTGTTTTTAATTTCACTTTGGCCGATGTCGATTTATACGTTTTAGGAGTCAGAGATTCCAAAAAATCTTATTTATACAAAATGTCTCTCTGTCAGTCTGTGGTCTCTGTCCATTGTACTAGCAAAAATTGTAGTAAGATATACATAGAACAAAATACATTTTTTATGTGTATATGTTTGGTTTTAGCAAGCCGGTTTTCCTTCGATACTCAAATATACCGCCGAAAGGGGTCTCTATAATAGCACATTTTGTGCCATTTTCAATATTTTACCTTCGAAAAGTGTAAAAAGTCATGTATAAGATTGAGCAAAATTTTTCGTGAAAGTGTTTTATAATTGTTAGTACGTCTTCCCTAAATTAGAAAAAAAACATTTTAAGTGGGTGTTGTAATAATAGTATCTGTGTCATTTTGATTAATGTACCACCGAAAAGTGTATGAAGTTAAGAATACTATAGAACAAAAATGTTGTGCATATTTTTGCTTATGGACAACAGATCATCATTTAATTTGGAAATATTCCAATGGATTCTTTTTGAGTTTTCTTCGTCCCAATTAAGAAAAATTTTATATGGTCAAATAGAGGTCGACTTAGATTTCGTTTAACACAGTTCTCGTTTAAATGCATCTTTTTGTATTCCCAATCTGAGGACTTTTCCTGAAGTGGAAATCTGTGATAGTTTTAATGACAATGTGGAACAACTGTCAATGTGCACAATGCCAGAGTTGTAGTTTTTATTCTTATTTTGTAAGCACCACAGATTAACAAAAAGCATTTTGCTTGGAGTACTGTAATAGCGATTTTTGTATCATTTTCTGGATTATACGTTGTTCTATAGCCCATCGACACTTACAGAGTGATAAATCGAGCCCTGCTATGTCGGCTATTTGCAAACAACTAAGAACAACAGACTAAGGAAGAACTATTTTATTATAATAAATAACGTAATCGTAACTAACAATTTTTACTCTTAACGAAACAGAAGTTTAAATTGGCATACTATTGAATTAGTAATATTGAAGTATTAAGAGCCATTCCATATAAGGATTATCCAGAATCAAAGCACCTGTGATTTTTGGTTACCAGATTTTTGTAATTTTTTTCTCAGTGAGATGACCTTTAGTAAGAAAGAAATCAAAAATATTAATGCTGTAGGACCATTGGTTTTATTCGGTCGGGGGGGGGGGGGTCGAAGGTCAGTGTCCCTCTTGAAAGTTTGAAATTTTATGTTTTGCAAAATATTTCTCATAGTATGCAATGAAGTTATCCCACAAAACAAATTGCTTGGTTGTATTATATAAGGTTCTCCTATTACTATTCAAGAATAAAAATTGTCGGATATGTGTAAATCATTGAGATAGGGGGCTTCAAAGGTTGCATTTTTTTCGAAACTTCACTAAAGTTTTGACACATGTAGCTCTTTGCATTAAAATCATAATGGCAATAAGTAGTTTTCTTAGGGTAATGGAAATCGCATTTAGGAAATATGGTCCCCAATTCCATAGCATTCATTCATTACCAAGAATAAAAGCAATTCAAAAATATTTTTGGAATGCATATATTTTATTATTTTAACACCACTTATGTTATTTATTGCATAATAATCAATATTTTTAAATTATTTTGCTATAGGGTGTGAAGTGAAAAGAAGAGAAATGCGAATTGATCTTGAATGGAGTGCAAAGAAGTGTATATATTTATTTGTTCTAACATCAATTGTATTATTTATCTTTAACAATAAATGTTTTTAATATGTTTTTGTTACAGGCAGCGAAGTATCTAAACCAGGTAAATATAAAGCTACTTTTATTTCACTTTTGTTGTATACTGTCTGTTTGAAAGAAAATTGTCTATAAAAGTTATTTTAAACATGGGTGAATTATTCCTTATAGAAGTTATCAATTAACTGTGTTCGTGGGCCATATGCTGCTACAAGGTCAAGTGGATTATTTCTAGTTTTTGAACAGATTAAGTCCTACGATGTGGAAAAGTACTGGAAAAAATAAAAACAAACATACCTCTAGAAAATATTTCTATTAAAATGAATGCTATGACAGTGGAGACCATATTTCCTAAATGCGATTTCCGTTACTCCATGAAAACTGCTTTAGTGCCCATGATTATATTTGGTGATTTCGAAAGGTGAATAGTTAATGTACATTTCTATTATTTTTTTACAGGCTTCTCACTTTAATGGATGTGTGGTACACCTCACTTAAAATAATCAAAATACTTTTTTTGGAAATTTTGCATAAAATTTTGGAATACATTAAAGTCTGCCGATGGAAGGGCCAACTTTTCTGTGTTTCATTTCACCATTGAAAAGCATACAGCAATTAAAAATGATGGGATGATTTTTATATAAAGAGCAACAATGCGTCAAAACTTTAGCAAAATTTCGAAAAAAAATCAACTTTTGAAGCCCCCTAGCTCATTTATTTACACATATCCTATAATTTTTATTCTTGAACAGCAAAAAGTGAACCTTATACAGTTAGAACCATGCAATTTTTTTGTGGGAAAAAATCATTGGATACTATGCGAAATACTATGCTAAATTTCAAGCGGGACGCTGACCCTCGAGCCGCTTCCCCACCAAATTAAAACCAATAGTCCACCAGATTTAATAATTTGCATTTATTTCTTACTAATTATCATCTCACTGAGAAAAAAATCACAAAAATCCGTTTACGATTTAATCGTAGCCTGGGTGATGTGTATATGGAATGACTCTTGTGGACTATGGAACGAACATATGTACCGGTGTCCCAAAAATGACTGATGGATTTTAAAATTCAATAACTTGCAAACGGTGAGAGCTATTTACAAATTTTTTGCAGGAGAGCTATGTATAATGTCAGGAGTTTTTTTTACCGCAATTCTTGATTTTAGTTCGAATTTCAAACAACAGATGGCGCTGATGGCGGTTGGCGGACAGTCGACGCCGAGACTTACTTCATTCAGCTTTGACGCAAAAGAAGCAGATTAAGACTATGGAGTACGCCTCATTCTACAGTACAGTCTTGCTCTCAGCCACCGATTCTGGACACATTCCATATGATTTCAATGGAATGCGTTGTTGCCATGGAAATAGCAGATTTTTCGATAGTGGAATACAGCGTTCAGAAGTGGGCATAAATTTCGCAAGCAGTATTTGAGTTTGCAGAAGATTTTCGTTTAGGAAGTTTTATTTTCCCGGATTAAATTACTTTTTTATGGCACGATTTAAAGATTATTTTATGCATCATATTTTAAAACTAGATAAAGAGATTTTTTCAATTTGATGATTTTTGTTATATTCTTAAGAAATTTTAGATCTTTTAAGAAAATTCGTCAGTAGATTTTTATGAATCTTCAAAAAATAATCATGAAAACTGTTGATAGTACATTATTGTGTAAAATAACTACCAAAACAAACATTATAAGTTGCCTTGTTTAGCCCGTTTCAATAGGATTAGTCTATCGTTGCATTAAAATAGAAAAAAATAAAATAAATGTGAGTTAATTAAAATTTATTTTAACGGATTAAATTACTGTTTATGGCATGATTTAAGGAATATTTTAGGCACCGTATTTTAAAACTACACTGTTAAAAATTTGAAAGCTTTGCTGCATCGTCACTCCTCCACTTTTATAGAAAGAGATTATTTCACTGTATTATGAAGCATTCTCATTGGTCAAAATAGAGATATTCTATAATAGCAGTGGAGTGACGATGAAGCAAAAGTTTCCAATTTTTAACAGTGTAGGTGAAGATATCTTGCTACAATCTTGCTCTTACACTATAAATAACTGCTGCATTTTGTTGTATACGCACACCGCTTGTATAGAAACGGTTACTTGATTGTATTATGAAGCATTGTTATTGGTCGGAAAAGAGATATTATATACAAGCGGCGGAGTGCGTATGAAGCAAAATGCAGCAGATTTTTAACACTGTGGGGCCCGATTCTGAACTCATTCGATATGATTTCAAAGGAATGGTTGTCATAAAAATAAAAATTCTTCTATAGAAAAATACAATATTCAAAATTGAGCATGACAATCTAAATCGATCTAAAATTTTTTAGAATATAACAAAAATTATCAAATTAAAGAAATCTCTTTATCTTGTTTTAAAATATGATGCATACATTATTCTTTAAATCGTGCCATAAAAAGTAATTTAATACGGGAAAATAAAACTTCCTAAACGAAAATTTTCTGCAAACTCGAATACTGCTTGCGAAATTTATGCCCACTTTTTAACGCTGTATTCCACTATCGAACAAACTGTTATTTCCATGGAAACAACGCATTCCATTGTAATCATATCGAATGAGTTCAGAATCGGGCCCCACATTGTTAAAAATCTGCAGCATCTTGCTTCATACGCACTCAGTCGCTTGTATATAATATCTCTTTTCCGACCAATAACACTGCTTCACAATACAATCAAGTAACCGTTTGTATACAAGCGGAGTGCGTATACAACAAAATGCAGCAGATTTTTACAGTGTAAGAGCAAGATATCTTCACCTACACTGTTAAATATTGGAAACTTTTGCTGCATCGTCACTCCATTGCTATTATAGAATATCCCCTATTTTGACAAATGAGAATGCTCTATAATACAGTGAAGTACTCTTTCTATAAAAGTTGAGAAGTGACGATGCAGCAAAGATTTCAAATTTTTAACAGTGTAGTTTTAAACTATGGTGCCTAAATTATTCCTTAAATCATGCCATAAAAAATAATTTAATCCGGCAAAATAAATTTTAATTAACTCACACTTAGTTTATTTATTTATTTATTTATTTATTTATTTTTTTAATGCAACGATAGACTAATCCTATTGAAAAGGGCTAAACAAGGCAACTTATAATATTTGTTTTGGTAGTTGTTTTACACAATAATGTACTATCAACAGTTTTCATGAAAATTTTTTGAAATTCTTAAAAATCTACTGACGAATTTTCTGAAAAGATCTAAAATTTCTTAAGAATATAAGAAAAATCATCAAATTGAAAAAATCTCTTTATCTATTTTTAAAATATGATGCATAAAATATTCTTTAAATCGTGCCATAAAAAAGTAATTTAATCCGGGAAAATAAAACTTCCTAAACGAAAATCTTCTGCAAACTCAAAAACTGCTTGTGAAATGTATGCCCACTTCTGAACGCTGTATTCCACTATCGAACAATCTGTTATTTCTATGGCAACAGCGCATTCCATTGAAATCATATCGAATGAGTCCAGAATTGGTGCCTGAGAGCAAGACTGTACTGTAGAATGAGACGTACTCCATAGCCTTAATCTTCTTCTTTTGCGTCAAAGCTGACTGAAGTAAGTCTCGGAGTCGACTGGCCGCCAATCGCCATCAGCGCCATCTGTTGTTTGAAATTCGAACTAAAATCAAGAATTGCGGTGAAAAAACTCCTGACATTATACATAGCCCTCCTGCAAAAATTTTATTAATAGCTGTCACTGTTTGCAAGTTATTGAATTTTAAAATCCATCAGTCATTTTTGGGACACCCGGTATGTACTTAACTAAGATGTACGAATATGTATGCGATAGACGAAAGTTTTGAGATTAGCGCATGCAACTATGTAATAAAAAATGTGATTTAAAAATTATTATTTTATTAGAGTATTGATTGGTAAAAGAGGGGCTTTTTTAATAACGTCTAAAACTTTTTAATAAATGTCTGTAACAAAAATATTTATTTAACAAAATAAAGACTTTTCATAAAATAATGCGAACCAATTTATTTAAATCAAATCATACGTTTAACATTTAAACTGTACTCCATTGAATAAAAAAGCAATTACTTTGCATTCCAAGTGACATAATTCCATTTAAAGTTAAGAAAAATTTGGCAACAAATGCGTAAAAAATAGTCGTATTTTAAGAAAATTGGGAAGAAAATATATCTAACCTCTCAGTGACTTACCACAAAATAATGCAACTATATTTATTGAAATCATCTAGTACGTTTTACACTGAAACTGCGTTGAATATATGATTTAAATTTGTAAATTGAAATTTGCATTCTAAGCACCATACGATTACGCAATTTTTTTTAATGAAAAGAAACATTTTACTGTGAATACGCAAAAAATCACGTTACTTTAAAACCTTAGAGAAGAAAATTTACTTAGCATAAGTATAATTTGTAGATTGCTCACGTCACACAAATATTTTCATGAAAAATTAAAAATAAAAAAAAATAAAAATAATTAAAAACAAAAATAAATATATCCCGAAAATATTGCCGTTGGAGCAATGAAACAAGTCAATCTCAATAAATGAAGGCATTTATTTTTCTAAAGTATTTAACAGATACAATTAGTGCAATATTACACATGTCTTGTGGAAGGTTACACCATAATCATGCTATAATATCTGAATTCACATTATTACAATCTGATAATTAACAGGACATATGTAACACTACAAACGTTATATCCGTTAAATACGCCCCTAAACTGGAAGCATGAGTGCTGTCACGACTTTAATCGAGTAACATTACACTCAGTGTTTTACAGTGAAAATAATGTTATTAATAAGATCTGAAGCTTCCTTAGTTAAAACTTAAAATTTTCTGATCATATCTTAAATATCTGATGTGGTATTTTTGTTTTCATACACTTGAAAATATATTACTTAAATATAATAAAAACTAAAATTATTACAACGCATCTATTTCAATCGAGAAATACTAGATGTGCATTCTAAAATTGCTTTCGGTTTACTTTGAAGACGCAATTTTATATTTGCATTCAGAGCACCATAAGATAAAGAATCCCATTTCGAGATAAGAAACGCTTTGACAGCAAATATATGAAAAATCATCTTACTTTAACACGGTATCCCAACAAAATATATCTTCCCTATTAGTCTACTTTGAAATTCTGTGTCACGAAATTCCTGGTAGATTTATCCATACAAAATCTCTAGCTACATAAGTAAATTTAAATGCAAATACAGTGCATATAAAACATTTTTATCTTATTATACGTTTTTGAGCGAAGACCTAAAAAGTTGTTTTTGTGAAATCCATTTAAAAAATATTCTGTTTTCTTTTCAAAATATAATAAAATTATTTAAAAACTACTATAATATTTATTATATTATGTTTTTATATATTTTTATACTGTATTTTTATATTACGTATTGCTATATTAAATGTGAACTTTACGTTGTAAGATAAAATGCAGAACTAAATATCCAACTTTAATATCCAACGTACATTTAACCATTAATCTACCGAGGGTACTTTTATAAGTACCATTAAAATAACCAATTATAAATTTTTTTTAATACGTCAGTTAGTTTTAATACTGTTTAGAATGAGTTACAGATACATTACTTTATCTTGTTCCAAAAGCATTATTAGTTACATAAAACAAAAATATTTTTAAAAGGATGATTTCTTTTGCCGTTGCAACTTTTCAGCTTTCTTGGCACTGAGGGAGGGGGACGGGGGATTTTTCAATTCGGAAATATTTCTATATTTATATTGGAAGGGCATCATATTTGTGAATTTTTGTAATTCAACAAATTACTAAGAAAATAATTAAAAATAAAAGATTTGCGTGGAGTTATAAAATTTCACAAAATCCCTGTAAATTCAAATTTAATTAATCCTTCTAAATCCTTCAATTCTTCAATAATCCTTCAAATATTTATTAAATGAATATGCAAATCTTTTAAACAATTTACAATTAAAATATTTTAGAATGTTAAATTTTCATGAATTCATAATTCGGTAGATAAAGGGTAAAATAATATAAAAACCTCTTCACTAAAATTGTTACAACGCATCTATTTCAATCGGGAAGTAGATGTGTATTCTAAAATTGCTTTCGGTTTACTTTGAAGACGCAATTTTATACTTGCATTCAGAGCGCCGTAAGATAAAGTATCCCATTTAGAGATAAGAAACGCTTTGACAGCAAATACGTGAAAAATCATCTTACTTTAACACGCTATCACAACAAAATATATCCATCCTATTAGTCTAGTTTGAAATTCTGCGTCACGAAATGCCTGGTAGATTGATCACTATAAAATCTCTAGCTATTTAAGTAAATTGAAATGCAAATGCAGTGCATATAAAACATTTTTATCGTATCATACTTTTTTTTAAGCGAAGCCTTAAAAAATGTGTTTGTGAAATCCGTTTATATTATATTCTGCTTTTCTTTCCAGAATCTAATAAAATTATTTAAAAACTGTTAAAATATTTATTATATTATGTATTTATATATTAAATAATTTATTTTATGTTATAAGTGATATACTAAAATGAAATGTGAGAAATATCTTTTAATTTTACAGATTTCGTTTACTCTAAGAGGAACTTTTTCAAAAACAAAAATGATAAAAGGAAATTTTCTCTGAAATAGCTTCCAACTGAAAATAGTAAACGGAAAAACAAAAATCACGCGAACAAAAGCACAGTGAAAATAAATTGGAAAATTAAAATGAATAAAAGTTTTGTGAACGTGAAAAATATTGCAAATTACTGTTTTAAAATCCTTTGAAGCATTTATTTTCAATTTGAAGTTATTTTAGCGAAAATTTGCATTTATCATTTTTGTTTTTGAAAACGTTGCCGTTGGAGCAAACGAAACATGTAAAAATAAAAGGTACTTTTTCCATTTAATTTTAATATATCACTTATAGAATAACATAATTAATGTGATATTTTGAAGTGTTGATTCATATTATATATTTATATTTTTATACTGTATTTTTATATTACGTATTGCTATATTAAATGTGAACTTTACGTAGTAAACTTAAATGCAGAACTAAATAGAATTTGCTATCCAACTTGTACTTAATAAATGTAAAGATAACGTAATTAAAAAAAAAATAAAATAAAATAAATAAATAAAAAATAAATTAACACATAAATAAAACAAAACTCAACATTTCGGTATAATTTTTAAAATCATTTTGAGGAGTAAAGATGTCTAAAAATAGAAGTTGGCTCTTAAGGTTGTATTCCAATAAAAACGCTTTTCCACCTTCAACAGCTCGAATTTTTCTGATACAATGTTTTTCCGAGATCTTTTCGTGATATTATCACATTTCTCACAAAAAAAGTACATGTAGTTACATTTTCAATGCATTTATACATATATATATATACATATAAGACGTCAGTGTCATCAAAGAAGAACATCTGGTGAAATATGACGGAAGGACGGATTATCTCACAATACCGCTGGCCAATTTAATTTTTTTATATTCTCCGTTAAAAACCATTGACTCATATCCTTGTCGTGGCTGGTATATAAATGCAAATGGAGGAGTTTAATTGGAGGTTTCTCCAATTATGAAACATATACGAAATTAAGGTGAATCAAAACCTTTAATATTGTCCACTTTCACTAGATATTCCACGCATACTTTAGTCTCCATAATTTTATAATAAATATAAAATGTTCTTAATTCAATCATGTCCGTTAAAGAAAATGCACTAAAACAAATAAGCCATTTTTTCTAATGCATTATCACCGCAAAAATAATAAGGAAACACAAAGAATACATCAAATGCTGAAAATACATCGCTCGAAATGCATTGCACTCCACAAACGTTCGAAATTATTCTGATAAGAACCGTGAGTCTTAACAATGGAAAGGTCAGTAGGAATCTGCTTGCTCCGAAAAACCTAAATGACTCTCTCAAAAATTCTCAGCTAAACTTGCCCCACCCCTTTTGACTTAAGCCTTTTAAAAATCCACGAAAATTGTTTGGAAATTAAAGGTAATTTACTTCGTGTTCTACTATTGGTTGATGGGTGGGACTAGATACACGAACACTTTAACAACTGGCGTAAACCGTAAGAGTAATACGCCCCACTAAATGTGGATGAATTTACGCTAGCAGACTATTCTTAAATAAATAAAACAAAATTAAAGTTTCGATTAATGTATTTTAATTCTAAAAAGGAAAATGGATTTGTGTAATGAATTTAAGATTTCGCAATAAGATATTGACATTCAAGTAATACATTCTAGCTCTTTTTAAGAAAATAATTAATAGATTATGCTAAGTTAAAGAAAATAACAATAAAAGTAACTTTAGCCATTAAAAAATTTTAATACATTACGGAAACTGAGAATAAAAGTATGCTCTTATAAAACTTTAGAACAAACTCAAAGCGGGAAAATGGCGAATTTTTTTTATTTATTATACACACACACACGCACACACACACACACACACACACACACATATATATATATATATATATATATGTGTGACATTTTAAAGTTAGGAGCCAGACACATCATCGCCAGGATCCCCTTTCTTTGCACAGAGGTCATGGCCAGCGAGGGAAAAAATAAAAAATAAATAAATGTAGAATATCCAATAAATCACTCATTGGTGGCTGTAAGTTTATTTATTCAACTGTAGTCATTATAGAGGGAAAAACTCCTTTTTGCAAAAGATCTTTTACCGAAATGTCCAAAAAATATTCCATCATTTACTTCAACTAGACGTACTCATCGACGAAAGAACTCCAGAATCTCTCCCCTTCTCATCTCGAGACTTCCAACTTCTAAAACTAAAAAGGAAATTCTAGAACTTTCTGTAATCTCAAACCATCATCCTTTTATGTAAACAGAATTCTTGTCCAGATACGAGACTATTTTACACAGACGATAAATTTATTTAAAAAAAAAATATTATTTAACCAATTTATAATCGACTCATAATTTCTTAGGCAGACGATTTTTATAAATGATTAATTTTAAGAGAAAAAGAAAATAAATGAATTTATTAATGCACACATCAAAGGTTGACGGCGGAAAAATAAATAAATAGATAAAATAAAATAATGATATTTTTTGAAAGGTATGGTTTTGGAAAAAAATTTAATAAGATTTTCTTAAAAAGGGTTCATAAAAAACATAGAAGAAATCAGTTTTATTTGGAATATTAAGAAATAAAGTTTTAATTAAGAATATTTTTAATTTAGAGCCATCTTTTTAAATTTACGCATACTGGAATAATGTTTTTTAAGGCAAATTAAGAATTTATATCGTCTGCATACAGATTAACAGAAACAAGATTTTAATTTAATAATTTGAAGTAAGTACGGAACATTATTATAAGAAAATTAAGGTAGTATAAAGGTTAGTTTTGGCGAAAAAATTTTAAATTTGTAATATTATCCCCCTCCCCGAAAATTTGTATGAAATTGATAGTTAAATAAAACTACAAGTTCAGACAACAGAAATATAATAATTTATAAAAGTCAAATTTTGGAATAAAACTGTCAAACCCAGGAAGCCAAGAGATGGAAGAAAGGAAAATTAACGCAATATAAAAAATATTAGCGATTAAAATAAAATAGTTAAGAGGAAAATAATCTGAATTAGATTTAGGTAGGAGCATTTCCCTGAAAGAGATACAATACTGTTACAATATCACTTACTATTTGTAAGTGCATAGGAGATAATACATAAAATAACTGTAAATAATTTATAAATATAAATAAGCAAGAGATAAAAAATATAATAAAAACAATAACAATTCGTTCTCATGGAAGTTTAAATAATTACAATAACTTAATGCATAGGTTATTTTAAATAAAGTTCTTCAAATGAAAAAAGTCTTTCCATTGTGTATAAAAGTCTTTTCCAATGTTCACTGAATACAGTCTCTTTAATTAAAGATCTCCAAATCTAGTTTAATCTTTGTTTTTTATGTTATGTTGGATCCAAAATCTTTTAACAATCAATCAAATTTTTCTTTCAATAATATATCAATTTTTTTAATAATAAATAGCATCACTCTCAATATCAATAATAAATAATATAGAAAAATTTAAATAATAACAATAACAACAATAATAAGTGATAGTATAATAAGACTCTATATCCTAATATTTCTCAATAAGAGTATAATTAATACTAAACTTCATTATAGAAATCATAATGATAATAATAATAAAACAAGAATATAGTCAAAAGAAAATATCACAATTTGTTTATTATTGATAGGGAAAATATTGGTTGAGGATAAAAATAATTACATAGCAACTAAATAATTTTCTTATCTTCTAATAGCATAAGAAAGTATTTTTTGCTAGCCGAAAGTATAAATAAAAAAAATCATATTAATTCCAAAATCCAAATAAAATTAAATCTAACTATTTAGAAAATGGACTCTCATCCAGTATTTCCTTACAATAATTCCTCTCTGATACTCTTTTACAAAATTCTCAAATTTGGTTATAAGTTTTCAATGCCAAATGTAGAATAATGTTTTATCTACACATGGTTTATAAACTTCAATAATAAAATACAAATAGGAATAAAAGGTGTCATTCTTAATTGAGAAATGGAAATAAAAATAGTGTGCTTTTTTGAAAAACTTTTAATATCTGTAGTTTTCACAATCACTGAAAATCACATATTATGTTATAGGTTTGAGTAGAATCATCAGATTTTATAACTGTTATAACATAAATATCTGCTGAATAAGTAGAATAATACTAATGTCAATAAATGAGTAAATGTAGTTAGACTTAAATACACTTAAAATTAATTTATCAACATCAATTTGAAAGCCTTTACAATCAAAGTGCACACCTTATGCCTGCATAAAGAGCCCAATTTAATCCCAAAAACAAGTAATATTCTTGTTGCGCACCAAGAACATACCTGCTAATTTTGAAAATTATGGTGATAAAATATTTAAAGAATAAGAATTAAAAGTTAATCTACTGTCTAAGAGATTCTGGAGTTCTTTCGTCGATGAGTACGGCTGGTTGAAGTAAATGATGGAATATTTTTTGGACATTTCGGTAAAAGATCGTTTGCAAAAAGGAGTTTTTCCCTCTATAATGACTACAGTTGAATAAATAAACTTACAGCCACCAATGAGTGATTTATTGGATATTCTACATTTATTTATTTTTTTATTTTTTCCCTCGCTGGCCATGACTTCTGTGCAAAGAACGGGGACCCTGGCGATGATGTTTCTGGCTCCTAACTTTAAAATGTCACAGTCTTTTCTAGAGCCGACAGGATGTTTTATGCCTGCGCTGCCTTTTTTGGTTTTTAAAGAAACTTGCTATGGAACGAAGTGATAATAAAAACTGTGGATCGCTGAATAATTTGCCCGTCATTATTGGATGTGTTCTTAAACAAAAACTGCCATAGTCTCATGATTTCTGGAGTGACAAAAACAGAGGAATTGTTCCTGTAAAGTGCTTTGGTCGATAAAAAGTAGTCCTCTTATGATGAAAAAGAAGAAAAAAATAATAATAATTACAAGACCATTTCTTTTTAATTGGTGTAAATAAAATATTTTTTCGAGATAGTTGAGACCCATAGGATTTCGGTGAAATTTTTTTTTCTTAGTGTTTTGATTATTATTATTTGTATACTTTTTATGTATTTATTTAAATTAATTATTCTCTGTTTGTCAGGTTTATTTATTTGATTATTTGTCTGTGAATTTTATTTACTTGCCTATTTAGGCGTATTATTATTATCATTATTATGTGTTGGAGATAGAAACATTTTTGTTCTTAAGGATTAAATTGAAGAGTATGGTATTCTTAGACAATTACTATTGCATATTAAAGATTATTATGATATTTTTATGCACGTTTAAAGATAAGTTCGTAATAATAATGAAGTATAAAAGAACTTAGAAGCTCAAGTTATTTTTTAAAAAAGTATATTTTCTATTTTATTGATATTTGTTTGTTATCAAGAACTATTCTCAGAATACAGTATTTTCATGATAATGTTCCTACAACTAAACATTTGAGCTGAAAATTAAGTTAACATTTATGTTTTTCCTTTTATTTGTTAGAATTTCTGGTTACAGTGAGCTTTGGTTCCCGGATTCTTATAATTTATTTAAATTCAGTAAGAAAGATGGAACTGTGCAAGGCTGTTGCTAGAATTTTGACTGATAAATATGATTAATTTTTTCAGTAAATTTTGTGATTTTAAGTAAGAAATTACCTATAATTAAAATTTTTGAATCTGTTTATGATTTATAAAATAATAGAATTAAAAAGTTGATCACAATTTAAGGTATTACTATGATATTTACAATTTCTGTTTTATTAGATAAAATTTCTGGTTAAAGTTAGCAGCTAAATATAGTTATAATTTTCACGATAATTTTGATTCAGATTTTTAAAATGGAGGGTAATGGTTTTGTGTGAGGCAGTTAAAATGTATACAACTCCAGTAGACAAAGCCCTCAAAATTGCGAAAGCGCGAACTCAGGAATTTCACCTTAAAAGTAAAAGGCTCTATGATCGAAATTTTGTCGAATGCCCATTTAAAATACAAGACTCTATAATTTATGAAGAATTTAAATACCCTAACACTCGAAAATTAGAACCTACTTTCTCTGGACCATACAAAATTATAAATAAACTTTCTGATGTAACTTATGAAATAGATAAATTTAATTATGAGACAGGACAGAATTCCGTTATTGTGCATGTTTCTAAATTAAGACCCTATTTTTCACCAGAAGATTTTAAACTGTTTCATGAGCAACCCAAAAAACAAACAAAACCTCAAATACAATCACAATCACTAGATCAAACTAAAGTCAAGACAGTAGATTAAATTTTAATTCTTATTCTTTAAATATTTTATCACCATAATTTTCAAAATTAGCAGGTATGTTCTTCGTGCGCAACAAGAATATTACTTGTTTTTGGGAGTTTTTGGGGATTAAATTGGGCTCCTTATGCAGGCATAAGGTGTGCACTTTGATTGTAAAGGCTTTCAAATTGATGTTGATAAATTAATTTTAATTGTATTTAAGTCTAACTATATTTACTCATTTATTGACATTAGTATTATTCTACTTATTCAGCAGATATATAAAAATATATATATAATCATTACTGTCAATCCGAGTTCAGTTAGGATGATGACTAACGGTGTAATAGAAAAAAGTGGCCGGAAGTACAATTGTATGCAGATGTGTACTGTTCGGTATAATTGTATGCAGATAGCTACCCCAATCGATACTATATCGCAGCATCAATTGTTTATGGCATGTTCATCAACAACAGTCAAAACATGGAGCGGTTATTAGTATTTGCCCTGGTAGAAGATGAAACTCTTCGAGGAGGACAGTTTCAAGCGAGAAAGTTTCTGCGCACGATATATTGCTCGCCACTTTAGTTTTTCGCATTCATCAGTGTGGGAGATTCTGCCCGAGGAACGTTTAAATTCTTTACTGTTTATTTTGCACATGCCCGAAAGTTTGATCCTGAAGTTTGCGCCTGATGGTGCAATGTTTTTTATACATTTTCGTGGTTTTGCGACAACATTTCTCCTTCGTGTCACGCCGTAAACTAGATGTACGTCTACATATTTATTTAACGTGTTGTAACTCATGTTACTGATGCAAATTCACCTTTTTATATGTCGACCGACTTAATTTATTAGAAATGTTTACGGATATCAAAAAGTCTGGATGCATAGTGCCCTCTATAACATCATGCATTCTTTTGCGCTTTATACTAATCCAATGCGAAATTTCCATCTTTTGCTATTTTCTATGAATTATCAATCCTGAAACACACTGTATATGATATGTGTCATTTTAGACTGAGTATATAATCAGTCAATAAAAGAAAGATTTTTCAATATTTAACTCAGAGATAAGAAATATCTATAGAACCTGTTATTTTAGATACATCTTATGAAAGGCGTAAAATTAATTTAAAAATGAAAATGATTTAAGAAAACCTGCGCGTGTTTATGCTAAAATGGTCCTGATTATATTACATACTATGCTACAGATCGTACGTGAATACCACCGAAAATTTTTCTAATAAATCTTTTGTTGTTCGAACTGTTGTACTGTTATAATTTAAGTGATGCATATTTAAAATGTATTTTATTTTACTATGTCAAAAATGATTAAAGAATAAATACATTGTTCAAAAATATATTAGAAACAACTCACTTACGAGCAAAATAATTAAGATTCGTTTCAGCATTTCTATATAACTATTCTATTTCAAATTACTGCATTTCTTTGTTTACATTTTCTTTAATTGACTTATCTGATAATTTTCTCAATGTTTTTCTAAAAACTGTATATAACTGTAACAAAATGAACTGTTCTATAACTGTAACAAAATGAAAACAAAAGTATAAAATCGACGTGACCGACAAAATATATCTGTAAAAATACTTTAAATAAAAAAATTTAAAACACTTCCTGAGAGTGATCTTTAATATATTTAAGTGAAATAAGGAATAAATCATGAAAATCACGTAAAAGTTAACTGAAAAAGAAAAATAAACTTTTGAAAGACAAGAACTTCTAATAAAAGAATTACTTTTCTAAAGAAACAAACTTTTAAAACATTTAAACGTAAGGATTTTCAATTGTGTAAAAAAAGATGACATTCTCAAAACTGAAATGACAACTTTTTGCATTTATATTACAAAGAAAGGAATAAGTCAATCACAAAGAATCAAATACAATTTGTTATTTTTTTCCACTTTTATTACATTTAATGTATGTAATTATAATGTTACATTACCGAAAAATAAAAAAAAATCGGAATAAAAATGTACGAAAAAGTTTATGAGTATCTACAAATAATTTAAAACGTTCACGCCGGAGCGTACCACCGGTGGCTCACAAAAAGTTCAAGAATCCATATTTACCCTCCACCAGTAAAATTTTACTGTAAAATTTGGTTGTTTAATTGGAGCATTTTCTCGATATAATAAGGCACAGAGTACGGAACAGAGAATCAACTTTCATACACTGTAATGGTAACTTGTTTAACATGGGATTACGCATAGACAGTAG
This sequence comes from Maratus speculifer, assembly GCA_964019185.1. Classification (NCBI taxonomy): domain Eukaryota; kingdom Metazoa; phylum Arthropoda; class Arachnida; order Araneae; family Salticidae; genus Maratus; species Maratus speculifer. The sequence goes on along the minus strand of OZ025290.1, from coordinate 427,547,393 downwards.
CGATACGAGCGGATCACTCTGAAACTACGATCATAACATAAGAGAGGTTGCTAATTCGGCGAAACATCGTTTTCTTGGCGGCAAATGATAAGGGAAAAAAGAAAAAAAAAATACAGCGACGGCTTGCTGCTTCTTGTTTTAAAATTTATGAAAGAACTATTTTAATATGAAATAACTTTGACGTATTCGTCTTGCAAACAATACATGTGTCTCTTCTTAACATAACGACCTAATAATTTAAACTTGAAAATTCAAGAACAATAACAGTAATAATTACGAATCAATATATGCGCGGAAATCTAAGATCAAATAGCATAAGCACGAGTGCAAAGATAATCAAATCAGCATTCAGCAAGAAGTGCCAAGCCAGAATATGGTTATAGTTAAACAGAAATCACGAGGATAAAAATCGCCAACGCGATGGTTTAGTTTTTAAGTGATCCACTGAGGCCGTTCTTTTCAAGCCGAGTTGAGACTCTGTCCGTACTCTGTGTAATAAGGTACAAATTTCTGTTTTTGAAAACTTGTGTCAAAACATAAAAAATTCCGTAAAAGGGTCATGTCGCGAACGGGTTAATAAAAATAATACACATAGACAATAACTGTTCTGCATGATATATGCATGAAATAATATTTTTGTCAATTTTTGCTATAAATGATTTCATTTTTTTTAATGATAGATACCTTTTTAGCCATTTCTTTTAATACAGTAGAACCCCGCTAATTCGGACCCCGATAATCCGGATCTCCGGATATTTCGGATCGGTTTGGTCATTTTTTTTCAAGATTGAGAATTTCCATAACTTAAACTTGTTTCATCGTCGTATTCTAAATAAAAAAACTTTTTCTGACATGTTTTCGGAATAATTAAGCAAAGTAAACATTATTACTGTCTGTAAATATTCAATAAGTTTAACATAAAGGTGATTTTCTGTTAGCATGTTATATTTTATTTAATTTTTTTTCTAATTCTCCGGATAATCCGGATTTTAGATAATCCGAATTGGGTCCGGTCCCAATTAATCTGAATTATCGGGGTTTTACTGTACTATCTTAACATAATACTTTAAACTTTTAAAAGAAATATTTCTCTTAAAACCGACTAATATATTTTACTTTTTCGAGATGAGTAATTTGATATTTATTTCTTAATACGTTTTATTTACATCAAAAATGATTTTATATATACCGAGTGCTTGCCGTATAACATAAGAATAACTATTTCAGGGTATTGAAAAATCTTCATTTTTCCTGTCCCCTCTCTCTTCCTCATTGGTTGTTTACTCGCAGAGAGGGCGATCTTTAAATTCATCGGTCGTTCTGAAGTTGATAGTCCGGATGATAATGTTAAGTCTATCGGGCGTTCTTTTCAAATATCTCGCTCAAATTTTAATATTTTTGCATGATTATTTTTGCAAAGGATAGCTGAAGACGATCTACAGCCGGGCGAGTTTTACTTTTTTGATTTTGGTTATATGTTTTTTTATATTATGATAGTTTCAATTTCAGAAACTTTTCTAACCGCTTTGATTTATTTTATTTATTTTATTTTTTTATTTTTTTTAATATGAAACCAAAATTTAAACGTAAAAACTAACCCGGTTGTATCGTCCTCAGTTATCCTATGTAAAAAAAATCCATGTATAAAATATTAAAAATTGGTCTAGATATTCGAAAAGAACACCACATAGACTTAACATTATCATCCGGGTGTTCTTCAGTCAGTAGTGTGGGTTCTTAAAAAAGTTAGTTTTGGCTTCTGTATAGATTAAAACTAGTTGGATGTGTCGATCCCAAAACTTTCTTCTATCTCATAAGTACATTTTAATATTTAAAAAAAAAACGTGGTGGCCCCAAAGTTACCCACTATCGAATTTCCTCGAACATTTGATCTAGCCTAATGAGATTCTGGTATCCGAAAATCCTAAAACGCAAAATTTAATTAATATTCTGAGAAAATGAGCTTAGTAGTGCGTCATGTTGGGTAATTTTATACTAAAACCTAATTAGCATCTATTTATGTCAAGACCTAACAGAATCTGAAATTTGATGGAATTTCGTCCATTAGTTCTTGAGATATAGTTATAACAAAAAATTTGCCAAATGTAGCACAACAACACCATATCTTGGACAATTTATGCCAAAACGTAAAAAAAGCGTCTAATTATGTTATGGTGTAAAAGAATCTGAAGTTTGATGAAATTCTGTGCATTAGTTCTTGAGATGTAGCTAGTTTAAAAAAAAGTGTAAAATATAGCACAGCAGCACCATCAGTTGAAGGATTTATAACAAAACGTAATCATCGTGTAATTATGTTTTATGCCATTTTGTTACAAAATCGGAAGTTTGATGAAATTCTGTGCGTTGGTTGTTGAGATATAGCTATCGGAAAAATCGTGCAAAATGCAGCATAGCTGCACCACCGGTTGCAAGGTTAATACCAAAATGTAATCAGCGTATAATTATGTTATATATTCTAGTGTAACAGAATCTAAAATTTGATGAAGTTCTCTGCATTAGTTCTTGAGATATAGCTATCGCAAAAATCGTGAAAATATAGCATAGCAGCGCCACCTATAGGGCAGGTCACACCAAAACCTTATCAGCGGCTGTGTATCTCAAAGTATCATGGAATCTGAAATTTGGTGAAATTCTGTGCATTAGTTCTTGAGGTATAGCTATCATGAAAATCATGAAAAACGTGGCATAGCAGCGCCACCTGCTGGCCAATTTACACCAAAATTTAATCAGCGTATATGTATATCAAGGGGGTCACAGAATCTGAAGTTTGGTGAAATTCTGTGCATTAGTTCTTGAGATATAGCAATCTTGAAAATCATGAAAAACGTAGTATAGCAGCCCCACCTGCAGGCCAGTTTTCCCCAAAAACCAATAGGCACTAATTCATGTCAAGGTCTAACTGAATATAAAATTTTATTAAATTTCGAGCATTAGTTCTGGAGATAGAGCGCCCACAAATTTTTTGGCACATACAGATAGACCCACAGACAGACAGACGGACAGACTCACAGACAGACATTTTCTAAAAATAGTCAAAACGTGTTCAGGACTTTCTAAAACGTATAAATCTGTCGAAAACCGGAAGTCGAAAATTTTCATGAATCCAATATTTTCTTCTTTTAAAGATAGAAGAAAGTAAAAAGCATACCATTCATAAACGAGGAATTTAGAAACACTGTTTAGAAGAGAAAATGAAAAAAAAGTCATATGGAATTTTTTATTTTACCATAAATTTACAAGTTACCATTTATCTCATTCTTTTATTTAACTTGCAACTTGCATTGACGATTTTAATTTCTCTTGCGAATTTCGAGTGACATTTTCATGCATATAAATCCTTCATTGTAGTAAAATATCATGTAGCAAAAAATAAAGTATAGGTGTTTCTGAAACTAAAATAAAAACTTAAAAATAATAGGAAATCACAAACAGCAGTAAAAAAAGGTCTAAAACCATACACAAGAGAAGGATATTTACGTATGGTTGAAAAACATATTTACATAAATAATACACCATAAAAATTTAACATACTTTACAGAAATTTTATTTAAGCTGTATTTTGTTGAAATACATGGTTAGAAAGATAGGTTTCCCATTATAGAGAGCTCTAGAATCTGTTTCATTAGTCCAAATGAGGTCAAATTTTAACTTCATATAATTCAGAATATTGCACTTGATATAATTAAACAAAAAAAAAAAAATCATGAAAATTCACCAACCAATAGCGCTGTACACTGTAAGACAAATCTGTAACTCTACAGAAGTAACGTCGTCAATGACGTCACTGTGAGTCACTTTGGTCACATCACATCTGTGATCAAAATACCACCACTCAGTGACATCACATTGTGACTGAGATGTGACTTTTTTTTTTAAATCTTTAGAAAATTAAAAAAATTCATTAAAACATGTTATTTACTTTAAAAAACATTTTCTGGCAATTTAAATATCGTCACTTTTGTCACAGTTCCGTCACCATGCTAATGTCAAAGTAGTCACAAATGACATATTTTTCACAAAATTTGTCACATTTTGACCACTTTGTGAAGTGGTCACAAACGAGCTCTAAAACGGTCATAACGACTTCACATTTTAGTCATTGTGACTTGACGTTGACGTCACGTGACGTCACATCGACGATCGAAGGTCACAAAGTCACAATGTGACTTCACAATGACGTTGCAATGACGTCACATTCCTTACGGGTAGTTACAGAGAAGACGGATTCTGAATGAGTATAAGTTATTTCCCTGCACACGAAGACTACGTTGAAAGAAAAAAGAGCAACTAGTACAATTATTGCATTTAAACTTTCAGCAAAAGTAATCCTGTAAAAAAAAAAAAAAAAAAAAAAAGAACTGTAAAGTTTTGAAAATAATTCTAGGAAATTAGGATTTCTACACTGCAAAAAAAAAAAAAAAAAAAAAAAAAAAAATCTCTGAATTTACAAAAAGTTTTCTAGAAATCTGGGATCCCTAGAACTTTTTTATGTAACGGCAAGAGAAAAAAATTCATGTAACAGATACGGATTTGCTCAGAAAAAAAAAATGTAAAGTTACTGAGAACTTATTAGGAAAATGGGATTCCAAGAATGTTTTATGTAATTTCAACCCACGTTACAAATAAAGTTTTATTAAGATAACTGTAATTTTAGAAAGCTCTTTTGTAGAGTTACAGATTTCTGTAACTTCACAAAAATTAGTTTTGTAGATTATTTTTGTCCTTTTTTTCTTGTACAGTGTACAGATAAAATTTCAGTAATCCTACAGATTTCGGAAACTGTACATCTGTAGGATTACAGATTTTGTTTTACAGCGTAGAAGTTTTTAAGTAACGGCAACAGCAAAAATTTATGAAACAGATACAGATTTGGATTAGAAATCGAAAAATGTGTAGGGTTACTAAGATTTTTTTACGAATTTGGGATTCCTAATTTTCTTTATGTAACTGCAGCCCAGGTTAGAGATAAAATTTTATTAAGATAACTGTAATTTTAATATATTCGTTTGTAAAATTACAGATTTTTGTAACTGTAAAAAATTAGCTTTGTAGATTTACATTTGTTGATAACGTATGAGATAAAATGTTCGAATGCTTAAAGATTTCAACAACTTTACATCTGTAGGATTACAGTTTTTTTTACAGCGTATGAAACAGGTAGGAAGAGTTTGAATGTCTCCACTTGCCGAAGGAAAATGATAATGAAATTTGGCATAGCAAGATATATATAGAGAAAGAAAGGAAATCTAGTGTTCATTTAAAGCGGTTGTTCCATTTTTATTAAGCGGTTTTGCTGTTTTTTAGTAATTATTATTTACAATGCAATTTTTAGGTACTACTTGGTTATGGTTATCCAGATGACCAATTTCACCAAATTGTACAAATCGCCAAACTTATAGCCAAATTATGCATATTGACGTAATTTTGTATTTTAAATAACGATAAAAATAAATAATTCGTAGAATATTAATAAAATAACAAATAAAAAATTATTTAATGACATTTTAAACAGGCTTATCGTATTTAATGTTATTGGATGTGACATTCACGATTATCCATTAGTGGCTATTAATCTTATAGTTTGACTATAGATATTTGGTCGACAGGATAACCAAGTAGTACCTTTTTTGTGCAAATTACATAACGGGCGTTTTTGTATTTATTTTGTAATTTATTTTTAATAAATATGAAGGCTACCACTTGATTTAAAGTCTTAAAATGTTATCTTATTTACAGCAATATAAAAACATTCTAGAGTCTTCTCAAGTGGGAACCTCATTTCTTGCTAAACTTGAATTTTAATAAATTTTAAATTTTATAAATAGACTAGCCGCCTTAACGAACAGTTTGGTCTAACTTAAAAGCATACTAACTAGGGAAGTGAACGAAGTGTGAGTCACTGATTTTGACAAAAGTGGTATCATTGGAAAGATCTCATCCAGAGCAGCAAAAAACTCAATTGAACTATCCGTCGCAAATGAGTGGTTATCGAGATATCCGACAATATATGTGACGCAATTAGCGCATACTTAATGGGGCACCGTAAAAAATTTTAGTCTTGATTTTAACTAAAGTGGTATCGTTGAAAAGATATCATCGTGAGGATTAAAAAGCTCAATGTAATCACCCTTCGGGAATGAATTGTTTTTGTGATATCCGACAATATGTGTCACATTTTTAATACACACTTCTAGGAAACTGCATTAACTAGGAAAGCAAAAAGTATAAGTCACAAATTTTGACAAAAGTAATATCGTTGGAATGATCTCATCGAGAGCAGTAAAAAACTCAATGGAACTACACGTCGCAAATAAGCCGTTATCGAGATATCCGTCAATTTATGTCACTTAACTAATGTACACTTAATGGGGGGCCGCAAAAAAAATGTTTTCTCGATTATAATGAAAATGGTGTCTTTGCAGAGATATCATTGTGAGAAGTAAAAAACTCAAAGGAACAAACCATCTGAAATGAGCGATTTTCGTGATATCCGACAATTTCTGTCACTTAATGCAGTTTCCTGGAAATGTGTATTGAAAATGTGACACAAATTGTCGGATATCTCGAAAACAATTCATTTCCGACGGGTGATTCTATAGAGTTTTTTAATCCTCATGATGATATCTTTTCAACGATACCACTTTAGTTAAAATCGAGACTAAAATTTTTTACGGTGCCCCATTAAGTATGAGCTAGTTGCGTCACATATATTGTCGGATATCTCGATAACGACTCATTTGCGACGGGTAGTTCCATTGAGTTTTTTGTGCTCTCGATGAGATCTTTCCAACGATATCACTTTTGTCAAAATCGGTGACCCACACTTCGTGCACTTCCCTAGTAAGAATTAAATAATACTGCTTTTATTCATAATTTATATTAATTGTTCTTTTTTTTTCGAATTAGAAGATTCAGCTAACGAATTAGGCGCAGGTTTCATATACTCACTACATTGGTGCAATTGTAGCAAAAAGGCAAATATATGCCTCACATGATAATCCGACAATAGTTGTTTATTCTTTAATAAACTGTTTATTTACTTATATTTTCTTTTTTAAGATGATGTAAATTGTATTGTTGCATAAATATTAATTAAACTTTTTTTATTTATTATTATTCCCTTGTTTAAATAATAGAAAATTGTTAAATAAATATATATGTAAATGGTATTGAAAACAAAATTTTCGCCAAATTGCCATCAGAAAAAAAAACCTTTCACTCATTTCATTTATAATAACTTAACTTTAATTTGAAACCGAAATGTTTAAAATTCATGATTTTTATTTATTTTCAAAGCCAATAGAATAAAAAACAAAACGAAAATAACTATATTTTGAAGCTCCATAACTGCAACGAAACAACGAAATGTAAATAAACCCAATTTACCACAGGTAGATGCGTTTCATTTGGGCGTTTCTATTAAACAATTAACAAATTTATGATTAACAAATTAAATTATTAATTAACAAATTAAATTAATTATTTAATTTTGTGCCACATACATTAGCTTAATATATATATAGACTATCATAATCCATTACCATCTGAATAATTCAACTAGAATACTAAACTGTATTTAATTATGTGATATATATTTTTAAAAAAAACTGCTCTTATCTTTAACCAGTACTGGCATAAAATTCCATATTCAGATTATTCTGAATATCCCAGTATTTAATTTTCATGATTTGAAATTCGTATTCAATTAATTCGACACCACCTGGAATTTCCTGATCAGTTATTTTCAAACAATTCCCATCCAAAATCGTATTCGCTAATGTAGTAATCAAATTGATTGTTGATAGTTGATTAAAATTGAAGCATTTGAAAATGGACGATTTCTAAAACAATGTACTGAGTGCATTTCTAATGGATTATAGACAGAATACGTTTCATTCAAATCCATCGAATATTCTATAATTAAGCTTTTCATTATTAATAGTTTTCAGAATCGATTAATTATACTCAACATGATATAGTATTTAGTTCGTATTACGTAGTTATATGTTTTTATTTTTAGATGTAGAGTAATATATATATATATATTTGTGTATGTGTGTAATATAAGTATTTTACCTTTCAATATTCGTTTACATTACAGTCTCAGTTTACCGGATATTAATTATTTTCACATTTCTTAATAACGATTATTAGTTATTGCTATTTATTTTTTAATTTTTAAAAGCGTATATTAATAATAATTGAATTGAAATCTTAATCTAAAACTTTTAATCCATTCATCAGTATTTATCAACTACAAAATCTATAATATTTTGAGTGAAACTACTTTTATTTTCGAATGTTTTTAAAAGCCCTTTTTACAATTTTCATTTCAAATTTTATTCCATGAATCAACTTCCAGTGAAGTATTCCGACGTCGGACGAAGTGTATCGAAATACTTTCGTTAGCAGCTATAGAACTCATTCTCTACACTGTAAAAAATCTGCAAAGTTACTGAAAGTTTTCTAAGAAACTGGGATTTCTATAACATTTTATGTAACGATAACAGCAAATATTCATGTAGCAGATGCAGATTTGCTCTGTAAATTAAAAGAATATGTAAGGTTACTAAGATTTATTTTTGAAAACTGGGATTTCTAGAATTTTTTATGTAACTGCAAACCATGTTACAGATAAAACTTTTGTAAGATAACTGCGGTTTTATGAGATTCATAAAGTTATAAATTTCTTTGGTATTACAAACATTAGTTTTGTAGATTTACATCTTTTCTTGTGCAGTGTACAGATAAATGTTATTAAACATATATATTTCGTCATCTTTAGATCTGCAGGATTACAGAATTCTTATAGTGTATGCGCGCCTCTCTCGCTCTCGATTGGTTCAGTAACCGAGCACATTTCACTATAGGGTAATTTCCTGAATTTGATTGGTTCGTTCTGAAGTTTACATTGTAATCTTTTTCCTACACAATGATAACAAAACCAGCGGGCATGAGTATAGAAGACAGTTTTCTCTGTTTGTTTGATTGTTTTTAAAACTTTGTTACCAGGTGTCTTATTGGCAAATAGAACGTTCAAATTGTTTGACATAAGATCTTTTTAGCAAGAAATAGTGATCTGTGTGTTAGCCTGAGGGCTCTATGGAAACTACCGTACAATAGAAGTTGTTTATATTTTTATATGTGGCTGAATAGTTCTTTTAAAATGACTTTCGGAACATAATGGTAAAACTAACAGAATTCTCAATCTTTTATCTTACTACACGTATACTTAAGAATTCGACTGGATTAAGGATTAAGTGGATTAAGGGTGTGGAATGGACTTAGTCAATCTCAAATATTCTTCCATCACAGGAATTCCTAAAAAAATATGTAGTCATCGAGTATAGAAAATCTTCTCTGTATCTAATTTAGTCAAATGGGTTGACTTAATCTTTCTACAAAAAAAAATAAAACTGACCACGATTTAAATTTTTAACTATATTCTAAACTGACCATACAATTTGCTAATTCACTTCACCAATACAATCACTTCTTCAACACAATCACTTCATCAACACAATTCATACTGCAACTTTATATAACTCTTCGGAATTTTTTTTAACTCCCAACATTCTACTCTACTCTGCAAATGAATCAAAATTTCTAAAAAGAGCTCAAATATATCAAAACAATTTGCAAGACTCTCTTTTCTAAATTCCCTTTTTCTGTGGTTTTTAAATTTGCAGATCGACTTGTGAAATGAAAATAATTAAAAGGACACAAATACACATTTGTTTCAGGTTAAGATACCTTCGATAAAATATATATTAATATTAACCAAAGTGTATCCTTTCTTGGCATATCGGAAAAATAAATTTATCTCCAGGTGAATTTCTGTCTGTATTACTGTCAAAATGTTACTGAGATCTACTAGTGTTAAGATTTTTATATTAAAGGTAATAGATCATTCATTATTCGAGGTTTTTAGAGAAAATTCTTATTGCCCTGAAAGTATTCATAGAAACCTTTAACCTTTTGTCTACCAAATTATTTATCAAGAAATTTATCTACCTCAATAATTACCTTCTTTGATATCTGCAAGTATACTGGAATTTCTAGATAATACTAATGTGGAATTTAGACATATTTTTTTCATTAAAACTGAATAAATATATCGGTAGTTATAATTCTTTTGTAAAATATTAAAAATAATAATCAGATTAATTAACCAAAATTACTCTTTTGAAAATATCACAATTCTTAAACTAGTCGTTGTGGGCCACCGTAATACTTACCCATCATAATATAAAATATGAAAATAAAATGCGTGTAAACTATGTATGGCAGTTCCAAAATGAAATTTAAACGCATAAATAAATAATTTAAACATACATAATAATGCTCCATTAATGAATTGCTGATGAGCCAATTTCGACAAATTATATAAAACGCCAAAATACTCGAGTAGTACCGGATTGCGTAAAAGAAACATCCTTATAACTCAAAAAATAATAATCATATTAACTCACAGTTTACTGCGTTGGATTAAGCGTCTCATTTCCAATTAAAATATATCTGTGAATTGAAATTTTAATGAAATACAGGGTCATGAAAAATCGAAGAATATGGAAAACAGGATTACACATATCTCGGCAACTAATAATCCGAGCGACTTTGTTTTTTCTGCAAAAGTTGTGTTATTTTTTTGCCTTTTACATCCATTCCTTCAAATAAAAAATTTCGAAAATTTTTATATATCTTTCATCAGAACGAATTTTTCGAGAGTCCGAAAAAAATAGTTCCGGATAATCGAGATTACTGATATTAAATAGGCTTCGTCCCATTCTTACATACTAAGTACATACGAAATCTCAAGTCTCTATCTCAATTTGTTCGGGAGATAGAGCGGTTACAGACAGACAGACGCACAGACAGACACACAGACACACAGACAGACACACAGACGGACGGACGGCAAATTTTTTTTCTAAAATTACGTTTTTCGGAATCTACAGTATCTAAAACGTGTAAATCCGTCAAATTTTTCTTTCAATTTTCAAAACGATTCCAAGACTTACCCTATACTACGTATGATGGGTAAGTAAAAGCAATGAGTTTAAATGCATCATAATCCTTTCTATAAATGGAAACGCTTTTGCAGTTCAATATGTTTCATAAAATTTTATTTAAAGAAAGAAAAGAAATACCTACAAAATGAATTATAAAACTACTGCATTTTGAAAATGTTTACCTTCGACTGTTTTTCTATTCTATCTAAATTCGATCGAGAAGAGTGTTTTGTGTGGAAAGAATAAAACACTTTTATTAATAGGCAGAATAAATAAGTTTTATATAAAGTTTTCTTCAATGGTACATTAAAGTACCGTCGGTGCATAAAGGGTTAATAAGCACCTGCCAGACTTGTAATTGCAAAAATTCTCAAGGCAGATTATAGTTCTAATTTCGCTTAACAGGAATTTCTAAAAGAATTGGGCATCGAACGTTGGAAATCTTCTGTGTATCTAACTTAGTCAAATGTGTTGAATGAATCTTTCTACAAAACAATGAAACATATCGTAGCTTGAATTTCTAAAAATATTCTAAACCGGCCTGACAATTTGTTAAATTTTAAAAATCACTTCTATAAATCAATGCAACTCAATTTACCCCTATCGAAAATTCTTTTTAAATAATCTCATAACATTCCTCTTAACCAGCAAATGAACCAAAGTTTCTAAAAGAGTTTCAATTCTATCTAATTAATATTAGAAAAATGTTAAATGGAATGATTCATAAACCTCTATAATTGAAGAACAGAATTTTGTTGTTTACAAGAAACACACAAGAGAGGAATCAAATCAAAATTGAAATTGTGTGATAAGGTTTGTATGGAAAATTTTAATCACTCTAGTTCACTTGCAGAATGTACGAAAATGTGTTTATTGGAAGAGAAAATCTTTCTCTCTCTTTCTCTCTCTCTCCCCTTCTCTCTCTCTCTCTCTCTCTCTCTCTCTCTATATATATATATATATATATTACGCTAACGTATGTGACATAAAATCAGGATTTTTTGTTCATTGTTTAATGGCAACATCTAAATAAAACACATCTTGTCGGTTACTGTGCAAAAGTCCTTTGGTAAGATTTGGGCTGTGGTAAATTGGATTTATTTATGTTTTGTTCCTTCGCTGCAATTATGGGCCTTAAGAATATCATAATTTTTATTTTTTCCTGTTCTTTTTACTTAAAAAAATAAATAAAATTCATGAATTTTAACCCTTTCACTTTCAAACTAAAGTTATGTATTATAAATGAAATGAGTAAAAGGATTATATTAGTATATTTTAACTATCTAATGAAATACGAAAAATGCTATGGGTACAATATTTGGCGGTTTATTATCTGCGCCAGGCTGGCATAAAAATACTGAATTCTTCATTTATCAACACAGATGCCATATATGCACCACATTGGCGCATTATTTTTCTGACTCAAAATCAGTTACATATATATTTTACATACGTATCTATTTAATAAAGGCCAAACGTATCTGTGCGTAACGCATACGTCATATTTTGAATGGCAATACTTTCCGATGAAATTTCGGTTTTACGATTTTCGCTATTGAAAATTTTTTAACTTCTAGACATAGCAGGTTTTCAACCTTTATACCATCTTATACAGAAAAAATGCACTTTTAAATGCAGTTTGTTAGAAAACTGTATCTCAATTTGTTTTTGAGATATTAATTTTTTTGTAGTTCTTAGTTCAATTTATCTAATGGTGGCAACTTGAGTATTTCATTTTTTGTGGGAAATAAAGAAAAAATAGCCATAGAGTAAAAAAAGAATAGAAATGCAGTTTGGTAGCTTAAGGTGACGCCAAAAATGTAACCCTAACATTCGCGGCATTGTATCAAACACAATCGTGTGCTTTCGCAAAAAAGGAAAACTTTTAGCAATACAGTTTTAATTCATAATACAATGAAATGCTATTTTAGAATGCTAAAATAACTTCTGAAAGATCTTTTGCATTTAGAGAAAAAATGATTTTGAAGAATTCGGCCTCTGTTCCACGTAATTGTTTTGTTTGGGCCGAATAAGAGATTTAAATTGGAAGAATAACGCCCATCAAATCGTTTTAATCGCATACTGCACCTCCATCTATCTCTTTTCTCCTTGGAAAATAACAGATCATTGTATAATTTGTTGCCATTTTTTCCCAGCAACTGAAAAAAATAGTAATAATTAAAAACCTGTTATGTAAAATATCGTCGGCTATAAAACCCCGTGAATGTTGTTGGTTTTATTTCGTTTTTATCTATCAATTTAATGGACTTTTAGTTCGTTGCAAACATACTTTACAAAAGATACATCAATTAACTTTTACAAAAATGTATTTTAAAGAATACGTGTGTGTCATATTTTCTTAGTTGGTTTTTAAAACTGAAAGAATTCAATTTTATTCTTTGGGTAATAACTTAGACTAATAATTTCTATCTTGCGTCTAATACGGAAGTACCGATAATTTTCAAAGCTTTTTATGATTACATAATTATTATGTTTCATATAAAATTGCTGTTTGGAATTAGTTGGCAGCTTAAAAAGCATATTACGTAAGAAAAATGTATTAAACTTTTCAATTTTAAAAAGTTTTCACCTTTATTCTGTGACCCGGAAACCCCGGGTTCCGTGTACTAGTTATTTTAAAATGGAAATAATAATTTTAAAAAAAGTTTAGTTAATAATTATAGAATAAAACAATTTATATCATTAAAAAAAGAAAATTGTAACTAATAAATAAATAACAATAAATAACTTAATAAATAAATAACAATAGCCGGGTTACCATATAATGAACATATAATTGCCATTTGGCTGCCAGTCGCAGAATCTTCTACTTTGGCAAAAAATTGAGCAATTAAAATAAATTATAAATAAAAGCAATATAATTTAATGCTTAGTATACATTCAAAGGAGACCAAACTGGACGCCATGTGCACCTAGTTGGAATTTAAAATCATTATAATCAAATTAAAAATATCCCTTCAACCCGAGTCTACTGTAATAAGAGAACAGTTTCTTTATTTTTGGCACCGATGAAGGTATGGTGAAAGGCAATGAAAGTTACATGCAATTTCCATTACAAATGTTCAAGTTCAAAGATTACTTTTATTTTATGAGTTTATTAAATATTTTATAGGTGTTTAATAACACTGGGTTTCAAAATGATATGAACATCCTGTTTTTTCAAGCATAAAAACAATAAATGTTAAAAAAGAAACTGAAGTCTATCTAATGTTAGAAATAGAACAAATCGTTTTACTTTATAACACAATTAAATTAAAACAATAATTTATGCATTAAAAAAACTGAATTTTTCCTTTTTGAGGTTGTTCATAATGATATGAACATCGGCCAAAAATATAGATTAAGAGTCAGTGTATGCACCAGATCTTTTAATTGATATAAAAACGTGATCAATCATGGAGTGGACCAAGATTTATTTTTTCTTAATTTTGATTTATTTCATTGCAGTAGAAGATGATAGTAGCTTTTAATCCTGAAATTTTGGCATATTGTTTTCAATTTACATAAATGGATCCAAACAGTAGGCTCCATGCATTTTCCATAGGACTTAATTCAGGTTTGGTTTATTTTTGTCGTCCGATTATCTACACTAGGGATATAGGACCAGGGGGGAGTGTCCTTCGTGGGGGTCTTTTTAACCCGGGAGCACTCGCATCGGGCCTCTCAGGCCCGGCCATTACAAAACTGTACCATAGCGAAGTCACCCCTTCAACGAAAATGGACGGGCTTCACAGTAGCTGCATTGAACGTCACCTACATACTGAACGCAGGCATTTCAGAAATGTGGGACTTCCCTTTTTCTCCGAAAATACCGGTTCGGTCCTATGAGGCCCGGAGCGAGCGCTCGTGCTATTCATTTGAGATTGTGAAAGTGAAGGAGTAGGTTGTAAAATGCATCGGTATTTATCTTATGACGATGAAATGAAGAGATTGCAGACCTTATTCAACTGATGAGGAATCTATTAATGAGGAAGATGACGAAACAGTAGATGCAGAGCAATATAGTGATCACCAGTCAAGTTCAGAAGATGATTTAGATTCATCTAGTGATTCGGATATTATTGAATCTGTTGATTACTATATTAGTAAAGATAAAATAACCAATTGGAATAAAAAAGAACCAAGACGAAATGTCAGAACACCTGCTCACAATATTTTATCAAAATTGCCCGGAAATATTGGAGATGCAAGAAACGTATCCTGCCCTATGGATTCTTGGCAATTGCTTATTGATGAAACAATAATAACGAGTATTGTGGAATGCACAAACATTTATATCAGATCAATTACTGCAAATTTCCAGAGAGAAAGAGATGCTCGTGAGACAAATATCGCAGAAATAAGAGCATTTATTGGCCTTCTATATTTAGGGGGTATTCACAAATCCTCCCATGTAAATGTTCGTGATATTTGGAATACCGATGGCACAGGGCTGGAAATTTTTCATCGAACTATGTCATATAATCGCTTTTTATTCCTTATGCGATGCATAAGATTTGATGACATAACTACTCGACCTTCTAGAAGATAACTGGATAAATTGGCTCCCATAAGATTTATTTTTGAAAAATTTGTTACAAATTGTCAACGTGTATATAGTCTCGGAGAATCTGTGACCATAGATGAAAAGTTGGAACCTTTTAGAGGAAAATGTTCCTTTCGTCAGTATATTCCAAGTAAACCTGCAAAATACGGAATAAAAACATTCGCTTTAGTCGACTCCAGAACATTTTTTACTTGGAATCTTGAAATTTATGCAGGGGCTCAACCAGAAGGTCCGTATAAAGTAGAAAATACTCCCGATAAAATTGTCAAGAGGTTAGTGGAACCAATTTACACCTCCGGACGTAATCTGACAGTTGAAAATTGGTATACCAGTTATGCATTAGCAAAAGATCTCCTTCAAAAGAAAATTACCTTGTTGGAACTGTCAGGAAAAATAAAAGAGAAATACCAAAAGAATTCGTTTCTGGGAAAAAACGAGAAGTGTATTCCTCATTATTTGGATTCCAGAAGAATATGGTATCCTACGTACCAAAAAAAAATAAATGCGTGTTACTTTTGTCTACAATGCACAATGATGCTGCTATTGATGTTTCAACTTCTGAAGCGAAAAAACCAGAGATTATAACATTTTATAATCTAACGGAGCTGTAGATGTTGTAGATGAAATGTCGGCAACTTATTCTACTGCGAGAATAAGTAACAGATGGCCGATGACAGTATTTTTCAGCATTTTGAATACTGCAGCAATAAATGCGCGGATTTTACTGTTATCTGCGAAATCGCCACAGATGCAATATAGAAAAAAGAGTTTGTTTTTGAAAAATCTGGCGTTAGAGCTTCTGAAGAAGCATGTGAGAAAAAGAAATTTGCAGCCAGCGCTTCCATGTAAATTACCTGAAAAGTTAGATAATGACTGTAGTGAAGCACCACCGACAAAAAAACAAAAATGTTCAAGAAAAAGGTGTCATATCAAAAGCAAAATTGACAGAAAATCCCAAGTTTCATGTGATAAGTGTTCAAAAAAATCCCTTTCGGCATGGCCTATAGGCGGAGGTAGATTTCGAAAAGTTTTCATCTCAAAAAAAAAAAAAAAAAAAAAAAAAATTAAATGATTAGAGATAAACCCAGTTTAACTACTTTATTCAACCGCTTTTAAAAAATTTTTAATTTCATTTTTCTGTAAGAACTGGTTTTATCGAAATCCTCTTAAATGAAATTCTACTCAAATGCCCATTTTGGCAACATATTTTGAATTATATTCTTACTTTATTAAAAAAATTGACCAATATGCTCATTATGTAGTTCCTAAATAACAAAAAACTGTTAATTAAATTCGTTTGACAACAAAATTGAATTTAAAAATGAGTAATAAAATTACCAATTTATTATTTTAATACATCCACAATTCTTTAATCAAGATTGCTTTGAGAAATTTTGTACGAAGTGCCCACTTTGACAGATTTTTTTAAATATATATTTAGCCTTTATCAAAAATCTGACCAATACGGCACATTACACAGTTCCTAAATAACGAAAAACTGTCAATTGAATGCGTTTGAGAGCAAAACTGAATTTAAAAATGAGTCATAAAATAAACAATTTGTTATTTGAATACAACCTCAATTCTTTTATCATGGTCGCTTTGGGAAATTTTTTTGCGAAGTGCTTACTTTGACAGCTTTTAAAAATATGTATATTCACCCTTTATCAAAAAATCAAAGAATACGCACATTATATAGTTCCTAAGTAACAAAAAACTGTCATTTGAATGCGTTTCAGAGCAAAATTGGATTTAAAAATGAGTCATAAAATAAACAATTTGTTATTTGAATACCCACAGTTCATTAATCATGATCGCTTTGGGAAATTTTGTGCGAAGTGCCCATTTTGGCAGCCTTTTTTTGAATTATATTCTGCCTTTATCAAAAAACTGGCCACTCCGTCACATAATATAGTTCCTAAATAAGAGAACCTGTAAATTGGATGCGTTTGAGAACAAAAAAAGATTTAAAAATGACTCGGTAAAAACGCAATTTTTTTAATTTCCTCAAATTTCAATCATGATAATTTCGTGAAATTCTGTTCAAAATACCCTATTTGGCAGCCTTTTAAAAAATATATTCTGCCTTTATCAAAAAACTGGCCAATACGTCGCATTATATAGTTCCTAAATAATAGGACCTGTAAATTGGATGGGTTTGAGAACAAAAATGAATTTAAAAATGACTCAGAAAAAACGCAATTTGTTATACTTAATCAATTTTTAATGACGATAATTTCGGGAAATCTGTTCAAAATACCTTTTTTGGCAGCCTTTTTAAAAATATATTCTGCCTTTATCAAAAAATTGGCCAAAGCGTCGCATTATATAGTTCCTAAATAAGAGGATCTGTCATTTGGATGCGTTTAAAATCAAAAATGAATTTTAAAATGAGTCAGAATATAGGCAGTTTGGATTTAAGGTTTTTACTCCAACTCCTATTTTTGTTTAATTTATTTTTGCTATAAGAATGGGTTCTATGAAAAACTTGTCAATATAAAAGTTGTAGATCTTATTGTGAAGATGTAAAATAAATTTAATTAGATTTGATTGCTTAAGAATTGAGTAAGTTATGGGTTTTTTTCTTTTTCCTCCCCACTTTTTCTTTTCGTTTTTAATTTTTTTCCTCGATAAAAATTGGTCCTATCAAAAACTTGGAAATACAAAAGTTTTAGATAATATTGAGTACATTTATATAAAATTTAGTTGGATTTAATATCTTGAGAATTGACGAAGTTATGAATTTTTTTCTCCCAAAAACCATGTTTTTTTCGTCCCTTGAACCCATTTTTAACTTTATCAAAAATCTGTCATGCATAAACTTTTTGCCCATTTCTTAGAAGTAATATAAACTTTAAACTGATTCGATATCTATTTTAATTAAGAAGTTATCGCGTTTTTTCTGTTTTCACAAAAACCCTCCCTATTTCCACCCCCTTGGTCCGATTTTGCCCATTAACGAACTCGACCGAGAT
Organism: Maratus speculifer; assembly: GCA_964019185.1. Classification (NCBI taxonomy): domain Eukaryota; kingdom Metazoa; phylum Arthropoda; class Arachnida; order Araneae; family Salticidae; genus Maratus; species Maratus speculifer. The sequence continues at coordinate 427,528,818 of OZ025290.1, read as the reverse complement.
TTTAGGCTCCTTGATTTTATGTAAAAGTTTGAAGAAGATCTGAGCATAATTATGGAAGTTATCGTGTCTAGAAGAAAGTGATATACACCGATAGATAGATAGATAGATAGATAGATAGATAGATAGATAGATAGATAGATATATATATAAACTTTTTTACTGATGGTGGTTTTGGGGTCTAGGAGTCATGATTCGTGTAGATCCGCAAAAATTTTTCAGAAATTCCAACATGGGAGACAATGCAATAGGTAGTATTTCATACGAAATCTACCTAAAATGTCTGCGGAGAGCATAGTACTATTATTTGCAGAATATGTCAGTGAAATGTAAGTTTTATTTTATTTAAAATAAATGTAATAAATGTTATTCAATTAGAAAAATATTTCAGGTTTTTTTTTACTTGTTCATATTTTAAAATTAATTGCATGTATAAGTTAAATAACTTTTTAAAGAATTTTAAGATATTTATATAAATATATCATTAAACTTCTTAAAATTTTCTGTTTAAAAAAATATTTTATTTTTTATTTATCCATTTGTAATGCTATGTTGAAAACACACATGTTTTATGATTTTGGTAATTGATTTTACTGTTTTCTTAAGCAAAATTCCGCGCCGGGCCTACCGAGCCCGACGCGAGCTCTCGTGTAACGGAAAGTAGCGCGAGTTCTCCGTTAAGGGAATTTAACCCGTATTTAGGCAAGGTTCGAAGAAAACCACGAAAAATCCGAACGGTTAGGCCGACAGCCGCGATTGGGTTCGAACCCAGTACCTGCCGTCTTCCAGTTTCTTTGAAAGGTCAGAACCTCTCGGCCACTGGTGGGGCGGACTTAATTCAGGAAAAAGGGATGGCCATGGAATTACATGAACATAATTATTTAAAAAACAATGCTAAGTGTTGTTTACCGTATTCATGAAAACATTTTCTTGTTGGAACATCCAGAAAAGTCCACCAATATCTAAAGAAAATAGCAGCAAGTTTTCTTAAAGTAAATTTTGGAAAGTTACTGCACTCATTCTGCCAGTGGGAAATACAACTTTAATCTTATCATGAAATCCAAACGCAGCTCAAAATATGAGTGAACCTCTACCCTGCTGTCGTTTTGAAAGTGTTTCTGGTTTCTTGGGCAGATCGTACCAATAAAAAGAAAAAACATCCGGACCATCCAAATTGATTTTTTTTCACCGGAAGAAAATGTTCTTCCACATTTTTCCAGGTTCTTGCTCTTTCATATTCATTAATTTCCAGGACATGATCTTTTGTACAATACAGGCGATTCTGCTGATGAATTTTAGTTATACGTTGTTGGAATTTCATTTTCTTGTACATTATCATGTAAAAGCTCTTGACTACCCTCGTCAAGGAACTTTTTGACATCGATAGTCAATGGATCTCTTGAAAGACACCTAAAGTTGTTTTTGACATTGCTCATTTTTTATAATACACTGCTCAAAACAGTTATAGGATATTTGAAGTTTTATATAAAATAAAGATATAAACGAAATTTTTTTTGCCGAAAATAGAAGAAGAGAATCACAAATGCAAATTTTTCTGGTTTTCAAACTGTGGAGTATGCAAATTTTGAGTTCGACGTCAAAAACGTCGCTTCAGCGGCAGTAAATGAAATTTGATTTTCAACTGGATAAAAGAGAATGAAGACAAGGATGATCGGCATTCAGTGATTGCTTTGTTTCGATGAGTACGATGTCTCAGCGAAGTCGTTTGACAGATTCAGAAGCTTGGAGAATTGTTGGTAGGTTAGAAGGGGGCCAAACTCAAGCCGAAGTAGCGCAAGCCATTGGAGTGTCACAAAGTGTCATTTCCAGGATCTGGAACCGTTTTTTGGAGAGTGGGTGTGCAGGCCGAAGACCAGGGCAAGGTCGTGGACGGGCAACAACGCCCAATGAAGATCGGTATTTAGCGTTAACAGCTCGGAGACACCGAAACATGAACGCTACTCTTCTCCAACAATACCTTCGCTCGGCTACAAGCACTACGATTTCAACTCAGACTGTCCGAAACCGGCTCAGTGCTGTAGGTCTGTATGCTCGCCAACCGATGGTATTTGTTAGATTAACATCAAGGCATCGTCACGACCGCAGGGAGTGGGCAACCGAGCATGTCAACTGGAGGAGAAAGGAATGGAGCAATGTTCTGTTTTCTGACGAGTCCAGTTTTTCTGTGCATCCGAATAATAGGCGTATTTTCATCTGGAGGGACCGTGGCAGTAGGAATAATCCTGAGTTCGTGCACGAAAGTGTCAGATTTGGCGGTGGAGGAGTGTTTGTGTATGGTGGCATCTCCATTGACGGGCGCACTGACCTCTATATCATTCGAGATGGAGCTCTGACTGGTCGCCGATATAGGGATGAGATCCTCAGACTTATTGTAGTCCCTTACGCTGCAGCAATCGGAGATAACTTCATTTTAATGGACGATAACTGCAGGCCACATCGTGCAAACCTGGTGGAGGATTTCCTTTTCGAGGAAGGAATCGTTCGAATGGAATTGCCAGCGTGTTCTCCAGACATGAATCTAATCGAGCACGTTTGGGACGCTCTAGGAAGACGAGTTTCTGGCCGCCAACAACCTCCACAAACTCTCCAAGAACTGGAAAAAGCTCTTCTGGAAGAGTGGGGCAGAATACCCCAACTCGTCATTAATAGCCTCATTGAATTCATGCCTCATAGGTGTTCAACGTTGATGGCCGCCCGTGGAATCCATACCCTCTACTGAAAATGATTTTCTTTGAAGAAAACACCTTTTCTTATTCTTTTTTTCTCATATGCACAAATTGTGGTTTTTTCCTTTTGTAAACAAATGCGCATTAAAATGCATTTTTTTCTGCTAAACATGTGTAATTTATTCTCATATAACCTACTATGTCTGTCGACCATGTATCAATCAGCTAAAAATTTTCCCAGATACAAAATCCACCTAAAACTGCAATATTCTTTAATTGTTTTGAGCAGTGTAGTTCTTTTACTTTTTGAGAGAGCTTTGGCGGAAGTGCTGGAGACTTCTTTGTCCCATAATCCTCTTTTAATCGAAGAAAATCTCTTAGAAATCTGTTCTTTTTTGTGATAGCTGTGTTTGAAAGCCATTCATAAGCTACAGTTTTCTATTTCTCAAAACCACTTAAAGCTCTTTCTCAACCCATACCTTTAGAACTCGCTTTGCGATCAAGTTTGTAAATTTCCTAGCCTAAGGAACATTTTTATGTACTAAAGTAATTTGCATAGTTCGGTTTCTTCTCCTTCTGGTGGCACTCAATATTCCTGTACAGTTTCCATGCTCGTTTAGTGATTATTTCGATCGATTTTCATATCATTTTGCAACACCATTTTATTTTGAAAATTCACATTTTCAATGAATTTAAAGTTTGATCTTCCTTTTACAGCAATGTATTGCATAAAATTACTGTATTTGTCTCGAGAATGGCGTATTCTGATAATTAGTTATAAATTTTTGCCAATATATCACAAAATTACTAGGTGTATTTATCATTTTAAAACCCAGGGTATTCGCATTTCCTATGTGTGTGCAATGTTAATACTCAAAAAGAAAATAAATGCTTTATCATGGATAGATATATATTTCCAATTACTGAGTAAAATAGTACAGAACCGTTTTAATGTAATCTCCGTATTATTAATGTAGTTAAAATTAGCATGTTACTTTTAGTTATTTTTTATCCGATAGTTTCCTTATTGATTTTATTCGGTAAAAGTAAAATAAGCAATTTGAAAAAAATAACGAGGGACGTGATAAGTAGGTCTGTAAAAATACTTTAAAACATAAAACAGAACTTGGGAGAAATCTTTAATATATTAAAGGGAATAAGAAATAAATCTTTAAAATCACGTAAAAATCAGAAAAAGAAAAAGATTTTTTTTTAAGGAGTAGAACGTTAGATAAAAGAATTACTTTATTTTTCTAAAGAAACAAACTTTTAAAACATAAACTGATGGATTTTTTAAACTTGTGTAAAGAAGATTACGTGCATGAATCTAGCGTAAATGACATTGTCATGTGTAATTTTTTTTTTCGAAAAGAAAAGAAAATATTCAATACAACAAATATATATATTTTATTCTAATTTATAATTGTTATTAAATTTGTAATATAATGATATATTGTTAACAAAAATAAAAGAAAGGGGAAGAAATTAGACGATCAACGTTATGAATAATAATTTTATAATTTTATAATCATAATAAAATACATAGAAAGTACATATTGAAAAAAAGATGTATCTATCTATATTTATCTATTTACCAATCTATATATACCGGGTGATCCAGAAGTTTCGGGACTTTTGAAATGTTTATAATTAGGAAACTATGTACAATTCAAAGGTCCGGTTTTCAGATATATGCTCAGCAACATGCGGGATTTTTGTTTAGAATAATTTTTTTATAAATATATATAGTTACAATTTTTAGCAACAGGTGGCGCTGCTGTACAAGACCGAATGTACCTGTACCATGCGTTATATAGACACATGAGTTTATTGCGAAACATCCTTTCTAGGATATTGATGAGATTTCGTTTTAAGGATGATTTATGTTCAAACCCCTTTTTTTAAGTAGTTGAAATTGCTTTGAAAGGGAATTTTGATACAAAATTGGATGATTAACTGCTATGTTTAGATATGCTTTTTTTGCATGTCGAGTTGTGTTCTTGTTTTACAATAAGTGAAGTTAAAAGTGAAAAAGGTTCGATGACCATTACAAATGTGAAATGCTATGGTAAGCAAGGTTTGAGAAAAGGGCTCATTGGAAGATCGTAATCGAAGCAGGAGATCCCAAATGTCTGTTGCAATCGTAAATGAGGTAGAAATGCCAATACTCAGTGGAAATGACCAGCTCATGGTGAGTGCAGTACAATTGTAATATCACGATGAACTGAAATTTCTTCATGAATATCTTCCAGCTTTGAGGATACTGTGTATGCTATTTTGTATCGTCTCACGGCGGTACTTATAAGCTATGGGCGTCATAATGAAAATTAATAACCCTTGGACACTGACTCTTTCTTTTTTGTAAGCTGTATCATGCCATAAAAAGTAATACTCAATTTTAGCGCCACCTGTTGGCAAAAAGTGCAACTAAAAGAGTATGTTTGTTTCTTCGAAAAAACAAATCCCATAAGTTTCTAAGCATTTCTGTGAAAACCGCATACTTCTATTGTTTATAGTTTTCTAATTATTGGCATTTAAAAACTCCCGGAACTTCTGGATCACCCGGTATATATATACATACATTAAAATTGTATATTTTCTAAAATCATTTTAATAATAATGTAACTGATAAATAAATAAAAGCATACACTGTCTGTCCGCCTGTCAATAATCCTGTATACAAAAATAGTAAAAGTCAGATACTTTAAATTTTGTGTACTTACAGTTTACCTTGTGTCACACGACAAATCATAACATTTAGAAAAAGTCTATTATTTTAATTAAATTGAATTTCACCAATGCCATCCGTTCATTATTGTGTATGGTTGAGGACAGACCTTACGTGTACCTGCCCTCTGTATATTTGTCTGTCATAGATCAAGTACACAAAACCTGCAGATGTCAGATACTTCAAATTCTGTGTACAGCTTACTTTGCGTCACTAGACAAATCATAACATTTTGAAAGAGTCTAGTATTTTAATTTAGTATAATTTAATCTATCTCATCCGTTCATTTCTGCGATTTACTTTTTTAAACAGAACCTTAATTTGAATGTTTTGTGTGTATACGTCATAGCTTAGAGGTAAAGCTCTTCACCAATAAATCATTAAAAAAGTTTATTATTATAATTAAATCAGTTTTATCAATGTAACCCGTTTATTTTTGCGATGTAAATGTTAAAAAAGAACCTTAAATTCAACTTTTTTGTGTAGACAGCTCTGTTTTTTTTTTTCAATTTAAGGATATATATATATATATATATATTTCTTTTTATTACTCACATTCATAATATTTTTTGGAATTCAATTTTCTGTCTATTATAAAAATTATTGCGATTTCTTAATGACTCACCATTCAAAATTCTATTTAAACATTTTTTTTTTCGTTTCAAGAAATTTCATATTGTATTTATATATCCGCTATTTTTTTTCAAATTTTGAAAAAAAAATTGAAATTAAGGATTTTATTTAAATAAGTTGATTTGGATATGTCTAATTTGATTAAAACAAATAATTTCTTTATATATTTATTTTATATTTATTATAAAATTAAATTATTTTGGTGATACGATCAATTTAAGAATTTTATAATTATAAATTGACAATTTGGATTTCTTTATTATGGGATAGTTTTGTTTTGAAATATAAGTTAAAAGAAAGCTTCTGTGCGATCTGCGATCACACATACCGACTTGTTTATCTGTAATAAGAGCAGACAAATACGAAAGGTAAATCTGTTTGTAAAAAAAATAATATGATAGTTAAGTGTTTGTTTCCACCTTATGTCCCATAGTGTAATTAAATCATTTATCAATGAATAAATAAAAAATATAATATAAATATAGTTTTAAGACTTAAGAACTTAAATGGCTGAAATGAACAAAATTAAAATGACTGACTCTAATTAGTAATATTTGGCAATTCCATTTGGCTATTAAGTTCTGTCACAAGGCCCATATTGTAATGCTTTTAGTAAATAAAATAAATATTTTTATTTCTCAAGTAAATAAGAATTTTGATAATGTTAATGGACATTAAAAATATATATTAAACGTTAAAAATATGTTAGAGATAAAAATTTTAAAGAAATTAATTTTTACTTATATTATTTTACCCGGGAAGATTAGGATCATATTCTTATTAATTTTAATTTAAAACCATTTAAAAATATATTACCATCACATTCTCATTTCTATTGTTTTAAAGAATCCATTGACCTAAGGCAATAATGATCTGATAATATCCTATATGAATCCTAATATAATATTAATAAAATGCTAAAAGAAAGTTTTGGGAAGCTAAATTATTTATAAAATGATCAAGATATATTAATCAATATTTATTCATTAATTTATTTTTTTCAATTTGCTAATTTTTATTATATATATTTGTAAATGACGATTATAATTTATTTTTGTTTAACATTCTGAGTTATGGCCAACTGCTGAAAAAAATGACCAGCAATTTAGATGGAAACTGAAAATCGTACTGAATAAAATGGTACAAAATATGAAATATAGTAAATCAGTAAATACTATGCCATAAAACATAAAAATATCTTTCTTTAAAAATAACGCTTTTTAGAACCATATTTTAAAACAATAAGAATGCTATTTATATATAAATAACATGTCTATATTTATTTTTAAATCCTCAAAATGTTGGTATTATATTATCTAAAACAAAACACTTATATAAAGTAAAATAAATGGCCAAAGTGTTTTAACAAACACTAATGTTTTTAAAATGGATATAATATCTGCTAAAATTCCACTCATGAAGAAAAGATGAGATAAAAGTAAACACTTAAACTTGGATTTTATCACTGTATTTTATTTTTTCTGTATAATTCAAATTTTTATGTTTTTTTTTTTTTTTTTTTTTTTTTTTTTTTTGAATGTTTGCTCTGTTTTTCATTTTTGTTATCTTCAAGGAATAGAGTCTCCGGAGAATAAATAATGCCGAACAATGAAGTTTTAAAATGGATAATGTTTAGTGATTTATCTTTATCGACATAACAATAGTTATATGTAGTAGATGTGCAACTAAATAATTGTTAAAAAATAGAATATGTATGCTACAGATTTCTAGAAAAAAAAAATTAATTTTATCTATGTTCTGTGTAATATTTATATTGCACAAAAAAAAAAAAAAAAAAAAAAAAAAAAAAAACGAATATCAACTTCTGTTTAAAAAATTACATTCCAGAGCAAATATCCAGACCAAACGACTTAAGATACACTGTTCAAAATCTGCAGAATTCTGTCCAGTCATTTGATCATTTTTATTGAAAATAGGAAAACAACCGTCATTTTACGCTCTTTTGAACATATATTGCCAATTTTATAGTCAAAATACAGTTAAATTACAGTTATGTTACTCTTTTTTCAGAAAACGGTCAGAAGACTGGACAGAACACTGCAAAATTTTTAACAGTATAGGAATCAAGGTACCGAGCTCATTTCGTATCTTAACCTGAATCGTATCTTATCCGGATTTCATAGATTCTCGAATAATAATGCAAGCTAGTGCACATTATTATTTACATAATCTTCAAAATTTATAACTCCCATTTCACCCATTTCTAAAAAAGTATTAGACATTCTAGAAAACTTGTGTCTGAGATTTTGAAATAAAGAATAATTTTATTTTTCTCCAAAATTATAGTGAATCTCCCTTTTTACATTAAACAAAAAATAGTATTGCCAAGTTAAACTGATGACATTGAGCACACAGGCTACGCATACTAATTGCATATTACAGCCTTATATTTTCATTTTAAAGCCGTTCGAAAAAACAAATTAAGGGGGAAATTTTCCCCTTTTTTATACTTAACCTTTTACAGGCCAAATTCAGATCCAGGCATATTTTATTTTTATTTTTATTTTTATTTTTATTTTTATTTTTATTTTTACTTTTATTTTATTTTTTGCACATTATGCTTTCCAGTGCTTTAGTTAAGGGATATTAGTCATTAATATGGTGAACAATTTTATTTATACATAATATTTTTATACATAATTTCACAATTGGGAAGATTGGTCACTTCCGGCGGTCATTACCCAGTGGTCGTTGGTCATTTTTATGATTTTCTGTACAAATCACTATAAATGATAGGAATGTAGCTTCTTTTTCAAAAAACTAAGTAATATTTTTACTATTTCTGCTAAGTTTTTCAACTCAATTTTGATTAAATTTAATTTTTAATGCATTTTTAAACTTAGGTTCTCAATGGGGAACATTGGCCTATAAAAGGTTAATCATTGAACCCTCTAAACTAATCAGGGATAGGTTTTATCATTTAAAAAACCTTTATCTAAAATTCGGAGCAAATCGAATAATTCTTCATAAATATCCATTTTTATAATTTAGGAGCAGTTATCCCCCTCCCTTATACTTAATCATTAAACTTCTAAAACTATTTAGTGATTTGCCTTATGAGAAAAAACCTACATCCAAAATTTAAAGCAAATCGGATAATTATGCATAAAACCCATTTATCAAATTTAAGGGGGGAGGGGTAATCTCCCGTACTCACTTTATACTTACTAAAAGAACTCCACAACTAATTAGGGAAGCATTTTACCACTATGAACCTGTATCCAAAATTTGAAGCAAATTGATTAATTCTGCAACATTTTTTTTTACCTAAATTGAGAGGAATAGTCCTCCAATCGCTCATTTATACTTATCCAATGAATTCCCAAAACAAATCAGGGAAGCACTTATCAGAATGAACCTATTTGATGAGAATGAACCCATTTGAGGCTTTGATAGACTGTGAGCTAATTAACTAAAATATCACTATGCAGTCCTCTGTACGAAATAAAAAAAATACAAATAAAATGAATTTTTTACTTGTTTGTATAAAAAAGTAACTAAAATACACCACATACTTAAAGAGGAAAAAAAAGTAATTTTTCATAATTTTTTAGAAAGACAAATAAAATGTATTTAAGGAACATTTGAAAAATTAAAATATGTGAAGTAGTTTCTGTTTGTTGAAAAGAAAATCGTTTAACTTGGTTAGGTGCAATGTACGGCGAGATTTTGTTACTAAGTTTTTTTCCTTGTTGATCAGGTAGAAAAAAAAACTTCGAAAGAGAGACCAACATCCATCAAAGAGGCATAAAGTCGTTATAGGATGAACGAGCTTATTATATTTGCAAATGATGATATGCCTGGTAAATGCGCTTCTTCATCCGCGTCGTCTTCTGCAAGATTGTGAACTCCTAGACTCATATTAATTTTCGACGTTCACCTGCAATAAACAAACTTCCTTTCTCACAACCTCGAGGAAAAAGAACCGAGGCCAAATTGCTTTGAGAACCGCCTTGACAACAGTTTCTTTTCTTTTTTTTTTCTCGTCTGCAGTTTCGCACTTGTTCTCATTCGGAGCTGAAGACTTCTCGTTTGACGTGCGTGGACAATTCATTCGTTTCATTCTATTTACGTAATTACTATATTCGCAACATTTTCATTCGGAAATAGATTCTCGCTTGTGAATGATGCGCAAAAGGAAGTTCATTCCGACAAAGTTATTCGACATTCTATTCGGATTCAAAGATGTTGAAAATACAAGTGGATGATGTCAAGCTTTTAAAGTAACCAAATGAATGCTCAGCCAAAACTTTAAAAAAATGACAAGCCTGTTTATTTTGTATGTGTGGTAATCTATTAAAATAAATGGTGTGTTTTATAGTAGATCAAGCCCCCTATTTCTTCCCTTGTTTATTTTTTTGGGGGGGAGATGGGGTAAGTGCATTTAAAATAATTCAAAAAACTATTTATTCTATTCGGTTTATTTTTTAAATTCTGTCATTCGTGTATTTAAACTCGAAATTCTTAACTTTACAAATTTATTCTTATTCGCACATTTTAACCTATTCATAGTTCTTTTATCCAGAACCTGATCTCCAAATTTGACAACCGGAAACCAGCTTTGCATTACTCAAGATACTGCTTTTCTTGAGTGATGCCAACGATTGCAAAGTTCCATCAACATAAAATTCTGATACAACTTTGGTTATCCCGTCGACCAAATTACTGTCGCCATATTCTAGGATTAAATGCCAATAATGGTGAATGCAAATGTAACATTCACTTGACATTAAACATGATACACTATTTTGTTACGTCATCAGGTGATTTTTAATTTGACTTTTAATTTCTATTATTATTCATTTTCTACTAAAATAACAGTTATTTTGTTATTTAAAAAAATGCATTAATTTGTATAATTTGGCTAATAGTTTAGCGATTTCCAAAATTTGGCGTAATTGGTGGACGGAATAACCAATTATTACTAAAATTATATGCAGAAGCGATTCCTAATGGTGATTTATGTTATTTCTTTCAGGGATGCGTTATAGCATCCTTACAGCATCCAAGACGGCTGGCAGATTTAGCAAGATAGATCTTTTTAGCGTTTATGTATATGGTGTAGATGACGTACAACAACACGACTTTTGTATTCAATCTTTAGAACATAAATTATGCGCTGATCCATGGGTTCAATTACACCAGTCGCATTGGGTGGTAAAAAGATAAGTTTGATTTTTTGTAAGCCAAAGATATCGCTGGGATGGGCCGGATAGCTGTTGGCAAGACACAATACATGTCTGAACTCCTTTTTCATTTCTTCATCGAACTTTTGGATCGACTTAACGAATATATCGCTTATAATCCATGTTTTTGCTTTATTTTGATAATCACAGAGCAGATTTGTAATATTTTTAAAACAGCTAAGATTCTCGGTTTACCGGTTACTAAGAATTTTTTAGGAAAATGGAATTCCTAGAATATTTTATGTACCTTCAAACTAAGTTACAGGTAAAATTTTAGTCAGACAACTGTAATTTTAGTAAATTCGTTTGTAAAGTACAAATTTCTGTGGCTTAACAAAAATTAGTTTTGTAGATGTACTTTTTTTTCTAGTGCAGTGTATAGATAAAATGTTAGTAAGCATACAGACTTCGGCAACTTTATATCTGTAGGATTACAGATTTTTTTTAAAGTGTAACTGCAACCCAGGTTACAGATAAAATTTTAGTAAGATAACAGTAATTTTAGTAGATTCGTTTGTAAAGTTACGAATTTCTGTAGCTAAAATGTTAGTAAGCATACGGATTTTGAAAACTTTATGTCTGTAGTTTATATTATTTTTTATTTTTTATCTTTTAACAGTGTAACTGCAACCAAGGTTGCAGATAAAATTTTATTAAGACAACTGTAATTTTAGTAGATTCGCTTGTAAAGTTACAGGTTTATATAGCTTAACAAAAATTAGTTTTGTAGATGTACAATTTTTTCTATACAATGTACAGATAAAATGTTAGTAAGCATACAGATTTCAGCAACTTTACATCTGTAGGATTACAGACTTTTTCTATAGTATGCAGAGAAAAGAAAAAATACGCTGAAAAATGTTACTACACTGTAAAAAAATAAATAAAAAAAAATTCTGTAACTGTACAGATGTAAAGTTCCCGAATTCTGTTAACTTACTAATACTTTATTTGTACACTATACTAGAAAAGATGTAAATCTACAAAACTACAGTGTTTTAAAGATACATAAATCTGTACCCTTACAAACGAGTTTACTAAAATTACAGTTATCTTACTAAAATTTCATCTGTAATCTGGGTTGCCGTTACATGAAAAATTATAGGAATCCCAGTTTCGTAGAAAATTTTTAATAACCTTACAGATTTTTTTTTTTTATTTACAGTGCAAATTTGTGTCTGTTTTATGAATTTTTGTTGTTGCCCTTACATAAAAAGTTCTAGGTATCCCAGTTTCCTAGAAAACTGTTTGTAACTTTATAGATTTTTTTATAATGTACTCGGGTTATTACACTGTAAAAAAAAATCTGTAAAAGTACTAAACATTTTCTGGGAAACTGGGATTCCAAGAACTTTTCATGTAACGATAACAGGAAAAATCCATGTAAAAATCCACAGGATTCTAAAACTTGAGTTTTTGTGGTTACCGTTACAGGAAAAGTTCTTGGAATCCTAGTTTTACTAGATAAAGTGTAGTACCTTTACAGAATTTTTTTTACTGTGTAATCAATTTAAAATTACTTAATTAAATTTTTGTACTCCGACATTCTGTTGCTCACATATTTTTTTTTCTTTTTTCAAACAAACACTACATTTCGTCTCATAAACGGGAAGTGTAAAAACTGAAATGAAAAAGTAAACTATCAAACTATTTTAAATTGCAATGATGTTTTTTAAATGAATTTATAGATCAGTGCCTTCAAAAATATTTCATGTAAAGAGAGCAAAGGAAATCACGTATAAAAGCATTTTATGATTGTAATTTCTTTCTTAATTCTTTTAGAAAGTTTCAAACACTATTTATTGAGAAACTTTTGGCTTATCTCTTAAAAAATCTGTTATCTTAATGGATGGGAAAGAATATAAAAAATAAACAATTAATGTAATGTTTTGAAAATTATTTTTTCAACTTAGTTACGGTATAAGCACTAAGTTTATATTAATAATTCCTTTATTTTTAGATGCGTTTGTAATTATATAAAAACTTACCTGTTATAATCGTAGTTCAGTTCGTCTGTCTGTCCGTTCGTCCGTCCGTCTGCCCGTATATAACAGAGAAAAAACTACCAAAACGTATCATTTGAAATTTAAAATATATAATCGTTGCATATTTTTCTCGAGTCATTTCAAATTTTAGGAATCGGGTGTACAGTTTAATTACAGAGACAATCAAAAGCATTCCGTTACATTACGGCCAATGGAAAAAATAAGTGCATTACTCATAATAATAGTAAGTAAATAATAGTGTTATACTCATTCGTACAGAGTAAAATTGATGTGCAGTTATGAAGTACATACTAAAATATACATTCTATAGTCTGTGATGCAAATAATGTTTGTTATTAATTTACAGGGCCACAGAAATACATTCCATTACATTTGGGAAGCATTGTCTGGGGCGCGTTTTAACCCTTTAACGTTCATTGGTTTCGCCACGAAACCACAAAATTTTAATTCCGATGCGCAACACTGACACCGGTATTTTTATCTAAAAATATCCCTTTTATTTTGTATGTGAAAAAAGCACGCTTTCTTATTTAGAAATATATTTGTTATTAATTACCGGTGTCATTCATTTATTTCGACATCTTAGCAATGAAAATGCTATGATCGTTAAAGGGTTATTTATGTTAAATTCTATTTCAGGTTTTAAGAAGTTGATATACATTGGTGATACTTACTACACTGTAAAAAAATATCTGTGAGGTTACTAAATTGTTTTAGGAAACAGATATTATTAGAACTTTTCATTTTGCGGTAACACTAAAATTTCATGTAACAGAATCGAGTGCATGAAATTTTGCTGCTACCGTTACATGTAAAATTTTCGAAATCTGAGTTTCCTAGAAAAACTTTTGTAACTTTACAGATTTTTTTCTTTACACTGAACAAGTTACTTCCATTATAATAGAAAGCAAATTAATTTACGGGGCACACATAAGATTTCGGCTACTATACTGTGTTCGAAGTATTGTATCCCATTTCACCCACGTGTGAGTATTTTTTAAATTTCGTTATAGTACAAACGTACCTCATTTTCTACATTTGATGTGCAGTTTCCGACTTGTTAGCACTTATAAACTCTTATAAAATCTTATAAACTCTTATAAACTCTTTATAATTTTACAAGGATTTATAAAATCTAATAAACATAATATTAGCATGCTAAGACGATGTTGTATACGATTTTTCTAGAAAAAATGAAACATCTGCAGATGTTTAATGTACACTGCTCAAAACAATTAAAGGATATTGCAGTTTTAGGTGGATTTTGTATCTGGGAAACTTTTTAGCTGATTGATACATGGTCGACAGACATAGTAGGTTATATGAGAATAAATTACACATGTTTGGCAGAAAAAAATGCATTTTATTGCGCATTTGTGTACAAAAGGAAAAAAACACAATTTGTGCATATGAGAAAAAAAGAATAAGAAAAGGTGTTTTCTTCAAAGAAAATCAATTTCAGTAGGGGTATGGTTTCCACGGGCGGCCAGCAACGATGAACACCTTTGAGGCATGGACTCAATGAGGCTATTAATGACGAGTTGGGTATTCTGACCCACTCTTCCAGAAGAGCTCTTTCCAGTTCTTGGAGAGTTTGTGGGGGTTGTTGGCGGCCAGAAACTCGTCTTCCTACAACGTCCCAAACGAGCTCGATTGGATTCATGTCTGGAGAACACGCTGGCCATTCCATTCGAACGATTCCTTCCTCGAAAAGGAAATCCTCCACCAGGTTTGAACGATGTGGCCTGCAGTTATCGTTCATTAAAATGAAGTTATCTCCGATTCCTGCAGCGTAAGGGACTACAATAGGTCTGAGGATCTCATCCCTATATCGGCGACCAGTCAGAGTTCCATCTCGAATCATGTAGAGATCAGTGCGCCCATTAATGAAGATGCCACCATACACCAACACTCCTCCGCCGCCAAATCTGACACTTTCGTGCACGAACGCAGGATTATTCTTACTGCCATGGTCCCTCCAGATGGAAATACGCCTATTATCCGGATGCACGGAAAATCGGGACTCGTCAGAAAACAGAATATTGCTCCATTCATTTCTCCTCCAGTTGACATGCTCGGTTGCCCACTCCCTGCGGGCGCGACGATGCCTTGATGTTAATCTAACACATACCATCGGTCGGTGAGCATACAGACCTACAGCATGGAGCCGGTTTCGGACAGTCTGAGTTGAAATCGTGATGCCTGTAGCCGAGTGAAGGTGTTGTTGGAGAAGAGTAGCGTTCATGTTTCGGTGTCTCCGAGTTGTTAACGCTAAATACCGATCTTCATTGGGCGTTGTTGCCCGTCTACGACCTTGCCCTGGTATTCGGCCTGCACATCCCCTCTCCAAAAAACGGTTCCAGATCCTGGAAATGACACTTTGTGACACTCCAATGGCTTGCGCTACTTCGGCCTGAGTTTGGCCCCCTTCTAACCTACCAACAATTCTCCAAGCTTCTGAATCTGCCAAATGACTTCTCTGAGACAGCGTACTCATCGAAACAAAGCAATCACTGAATGCCGATCATCCTTGTCTTCATTCTATTTTATCCAGTTGAAAGTCAAATTTCATTCGCTGCCGCTGAAGCGACGTTTTTGACGTCGAACTCAAAATTTGCATACTCCACAGTTTGAAAACCAGAAAAACTTCTATTTTCGGCAAAAAAAATTTCGTTTATATCTTTATTTTATATAAAAATTCAAATATCCTTTAATTGTTTTGAGCCGTGTATGATGAAATTATATCCTAATTTAAATTAATGAGCGGCAGAGTGACAATATACTATTACGATCAAAATTACAGATACTGTATATGAATATTGTTATATCTAATGTGTACATTCAGTGTTAAAAATAAATAAATTTAAAAAAAAAGTTGCACTATAAAAATGGATTTTGAGCGTTTACATTTCTAGTGTCTTCCTATTAACCTTTTATCTATCAAGTTGTGAATTCAGGAAAGTCTGACATTATAAAGCATTTTTGTAAATTGTTTAAACTAAATTAAAAAAAATACATAACCGTTTAATAATTTTTTGAAGATTTTTCGAAGGATTAATTAAAGTTAAATTTACAGGGATTTTGTGCAATATTTTTAGCCCCACTCAAATCTTTTATTTTAAATTGTTTCCGTTGTATTTTGTAGAATTATAAAATGTACAAATATGATGTTCTTACAATATAAATATTGAAATATATTCGAATTAAAAATCCCCATCTCCGTCCCTCAGCGCCAAGAAAGCTGATAAGGTACAAACGCAAAAGAAATCATCGTTTTAAAAGTATTTTTGTTTTGTGTAACCAATAATGCTTTTGGAACAAAATAAAGTAATGCATCTGTAATTCTTTCTAAAGAGTATTGTAACTAACAGACGTATTAAAATTTTTCATAATAAGTAATTTTAATGGTACTTATACGTACCGTCGGGAGTTAAAGGGTTAAGCAAAGTTTTTATATTATTTATTTGAAGCAGTTAAGTTTCAAAACTTGCCTTATATATATATATATATATATATATATATATATATAAACGAGTTTCGTTTATCTATGTATTCTTTTGATGAACCCGCATCAAAATACCACTAGAATTAAAAAATCGTTCGCTTTATGTCCGACACTGCAAAATAATTGCTTATAGTGAAAACCAATGGACGCAGTCTAATGATCTTCGCGTTTTCCCAAAATTTTATTTTTTGACTGAGACGAGTTTTGACGTCACTGAAACCCATGACCACATTTATATATTAATAATGAACTACAGTGAAAAATTAATAAAAAAATCATTGTTTTGAAAAAACAACACTCATTGATATACTCTATAATTATTAAGTGAATCGAATGGGATTATTATCATATGTTAATAAGTAAAAAAAATCTTTATCCCGAAATGCAGGGCTATTACAAATGAATCATTGGGCTTTAATACGTTACTACCTGAAAACTAGGAAATGCATATGTTTCCATGACAACCCAAACGAGGGGGTGTTAACTAAAGTTTCGTGCTGCGTATGTATCATAGACGTGAGGTTGACAAGGTTGTTGCACGAACGTCATATACAAAATGGCGATTGGACAGCAGAAAGCGTTTTTTGTACTTGAATTTTCAAAGAGTGGGTTGCTTATACCGTTCGGAGAGTACTTGGGAAGGCATACAAATTCAAATAATCAACCCAACAAAGCATTGTGCACTGGTATCGACAATTCAAGAAAAAAAAATAAGTAAACTCAAAAGTTCTGACCGACCATGCTGTGTAATGTGTGAAACGAACTGAATTATCGCGTTAACATCTGTCGTATCACTCAAGACGCACATGTTTAAACATCTGTAGTGTGGACGTCAATTTTGTTTATTTTCGGGATTTTTTAATGTACCGGGTGTCCCAAAAATGACTAATGTATTTTAAAATTCAATAACTTGCAAACGGTGACAGCTATTTAAAAAATTTTTGCAGGAGGGTCATGTATAATGTCAGGAGTTTTTTTTACCGTAATTTTTTATTTTAGTTCGCATATCAAACAATAGGTGGCTCTGACGGCGATTGAAGGACAGGTCGACGCTTCACTCAGCACTGATCACATGGCCTTCAATCGCTGTCAGCGTCACCTATTGTTTGATATGTGAACTAAAATTAAAAAGTTACGGTAAAAATATTCTGGACATTATACATGACCCTCCTGCAAATTTTTTTTAAATAGCTGTCACCTTTTGCATGTTATTGAATTTTAAAATCCATCAGTCATTTTTGGGACACCCGGTATATGTCATTGTAGTAACCCTATTATGGTGCTACATAAGCACTTCAGAAATAGATGATTCTTTTATAACAACCCTGTATAATGAAAAAGAAATAGTCGAAATACACATTAAAGAATTTTGTGTACTAAAACAATTTTCAGAGTTTAATTATTGCACTATTTGCTTAAATCAATACATTTATGCTATTTTTGCGAGGAATGATCTATTTCTGTTTTGTAATATGAAAAATTTCCATTACTCTATGTCAGTAAATAAGGGCGTGTGTCTATGATGAATTTTTAGATTTAAACCATTTATCGAATTTAAATCAGAAAGGTTGTAAGGCTATGGTAATGCTAAAATTTGTAGACATTTTTTATAAGAGTATTTCATAATATTAAAAAATATTCACATGTTTTCTAATATATGGAAATTTTAACTTCTCTGAAGCATTTAAAATATATCTAGTGCGGAGGACCAATAGGTAAAAACATTATCGTCTTGAACTAATTTTGTATATATGTCATAAGCTAATTGAGGAATCCAACTCCTTGCAAAGAGCCCGACTAAATATAGATTCATCTTTGTTTTTCCAATCAGCAAAATATTTTTGAGGCTTATTGGAAAGATCCTGAGGAACCGTAGGATAATTTGAAAATGATCATTTTTTATTCTCAATCACAGTGATATTTTTAGACTTACTTTGCTAATATCCGGATTTCACACTTAGATTATACAGGGTGATTCTAAATTCATGGCATAAACATTACGGATATAGGACATTGGTAAAGGGCATCATAACAATCATTTATTGCAGAGTAATGTATAGGTGCTAGTGACGCGCTGAGATGCAAATAATAGGGGTCCAATTTGAATATTTTTTATTTCTTAATATCTCATTCATACCACAATATCCTTACATTTTAATTTTCTTTACTTATAACAGACATTTCATGAGTAGATAAAGAGAGAAGTTCTTCTCTGAAAATTTTCTGTGTTCAATCGAAATTTTGTAATAACAAAAAATGCAAAATTTTGTATTTTCTGTGTTTGATAGATCTCTTAATTTTCCGTTATATTTAAAAAAAAATATTATTATTATTGTTATTATTATTATACAAAAATTCATACCAGAAATTTCCAAAGACAATTTTTTTTCAGTATGTGATTGTAAATTTTTTTTTTTTTTTTTTTTTTTTTTTTTTTTTTTTTTTTAAATAAAGAAAAGTGTATTACAGGAATTCTCTACTAAAACGGGTCTAAATAACTAAATAAAAAACGGGCCAAATTGGCCTACCTGTGTTTGTCTCTTAATATATTCCTTGTACTCATACATTGCCATAAAATAAATGATTTTTACAGTAATTTGTACATGCCTATTAAGTTTGCATCATTTATTTAGAATCATGCTGTATACAGCTGAAGAATGCGCTCGGCTGTGTATTTCTTGATTTCAAAGATAACCATATTACGGCATCTGTGTGACGGAATTTAATAAAATTTAATATACTATATAGCCAAAGGTGACTAGCCACTTGCGATACTCGACGGTTTGTTAAGTATCTAGACAATAAAACAATGATGAATTATACAGAAACTCTAAGTGTTTAAACATGATAATACAGGTCATATATTTCCGCGAAGATTTTTTTCACGACACTTCATAGGGGACCGTCAGCAAATTGAAAAAGTACGAATATCTTTAGGATAACCCTACCAAAACTAATGCAGCAAAAGCTTTCAAACTGTAGATTATGATTAAGCGGCTTTTGTAATAAATTATGTTCATTTTTCATGAGGATAACATGTATTCTAGAAGGAACATTATAATCTTCATAAAAACAGTCACAAATTTGGCCAAGTGTTTTGCTTATAATTTGCAGATTTCTTTAAGTAAAAAAAAAAATTCTTTTCACAAAATATGACAAAATACAGTGCACACAATACTCTGTAATTCGAATTAAAAAACAATATAAATTGAATGAATAGCGAGAACATTCCACTGCGATCGAAATTTTATGAGACATTTTCAGAGATGTGATTTTATTTTTCGCAAAATGAATTAGAAGTTTATTTATAAAGAATTATTTTCTCAATATGATTTTTTTTTCGTTCTCAGATCTCCCGCGTAGTAAAATTCAGTTGAGAACGGCAACTTTGAGAAATTTTTTTGCAATATTTTCTGCATTCACCAAAAAATCGACAAGAAAGGTTAATTAGTTTATAAATAAGGTAATTTTACAATTTGATGCGTATGAGAGTAAAAAAGAGTTTAAAAATAAATCGGAAAATAAGCTGCTCTGCTTGGAATACACACTTAAGACTGATTTTTAACATATAAGAATTTAGTAAAGTTACATGCAGGGCAGAGGAATGCAGTTTAAAAAAATGAGAAGACAACATTCTTACGTTGCAACATTAGTCACAGGAAAAAGACCCGGATGATAGTTTAAAGTCTATGGGAGCGTTCTTTTAAAATATCTCGCCAAAGTTTATTTTTTTTTTGCATGGGATAGTTGAGGAAGATCCACAACCGGCCTATTTTATACTTTTTCAATTGTGGTTTCAGATTTTAAAAAAAATCAAAACCGCTTTAAACCGGTTCCAGGATTCATACAGAGTTCGGAAGAAAAAATCCAAGGAGTCCAAAACATTTTACGGACTTGCCACTTTTGTTGTTATCTATGTGGCATGCACTTGCACAGCTCTAATCCGCAGGGATTCCGCGAGTTACCCCCCGCGACAGAGGGGGGGGGTATTCGCGGTCTTCAGATTAAATCGGCGCTTCCCCGTGATCTTCAGACGAAATCAGCGATTTATCTGCGACATTTTAGGAAAATCAGCGATTTATTGCGATCTTTTGTCGAAATCGGCGGTTTTTCTGCGATATTTTGACGAAATCGGCGTTTCCCCGTGTTTTATTTTTTTATGAAATCGAAGTTTTTCGACGATTTATAGACAAAATTTGCACTTTTACACGACCTTATCTCGAAAACGGCGTTTTATCCTCACAATCTTTTGACGAAATCAGCGTTTTTTTTTTTTTCACTGATCTTTTGACAGAATATTTGTAAGCGATCTTTTACCGAAAACGGCATTTTTTCCTTCGATCTTTTAACGAAATTAGCGTTTTATCTGCGATATTTGGTGAAATTGCCATTATAATCACGATCCGCACAGGAAATTCGTGTTTTTCAGCAATCTTTTGACAAAGTTCGTTGACAAAAACATTGACGAAATGTGTGCTTTTTCAGCAATCCTTTCACGAAATTTGCATTTCTCCGCGATTGTTTTTTCCGTGCGTAAAACCGTACAAGTTGGCAACTAAGCGGAACCTGATAACCCAATTTTAAATTTTCGGCAGAGGATGCCTTAAGTTTTTGATATTTTTGGACGAGAATCACCCCTGGATCCACCGCTATCAGCAAAATTAAGCATGATGAATCGATTATGAAGAAGAAATCAAAGTTGTATATAACTAGCTGTGAAGGAGTTAAACAGTGTAATCACTTTTTGAAATTAGAAGCTTAGACGTGTGTCTGGATTATTCTTTTCACTTTTCTTTCCCTTATAGCCGTGAAAAATAAATCACTTTGGTCGCTATTAGTATGATCCCAACCAGTCATTGCTGTGCTTCTGATGAATGATGTGCAGAAAGAGTTTACCATGCACTTTACAATCGTGATTTTTTTTTCCTCGTGAGCAACATCGCTCGCGTGCAATATGCACGCAAAGCGGTGCATGTGCAATAGGGCGGAGCGTAAAAAAACTTTTTTTCGAAATTCTTTTCTCCCTAGCGCGGAAAAGTTTTCTAGTACTATCAGTTATTTATCTTCCGGTTTCCCTTTCGGCATCTAAAAATGTCAAAGTCGCCAAAAAGTATGTAAATTTTCTCTTCTTAGGGATATTTGTCTTATCAATTTTCACTTCTCGCTGGCGTGGAAAATTTGAAAAATCATATGACAAACGTAAGTGTAAAAATTTAAAATAATAAATATCTTCTGGTTTGACTTTTATTCCTTAAAATTCATGGCATTAATGTACACAAAAATCAAAGAACAATCGAATTAAAAGCGATCAAAGGGAAATTCCTGTAATAAGTTCAGCTTTCTGTTCGTTTACTGCAGTATTACCGTTGGTTTAATGCTCTGCTCGTGATAGGTTCGTAATGAGGATATCCAAAATTAGCTTCTATATTTTATTGAAAAATAATACATCTGAAAGTGTTTACAAAATTTTAACTTTTAATATTGTGTTGAACCAGTAGTGGGCATAGAAACTATTACACAGAAATATCACAAGTAAGGCGCAGTATACATGGGATTTGAATTCTACAGAAATAAGAACTGGCGTTCTACCAACTTATGAAGATATAATGTACTTTTTTGTTGGTGAGAAATAAATCGAAATATAATTAAAAATCGGATCCATCTTTGGGGTGATAGCGGATTATGGACTGAAGTGGTTGAAGCAATTTGGCAGGCTTCTCAGTTCCAACGATTTCTAGGGAAAAAATAGTCCAAACGATAGGCTCATATAAGGCAAAATAGTATAAAAAAGTTTCACGCTGAAGAACAGACGAAGTAAAAATTGAAAATTTTCTTATTAGAAGGGAAACAAATGTCTGTTTAAAAATATTTCTTACAAGAGTACATTTCTAGAAGGATGTAAATCCCCACGTGATATAAAAGTTCCGGAATTGGAAGACAGTTTATTAAGGATCAAAGAACTTCAAGGAAATTGTCGATAGAACCAGTTGATACATTCGGAAACACGGCCCTTAACACGAAAACTTAGTAAATGAACGAGCAGGCTCAAAAAAGAATAAGAAAGTTTCAGAAAATGGTAGAAAAGGGAAAAAACAATCACTACTGCTTTATCGAAGACTTAGAGTAATTTAAATATTTTAGTCTTGTTGATGAACAACTGTGTCACGATCTCAGTGATAAACCTTTAGTGTCATTGCAATCGAACATAAATACTATAAATATATCACAAAATCTGGCATATGTCTGGCCTGCCTAGCCAGAACTTGAGACACAATGGGAGTGTCCGACCGAGTTGGAACTTCAATAACAGGCGCACATCTTGAAAACTTATGCGTTGTGCCACATAACGGCATGTCCAATATTATAGACAGGCATAACACAAGAAGAGAAATAAATAAATATCGCATGAAATGCTAAGTCCAAGATTAGAGTTTCATATCCACCAATTTCTTGAAAAGATTGTATTTTTACCGTTGAAAAGATCAAACTTTAATTCAGAGGAATATTTATGAAACGCTCCATCAACAAAAAGTGCTTGAAGAAAACTTGACACTTATAGAAGGACTTGGCTGCGATTATATAGGGCAAGTGTCACCAATAACCTCTTCTGCTATGTTTCTCATATGATTTTCCCCACTTTCCGCTCCAGCGAGAAGAGAAAACTGATAAGAAAAAAAAAATCTCTGAAATGTTAAAAATTACATAAGTTTTGGCTACTTGAGAGATTTAAACCCCGAAAGGGAAGACGGAAGATATTTATTTATTATTCTAAAGTTTTTTACTTATGTTTCTTGAATTTCTTTGAACATTTCCATGCCAGCGGGAATAGGAAATAAAAAAATAAAAAAAAGTGATTAAAATGTGAAAATTTGTGTAACTTTCGACAAATTTCCCATATTTAGAACCCAAAGTAGAACCAGAAGATATTTTTTAATTACTCTAATATTCTGGACGTGTATTCCTTATGTACTTTTTCAGTTTTTCTGCACTAGGGTGAAAAAAAAATTGAAAATTAAAAATATTACTGAAATGTGAAAAATTGCAACATTTTTGTCTAAAATTGCATAATTCGACCCTAAGTGGAACCGGAAAATATTTATTGATTGTTTTGAAATTTTGTGAGTATATTACTGATAGCACTAGACAACTGTTCCGCGCTAGGGAGAAAAGAATTTCGAAAAAAAGTTTTTTACGCTCCGCCCTAATGTGCAACCGCAGAATGGTTCCGCAATACAATTTAAGGAGTTTCTAAGGAGTATTTTGTTTATCTAAGAAGTTCTAAGTACTACTTGGGAACGTTTTCATTTCTAAGTAGTTTCTAAGGAGTCCAAGGAGTCTGTACTATCATAATAAAAAATATATAAACAAAATCACAAAAAGTAAAAACTAGGCCGGTTGTAGATCGTCCTCAGCTATCCTATGAAAAAAAAAATCATGTAAAAATAATAAAATTTGAGCGAGATGTTTGAAAAGAACGCTACCATAGACCTTAATATATCATCCAGGTCTATTGCAGTGACTATTGCGGGGCCTTAATGTATATTTTCATGAATTTCTAATTAAACTGTCCACTTGAATAAAATGTAAAAAAGTTTTGTAATGAGTATATCATGCTAATTCATCTATAGCATTTGCATGCTTACGTAGAGAGTGGCAAGATTTATTCGCAACACACTATACAAAGCTAGCAGGGGTGGCTGAATTTGTCTACATGCAGCCTCGAATCCTTTTTAAAACCTTTCTTTTTCGCTATCTCGACCTTTTTTAATCCTTCTTTCTTTATTTTTTGTATATATATGCAACACAGCATTGACAACATGTGATAGACAAGAATATTTTGAATAAATTTAAATAAGCGTTTAGACGAGAAAAAATAGCATGCTTGTTAATATAAAAATTGATATTTATAAAATAAATAGTTAAAACGAATTTTAATGTTTATTGTTATATAATAAAGTTTAAATTATGATATACATAAAGTTTTAACTATTTAACAGCTTTAAGTATTTTAAGAAATTTATTTTTTGTGTGTATTTACACCGCAGCATTGACAACATAGGATAGACAAGACTATTTTTAATGGATTTAAATAAGCATTTAGTCAAGCAAAAATAGAATGTTTGTTAATATAAAATTGATCTTTATAAAATAAATAGTTAAAACGAATTTTAATGTTTATTGTTATATAATTAAGTTTAAATTATGACATAAATCATTATGACATCATCAAATTATGACATTTAATTAAAAGAGTCACGTTAAAGCAAAACAATGTCACAGAAAATGATACATATTTTAAAGGAATTAAAACACAACATTTAAGAAGATAAATTATTAAAATGTCATCTTATTAGAGCTATTAATTTCATTTTGAGGAAGAAAATCACATTTGCATATTTAAACACTCGTTATTTTGAAAATTTAGACAGGTGCAAGTTAATTAAGTCAAGTGAATTCATTTTAAGAGCTCATAACCTAAAGGCATTTAACAAGCAAGATGTTGATTTCATATACGTTTTTGATTACAGATACTAGTTAGGGAAATATATAGTAAGAAATATACTTTCAGCGAAACAGATATTACTTAAATGCATTTAAATATTTTGTAATATAATATTTTTTCTAACTATTTAAACTAAGTTAATTTTAATGTTAGAATTGAAAAATATATTTAGAAAAACTTGTTATATATTTTTTATTTTCTTTCTATAGTAAAAATTATAAAAATTGAATTATTCTTCTACTTTCAGTTTTAAATGGATTAGAAAAGGCCGTCTAGACGTTTCAGATATCACTGAAAAACGTGTTTTATGAGAAATGTCTTCCTGTCCGTCCCTGTGTCCTTATGTGTCTTTGTCCTCTTTGTATAAAAGGAACGTGTAAAAAGTTATGCATAAAATTAAACTAAATTTCATATAAGGTGTCCTGGGATATTAATGCCAAAGCAGTGCTAATGTTACACGTAATTAAAAAAGAATCCGAAAAAAATCACCTTTGGGTTTTGCGAAAAAAATCTCTTAGTCATTAGAGTCAGAAACAGCCGTTGAAAGTTAACTTGTTACATTTGTAGAACTTTCGCTGGACGAAGCACGTAAGAATCATCGCCCGATCTAAATTTTTCTATGCAAGTTATGTGATCTGAAAACTATATATTTGTTGAGAAAAACTTTTTTTATTTCATAAATTACTAGTATATTTCATCTACAACAGTCCTGTCGAAGATTTTGTATATGTTTGCAAGGTAGTTTTTTACAATATACTGCTCAATAAGTATATCGATGCAATAATGCCATCCATTACTCCGAATGTTATTTTTCAGTGTTGAAACTACATGAAAAAAGTGTTGATTTTTTTTTGTTTCATGCTGTTTCCTTCGCCCATAGCAATTGTCGTTAAAGGGTGCAACTGCGCGCAGAATATTGTACATGTACGGGACTTTCCCGTCAGTTGAATGGATGTAAGCGCAATGAATAACCACTGCCAATCCTACGTAGCATTTTGTAAATAAACTGTTTTGTTTTGTGTTAACAAGTGATTCTTCAATTTTTATGATTCGTCAACATTATTCGGAAGTCATATTTGTAGCTATCGACACCCGACAAAGTTTTGCTCAGAGCGAGCCGCAGAGCTCAAATCTGCATGAACCAACCTGTGGATATTTAGTTTTCAATCTGATACGTGGATTTTAATTCAGTATTAAATTCATATAATGGCTACTCCTCCAGCTATCTCAGGAACTGTTGTCCTGAATAGAAACGCGGCAATGTAAAAGCCCAAATTACAAGAATCAATAACGCAATAAAGGGCCAACTTACTCAAAAGGAATTGGAACTGAAATTAAACTCCGTTCAAAATTTAAAGAATAAAGTCAATGAATTACGCAATGAAGCTTACGAAATCATCGCTGATGCTGATCTGGAAGATTACGAAACCTCGTTAATGGAAATAGAAGACCAGTTAGAAGAATTAGAGGTAAGTTTAATTCAAATAATAAAACCTGTACCTGATATTAATAAAAGTAGAAATTCTAGTGCTGACAGAAACAGTTCTAATGAGGTAAAGATTAAATTGCCATCTATTAGTTTACCCCAATTTTCGGGTCGTTACACTGAGTGGCTGAATTTTAAACATCAGTTCATCACTTTAATTGATGATAATATCGAATTAAATGAAGCGCAAAAATTGTATTATTTACAATCCGCACTCACAGGTCTTGTTAAACAATTACAGAATATTGATGATTCATATACTTCTCTATTCGAAGCTTTAAAAAAAGTTTGAAAATAAAAGTCTCATTGTAAAAAGTCACATTTCAGAATTATTAAGTAACAACAAAATAAAAATTGAGAACGCGAGAGAGATCCGTAGTTTAGTTGATAATTTAATGAGCCATTTAAGAGCGCTCAGACAACTAGGCCTAGAAGACAATAAATTGTCCGAATGCATTTTAATGTATTTTGTTTTACAACAATTGGATGATGGAAACAGAAAGACATTTTAAATGTCCCTTATTTTTAATGAACTACCCGAGTGGGAAATATTTATTGATTTTTTATTGAAACGAGCTCAAGCACTCGAGAATGTTGAAAAAACAGCTCTGTAATAAAATTGAAACCTGATATTCCCCATAAACAAAAAAGTTTTGTTTTATCGAACGAGTAACCTAACTGTCAGCAATGCAGCCGGTCTCATTATTTATATCGCTGTAAGAGTTATTTAGAATTATCACCACAAGACAAATTAACTCAAATGAGGAAATTTAATCTATGTTTTAATTGTATTTCAAGTATGCACTGTGTCAGTCGGTGCAATAAATTAAATAAAAAATGCAGAGTATGTTTTAAAAATCACCATTGTACCCTTCACGGCGCCAATTTTTCGAAAATTACTTATGAAAAAAAAAACAAAGTGATTATAACGTAAATCAGTCAGAATCGAAAACGGAGGAAAACGTAAACTCAAATCAATTAGAATGTCGATCAAATATTACATCATTAGACGTTCAAGGCAACAATAAACAAACTAATTCGTCTGACACAAGTTATGGATTAATTTCAACAGCTGTGATTTATTTAAAGGGAATTAATGATACATAACATTCTTTCGTTGCTATGTTAGATACTGCAAGCAATGTTTCCCTAATTTCTACGTATGCTGCTGATATGTTGAGATTAAAAAATATAATGTTGATTCCATAATTACAGGATTAAATGATTCTATCTGTAAAATAAAAAAGAAAATTCATGTAGAAATAACAAATAAGGATCGAAGTTTCAAAAATTCCAGTAAAATGTTTTTGGTTCCTAAAATCCCGGGTTTGACCCCTTCAAGTGAAGTAGACATTTCTAGTCTCAACTTACCACAGATCATTAACCCATTAACGCCCAGCGTCCTCGTTTGAGGACGGTTACAAAAACAACAAGAAAGCGGCTTTCCCACCAGTAAAGAGGAAGATAAATATATACCTTCTTTCACGAGACTGAATCCTCGATAAATTTAGATAAAAGTTAATTTGATTTTAAAAGTGGTGGGAAATACAAAATTTGAATTTTAGCAAAGAAAATAATTCGGCGTTAATGGGTTAATTATGCAAATCCACGTTTTTTCAAAGCACAACGAGTTCATGTTTTACTGGGATCAGAAATTTATTACCAATTACTTTTATTTGGTCAAATCAAAGTTCCTAATAGTTCAATAATTTTGCAAAACTCTCAGCTAGGTTGGATTGTAGAAGGGCAAATTTATGACAAAAAGGCAAGTAAATATAAGTGTCATTTATTAGAGAAAAAGAGATTTGAGAGTTTATTTATAGATTTGAGAGTTTTTTGGGAATTAGAGCAACTGGGTATAAAAGACCAACCAAATAATGTAAATTCCGAAGAAATAATGGAAAAATTCCGGGAAACTTTGCGTTTCAAAAATGAAAGATATGAAGTTAGTTTCCCGTGGAAACGGGACTGGGAAAACCTTGAAAATAATTATAAGGTAGCTGAAATTAGACTCCCTAGTCTCATAAAAAGAATGAAACACGATCCAAGTTTATATGACAATTATCGCATAATTTTACATGGCTATTTAGAAATGAACTTTATTGAAATTTTTCCTGAATCCGAAGAATTTTCTAACAATCCGATTTTCTAACTACCACTCCATACAGTGTTTAAACAAGACAGTGTATACACAAAATGTCGCATTGTTTTCGATGCGATTTCAATTGAAGCGGGACAGTTATCATTAAATGACTGTTTGGATGCCGGAATCAATCTTAACCCAAATATTTTTCATTTATTGATTTTTTTTCGCTTTAACAAAATTGCTAATTTGGCCTATTTAGAAAAAGCATTTTTACAGATTTGTATAAACTAAAAAGACAGAGATGTCTTAAGATTTATATTTGTAGACGACAATCCTGTCATAAGTGATACATTTAAGATTATAATTTACAGATTACTAAGACAAACTTTTGGTTTGAATTCAAGTTCTTTTTTATCATCAGCTACAATTAAACAACATCTTAGTAAATTTGAAAAAGAATATCCAATAGTAACTGAAATACTAAAAAGTTGCATTTATGTTGATGATTTAGTGACCGGGACGGATACTGTCTCAGATGCATTGACAATTTCTCAACAATCAAAAGAAATTATGAAGAAGGAGAGTATGAATTTCAGGAAATGGATTTCGAATAACGGACTAGTAATGGAAACGTGGGAAAAGAATGGGTTTAGCACTCTACCTCAGACCTTTGAACCCAATAAATCATACAAAGTTTTAGACCTATCGTGGCAACCAAAACAGGACGTACATTTGATGCAAACTGAAAATTTATTAGAATTTTTGAGCAAGGCAAAAATACAAAACGTTTTGTCTTACAAGTAATAGGTAAAATATTTGACCCTCTGGGTCTAATATCACCATTTACTATTAGAGTTAAATGATTACTAAAAAAATTAGAGAAGGAATTTGTCATGGGATGAAGAATTACCCCCCGATATTATAAAGACGTGGGAACAATAATGTTCCGAACTACCTCATTTAGCAAATCTAGAAATTCCAAGAAATGTTTTTCAGTTCCCCGAAAACTCTGATTACGAATTAATACTGTACATCTTCTCTGATGCCAGTCCAAAGGCTTACGGTGCTGTCGTATATTTAGAAGTAAATTCAAGAAATGAATCCTTCATTAATTTTATTACATCAAAGAGTAGAGTGACACCCTTGAAAAAGGAATCGCTCCCACGACTGGAACTCTTGGGTACGTTGCTCGCAGCGCGCCCTTGACTTGTCAAATGAAAGAAGTATTAGATCGCAAGGGACCCTCTTCTGTGTACTTATGGACTGATTCGCAGATCACTTTGTGCTGGATCAAAAGATCTGCAAATAAGTGGAAGTCGTTTGTGACGAACCGTGTTAAAGAAATACAGTCACTGACAGATTCATCTAGGTGGTTTCACTGCTCAGGATCTGATAATCCGGCAGACCTTTTAACACGAGGCATAAAGTCCGAAAACCTTGTTCAGAATCCTATATGGTGGACTGGTCCAGAGTTAATGAAATACCTAGATATGTGCAAAAAGAAACAATCTTTAGTCATACCAGATCAAGAGATGTGCATTAAAGAACTAAAAAAGAACAATAGTAGTGATAGTTTAGTAACTCTAAATTTTCCTGCTGAACATTCTACAATTAATAATATTTTTTCACTGTCTAACAATTTTACTAAATTAATTCGTATAATTTGTTTTATTTTCAAATTCTATTTAAACTGTTCCAATCCCGAGAAGAGAAGAAATGGACCATTAACTCTGGATTAGGTAAGATATGCTGAATCGGTTGTAATTCGTTCAGCACAACGACAAGAATTTCCAGAGGAATTAAAATGTCTGGAAAAGGGTAAGACAGTTCATAATAAATGTAAACTTGCTTCATTAAATGTATTTTAAGAAAAAACGGGTTGATTATAGAGTTGGGGGGGGGGGCGCTTAAGTCATTCAGACTTGCCAATTAACTCAAAATTTCCAATTGTGTTACCCTCTAATCATAAGTTAACGGATATTATAATGAATTATTTTCATCTAATATAATAATCATCATTCCGAGAAGAGAAGAAATGGACCATTAACTCTGGATTAGGTAAGATATGCTGAATCGGTTGTAATTCGTTCAGCACAACGACAAGAATTTCCAGAGGAATTAAAATGTCTGGAAAAGGGTAAGACAGTTCATAATAAATGTAAACTTGCTTCATTAAATGTATTTTAAGAAAAAACGGGTTGATTATAGAGTTGGGGGGAGGGGGGCGCTTAAGTCATTCAGACTTGCCAATTAACTCAAAATTTCCAATTGTGTTACCCTCTAATCATAAGTTAACGGATATTATAATGAATTATTTTCATCTGAAATATTTTCATTTACGTCCACAAACTTGCTTTTCCCTGTTCGACAGAAATTTTGGCCGCTTAATGGCACGAATAATTGCCGCAAAATCGTCCACAAATGTGAAAATTGTTTCAAAAACAAACCTGTAGTCAACTCCCAAATGATGGCTGATTTGCCAAGGGTACGTATAACACTTATTTATGTGTTTGGGATAACAAGATTAGATTATTGTGGCCCATTTTCCATTAAATTTAAAAATCAAAGGAAGGATGTATTGAATAAAATTTATGTCGTGGTGTATGTATGTTTGTCTACCAAGGCCTAGACTCTTACACTCTTACACCTAGACTTTGTTTCAGATCCCACTACTCAGGCCTTTACAGCTAGTCTTAACGTTTGTTTGGGTGAAGAGGCAAATGTTCAAAAATATTATCGGTCAATTCAAAAACTTTTATTGGAGCTGACATCGAGTTGAAAAAATTGCATAAATTAGTTAGCTTCCCAGATGAGGAATTATGCATTTTTTTAACCCATGAAGGTATCAAATGGGAATTTATTCCCCCCAAATCTCCGAATTTCGGTGGCATCTGGGAAGGGGGGGTGAAATCATTTAAGTTTCATTTAAAACGGGTGATAGGTGATAAAAAATAATTTTGGAAGAGTTTTTAACGATTTTAGGTGAAATTGAGGGCGTTTTAAACTCCCGCTGTCCACAGATTTCGAAAATTTTGAAACTCTGACCCCTTCCTATTTTTTAATTGGCAGACCGATTACTTCGATCCCCGAACCACATTTAGACAATATTAGATGTACGGGCCTTTCCGCCAGTTGAATGGATGTAAGCGCAGTGAATCAACCACTGCCAATCGTACGTAGCATTTTGTAAATAAATTGTATTGTTTTGTGTTAACAAGTGATTTTTCAATTTTTATGATTCGTCAACATTATTCAGAAGTCATATTTGTAGCTATCAGCACCCGACACATACATTAGAGAGCATTATTGTCATTGTCGAAAATCAAAAAGCACATATTAGAATGTGTATAACCTCTTATTTTTTTTAATATCAGAAGAATAAAATATAAAATGATTATTACTGCATCCTGAAATCGCAATTGATGAAAAGTAAGACAAACGTGTCAATATCTACGGCTATAGAGTTTCTACCTGTAGAAATGGTCAATTTGCTGTCTTATTCCATCTTATTATATAGTACAATTTCCAATGCGTAATTATGCACATAGGTGGGTAATAATGCCCAATAGAACTGGTCATGAAATTATGCTTTTTATGAATATATATCTGCTAATTTTTTTTCTTGTATACATATTCAATACATTGCTGTATCAAATCCTACATTGGTTTGAGAAAAATATTCTAAACGCTTCTTATTTTCTACAAAAATTTAAGTTTGAAACGGAACTCCAACTACTTAAAATCGGCATTTTTACATGAATTGTAAATGTATTCAATGTATAAAAACGGAAATTCACTTTTTAGATTTATTTGTATGTAAAGGTTGAAGCGGAAGAGTCTTATAATATTCATTTCTATGGAAGTTATGAGATAGCGTTTGTGATTTATTGGAAATATAACTTTAAAGATGAAAATTATTTATTTTGCATTTGTTAGATCATATTGCGCGTTTCAAACGAAAGTGATTTTTGTGCGAATGGGATTTTCATATGAATGCTCTTATCATACAGCAATGTTTTATTTCGAATCGAAAAGTTCTCAGTACTAAGTTTTTTCATTTTATTTTCTTAATGATTTGCTTTTCTTCGTTTATTCCAAAGTATCAAATTATATCAATAAAATATGAAAAAAAAAACCCAATCAATTCTGAATAGGAAATATTCTATTTCTGAGTTTGCTTATTTTTATTAATTGATTAAATTTTCAATTCAAGATATTAAAATCTGAAATTTTATGTTAGCAGGGTAACATCCCCAGTAATTGGCACATTAAGAATTTGTCTTTAAACTTACTTCTGTTTCATGACAAAACAATAAAATATTTACTTTCAAATATTTTTAAATCAAAGAGCGCATATCTGTGCATCTATTTTGCCCACTAAAAGCAAAAATATTTGAAAAAGTATTTTTATAAAAATGTATTTACAAAAAGTTGCTGTAATCAGCAGTAATTGGCACTTAGACTTTTACACAATTAAACTAACCCTTTTCAACTAAACAAAACTATTGTCAATTAAACTTTAAAATATATTATAAATCAGATAATAATAAATTGAAATGCATGACTTTTTTAAACCAGAGAAGAAGCATTTGCAGCAAAAATGGCTAATTTCATACAAGCCATAATTGTTTCCCTTTCCTAGGCACTATTATCATCTCATAGCATAAATCAAAGTTATAATCTTTAAATTAAATGAGCATATAACTGGCATATGGTCTTGGATTTTTAAAAGACTGGATATAAATCTTATTTTAGGCCTTTTTGTAGGATGTGCCAAGTACTGGTGCCTGCCAATTATTGGGGATGTTACCCTATTTAGAAAATTCGTATTGCAACTTTTGTGTAACAATATAAAGTAGAAATATGTAAAAGTATTCTTTATTTTGGTATATATCTTAACATTTCAATAAACAATTTTATTTTGCTTTAGATAAGTGTTTTGAATAAGTAAAAAACAAATATTATTGACATGTTTCGATTCTAAATAATAAGAAATATAATCATAATTTTTAGATTGAATCGAAGCATGTTAAAAATACTTGTTTTTTATTTATTCATTACACCTATCTCAAACAAAATAAATTTGCTTATATAAATGTTTACATGTAAAAGGTGTATTTCTTAAAATCTTGTGATTTAAAATCTAAAAAAAATTAATAACTTTTGACGGTAAGTCTTAAAAGTTAGATTTACAATATGTGCGAATTTTAGTGGATTTTTAGAAGTTTTCTGACTAAATACTGATAATAAATAATATTTACAAGAACTTAATCAGCTACTATGTTCAAAATTAAGTGAACTCCAAGATATTGCCAAACGTAACTCAACAAAAGTAGCTACCCCTAAATTAAATAATCATTTAATTTAAACTTTATTTATATAATTTAAACACACAGCTACACGTTGCAATAAGTGAACACTTGTACTATTTCTGACGGACAAAGTATATGCTGAAATCTATGATTTAGGTTTTGAAATATTTGGACTAGCCATCTCTTCTCTATGACCATCTATTCTAGAATTATTCTCTATAGAGCTATACTCAATTATAGGTTCTTTTATATTCATTCTTTTCAGTTTATTCTTTTATAGTCATTCTTCATAAAGTATAATATATCCATCACGTGCATATTACGGTAAAAAATAGAGAATAATTCATTTAACTACATATTTTAATTGTAATAAATTATGCCAATTAATATCAGTACTCAATTTTTATACATTATTTTTTTCATTTCTTTGATTTTTGTCCAAATTATGTGAATTCTCTCCTCCGAGGCATATCACACACCTGTTTGTTCGTCACACACATGGTGTGGCTGTTAATGTTCTTTAATAAATTGTTTAATTATAAAAAAATATATTTACATGTTTATTATTCCGTTCACGAGGATCTGAAATACCAACTATTTAAAATATTTAAAATTTTTGTATTATGATTTATTTTGTTATTGTTGACCAATTTGTACAGTCACACAAAACATTTTCACCTTCGCCATTTTTCATTGATATATGACGCCACTAGATCACATTTTATTTCCCAATATGCTAGTCGTTCATTTTACTTAATCACTGTTATAAAAAAGTTCTGAGAATTTAACTGAGAAAGAAGTAGATAGATTTTGTTTTCAAAAATCAAGTATGGTTATTGAGAACTCTCATCTCCGTAAACTTGAAGTTAGAGTACGTAAAATAATGTAAAAATACAAATTTGTCTGTTTTAATATGTGCAAATTGTAATACGAAAAAAAATCTTTTACTGAAAAAAGTATCTATTAAGACTATTTTATAGTATTTTCCTCATTTCCGTGTCGCTACTTGCCAATTTAAAGCATATCTCCGTGAATAACATTATATGTTGAACATAATAATAGCAAAATATAATATAATAGCTTATATATATTATATATATATATACACTATATGGCCATTGATTATTGGACACTTGCGATTTTAGACATTTTACTAAATATCTAGAAAAATACATGAGGAATCATCTCGAAACTCTTAGTGTTTAAATATAATAGTATACGTCATACATCTCCGTAAAGTTTTTTACCGAAACTCCATAGGGGACGGTCAACAAATTAAAAAAGAATGAATATCTTTTGAATAACCCTGTCAAAACTAATGTATCAAAAGCGCTCAAACTCTAGATTATGATTGAAAGCTTTATTGTAATACACTGTGTTCATTTTTATGCAAATAACATGCATACTCGCAGAGTAATTAAAGTTTTTATAAAAATGGTTCCAAATTTTTCCAAGTTTTTCCTTTATAATTGTCAGAGTTCTTAATATAAAATATTTTTTTCAGAAAGTATGACAAACAACATTGCACATAGTATCCTGTAATCAGAATTAAAAAATAATAAAAATTGTATGAAAAATGAGTAGGTTAACTAAATAAATTTTTACTGCGCATGCGTCAAAGATATCAAAATTTTATTTTTATATTATGTTAGCTAGATGCATAGAGCAACTTTTGTAAAAGTCTCAAAATCATACCTTGAAAATTCTGAAAGTAATCGTCTATAGAAAAAGGACAAAATCCGTTGTTTCCAAAATAAAACAAAAAAATGAGGGATTTTATCCAAATGTAGTAGTACATCCCGTATTGTGTATTCTATATTGACAATAATCAATGAATATATGGATACAACCCCTCTTGTTTTTGCTTCATTTTGAGAATAACGGATTTTCAACTTATACAACAACAGGTGGCGCTGACGGCGATTGAAGGCCCGGTGATCCGTGGTGAGTGAAGCGTCGACCTGGCCTTCAATCGCCGTCAGCGCCACCTATTGTTTGAGATGCGAACTAAAATAAAAATTTGCGATAAAACAACTCTTGACATTATACATAACCCTCCTGCAAAAAATTTTTAAATAGCTGTCACCGTTTGCTAGTTATTGAATTTTAAAATCCGTCAGTCATTTTTGGGACACCCGGTATATGCGCCACAGCATTGACAGCATGGGATAGAGAAGAGTATTTTGGAGGAATTTAAATAAGCATTTAGTCAAGTAAAAATAGGATGTTTATTAATATAAAATTTATGTTTATAAAGTACATTTTTAAAACATTTTTAATGTTTATTGTTATACAATAAAGTTTAAATTACGACACACAGTTTTATTAAAATAGTCACATTAAAGCAAAATAATTTCACAGAAAATGATACATATTTAAACGTTTTAAAGCACAACATTTAAGAAGATTAATTATTAAAATATCATCTTATTATAGCTATTAATTTTATTTAAAGGAAGAAAATCACATTTGCATATTTAAACACTCGTTAATTTTAAAATTTAGACAGGTGCAAGTTAATTAAGTCAAGTAAATTTAATTTAAAATCTTGTAACCTAAGGGCATTTAAATAGCAAGATGGTAATTTCATATATGATTTTGATTTTAGATACTAGTTGGTAAAAAAAAATAATGCAAAAAAAATCAGCGAAACAGACATTTCTTAAACACGTTTAAATATTTTGAAAAGTAATATTTGTTCTACGTACATAAAATGAATTAATTTTAACGTTAGAACTGAAAATTTTGATTTCCAAAATCTTGTTATATATATTTTTTTGTTATCGAAAACAATTTAGAAATTTAATTATTCTTCTACTTTCGATTTTAAATGGATTTCAAAAGGCCGTCTAGATGTATTAGCGATTCTAGAAAAACGTATTTGTTTAGAAATATCTTCCTGTCCGTCCTTGTGCCCGTATGTGTGTATCACCTCTTTGCATCACAGGAACGTGTAAAAAGTTAAGCATAAAATTAAACTAAATTTCATATAAAATATCCTGGGATATTAATGCCAGAGCAGTTAATAACGTTAAGTGCTAAAATTACAAGTAATTAAAAAAGGATCCCGAAAAATAAACACCTTTGGGCTTTGCGAAAAAAGTCTCTTAGTCATTGGGGTCACAAACAACCTCTAAAAGTTAATTTGTTACAGTTTAAGAACTTTCGCTGGACGAAGCACGTAAGAATTAACGTCCGTTCTACATTTTTCTGTGATCTAAAAACTATATATTTATTAATAAATACCCTTTTTTATAAATTTGTAGTATATTTCATGTACAAATGTCTTTGAAATTTTGAATATGTCTGGAAGGTAGTTTTTTAAAATATGCTGCCGCAATATGTATATCGATGTAAAAACACCATCCATTGCCGTTATTACTCCAGTTGATATTTTTAAGTGCAGAAACTAAATCCAAAAAGGGTTCATTTTTTATTTCATGCATTAGACAGCAATATTGTCATTGTAGAAAACCAAAAAGCACATATATCAAAATTTGTATATACTGTTAATTTTTTTATGTCAGAAGAATAAAATATAAAATGATTGTTACTGCATCCTGAAATCGCAATTAATGATAAGTAAGAGAAACTTGTCAATATATAGGGCTAAAGAGTTTCTATCTTTAGAAATGTACAATTTACATGCTATTATTACATCTTATTACATAGTTGTGTTTACATGGAGTAATTATCCACATAGATTGGTAATAATGCCCAATAGAATTGTTCATGGAATTTTGCTAAAACATTTTACGAATACATATCTGCTAAAACATTTTTTTTGTATTCATAGTCAGTACATTGCTATATCAAATCCTATATTTGTTTTTGAAAAAAAATATTTTAAACGAAGTCATGAACATTCATTGAAGCTCAACATAGTGTTATTACCCCCAGACACCATCTATGTTTTTGGGGTATGATTGTTAGGTTCTAGTTGATTTTTTTTAATAGAATGCTGTGATAGCGATTTGATGTCGATTTTTTGTAATTTTTTTCATATCATCTGTTTCTTGATGGCCCCACTAGTGGCCGAGATGTTCTGATCTTTCATCTGGTAGACGGCAGGTTCTGGGTTCGAACCCAATCACGGCCGTCAGCCTAAACGTTCGGAGTTTTCGTGGTTTACTTTGAACCTTGAGTAAATACGGATTAGGTTCCCTTAGAAAGACCTGCACGAAGGGCACTTCCCATATTGCCTATATCCCGTAGAGCAGATAATCGAACGACACAAAAAACAGAACCAAACCGAACAAAACCTGTCTCTAGATGCATTCGCAAACAATTACCATTTATCTAGCTCGACTAATCATTAACAGCTGGCAAGAACGAATAATTTATTAAATATCATGATCGTAACTGACTCTTTATTCCTATTAGTAAACTGTAATAATTAGTTAAGATGCAAATCAAAATATGTTGTAGTATTGATGTAATAATACTGCGGTATTAATATGCTATGTGTAAATTACTTTAAAGTATGACAAATAATATTTTAAAACATGTTAAATTACTTTTAACCCTTTACTACAACAGAGAATATAATAATTATAATAAACAGATATTAACATCTTAATTTTCAAATGTCACGTTATTGGTGTCGAAAAGGAGTAAAGGTGAAAGTTAATTTTCAGATTCGGAAAACATTCGGAAAATAAAATGTAGATTTTTAGGAATGTAGAATATTACTTGTATTATGTTTGTTTAAGTAAATTGATCCAATTTAAGTAAATTGATCCAACCGTTCTCAACCGCAATGCTTCTAATGATTTTTAATTCATTTTGAAGGTAATTAATAGAACAAACACTAAATGCTCGTCTTACATAAAATTGGAACGGGACAAATTTGTGATTGAAAAATGATGTAAAGTTTTTTTTTAAACTGACATTATTTAGAAGTACCGGTAGCTCTTTCTAATAACTGGAATGACACAAAATTTTATAAATGGGCTAATAAAACCATGGGAAAAGATATTCCAAAAATAAAATAAATAAATAGTTCCAATCACCGCCGATAGCGGGAAATTTGGCGCGGTACAAAAAAAAAAAAAAAAAAGAAATAGACAAGATTAATAATTTTGTTAAAATGCCATGTTTTATGCATCGTATTCACTTCCCCGATGACGAATTTGAGCACATTCAATGTGACCACTGCTTTCTTGCACCAGACCTTACATTCTTTGTACAACATTTTCGACGGCCGAGCAGTGTGGGCCATTTCAGATGAAGTAGCGGTTCTGATGAACTGAGCTATTTTTTTTCTTGGATTTTTTCCCCTTGGTTTCATTAGTCCCCTTATAAATTTTAAAGCAATACCGATTATTAAAATTAGCTCTAGAGAGCTCTAAATGACGTCAGTTAAAAAAAAACTACTAAAACGATTAGAGCTTTTGGACTTATTTGCTTTCCTCTACACTGTAAAAAAAAAAAAAAAAAAAAAAAAAAAAAAAAAAAAAAATCAAGAGGTTACTAAAAATTTTTTAGTAAATTTGTATTCCACAGAATTTTTTAGTAACCATTACAAACTTTTTTTTTGTAAGTGAAAGAAGCATTTCTTTTGTAAACTGAACAAAAGAATTTTTTGTATAACTAATTTAAAAATTTTTAGTATGAACCACCAAGCAAAATTTAGTAATAGCTCCAAAAGGATTTTTAATAACCTTTACGTGCGCCCGAAGAGCAAGAGCTTCCTTCGAGCATAGATTTTCGGCAAAACCGCAATAGATGGCAGCACCAAACATTGCTACCACCTCCGACAGGATTTTCATAATCCCTTTATTAACGAGTACTTACACACCATACATTCGAGGCGTAATTGGCTGTGTCCAGCATCGAACCCGGGAGTCCGTTACTATAACCACTATGCTATCAAGGCCACACCAAGTGAGTTTTAGTAATAGCTATTAAAAATATAAAAATATTAACTCTTATCCATTGCTAACTTTTTTCTAGTAATTCTTACAGATTTTCTAGTAACCGACTAAGATTACTAAAAATGTTTTAGTAATTACAAGGATCACTAAAGTTTTTTTAGTAGATCGACCATTTTTTTAACAGTGTAAACCGCACGTTCAAGTATTAAACTCGATAAATTTATGATTAGTACTACGTCAAAGAAAATTCTTAAATAAAGAATTTTATTCGTATAGCATTTTTTAATAAGATAAAATCTACATCTAAGTAGACTGTTGAGAAAATAATCACTTGCAAACATTGTTTTAATGTGCATTTTAAATGCGATTCAGCCAATTATTTCGTATAAAAAATGCAATCTAAATTTATTAGTAGACTAATTAAATAAATTTTACACTGAATTGTCTTTAATGGTACTTTAAAGTACCATCAAGATATAAAGAGTTAAAATGAAAATAATGACATTTTTTTTTTGTTTAAAACTGTATGTATTTGATACTTTTTATACATTATTTTAATAGTTTTACATCTTATTTTTGACAGGTATGTCACCCGTTAATTCTTGGTGCTTAATTTCGCAAAGAAATTGAATGTATTATACAAGAAATTCTTTGAAGAGAATTTCAGTAACACAGAAGTTTGAAGCTAAGAATCCAGTCAAGCACATTACACATTGTTTTAACAATAAACGGATAATTAAGAAAATGACATGCAGATTTTATTATTTATATATAATAAAAATAATTTATTCTGGTAGCGACTCCATCACTTATGAAATTTGAATATTCTCCATTTTAAAATTCAGAAAAGAAAGCAAGAAATTTAAGATAAAATAAAAGTTTTCATTTGCTTGAGATTAGAAATTTTTATGTTAGTTTAAAGTAGAATATTTTCTTATTTTCTACAAGAATTTAAGTTTGAAACGGAACTCCAACTACTTTAAATCAACATTTTTACATGAATTGGAAATGCATTCAATGTATAAAAACGAAAATTCCTTTTCCAGACTTAGTTGTATGTAAAGGTTCTAGCGGAAGAGCCTTGTAATGTTCATTCCTATGGAAGTTATGAAGATAGCTTTTTTGATTTATTGGAAATGTGACTTTAAAAATGAAAATTATTTATTTTGTATTTGTGAGATCAAATTGCGCGTTTCGAAAGAATGTGTTTTTCATTCGAATAAGTTTTTCATAAGAATGTA
The DNA here is from genome assembly GCA_964019185.1 of Maratus speculifer. Taxonomy (NCBI): domain Eukaryota; kingdom Metazoa; phylum Arthropoda; class Arachnida; order Araneae; family Salticidae; genus Maratus; species Maratus speculifer. Next base: position 427,487,551 of record OZ025290.1, on the reverse strand, counting down.
CTTTTTATACTGAAAAGTTTTATTTCAATCGAAAAGCTTTGAGTACTATGCTGTATTATTTTCTCAAACGTTAGTTTTTTCTTCGTTTGTTCCAAAGTATCAAATAATATCTATAAAGAAAATTTAAAAAAACCCAATGAATTCTGAATAAGAAATATTCTATTTCCAAGTTTGCTTATTTATATTAATCGATTGAAAATTCAATTAAAAAAAATTTAATCTGAAATTTTGTGTTCGTATTTTGAAAAAAAAAGTATTACATGTTTTATGAAATATCATAAAGCAGGTATATGTAAAAGTATTATTTATTTTAATGTAAATGTTTTCTGTTACATTTACGATATGTATGTATTTTAGAGGATTCTTAGAGTTTTTCTGGATAAATACCGATGGTAAATAATATTTAAAAGAACTTAATCTGCTGCCTTGTTCAAACTTAACTTTAAGATTTGGTCTAACGTAACTCAACTAAAATATCTACTCCTAAATTAAATAATCATTGAACTTACACTTCATTTTTATAATTTAAAAACACAACTGCACGTCGCAATAAATGAACTTTTGAACTATTACGCACGGACAATGTTTATGCTGCAATCTATGATTTAAATTTTGAAATATTTGGACTAGCCATCTTTTGTCTATGGCCATCTATTATAAAACTATTATCTACAGAGCTATGCTCAATCCTAGGTTATATGTGTCATACTTCAAAAAGTATAACATATGCACCTAAGTATAACATATAACCTGCATTCTACGGTAAAAAATTTAAAGAATAATTCATTTAACTACATTTTTAATTGTAATAAAATTATGCCAATTAATATCAGTACCCAATTTGTTTATACATTATTTTTTTTCATTCCTTTGATTTTTGTCCAAATTATGTGAATTCTCTCCTCCAAGGCATATCACACTCCTGTTTGTTCGTCACACACATGGTGTGACTGTTAAGATTCTTTAATAACTTGTTTAATTAGAAAAATATATTTGCAAGATTATTATTCCTTTCACAAGTACTGAAATGCTAAATATTTAAAATATTTAAAATTTTTTTATTATGATTTAATTTCTTTTTGTAGATCAATTTGTACTATCACACAAAAAAATTTCACCTCCATTACCCAAATTTAAAATGCCATTTTTCTCTGATAGATGACACTATTAGACCCACGTTTTCTTTTCCAGGATGCCAGTCATTATTTTTTTATGTTATTGCTAAAATATATTATGAGAATTTAACTGAAGAAAAATGAAACAGATTTTTTTTAATCACGTGCGTTTATTAAAAACTCTCACCTTCATAAACTTGAAGTTCAGGTACGTAAAATATTGTAAAATTACAAGTTTGCCTGTTTTTCAAATTTCTTTTCCTGAAAAAAAGTATTTATTAAGGTTATTTTTGTAGTACTTTCCTCACCTCCATGTCACACCCTGTCAATTTAAAGTACACCTCGGTGAAGAATATTATGTATTATTTTTATCTATGAGTGAAATAATTATAATTAATTAGGGCCATTGTTTCTGGTGATATTCTAGTTAGTAAAAGTTTGATATAAAAGTGAAAAACATGAGGTGTAAAGTTTGAAATTGAAAATTATTTCTGTTCAAAGAAATACTTTATGGAGAATCAGGCATATAGTTTTTTACAAAGTCTTATTATTGTTTTATCAACAGTATTTGAATAATACAGTTACTAATAAATTTATTAATGATACAGAATCCTTCAAACTTAAGAAATAGTGGCACTTGACCTTATATATATATATTTTTGATAATCTAATTGATAATATTAGTTGTTACAGTGCAAAATCTTTGCAAAATTTAGATAGTCAGTAATTTATGTGTTTTCGTTAAATAACGGATTCTTTTTCTTAATCGAGTATGTATGTTAATGTATTTGCTTATAGTTAATATTAAATTTGCATTGTACTCCCAAAGCATAGATAAATTCTTTATGTAATCAACATCACTAAATTATAAAATCATGAAGTCTAAGGAAAAATATGTGAAAGTACTTGTGTAATTACACCAAATTTAAATATTTTAACCGAAAACATATTTTTTCGTATTTCTAGATATTTCACTATTAAAATTTAGCTATTGATTAGAAATATTCATTTTTGTGTAACCTACTGAGAAATTGAGACTAATTAGAAATTCTACACCCCTTTAGAACATGACAGTTGCCTGTAAACATTAATTTACATAGAAAGTCTAAATTTAAATAGTTACATTTAAACGTGTTCAAACTTTTGAAATTAATTGTATGGATATGTAGACATGAATAATACATGATACGATGCATTGTTGTTGATTGTCGACTCACATAGAAAATTTAATTAAACTTTCTTGTAAAATTAAAATGCATCATTATCATATATATATGTGTTTTAATAGAAAATGTGTCACTTCCTTAGAATGGCTTATTTTTGCATTTAATTAGTGGCATATAAACCCTTTGAGGGTTAAAGTACTTCTATTCTTAAAATTCTAAAAAATGATTTAGTGACACCAGAATTTTAAAACAATTTTATTTAAATATATATATATATATATATACATATATATATTAGCTTTTCTTCACGTACTTGCTAAAATTAAAATTAAAATTTCAAAATTCTGGTGTCAGTGTGGCATTTCGCAATTAAAAATAAGTGGGGTATATTTTATCCCACCACACTTCAAGGGGTTAATATTGGAAATCCGATACATTTATATTTTAGGACTTCATATAAAATTACATGTCAACTATCATTTCCAATTAAATCTAGAACGTGTTGCGATTTTAAATTATATGTTTCCGTATGTTTTGCCTCTCTCGAGATGTAGATTTGAACCAAACTATCCGGTCTCATGCTGTTTTATTGAATGACACCCCTGGTGTATACTTCGTATAACTGTTGTGTTTCTAATTTTAAAGTGTTCCCTCTTAGACCTGTATTTACAGATGCATTTTAATAACACATATGACTGTGTGAAAATCTTAATTGTAATCGTGCTTGAATCCAATGCTATATATCACTCACCCGCACGAAAATTTGCACATCTCAACAAAAGTTAATTTTGCATCAGAAGCAAAATAAGATTCACAGAGATTTATTGTGACATGAAACTATAGCACTTGATTGCGCCGGTGCATATGCACATAAAAGCGTAAAGCTCTTAAGCATGAAAATGCAGATAATATTTCGAAAATATAGCAAATTTTCCTTCTTACTCAATTCGCCCACTTTGCGGGGTCACAAATGAAGATATAGTACAATATAGCAATTTTTCGCATACTTACGTTTATGAAACTTTTCCGGAGCAATACGCACCTATACGCAGACCAATTCATGCTATGTATTTCAAAATCAAACGGTGATTGCCGAAATAAAAGGTAGCTAAGGCTTAAAAATGATTATCAATGGAGATTTGTATAAAAGTATTAGTTAATGTAAATTACAATGTTTGGCATCCCATTATTCTGAAATGGTTGAATTTAAAACAAAATTTAAGGAAACTGGACTTTCAACTTTTCTGAAATTATTTTGAATTCATACGCTTTATTGCCTAACGCATCCCATTTATATGCAATTGGATGCAAGTCGAGACATTGTAGTGGTCAATTTATTTGAATGATTTTTCCTATTTCCAATTATTCTTCCACCATATATGCTTGATGTGTCCAAACAGTATCATTCTTAAGCAAAACATCGTAGAAGCACCCTTAAACAAATTAACTTGGGGTTTCTATACTCCTCCTCATATATCCTAGTGGTTATAGAATTTTTTTGAAAGATATGTAAGCCGGTGTAGCCATTTGTCCTGATTTCCCTAAAACTATTAGAACGCGGTCTCGGAAACGGGATATTTCACGAATAAGAAGAAACACGTAGCAGGTTTATTTATCTTTACAAATCAAAAAATGTCTGCTAATTAGTGTATAGATTATCTCTGAACTCTTTAGTAAACAATACCTGAACCAAATCTTCTTGGCACACGATTTTTGTAAGTTCCGACATCTGCAGAAAATGGTCTTTAATCTCCTCAGTTTTGAGACAATTTTTACATGAAGTATAAAAATCAGTTTAAAATTATTATAACACATATCCAAAGATGCATCAGTCTATATATCGATGCTTCTAACATGCACACATGTATTTAAAAATGTAGATATAATTTTAACAAATCTAGAAGCATTTAAATTAATTTAAAGGGTGTTTCTTATTGTCACCTCTAAGCGATATCAAGACTGAGGGGGTTATAATATTGTTGCTCTTGTTCGCCATCGACTAGACTGTGTTTAAACGCATCTATATCTATCGACTATACCTACCATCTATAAGGACTTCATATCTTAATTTCTGTTTGTCATCCCTCAATTCTACTATTTTTTCCGACTTTTTACCCTCACATAAATGATACATTTTAGTCCTAACTAATAAATACTGATCACTCTCAGGCACAATATCTGTTTTAAACAATGATTCCATCATGCGTATATTACGCAACACATTATCAGTCACTGAATTTGCATATTTCTGGTGCGGAAGTACAATTTTATGCTTAATTGTATTAAAAATATAATAATGGAGCATTGGACATTAATTTCAACACTAACTTAATGAGCGCATTTTTTCTCATTATCCTTTAATTTTGATAACAAGTGTAATACATAAGTGGAATAAAACACAAAAATGAAATATTGCAAGTTCTTTCACTTTTCTTGTGGGTCAACCATATGTTTTCTTTAGTAAAATTAAAAAAAAAAAATCTTTTAAAATATAATATTCGTCATTGTTTGTGAAATCTTTTATAAAAATGATACATTTGTCATTGATTATATTTATTTATTATATAACATTTTTAAAGAAAAATATATGTAACACATTAAGATTGATAGTAAATTTTCAAAAGGATTGAACAATTTATTAATCTAAAGAAAATACAATTATTCATCTTTGTTTTTGATCAGAAGTCCAATAATTAATTGTAGACTAACTTTTAGCGTATGTATTTTACATTAATATTTGTTAAGCATTAATGTGACGTAAACTTCAGAATAAATATTCTCAAAAAGTGGAAACTTCTTTAACTACATCACTTAAGAAAAATAACGAGCGCAGTACTCTACAAGAATTTTGTAAATGCTTCTTAATTACAAACAGTATTAATTATCCACGAACATAGCTTGTCATCAGGGGAGTGTTTAATTATGTTTTGCTTACTGGTGAAATATACATTAGGACAACTATTTCGACATTTTGTTTCCTTAATATTTGTACCATGTCAAAGCACATGATTAGCTTTGGTGCAATTAAATGTAACTTGCTGATAACCCAACAAAAGTTATTGGAAAGAGATAAAGAAAATTTATTCGCTAACAGTAAAAATTTCTTTTAAAAAAATCAAAATAATGTTTCTTTCATGTTTAAAACATTATTTATTTAAATAATGGTGTATTTTAAAAAATAATTGCCAGCTCGACTTATAGGCACATGTAGATTTCAAAGTTAAGTACGAATTTTATCCAAAAAAACTAAATCAATATTAGAGATAAACCCAGTTTAATAATTTTACCTGACCGTTTTTGAGGAGATTTTACTTTTATTTTTTCTATAATAACTGGTTTTATCGGAGTAATTTTAGTCCGATGATTGTTTCTTCAACCCTTATTATTATTTATTTTATTTATTTATTTATCTATGTAAGATTTGAAACTGAAACTTTATCTGAAAGCTTGTCAATATAAAAGTTGTTGATAAGTTTGTGATTTATAAAATATCTAATTGAATTTAATATGTTGTGACATGCTGAAGTTAGGTATCTTTTTTCTTAATACCCTAAATTTTTGCTCATTTTTAATCACCTTAAAAAAATTTTATGCATATATTTTTTTACCTTTTCCTAGAAATAATGATAACTTTAAATTGATTCGATATGTATTATTATAAAGAAGTTCTGGGCATTTTCCATTGTGTACAAATCTTTTCCCTATTTACATTATTCTTGGTCCGATTTTGCACATTAACGATCTTAACCGAAATTATTTACCGGATAGTTTTATGTATCAGTTTGGAAGAGAATTATGGAAGTTATCGTATCCATAATATATATATATATATATATATATATATATATATATATATGAGTATATTAATATGTTAAATTTTTTTTAATTCCTTATGATTTATTCAGATTTTCTAAATTTCCAGCCTATTCACTCTTTTCATATCTCGTAATGATATTTATTTATTATTTCTATTGAAATTGCTTTCCTTTTAAAACGCATAATGTAACATTTTTCTCATTGAGAATTTTAATCTGAGAGGAACTTTCCCATCATAAAAATCATTAAACTTGACCCGTTTCGCAATACTAAAATCAGGAAACGCAAGTTCTTTTATTGATTTTAACCACTTTCTTATTTATTTCTAACTTTATTCTAAATGTTTCTCTCATGTTTTTTCAATCGACTCGACGCTCTACCACACATTGCGTCTCCTTTTTTGTAAAGAATCAAATACTCGTATTGATTTCTTAAGTTAGAACAAGCTTATGAGCTGTCCAGAACATAGGCCAGTATGGCGATAACTTTTCGCTTACGTCCTCCTTTAATCGAATTACATGATAGTGAAGCTTAGATTTTTTTTCGTGATTTTGATTGTTTAAATAATGTGTAGTTAAAAATTATGACAATTACCTAGTAATGGTAGAATGGAATTTAACCACCATTTGAGTTCTATCATCATATCTGTTGTTTATATCATATAGTCTTTCCTCCAGAAAAATCAAGTGTTGTGGGGAACTTTCGTTTATTATACAATATATGAATTACAGTTTTTATCTGCAAATATAGCTCTCTTGGTATCTCTTCGTGGATTTCTTCGTTGTTTTGAGATTCGATTGCAATTAATTCCCTTAATAATAATCAACTGATTTTCCATTATAATGGACATTTAAAATTTTAACACTCTCACACACATATTTATAGATAGACAAAAAAATGGACAGACAAATGAACTTTTGAATTGGGGATGGCTTTGGGTTCTGGGGATCATGATTGAAAGAGATTTGCAAAAGCTTTTCATAAATTCCAACGTAGATGTAAAAGGTAGTGCTTTTGAAGCAATCTTCTGTAGTACGTATATTTAATTGGTGTCATGAATGTGACTTATTAGTTCTAGATGTTTAATTTTGTAAATAAAACGAATATTTTAAACAAAAACCTTCTTCGATATGTTTTAAATCTCACAGAGTCTTCAAACTCAAAATCCAATGTTTTATATTATATAATTTTAAAACGAAGAAAAAAAAACACAAATACACCATAATATTTTAAGTGTAATGAAATTTTTTTAATAGCTTTCTCATCTCTCATGAAAGCCGAATCATTACAATTTTAATTTTTATAAAAGAAAATAAGAAATAATTTTTTTTAATTACATTTTTCCGAAATTGAAACTTTCTATTGGTAGCTTAAAATGGAATATTTTCTTACTTTCTACAAGAGTTTAGGATTGAAATAAAACTCCAGATATTTTAAATCGATATTTTACGGGAATTGGAAATACATTGAATGTATAAAAATGAAAATTCACATTCTGGGTTTAGTTGTATATAAAGATTCAAGCGGAAGAGTCTTTTAATGTTCATTTCTATATAGGCTATGTAGATTTCATTGGTTTTATGATTTATTGAAAATATGATTTTAAAGATGAAAATGATTTATTTTCAAAAAAGAGATGAAATTTCTCATATCGATCGATTACTTTTTATATATGAATATGTTTGACATGAATGTGCTTTTCATCGAATATGTTATTACTGAAATGTATTATTTCCATTCAAAAAGCTCTCAGTAGTTTTTTTTTTTACTTTATTTTTTGAAAGATTTGCTTTTTTTCATTTATTCCAAAGTATCAACTTGTATTGTAAACAATCATTTTAAGGAATAACTCACTAAATTCTGATTACATGATTCAAGATTATATCTCTGAATTTGCTTATTTTGAAATTGAAGAAATAAACTGAATATGAAGAAATAAATCTGAAAGAAAATATTTAAGATATTATATTCACATATAGAAAATTTCGATTACATGTTTTCTATAATGATATAAAATAGAAATATATAAATATAATCAGTAATGAAGCAGTCTTTATTTTAGTAGAAATCGTAACACATAAAGTTACTAGAATTACTTATCACAAATGGTTTTAGGGGTTTTCTGAATATCTTCAACATATTAAATAGCATTAAAAGTACATTATTTCACACTATTCAACATTAAGAGAAATTTTAGATTTAGTCAATTGTCAGCGGAACTATTTTGCAGAATTAAATGAAATTATGTATGAATATGAGTTAAGATAATGCTAAAAAACCTGTCGACAATTGTAGTACGCAAGCATGATTGTAAATAACAATTACCAGAATCAAATAACATAAAACAAAGCTTATAATATTGAACCCAAAATATATGAATTGAGAGGAGTATGATTTCCTCCTTTTTCACAACGGAAACTCATTCTGAAAAGCACAAAGTTTATGAGACCATAAAGCGCATACTAGCACTCTTGCTAGTTGATTGCTCTGTATAATTCTGGCAGTTTAAAAGAATATTTCAATTGTCTTTTTTCCGAGCGTCTAAGAAATGCTCTATAGAGTTTAGGTCTGGAGATCTGGTTAGTGCATCCATTAAGCGAACATTCTAATTATCCAGAAATTGGACGACCAGGAGAAGCCTATCTTGACGCATGTAATAGTTCATTAAAAAAGACGTGAGCAACTTCATTTTTAAAACGGTAAAGAAAGGTTAGGAACATACCCTCCCCCGTATGCAATTCATTTGTCACAAAAACTTTATCAAACACAAAGAGAGGTTGTAGCCATCCGATATAATAACTGCTCAGACCAGCAAATTTCCCCTTCTTAAAAGTTTAAGGGCAGGTAGCGCATAACTGGTTTTTTCCAGATGAAACTGCAAATGTTTAGGACAAATAGATACTCGTGAGTGGGTTTTGTCTTGATCCCTAGTCCAAAGATAATTATTTCGGCACCAAGCTAATTGAGATTTCTACTTGTTGAAGTGAGTGGAACGAATATGCTGTTCATATCTGCAAACAGCCCTGTGCGATGTATCCTTCTACAAAGTAACCCTTAAAATTCGGCTTCTTGTGATTGCATAATGATCACCAAAGACCAAAGATGTAGTTACACTCCTGTTACCTCTAACTGTAATGGACATGCAGCAATCTTCGTTGGACATCGGCGCTCCTTGACCACCTTGTCAAGACTTTCGCACTAAAGATCCAATGTCCTTATACTGTTTTCATAAGTTACGCACAACGCTAAGAATTACTTTGGCGTCTGGAGTAATAATGCATTTGAGACGCTTTTTCAAGTCTTTACGCCATTTGACACCTTATCACTTCATCCAAATGTCTACGATTACTTTTTTCAACTGTTTGAATTTGAATTTAACCGAATGTTTAAAAGAATACACCGAACTTTTAAGCAAGATATGCGAGCGAATAAAACTTAAAACTTGATACGCTCGCTTATATGTTAAACGTATTTCTCTACTCGCTCCACGCCTTTACAAGTGAATGCTTATGTATTCAGCACTAAATATAGTAGTTTTCACTTAATAGGCAAAAATATTGTATATGCACACACACTCACATATGTATATATATATGACGTTTTGAATCATAGGCCTTTATCAGGTGACGCATAAATTAATTCTTTCACAACAGCGCAAAGCACATCGAACTATTGTTCATACCACATACCGATAAAAGAAGATCTGATAAATTTGATGTGTCACTTGCAGATAATGTGATGAATGTGTTTTATTAACTCAATTGATTTTCGAGAGTATGATTTTCAAAATGGAAATAATTTTTTAAAATTCCATAAGTGTTTTTAGTTGCAATAAAGACGCAAGATCTAGTTCTAATTGCTTTATTGTTGTCAAATCTAGTGAACCTATTCTAGTGAACCCCTCTAGAAGGGGTTTGATAGTTCAAATCTAATGAACCCCGCTGTTTTTGGACTCAAATCTGAGCCTTATTATGTATAGTCAACATCAGAAAAAAATAACATGCTATAGAAGAACATTCGCTGACAAAAAGCTACTTCTACGAGACGTAGATTATTGAAGTAACAGAAATACTTCTCAAGTGAAGGTAATTTCGTTATATAGAAAAGGTGCACGATTATAGAATTTTAAAACAGCGTTCTGTGTTGCCAATTAACTTTTTAGAAAATTAGAAACTAACCGATACGAAATTAAAACGAGAGAAAAATGAAAAAAAGTTCTCACAGTAGATCGGATGAAGGTCTTACGTAATCGGCTTTTGACGCGCCGCTTGCATGGAAATTTCGATTTTCCAATGACTTTTTAAAAACGTAAATAAAATATATTCTTAACAAATGAAAGAATAAAATAGTGATATGGTTTAAGGGAAATTACGGCTTTTAACAGATTAAGGTTTTTTAAGAGTAAGAAAATAAAGAAAGTGTAGGTTAAAATTATTGCGATTAAAATTTAATAAATACATTAAAAGATTGAGGTAAATTTCTATATTAGAATTCTGGAAAGATATACAGTGGGTTGCCAAATTATTAAGGACAGTCACACTTATTGCTAGTCATTCACTTTGGGTGCCCTTGGCAGCGGCTCTATATGGTTTAAGTGTTGCAGGAATGTATTTTATCATTGTCAATATCTCTATAACTCAACTTTTAAGTACTTTTAGTATGTTACAAAGTTTGTTTGCTTTCTATAAATATTTTAATAACGGGAAAGACACTAAATCTTTTTACACGCAATAGTGGAACATGCTTTCCTTTAACTTAAACAAAATTCTTTGGATTTTTTTTGGAAAACTTAAGAATCATATGTGAGTATTATCTTTCTTTATTGATTAGATATTTGTTTTTTTGGAAAATTATTTACGATTTAATTTATTTTTTATTTTTAATGATTTCAGTATGGTTTGAGGGATTTATTTGTCCCTTAGGAAAAAAATCTGAGGTAAAACCTCTTCTTCTGCATACGAGTCATTCAAAAAGGGAATATAGCAGAACTTGCTTCAGTTTCCAATTCAGTAGTCAACAGGATAAAAATAAATCTGGACAAAAACCAGCCACTTCCACCCAAATGAAGAGGTAAAAGTGGAAGAAAATGCATAAGAACTCCACATACCGATAGAAAAATCAGGGATATCTGTTTAGGGAACAGAAAGAAAAAAATGGGACTCCTTATTTACATTATTCAAGAATCTGGAATGCCAGTTTTGAGAAAACTGTGCTGTGGACATTAGCGGAGGAAGGGTTGACAGGATTTGCATAGGCCAGGCAAGAAACCCTAGTTGACAGAAGCACTTTGCTTAGGCTCGTGAACACCGCCAGAAAAAATTTGATGACGAGAGTAAGGTGAGTTGTTAAGATAATTATTTTTTATGTCATTTAAAGTTATTTATTTCTAAATTATTAACATATTTAAATTTTTTCAGGTATTTTCTCATATGAATCAATTTTTGAGATTTTAGCCGATAAAAGCAGCTTTGTCAGGCGACGCCCAGGCGCGAAATACCGCTATGACTGCATCGTGGATAGTGTTAAACACCCTGAAAAAGTAATGGTGTGGTCTGTCATAAGCGCTAAAGGAGTTGGACGCCTCTACAATGTCTAGGGAATCATGAGACAAGAACAGTACAGGCATGTTCTTGAAACTCGGCTACTACCACAAATTGAAGAATGGTTCCCAAGTGGTGAAGAGTTTAAGTTTATGCATGATTCAGTGCTTTGTTATAAAGCTAGAAGCATTTCAAAGTTTTGGGAAGACCACAATATCCCAGTTTTACCTTGGCCTGGCAATTTCCCTGACATGAACCCCACAGAAATCTTATGGAAAATCACCAAGGCGAAATCGCCAAAAATATGATTACAACCAAGGTACAACTTATCCAAAAACTAATGAATGTATGGTATGACAACCCTAAAATAAAAGAAAGTGCCAGAAATTGCGAAGAGAGCATGCCTAGACGCATCGAAGCACTCCTTGAAGCTAAAGGAAATGTCACCAAATATTAATATTCTTTACTTAACATTGGTAAATTGACTATATTATATTTTTGTTGGGTTTTTTCTTTCATATAATAATACGTGAATACTCAAACTATAATAATAGAGCTTTTTTAAGTTAAACACAGTGTTTATTTTCAAATTATATCCTAATATTGTACAAAAAACCTATATTCCATAACTGTCCCTAATAATTTGGCAACCCACTGTAATAGCGAAAAAAAATTATTACATATACATACCCACGTAAGTATATATATACATATGTATGCACAGATGAAGGACAAAATAATACGAACACCTATGAAATAATAGAAAATCTTTATTAATAAGGAATTAATCCACTCTTTGACTAAAATATAGATTTAATGCGACGTGGGATAGATGCATAAAGGTCATGGACAATATTTAAAGATATATTAAGCCATTTCTCCTGCAGAACGAGCTCTAATTCCGAAATTCTGGATGGGGGAGGAAATCGGGATCAAATTTTGGACTCCAAATATTCCCATAAATGTTCAATAATATTCAAATCCAGAGACTAAGGGGGTGAGAAAGGATGTTCAACTTCATTGTAAAGCTTTTCGAACGTAGCTTGAACACACCTAGTAGTATGGATAGGGGTGTTGTCTTCTTGAAAAAGCGGTCGTTCTCCAGGGAATACAGTCAGGACAAAAGGGTGGACATGCTCCCACAGAATGCTTATATAGTGATAGGATTTGATTCTCCCATGCCAAATAACGAGTGGCACAAGATCGCGCCAAGATATCGAATCTCATACCATAATGGAACCATCCCAATGGCTCAAAGTCACCATGATGCATTCAGGATTAAAAACTTCTTTGAGCGTTCTCCAGACGCTCCGGGACGTTCCGAGACTCTCCGCGTCCGGTCGTCTGACATACGGTGAATGACTTTTCATCTGACTTAATTACTTGTTTCCACTGCTGTGAGGTCCACCCTTTGTGATCTTTGCGACGTTAGCGTTGCCTGAAAGCATTAGTTGCTGTCACCCAGGGTTTTCGAATTGCCACTCTGTCATAAACTCTCGCAACATGGAGTTCCCTTTTGACAATTGCTATTGAAATGGAGTACTAGAGATAACTATTGATTTCGGATGTTATCTCTGATAACGATTGCTTATGCTTTCGGGCTATTATGCGCTTCAAGACTCGTCTATCCTTATCAGCAAGCTTCAACATTTGGCTACTGTTGTGTTTTGAAGACGTTGTCTTAAACACTTTCATGTTCGCTGTCATAACAGCTAATACCATACTTCTTACAAACCCCAAAAGGTTTGCTGTTTCTGTAATGGATGCTCCCATTAAACACGCTCCGAGAATCCTTTCTATTTGCAACTCCGACAGGTCTGACACTTCAACTCATCACAGATAGATCGATAGGCGCATGCAACACAGGTGACTGCTGATGAGAGACTGATACCTTCTTATTCACGCTTAGAAGGTGGCAGACTTATGTTGAAGGTGGCGCGGCTGTACTGCAGGTGTGAAATACGTTTTACTTTTTCATAGGTGTTCGTATTATTTTGTCCCCCAAATTTATATATATTCGAACATATATGTATATATAAAGCTGGTGTCCAGCAAACCGGAAAGTACCCTAAAGAGTGGCATATCTTTTTTCAAAGTATTAGTTTTATCTTTCGTTGAGTAATTTTCATGAAATTCGAGAAAATGTGCACATTGTCTTGCTTTTAACATGAGTGTACTTTTACTATAATCTTTGATTTAAAAAAAAAAAAACATCTGTTTTTAAAAAATAAATGTGAGAAATGGCTCATTTTTAAGAAAATCAAAATATTAATAATATTTATTGATATATATCTAGAAGAAGCATATTTGACCTGTTTAGCCATTTTCCGACCTCAGGGCGAAAAAAATAAGCAAGTTACTTGACAGGATTGGTTCCCTAATCTCTTTCAATGTAGACAGCTTATGCTTTAGCAATTTTGGCCATCGTTCTTCCCATTGCCGAAAACACCTGGGTCATTACATTGCACAATTTTTCTCCATTTTTGTCCTTTGATATTGTAATTTCTATGAAAACGTATATTAGCATTATACGTGTCACAGCATAAATTATGTGTACATCTTTTTATTATTTATTTATTTATTTTATAAAAATCTATATCAGACTTGTTTCTAAGAATTTGCAATTCATGGGTTATTATTGAGAATAAGATGAAATTCTAACAGAATATGAAGTATACTTGGCTCACATTCTATTTTCATGTACGATAAATTACTCACTAACGTTATGAATTATTTATAATACACAGCGTATATTGAATATATAATAAATTTTATGTAGAAATGTTACAAAATGTAAGAATCGGTCGATATATTAGATGAATTACATTTAATCTACCAATCTATTTTTTTCAAATGTACTCATAGATTGTTCATCTATATATTTTTAATTTCTTAAATAAAATAAAATGTTTACCACATCTTAACTCCTTAGAGCGAAAATTAATTTTGTAAATATTTATTCCAATTACGTTATTTTCCATGGAAATTATAAATAAATGGAGTTTTTTCTTTTCATCGAAATGCTTAAGATGAAAGAGCTTTTCCTCCTGAGTTTAATTACGAGATTAGAGAGAATGAATTTTCAGATTATAATTTTATTTTTAAACGTTACATAATGGCGATGATTATTTTATTTAAGGGAATCAATTAACGTATTAACATTATTCCAACATGAAATACTATTTTTCGAGACTGTGTATTAATGACTGTTATTTAAACTAGCGAAAGCAGTTAACGTATTAATATTTTTTTAGCATAAAACTCGTTTTTTTTAGCATTTTAAATTGCAACAATTGATTCAACAACATAAAGAAGATTAGCAATAAAAAATCTAAAGCTAAATACGTAATGTGTATTAAATGTGTTATTGATAATATGCATTAAAAGAATATGAAATATTTTTAATAACATCTCTTAATTGATTTGTTTTCAAATTTGAAAGCTTTGCCGAAACAATATTTTGAATGAATTATTTTATGAACTATTTTAAATTAATAAAAATAAAATAAGCATCTTTAAATGATTTTTAAAAATATATTTTTTAAACTAGTAAATCTGCAGATCAGGAGCCTCAACGTCAGCTTTGCACATCATTTTTTTTTAATACACTTTGGGTAATATTCAACTTCCTGGAAACTGTAATTTAAAATTTTCAAATTACATAATTCTTTATAAGAATAAAATAAGAATAAGAAGTTTTCAACCATCAAAAGCGTTAAATTAAAGATTTAGTTATGTTAGGATATTCTGAAATTTTCATGATCGATTACTTTTGTTTTTTTATTATAAAATAGCAGATTTCTTCAGGGGGGCTCCGCCCCCTGAACCCCCCGTAGTCTCCTTAAACTTAAATTTATAACTTTCTATCAATTTACTAATGGTTATCATATATCTTGCATTTCTTTATACATTTTGATTTATAAGGATAAGTAACAGTTTTAATAAGCATTTTTCATTATCCTCTTACTTCTATATACCTGTCCACCACAAACACCTAAATCTGATATATCAGAAACTTTTGAAAGTGTAAACTCAGTAATCTAGGGTTTTACAATTTTGTGTCCGAAAAAAAGAAGTTTTGATAGCATTTTGTGGCAGTTATCGCGGACAGACAGACAGACAGAGCAGACTGACAGGCGGAAAACAAATTTTGTGTCGCCAAAATAAGCCTTCACTGAAGTTTCGGCAATGACGTCATTATTCATGAGTTATTGCTATCCATTATTCTAATATTTTTTACGACTACTATAAAATACCTGTTTTATTTCAATTATGACGTCAAATTTTATCAGGTGAAATAATTGTTAAAAATATAATTTTTTTTCTTTAACTTCTAATTATGACCCCATTTTTGTCAGAAAAATACTTATTAACGAAACAAATTTCCGTGTTTAATATTTAACAAAGTACTATATTTATTTTTATTTTAATTCTGACGTCATATTTATTTTTTCTTAGTTTAATTTTTCGAATGGAAATTGCTCAATTGAAACTTATTGCCGTTGAAAAATTATTCCATATTTTGATTTTTTTTGGCAACGATAAAGGAAATTGGTTAAATTTTATCTAAAAAATCGCTATTAATTCTGCATGAAAAAGAAGGAAATTTTGAATTATTAAGGAAAATATTTGAATAAATTTAATAAAACATGGCCTATGTTCTTTTCTAGGCTATGTTATAGTTATACACAAAGATACAAACACATTAATTCATCAGTTTTGACGTAGACTTCAATTAAATTTTCGCACACGCATTCAAATTTATAACATTATAAAAATAAGGATTATTATGAATGGTTGCTTAGCAACCATTAAGAGAAAATAAAGAAAATGAAATAAATACATTTGAAATAAGTAAATCTCTAAAACAAATTAGCCTATATTATTGGAACACATTTATAAAAATTCTCCAAAATTTACAGTAATAATTTAAAAAATCTGGCAAATGTGTAGACCAAATTTCAAAACAATACGAATAATTTACCCGGTAAATTCCAGTATCCCTTTATCATTGAATTCCATTAATGAAATGTGACATTTTCTCTCAAGAAAAAAAAATTAAAAATCATTGGATTTGCCATAGAAAAGCATTATTGCGCAAAATAAAATATTCTATATTTTTCTAACGAATGAATCAAATCTTACAAAAAACTATACAGCTTAATACCAGTGCCTCACTAACATACCCACTTAATTTCCAGCCAATCGTATGCTTTTTACGGAAGTTATCGCGGAACAGACAGACTGACAAACTGACAGACAGACAGACACAAAAAAATTTCGTGTCTCCAAAGTAAGCCTTCACTGACGTTTCCGCAATAATAATTTTTTTCATTATCTTGAGAAATTCTTATCACTCCTGTGCTATACTAAAATTTACATAATATTTTCAGCTTTTATTCTGTTAGTCATCGGTTACTTTTTGTGCTATCTGTTGCACACATATATTTAGGCTTGTTACTAGAATAGTTGAATCCAAGAAATACAATTACATCTCATGTAAATTCTGATATGCAAGTCTATATCATACACGTTTGTGCACTATCTCACTAGAAAACTTAACTTGCGGAGTGCCACTTCAGACACCGTTAACTGACGGTGAACAGTCCGTTTAGACAAGGAAAAACTAGATACCAAGCTCACTCATTTCTTATCATGACGTCACAAAAGTTGGCTGATCGCTATCAACGACATACAGTGATTGGTACAAAGCGATGGGCTGTCTTTTTTGTACGAATCACTGATAGTGTCTAGCCACCTTTTATGACGTCATGATAAAGAATGATCAAGCCCGGTATCTAGAGTAGCCCTGTTTTAGGTCGCGTCAGTTTCTGGTGCTTGACATTTTAAAAAATGATATAAAACTAAAACACTACATTGTTTTAGGTAATTAGAGAAAATTTATTTAAAATTTACTTGACTTTTATTTATTACAGGATTATATTTTCTTAATAATTAGCATAGTTTTTTAGTTTTATATCATATTTTACAATGTCAGTCATCTGTGACTGACGAGTCTTAGACTGAAATTTCAGTGTCAGTCACCGTGGCACTTAGCGTGTTAAGCGTACGTAAAGCAGAAAGAGTGTAATATTAAAAAAAATAAATAAAGTTTCGTTAGTACTGCTTTTTTCCTATAACATACCTCGTACGCATCAATAACTGAAACCTAATTACTCCATAGGTAATTATGCAATATGGGACACTTACCGCAAAATTTGAAAAGCAGCAGTACTAGCGCCTCGGGTAACAACTGGTGACGATTTCTTTTCTCAGTGCATGAGAGAATAAAATCTTGAAATTTCTCAAATCTCCGTTAACTCCCAGAAAACTATCGCAGAACAATAAAATGTCATTCTTTTTAATCAGTAAAATCATTCAAAATTGTCATTTCATTGGGTACATTGATAAGAACGTAAAATGAAAATGTATAATTTTAATTTATTTCTGGAGCATTTCGGTTGATGTAAATTTTGTAAATAAAATGCAATTCTTTACCATATAAATAATTTACAGTATATAAGTTTTTTATCAAAAAATAAAAAAAAATAAATAATAAATTGTTTAAATTAAACTGTTAAAACTGTTTAAGTTAATACAATGTTAAACATTAACGATTATTGACATGACATCATCCAAACGTTAAAATCATATTTATGTTATTTATATATCCCAGTTTTCCTATTTCATAAATTGAAATTCACATTCAACTAATTCAATAACTCCACTTGAAATTTCCCGATCAGTTATTTTCAACCAATTCTAATCTGAAACAGCATTTGTTAATGGAGTCATCATATAGATTGTTCGCATTTGATTAAAATTGAAGCATTTGAAAATGGACGTTTTATAAATTAATGTACTATCTACATTTCCATTGAAATATAAACAGATTCCGTTATCCTAATATAATTAAGTATTCTTTAATTCAGATATTAATTATTAAGAGTTTACATAATAGATAAACTATATTGTGTATAACGCAATGCATATTCTATATTAGTTATTTAAATGTTTATATATCTATATATATTTTATTTGACATTATTATTTTATTTACCTTATTATGAATTTTCAATAAATTTTGTTGTAATATTTCTAAGTACTTATATAGGGGTTTGGTACTATATAGAGATGGTTCCGCGACTAAATGAAATCCGTAAATGTTAGCAATAAGCACAGCCAGTAGCAAGTAATTGGAGTTAAAGGATTTATAAATTAGTGCAAAGTCAAATAACGGAAAATATATGAGGAACCCAGAAGCCAAGGGGTACAAGTGACAAAATGTCGATTTAGAGTAAATTGAGTTTAAAGATATATGATGTTAAATTGGAACATCAATAACAATTGACTAAAATGAAATAGGAAACATCTGCTTGTTTCATTCTAATCTTTGAACTCTTATTTCAATGACTGTTAAAAAAATAGAGTACAATTTTCTTTAAATGTATAATTAATCAATATTGTTTGTTTTTCGAAAAAAGTGGTTTATCTCTATAACTCCCCAAATAAACAGAAAATGACCTATATTTCTTTACTTGAAATGAAAAAAGCATATTTCCAGATACCCTGTGCACTTAACTCAATTTTTTCAATTTTGTCACTTATTACCTTGGCTTCTGGGGTCCTCAAAAAATAATATGATTATTGAGATCCGGCAGGGAACGTTATAAAAAGTTATGATATGTTAATCCGGGATAACTCACTAGTGAGAATTTCTCTCACGGTGCCCAATCCTTTCCTTTTGCTTTGCATTCACTTAATATAATTTTTTTGGCTTTGTACTTTTATTCACAAAAGAGGTAAAGTAATCAAAATCACATTTTGGAATTTTATTAAAATGAAAATCTTTTAAATAAGAGTCTTAAAAAAGGGTACGATAGAGAAAGAAAATCTCATGCAGCGAGTTCTCACGGGTTAAGTTGTAAAAAGATATGCGTTTTAAGTTGTCGTACACTGTAAAAAAATATTAATAAAGGTTAATAAATAATCGCATAGGTTCCGTTTTGGAAACGACAACTACTTGCCTTTTCTGGAACAGAAAAATTGATTTTGAGAATGAAACGTTTTAGTTTAATAACGATAATAGCTGAAAATACAGCTAGTAGCAGAAAGGGTTCCGATCGTTTTTGAGACGGAATAAAATGAAACTTGGAATTTCCTTTCAGAAATTAAACGTTTCGTTTCAGATATGAAACTTTCCTATTTTTTTTTTTTTTCATAGTACATTCGGAAAGGTAAATTATGCATTTTCTGTTTCTTTCCTCTTGAGAAAACTTTTTATAAAGATTTATGTAACATATCCTACACTGTTAAAAATCTGCTGCACTTTGCTGCAACGCACTCCACCGCTTGTATATAATATTTCTATTCCAACCAATGAGAAAGCTCCTTTTCACGGCCAAGTAAACGTTTTATATGCAAGCAAGGGAGTGCGTTGCAGCAAAATGCAGCAGATTTTTAACAGTGTACATTGTTAAAATATTCCTGATAGATTGAACCAATTCTTAGTTCTCCAGTAGACAGAACTATAAATTAGCGAGATATTGTTTCAACATTTAGAGTTATGCAAAAGAGATTGCTTTTAAACAATTTGGAAATTGCACGTGAAGCATAGCAAATGAAGGGCGTTCGTTAAATATTTAGATATTGCTGTTGTAGTGTAAAACAATTCGAATCCTGTATAATGGTCGAAATTTATTGTTTGTTCCCGTCAATTCTATCTACTTTCTACTATGCAGTAAGTAACTTGTATTAAATCACAGCAACGTATATCGATTTCACAATATAAAATCGATGAAAATAATTAAAATCCGCCACAAACAATATTTCCCCGTATACGATTATATAGTGGAATGCTTTTGAGGGGCCCTGCAAATAAATAATAAATATTCTTTCTATCATAGAATGTAAAGAGTTTATATTTTAGTATATATTTTATAGATTCATGTTAATTTTATTATATTTGAAGTAATGTAAAACATCATTAAAATGTACTTAAAATTACATTTCCTCATTGTTCTTACTATAACGGAATAATTTTGATTGTCCCTGTCACTGACCCATGCATCCAATTTTCATAAAATTTGAAGTGACTGGATAAAATAATGTAATATTTATGTATTTTAAATTTCAAGAGATTTGGTTGGATAGTTTTTGCGTTGTTATATGCAGACAGAACAAGAGAGGGACAAACAGAGGGGCAAATAGACAAACAGACAGACTGACGGATTGAAGGACAATCATAGGTGCTACGTATTCACTTAAACCCTTAATGCACATTGTTGCCGGTCGGCAACACCTAAAGTTCCCCCTGTTTAGAGACACAAAAACTCCGTGAATATTTTAAAAACTACTCTAATGGCTACTTTAAACCTTTCTTATGAGTTCTAGATGGCAGCACCATAGAGATCAAACTCTGCTGTTTTTAAATAATAGGTAAAATGTTTTACTGTAATACGCGCTTCACAGCAATGCTCTTCTCACTGCGCTTATCAATGCTTTTCTTATGGAAGGTTACCACTTCGGCAACAGCTGTATAATTAAAATGGTTAGTGCAATCTTTACAAATCAATACCTGTGTACTCCTCTAGGCCTAAATAGATTGCCTATTTTTTTTCTTTAACCCGGGATTGCTCGCGCAGGGTATGACATACCCATCGCCTCGCTTCTTTTAGTGTTTCTTCCCCACCCTTTTTCGAAAATGGATAATTTCCTATGTAGCTGACTTTAAGGTCATGACCTTGGATGGGCAGGATTGGCAGCGAAATTCTATAAATAGATATTTCGGAATAGCCCCTAACGGGTATGCCATACCCTGCGCGTGTATTCCTGTTACAGTTCTGAGAATAGTAGTCTGTGTAAATCACTTTGTCAAAATGGCGCGTTATCGAAGTTATGATGAGAAAATACAACATTTAAGAAATTTATTGGACACTGTTTCTTCGGATGAAAATTTTTTCACGAAGATGATGAAGAGCCCGATGATGAGGAATATAATAGTAATCATGACTCATCAACTGAAAATGAATCGGATGAAGAATTTGAAGATGCTGATTCAAACGAAAATGATTATTTTTTAGGAAGAGATAATGTGACAATGTAGAATAAACAGAAACCCCGTTCTAATGTTAGAGTTTCTGCGAAAAACATTATTACGAAACTTCCTGGAAACACATGCGTTTCGAAAGAAGTTACTTCGACTTTGGAAGCTTGGAATCTCCTGATATCCCCTGAATTGATACATAATTTAGTAAAATGCACTAACATTTTCATTGAATCAGTCAAAGAACGTTTTTCTCGAGAAAGAGATGCCAAACAAACTAATGAAGTCAAAATGAATGCATTTATTGGATTGTTATATATCTGTGGTCTGCAAAAATCATGACATGTATATGTAAGAGATCTGTGGGCCACAGATGACACTAGAGTAGAAATTTTCCGATCAACAATGTCCTCAACAAGGTTTCTATTTCCTAATGAGATGCCACCGCTTTGATGATATTCAGACTCGTCAGATCAGGAAAGAATTTGACAAATTGGCACTGATAAGAGAATCCTTTGCAAAATTTGTAGAAAACTGCCAAAAATCGTATAATGTTGGGGAATACGTAACTATAGACGAGAAACTGGAACCATTTAGAGGGCGCTGTCCATTTCGGAAATATATGCCAAAAATGCCTTCAAAATATGATGTAAAAATTTTTGCACTTGTAGATTCGAGACTTTTTCACACTTGTAAAATGGAAATATATGCTAGTCAACAACCAAAAGGGCCATTTCAAGTAGATAATAATCCAAGTAGTGTTGTGAAGAGGTTGATAAAACCTCTGTATAATTCAGGGCGAAATTCGACCGTAGACAACTGGTATACATCTTATCCACTTTCCCAGGAACTTTTAGAGAAAAAAATAACTATTGTTGGAACCCTGAGAAAAAATAAAAAAGAGATTCCTCCAGTATTTTTGCATTCAAATAAAAGAGAAGTTTTCTCCTTCATTTTTGGCTTCCAGAAAGAAACAACAATTGTTTCATATCCCCCCAAAATGAATAGGAACGTTCTTCTACTTTCAACAATGCATAATGATGATAAAATAGATCCTTCCACAGAAGACTCGAAGAAACCAGAAATAATAACATTCTATAATTTAACTAAAGGAGCAGTTGATGTTATTGACGAAACGGCAGCAACATATTGAACAGCTAGAAAATGTAATCGCTAGCCCATGGTAATATTTTTTCCTATGTTGAACGTTGATGCGATAAATGCAGGAAGTATTCTGTTGTTCACGAAGAAGCCGCCAACTCACCACCGAACTAGGCGTTCATTTTTGAAATGCTTGGGATTTGAACTTGCAGAAGAGCACAAGAAATGTAGGAGCCAGCAGGCAATGCTTCCAAGAAATTTAACAGAAAAGCTAGCATCCAGTGGGGACATTACGCCACCTGTTAAGAAAGCTAAAGGAATATATAAAAGATGTGCCGAATGCCCAAATAAAAAGGACAGAAAAACTAAATATGTTTGTGAAAAATATGATAAAAACATATGCATGGAACACATGGCTTGTATTTGCAGAAAATGTGCAAATTGAATGCAAGTAGCATTTTTAAATGTATGTTTATAAATATATTTTGCTCTTTTTCCCCTTTTTTTATCTTTAGTGTTAAAAAACACGAAGATTTATAGTAAAAAACACGAAGGTTTATAGTAAAAAACACGAGAGAACACTCCTGAATATGAGATACCCTGCGCGTGTAACCCCGCTCACTTTTGTCGCGCGTGTAATGCCGGGTTAAATTCCAACTTTAAAGAAAAGTGCTCCGCTAAGGGATAATTACGAACGTTCTTAAAATCCCATTAGGCTATACAAGCTGGGAGAGACGCAGCTTAATCGATTTTTCTAAAAACACTATTTTTGAAATAGATAATGATTTCTAAAATGCAAATATATGCAGATATTTCTGAAATTTTGATTTCTGAATTGATCTCAGCCCTTTTATATAAGGGGCCTTCCATAAATGATGTCATACATTTTTAAAAATATTTTTGACTTCCTCTCCACCCCTCTTGTCACATGTCACTCTATATCACATAAACATATGCTTTCAGTTCAGCGATAAAGCACTATATTATACATCATATTTCAATTTTATTTTCAAGCTTTAACCTTGTGTTTTAATGATATCTGTGATCATATAAATTAAAATGATTCGTGTACTTATTTTGCATAATATACGATTAAGATTTACGAGATAAACGTAATAATTAATACAGTATAGATATAGTATAGATACAGTATTCATATAGATACAGTAATAATAAAATACAGTAAAACCCCGATAATTCGGATTAATTGGGACCGGATCCAATCCGGATTATCGGAAATCCGGATTATCTGGAGAATTAGAAAAAAAAATTAAATAAAACAGAACATACTTACAGAAAATCACCTTTATGTCAAATTTATTGAATATTTACAGACAATAAAAATGTTTACTTTGCTTAATTCTTCCGAAAATATTTCAGAAAAAGTTTTTTTTAATTCAGAATACGACGATGAAACAAGTTAATGTTATCGAAATTAGCCAATCACTTCTCAAACTTCAAAAAAAAATTACCAAACCGATCCGAATTATCCGGAGATCCGGATTATCGGGGTCCGAATTAGCGGGGCTCTACTGTACTAATAAAAGAATTACAAACAGTACAATTTTGGAAATTGAAATGGAATTTAATATATTTGGTTTTAAATATTATTTTACTTTATGAATTCTAATTTAATAATTTAATGTACTGACTTTTAATCCTTTATTTTTAAATCAAAATGCGTGATATCACATATCTTCTTACTTTCTCCCACCTCCTTGTCACAAACTGTGACAACTTCACTAACCACCAGTCCCCCAATCAAGCGTGACATTATTTATGGACGGCCACTAATGCAGACGGCCGATTTTGACAAGTTGAGACTGTGTTTCTGAGAAACTCGGGATAGAACTACGTGTGGGTTCACATCAATTGTTGAATGTGAGGGTTCAGCTTATACAGGCCAGTCTTCTCTGTCATTTAAAAGAAATATAGTAACAAGTTTAATGTAGATTCTGCCATTGCAGAATTCAGTTTCGCCTCCGATTAGAAAAATAAAAATCGATAGAGGTTTTTTAGAAGGGCGACCCCATTTAGAATGCCGTTTAGAATGAACTAACTGCATTTTTGTTGTCTTTATCAATATAATAGCAAACAAAACGGCGTGAAATACCCAATTGATTAGCAATTTCTCGCTGAGACATTGAAATTGCGGAATACACTGTTAAAACTAATGGTGACACATTGCACCTTTTAAGGATGAAAGGCTTGTCTCACTGGTGACACCCCTAAAGGAGCCAAAATGCCACCTTTAATTGGGGTGAAAGGATAGAACCCTTAATCGAGAGTGCCCAATAATAAAAAATTAAAAAATATGCAAACCGACTTTTGGCCCTCGTTGGATTCGAACCCACAACGTCTGATTACAAGTTCAGCGCTCTAACCACTCGGCCATCAAGCTCACCTTCAGAGCCTCCCTGAAATGTTCAAATGTCCTGAAATTCAAAGGTGCTTTATATAATAAAGTTCGCCAAAAGTTAGCCGAGCGAAGTTCTAAACGAAATTGGGATAGCGTATAGCGGTGATAGTCATCATAGGAAAAAATTGCTGTGTTGATCCACCAGTGATTGCGAGTTGAAGGGCAAGGATACATGTAACAGAGCATGCGCAAATGACTAAGGGTTGAAAATTGTCCAAAGGTATGCATTGCGCGGCACTCTAATTAGCGTGAAACACTCAATGGCACCCCAAACACATTTTCAAGCCCGCGGGTGTCAAATAGTAATACCTTTTCACCCCTGGGCGCCAAATGCAACCGGTTTGTCACCTTTATTTTTAACAGTGTAATAAAGAGATACAATTCGACGTGTTACTTCTTCATTGACCAGATTCATCAAAAACGGATTTTTTCTGTAGTTTAAACGTTTTTTTTTATATTCTCTGAGAAAAGAGAAATGCATTTTAACAATAAAACGAGTGGAATCCCGTCGAATTCGACGAATGAAATGTTTAAAAGATCCGATCGATTTGGTTTTAAAAAAAGCAAAAGTAATTACATTATTGAATCAATATATAATAAATATATTTCCAAACTTAATGTCAAGTTTGCCAGTTACAATATTCGCACATCTTCAGTTAAAATTGTAATCTGAGTTCCGGCGAAATCCAGAAATTTTATTTTATATGCACTCACAGAAAAATAGTTTTATTAAAAAAACTAATTTCATTTTTACTGTGACATTATTTTAACTAACTGAAGTCATCTGAAAGTAAAATCTCAATCTCAATGTCCATAATTAAAAGAAATACTGAAATGTAATATCTTTATGAGTAAAAATGCGATGTTTTAAATAGTGACGTCATTTTCTCTTCAAATGTTTTTTAAAAGTTACTGTTATTAGTAATATGAAAAAGGCATCCGTAATAATATTGTAATTCCCATTTATCTGGTTGCTGAATGCATCATTTTCCTCATTTGAAATTTTTCTTATTTTGCTTTAAACATCAATTTTTATCATAAATTATTTTCTGTTATTTTATTTACATTATTAATATTACTTCTCAGTAAATATATTTTTTTTTCCTCAACTCTCTTTCAAGTGCATAATTATACGCAATCATTTTGGAAAATAAATTTTTATTATCGAGAGAAAAGCTAAACTGTGTTGCCATGATTTTGAAGAACTATCGTAAAAAGCATTTAAAATTACAAATAAAATATAAAAATGGAAATAAATTAAAAAATAGCTAAAATGGGCAGAACTACAAACAATCAGCTTTCATTTAAAAAAATAATTATCAAAATCGGTTCAGTAGAAAATTCAGGGCTGATGACACGACATTTTTTAGCTTGTCTGAAAGAAATAGCATCGGAGGCTAATAAAACGAATAAGTTTTTGTTATTTAAAATTTACTTATGCATTACTCTAGAAGTTTTCTATAGTAAACTTCATCAATAGTTGCATACAACTTTGTAAAAAACTGAAATTTCAAGTTTTGTTTAGATCCTCTAGTCCATCACTAGCTATACATAGCTATAAACAATTTTTTTTTAAAGCAGATAAAAATATCATGATTATCCTAACCCCCAGAAAGACTCTTTTTTCAGAGGTCTACGGAAAACTGGTCCACCGGCTGTCTTTCAAAAGTTTTGAAGGAAAATTTTATAAAATCTTGTTTAAATGATGCTGTTTTATATATGCTTAAAATTTGAATTAAATAATTTAATTTATAAATTTAAAATAGAATATTGCCCAGTTAAACTGATGGTGCTGAGCTCACAGGATACTCATACTAGTTGTATATTATAGCCTTATATTTCCAAGGGTTAATACCGTTTAATAAACAAATTAATTTGGAAAATAGCATCCCCCATTTTCATTTTTTATACGTAATCATTGAATCCCTTAAACCAATCAGCGATATGATTTATCATATAAAAAAACCACATCAAAAATTCAGAGTTAATCTAATAAGTCCTTTATAAATCCTACTTATATAATTTAAAAGGTGTTATTCCCTTTTTGTATACTTAACCATTAAACTTTTAAAATTATTCAGAAATTCGCTTTACCAAAAAGAACCTACATCGAAAATTTAAAGAAAATAAGGTAATTCTGCATCGAATCTCATATATCAAATTTACTCATTTTATATCTTACAAAATAGTCCCACAGCTAATTAGGGAAAAATCTTCTTACTATGAACCTGTATCCAAAAATTGAAACAAGTCCGTGATTTCTGCAAGAATAACCATTTACCTAAATTAATAGAAATAATTCCACCGATCCCCCATTTATACTTAACCAAAAAAAAATCAGTGAAGCGCCTTATCATAATGAACCTGTATCCAAAATTTGAAGCAAACCTGTAAGTTCAGCGTGAAACACTTATTAACTTAAATTAAAAGGTGGGGGGTTACCTCCTATATCCTCTTACTTAGACTTTCCCAATGAACTCGCAAAAATAATTATGAAGGTGCCCTCATCAGAATGATCCTATGTCTAACATTTAAATGAAATCTAATAACTCTGCATGAAAAGCCTATTTATCTAAATCAAGGGTGGGGAATTAGTCCCCCGTTTCCCCCTCTTTATATTTATCCAATGAACTTTCAAAAGGAAACATGGTGGTGTTCTCACCAGAATGATCCTATGTCTAAAATTTCAATAAAATCTGATATATGTGCATGAAAGACCTATTTATTAAAATTAAGAAAACGGAATTAGCCCCCCGTTTCCCCCTCTTTATATCTCTATTCCCCTTATATCTCTATTCAATGAACATCCAAAACTAATCATGGTGTTGTCCTTATCAGAAAGACCCTATGTCTAATATTTCAATAAAATCTGATATATCTGCATAAAAAACCTATTTATCGAAATTAAGAGTACGGGAGTTGCCCCCGTCCACCTCATTATACTTATCCAATCAACTCCCGAAACTAATCATGACGGAGTCTTCACCAGAATGATCATATGTCTAAAATTTGTCACTACGTCGAAAAATCACCATTGTTATCACCCCAGTTCATTACCATTTCTAATTATCTATTCTTTATTCATTATCTATTGTTGTTTATTATTTATCAAATATTTCATCCTAACTACATAATATTGTGGGATATACTCTCGCATGTGGGCTATACTCTCTTTCTGTTGCACCTGCATCGGACTCTCCGAAACGCCGGCACGAGATTAATTAAGAAACGCGAAGCTTCCAAGCTGTGTGGCGAAGAGTGAAAGAATTAAGAAGAAAATGTAAATAGAACGTTTTTCGACGATAGCTAACGACGGTGATAAAAAGCTAAAGAGATGATTCCAACGAATTAAAAACGACGATTTAACACGATTCTTTTAAGAACTAAAATATTTACGACGTATTAAGACTTTTTAAAGATTGTTTTGACGAATGAATCTATGTTTTATTTTTTGTTTGTGTGTTTTTGTCCTGTTCGTCTGATAATAAATGTATGTGACTGTCAGAGAATAGTTTTTATTTACAGTAAGGACTCGTCCATCCTATAATATGACATTAAAATTTTAAATATATAAAACATATATATATTTTTAATAATCAAATTCCTTTGTATGTGAAAACATCTTAACGTCACATGTCATTATATAGAAAGAAATTAAGCCTCTACTATAAATGTCAAGTTATTGGAATACACAATAAAGTTTTCATGTTGTACTGAGTCATTCAACAATTAATTTCCTGTTTCCGAATGCGCATTTATTTTTGGTATGCAGTTAGTTTTGTGAAGAGTGATTATATGAAGAGCTTATATATATGTACTTGTGAAAATTATGTCTGGCGCACGATTTCTATATATCCGTTCGGAAAATTTATATGTACGATACACTTCAAAGTTAACGTATGATGAGGACACTTGTAAAAAGTTTTGAGCTTTCTCATTTCTAATTATCTATTCATAAAATTGATTTTAGTGGCATGAGTGCATCATATATATATAATAATTGCTAAATATTTGAAGTACTGTAACAGATATCTAATGTGCCCATTTACTTTTAATTTATTTAATGATGAAATATGTTCAATATTCTTGTGAAAAGATTTTATTTTCCTTGTTTCTAATGATGTATTTATAAAACTGATTTTAGTAGCATGAATTCACTATAAATATGTTACAATTTTAGAAACATTATAAGAAATATTTTATGTGTGCATACAATATTTATTTATGCAATAAGGAGGTATATTGCAAATACTGGGGAAAATATTTGAATTTATTTTTTCTAATGATATATTCATAAAACTGATTTTTATAACATGGATTCACAATAGATATCTATACTAATAAAAGAACAAAACACTCTGTCTGTGTGTGTGTGTATGTGTGTGTGCGATGGTTAGCAAAATCTGCGGCAGGTAAGACGCTCAAAATTTTTTGAGAGTAGCCCAATGTCTGTCCTGATGTACCTGATATTCGAAATTTCAAAATTCTAATTAACAACTGAGTGATTGATTTTAATATAAAACTCACTCTCATCAAAAAATTACCTTTTTTCCGTTTTTTTCTCCCTTTGCTTGCTTATGGGTGGTTGGTTGCATAAAGCTTTCGCAGAAACAATTAAAAAACTGGAACAGAATTAAAAAAACTAATTTGAGTGCTTAATATTTCATAAGTGACTCTTTTTTTTTCCAAATACCTTTAAAATTCATGGACCGGCAAACTGTTAGTTTAATTGAGGATTTTTTATCACAGCTGTTGTACGTCAGATTGTTGGACTTCGTACATTAGGATGTATGTGTGGTTAACAGTGTTGCAATAAAAAAATCTTTAGAAAGGCTTTTCTTGAGATTTTTTTAATCATTGATTAAATTTAAGTGTATTTTATTTAATTTAAAATTTTATTATGGCTTTGTTTTTAAAACGAAAATAAAATGGCTGTTTGGCGTACAATCGTTCGAATTGACAGACGATTCATACACCATAATAAATTATCAAATAGCAAAGTAAATTATATATAAGAAATACCACTAAAAGAATATTGGCAAAACTGGATACAATCATAATGTTTAGGCTTATAATCACATAACCCAATCACCCCCCCCCCCCAAAAAAAAAAAAAAAAAAAACAGATTATACTCCGATCCGAGACAAAAATTCCATGAAAATAAACCTGACTCGAACTTAAAAAAAAATTCCTTTTGAAAAAAAACCTGAAATTTGACTCAAAAAACATCTGAATCCGATAAAAATATTCGAAAGAAAAAAAACCAGATTCGAGTAAGACAAAATAAATTCCGTGGATGTAAACCCGATGCGAACTTAAAAATTCCATTTGAAAAATTACCTGAGATTTGAATCGAATCAAATCTGTATTTGACAAAAATATTCCAAAGAACCATAGCCGAATCCGAACAAAGCAAAAAAATTCCACGGACATGTCCCTTTTCCAAACCTAAAAAAATTCTTTGAAAAAATCTCGAAATCTGAACCTGACAAAATATTCCAATGAAGCATTTTTTTTTCGAAAAAAAAACAGAATAATTTTTGTGGACACAGAACCCGAAACGAACCTAAAAATTCCATTTGAAGAAAAACCCGAAATCTGAATTGAACTAAATCTGAACCAGACAAAAATATTCCAAAGAACCACAAACGGATCCGAGCAAGTCAAAATAATTTCTGTACATGAATCCGACCAGAACCTTAAAAATCAATTTGAAAAAATACCTGAAATCTAAATTGAACCAAACCTGAACCCGATGAAAATATTCAGAGGAATCATAAATAAATCCGAACAAACAAAATGATTTCCATGGACACGAACCCAATCCGAAAGGCAAAATAATTTTCGTGGAAACACAACCCGACCGGAACCTAAAAATAAAAAAAAATGTGTGAGGCACTCGGGGACTGCCGCGGTAATGCTATTGCATAGCATTTATTATCAACTTATGCAAAAATACCGCGTCAATGTCTGACGAAGTCTACCGAAGGATACCGTGCCGAAGTCTGCCGAACTGAAACGTCGTTAGCCGGAGTGTTAGGATTTTCCTCGTTACGGAATTTCTAGATTCGGCCGCGCTCAAAGTCCGCGATAAAAGCTATACATTAGCTTAATAAATTAAGAAACAAAATTTGATCGCGCTACGAAAATTAGATCGCGAGTTATAAGCGTCTTAAAATTTTCGACCCTCACGGTGGGGGGTCTCCTGTCACCAAAAATTAACACTGTCTCATAATAAATTACCAAACAAACTTTGGCCGCGCTACGAAAATTAGATCGCGAGTTATAAGCATTTTAATTTTTTCTATCCTCACCGTGTGGGTTTTCCTGTCACCAAAAACTAACACTGTCTCATAATAAATTACCAAACAAAATTTGGCCGCGCTACGAAAATTAGATCGCGAGTTATAAGCATTTTAAATTTTTCGACCCTCACGGTGGGGGGGGGTCTCCTGTCACCAAAAATTACCACTGTCTCATAATAAATTACCAAACAAAATTTGGCCGCGCTATGCAAATTAGATGATAAGGAACATAAGTGTGAGATTTGATATCCTAATACCTGAAAAATACCGCGTCAATGTCTGCCGAAGTCTACCGAAGGATACCGTGCCTAAGTTTGCCAAACTGAAATGACGTTAGCCGATGTGTTAGGTTTTTCCGTTACGGAAGTATTAGGTTTTCTCGTTACGGAATTTCTAGCTTTGATCGCTGCTCTCAAAGCCCGCGATAAAAGTATGCAATAGCTTAAAAAAAACTTGAAATCTAAATTTAACCAAATCTGAAAATGACAAAAATATCCATATAACAATAATCAGATCCGAAGAAGACAAAGTAATTTCCGTGGACATGAATCCGACCTGAACCTGAGAAATAAAAATATACCCGAAATATGACCCGAACGAAATCTGAAACCGATAAAAATATGCCAAAACCCCCCGATCCGAGGAAGACAAAATAATTTCCATGGATATGAGCCCAAACAGATCCTTCCATTTGTAAAACCCCAAAATATGACCAGAACGAAACCTGAGACCGTCAAAAATATTCCAAAGAACCATAACTCGATCCTTATAATCAACTGAAATTTCTAATTAAAAAAGATTTATAAACATAAAAAGAATTTCCTTTGTCTTAATAAAAAATACATTTCCTATAAATATATCTAGGAATAGGTCTGATAACGGAGTTTCCTCCGGATATATATTTGTTATGAAATGAGTGAGCTCCTGGAGGTGAAATATGGAATATTTTACAGAGCATGCACCGCTAGCCTTCTATTTGGTGAAGCAAACAGCAGCGAGCTGAGTAAGAGGCTCTTATAGATCAATATTGGGATCTTAATTGAGTGGTGGTTACCATTATTTCCGGAAAGAATTTTCGAAAAATGTCTTAAATTGCTTTTTGTATTCCCACCCCGCCGGGCAATATATCTACGGATAGTTTGAAAATCGGAGTATCGTTCAGATTTAGGTTTGTTTAAGAAAGTGTGCTCATCATGGCGGTGGGAAGTGAAACTGAAACATTCAACAAAGCGTGCATAACACGTCTTCTATACCCGGCCGCGGCTGACCTTGATCCGTGTCACATGTTCCACGAAATATAATGCGCCCCGCAGTGGTGGAAATTGAAATTAAAGCACTTTTGGCACGCATTGGTTAGGATATTTAGTTTATAATTAGTGTTAAGTTAGAATTTGGTTACGGTTATGTAACAGTTAGGTTAGGATTAGGTTGTAAATACGTTAGGTTAATCTTAGGTTACATTTAATTACTAGATAGGTTACAGTTAGTTCACGGTTAAATTACATTAAATTACTATAAGGTGACTGCTAGGTTACATTTATGTTATATTTAACTTACGGTTATGTTGCAGATAGGATACAGACATGTTATGATTACGGTACAATTAGGTTACCGTTAGGATTTTGTCCACAGGGTGAACATTACGCATGCTTTGATTAAAAATACACATTTAGTTTTGTACAATGGCTCTGAAATTATAATACTATATATTAACCTTTTAGCTAATCATCGATTATCGATTTCATTCACGAAAAAGTTAGATTTAAGAGTAATGTAATTACTTTAATATTCAAAATATTTAACTTAATATTTTCATGTGAAAAAAGTAATTACCCAGCAAGCACATAAATTTCGGCATACGATCAGACCGGAACCGTCAGTGTCGGTTAAGTGTCAGAAGCAGGTTGGGAACTGAAACTCAAGAATCTGACAGCCGGTTACGGTAATCGGTCCCCATTTGTTTATAAATCGGCAAGCGACTTACACAGTCAAGTGACGCAGGACCGATATCTGAGTTCTGATAGTGGACTGATCAGATTTGCCAACATCGGTCCGAATTCGGAATTTTTAGTCTTAACCTATTTTTTTTTCAAATTTATTCGAGTTTGAGTTTTGATAAGAAATATATATTTCATGCATTTGATTAAAAATTCTGACAGTGATAAACCGAAAATATGTCGAAAATAACCTTTATTTATTTATTTAAAAATATTGTTTATGAATTAATTTTTAAAATGACTTACAATTATTTTAATCACAAAAGATTTTTTAACTTCGCTACTTTAAATTGTTATTCACTATTAGGAACTTAATCGTAGAAAAACAGAAAAATACTTTGTAAAGTAATCGAATTTATTTTCTATTTATCTTTTCATTTTAAATGCAATAACTTTGTTTTTTAATTTATTTTAATATTAATTATTAAAAAGTGTTTGAAATCATTTTACAAGGTAAAACCATGAAACAAAAAAATCTGATATTTTTTTTCTAAAATTATGTCTCACAAACGATATATAAATTAATATTACTATTTTATATTAAGATTTAAAAATTACTACTGCAATAATTATTCGGAATTAATATTGCTATATTAAAAAAAAATCTGCATTGAATCATGATATGACTTAAAGTGAATTCTCATTCTAAGTAAAAGTGATTAATTACCAACTTATTTTTTTATTAAAAATAATTATTTTATGTTACAAATATATATTTCTAATTTTTTTACTTTATTATTTACTTAATATTACATTTAGTTACTGTATAATTCCTAAAAAGAAAATTGTATTAACAGAAAAACCTCTAAAATTCATTTGTTATATGCAGTACTTAAGCATTTTAAATTTTATAAAAAGGAATGTGATATATATCGAATTTTCAAAAAATTTTTGCATAAAAGGATTATATATATATATATATATATATATACCGGGTGATCCAAAAGTTTCGGGAGTTTTGAAATGTTAATAATTTGGAAACTATGTACAATACAAAGGTTCGGTTTTCAGATATATGCTCAGAAACACGTGGGATTTTGTTTAGCATCATTTTTTTTTACATGTATATAGTTACAATTTTTAGCAACAGGTGGCGCTGCTGTACAACACTGGATGTAACTATAAAGTATGCTTTATAGACACATGAGTATGAGTTCATTGCGAAACATCTTTTATAGGCTATTAATGAGATTTCGTTTTAAGGGTGGTTTATGTTCAATCACTTTTTTTTTTAAAGTGGATGAAATTGCATTGAAAGGGAATTTTGATACAAAATTTGATGAGTAACTGCCATGTTTAGACATGCTATCTTTGCATGTCGAGCTGTGTTCTTATCGTACAATTCGGAAATAAAAATAGAAAAAGATTCGATGGCCATTAGAAATGTGAAATGCCATGGTAAGAAAGGAATGAGAAAGAGGCTAATTGAAAGATCGTAATAGAAGCAGGAGATCCCAAATGTCTGTTGCAATCGTAAATGAGGTAGAATTCGATGCCAATACTCGGTGGAAATCACCAGCTCATAATGAATCAGTACACTTGTAATATCACGATAAATTTGAAATTTCATCTGGAATTTCTTTCTCCTTTGAGGATACTGTGCACGTTGTTTTGCGTCGGCTCACAGCGGTACTTATAAGCTATGGGCGTCATAATGAAAATTTGTAACTCTTGGACACTAATTCTTTCTTTTTAGCGAGCTATATCATACCATAAAAATGATACTGTCAATTTTAGCGCCACCTGTTGGCAAAAAGTGTAACTAACATAATTTGTTTGTTTCATCAAAAATGCAAATCCCATAAGTTTCTAAGCATTTCTGTGAAAACCGCATACTTCTATTGTTTAAAGTTTGTTAGTTATTAGCATTTGAAAACTCCCGGAACTTCTGGATCACCCGGTATATATGTGTGTGTGTGTCTGCGTGTGTGTGTGTGTGTTACTTTTATTTTATTTTTATAAAAATATATAATCAACCTAATAACATTTCAAAATAGTCGTAAAAAATATATAGGGGGAACTGGGGCACATTGATACACCCCCTGTACTGCACACAGGGTCATGACAGGAAGTTTCATAACAGCTCCAAAAGGTGATACTAGTGCACTCAACTACATACAGAAAGTTTTGGAATGATTCAGTAGTTTGATGAAATGGGACAGGTAATTATTATTTTTTTTTTTTTTTGTAGGTCAAAAGTAAATTTGAGTTGAACAACTGAAATGGTATTATACAACTGTTCCAGTATTTTCAACCGAAAAGAATATTCTCCCTGGCAAGTAAAGCTACTCTTGATCAGTTCCTCATTCTTTATTGTAAGATAAATTATAGTGTTGGATTTGAGACTCATTTTATTCAGAATGGTTGTATGGGGCACATTAATATGTTAAGGCGTTTCAAATATCTATTTGGCATGTGGGAATTCCATGAGAGCGAGTCTCAAATCTCTTCCCAGGCAATAGTTGTCAAAATATTTTATGAGGGGTGTTATTGTCCATTTTATGCGAGGCCCAGATGTGAAAAGTATTTTCACAAGTGCCCCTTGTTAAAAATAAAATAAAGAGATAGATGTGATGGGGATGTTTTTACGATCGTAGGAATTAGTAACACTCTGCGACAGTGGGTAATAAATATTGGAATCGGACATAAAGATAAGAAGGCTTAGATTGTTTATATCCAAAAACAGCTGGTAGTTGACGATGCGTGGGGTCATTGAGAATGGAGCTTCAGGCGTGGAAGCGATGCATTTGGGGCCGATAAAAAAATAACAACCTATCTAGCAAGAACGGCAAGAACGGCAAGGCGGAAAGCGTACGGCTAATGTTGGAGAAAGAGGCCTAGGACCGCCGCGAAGTACCGATGGCATGCGGGCGTACAGGGCTAGCCCATAGAATTCAGCGACCGTACATCGTGAACGGAGGACCTGCTCGGGGAAGGGGACTGCCTGACCATTACCTGCGCCGAGAGATCAAGACTCGGAAAGCCGCATCAAGGCGTGCCGTCATCCAGGACGCGACAGCGTCAACATCCCGTGGACGAGTGCTGAGAGATCTAGTACCAGAGTCCCATCAAGGCATTCCGTCATCTAGGACGCGAGAGTGCCGTGTGGATAATTCACTTACCCCCTCCTAAAATAAAAAAAATATATAGTTATGATAGAAGTATCATCATTGTAGCGGATGCTGGTGAGTGAATATAACAATTGTTTCTTTTACTTTTCTGAAAACGTTGGTAACACTTGCCAAAGGTTAATAAATGATAAAAAAAATTATGTATATACAAACTGAAGATATAATTAATCAAATACCAATTTGGGATCTTTGAACTTGTGATTATTATATGTTATTATATTAGATGTTTGTTTTGATCTTGTAATTACTATATTTTCTTACACTATCTTATTACAAAGCTTGAGAATCTTACATATTGTTGTATGTATAATGTCGACCAGAATAGTGAATTTTACTTTTAAATAGAAAGCTAATTGGGGTTGCGAAATATGGAATTGAATGGTGATGATGAAGTAAATTTTAGAAGTGTTTATGCTGGTTATGATGATATATATTTAAAATAGTCAAGATAACCTATTTATTTTAATATTAAGTTCATGTTATAATTTGTAAATTTTAAAAGATGAATTGTTTAATATTTGTATTTGTAAAATAAAAACCTAAATTAATTAAAATTCTTTGGATGCCAGTAGCATAACTTGATTGAGTCGTGAACTGAGTTTGCTTTAAGGTTAAAAGGAAAGTTAAACTATAAGTTACACAACACAAAATTAATGTTACGTGTGAGGCTAATATTAATATTCACTAACGTCATGGTTGCTTCATAGGATTCTGACCATTAACATATCTAGTAATTGTGTCAGGATTCATTGAAGTATATTGAGTTCCTCTTGTTATGATATTTGTGAAATTTATACTATGGAATTTGGCACATTAGAGGAAACTCTTTATTTGTTATAGACTTGTGGGGTAATTTATTTCTAAATTGGACTTGTATTTATACTCTCGTCCTTCTAAATTATACTAATTGTTGCTATGAAGGAATCTTTACAAGAGAAACTCACAACAAATTTGGAGCCGTGAATGGAAAAAAACCTGTCTATTGCTAAAATAATAAATATATAAGTATTGAAAATAATAATATTAAATAGATATTTAAAATAAATCATTTTGTGTTATTATTGCTAAAGTAATAAAAATATAAGTATTGAAAATAATAATAATAAATAGATATTTAAAATAAATCAATTTTTGTGTTATTATGGCTATAATAATAAATGTATAAGTATTGAAAATAATAATAACAAATAGATAGTTACAATAAATCAATTTCTTTATGTGTTTTTTGTGCAGCTAATAATGGCATTTTCAGTTATATCATGTGTTTGTGCATGTGTATGTATATAGAAATATAGTGCCTTGATGTCATTAATATTACCTTGTTGGATATGCTTAATATACGTAGTAAAAGTACTGAAGACAGTTGTAAGGGGACATCATAGCTGTGCTACGTCAGATTTCTCCCCCCCCCCTTTTTTTCTTTCTTTTTTTGCATATTTGAATATTTGAACATATTATTTGAACATATTTATATTACTTTGTGCTTTTTATGTGAATTATGGCTTTAACCGAAGGGGATAAAGCCATCTCGGCCATTCACCGTAAGACGGCTTTGGTAGATCATATAAATTTAATTCCTACTTTCAATGGGGACCCCGGGGCTATATCTTATGGGGAATTTAGGAGATCATTCGACAGACTTGCAGGTTTATATGGTTGGGAAGAAGAGGAAAAAATTTTTGTTTTGTTTACAAGGGTGAGCGGAGCAGCAGCTCAATTACTAAGGACCTATGAAAAGGAGGCCAAAACATTTAGTCGGTTGACTGATATTTTATCCAAAAGATATGATAATAAAGATTCCTCAGCGGTGGATTTACGAAAATTCAGGACTTTCAGACAAACTGCGGGCATGTCTGTACAGGAGTTTTATGACAAAGCCAAACATTTATCACTCTCTGGATTAATAGTTGATGGGGGCGATCAGCAGATAGTTGACCAGACCAGAAAGGAAATGCTAAAATCCATGCTGATAAACAATTTAAGTCCAGAAATTAAAAAGGGGGTAGTGGCCAAGGATCCTAAAGATCCGGAAGAAATTTTAAAACTGGCCCTCTTGGAAGAAAAATCATGGGAGGCGGTAAGAGCAGACACATTCTCTAATGCGCTGCTCACCTTGCCCTCCGCATCAACAGTGGGAACAGGCCAGCAACCACTTTGTTTGTGCTGCCACATACGCTCCCAGGAATCAGGGCAAGGAGATAGACGATTTGAAAGAACAGGTGAAGCTCTTGACAGCTCAGGTTGCAAATTTAGTAGCTGTCAACGGGCTATAGAATGATAGCAGGAGAGAGAATCTTTGCTTTAAATGTAATCTTCCAGGTCACTATGCCAGATCTTGTGGAAATTTCAATAACCAAAGGGGTAACTGGGGGACTCAGAATATCATCTTTTAATCAGAACAGAGGGGATTATCAGCAGCAGGGGGGTAATTCGCAAGGATTCAGGGAAGACAACAGGTGGGATAGGCAACGTGACAATTACAGACGGGGTAATGGAAATGGTTTTAGAAACGATAGAGATCAGAGGCATGGATCAACAGATAAAAGAAATCAGGAAGACACCAGGCAGGGTGTAAAAGATAAAAATCCTCATACTGATATTAAAAATGATGACGAACCTTTAAACGAGTAGAGGCTGAGACGATTATGGCAGAGTCGACTCCTGAAAAGCCATCAGACTGTCAGCAATTTGTTTTTTTCGGTATTCCCGAGTTGTAAGGCCAACTTACCTATTTTGTCCGTCATGATAAATAATACTTATTTGAAATTTTTAGCAGACAACGTTCATCTATCAATTTAATTTGTCATAGAATTGTTGACAAACTGGAAAATCTCAATATAAATATGTGTAATATTCCCATCCTTACTGCTGGTGGTGATACCAGGATTTTAAATAAATCTGTGGATCTTAACTTTAAAATATTAAATGAGGAATTCTTTGACACATTCTATATTATTGAAGGTCACTTCATGAAAAATTTTAGTGGCATTCTAGGTATGCCTTTTCGGAGTAAACATAAAGCCATAATTTTTTGTGAAAATAATTTAGTAAATTTAAAAAATCAGGAAATTTTAATAAATAAACAAACGGTTGAACGCCTTCAGGCTGCACTTACTGTTCAGGTCCCAGATAAGCTAGAAATAGATGTTGATAAAATTCAACAGGATGATAAAAGTGAAATTACCCAAACTGATATTAATATTTATGCATATGTCAAACCTAAAGTAAATATTCCCCCTCTTTCTAAACAAATTATTGAACTTAGATGTCGAAAAAACTTGAAGGATAGGAATGTGATTTTGTTTTGGAACCTTGCAGGTATAAATTAATGGATAAAATGTTAGTCGCTAGGACAGTTTGCTCGGAAGTACATGGTTTGTTTGTGTCTGTAATTAACTTTAGTGAGGAGGAGCTTACTTTAAATAAGAATATGACAATGGCAAAAATTAATTTTTGTAAACAAGAAATTGAAAAAATTAACTTTTGCGGGAATGTTGTGAAAGATAGTACAGATGTAGACTTTGATCATGCAGACTTAGAGCGGGAGGCCGAAATCAACTTAGATCATTTAGAGGGACTTACCAAAACTAGAGTTAAAGAATTTTTAGAAAAAAATAAAGATATTTTTGCTGCATCTGTACGTCACTTGCCTGGTTGCACGACCATTTCCCATGAAATTCACTTAAAAGAGGACAAGACTGTCAAATCTAAGGCTTATAGAGTCCCTGTTAATTTAAGAAATGAATTAAATAATCAGTTAGATGCTTTACTTGAGGCGGACATTATTTCGCCAACCATGTCAAAATTTGCATCTCCTGTCATTTTAGTTCAAAAGGCTGATGGGCAATACCGTTTAGCTGTAGATTACAGGAAACTAAATAAAAATTTAATTAAAGATAATTATCCTCTTCCGAATATCACGGATTCTATAGATTCTCTGGCAGGTTCAGTTTTCTTTTCTACGTTGAATTTAACTAGCGGTGTTTTTCAACAGGTAATTAGACCTGAGGACCGCCATAAAACTGCAATCATTACACATCGTGGGTTACATCAGTTCAATAGAATTCCTTTTGGATCGGCAACTAGCAGCGCAGGATTTCAGAGACTCATGAATTTTATTTTTGGGGATTTGGCAAATTTAGGGATCCTGGTGTACGTAGATGATATTATTATCTCTTCAAATGACATTGAGTCTCATTTAAATAAGTTACAAATGGTTTTTGATAGACTGAGAGAACACAATTTAACACTTAAACCAAGTAAGTGCAAAATTTTAACCGATAAAATTCAGTATTTAGGATATGAAATTTGTAGAAACCAGGTTGCCCCTATAAATAAAAATATTGAGGTGATAAAAAATTTCAAAATTCCCACTAACCGCAAAGAAGTGAGAAGTTTTCTAGGAACGCTTACTTACAATAGACGTTTTATTCCTGATTTTAGTAAAAGGGCAATTCACCTAACTAATTTAACTAAAGAGAATGGTGTTTTTAAATGGACACCTGAGGCCCAGAAAGAATTTGATGATTTAAGGGAGGCGTTAATTTCAAAACCTTGCATTATTTTACCCGATTTTACTAAGGAATTCCATTTGTACACAGATGCCAGTGCATATGCGCTTGGGGCGACTTTGATGCAGTATGGTGATGACAATTTGTTACATCCAGTCGCTTTTGCTAGTAAAAAACTTAAAGACGCTGAAACGAGGTATTCGGCGACTGAGCTGGAACTCTTGGCATTGGCTTGGGCAACGGCTCACTTTAAATGTTATTCAGCCAACACCCACTTTACAATATATACGGATCATGCACAATTTACTTTTGTATTGAAAATCAGGGATCCCACTTCGAGAATAGCCAGGTGGATTTGTACTCTATCAGATTTTGATTACTCAATTGAATATATTCAAGGAAAATTTAATGGGGTGGCAGATTTCCTATCTCGTTATGTACAGAATATAGATATGGTGAATTGTGTACAAAATGTTAATAATGTAAATAATAATTCTTCAATTATTTTAGAATCACAAAGTGATTTGGTTGAAAAAATTCGTAGGGCGCAAAAGAGCGACAAAAAGTGTGCTGAAATTATAGATAAGTTGGACAAAAATGTAAATATCGCTCCGATTTATCTTAAATTCTATTTTCATGAAGATTTGCTTGTTTGTGAGGATGTTAGAGAATCAATCCTAATTAATAAGAGTAGGAAGTTAGTTGTACCTTTGCAGATAGGTCCTGAAATATTCACGTTAACTCATCACTCTTTAGCAGGATGTCACCAGGGATACAACAAGACTATCCAGAGAATTAGAGAACATTTTTATTGGCCAGGTATGACTGCTCATGTAAAAAATTTGGTTGATTCGTGCATTAGTTGTCAGCAAAGAAGGGCACACAAGTCCAAACACTTGGCACCTTTGCAAAGAATGACGACACCTTCTAGTTCATTTTCGGTAGTTCACTGTGATTGTGTGGGGCCCATGCCACCGACTATGAATGGAAATAGATTTATAATAACTTATATTGAAGCGTTTAGTAAGTGGATTGAGGCATATCCAGTTCAGTCTATAAATTCTGAAGTTGTAGCAGATACCTTAGCTGATTTTATTGCAAGACATGGGTGTTGTAAAACTATTATTACTGACCGAGGAAAGAACTTTTTAGCAGATGCCATGGTATCGGTGTATGTAAAATTG
Organism: Maratus speculifer; assembly: GCA_964019185.1. NCBI lineage: Eukaryota > Metazoa > Arthropoda > Arachnida > Araneae > Salticidae > Maratus > Maratus speculifer. Next base: position 427,445,220 of record OZ025290.1, on the reverse strand, counting down.
GGCATTAAACATAACAAAACGACTCCTTTTCATCCTTCCTCGAATGGAAAACTGGAGAGAGCACATCGAACGTTAATAAATGCACTTTCGCATATAGTTCAAGAAAATCAGTTAGACTGGGATATAAAATTAAAATTTGCACTCCTTGCTATGCGCACTTCAATTCACGACTCTACTAATTTAATCCCGGCGGCTGTCGTTTATGGTAGGAACTTAATTCTTCCATATTCGATTTTTGATGCTAAGCTTTCAAGTAAATATATTGACGCTCCGTCATTTTGTGATTTACTTATTCCTGCTATGCAAAAATTTTACTCTAGAGTGTATGAAAATTTGGTTGCGGTATCTGAGAAGCAAGAGAAGTATCGAAATAAGACTGCAATTACAAAAGATATTGCCGTAGTTGACTCAGTTTGGCTGTACTCACCTGTTGTTAAGCCTGGCAGATGTAGAAAATTATCTAAACCGAATGTAGGTCCTTATCTTGTAGTAGAGAAGTTGAGTGAGGTAAATTATAAAATTGCGCTTGAAACGGATCTTACGAAAACGCAAATAGTTCATGTAGATAGACTTACTAAGCAGAAATCGCGAATCGAGTTCCCGCCTGATTTTAGTAAACAAACCACGGATGCCGCCGACAGTTCTGATGGGTCGGTCGATTCTGTCAGAAATATCGATTCCAGTCAAATAATCGTTTCGGAAGATACAATTCGGTTGGATTCGAATGGGATGTTTGCTACGCAGGCGCATGAAGAGAGTACTGATTTACCGATTCGTAGATCTCGGAGATTTTTCGTGCCACGGGGTAATCGAAATGAGAACCGATTTGACCGCCCCTCCGGTAGAACTATTTGTACGCGTTATAATTGGCGGTAAATGTTCCGTTGCTACACAAAAGTAGTAAGCGGTTATTTTGTTTATATGTTTATGGTGTATTGGGGTTTAGCGGTATATGAAGTGAGGGGATTTTGGGATACGGTAAATAAACCTGTTAATGCGCATAGGCGGGGATGTGGTTGAATTTGAAGAGACGTGAAGTTTAGATAAAAGGGTTTTCGTTTTGTGTGTTTCAATGTTTCGTAAGAGTACGGGATGGCGTCAGTTTCGCAGGTACGTATAGTTGTTTTAATTGTGTCATTTGTTATGAGTTTAATTATTTTGTGTGCATATGCAATATTCCAGTATATGTTATGGTATTTCATTAATTCATATAATGTAAGCAGTGGTATTGTTCTAAAATGGGAGTCATATGTAAATAATGCATGAAGGTTAGGTCATGCAGTACTAATATAATTGTTCTTAGTAGGATTTCGTATAAATTAAAGATGTTTAGGCATATTATGGGTGGATTGTGGACTGGGTCAGCTCAAAAAAAAAATTGAAATTATAAAAATAGTAAAAATTATGTTGGAGTTGAATGTCCCTGAGGTGTCCACAGCTATGATGACCTTTAGGCTTGCTCTTATAGAAAGGGAGCATAATGTAGTAACTGCTCTAGCTACTTGACCCTTGTAAACAAAAACTTTAAAAAACTTTGCATCAAAAGGGTAACTAGACAGACACTTGATTGTTATCGAGACAGTTATATGGCCTTATGATATACGATAGATAATTCACTGCTTGTAAATAGTATCTCAACAATTGAAGTAATGTAAATGATTATGTGTTCTTGTGTTTAATACTTGTTTTGTAATATTTAGGGCAAACTTCTTATACGTGCCTCTAGGTTTCAATAATTAAGAAAAAAGTATATATGGCTGGTTGTAACATGTTATTGGAATAATGTATTTTTGATATGTGTATATGTTTCAGTTACAGGCTCAAATATTAGTCATTCTCAAAATTAATGTATGTTGGTCTTGATAAAAATTTGCATATGATCCTTTCCATTCACACTCACTAGTGTCCTAAGCATTGTGGTACTCAGGTAAATTATGGGAATTACATTTATTTCGTTGGTGAGGTGCAGTGATGCATTGTGTATCGTGGCAGAAATTGGAGACTTGTCCGACAGCTAGAGATGATGGCCTATGGTTGGTTCCAGAAGGGTAACGAGTGAGATGCTCGAGAGGTAATGTTATGCTGATGCAGTTCTTGTGGTACAGTACCGGTATGTATCTATGAGATTGGTTTATTTTCATTCCTAGACTTAGTTTGCAGACGTGTCTGTGTTTGATAATTTTGCAACTTAGTTGTGGTAATGGGGATGGGCCAGGTAGATGCACATATATTATCCGCTCGGTATTAAAATTGGAGTTCTAATGGGGAATGGCATCATCGTTATATGGTAGTTTTACTTAATATTGTTCGCTTCTTGAAGAAGGATGTACAAAAAAGAAATATTTTGCGTGCAAGGTCGAAAATATTTCTTTTTTTGCCTACCATGGGGAATTAAATGTTAAGGCGTTTCAAATATCTATTTGGCATGTGGGAATTCCATGAGAGCGAGTCTCAAATCTCTTCCCAGGCAATAGTTGTCAAAATATTTTATGAGGGGTGTTATTGTCCATTTTATGCAAGGCCCAGATGTGAAAAGTATTTTCACAAGTGCCCCTTGTTAAAAATAAAATAAAGAGATAGATATGATGGGGATGTTTTTACGATCGTAGGAATTAGTAACACTCTGCGACAGTGGGTAATAAATATTGGAATCGGACATAAAGAGAAGAAGGCTTAGATTGTTTATATCGAAAAACAGCTGCTAGTTGACGATGCGTGGTGTCATTGAGAATGGAGCGTCAGGCGTGGAAGCGATGCACCTTGCAGCAGGGTCGAAGGTCACAGGGGTTCTTGGGCCTATCAGGAGATTTTAGGTTTTTGTTTAATTATTGAGAAGATCACGATTCGTAGGAGATATTTTGGAGGGATGGTCCTTAAAAAAAAAGATTGGAAAAAATAGAGGGAGAAAATTTTAGTTGAAGATCTTTTTTCGCTCGAAGACAGGCGAACATCTGCCCCCGATGAAGTTACTTTTGGGGCCGATAAAAAAAATAACAACCTATCTAGCAAGAACGGCAAGGCGGAAAGCGTACGGCTAATGTTGGAGAAAGAGGCCTAGGACCACCGCGAAGTACCGATGGCAAGCGGGCGTACAGGGCTAGCCGATAGAATTCAGCGACCGTACATCGTGAACGGAGGACCTGCTCGGAGAAGGGGACTGCCTGACCATTACCCGCGCCGAGAGATCTAGACTCGGAAAGCCGCATCAAGGCGTGCCGTCATCCAGGACGCGAGAGCGTCAACATCCCGTAGACGAGTGCTGAGAGATCTAGTATCAGAATCCCATCAAGGCATGCCGTCATCCAGGACGCGAGAGTGCCATGTGGATAATTCACTTACCCCCTCCTAAAAAAAAAAATAGTTATGATAGAAGTATCATCATTGTAGCGGTTGCTTGTGAGTGAATATAGAAGTTGTTTCTTTTACTTTTCTTAAAACGTTGGTAACACTTGCCAAAGGTTAATAAGTGATAAAAAAAATTATGTATATACAAACTGAAGATATAATTAATCAAATACCAATTTGGGATCTTTGAACTTGTGATTATTATATGTTATTATATTAGATGTTTGTTTTGATCTTGTAATTACTATATTTTCTTACACTATCTTATTACAAAGCTTGAGAATCTTACATATTGTTGTATGTATAATGTCGACCAGAATAGTGAATTTTACTTTTAAATAGAAAGCTAATTGGGGTTGCGAAATATGGAATTGAATGGTGATGATGAAGTAAATTTTAGAAGTGTTTATGCTTGTTATGATGATATATATTTAAAATAGTCAAGATAACCTATTTATTTTAATATTAAGTTCATGTTATAATTTGTAAATTTTAAAAGATGAATTGTTTAATATTTGTATTTGTAAAATAAAAACCTAAATTAATTAAAATTCTTTGGATGCCAGTAGCATAACTTGATTGAGTCGTGAACTGAGTTTGCTTTAAGGTTAAAAGGAAAGTTAAACTATAAGTTACACAACGCAAAATTCATGTTACGTGTGAGGCTAATATTATTATTCACTAACGTCATGGTTGCTTCATAGGATTCTGACCATTAACATCTCTAGTAATTGTGTCAGGATTCATTGAAGTATAGTGAGTTCCTCTTGTTATGATATTTGTGAGGTTTTTATTATGGAATTATGCACATTAGAGGAACCTCTTTATTTGTTATAGACTTGTGGGGTAATTTATTTCTAAATTGGACTTGTATTTATACTCTCGTCCTTCTAAATTATAATAATTGTTGGTATGAAAGAATCTTTACAAGAGAAACTCACAACAAATACAGTCTTTGTCGGGGCACATTGATACAACATAAATCCTTTTCTAGTTCATTTTTTCATTACCTTTTATTATTTGTTTATCGTACACTCCTTAATCCTACCATTTTTTGCCAAAAAGTTCTAATATTAGCTTCTATTCAAGTGAAATAGCTCTAACTTCTTTATATTAGAACATTTTATAGTATTTTTGCACACAGAAGACGTACGAACTTACCAAACATCTATTGCTAGTAGAATTAACAAAAAAAAGGATAGCAGCCTGGAAAATCTGAAATTTATATCGATTCTCCAGAGAAAGAAATGTATTTTCGACATGAGAAATGTTAAATAAGAGAAACAACCTGCAGAGCAGCACAGGATAATTATATTATAAACATAATTTTTAATATAATTATCCTTTATTTTCTGTTAATAAACCGATTTATAAAAAGAAAACCTGGCCATTTTTTCACCTTTCCTAATAAAAAAGATAATGCTGGGTTTAGAGTGCGAGGTATGACAAAATTACCACAGCCAACAATCAGACAAGGAACAGCCAGAACATCAGGTTATTATACATTTCATTTTGATTGCTTTAATATTGCTTACAAATAAATTGTGTGCAATTTGAATTCCTATAAATAAATATAAAAGGGTTTGCTAATTATTTTTATATGAAAAATAAGCATTGGTATTATTTTTTCTCCATTTTCCCTGACGTATCAAAGTGTCCTATGACGTGTATCAGTCTACCCCTGGAACGGGGCACATTGATACAAATGACTGTTTTTGATTTTTTTTTAAATTACATGCAAAAATAATACATAAAACAATGATTGTACATTTTTATAAAATACTACATAAGTTTTTCTGACATTACATGGGAAAATAACTTAAAATTTCTGCTTTCTGGAAACCAAAAAAAGGTTTAAAAAAAGTTGTATCAATGTGCCTCAGTTCCCCCTACTATTTTAACCCTTTCCGGCACACTGGTCCCGGTCTGGGATACCTAATTTTAATTCAAAACTTGCATATTCGCACCAATAATATTTTAATAAAATTTTGCTTTTTCAATAAAAGTCTAAATTAAGGAATTCAAAATATCTCAAAAATTCGTTTGTGAATTCCGGTGTCAGTTGATAATTTCTCATCTTACTAACAGATTTTGCCCATGCCGGAAAGGGTTAAATCATCAAATGGCATAAAATAATTTTTTATTGTATTTGAAAGTTAATTATTACCAATTTATTATTATGTAAAATACGTTTTTCTACGTTAAAAATATACACTTTAAAAATTAACGCAAAGCATGTAATTATGTTAGAGTTTCTAATAGAAATTTTTATTAATTTAACAATGCTTCTGTAAAAAAATTAAGGGGAACTGGGGCACATTGATACAGCTTTTTTCAAAGAATTTTTTCGGTGTCCAGAAAGCAGAAATTTCAAGTTTTTTTTCCATGTGATGTCAGCAAAACTTGTGTAGTGTGTTATAAAAATGTACAATCGTTGTTTTACATATTATTTTACAGTAGTGACTTTTTTAGTAGAGTTTTTAGTGACACTTAGAGATGCAAACATATTCGTATTGGTCTAGTGTCCTGCCCACCACGAATCGCGGGCCAAATCTATTTCAATTTTTAAATTTAGAGATATCTTAAGTCGGCAGTGTACGAGACCACCCATTCCATCAGTCATGGGCCTCATGTCACATATCTCGGGAACATATCTGGGCGGCGGTACATGCCTTGGAGACGCTTGACTAAATGAAACCTACTCATGATTCCATTGATGCCGATTTCAAGCATGAATCAAGGCTAACGGGGTATATTTTGAGCATTTTTTATCAATTGTAATATTTTTCATTTGTATGTTTTGCCTCAATTAAGGGTTTTTTTGAGTGTGTAAAATAAAGTTTATTTTACTCCGTTTACGACCGCTAGTTCCTATGCAAATCTTGTCCATCATGACATGACAGACCAGCATGTTAAGTTTGAAATTAACATTTTGAGGCACACTATTTTAGAGCCATTACACCAAACATTTAATGTGTGCATTTCATAATATATTAAGAAAAAATCTTCTTCACAAATCATTAAAAAATCTTCAGTCATAAAAAGAAATGAATACAGAAACTTTAACAAAAGCCTTGTAAGAACACAAGGTAGACTTGACGAAGAAAAGCAGAAGTCGACACAAGGTAGAGACTTATTCTTCTCTTTTTATAATTTATTTCACACGTAACACACACGTAGATGAGCACGACACAAATTAACAAAAAAATAGAATACCATTTTTAGATCACATATTCCACAAAATACCAGAAACAATGCTACGCCATCTTACTACACCAACATCTGACACTAAACTGAAAAATTGTTCTTTTTTTGGAAATCTTTCCTTCCTCTTAAGACGAGTAGCGCCATCTATCGTAGGCTTAAGAATTAAATTCTTTGAAATTAAGTTCTTTACAGCCTGCAATTGTATATCTTTAGTTACAATACTTTAAGAGAAAGGTCTTTGTTGGCACGAAGTCAAGTAATATCAGAGATATTGAATTGAAATTCTTGCGTAAAGGTATCTGATTGAGAATAATACTGTTTTATGGAACATTAACAAACATAACGCTAATGAACTATCAAATAAAAATTGATAAACAAACAAAAATTTAATGTAAGTAATTGTTAATGACAAATTAGTTATTATTGTCATTTGTTTGAAAATTATTGTTCTAAAATATTATGAGGTTCGCAATGTAAAACACCATTCCTCCAAATAAATAATTCTGGAGTCTTTATAAAAAATAGGTAGATTTATTTCAAGCAAAGTTTTCCAACATAACTGTTTGACACGTAGTGACAGAAATAATATATATATTTTTCTTTTTTAAAACAAATATTGTATTGTAACTATATTGTATACATTATAGGGTATTTAATTTTGTATTTTTTAATTTAATTTATTTATTTTTGGTTGTTGTTGTAATGCACAAAATGAAGAATAATAAACATAACAACTTCAACATTTGAAAAAAAATGCTTTAAAATATACAAAGACTTGAGAAATGTAAAAAAAAATATTGATTTTAGCGCTTTTTTTAATTTTGTTTTATTAATAAATTATTTTCTAATAAAATATGTATAAACGAAAATTATAGTAACTGTTATTTTAATCATCTGCAATTTTAAAACATATTATAATTATTAATTAAAATACACTTTAAAAATTTAAACACAAACATGCTTATGCATGTGTAAACATACATATGAGAAACATAACAAACACACACAAAACACAATAACTTAATGATTAATACTAATTATCAAAATTCATAAAAGTGTAAAAAAAAAGTTAGTATAACTATATAATTATTTACCTACAGTTAAAACTATTAAATTTATTACATAAAATGAGATATTTTATATCTAGTATTTATGAATGAAACGAATATTTTAAATTTCGTTTGCATTATTTTGCACTCTGATGCATTCGAATTTTTGAGTATATACAGTGTTTTACAAAAGTGATGGGACACTTGTGCTTTATAAAAAGAAACTGCAATAAAATAAATAAACAAACATGTGCAAAAATTTTTTGGGTGTGTTTCATATTTAAAGTTAGTAACAATTATTACATAACATACATTTTGTCAAAATATTAAAATATCAATTAAGTAAAAATACAATTGTTCAGAACGGAGCAAAAAAGCGCTCACGTAAGTGATGGGACACTTACTTTTCCATCAAATATTTATCCAAAAATTTTACTTTTTAAAAGGTTTTAATATTTTTTTTAATTTCCTTTTACTTTTAAAACATGATTTAATCTTTTTGGGATGGATTCGATTAATTTTTTTGTGATTTCTGGAGTGATTTTACCCCATTCTTCTTGAAGCACCGATTTTAGTTGTTGTTTTGAAGAAATGGTGTGTTTGCGAATTCTTGATTCCAATTCTTGCCAAATATTCTCTATGGGATTTAAGTCTGGAGATTGTGGTGGTGTTTTTATTATTTCAGGACAGTTATATAGCAGCCAGAGTCTAACGTTCAGAACAGTGTGCTTGGGGTCGTTGTCCTGGTAGAATTTAAAATCGTTATGAAGGTTCAATTTTCGTGCTGAAGATTTCAAATTTTGCTTTAAAATATCAATATACTTGTACTGATCCATTATACTGTCAATAAAAACAAGATTACCAACTCCAGCGGACGACATACACCCCCATACCATAACTCCTCCTCCACCATGTTTTACTGTTGGTACCAAGTTCTGTTTGCGAAATTCTTCCCTGGGTTTTCTCCACACCAAGATTCTACCGTCAGAACCAAATATATTAAATTTACTCTCATCAGCAAATATAACTTTATTCCAGTAATCAGAATTCTTATTTATGTTGGATTTTGCGAAAGCTAGTCTGAGTTTTCTATTCTTTTCACTTACGAAGAATTTTCTCCTGGCTACTCTACCGTGATATCCAGCAGATCGAATTACCCTTCTAATAGTCTCAGGATTAACAATTATTCCATATAATGCTTGTAAATCAGCAGCAACTTTTGAAGCACTATTTCTTGGATTTTTTTTTATATTTCGAACGATAATTCGCTTTATTCCATTGGATAGCTTTGATGGTCGGCCAGGTCTTCTTTTATCCTGAATGATATGATTCTTTTTATATGGTTTAATGATATTGAAAACTGTTGAACGACTCAAGTTAACTGTTTCAGCAGTTTTTCTAATAGATTTTCCACGTTCAATATGCAAATTAATAACTGATTTTCGAATTTCAGGCGAAGTTTCTTTTCGTTTAGCATTCATGGCTACACAGAGCTAAAAAACACAAAAATTCGAAAACAAACTGGAGAGAAATATTGTAGACGATTTTATAAATTATTGCTAATTGCTTTTAAGTAAAAATAAAACCCCCCAAAAATATTTTTATTGCTTATTTCAGACGATTTTTGTTGCATATATAATGGTGTCTCATCACTTATGTGAGCTATTTTTTGCTCCTTTCTAAACATTTGTATTTTTATTAAATTAATATTTTAATATTTTGACAAAATGTATGTTATGTAATAATCTTTACTAAATTTAAGTATGAAATACATCCATAAAAAAAATGTGTACAAGTTTTTTTAATTTATTTGATTAGTTTCCTTTTGTAAAGCACAAGTGTCCCATCACTTATGTGAGACACTATATTTTCTGTAAATGCGTGTTAGTTTTCTTTTCAGCGGCATCTGTACTTTATAAATGAAATATACATATATAAATACATTTTAAAATATATATGCACAAAACATACTGATTTAATTTTAGAATAATATCTGATAGTATAACACATGGAAATTTTTTTAAGTGCGTAAGAGAATGAAAGCAGTAATTAAGACAGTTGAGAAAATCAAATGGGACAAAATATTAAAACTAGATTATAGGATATCTCAAAATTTAGCAGACATATTTAGAAGTTTAGTAAGCATGAAGTCGATAAAAAATTTTTATAGAACATGGAGGTCACATACCATTTACATAAGCATAAATACTTGGTGTGTCATCCTAATTGAAGTCGCTTTGATGGTAATAATTTTTCGAAAAATAAAAAATATTGTAATAAAAATGTGACTATATGTTAAAACACACATACACACAAAATAAAGCCTGCATTCAAATCATAAAGGCCACATAAATAATAAACAGACATACATACAATAAATACAATAAACCCAATTGGAGCTAAAAATTAGCCAGATCCAGGAATCGATCCGGGAACCGCGTCATTCTGGGCTGTTGCTCTAAACACTGTAACTATTGTAACCATTGTAAACGGAGTAACTCGGTGGTTATAGCAACAGGTTGGAATGCTGCGGTCCCGGACTTGATTCCTGGCTCTGGCTATTTATTTTTCTCCAGTTGGGTTTTTAGTATTTATAGTTTGTATGACTGTTTATTATCTGTGTGTACCTTATGTATATGTAACTTTTTTATGTTACTTATTTTATGACTATATGTAATTTATTTTCTGTTAAATGTGATAACATCAAAAAATGTCTTGAAAATTAGGCTGTTGACGTAATTAATTGCATCGATGAATTTATGATCACAGTTCAACATGTGAAGCGTTAAGTGAATACTGATGGTGCGAATAATGGAAGAATATATCACATTTTCTTTTTTTCCTGATAATAACAACTAAACCTGAGCATGTCTATTGAAAGTTTCATTATAATGTACTCCAAATTTATGAAAGTTATTACCACCAACTCAAACTGCGTTAGCAAACACCCTGTATTTTTGGTTTAAAAACATGATTTGTGATCCGATGTTCTAGGGTAATTTTTTATCTTTCCGCTGTCTATTATCATCTGTCGTCTAATTTTAGATCACCCTGTATATAAATTAAACTTACAGAATAGAACGTTAAAGATTTAAAATTTGAATTGTATGCATTTCTTTTTCAAACCATTAATGTCCTTGTCTATTATAAAGATAAACAAAAATTTGATTTATTATTTTATTAAAAACAATTACTAAAATTCTACTTCATTTCCCTTAATATTTATAACTCGAACATGTAAACCATTTTTTTGTGTTCTGCATTTTTTATTTCACCATATACAGTTTAATTAGATAAACAACAATACTTTTTTTATAAGAAGCTCTATAATTTTCCGCATGAATGGCATTCAGGTATTTTCAATTAAAATTCCGTACTATTTATTTGCCAATCGTTATCTTTGGCGGAAGTAAACAAATTTCCTGATAAATGTTTTTATTTTTTAGAAGTATGTTAATAATACCTTTTTGCAAATTTAGAAATTTACATGTTTAATGTCAGCCATTTTAGCTTTCTAAAATTATACATATATCTTTATTTTTATTGAAATAATAAAATAGTATGACTATGTTGAGTTAATTCTACTACATCTTGCATATCTTCTATTTTTTTTAAATCTTTTTATTATTTTTATTATTAAACGGTTTCACTATGTGATATTCTCATTTATTGAAAGTTATCTAAATGCAATAATTACTGTACGTTCAAAAATGGAGCTATTAATTAAAAACAACAATTTTTAAAAATTAAAATGATATAGCATATCAAATATTAAAAACAATCTGCTGTGGTTTTGTTGTTTTTATCCCTGATGATGAGAATGGTATGCGCGAAAGTACTACGTTTTAAAAATGATTGTCAATAAAAATACCCTTGAGTAATTAAAGTATTTTATACAATATTGAGTATCTTATATATATATGAGTATTTTGAATGGTTCTTGAGGTTGGGTAGAAATGTATATGCTAGAAAAGTACGGATTTCTATATCATAAAATTTCAGAGGCATATCAAGTCTAAACAATAACAAATATATTTATATAATGTATTTTTATGTTATTCTATGCATATATATATATGTATGTTTCATGAACTTAGTACCGACTCACTCTTTTCTTAATGTTATCCTAATCTGTTTATGGTGAAGTTCATTCGATAAGGACAGTAAAAGTAGTGCATATTTAAACTTCATTTGACATTTCATAAACTAAATTCAGCGTAGTAATAAACTTTTCTTTTACAGTTAAGCTAAAACAAAACTCATGTTTAAGGTTTAAACTTGGCATTGTATTAAACGTGCTTTAAAAGGAAGTCCCAAAGTTGAAACACCGGCTCGGTCCGTGCCGTCCTTTTCCAGATAGGCTTTTAACAAATACTTTGCACTCTCTTTTCGTCTCTGCGGCGGCAGTGTAAACAACGACATAAGTTGAGCACTCCGGTATCGTCACAGCGGCGACATGGTAAATGTCTCCACATCCTTTCAAACAAAATAAAATCGATATGCATTTACGAAGTATACTAATATATGCTTTTTTAAGAATATGTGGTGCAAAGCATAGTTATTCATTTATAGAACCAAACAAAATAATTCCAATACATAATGGTAGAATACGGAATTATTTGTGGCGTATTTTAACTACATTAATCTGTTTCACACAAATGCAAATTGATATACGTTACTGAGGCTTAATACAAGTTATTGCGTGGACGATACGAAATCCATAGTACTTTCAGGAATACAAAAAAGCTATCAAATAGTGCATTCTATCCGACGTACTGTACATTACGGATGGTGGCAGGGAATGCAATTTTAATTAAGATATGCACTTTTAAATTTTACTATATTTATGCATATTATACGGTGTGTTATAATTGCTATAGTTGATATACAGGGCTAACAAAACAGTTTGTAAATGTTACTGAGTATGAGAGTCAATTGCTTAAAGGTGGTTTTTAAATAGATTGTGCATTTTTACACAGAACTGCATTTAGTTTACTTAGAAATGTTTGTAGAATGTACATAAAATAATATACAGGCACACGCAAAGATTTGGATACATTGCCGAATATGGACGATAACTTTTGGTAATGTGATTTCAGTAATTTTAAGAGACTTTTAAATTGAATGAAATTTTAGCTAATCACTGCCGTGTTATAAAGGTAATATACAAAGTACAATGCTAAACAAAAGTATTTAAGTATGTTTCGATTTGTTAGTATACATTTGTGTAAGAGAAATTTTTAAACTGTTTTGCGTTTTCTTGTTAAACTGAATTTTTCCATTATATAGTATATATAAAACTGCAGATCAAGTTCAGGGCTGTTCAAAAGTATCAGAATACATAAAGTATTGATAGTAACACTTTATATCCCTAAATAAAGAAGTTTTTTAACGATTTTAGGAAATGTTTTAAAGTGTTTCATAATCTTTGATTAATATATGATTCTTCTTGCTTGTTTATTATGCCTGTTAAAAAAGTAAACCTTTAAATCTGATGACGAAATTTAAAAAAATGATAAATAGTACAAAATATCTGAAATTCCCCTCCCCATTTTTTATATTGATAAAAAAAATATATCATTTCCTAAGCATGCAATTGTACTTCTTTTTCATGTTTTGCTTTATTAATGAAATTTTCTATTGATAATACAAATAATATATTTGAATTACATACATTAATGATTTCAAAAAGAGTAGCATTTATTTTTTCTTAAAATCTTTTGTTGATTCTACTGTAGAATAAAAAAGTTTTGCATACAAAAAGCGTACTTAATAAAATTTAATGCATTGGTTCTTCTATTGCAGGTAGATTTATTTTTGTGTATGTGTGTCGAGAAACGTATAAAGAGTCTTAAAGTTGTTTTCAACTTTTCACATATTTTTCAAAGTAAAATGATGTTGATTAAAATAAGCAACTGTTCATTACATTATTTCTTATCTGTGAATAGAAAGAAAAAAATATTTTTTTCTTCTATTACACTTAAGACTTTGCTGTCTTAAAACAAAAACTGAAAGGGGTTGTGTACAGTGTTTTACGGAGTTCTTATTTTTTTAGTAGAAAGGAAAGCTAAAGAACTTTTGAAATGCTATAAAGAGATAAAAATAATGAAAGGCATCGAATAAAACTTGCCTTAAATTAAATGCTTTCAATAATAAAGTTTGTAGAATAGTCATTCAATTTTTGCATAATATAAACTATTTGCATATAATCATCTACGTGTTGAAAATATCATTTATCCTCAGGATTGATTTTTATGTGTCTATGGGTGAACTTATGGGATATTGTTAAGGTTCGTATCCTCTCTTTTTTTTGTAAGCAGGATGGCGGAATTTTTTAATACATCATGAGACTACATGCCCGATTACTGGAATAACTGTATCTCGCAAACATCAGAGGAGCAGAAAATGCATGTTGATTGAAAAAAATAAAGGAAATAAAGAATTGGAACTAAAGTGTGACATATAATGTGTAAAAAATGTACATTAACAGTTTAAAACCTTATAGGTTTAAACTGTTGCATAACGTATTTTTATAAAATATGTTTATTTTGACTAATTACACGTTTCAACTTCCTTACAACATCCTAATCAATTTCAAAATAAATAAAAATGATCTAAAATTACAAGGTCTGCTGCATTTATGTTTTTTATAAACCACCAATAGATGACTGCCATGAAGAATTCCACCGATACTGAAATTTGTCTTCAACATATTCGTACAATTGAGACATTTTTAAATTTTGGAATCAGTCGCGTCTTAGAAATTGTCTGCGAATTTTGTTTACAGTGAGTGTTCTAAAGAAATAAGTGAGTGAAAGAACTGAAATAACTCATGAAGGTTTCCGTAGGATAATTTTTATGATTTTAAGAAAGGCCACACTCGACATGAATGCTTAGTGTCGCCTCGTGAAGCTTTTGGTAATGAAATATCATTAGAAAAGAATGTGTACAATTGGTTTTGTAGAATTTCGTCATAGTCGCGCATCCGTCAGTGACGAATGTCGTGAACGACGTCCAAATCTTTAGTGATTCCAAACAACACCGATGCTGCTTGCAAGATTATCGAAGAAGATCAGCAACTCTCATATCGTGAGATCGAAGCATCAATTGCCATATCACAGACTGCAATACGGTCAATTTTGCACGAATATTTAGCTGTTAAAAAAGATTTGTTGCATATGGATTCCGCACAACTTGACAGAACCTCAAAAAGAGATTCGTTGAAATAGATGTAAGGAGTTATTAAAAAAATCCAATACAGAACTGCAAAATCTGTATGCAACATTGTTACATAAGACATGTCATAATAGAAATATTGCGCAACTTGAGCAACAAATTAAAATTTTATTTTATCCGCAAAACTGTTCAAGTTACACAAGTTTTTACATCTTACATTATAATTAACTGACAGTACATTTTTTCTTAAATTAAAAGCATATGCGCTGAATTTTATTAAAGCTTTTATGCATAGATGTTTTTCTATTCAATATAGAACTAATTTTGTTTTTAAAATAAAACTCTCGGAAAATAATTGTTAATGTATTGCAATTTGAGCGTCGTAAAAAAAACAGTACTTTGAGCGTTTGCCGTTTGATTTTTACGAGCAATAGCCTTATTTGATGAAAAACGGTCTGATCCCCTAAATAAGCGGCCTTATCCCTTAGTTACATAGAAAGTTAAAGGCAATCCACAAATACTTACAGTTATAGATTATCTGTCAGCAAAACTACGGTATGACCCTGTACACTTTACTCCACTAGTGTTTAATCTTTCAATTTAGTCGTGTTTCGAAAATTTATGTCACATAACCGTAACATATTTTTGAATCCGCTAAAATGTGATAATTATCTATGACTCTGTGATGATTGTCTAACGTGCTATATGCTGTGGATCAGTAATCAAAATATTATTGTGTTCTAAAGGGCATTATATCCTATTTTACGGGCTGCATAAAAAGTTAACCATGTTATTTGTTTCTTTCTGAAAAGGGGTATAACTGGAATTTATTCAGCCTACCTCTGGCCGTGATTTTACAGGAAGGTGTTTAACAGCAAGCATTTAAAATTGAATATTAATAACAAATTAAGCTTATTTTTTCTAAATGAAATCTCACAGTCATTGTATAAGTATAATACAATCAACATTCAAGAGATTCAAGTAACATATCTTCTTAAGAATGAGTTACCACTTTTTGTGATAATTAAAACTTTAAATGTTGGACAACTTATAAGTAAAAAAAATATGCAGTTAAAAGTAAAATGAAAACTCAGTAAAGTAAAAAAAAAAAATATGTAGTTTGATTTTTTTTCCTTTTGTTCAAAAGCCAGAATCAGAAATTATTCGATAATATCTCTTTTGATGCACACACACAAAACAATGTCAAAGGCAGATTTTTCAACTGAATAGTTAAAAGAAAATCTTTTTTGCTATAAATTATTGTATATTTCACTTTATGTAATTTATATGAAGTTTGCAGTATGTTACTGTACAAAGGTAACTAATATATAAAAATCTAAATATTTTCTGCTGTTAAGCATTTAATACATATATTCTCAAAATAAATTCTTTATAAAACAGGAAAAAATGAAATAATAACGTTACCATTTAATTTTAATATAAAAATGCAAGAAATATAAAAGATGACGTTTCTCAGCGTTTAGAAAATAATAAGCATAATTTACAATATTTGTCTATACTTCTAAAGCTTCCAAATTTTGCGGTTCCGAATAAAACAATTTCAAAAATATTAAAATTTTTTATCACTTCTCTTCTCAAAAGAAATATCTTACATTTTCGCTCCAATGATTTTATATAAACTTCCGTAATTGATTTCGGTTTTTGTAAAAGGTAAATGATTCTTGAACGTTTTAGATTAAAGATCAATTCAAAATTTTCATTCCTGAATTGATAACAAAATAATTCATTTTAAAAAATCAACAAACTTTAGATAGTTTTACCTTAATAAAACTAAAAGTTAACTGTAGGAATTTTTGTGAATCGACATATTTGCTCAGAAAATATAGTATTTATGTGTATCTTTTTTCAAAGCTATGCTTCATTAATGGGATATATAACGATTTCTATAGGCACAAATTTATATAATATTTGTATTATACATATTTTTTAATTCCTTTATTTTGAAAATTAATCTCAAAATAATTTATTTCTCACATGTAAAACATATGTTTATTATGTATATGTTAGTGTATTCAATTCAACTTGCTTCATTATTTAGAAATGTATTATTATATTATTTTTGATTTAGTTGATAAAAGTTTGAATTCCCATAAAAATAAAATATGTCCACTATGAAAATTAAACATTTTTCTAAAAATACAAAAATTCGCAAAATAAGAATACATTTAAAAGGTTTATATCCACTAGGACTGACTGCTATATATTTTTACTGCTCAGTTAGATTAATTTTTAAGTAAATGTAATTTTCTCAGTTTCACGATATGCGCTTTGACATCATACAAATTGTTAGATATCTAGCAAGATTGTTTCAAATATTATAAGAATCGGACGTATACACGAAAAGCAACTAAACGAATATTGACATTTAATGTAATAATTTTTTTATTGTTAAGTGAAACAATGTGTTTATTGAATATATTTTTTAAATTCAGAATAGAACTTCGATAATTCAAAAACTCAATTTTCATGCTTCAGTCCAATGTTAAATAAAACAAAAACATTTTATGTATGTTTACAACTAAAATGGAAATACTCGTAACAGTAGCGTACAACCGTATCTTCACAGCTTACAATTGAAAATTTTTAGAGCAGATTCGCGTAACTTGAAACTCATCCTATAAATGGTGTGTATCATACTAAGAAAGATATATTAGTTAGATCAAGGAAATCTTCGATAATCGTTTTACGAGCTTGGAGGTTTCTGAATGTTGTAAAAGACGGAACATTATTTTGTAACTTATTATTTAGTAATTTTGGAAATGATAGATAAGTTATTATTTTTATTGTTATCATTATTACTAGATAGTGTCAATAAACATATATTATATAAAGTCTCTATTACATTTTAAAATTATTAATATTATAAAACAATTTAAATGACACTTTAAATGTTTTATTTAATAATTTTTTCAAAAAATTTCTTTTATGTTACTACAGTGAGAGTTTTTTAAAATCCATGATATTTCCATAACGTTCCAGACATTGCGTAATTCAGAGAATACGAATTCATATCAGAATATCTAAAAAGTAATTTTTGACTTATTTAACAACCAAATCTCTGTTAAAATAAATCAAAGATTTCTGCATTAAACTTATGGTGTGAATACCGAATATGAAATCAAGAAATCTACAAAATTGAAAAACTAATGTTAGCATATATATTATTATTTTAAAACAATAAAATTGATGGGTAAAGTTACCATACGCATTGATTATGTACGTATCTATCGTTTATATGAGGTTCTTTTACTTGAGGTTTATTCTGTTGAGCTGTCTAAATGACAGACCAGATGCTACAATCAATAAATTTATTTGAGGGATTAATGTTTGTTTGTTGTCAGTCCAGTTAGCTTAAAATGGTAAAGTATTGATTCGGTAAGTCAACAACCGGGGTTCAATTGCCGGTATGGTAAATGGTTTGTTCATTTGGTAATATTCGATTCATGTGGTAGCATATATGCTGCGATGGACATTACAAGGTTAATTACTGAAATTTATTTAAACAGTATGTATTGTTTGAAACTGTAATAATAGTGAATTGTGTTAAGAAATGATTTAAAAAAAGTTTTGGAAAAAAAATGTTTGGATTTTCAGTTTTGTTCGAATTATATTCTACAGTATGTTAACAACAAAAATTTATTCTAACATTTTGTGATGAATTATACAGATTGTAAAAGTTACGCTAATACCAAAAGCCAACATTTTAAACAGTAAAGGGTAGTATTAAACAGTTGCGGTTTTAATATAACAATAACTTAACTGAAATTTCATTTCTAATATTTTTCAGGAGACGCATAAGTCCTACACTGTAGAAAATAAACCCATTACATTTAAGACAAAAACTGCTGGCAACAATGTTACCAGCAGTTTTTGCTGCAAAAATTGCAGTAAAATTTGACGTAATAAAATAGTATTTACATTTAATTTTACTGTAACTTTTACGGCAAAAACTGCTTGCAACATTTGTTTTGCAGTTGCCGTTAATTCAATGATTTTATTTATTTATTTATTTATTTTTACAGTGTTCACTATCATAGAATGCTCTTTTGCCTTATCTTGGATTTCATTACATTTTTATTTATTTTTATTTATTTATTTATTTATTTTTATTTTTTTTTTTTTTTTTGGGGGGGGGGTGTTCCATAACACACAAATGGTACAATTTTAGCCAATGACGGATCTTAGATATCTTGGCTCATTCAGTTTAGATATCTCTGGATATAATTGCTTGCTTCAATATGGATGTTATCACTTTTATCATTATTTGAAACATTTATCCATTTTTTCCCTAAATATCATTCATAATTTACAAAAAAGTTATCTCACATTTTATTATTCGAAATCACACATGCATACTTTGTCGTTAATCACTAAAAGTTATTTGGTCATGTATTCACATGATGGGCTTAGATTATATAATCTTTTGATGCTGTGCTCATAAACAATATGTTCTTTTCAAACAATAAAAATATGCTTTATTTAATATTAGTAATAAAAAATATAATTTTTTATGTAATTTCGCGCTTCAGATAGCTTGCAAATTGTCGGCTATATTGATAAATATTTTAAAAGTTTGAATAATTAATCATGATAGCTTTTGTTTTGGTAATGTTCATAATAATTTTATAAGCATATTTTATTTTCAAAAAAGGATCATTCCTTGATAACTTACGTTACATTTAAAACTATTTTCAGTAATTTTAGTAATGTAACACACACAAAAGAATTATCCAAAATATAAATTTGACTTGGTTTTCTAATTTAACTTATTAAAAGCCCAATTTAGATGAAAATTAGCTAATTTTTGTATTATATCTTAAAATTTGTTAGTTATATTCATATGGAAACTGACATTACAGAAAAAGGAATGTAAATTGTCATATAAAGTGTAATTTCCATTATCCATTTTTAGGAAATTATTGTCCAAATTGACATTCAGATAGGTTTCATTGAGAAATCATGTTAGTTTTCCATTCAAATTTAGTGTTATACAGTGTGTCCAGCAAATAACAACCTGATTTCAAAATTAAATTTCTAAAAACAAAGATCAATAGAATTATGCAGTAAACGGTTTGTTTACCAGGTAAGCTGTAAAAATCTTATACAAAAGTTTCGAACGGTATACATTTCGAAAATATTGGGTTCTGATTGCAAAGAATGCTTTGATTTGATATTTTTCTTGCTTTAGATTGCTGCCAGATAATGTGTTTTTCGGCTTATAGTGCCATATTTCATATTTTTTTTTATTAAATTTTTGAAAGTTCGAAATTTAAACAAATTACTTCAAAAAATCTTTAAAATATTGCACTGTAAGTTGAAAAATTATTTCTCTGCAGGCAATCTAAAACAAGAAAAATGTCAAATCAAAGCATTCTATGCAATCAGAACACAATGTTTTCAAAATATTCACTGTTTGAAATTTCTGTATAAGACTTTTATTGTTTACCTAATGAAAAAACCGTTTACCGCATATTACTATCGATCTTCGTTTTTGAGAAATTTAATTTTGAAATCAGGGTGTTATTTGCTGGACATCCTGTATTACTACAATATAACATACTGTGTGCAATATTACTGCAGTAAATTGTTCAAAATGTAACGTAAGTTATTATGGACTGACACAATAATATTATGCAAAAATATTTTTGTATATTCTCTTATTTTTATAATAATTGCATTTATTTAAAAATAACCGAATGAATCACTGAATTAAATCATGTATCGCATATCACAATTTTTATTCCTCCTATTGTATTCCTTAAATCTGATAATTTATATTCAACCAACAGTAATTTAAAATGGAGAAATTTATGTTATTTTCGTGTATAAAATGTATTATAAAAGTGTATTTCAGTATCTATGGATAAATTTTAAATTTAATAAAATTTTAATGTATCCCAAAGTTATTGTTAAAATATTGTACCCCATATTTTTAAAACAAGACAAAATATTATATCATTAAAATAAATATACGCTATTTAATACTATATTCAAAATTTTAATCATTTTAATCATGCAATAAAATTCATGTATTTGATTGTAAATTTTAATACTTTCTTCTAAATGAAGTATGTTTTTATTTGTGTTTGAATAAACAGCTTATTTTAATGAAAAAGTTAATCGCCAAGTATAAGCCAGTATATTTTGCACGCATGAGAGAATTAATAATAATTAATTAATAATTAATAAATTTTTGATTAATAAATTATTAAGCAAATAAGTAATTAATCAGTTGTACGTGGAAGCATTTGAAGTAAGTAAAACAATCTTATTTAATATATATATATATATATATATATATATATTTATATATATATATTTATATTTATATATATATATATATATATATATATAATCAATAACTTTTTTCAATTAAATTTCATTCTTATTTCTAGACTAATTAACGGCATGTATTTTAATTACTCCTCGTTGTTAGTATATTACAGCGTAATAAATAATGACCGTATTCTTAAAGAAAATGATTTTTTTTATAGAAATATGGAAAAAAAACCCCGAATAAAACAGTATTATTTTAATTCAAGTAATTATTTTCATTTCTATAAAATTTAGAAAAACACAATTCTTGAGGTTTTTCATTAAAATATGTGTTTTTGTATTGTGTCTTCCTTTATTCATAGTTACAAAATACATATTTTAAAACAAGAAGAATAATTTATTATGTATCAGTATTTCACACAATGAATAAGGTTTTCTGTAAAATAACGTAGATACATGATCGTAATTATTAAGTCGTTGGTAATTACTATTAACTGATAAATTTTTAAGAAAAAAATAGAGAAGCTGAGTCAGAGTTGGGCAAATTCGTAATCTAATTACTTTGTAACTTAATTACAATGTAACGGCACGCAAGGGATTACAATTTTAGTTATATGTATTTATAATTTGAATTTGAAATGAAATTAGAATTGTAATTATAATAGAAAAAAATCTAATTACGATTAAATACAATTATAATCTGAATTTGAAATTAAATTAGAATTGTAATCGTAACTATAAATGCTATGATTATCTTTATATAATTGTAATTATAATGGAAAAAAATTCTAATTACAATTAAATGCAATTATAATCTGAACTTGAAATTAAATTAGCATTGTAATCGTAACTATAAATGGTATGATTATCTATATATAATTGTAATTATAATGGGAAATAATTCTAATTACGATTAAATGCAAATATAATTTGACTTTGAAATTCAATAACATTGTAATCATAACTATAAAAGCTATAATTACTAATATACATTTGTAATATATTTGAGAAAATTATAATTACGATTATGCGTAATTGTATTCTGAATTTTAAATTCAATTAACGCTGTATTCATAATTATAATTACAAATACGGATAATTCTAATAATATTTTTTAAGCTATTGTATAGCTTTTATCGCGGGCATTGGGCGCGGTGACCGAATCTAGAAATTCCGTAACGAGAAAAAATTGTTACTTTTGGTGACAGGAGACCCCCCGTCAGGGTCGAAAAAATTTAAATGCTTATAACTCGCGATCTAACTTTCATAGCGCCGCCAAATTTTGTTTGGTAATTTATTATGAGACAGTGTTGATTTTTGGTGACAGGAGACCCCCCCCCCCCCACACACACACTGTGAGGGTCGAAAAAAATAAAATGCTTATAACTCGCGAACTAATTTTCGTAGCGCGGCCAAATTTTGTTTGGTAATTTATTCTGAGACAGTGTTACTTTTGGTGACAGGAGGTCCCCCACGGTGAGGGTCGAAAAATTTAAAATGCTTATAACTCGCGATCTAATTTTCAGAGCACGGGCAAATTTTGTTTGGTAATTTATTATGAGACAGTATTAATTTTTGGTGACAGGAGACCCCCCACGGTGAGGGTCGAAAAATTTAAAATGCTTATAACTCGCGATCTAAATTTCGTAGCGCGGAAAAATTTTGTTTGATAATTTATTATGAGACAGTGTTAATTTCTGGTGACAGGAGACCCCCCCCCCCCCACGGGTAGAAAAATTTAAAATGCTTATAACTCGCGATCTAATTTTCGAAGCGCGGCCAAATTTTGTTTGGTAATTTATTATGAGACAGTGTTACTTTTGGTGACAGGAGACCCCCCCCCCCCGGTGAGGGTAAAAAAAAAATTTAAATGCATATAACTCGCGATCTAGTTTTCGTAGTGCGGCCAAATTTTGTTTGGTAATTTATTATGAGGCAGCGTTAATTTTTGGTGACAGGAGATCCCCCACGGTGAAGGTCGAAAAATTTAAAATGCTTATAACTCGCGATCTAATTTTCGTAGTGCGACCAAATTTTGTTTGGTAATTTATTATGAGACAGTGTTAATTTTTGGTGACAGGAGACCCTCCACGGTGTGGGTCGAAAAATTTAAAATGCTTGTAACTCGCAATCTAAATTTCGTAGCGCTTCCAAATTTTTTTTGGTAATTTATTATGCTATTGCATAGCTTTCATCGCGGGCTTTGAGCGCGGCGACCGAATCTAGAAGTTCCGTTTCTAGAAAGAAAAAAAAAAAAAAAAAAAAAAAAAAAAAAAAAAAACTAACACTCCGGCTAACGTCGTTTTATTTCAACAGACTTGGGCACCGTATCCTTCGGTATACTTCGGTAGACATTGACGCGGTTTTTTTTTTCAGATATTTAGAGGATATCAAGTCTCAAACTTATGTTTCTTGTTTCAGTTACCATAAACCAATAGTTTCAATGATAAAAATTGCTGAATAACCTACATGTATTGTAAGATAATACAAATATTTTAAATGATATTAACTTCTCATTTATTCAATAAAAGAAAAAAAAATTGTTTTCTTATTGGTCATCACGCTCAAAAAGTGTAACTTGAATTAATATCAGAGAAAAAGAAAAAAACTTGAATTAATATCAAAGAAAAAAAAAAGTGCATAAATAAAAAATATATAAATAATTATAATTGCATTAGTTGATAAAAAATGCTATGCAATAGCTTTACCGCGGCAGTCCCCGAGTGCCACAATTATTTTTTATTAAGATATGGTTGTAACTGTAATGCAGAAGGTTGCGATTTTCATTGTTTTGCGGTAATGCTGTAACTGTGAAATTTTAATTACAAATACTTTTAATGCGAATGTTATTTTAGATTTATATATTTGATTTTAGATTATATATATTTGATTTATATATTTGATATTAGATGTATTTATGATTAGTATTACCATTACGATGTTATAATGGTAACTAGAAATTTTAGTTACAATTAATGTGCAATGGAAACAGAAAATTTTCTAATTAGCTTTTATTCCATTTGTACTTGAGACTTATTTATGATTATGTTATTTTAATAATAACTAAGAAATCTGGGTTACAACGATATTATAATGAGGATGATATCTGGTGTTAAATATTACAGTGGCTATTTTAATTTTATAACTGAGAATTTTAAACGGGTTAACCCACTAATTTTTTACTGAAACTCTGCCCTCCCCCCGCTCCTGAATATTTTAGTGTATCGTAAATATAAAGATCTGGTAACTTAAAAACTTATAACTAAAACTTTTTTTATCGTAAGACACTCATACTTTATATGATAAAGGCAAGATTTATGAAGAGGGGGAGGGGGTTGCCGAACAGCGGTAAATTTTAGCATAGAGCAAATAAAAGGTTTTAATAACCCCAAAGTGAACTCGGATATAAATTGTCAAACTAGACAAATTTCATACAAATTGAATATTTTCCAGCTGAGCGAAAAATTGCCGAGGACGGGAATCGAGCCCGGATACTTGGCTTACAAGGCCAATGCTTTACCTGTTAAGCTAACCGGGCGATAACCGGCTGGGATTTTTCACTCAGATAACCTGGCCATAATATCTGGTCTGTCATTTCAAGATCTGATAATCAGTTAGATTGTGTTAAAAAAATAATAGTATATCTACGTATCCATCGTTCTATGGAGTTCCATTACCTGCGGCTTATTCTGCCGAGCTGTCTAAATGATAGACCAGATATTATGGCCAATAAGGTTATCTGAGCGAAAAATCCCAGTCGGTTATCGCCCGGTTAGCTTAACAGGTAAAGCTTTGCCCTTGTAAGCCAAGTATCCGGGTTCGATTCCCGGCCTGGGCAATTTTTCTCTCAGCTGGAAAATATTCAATTCGTATGATAATTTTACCAATCAGTTAGATTGTATTAAAAAATAATAGTAGACAAATTTCGTTTAGTAAACGCAATCGTTTAAAGAGAGAGGGGATATCTCGATTTTCTATAGAAGCCCATCATATTTTAGTCTAAACCTATATTCTAAAGAGGAAAAGTTTGTTTGTTTGCTTATAAGGGATAATCTCCGGAACTACCCAATTGGTTTCAAAAGTAATGGTACCAAAATTATGGTGTTCGTTCGGAATCAAACATAGGCGGTAATTTATGTCGATACCACAAATTCAAAGGGGGTGCAGGAGCAAAAAGCGCTCTAAAAATGCGATTTTTGTGTTTCTGAAGGGACTTTATGTAAGAAATTAAGCATTCTAATTACTTATAAGATGTAAATGATATCTAGCATTTCCTTAAAAATTCGAAATTTTAAAGAGGCGGATGCGTGCGTGCTTGGTTTGTTCGTTAGTTGGATGGTTGGTTGGTTGATTGGTTGGTTGTTAATTTGTTTGTTGGATGGTTGGTTGGTTGGTTTGTTTTTTTGTTGGTTTATTGGTTAATTTGTTCGTTGGTTAGAAGGTTGGTGTTGGTTTGTTGGTTGATTGGTTAATTTGTTGGTTAGAAGGTGAAAATTGGCTGGCTGGTTGGTTGGTTGGTTGTTACGGATAATTTCAATGCTTGTAAGGGATAATCTCTGGAACTACCGAACCGGATTCAAAAGTAATGGTACCAGAATTATGATGTTCGTTCGGAATCAAACATAGGCTGTATCTTATGTCGATACCACAAATTCAAAGGGGGTACAGGAGCAAAAAGCGTTCTAAAAAGGCAATTTTTGCATTGTTTAAGGGATTTATATGCATGAAATTTAGCATTCTAATTATTTATAAGATGTAAATGATATCTAGTATTTCCTTAAAAATTCGAAATTTTAAAGGGGGGATGCGTGCGTGCTTGGTTTGTTTGTTAGTTGGATGGTTGGTTTGTTGCTTGATTGGTTGGTTGGTTAATTTGTTTGTTGGATGGTTTGTTGGTTGATTGTATAATTTGTTTGTTGGTTAGAAGGTTGGTGTTGGTTTGTTGGTTGGTTGGTTTGTTGGTTGATTGGTTAGTTTGTTGGTTAGAAGTTTGGTGTTGGCTGGCTGATTGGTTGTTACAAATAATTCCAATGTTTGTAAGGGATAATCTCTGGAACTACCGAAACGATTTCAAAAGTAATGGTACCAGAATTATGATGTTCGTTCGGAATCAAACATAGGCTGTACCTTATGTCGATACCACAAATTCAAAGAGAGTGCAGGAGCAAAAAGCGTTCTAAAAATGCGATTTTTGTATTGTTTAAGGGATTTATATGCATGAAATTTAGCATTCTAATTACTTATAAGATTTAAATTATATCTAGCATTTCCTTAAAAATTCGAAATTTTAAAGGGGAGATGCGTGCGCGCTCGGTTTGTTTGTTAGTTGGATGATTGGTTTGTTGGTTTGTTGTTTGATTGGTTGGTTGGTTAATTTGTTTATTGGATGGTTGGTTGGTTTGTTGGATGGATGGTTTGTTGGTTGATTGTTTAATTTGTTTGTTGGTTAGAAGGTTGGTGTAGGTTTGTTGGTTGATTGGTTAGTTTGTTGGTTAGAAGGTTGGTGTTGGCTGATTGGTTGGTTGGCTGGTTGTTACGGATAATTCCAATGTTTGTCAGGATAATCTCTTGAACTACCGAACCGATTTCAAAAGTGATATGGTACCAAAATTATGGTGTTCGTCCGGAATCAAACATAGGCTGTATCTTATGTCATATATTAAATTCAAA
The DNA here is from genome assembly GCA_964019185.1 of Maratus speculifer. Taxonomy (NCBI): domain Eukaryota; kingdom Metazoa; phylum Arthropoda; class Arachnida; order Araneae; family Salticidae; genus Maratus; species Maratus speculifer. Next base: position 427,418,476 of record OZ025290.1, on the reverse strand, counting down.
GGGGGTGTAAAGCAAAAAGCGTTCTAAAAATGCTATTTTTGCGTTGCTGAAGGGACTAAATGCATGAAATTTAGCATTGTAATTACTCATAAGATGTAAATGATATCTAGCATTTCCTTAAAAATTCCAAATTTTAAAGTGGGGATGCGTGCTTGGTTTGTTTGTTAGTTGGATGGTTGGATGGTTGGTTGGTTTTTTGGTCGTTTGGTTGTTTGGTTAATTTGTTTGTTGTTTAGAAGATTGGTGTTGGTTGGTTGGCTAGTTGGTTGGTTGTTACGGATAATTCCAATGTTTGTAAGGGATGAACTCTGGAACTAACGAACCGATTTCAAAAGTAATGGTACCAAAATGTTGGTGTTCTTTCGGAATCAAAGATAGGCTGCATCGTATGTCGATACCTTAAATTCAAAGGGGGTGCAAGAGCAAAAAGAGTTCTAAAAGTGCAATTTTTGTGTTGCTGAAGGGACTATATGCATGAAATTTAGCATTCTAATTACTTATAAGATGTAAATGATACCTAGCATTTCCTTAAAAATTCAAAATTTTAAAGTGGGGGATGCGTGCGTGCTTGGTTTGTTTGTTGGTTGGATGGTTGGATGGTTTGTTGGTTTATTGTTTGGTTGGTTAATTTGTTTGTTGATTTGTTTGTTGGTTAGAAGGTTGGTGTTGGTTAATTGGTTGGTTGTTACGGATAATTCCAATGTTTGTAAAGGATAATCTGTGGAACTACTGAACCGATTTCAAAAGTAATGGTACCAAAATCACGGTGTTTGTTCGGAATCAAACATAGGCTATATCTTATATCAATACCACAAATGAAAAGAAGGTGCAGGACCAAAAAAGTTTTAAAAATGCTATTTTTGTGTTACTGAAAGGACTAAAGCATGAAATTTAGCATGGTAACTACTTATAAGATATAAACTAGTCGTTGGGGCCTAATTCTTTGGAGGCATCTTTCCTAATTAGCTGTGGGGTCCTTTTGTTAATTATAAAGGGGTTACGGGCAATTACCCCCTTTAAATTATTTAAATGGGATTTTATGAAGAATTATCCGATTTGCTCTGAATTTTGGATATGGATTTTTTATATGATTTCTGACTAGTTTAAGGGATACAATGATTAAGAATAAAAAGGCGAAATGAGGGAAGCGATTGTCTTCTTTGATTTGTTTTTTGAATGGCATTAATCCTTGAAAATGTCAAGTTGTTATATAAAATTAGTATGCGTAGCCTTTGAACTCAATGTCATCAGTTTAATTGGACAATATTCTTTTTTATTCACATGTTTGGGCAGTATTTTAAATGTTTTTAATTTCAAATGTTCTATTAACCCGATAATCTTATACTATAATACGAGCAAAAATTGTGTGTGTGTATGTATAATATTTATCATAAAAACGCCTTTAAAGTTTTCGACAAAATTTTGTATTTTACTACTTTCGGGCACAAGCAGACCATTCGGTTCGGTCACATGTTCGAGAAAATTTGATTAGTGGGTTAAAAGTACACATTTATCAAAAAATTTACATTTTTTTTTCTTTTTTGAAAATTTTAACTTTTTTATGCATTTTTAGCTTATGAAACTAAGTATGTAATTTGTTATCACTTGAAAAGCTCAGACAAGTGTGTAAACATAGAAAAATGCCTGAGTTTACCCGAATTGCTGTGTTACTGTAATTTAAACATACACAAATAAATGCGTAAATTTTCAATATCACGCACTTGTTATAAAATTTACACATTTTGTACAAAAAATTACCTGTTTTTATGTGTATTTTATAAAATAAGTCTATAAGATGTTATCGGTTAATAAACACAGACAGATGTGCAAATGTTAAAAAAAAAAAAAAAAAAAAAAAAAAAAAAAAAAAAAAAAAAAGGTTTTACACGAACTGAAGACTTACACATGATTGAAAGTGCGTAAATATGAAAGTGTGTAGATGTAAAAAAGGGCACGCGGAGGGGGGGGGGACTCTATTATAATTCAGGGGTGTATATTTTATTTAGGCAAATCTGTTGCATAGTGTAGCACTAAAACAGCATTTTCAATATATATGTATATATGGGTGATTCTCAAAATAGGGGACAATTTCAAAAGTGAAATCTTAAAAAAATTACTGTTAGCAAAATTTCTGAAAAAAAATAGGTGTTGTTAATATAGTATTAGGTGTACTTTACATGTAGTCAGCAGAGCTAAATATTTAAAAATTAACTTTAAAAAAATAATAATTAGTATTTTTTGATCCATGCTAATGACAAAACAGTTTGCATGGAATATATATATTAAGACATTTTTATGTTCTTCCTGTTTAAATATTTTTTTCTATATTTATTAGCCTTCCTTTTCAGCAAATGGTTTCCATTTTTACATAGGGTAGATGTGCCAGTAATGGGCCACCTTAAGGAATTTCTCTAAAAAATAATTTTCTATTAATAGTTATAATTATTGTATTCCAATTTTTTCATATTAGATTAATCTTTCAACAATATTTAACTAATCCCACAGTTACATTTCCCAATAGAAATAAAAATTTCATTTTAAATAATAGAAATATGTCTAAACACCCAAATGCCCAGTAATGGACCACCTATGTTCCAGTAATGGACCGCCTATGTTCCAGTAATGGGCCATCCTACAAAAAATAACAGATAATTATTTTTCGTAATTATGTAAATAGGTAGCACCTATGATTGTCGTCCAGTCCGTCTGTCTGTCCTTCTATTTGTCCGTTTGTCTGACAGTCTGTCTATCTGTCCGTTTGTCTGTCCGCATATAAAAACGGAAAACTATCCAACCGAATCGTTTGAAATTTAAAATACATAATTATTACATAATTTTGTCGAATCATTTCAAATTTTATGAAAATCGGATGGATAGATCAATTACAGGGAAAATCAAAAGAATTCCGTTACTTTACGGTCATTGGGGAAAAAAGTTTAAAATGCATTTTAATTGTTTGAAATGTAAAACATATAATTATTACATAATTTTGTCGAGTCATTTCAGATCTTATGATAATCAGATGCATAGATCAATTACAGGAACTATCAAAAGTATTCCGTTACATTACAGTCAATGGGGAAAAAGTTGCAAATGCATTTTAATGGTGTTACGCTGATTCGAACATAATAAAATTGACATGAACCTATGACGTATATATATATATACTAAAATATAAATTCTGTACAATCTGAGATGCAAAGAATATTTATTATTAAATTACAGGGCCACACAAAAGTATTCCGCTACATAATGCTATACGGGGAAACATTGCGTTTGGGACATTTTTTAATTATATTCAACTGTGCCACATTTTATGAATAAGATATACGTTGCTGAGGTGTAATAAGAATTACTATTCCTGTATATTTACAGAATTTCAACCAATATACTGTATCCGAAGTACTATTTACTATAAAAGCAAGATCTGAATATTTTTAAAACTTCGTTATCGTACGAACGTTTCTCATTTGCTGCGTTCACGTGCAATTTCCAACTTGTTCTTTTTATGTCTGCGTAAGTCGCATCTTCTTCTTTCTCAGAATCCACATTATCCTCTTGTATGCAAAATTCGGCCTTTTTGAAGCAATTGTAAATTGTTTTTTCTTCAATTACCCCCATTGATCCCGTTCTTATATGTATAACTATTCAATTAACACTGTTTTGAGAAGGATGTTGAAAGGTGTGTGAAAGGAGGGGGTTGATGAATTTGTTGGACTTAAGGAACAAGAAAATTCAAGAAGAGGAGTAATATAAAAAAAACTCAGCACTGAACGATAAATTAGGAATAAGAGATGGAAATTTGATTTCATGTGATTTCGAAGTATTTTTTTTACAACTGAATAAAGAACATTTTATGAAAATATTCGTTATATGGAGATAGATATTTCGCTATATAGAGACTGTTTTTAACCCATTAGTGCCTAGCGTCCCTTTTTAGGGACGCTTCAAAAGGTGCATTCAGCACTGTTTTTGACACCGGTAAAAAAGAAAAGCAATGATTATTTTATTTAAATGATGCATTTTCGTGATTAATGAACTAAACTTAAATCTTCTAAAAATAGTGGTTCCAACCAAATAAAATTTACGCAAAAGATGCTGGGCACGAATGGGTTAATGTAATCATGGGAAAAGGGGAACATTCCTACTAAAAATTCGTTATATAGAGAAATTCGATGTATGGAGTTTCGTTATAGAGAGACTTGACTGTATTTATAAAGAAATTGTCTTTTTTAAATTCTAGTAAGTAAAATTTAAGTATTAAATTTGTTTATTTAGTTTTCAGTTAAATCAAAATATTTTATCACTACTGAAATTACACTTTTAGTATAGGTCACTTGGGTGGTCCATTACTGGCAAATCACGAAATAAGCAATCCAGTAATGGACCACCCCTCCTAAAATCTTAAAAATAAATAAAATTTTGTAAATAGCCATTGGCATATTAAATTCAATGTTTTATATTGCTAACCAAACAAAAACATTCAATTTTTACGGAAAAATAAAAAAGATATAAAACTAAGTAAGTAAAGTCTGCTCTTAGCATGTTCATTAAGATTTTCAGTGAAAAACAGAAAAACTGTGAAACTTTACTTTCTGCTTCCTAATTGTTTTGACGAAAAGTGTAAAAAATTAATCCAGCTTATAAAGCATGCAAGGTAGAGTTCAGAAAAAAATAATAAAAGCTTAACTATTATTTATTATTTTTTTATAAACCAAAAAGTGCGAGGTGGCATATTACTGGCACATCTACCCTATATACATATAAGGATAATAAAAACATTACCAAAGAGCAAACTTTGTTTACATCAGCAACATTCTGACACTAACAATGTAAGAAGCTGTCTTAGTGATTTTCTGACAGATTTAATGCATATTTTAGGGATAATAAATGTAATACCTAAATTTATATGTAAAATTAAACTTTATAAAAGATACAATATAAGCAATGGTTACATTTATGCACATAGGAATCTTTAGCATGGACAGAAAAACCATGCTAATGACACTGATATTTGTCCATGCTAATGACAAATTTTAATTTAAATAAGATTATGAGCCATAATATAATCACAATGCAATAGTCCTTTCTGGGGCTTTTTAAAACACAAAAGTCCTATGCAAATAAGTAAAATAAAAATTTTAATTATAAAATAAACATGAAAATTACTATCCATTCTAATGACATACAATTGATGTACGCCTCTAATATTCAACTTGTATTCTTAAAATACAATACATGCTTCTATTTTCAGGCTGGGATAAAATGGCTACTTGTTGCCATGAAGAAACTTTAAATTGTTAAACTATTGTCATATGTGAAAATGAAATTTTGATTATTAACCAGCTGTTATAGTATGACCTTGTTTTGAAAATAGAATATGGAGGACAAACTTTAATTCTTTTTATGTACTATAATTTTATTTTTAAAAAGAAATTTATTGGATAAATCCTCTCCTTGATTAATTTAAAGAAAGAATAACATTTGTTTTATTTTATAAACATGATATTAACTCTTTAAAACGCTAGTATATACAAGGCACAGCTGCTGTGGACATCCATGCTAATGACATTTTGAACATTTATTCTGTTATTTTAAGGTGTTTTTAACTAAAAAGTGAGTAATTCTTGAGTTCAAATAATGAATAATATTAAGACAAACATATCTAAATATAAAAATATGACAGAAAACCTCTCAATTTGTTTTGTATGCCGAAAGACATAAACTGTCCCCTATTTTGAGAATCACCCATATATATATATATATATATATATTATATATATATATATATATATATTTGGCTTACGGGCTAACAATATTTGAGAGCTAATGTACCCGAAAGTTTTGGAAATTTGTACATACGTATGTACGCATATAACGCAAGAGCTCATGATAAAAATATTTAATTTGCTTCAAATTTTGGATACATGTTTATTCTAATAATAAGGCACTTCCCTGATAAGTTTTGAGAGTTCATTGTATAAATATAAGGGGGGGGGACTAATCGCCCTTACTTAATCTACCATAAATGGGTTTTTCATGCAGAATTATCAAACTTTATTCAAATTTTCGATATAGGATCCTTCTGATAGAGCACTTTCAAGATTAGATTTTTTTTTTTTAAATTATTAAGTATAAGTGGGGAATTGAGGGGATAACCCCCTTTAATTTAAGAAAGTGGATTTTTCATGCAGAATTTCCAATTTGCTCCAATTTTTGGACATAGGTTCATTCTGATAAGGTGCAACTTTGATTAGTTTTGACGATTGTTTCATAAGTATAAAGGAAGAACGGGCGATTAACACCAACTCCCTTAAATTAAATAAATGGGTTTTTATACAGAACTATCCAATTTGCTTCAAATTTAAGAGGTAGGTTCTTTTTTGTAAGGTGAATCACTAAATAGTTTTCGAGGTTTAATTGTTAAATATAAAGGGGAGGATTACCCTCTCCTTAAATTAGGTAAATTGAGTTTTTATGGAGAATTATCCAATTTGCTTCGGATTTTGGATATTGTTTCATTCTGATCAGACAGATCCCTGATTGTTTAAAATTCACTTATGAAAATTGGGGATGACGGAGCTAATAACCCCTTAACTTGTATTTCGAGGGGCATTATTCTTTGAAAAAAAGTAATATAAAATTAGTGTGAATAATCTGTGAGCTCGATGTAATCCGTTTAACTGGACAGAATTCTTTTTATTTGTTTTTTGGTTAAGATACTCTTTGTCCAACTCCCAAATTTCAGCTAAATTAGGAGCACGTGATTTTTTTAATAAAAGGAATAAAAAACTAAAGGAAAGACATGACAGAAAATTCTTATTTTTTTTCTGGTAGTATTTGGTTAATCTATACTCATGTAACAAACATGATTTCAAAAACATCACTATATATCACGGTGATCTTCTGACATCTGTGATCAAAACGTAACTACATAGTGACGACATGTTGTGACTAAAATATGAATTTCTTTCAAGGCTTAAATATATATATATATACAGGGTGAGTCATAAATATCGAAACAATAGGCTATCACCCTTAAATAGTGCCTCTAGACTCATTCTTCCAACTAGAAAAATTCATAGAAAAGGTGAAATTTCTGATAAGATACGTTGCAATTACATGGGGGGGAGGGGGGGCTATTTGCAAACATACGAAAATTAAATTTTTATACTGTCCCTGTTGAGCGAAATACCGAATAACAAAATTATTCCTTATCCATTCCTAAATTGAACAAAAAAATTTCATCTCCGTATCTGAAAACCTGACAGAGATATTAAAATCCAAAATTCTCCAAAATTTGTGACTTACACCACTTTACCATGCCTGTAAACGAAGAGTTTTGGACCCATTTTCAAAGCAAATGAGCTATCGTTCCCAAATTGTCCTTTTTAAATGTCGATTTAAGACCGTGCCTCTTATTTGGACATAATAAAGCAGCGTATTAAATTAAATCAAAACTTGTTTTCAAAATATGTTGATCGTTGGATCGAAATATCTAGGTGCGGTCCCGAACCGACCCATAGAGAAAAAAGTTCTGCCCGTCATGGAAAAATGTTAAAATCATAATCCGGACCAGAAAAGAAAAACGTTTAAATTATAGCCCGTCTCAGCCGTGGATTTCTACATAGTTTTTTACTTCAGTGTAGTTAAAAATTGTTTTGCGTGGAAGAATTCTGACCAAAAATACTTATTATAGCTTTTCGTTTTTTATGTTTAGACTTTTTATTATTAAAGAAACGCCGAAGGCTGTGATATATTTATTTTATCAATGAATCTATGTTTATATATAAATGTTTCACTTATATTTTAATATCACTAATCCATATTCCGTGCGTTGGAGACTTTGAAAAATGTTATACAGTAAAACCTTTTAAGACGGAATCAGATAGGGGAAAAAATATGTAATAGACAAATGCCCTTCCTAGGAGGGTTAATTAGAGTTTATTTTTTTTCTCAGATATTATTGTATTTATTTTGCATGGATTAACGCAGTTTCTGTTTAAGACAGAATTCCGTCATAGGCAGATTTTTTTTCTCTGGTTTTATTGTGTTTAATTTTTTAGCATTTAAATGTACTATTATATAAAAAAAAAATTAAAGTTTTTTTTTCTTTTTTTAGATAGATTTCGTATGAAATACTACCTATTGCGGTCGCTCCAATGTTGGAATTTCTGAAAAATTTTTGCAGATCTATGCCAATTGTGACCTCTAGACACCAAAACTACCATTAGTAAAAAAGTTTATATATATATATATATATATATATATTTGTCGATATGGGCAAAATCGGTCCAAGGGGGTAGAAATAGAGAGGGTTTTTGTAAAATCCGAAAAGCTTCTTAATTAAAATAGATATCGAATCGGTTTAAAGTTTATATTACTTCTTAAAAATGCGCCAAAATTTTATGTATGACAGATTTTAGATAAATTCAGAAATGGGCTCAAGGGGCGAAAAAAACAGAGTTTTTGGAAGAAAAAAATCATAACTTCGTCAATTCTCAAGATATCAAATCCAACTAAATTTTATGTAAATGCTCTCAACATTATCTAAAACTTCTGTATTTACAAGTTTTTTGATAGGACTAGTTCTTACCTATATAAAAAAAAAAAAAAATAAAAAAAATAAATAAAAAAAGGGGGGGTGAAAAAAAAACAAAAATCCATAACTTCGCCAATTCTTAAACTATCAAATCTATTTAAATTTATTTTAAATCTTCTCAATAGTATCTACAGCTTTTGTATTGAAAAGTTTTTCATAAGACCACTTCGTATAGCAAAAATAAATTACAGAAAAATAGGAGTTGGAGAAAAAACCTCAAAACCAAACTGCTTATATTCTGACTCATTTTTAAATTCAATTTTGATTTTTAACGCACCCAAATGACAGATCCTTTTATTTAGGAACTATATAATGTGATGCATTGGTCAGTTTTTTGATAAAGGCAGAATATATTTCAAAAAAGCTTGCCAAAACATTTATTTTAAACAGAATTTCCCAAAATAGTCGTGATTGAAAATTTGTGGAAGTATTCAAATAACAAATTGCGTTTTTTCTGTTTCATTTTTAAATCCCTTTTTGCTCTCAAACGGTTTCCAATTGACAGTTCCTTTTATTTAGAAACTATATAATGTGGCGCAATGGTCCGTTATTTTGATAAAGTCAGAATGTATTTAAAAAAAGGCTTCCAAAAAGAGTATTTTGAAGAGAACTTCCCGAAGTGATTATGATTGAAAATTTGAGGAAGTATTCAAATAACAAATTGCGTTTTTTCTGATTCATTTTTAAATTAACTTTTACTCTCAAACGCATCCAACTGACAGGTTCTCTTATTTAGGAGTTGTGTAACATGCCGTATTGAAAAAAATTTTGATAAAGGCTGAACATATTTTAAAAAATGCTGTCAAAGTGGGCACTTCGCACAAAATTTCTCGAAGTGAACATGATTAAGAATATAGGTTGCATTCAAATAACAAATTGCGTTTTTTCTGACTCATTTTTAAATTCATTTTTGCTTTCAAACGTATTTAATTGACAGTTTTTGTTATTTACGAATTATATAATGTACCGTATTAGTCGTTTTTTTTAATAAAGTCAGAATATATTTCAAATTATGCTGTCGAAATGGGCATTTGAGCCGACTTTAGCTTAAGATGTTTCTTATAAATCAAGATCTTAGAAAAAAAGGAAATTAAAAATTTTTCAAAAGAGGGCAAATAAAGTTGTTAAACTAGGTTTATCTGTAATGAAATTTTATTTTTTGTTGTTGAAATGAGCACTTTTTGAAATCTACCTCCGCCTATAGGCCAAGCCGACAGGGAGCTTTTGTAAAATGAAAGCGATTTTAAAATCTATGTGATTTTAGTAAAATTTTTGATTGAATCAAATTTTCAATTTTTAACTACATTTAAGTCGCTTCGGTTACTGGAAGACGTGAATGGATTTAAATTTTTAAAAATATGTAAACTATTATACATAAAAGACCTAAAAGTAAAATAAAAAAAACAAAATATTTATACATTTTCATAAGAAAAAATAATTTTTATCTACTTTTGGTGCACCTTGGGGTGCGGAAACTATATAAACGGATTTTAATAAAGGAAACTCATGTAAACTATTATGCATAAAAGACAACTTTTGCTACTCGCGCCGATTCGATTATTCACATTTCGCTTTTCCGAACCATCTTAATTTGTATATTCACAATTCAATAAAAGAAATATCCCACGAGAAAAAAAATAATAAAATTAATAAAAAAACTATTAATCTTGAACTGCTGTTGGCAGTATCTCAGACCACTATGATTTTCAATTTTGACTCTTGATTTATCACTTTCAGTTTAAGTGTAGATACTGGTTAAATTTTGTTTCGTTTGTAGCCCTATTACTGTCGCTTCAGACATTTGAATAGCTGAACTTTAAGTATAATAGTCCTGTAAATAAAGTTTAGAATAGAAAGAGTATTTTGAGAGTCAATATAGCATTTTATTCATCTTTATATTAACCTTTAACTAAAGTGACTGAAATTGTAACATACAGTCACTCCCAAAATTGAGTATACACTAGGTGTTCGCTTTGAATTTTACCTATAAAAAGCTAAAATTTTGTATGAACGGAATGGAAGTTTTTTAGACGGTACTGCATATAGATTCTAAAAAAAAGGTTGCGAAATATCCACAATATTGAGGTAAAATCAGCATAAAAAAATTCCATATATAATATAAGGCGGAAATGTGTGTCACATAATTGAGTATACACTAGAATAAATTAATTCGTAATAACCATTTTTTATTTAAAATGTTTTGCATTTATACTTGTAACGATTCTTGTAGATTGTAATTCTTATTAAGTTCTGCATTGTAATAATTTTCATGCCAAATTAATCCTAAATGAGCAATCGGAAGGAGACTTCAATATAAGAGCGGAATTTGGTTATAAAATTGTCCGCTGAAGGCAGATCTCTTCGCGAAATCGCTTCTTTGATTGGCAGAAGTCATGGGTGTATTCAAAACATTATTAAAAAATACCACAGAACTGGTACAGTGGTGAATACACCTGGAAGAGGACGCAAACAAATCCTCAACGATACAGCAAAAAGAACAATTATTCGCAGTGTGAAGAAAAATAAAATGAACAGTGCCCCGAAACTTGCTGCATCTGTAAGTTCAGTCATAAAGAGAAATGTTTCTGCAGAAACTGTGCGCAGGACTCTACGACATGCAGGCTATAATGGTCGTGTACCTAGGCGAAAGCCACTCATCAGCGAAGTTAATCGTAAGAAGAGACTTTTATTTGCTAAAAATCACATCTCTAAGTCCCAAGATTTTTGGAAATCAGTGATTTTTAGTGATGAAAGTAAATTTAACCTTTTTGGATCCGATGGGCGTGGCAAAGTTTGGAGGAAACCTCGGACTGAGCTGCATCCTAAGAATACAATACCGACGGTCAAACATGGTGGTGGATCTGTCCTTGTTTGGGGTTGCTTGGCTGCTGGTGGAGTCGGAGAACTTGTGTTTATCGATGGAATTATCGACAAGATGTTATATCTAAACATTCTTAAGAATCATCTTAAAGCTAGCTCCAACAGACGAGGTTTGGGATCGAACTTCATCTTCCAGCAGGATAACGATCCTAAACATACGGCTAAAATTATGAAGATGTGGCTTCTGTATAACTGTCGCCAGCAACTGCATACTCCCCCACAGTCTCCGGATTTAAATGTAATAGAAAATTTGTGGTCTCATTTGGAGAAAGCTGTCCAAAAGCATCCCATTTCAAGTAAGGAGCACTTGAAAACTGTTTTGAAAGAAGAGTGGGCTAAAATTTCAGTGGAAACCACAAAAACTCTTGTAGAATCAATGCCTGCACGAATACGAGCTGTTATTCGAGCGAATGGATATGCTACAAAGTACTAATTCATTGTTACAAAGCATTTAATAAAACTGTATACTCAATTTTGAGACTCTTGTTTTTGCTTTGTACTATCTTTGAAATTTTTTTTATAAAAGCTATTTCAATATTTTGCATTTTTTCTTGCTATGTTGTTAGAGAACTAGACACACTATTATGTATAATATTTTAAAATATTTTCTTATGAATTTGATTGTTTTACACACAAATTTAGAAACGATCAGTTCGTGTATACTCAATTTTGGGAGCGACTGTAAATGTGTGAAGGGGTCTGTGAGACAGCAAGATCGAAACATGAATAAAAGGCATGATTAACTCATGGAATGACGTTTTTAATACTAAATTTTATGTACAAGACTGTTTAAAAAAATATTCACTTATTTCAAAGTCTCTGATGATAGTACTAAAGTTCCAAACGAAAGAAATTTTCAATCTAATGTTTTTAGTTAAATTGAATATTACAAATTTAACTGTAACAATTGAAAAAAGCAGTGGTTTGTGAGACCCGGTAACATTAATTAAAGATTATGTGTTATTTATAGACCGCTCAAGTAGTTATACAACAGTTTTTATTACACCAATTAAAAGTTAACTTCAAGAGATAAGGTTAATTTCAGTGAAGTCAAAAATTACACTTGTAGCTACGCTTGGGGTACCGGAAACTATAAACGGATTTTAAAAAAGATACACATGTAAACTAATATGCATAAAAGACAACTTTTGCTACTCGCGCCGATTCGATTTTTCACTTTCGCCATTTTACTTTTTCGATCCATCTTAATTTGTATATTCACAATTCAATAAAAGAAATATCCCGCGAGAAAAAAAAATTAATAAAAAACTAATAATCTTTAACTGCTGTTGGCAGTATCTCAGACCGCTATGATTTTCAGTTTTGTCTACTTAATTTATCACTTTCAGTTTAAGTGTAGATACTGGTTAAATTTTATTTATTTTTTAGCCTTATTACTATCGCTTGAGACATTTGAATAGCTGAGCTTTAATTACAACAGTCCTGTACATAAAGTTTAGCATACTAAAAGCACTTTGAAAGTTAATATAGCATTTTATTCATCTTTATATTAAGCTTTAACTAAAGTGACTGAAATTGTAACATAAGTGTGTGAAGGGGTCTGTAAGACCGCAAGATTGAAAGATTAATGAAAGACATGATTAGCTCTTGAAATGATGTTTTTATACTAAATTTTATGTACAGGACTGTTTAAAAAAAATCATTCACTTATTTCAAGCCTCGGGTGATAGCACTAAAGTTCCAAACGAAAGAAATTTTCAATCTAGTGTTTTTAGTTAAATTGAAAATTACAAATTCGTAGGTTCATACAAATTTAAAGACGTTTAACAGGGTGTAACATCTTTAAAATTCATTTGAAGCAATTTTTCCCCATAGTCCGTAATGTCAGGGAAAACTTTTGACTATACCTGTAATTAAATTAATCATGGTAGAAACTTCATTTTCAAAAGGGTTGGTGCTAGGTTATGCACCAACCAAGGTTTATGTTAATTACATTAAAAAGAATTTAATGGCAATCCAAATATATTTACGAGAGTTACAGCGCGGCCAGGTGGCCAAACCGAATGCATAAACACTTTTTAACTTTGCTGGAAAGTGTTAAAAAGGATTTAGCAAAGCTGCTAATTTGATAACATTTCTTCTTTTTTTTAATTATACAAATATTGAATATACAGAAGTTTTATTGCGAGTTTTATTTTGAAATTTAAAACAATTAAACCCATACATTCATTCACTTGTGAATATCTGAAAATGATACCCCCCCCCCAAAAAAAAAAATCGCGCAAGCAATATTGAAAAATATACCTTCATTAACTATTTCTATCAGTTTCAAATGATGCCTGTTAAAGATTTAAACTTAACTTTATTCATTTATAATTTTTAGACTGAACAGTTATAAGTTATTTCCACATTAAAGACAATTTTTTTCATTACATTCAAAAACTACGAGTAAACTAAAGCGACAAATAAAATGAAACTAAAGTAAACATAATAAAAAAAGGCTCATTTGTAACAGAAATAATGTTAAAGTAAACATTCTTTCTTTTAAAATGCAACTAAAATAAATTAAAGTTTTTACTCATTCTTAAAAAATTGTATTTTAAAATTTAATAAAAGTAATTATTTTCATGAAAAGATTAAATGTAAAGGAGAGTTCTCAATAAGATAGCTAGTTGACTTAGTCCAATGGAATTTACCACCTTGATCCTCCTCCCTTTAAAAAAAAAAGTCGAGTTATGAGTACATCAATAAGATTATACTTGACGTATAGTTACTATAATAAAATCACAAAAAATTAAATTCCAGAGACATTAATATATTTGATAATATTATATTTAATCAGTATAATTACAAATTCTTTTTGAAAACAGACTTAATTAAGCCATATAAACAAATAAAGAAAGAAATTTACAAAATTATAGAATGAAATAGTGACATACTTTGTCATTTAAAATAAATGAATATCGTTTAAATAAGAAAATCTATTCTGAAAAATTTATTATTATTATTATTTAACATTGAAGGAAATATTTTGCCTTTTGGTTTTATAATATTTTTTAGATTTTATAAGCATCCTTCCTTATATTTAAGATTGGCTTTTAACACTACTCGTTTTTCAAACATTTCGTCAGAAAGTCTATTAGCTTTGCAATAATTCGTAATAGTTGCAAAGGAAAAAAGTCTTTCCACAGAAGCCGACGAGAGCAGCGGTGTATTATATTTGATGAACATTTTTTTAATTTCTTTGTGAGAATTCAATACTCTTAAATCTTTATTTTCTTCCAAACAGAAATGCGCATACAACAGTTCTGCTTTTCTTTCAGGGTCTTGTATTGCTTTTTCGTCATCGGAATCAATACAGTAAAAATCATCTATTTCATCATTATTCATTGAACTTATTTTATCCAGAGACTCATTTAATTTTATTTATTTGGTCAATGCGGTAATAAAGAGCGCTTTGATTTTTCTATAATCTGAATGGCTAATACAAGACAGCCAGTTAAATTTTAAGAATTTCGGATGACATAAAGCCGCTATTGCGGCTATTTCTGCTTGGGAAGATGAAATGTTAAAGTAATTGCAGAACCTGATTTCTATGCTTTCCAAATAAGCTTCGGCCAAAGGTCGACAGTATATAAAGTCTTCTGTCAATGATCTTTGTAATTTATGTCGCAATGATAACAAGGTAGGAAAAAAAATACCGAAATGCATTTCCTTTTCTCCTTGAAGGATATCTAAAGCTGCGGCAATATGTTTACTACAGTTAACGTATTCTCGTATGTACGTAAAATGCTGGTCTTTAAATGCAGTTTTTAAATTTAACTCCTTGCTCAAAATAGAAGCTTTTTCCTTTATGGATAGAAATTGTTTTATCGCGTCGAATAAACTATTCCAACGCGTTTCGTTCGGTCGACTAAGAGTATGTCCAGAAATCGAGGTGATAATTTCGGAAGATTTTGACCGACATGCTGCTCTCCAAAATATATTACATATATTCATTACTTGTTCGTGTATTTTTGAAATTTCAGTGTCTTGGCCTTCCAAAATTTTATTAGCATCAGCAGTTGCACATAAACTGTGAGTGTGAGATGCACATCTGAAATGCAGAGGTAAATATTCATTTAAATCAATTATCTCTTCATCATCCTCATCTATATCAGACATAGTGTCGGAATCACAGTCCGTACTACATGAGTTATATTCCGTTTCTACTTCGGCACCATCTTGTAAAATACATTTTTCTTCAATACCGAAGATTTTAAATGCCTTAACAAAATTACCCCCATTATCAGTAATTGCAGCTATTACTTTAGTCAAATTCAGATCAACTTTTTTGCAGATGTTCATAAGATTTTCATAAATTTTGTCGAAACTATGCGTTCCTTTGAATCTTTGACATGCTATGGCTCTTGAAATCCGTTTTAATGTCTCTGGATGAATCCAGTGAGCTGTTATACCTAAGAAACTTCTTCGTCTCCCTGACCATATGTCTGTAGTTTTACAAATAAACTCGGTATCTTCCATCTCACGTTTGATATTTTCTACTTGTTCATCGAAATATGTTTCAATTTTCCCGCTAAGTGACCTACGACTCATAATTTTAAAAGATTTTGAACAAGAATTAAGGTTTTGAATTATCTTTCGGAAATAAACATTATCTATATTTCTTAAAGAAATCATCGAATCAATAAAATAGTTTACTACATCTTGGTCAAAATGTTCTTGTAAATATATATTTTTACTTGATTCATCAGAAACACTTAATGATTTTCTTTGTTTTTTTGACTCCTTCAAATAGGCACGATATTCTTCCAAATAAGTAGTCCCATGTTTTCTTTTGAGATGCGTTACAAGATTGGAGATGCAATTATTTGAGGCTTTTACCTCGCTATTGCACTTTGTGCATTTTGCAACTATTTTATTACCGGATGATTTATTTTCGATTTTTTCAAAAAAACAGCCATCGAGTATAGTATGCTTAATTTTACATGTAGATTCTGAAGTAGCTGAATAAAGAGTAGTTTGTAAATCACTACTGCAGGAAGGAGATGAATTATCTTGCATAATATTTTGCGAAGAAATAAACTGTTCTTCCATATTTAAAGATGCACACTCATTAAAAAAAACTATAACGTTGTTCATCAAAGAATTCACGAAACTACCATTCGACAGGAATAGTTTTTATAATCTTACAGCAGTAAATCGCATGTGAATTGGTTGGTTGTTGGTTGGTTGGCAAATACTGAGACGTATGCTACTACCCGTTAGGGAGGCTTTTGTCTCGAAACTCCAGGATCGCATGTGAATCACGTGACTTTAAGTAGCGGTTTATTTACATAAGGTGAAAGTTACAAAGTTTTCTCTACAGCTTATGCATCTTTTTTATTTAATTTCAATTATACAGAAAATTTTACTTAGTTCCGTTTCGCTTATTGTTTGCTGATAGAATTAATTAAAGCAATTACATTGATTTTCGTTGATATTACATATTTTTATTATTAAAAGAAGAAAGTAAAAAAAAAATAGCTTTGAGATACTTTCAAATGACGTCATAAATCAAGCATTGGAAGTAAAACTCTGTTGGAGAGCAGTTATGATTAGTAGTTGTGAGGATCGTTGTTGATATGGAGGTCAATTGCGTAATTGTGTTTGGCGGATTAGAAGGGTATCAGTTTAATACAACATTTACATTATTGTTTCATTAATATTTAATTTATTTTATGGTTCTTTAAAGAAGTTTTTTTTAGCTTCAACATATACAGGGTATCCGAAAGTCTGGAAACGGTCGAATAACTCGAGAAATATAATGAGATTGAAAAACGAAAATATACGTGTTAGATATTTTTAAATAAGCTACTCAGTGATACAAAATTCGACCTTTGCAACCGACCCCCTGGGGGTCAGAGGGGGTCCAACTTTGAAATCTTAAATTATAACCCCCCCCCCTTTTTATTGCGGATTCGGATTCTACGGACAAAAATACGTAACTTTTGTATTTGATGTTTATTTCGAATCCTCGTTTATCACGGTGTAATCGAGCCTATTAAATCGATACATATTTCGGTTTTTCCAATCAGGTTATGCCTGATTGGCCAGAATTTTTGACGTATTATTCCTCGCCTTTTGCAAGAATAGCGTTTCTTGAAAATCACCCGTGGCGATTATTTCGATAATACTACACTGTTAAAAATTTGACCCATTTGCTGCAGCGTCACTCCACGGCTTTTATAAAATATCTCTTTTATGACCAATAAGAATGCTCCATAACAAAGTAAAGTAACCGTTTTCAATAAAAGCGGTGGAGTGACGCTGTAGCAAGTGAGTCAATTTTTTACAGTGCATAAGGATTTTTTATGTTTTTTTCTACGAAAAATGTGAAATTGTTGTTGTCAGCAGCAATTTGTATCCGAATTATCAATGTTTGAAGTTGCAGATCCCTTAAAATTTAGCACTCTTGAAATTTAGCGTATTTCAGTAAAAAGAACCGCCAATGCCTTGCTTCTTTATAAATATTGCGTTTACTATGCACAATTTTTACTATAATTATTGTTCTAGTTACAGCTATTTTATTATTTTAATTAATAACGTACCCTGGGGTAATAACGCCAAGTGCTTATATTTTGCATAATTATGAAATAATCAGGAAAATGACACCCATGTGCTCTGCGCAGAAGGGTTTTGAGTCATATAAATCGCAAAAAACAGCTTCAAGTTAATTTGTTTCATTTTTAGTTCTTATTGTTTTTACAAGCAACTAAAATTAACGCTTGATCTAAAATTTGCGAAATAAGGTTTTTGATGTGAAGATTATATTTTTTATCTGGAAATACTTTGTTTATTACATAAATTTGTAGTGTATTTCATGTACTTTCAAATTGTTGTAGAAGATTTACGATATCTTCTCGAGATAATTTGTAGTTTAGGATTTACTGCGCAATAAGTATCCCGGGGTAATAACGCCAAGGATTGGCGTTATTACCCCGGTTGATTCCCAACAGTGGCCGAATTATATCCGAAGGGGGTTTATATATTAATATGGGGCAGCATTATCATCATTGTTGAAATGGTAAGATTAAGGAGGGGGGGTGACCAATACTTAAAAATAATCTCTTTTTTTTTTTATTATAGTATTATTTTTTTACTAATGTAAAAAATAATTTTTAACTCTTGTAAATAAAACTATATCAAAATGTTTTCGAGATTCAAATTCGAACATCTTCAAAATCAGGTTTCTATTAAATTTCCACTGGATTGTTCAATTGAGGTTCAAATTTTAACTGTCCGCTTTCTCAGCGTTCGGTTTTTCAAAACTTTATAAATTTAACCTTTAACTGATGTGACAGAAATTGTCACGTATGAATGTGATGCGGTTTGTGAGACCTCAAAACTGAAAGATGAATGAAAGGCGGGAATAACTCATAGGATTGTGTTTTTGTACTAAACTTTTTATACAAGAGTACTATACTTAATATTCACCTATTTAGTCTCTGGTGATAGTACTAAAATTCCAAATGAAACAAAATTTCGGTAGTGTTTGCAGTTAAACTGAAAATTACAAGTTAAACAAAATAATTAAAAGAAAAATAGTGGTCTACGAGACCGGTAACATTAGTTAAAGGTTAATAGGCGATCCATGATTAAAAATCACAGCGCTAAAAATGTTCCTGCGCTAAACTTTTTGTACAGAATTAATTCTAATTAAATTTAATCTATTCAAATATTTCTAACAATATTACGAGAACTCCAAACGAAAGGGAATTTCAGTTGTAACCATAGTTAAACTGGAAAATACAAGTTAAACGCTATTTTTGGGGGGGGGAGGTGGTACAGTGTTCAGTCAGATTGCTAACAGCAGTTAAAGGTAAATTTTGTTGCTAATATAGAAATAATGATATATAACCATATGAATTATGTATAAAATTGAATAAGAGATCTCTTTGGAATAATATTTTTTAATCAAAAATTTTATTCAGTTTATTAAAAATTTATCAAAGCATGTTCTTTAAAACGTCGACAATTTAACTGTAGGTTTGGAGAATCCGCATTAGTGTGGAGTTATGAGTTAAAAACTATTTACTAGATTACTATAATAATATTAACCCTTAACTGCTGAGACAAAAATTGTCGCATAACTTACTGTGAGCAGCCTGTCAGACCGCTTAATCTAACTATGAATAAAATGTTAAATTAACTATTATAATATTATTTTTGTATTGAACCTTATATACAGGACTATTATAAATAAAATTCAGCTATTCAAAAGTCTCTAGAGACAGTAATAGGACTCCAAATGAAACAAAATTTTCCCGGTATCTATAGTTAAACTAAAAATTGCAAGTTAAACTCTGAAATTTGAAAAACTCAGCGGTATGTGAGACGCTAACAGCAGTCTGGGTTTAACAAAAATATTTATTACATATAACTCTAGTTATTATAAAACTTCATATGATTAAAATATTACATTATGAATGGTTAAAACCATGCAATGTTCCTTATAATCATATTTAAGCGGGACTTTTTAAGCAAAGAGACACACAGGGTGTTGTATTCTGTTGAAGCTCCCCCTCACTCCTTTTTCTTTCACTTTCACAAAAAAATCAATATTTTCTATCGCATAGAATACATACATGGAAATATAAATACTGATTCAAATAATCCGTGCAATGTTTCTAATAATTCTATTTAAATGGTCATTTTTAAGCAAAACTTAGCTTAGAATCTGTTATTCTTTTGCCTCCTCCCCCCGCCACCACCACATCTTTCTTTTTCTTTCAGAGTCACAAAAAAATTGTATATTTTCAATAGCTTAGATTGCAATTTGTCAATTTCTAGAGCTGTAGAGTTTGTATTTTTAGAATTGGGCAATCTACATGCCATTATTCCATCTTATTTTATAGTTTTGTTTGCACGGCGTTATTATCCATATAGGTGGGTATTAACGCCAAATAGCATTGGTCAAGAAAAAACGCCATTACATTTTATGAATACATATCTGTTAAATTATTTTTTTTATATAGATAGCCAATGAGTTGCTGTATCACATAGGTTCCCAACGGGGGCGGTACCGCCCCCCAGTGGGCGCTGGAGCCTTCCAGGGGGGCGGTAGCGTGTTTCGAGAAAAATGGGGGGCGTTGGGACAGTCAAGGGGGGCGGTCATGGCATACTTACCTATTTAGGAACTAATGTGATGAAAATAACTCCCCTGCATTGACCGACGCGTGACAAAAACTGTAACTACACCTTTAAATGGAAATCTATAAATATGAATATAGATCTGAGGGAGGGGGGGAGGAGGTAATTTATTTTAATAATGTGAAAAATCACCGTGGAATATGTAGAAAGGCAGAACTCGCAAGGAACGAATTTTTTTTTCTGTGCAGGCTAAAAACATTGAATTCTTTCATGAATATCAAAATATCTCAGCGGAACATGAAAAATCGCTATTACTCGCCTTAAAAATCATTATGAATTTAAAATTTGTGGAGTAGAAAATTTGCAATAGTTGGCTGGATAAAAGTTTTAAACAGAATTATTTTTTATTATTAAACTGTATTTCGAAAAATTCTGAAGTATCACGGCACATGCCTGAACAGAAATTTTTAAACGAACCTGTGATTCGTGTTAGTTCAAAAAAAAAATTTTATTCTTAGTGAAAGTAATAAAAATTATTATATCTATAAATTTGTTCAAAAGTAAATTTATTTAAACTTAAATAGGGAAAAATTATGTATTTCAAAATATCTTAATTGAAGAAGAAATACCGACAGAACAGAATTTAGTATTTGAAATATGAATCTAGCCATTTTCCCACAAACCAATCGTTACTTATGTGCTTAATTTGCCAAAATGTTTTTTTTTCAAATGAACCCATGAAGCCTTCTAGGCTACAAGATCATTTGAATAAATGCTTGCTGATAGAAAAAAAAATATGTCCTATTTTTTACTTTATATCTTTACAAGACAAAAGTATTCTATTCGTGAAAATTTTCGAAATCCGGTTTTTGACCGATTTACACGTTTTAGGGGGGTCAGAGATTCCAAAAAAAAAAAAAAAAAAAAAAAAAAAAATTAACAAATGTTTGTCTGTGATTCTGTCTGTATATGACATAAATTTTGTGGGCGCTCTATCTTAACAACTAATGCACGAAATTCAATAAAAATTGATATTAAGATAATCCCTGATATAATTGATACCGTAAAATGGGGTGAATCGGAACACTTTTCAACTTTAACGTTAAAAAAAAAGCAACAACTGATTTTTTAATTTTTTAATTTTTCTACAAGAAACTTCGGTCTTGTTTTGTTCTTTACTTTTTAAGCAAAAACGAAACATTTTTACTGTTTGCATATATATTATTTATTTTTTTAATGGTGTTCCGATTCACCTCGCAGATAGGGGTGAATCTGAACAAATGCTATAATCTTTATTTATTCCGATTCAAACTTTAATAAGATTAATAAAAATAGGTAATAATAATAAAGGAGGAATAGGAACACGTAGTTACTGTGAAATCAAGCCTTTATTTTATATACAAGTAAAGATGTGCCCTTTTAAAAATTAGAAAACAACATTTAAATCAAGAAAAATTAAAATTTATTTTAAGAAATTATATTCGAATTGTAGAAGTAGAATTTAATATAAATTTAGCCCTGTTCTGTGTTATACTTTACTAGTGATCACTGCGTAAGTGGATCTATTAAGTAGCTACAATCTCTGCATGTATTAATACGATCTACTAATACGCCCTCATCCCCAGCCCTTAGTACTGTTTGCATACCTCTCTTTTTTAATTGGTTTTTCATTTTCAGATGTTTGTGTAATGTTGTGGATGTCAGAGAATAATTCTGTGCAGTTTTTCTAATTAATTTGCTATTTTTAAATTCTTTTATTGTGTGTTCCATGTCTGTTGGATTAGGCGTTGACTTTTGTGTTTAACCAAGTAATTTCTTACTCTTCAAGTAATTAGAACAAACAAAATATTGCTACAATACATATTCATACATATGTTTTCATATATTACATGAAACTATTACTGTATAGAAAAATAAACGATGAGAGAAAACGTGTACCGATTCACCCCGTAAATCTTAAACCTCTGATGTTACGAGCCATTTTTCATTTTTTCATTATGTAGTTTAGAAATAAGTATAATTTAATACAGAATATCGTTTACAGGTCTATCATTAATTAAAAATGCCCTCTCTTAGGTTTAGAATACGAAAAATACTGTAATTACACACAAAGTTTTGAAGATGTTGAAAAAAATGAGGTTTTTGAGGATCCTCTTGAAGTTTTTTTTTATATACCCCAGTAGTTGTGCAAACATGTCAAAACTGAATTTCCCAATTCATAATATTATTACCTTCTTATAAAAAAATTGGCAACTAAAATTATCATCACATATATTTATAATGAATTTATTTGTATTACCGGGAAGTTTCGTTCCTATTCACCCCATTTTACGGTACTGATTAATTTTTGGTGACAATCGCTCAACATGTGACACTGGTATGCTGCCATTTCACGATTTCCGCAACAGCTTTATCTGGAGAACTACTGCATAGATTTCCACCAAACTTCAGATTATATTACTTCTTGACATGAATGGATGCTATTTACATTTTGCTGAAAATTTCTCAACAGGTGGTGCTGCTATGCTGCTTTTTTTACGATTTCTGTAACAGCTCTATCTCAAGAACTAACTCTCGGATTTTCACGAAACTTCAAATTTGATTAGTTCGACATTGACATTTATATATGAATATACGGAGTTCATTTTTAGATCCATTCGCGAATGGAGATACAGCAATATCATCATATTTGGATGAAGAAATCGTGGAACTCACATCAAATGAGAACTAAGAGTAAAATTCAGAAATAGATACCAAGATTTCTAACTTCAAAAGCCAATACAGCTCTCTAACCTAAATTGGTAGAAAGCGTACATAAAATTTTAATTGCTCTTTCTTTATCACATTTGGCTAAGAGTGGGTTCCGTGCAGTAGCTAATTTACTGTCTAATAAAAAGAACAGACAAATTCGAATCTGACAATTTGTGACTGATGCCAAAGAAACTGAAATCCGACATAAGCAAATTGTTGAAACTCCATCAGCTCCAACTATTTCGTTATTTGTTTAGAAATTCTTATTAATTTTGTGTTTATTTTTAAATTTTTAATAAATAATTTTTTACTGCATTTGATGGCCGTTTTAATCAACTTCTACTTTATGATTCTTAATAGATAATTAGACAGATAAAATATAGATAAATATTCAACAATATTTTAACATTTTGTATAATTAACTATTGTGGAAGAGGGGGGGGGCGCTAGCATTTTTTTCTCTTGTAAAGGGGGCGCTGATTCAGAAAAGGTTGGGAACCTATGCTGTATCAGATCCTATATTTGTTTGAAAAATACAATCTAAAACTAAGCCGTGAAAATTGGTAAAACCTTAACGTGGCGTTATTACCCCAGGGTACCTTAGTTATACTATAATTCACGAAATTTCGGCGGCTTTTATTTTAAAAAATTTGCACACCATCTCCCATTTAAACGTCCCTTTTAAACTTTTCCCCCGTTGCATTTGTCATACGAAATTTGTGTAGTCTGCAACAGGTTATATCCGAGTTTTAAATATTTTTGTTTTTCAGTCTTTTATTCCTAAATTGTACTAAAACTTGAGATCTTCTGTTAAAATCACCGACAATGTCCATCTTTAATAAATTACGTTTACTATACAATATATAAATGCTCTATCATAGTTAAATCTCGAGTTATAAGTTTTTTAAGCTGTTAGCAACTTATATTTATGATCAGGGCTGAACAATGTCGAAAATTCTGAAATCGAGACTTATGATGAAACTAAAGTTGCGATTTAGTATAAAAATGTTAACAAATTCGATAAATTAGCATTTCAAATATAAAAGTTTAATTTTTGTAACCATATGTAATGATTCTTTTTAGATGCGTTCGTAATTATGCGAATACGTAACACCTATAGTCGTCGTTCAGTCCGTCCGTCTGTCTGTCTGTCCGTTTGTCTGTCCGTCCGCATATAACAGCGCAAAAACTATCCAACCGAATCGTTTGAAATTTAAAATATATAATTATTACATAATTTTGTCGAGTCATTTCAAATTTTATGAAAATCGGATGCATAGATCAATTACAGGGACACTTAAAAGTATTTCATTACAATACGTTCAACGAGAAAAAATGGTTTCAGTCGCATTTTTTTTAGATGAGCTCGTAATTATGCGAATACGTACCACCTATAGTCGTCGTTCAGTCCGTCCGTCAGCATATAACAACGCAAAAACTATCCAACCGAATCGTTTGAAATTTAAAATATATAATTATTACATAATTTTGTCGAGTAATTTCAAATTTTATGAAAATCGGACGCATAGATCAATTACAGGGACACTCAAAAGTATTTCATTACATTACGTTCAACGAGAAAAAATGGTTTCAATCGCATTTTTTTAGGTGCGTTCGTAATTATGCGCATACGTAGCACCTATAGTCGTCGTTCAGTCCGTCCGTCTCTCTGTCTGTCCGTCTGTCTGTCCATCTGTCTGTCCGTCCGCATATAACAAAGCAAAAACTATCCAACCGAATCGTTTGAAATTTAAAATATATAATTATTATACGATTTTCACGAGTCATTTCAAATTTTATGAAAATCGGATGCATCGATCAATTACAGAGACACTCAAAAGTATTACATTACATTACGTTCAACGAGAAAAAATGGTTTGAATCGCATTTTTAGGTGCGTTCGTAATTTTGTAAATACGTAGCACCTATAGTTGTCGTTCAGTCCGTCCGTCTGTCCGACCGTCTGTCTGTCCGTCCGCATATAACAACGCAAAAACTACCCAACCGAATCTTTTGAAATTTAAAATATATAATTATTACATAATTGTGTCGAGTCATTTCAAATTTTACGAGAATCTGATGGATAGATCAATTACAGGGGCGATCAAAAGTATTCCGTTACATTATGGTCAATGGGAAAAAATGTTTCAAATACATTTTAATAGTTTGAAATTTAAAATACATACTTATTACATAATTTTGTGAAGTCATCTCAATTTTTTTGAAAATAGGATGCATGGATCAAATACAGGGACTATCAAAAATACTCCGTTACATTACAGTGAATGGAAAAAAAAAGTTTTCAAATGCATTTTAAGGGCATTACACTCATTCGAACATAACAATATCGATATACATCGTAAAGTACATATTATAATATATATTTTGCTTAATCTGTGGTGCAAAGATCGTTTGTTAATGATTTACAAGGCCACACAAAAGTATTCCATTACATAATATGTATAGGGAGAAAATTGTTTGGTGACCATTTTAATTGTAATTAACTATTTACAATTTTATGAGATTGATATATAAGAGTGATATTTTTAAAACTTCATTATCGTACGGACGCACATCATTTTCTACGCTTCACGTACAATTTCCAACTTGTTTAGGAATGCATTCGTAATAGCAAAAATTTGAATTAAAAAATGCTCTGAAGAATTAAGTTACTGTGGACAGTATTGTAAGCAGAAGGTCAATTTGACTACTCGATGCTTGATCCAACTTTAAAGATTTTTTAATAGCAAATTAAAAAAAAGGATACATCCCAATATTATTTAAATATAGGGCAAAATTATTTTCTATCAAAAGAATGTGTGATAATTCAGAATTATCACAGCTTTTTAAAGCAAAATAGCAGAAATAGGCATTTATTTCTGAAAGAGGTTTCACCATGAAACTACAAATTCAAAGTGACCCTTATTCTCAAAGTGATACTGTCGGCGATATTATAAAGGATCGCTACATCATTATCGATCGGATGACAGTAGCAGTCGGATGACAGTCGGATGACAGTAGCATGAATGGGTCGACGACCGGCGTCGCGCCTTTGATGACACTCCGACACGAAGCGAAATTACCAGACGACCGGAAATCCAGACAGCCGAGTGCCGTAGGAGTGAAAACTCAGGTGCCAATGGGAGCACGTTTTAACTATTCATTTAATGAGAAAAGATGAATTAATGTTCATGATTGGTTTGTGACCTCTAAGGGGAGGTCCAGAGGAGCACCTGAATCGGAAGAAAAAGGAGAAGCCAGGGGAGAGAGAGGGTGTGTTCTCGCAGAGCAGAGCAGAGCAGATGAGAGCTAAGCGATGAGCTCGGAGTGCTCTCTCGGACAAGTGAAGCAGCTCGGATTGAGAGCTGGAAAAAGCAGATCCCGCCAGAGGATCTAAGAAGGTGATCTGATCGCAGAGCCCGGTGCAGAATCGCGAAGTGTACTATCGCCAGGAGAGACAGCGATAACTCTCGTCTTGAGGGGTTTGATAACGCAGTTATCTGTGAATTCTTCTACTTCTACGTTGTGTGTAATTTAACGAGAGTTTGCGTTAATCACGAACTTTGTATTTACGGAAGCCAAACTGAACTTTAGTTGAAGCTGGTTGGTCAAAGAGCCTATGTGCTTATTAATAATTTTAATGCTGTACATATTTATCTAGATGATCTTTTGTGTTCTACGAATAATAAATAGATTCTCTATTGAAATTCTTGCCTGGACTATTCGCCGAGCGGCACACACGCTACCTACCTCTCAGCTTATAATCTATTGAGGGCTAAGTTATTACAAATGTATAAAAGCGTAAAATAAAATTCAATGAATTTGGATTTTAAATATAGAACTTTCCAATTACAACTATAAATACTGAATCAGTTTTATGTCTCCCTCCCTACAATAAACATTAATTTTTTCCATGTTAACTATAAGTGTTCTACGATCACTATAGCGTGCATTATAATTTTTTTTCAGTTATTGTCCTAATATTGTTTGTCGACATAGTGGACTGAGTCTTCAATGCTTTTAAAACTTTCATTTTCACTTGGACAAAATAACACACGCAACACACAAAACATGAATGATGAATTAATTTGAAGTGATTATACTTAAAATAAATTTCCATAGCATATTGTGCAAGGCTGATTATGATTCGTGTTGTTGCTAGGACGATCAACAGCTTAATGAATACCTTTTTACAAGTGCTCGCTAGATAGAGCCAAAGTCACTTCGGAACGGAACATTGCTCAAACATTAAAATATGGAAAGCTTTTATAAAAAAAATCAATAAAGCCTTCTCCCTCCCTTTAATTCAATTATAATTATTATATGAAAGTTGTGTGTGTGTTTACAATTTGGATTTCATTTATATGTGATTGTACTTCTCAGGCCCGTATGTTTGCGCTGTATTAAAATTTATGTGAGTTTCGTTTTTAAAAAGTTCAATATTAACTGTAAAATTATTGTACTCTGTGGAACCGAAACGATTTATGTAATTACTTAAATCACAAAAATATTTAAGAACAATAGATTAAGAATAGCGTGAATTAGGTGGGATTCGAGAGCATTAAATATTTTTTTTACATTTCATAGTAAGTCAAACATGACATGTTTTTTATTTTTCTAGCTATAAAAGATACCATACAAACTTTGAAAATGACAATGCATGCGCAACAACGGGCAGATTAAAATCGGTATATCAGACTCTGAGGTCTACTAGATGAGATCTACTATTGCACAGTGTTTCGGCCCGATTTTCATCAGCGGCGTTCGGACCGGGTCAAAGCTTAAATTTTTTCTGAAGATTCAGGCCAGGCTAGTCCTAATCACTATTCATTTCGGACAGGGCTCAGGCCTTACTTTTTCCCTAAACGATCAGGCCGGGCAGGGCCTAACACATTTTTTCTGTACGATACCGGGACTCATTTCATTCTTCCTAGTCTTCAGAGATCAAAATATTCAGTCCCGATTGAATCATCCCGTATAAAAATCATTTTTCCGATGTGACCAAGTCAGTTGAAAAATCAGTAAAATTTGTTTTGGTCGAAAAATTTTTGCAAAGCATACATGTATTTTTCAATCGCAATTACTCTACAACTAAACATTGAAAATTATTCTTTTTAAAGAATCGCAGATTTCTAGGCTTATTAAAGTAGAATTAAACTCATGGAAAAAGAACCTGTTTATGACGGAATAAACAGGTTCTTTTAAATTGAAAAAAAATACGTTTGTCACTCGGGGACTGCTGCGATTAAGCTATTGCGTAGCATTTTTTATCAACTTACGCAATTATAATTATTTATTTATTTTTTATTTATGCAGTTTTTTTTTGTCTGATATTAATTCAAGTTTTTTCCTTTTCTTTGATATTAATTCAAGTTACACTTTTTGAGTGTGATGACTGATAAGAAAACACATTTTTTTCTTTTATTGAATAAATGAGAAGTCTGCCGAAGTCTGCCAAACAGAAACGACGTTAGCCGGAGTGTTAGGTTTTCTTCTCGTTACGGAATTTCTAGATTCTGTCGCCGAGCTGAAAGCCCGCGATAAAAACTGTGCAATAGCTTAAATGTGCCACCCCCTGGGGGTGACACACAAGACATGCATAATATGAATAAGCAGTTGCAGACCTTTCAAATGATGTGTCACACGACTGGTGTTGTAAAGAAATTAAAAATGTGCCCCCCCCCCCCTAGGGGGCAGAGTGGAGGGTGACACACAAGACATCCATAAATTGAATAAGCATTTTCAGACTTTCAAATGATGGGGCATGCGACTGGTGTTGTAAAGAAATGAAAAATGTGTCCCCCTGGGGGGAAGAGTGGGGAGGTGACACACAAGATATCCATAATATGAATAAGCAGTTGCAGACCTTTCAAATGATGTGTCACACGACTGGTGTTGTAAAGAAATTAAAAATGTACCCCCCTAGGGGGGCAGAATGGGGGGTGACACAAAAGACATCTATAATATGAAAAAGCAGTTGCAGATATTTCAAATGATGTGTCACACGACTGGTGTTGTAAAGAAATTAAAAATGTGCCCCCCCCCTTAGGTGGCAGAGTGGGGGGTGACACTCAAGACATCCATAATATGAATAAGCAATTGCAGATCTTTCAAATGATGTGTCACACGACTGGTGTTGTAAAGAAATTAAAAATGTCCCCCCCCTGGGGTCAGAGTGGGGGGGTGACACACAAGACATCCATAATTTGAATAAGCAATTGCAGACCTTTCAAATGATGTGTCACACGACTGGTGTTGTAAAGAAATTAAAAATGTGCCCCCCTAGGGGGGCAGAGTGGCGGGTGACACACAAGACATCCATAATATGAATAAGCAGTTGCAGATCTTTCAAATGATATGTCACACGACTGGTGTTGTAAAGAAATTAAAAATGTGCACCCCCTGGGGGGCAGAGCGGAGGAGAACACACAAGACATGCATAATAGGAAAAGGAAGTTTCAGACCTTTTTAAAGATATGCAGCACGAGGGGTGTGGATAAAAATTTAAAAAGTTCCCTTTTAAGGGGGGGGGCAAAGTGGGGTGCAGCGCCGAAACATGCATAATTGAATGAGCAGTTACAGTTCCTTTAAACGATATGCCCCACGATGGGTGTATATACAAATTTAGAAAATGCTCCCTGTGGGGGCAGAGAGGGGAGATGGCGCACCGGGCGTGCAAAATACGAATAAGCAGTTTAAGGCCTTTCCAAGGATATGTCTCATGACGGGTGTTTACGAAATTTAGAAAAGTACCCCCCTGGGGAGGTGGAGGGCGCACCGAATGCGTAAAAACTTATAAATGGTCAATTTTTTCTAACAGTATAGCACAAGATGGGTGTCATCAACATTTAAAATAATTCACCTCAGGCAAAATTTTGAAAAATTTGCCGGCGTGGGAAGGGGCGCATTCACATGAATAGTCACAGGGCTTTAGAACGATGTATCACACGAGTTCAATTTATCCAAAAGAATTACAATTAACTCGTAATTGATTGCAAATTAATTTAATTACATTTCGTATAATTTAATTTAGATTTAATTGTATTAAATTACGCATTTACCAAATTGTATTCTAGACAATCGTAACTGACGTTGATTTGTAACACATTCGGATTTATTCTAAAATATATTTTCATAGGTGTAATTAGAATTGTGTATAATTAATTACACGTTCAGTAGAATAAACAATTAAAAATGTAATCGGAATTATCTTGTAACCAAATACAGGTTAGTTGCATAATAAAATTAAAAATTCAGTTCTATTCATTTTCTAATCCATTAAATGTTAATTTAATTATATAATTAAGAATGTAACCTGAATCGTCTTGTAATCTAAATACAAATTAATCTAATTACATTTTAAATGATAAAACGAGAATTGAATTGTAATTCCATTACACGATAATCAAATTATGTATTTCAAAAGCGTATTTGAAATTACTTTGTAATTCTTCCCTGTTAATTTATTTCACTGCAAGGAGATTATAATATACAGGGTGATTATAATTAAAGTCAGAGTTTCAAAACGCTCTAAAAAGCGAACCACTCGTTAGAATGGCATCAAAATTTAACAGTATATTATTAAAGAAGGGGGGAAGAACATGAACCAAAAAAAGTTCCAAATTTTAGCGACAGATGGCGCTGTAAGCATCAGAATTTCGACTACAAGGGACAAATCGTAAAACAACGGCTAAGGCTTAAGTTACACGATATAAATCAACTGTATTGTTCAGTGTGCATGACTGTACGCGTGTGATACTGTTAGTTACGTAAGCCCGTCCACCACTGCAAGGTCGTACCACATCGGATGGGAAAAATCGGTTTTTAATTGTCCTGAGGCCAAAAACCGCATAAAAAGCATCCATCCAATTGGTTTTTAAGTTTGGCGAGACTGGCGCAAAACATGTTCAATATGCTGTCCACCGCCGTGTGCAACAAGATTAAATCGGGAAACAGCATGTTCCACAACCGATCGAAGTGTATTCGGGGTCAAGTTCAGAATGTGTTGCGCAATGCGTGTCTTTAATTCAGCTACGTTGACAATCGGAGTACTGAACACAATATCTTTCAGATAACCCCACAGCCAGAAATCACACGGATTAAGATCAGGTGATCGGGCCGGCCAGGCTGTAGGAAAATGACGACTGATAATTCTAGCATTTCCGAAATGCCGCCTCAACAACTGCTTCACTCAATGTGCGGAGTGAAGCCATCTTGCATAAAAATGATACTATCCAGACATTCACGCTGTTTCAGAGCTGTAATGAAGTCATTACGCAAAAGAGACTCATAGCGCTGACCATTAACAGTAACGGTAATAGGATCTAAAGCACCCGTCTCCTCGAAAAAATACGGCCCTATGATAAATGATGCCGTAAATCCGCACCATACAGTGACCTTTGCAGGATGAAGTAGTACTGGGTTCGTTGCGAGTGGATTTTCTGTTGCCCATATTCGGCAATTCTGTGTATTGACACATCCCGTCAGGTGGAAATGGGCTTCGTCTGTCCACAGAATTTTCCACGGCCAATCATTGTCCACTTCCATGCGAGCGAGAAATTCCAAAGCAAAACCCTCTCTTCCTGGCAGGTCAGAAGAGAACAACTCCTGCACATGGCAAATTTTATACGGATAGCATTGCAGGATGTTTCGTAGAATGTTATGTACTGTGCTCACAAGCCTGTTCAATGTTCGGGCAATTCTCCGTGCACTGCATGGTTGCTCACCACCGCTAGACTCTTCCTGAACTACTGTGGCCACTTCTTCAACAACCGCTAAATCACATCTTTTCCTTCCTCTACCAGACTGCACATCAAACGAATTTGTATTTTCGAATTTTTGCACCATTTTCACCACACCTCTGACAGTCATCGGTCCAGAGACTTTTTTCATACCCTTGAGAGTCCTGAACTTCTGAAGAGCCACTGGTGCAGAATCACCGATCTTGTAATAATGCTTTACAAGCAGAGCACGATCCTTCATAGAGACAGTCATGGCCAACGTCTGAGAAGCGAAATGAGGAAACGCCGTTTACCCAACGCTTTTATAACACATAAAATTGTCGTGCGCATGCCAGGTATTTTAATTTACATATACTGACGCTTACAGCGCCATCTGTCGCGCAAAATTGGAACTTTTTTTGGTTCATGTTCTTTCCCCCTTGCTCAATAATACGCTATTAAATTTTGACGCCATTCTAACGAGTGGTTCGCTTTTTAGAGCGTTTTTTATTTATAATCACCTTGTATTTTAATCTGTAATTTCATTACTTTGTAATTAGATTCTGCCTAACACTGAAATTAACACTGTCACATAATAAATTACTAAACAAAATTTGGCCGCACTACGAAAATTAGATCGCGAGTTATATGCATTTTAAATTTTTTGGCCCGCACCGTGGGGGGTCTCCTGTCACCAAAGTAACACTGTCTCATAATAAAATACCAAAAAAATTTTGGCCGCGCTACGGAAATTAGATCGCGAGTTATACGCATTTTAAATTTTTCGACTCTCACCATGGGGGGTCTCCTGTCACCAAAAATTATTACTGTCTCATAATAAATTACCAAACAAAATTTGGTAGCGCTAGGAAAACTAGATCGCGAGTTACAAGCATTTTAAAAATTTCGACTCCACCGTGGGGTGTTTCCTTTCCGCAAAAATGAACTCTGTCTCATAATAAATTACCAAGCAAAATTTGGCCGCGCTACGAAAATTAGATCGCGAGTTATAAGCATTTTAAATTTTTCGACCCTCACCGTGGGGGGGCTCCCGTCAGCAGAAATGAACATTGTCTCTTAATAAATTATTAAACAAAATTTGGCCGTGCTACGAAAAATAGATCGCGAGTTATAAGCTTTTTTAATTTTTCGACCCTCACCCTGGAGGGGGGGGTCTCCTGTTACCAAAAATTAACACTGTATCAGAATAAATTACCAAACAAAATTTGGCCGTGCTACGAAAATTAGATCGCGAGTTATAAGCATTTTAAAACTTTCGACCCTCACCATGGGAGGGTCTCCTGTCACCAAAAATTAACACTGTCTCATAATAAATTACCAAACAAAATTTGGCCGCGCTACAAAAACTAGATCTCGAGTTATAAACATTTTTAATTTTTCGACCCTCACCGTGGGGAATCTCTTGTCACCAAAAATTAACACTGTATCATAATAAATTACCAAACAAAATTTGGCCGTGCTACGAAAATTAGATCGCGAGTTATAAGCATTTTAAAACTTTCGACCCTCACCGTGGGGGGGTCTCCTGTCACCAAAAATTAACACTGTATCATAATAAATTACCAAACAAAATTTGGCCGTGCTACGAAAACTAGATCGCGAGTTATAAGAATTTTTAATTTTTCGACCCTCACCGTGGAGGGGGGGGGTCTCCTGTCACCAAAAATTAACACTGTATCTTAATAAATTACCAAACAAAATTTCCTTGCTACGAAAATTAGATGGCGGGTTATAAGCATTTTAAATTTTTCGACCCTCACCATGGGGCGTCTCCTGTCACCAAAAATTAACACTGTCTCATAATAAATTACCAAACAAAATTTGGCCGCGCTACAAAAATTAGATCGCGAGTTATAAACATTTTTAATTTTTCGACCCTCACCGTGGGGGATCTCTTGTCACCAAAAATTAACACTGTATCATAATAAATTACCAAACAAAATTTGACCGTGCTAAGAAAATTAGATCGCGAGTTATAAGCATTTTAAAACTTTCGACCCTCACCGTGGGGGGTCTCCTGTCACCAAAAATTAACACTGTATCATAATAAATTACCAAACAAAATTTGGCCGTGCTACGAAAACTAGATCGCGAGTTATAAGCATTTTTAATTTTTCGACCCTCACCGTGGAGGGGGGGGGGGTCTCCTGTCACCAAAAATTAACACTGTATTATAATAAATTACCAAACAAAATTTGGCCTTGCTACGAAAATTAGATGGCGGGTTATAAGCATTTTAAATTTTTCGACCCTCACCATGGGGGGGGGGGTCTCCTGTCACCAAAAATTAACACTGTCTCATAATAAATTACCAAACAAAATTTGGCCGCGCTACAAAAATTAGATCGCGAGTTATAAACATTTTAAAATTGTCGACCCTCACCGTAGGTAGTCTCCTGTCTTCAAAAATTAACACTGTCTCAGAATAAATTACCAAACTAAAATTTTGCAAAGCTACGAAAATTAGATCGCGAGTTATAAGCATTTTAAATTTTTCGACCCTCACCGTGGGGGGTCTCCTCTCACCTAAAATTAACAATGTCTTATAAAAAATTACCAAAATAAATTTGGCCGCGCTACGAAAATTAGATCGCGAGTTATAAGCATGTTAAATTTTTCGACCCTCACCATTGGGGGGAGGGGGTAAAAGCTATGCAATAGCTTAAAAATGGTTTTCAGAGTACCCCTCCCCGTTGACTTTACTCCTATATCAGCCTCAAAATTGAAAATTGTTAAAGTTCCTTGCTGTATTTCTAAAATACTTGTAAAAATAATCTAATATTCTTTCCACCTGAAACTGAGAAAATATTTTACCCCATTGTCCTAGTATCACACAAAGTTTTCAAAATTTGCAACATATTTTTTACTGTCATATTTGTCACTAATAACAATAAAAAATTGTATATTATATCTATAAATTACTAAGCTGATATTTAAATCTATACACATACATAACACATACATAACACCAAAATTTCACCAAAATCCTTCCCGCCCAGCCAGATAAATCGTAAATATACAATTCCATTAAAAAAATATCTTTACGTTTTAATAACTTTATAAATCAATACTTGCTAAAATATAATCAGTAACTTATAAATTTAGTTACATTCTTAGACGTAATTCGATTAAACTTGCAACGAATTACAAGTAACTTTTACATCAATTTAAAAAAAGCAGTTACAATGAACTCGTAATTAATTGCAATTTAATTTAAATACATTTCATAGAATTTAATTTAGATTTACTTGTATTAAATTACGCTTGTAAAAATTGTATTCTGTACAAACGTAATTTACATTTATTTGTAATACATTAGAATTTAATCTAAGTTATATTTTTAAAGCTGTAATTAGAATTTCCAATAATCAATTACACGTTAAACGCACAACACATTTAAAAATATAATCGGAATTGTCTTGTAATCAAATACAGGTTATTTGAATTTTATAATTAAAAATATAATCTGAATCATCTCATTATCCATTTAATGTTAATTTAATTATATAATTAAGAATGTAATCTGAATCGACTTGTAATCTAAATACAAATTAATCTAATTACATTTTAAATGATTAAAAGAGAATTGAATTGTAATTCCATTACACGATAATCAAATTACGTATTTCAAAAGCGTATTTGAAATTACTTTGTAATTCTTCTCTGTTAATTAATTACACTGCGAGGAGATTATAATGTATTTTAATCTGTAATTTCATTACTTTGTAATTAGATTCTGCCCAACACTGAGCTGAGTAGAAAATATACATTTTAGCGATAATGGAAATACATAAATAAGTATTTTTTGTTTTTGATGTTTTATTAGATTTTATGGTTTTTATATTTCAGTAATAAAAATTTTTAATAAGATAATTCATTAGAAAATTTAAATTTTGTATGTACTTTCGCTTATTTTAAAAGGGGGACATTCCTAGTAATTAAAGTATTATCTCTCTTTTTATAATTTTATTATTTAGTGGAATACGAAAGAATATTTTAAAAAATCATTCAATTTTGTCGTTTATTCCATAGTTTATGAAGACATTATTTTACTTTGAGAAGATGCATTTGTATATAATTTTGCTATTAACTAGAATTATCTTGCTACCAGAGCAGCAAGAATAGGTTTTGAAAAAATCCCGGTGTTTAACAAAAAACAGTCCACTAGTCTAAAATCCGTTTTTTTCGGATTTTATTGAACTTTTTCGAAGAACACTTCATACATGTAATTTTCATATGCATAATACTTAAATTCTCCATGTCTCACTCAAAACTTGTGCATAATTTTGCATTAAGAATGCATTTACAAAATATATCTATGTATAAATTTATGAATTTAAAAGGTATTTTTATATCTTATGGAACTAGTTTGTTGCATTAACTATATTTTAAGCCAAGTATAAATGGGCTTTTAAAATATAATTCTTACCTTGTGTCAGAATTGTTAAATGGTTGGGTTTTTTCCGTAAAAACCTATCCCACTGGGTTTCGTCAAGGGTTTTTGGATTTTATCGGTATTTTGGGAGATTTATCAGCATTTTTTAAATTAAGGAAAGTGGATCAGAATGTTTGAAAAAAAATTATTACTGCTTAATACAGATCAATGACAATTATCAAAATTATGCTTTGTTTTTATAAAATGTTATTATAATTAATAATTTTATCAATTAAATTATCATGAAAGTTCTATACTAATACAAGAGCTGAATTAGAACTAATAAGTATTTGTTCTTGTAATTAATTAATAAAATAAAGCAAATAATTCTACATTTCTACATCACTAAATTAGGATACCCAGTATATGTGGTATTTTATTTCGAGTTTAAACTGCATAACATTGAATATATATGAAGTTTTTTTTTAATTACCTTTTTAAAGTTAATTTTGGAGTTTGCGATAGTTACACGTACTTATAGAAAATTAGTTTATAATTATTTACTGGTGGGAGATGGGAGGGTGATAAACTTTATGAGTTGTGTGCTCATATGAGAAATACATTACCTTAAGGAATTTAAAGCTGAAATTTCTAGAAAAAATACAAGTTTCGTTTTTATGGTTTGGAGGAAACCTACTTTAACATTCCTACGTTAAACATTGTAAAACTTATTTAGTTTATTTCAGTCACTTAAATTCAAAAATCAGTTATATTATTTTTTTAGGGGGGGGCGGGGTACAAAATTATTTTTGGAAATTTTTTGCAAAATTTGCAATATATTTTTATATTGCCCTGGTATTAAATGTTAAGTTAGATTGGAGCAGATATCAGTGTGAGTGACATTTATAAAAGCAGATTACAAATGGAAATAATTTTTTTACTAACTATTTGTTTCAAATAATATCAAACGTAGAAAAGTATTGTTCGATTGAAACAGAAATAGCTTGTGCTCATTATAAAGGAATGAAAAGCAGACAAAATGCATGAAGATACTTATATTGTTAACTATTTGTTTCCATAATCTGCCACCATTTTTGTGTAGAAAATTCCTATATAATACTTTCATTGAACAGTGAAGCAAGATAGTACATGTCATGATTAATCTTACAATGCAAGTAATGAGGATGGGGTTAAAGTACCACAGTTAGGTATGCATTTTGAAAGCATTTGGATGTATTTTAGTACACAAGCATCCTTCCTTTTTTACTGACAGACAGTCTTCCTTTTTTAACTATTTCGAAAATAGTTGTTCTCCTCGGTAGAGAACTGGGAAATCTCAAGTATATCTGAACATTTTTACTGGATGAGTTTCGCAACTTCTTTATTTTATTCGTTTTTTGATTAGTCCATGTTTAATGTTCAAAAATGGAATGTTTCAGATTTTTATTTTTTCGTTTTCTGAATGGTTCATGTTTTATGGCCAAAAACGGAAAACTTCTGTTGCCGCAATGACAAAAAATGCAGTAAAAACGAAAAAAAAAATTTGAAAACAAATTGTGATAAAGATTTTTTACAAATTTAATTTAAAAGTGCATTTTTTTCTCTATGCAAAAAATAAAAATGTGCGATGTTTAGAAATTTAAAAATTCGCAGTTTCGAAAATTGTGAAACTGAAATTTCATTTAAAGTTTGTTTAATGGTGGATTCAGAATTAAAAATGTTTCATCAATGTCGTACATTATATGAGGCGTTCTGAAGTTATTTTGATTAACTTCATCAAATATCAATAAAGAATTTTTTTTTTTTTTATCATTGGTCTAGGAATATTAATGCTTAATACATGGCGTAAGTAATATTTGAGACGTTATGAGCATCCTAAAAATGATGTTTATTATTATTATTAATTTAAATATAGAATTTATTTATATGTGTTATAATTTAAATCTTTGAAATTAACTCTTTCCAAATAGTAGTTGTAATTTGTTAAATTACAATTTTGTTATATTTTTATAGCTAATTTCTTTTTTGATCTCTTTTTCAATGTTTAGAAATTTCTTTAAATCGGGTTCTTTCGAAATATATTTAATTTACATTTATCTTTGCATTCTCATACCTCAAATTAAATAATTATACAATTATGAAAGCATGAAAAAAAACAATGGATATTTTTCTTCATAGGTTTTTTCAAGAGGATTCGACCGATAAAGTCCCGGCATGTTTTTTTTTAGGGGGGGGGGTGAGGGGGTGAGCCCACTTGGGCAAGCCCTGAGTAAGATCGTCCAAGATAGACTTTTTTGAAATGAGTATTCCATATAAAATATATTCTCCACATCTCTTAGAATAAAAATTATAAACTAAATTAATGTTTAAATTTGGTAGGGAAAATGTAGGAGCTTGTAAAATGCAGAACTTGAGCTTTAACCCTTTAAAGTTCATTGGTTTCTCTATAAATCCACAAAATTTTAATTCCGATATGCAACAACGACACCGAAATTATAATTACCCTAATTTCCTGCCTACAATCCGCGGATCAAACAATTCTTTTTCGACCCAGAAATTTTATTTCGTAAATGAAGGCAAATATTTACGGCGATCTGAAAAGTTATATTTTTTTAAATAAAATTTCTGGGTCGAAAAATGATTGTTTGATCCGCGGATTATACGCAGGAAATTAGGGTAAAAAAATCCATTTTATTGTGTATGTTAAAAATAACTTTTTCTTACTTATAAAGGTATTTGTTCGCAATTACCGGTATCATTCATTTATTCCAACATCTTAACAATTAAATGCTTTGTCCGTTAAAGGGACAAACGATTAATTTGAAGAGTATGTGGAAAGTATATAACTTTTATTTTCTCTTTTGAAATTTTCATTTTTTTAGGCATAAAATAACATTGAGACACAATCACTTGGTGTGTCCAATATAAAATGCATAATGCATAAATGCATAAATGCATAAAAATATATAAATGCAAATATGTGCACTATAACAAACGAATTGCAGTTAAAAGTTTTAAATTAAAGACCACAACCAATATATTCAAAAAGAAGGAACTAAGAAATCTGCTTTTTATAAGCTTTGCCGGAAAATGAATTCCCTATTTCCTTTAGCTCCTCAAAATTTATCTCATAACCAACTTCTATTCATGTACTTGACTTTATTGAAGCATTACATATTTATAAAAAATCTTAAAATATTGTTAGTTCGATTTTGTTGTTCCTTCATTGTTAGATTGCTGGAAACATTATCTAAAAACCTCTTATTGATAAATTCCACTTGCATGTTATGAAATTACATTTATTAAAACCTATTGGCTAACCGCTCATTTTTTGATTTATTTTTAAATTAATTTTTACTCTCAAACGCATCAAACCGGTAAATTCTCTTATTTAGAAACTCATAATGTGCCGTGTTTGTCGATTTTTTGATAAAAGCAGAAAAAAATACAAAATATGATGTTAAATATGACGTTTTGAACAGAATTTTCCGAAACGGGAGATCTGGGAAGAAAAAAATAGTCGAACTGAAAAGAGTCAAATTCTAATGAATTAAAAAAAAAAAAAAAAAAAAAAAAAAAAAACATCACACGGCATCTTATAATTCACTTCAAAAATCACCTCAGAAAGTTTGTTTCTTTTTTAAAAATGAGTCTGAAAATGTGTCAGAATATTTCGAGTTGTTGAAGGGGGAAACATTTTTTTTTTCGAATACACCCTTAAACTTCATCTTTCAGTCCTCTTATATGATCAGTTTCTTAAAACTTCCCATTGCAATTCCATTGATTAATAAGTTTTAGCATTGAATCTGCATCTGCAACATATATTTCAGCAATTTTCTTTCTTAAGAGCACACACTAGTCACGCTGTAAAAGCCGAACGCTAATGATAAGTCTATGGGAGCGATCTTTTCAAATATCTCGCTGAAATTTTAATATTTTTACATGATGTTTTTGCACAAGATAGCTGAGAACGATCCACAACCGATCTAGTTTTACTTTTTCAGTTTTGGTTTCATATTTTCTTTAAAAAAAATTATTTTAATTTTCGAAACCGGTTTAAAACGGTTCTGAAACTGAAACTATCGTAATATAAAAAATATATAAACAAAATCGAAAAAGTAAAAACTAGGCCGGTTGTGGATCGTCCTCAGCTATCTTGTGCAAAAAAACCATGTAAAAAATATTAAAATTTCAGCGAGATATTTGAAAAGATCGCGCCAATAGACTTATCATTAGCGTTAGGCTTTTACCGCGTGACTAGTGTGTGCTCTTAAGCAATCATATTTGGCATGGGCGACGGTATCATAAGCCTATCGAAACCCGTTTGCTAGAAGAAATAAAGTGTTTTGGTGCTTTAACCGCGTAGGCTTTATATCTTTTTTTTTTTTTTTTTTTTTTTTTTACATGCAGTAAATTGTAAATATGGAATAAACACCAATTTGTTAAGTGAAAATACACGTTAGTCAAAATATTTTTGCCAATCGATAGTATGATGGTTATTTTTAAAGAAGTGGTAGTGTCGAAAGGCTTTAAGTGATGGATCAAGCAAATTCTTGTTGTCCGTGCGATGTACGCGCACATCAGTTAAGTTGTTAAAACGATGTTATTTATTTATAATGTTTATTGCTCAATTTATTTATTTATTTATTTATTTATAATGTTTAATGTGTTATGCTCAAAGAATGAGTTCGCAGCGTTTTTAAACGCTATTAAATTTTTATAAAAAGCTATCACATTTAAAATGAAAGTAATATTTAAATAAAAATAAATATTATGTGGTAATAAATATTTAATAAACTGCAGAAATAATATTGATAAAAATTCTTATTTACAGTGTGATGTTTATAACGTTTAAACGACTATAATATTCTTTTATGTTTTCAAATATTGCGATTTCGTTTTCGTATATTTTATAAAAAAAATATATATATATAGGAAATTATTTCTTCCTGTATTTCATAGTTTTTTAAAAAGGCTTTATCCATTTATAGATAAAATGAAACAATTTATAACTAAATTGAATTGCTTTATGTGATATCTTATCACAGTCCCAAAAGTTTATATAGAGTTTTAATCTAAAAGCAGATTTATAATCAATTCCCTACGGCGAAAAACTAATACACTCTCTGATTTTATCTTTTTCCTTTTTGAGCTTAAATTTATCACTCTCTTAAACAATTCTTTCTTCAAAGCTCCATTTCAGAGAAAAAAAAACTTCCGTTTACTTAGTTATATAGTATTATATAGTACTATAGTTATATAGTACTATACGTTATTTGTTGCATATTTTCTACATGTTACATATAAATATTACTAAACATAAACATGTTATTTTTTATCTCAAACAAATATGCATTTTTTTCTATTTAATTCCTTTAATTTATTTCCATTTTAGTTTATCAATTTAAGTACTCA
Source organism: Maratus speculifer (assembly GCA_964019185.1). NCBI lineage: Eukaryota > Metazoa > Arthropoda > Arachnida > Araneae > Salticidae > Maratus > Maratus speculifer. The sequence continues at coordinate 427,376,619 of OZ025290.1, read as the reverse complement.
CTTTGCAAATTCAAATGAAATAAGTAAAAATAAGCAAAGCATTTAAAATATAATTTTAATATTTTAAGTTTTTTTTCAGTTTAGGTATTGCATTTAAAAGTTACTAACATAAAATATCTCCATTGCCGCATACTCAGAAAAATTTGAAGGAAAAAAAAAACAGAATATTCATCTCATGAAGATACATATGTTTACAAAACAATTTTGTTGGAACCTTGATATAGCACCCGTTAAACAATAACAAATATTTCTTTTATTTGTCGACTTATCACCGATTGACATGGAATAAAAGTTAAATAAAAATAAACTTTTATGAAAAATGGTTTCTTGGGTGACAATGTTTCACGGTTAACTTATGTAAATTTAATTTCATACCGTCGGTTTTAGCTTTCTTTAAAATACAATGTTGTCATTTTGCTTTTTAAAAATAAAATTTAAATACAATATTTTATAATTTAATTTATGATTACAAAAATCGAATGTAAGCTTGGCTATAATTTAAAATAAATATTAGTAGCTTGAAAAAGAGGAAAATATTATTTCATTGATTAACCATTTATGTACCGACAGAAGTTTAAAGATAAATTAAAATTACGTATTATAAAATGGTTTTAATACGGAAATTAGTTATTAGTTGTAATACTGTTTAGAATGAGTTACAGATACCTTCTTTATTTTGTTCCAAAAGCATTATTGGTTACACAAAACAAAACTATTTTAAAAGAATGTATTTTTTTATCATCATAGTCATCACACACACACACACACACATATATATGTATATATATATATATATATATATATATATATATATATGTTACAGGCCAAACCCGATTTTAGGCCAAACTAGATTGGCCTACGCTAAACCGGTCTATCCTAACGCCCATCGGATAAACTAGTTTTTCCTAGGCCAAACCGGTCTATCCTAACGCCCATCGGATAAACTAGTTTTTCCTAGGCCAAACCGGTTTATCCTAACGCCCATCGGATAAACTAGTTTTTCCTAGGCCAAACCGGTTTATCCTAAAGCCCATCGGATAAACTAGTTTTTCCTAGGCCAAACTAGTCTGGCCTAACTCTTATAGGATAGACTAGTTTAGCCTGCTGTTTATTAGTCTGAACTAGTTTATCCTAGGCCAATTCAATTTGGCGTGATTTTATTGAATTCAATAACCGCCTCAGCGCCAACATTCTAGTTTGTCCTAGGATGATCCAGTTTATCCTAGGCCAATGTAATTTTACGTGTTTTTAGCTCACAGGAGTCAAAGCCTGAGAAATAATGGATTCGCATGTTGTGTATGTATGTATGTACGCATGTATGTACGCATGTACGTATGTTTGTACGTAATGCGATAATTCTTGATAGAAATATCCGATTTGCTTCAAACTTTGGATGTAGGTCCAATCTGATAAGGAACTTTTCTGATTAGTTTTGGGAATTCATAATATAAGATAAAAAGGGGGGGGGGCGAACGGGAGGCTAATCCTCCACCGTTAATTTAGAGAAATGGATTTTTCATGCAGAATTGTCAGTTTTCATTTAAAATTTTAGATATAGGATCATTCTGACAAGGCGCCTCCGTGATTAGTTGTGGATCTTTATTATTTAAGTGTAAAAGAAAGGGCAATGTAGGTAACCATCATAATTTAGATAAATGGTTTTTGGCGCAGAATTTAAAGATTTGCTTCAAATTTTAGGTACAGGTTCTTTCTCATAAGGTGATTCTCTGAATAGTTTTGGGTGTTTAATGGTTAAGTATGAAGGGAAAAATGAAGGATTTCCCTCTTACCTAGGAAAAACTAGTTTATCCTATAGCTATTTAGATAAACAAGTTTGGCGTACTAAAAACTAGTTTATCCGATTGGCGTTAGGATAAAATAGTTTGGCCCAGGCCAATCTAATTTGGCTCAAAATCGGGTTTGGCCAGTAAAAAACATATTTTTCACTAGAATAAGTATAAATGTGTGTCAAGAGTCATTGCTTATAGCATCAATACAGAAATTTAACATGTCCACCATAGAGACATGATGCATTGGACATGGTGTTTGCTTATTTTTTTTCTGCAGACTCGCGCCGTGCTGAAATCAGACTTGCATTTATTATTATTATTATTATTATTATTATTATTATTTGGATATTCGAGCCAGATCAGAGCTGGACATAATTTGGAATCGAACAGCATTTTACATTTTTGAGAAATTAATTACCCGTCGACATATAAGGTATTCTTCTCACGGCGTCGTTTTTCTATATCGTAATACTAATAATATATATTCTACATAAAAAATATAAGAATTTATATTATAAAGTCGTAACAGGAAATTCGATTCAAAATGTAGCTTTAATAATATTTTCTCAAAAAAAAAAATCGTCTTTATGAAAAAATGGTTAACGCCATTCGATTACATATTTTCTGATTGAGAATGCCTTTTAATCTTATGCATTTTTGAAAAGTAATTAGTTCATAGGATGTAGCGCTTTTGGATTTGAGAAAAGCCTTAAGGAATGACAGAGAAATGCATTTACAAATCTACATTTTGCTGGCAAAACCACTTTGCACAAGGATAGTAATGGAGCAGTAGTCGGGATCAATATTAAAAGAATGTTGCCCAGTTAAACTGATGGCTTTGTACAGGCTGTTTACACTAATTGTGTATTACAGCCTTATATTTTTAATGAATAACACCCACAAAAAATAAATTAAGGGGGATTACCTTTTCCCATTTCCCTGTGGCCGCCCCTCCCGGTGGTCTCGACCCGATCCCTTCAGTGGGAGAGGTGACCGAGAGCCGGGCAGCGCTCGTAGTACACGATGCTTGACGGGGGCCGGTCGGGGACTGAATCACCACCTCCAAGTGAGGCTGGAGTAGCGTAAGATGCTCTAGCCCGGTGGCCATGGATAACGAGTGTCTGGGGTTTCTCTGGTTCATCTGCCTTCGGGTAGTAGGAATCCCGTGGTCCTCGGTTTTCGAGAGAAGCCACCAAGGGACGCTCATAGCCCTATCCCAGTGGCGGGTCTTAGGAGCTCGCCAGCGAACCTCATGTGAGGGTTTAGGCGCCTGCTTTTAGGATCTGCACGGTGACTCTGGGCAACGGGAAACCAAGGTGATCGGGACCTCGGCCACATAACTTGACTGAGAGGGAGCCTGGAAGGAGAGTGTGGACTTTGTCGGAACAAGTGTTGGGGACTCTCTAGTGTCATTGCATCTCGCAGGATCGGCGTGCAGCATCTCCTGGAGTTAGCAATGGGAGAGGCTTTGGGCCAGTGCCCGGTGTGACTTTTATCCGCCGGGAAACTCAGCCACCCATCACCTCTGTAGCGGAAGTAGTGGTGTGCCAGCTCCTAGGTGGGGGGAGACTGGGGGTGCTCCGCTCGTACCAAGGGACAGGTCGAGTCGGAAGGGCGCCGTGGCGGCGTTTGTCCCACACGGCCTGGCACCCATGGGAGGAGGTTGGCTGGCAGGCTCGCCTCCTGATCCACTCACCGCAGAGTCCTGGGCCAGACGCTCACTGGTTAAAGCAGTGGCACATCTCCCCCAGGTGAACTCTTTGGTCCGATCAAGTCTGACGTGTCTAGGCGGGACTGGGGCATTCTGCGTCCAGTGATACAGACTTAGCAGTACCTCAGACTAACTTTCCCGCTACTAACCCCCGAGCCGGTTGTCGCTTCGGATGACGAGGGGGGACTTTCCTCGTCCCCCAGGGTTTGGCTAGAGATACCTTCACTCTTCTGGTAGGAGTCCTCATTGCACGGGGAGAGACCCTCGGGTCTAGGAATGAACGAGGGCTCTGAGGTAACGGTAGTGCGTGGCGGGGCCTCGTTTGGGCCCCGCTCGGCTCCCCGGCCGGAGGGCGGGGGGGGGGCGGAGCGAGGCGCGCGGGGTTCCGTTCGCGCCAACCCTCTAGCGAGGCTGTGTCTATGCAGTCAAGGTGGAGCTTTCTGGGCCCGCCTGGAGTCGCTACCAGCACCTAGTCCGAGACTCTGGACCCCTCCTGGCTTGCCGGGAGAGTGGGAGTGTCTTGGGCGACCAATGCCTAGACTGGGTGGCTTCTCCAAGCCACCGCGGGGGGTTTTCTCGGGCCTCGGGGTTTCAGTCACGAGCACCTAGTCTCCGGCCCTGTGTCCGTATGCAGCAGGTGCACCCTAAGGGGTGTTCGTAAGTCGTCACGTGCAGGGTTTGGAGGCGAAAAACTCTAGAGCGAGCACATGTCTATGTGTGCAGGAGGGACTTTCCCCGTCCTCCTAGGGTCCGGCTAGGGGTGCCTTCATTCACGGCTAACCCGCATCAATGTGTTCCCTGTTATAGTGGTTTCATCTTGTGGGGCCTGCCGTACAGCAAATTTGCATCCGTCGTCCCATGGCAATGGGTCACTGGTTTCGGCGTTCTTGTGGGCGTCGTCATCCTGGAGCTCGTCATGGGTCAATGGGTGCAAATCCCAGGTGTCCGTTCACCATTGAGGTTACTCAAAGGGCAGGAGAGCTGTCGCTTTCGGCCGCTTTCATCAATAGCTGGGAACGTGGTCGGTCTCCGGGCTGGCTACTAACGCCGTAGGCGTCGTGAAGGTGAGGTGTGCGGATGGGGACCCGGAGTAGTAGCCGCATGCGGTTTGCGGATCCCGACCCCAGTCGATGCCCCTCACTGGATGTCGCCGAAAGGGCCTGACAGGGCCTAGAGACGGGATGGTGGATCTCCATCATTTCCCATTTCCCTAAATTATACACTGAACATCCACAATAAACATCCAATAAACCAATAAACATCCACAATTAATCACGGAGGCACCTTGTCAGAATGATCCTATATTTAAAATTTTAAATGAAAATTGATAATTCTGCATGAAAAATCCATTTCAGAATGAATCTACATCCAAAATTTGAAGCAAATCGGATATTTCTATCAAGAAATGTCGCGTTACGTACATGCGTACATACATACAGAACCTACGAGCCCATTATTTCTCAGGTTTTGACGCATGTGAGCTAAAAGCACGTGAAATTACATTGGCCTAGGATAAACTAGATTAGCCTAGGACAAATTAGAATGCTGGCGCTGAGGCGGTCATTGAATTATAAAATCATGCCAAATTGAATTGGCCTAGGATAAACTAGTTCAGACCAATAAACAGCATGCTAAACTAGTCTATCCTATAAGAGTTAGGCCGAACTAGTTTGGCCTAGGAAAAACTAATTTGTCCTATGGGCCTTAGGATAGATTAGTTTGGCCTAGGAAAAACTAGTTTATCCCATGGGCGTTAGGATAAACCGGTTTGGCCTAGGAAAAACTAGTTTATCCGATGGGCGTTAGGATAGACCGGTTTGGTCTAGGAAAAACTAGTTTATCCGATGGCCGTTAGGATAGACCGGTTTGGCCTAGGCCAATCTAGTTTGGCCTAAAATCGGGTTTGGCCTGTAACATATATATATATAATAAATTTTAAGGACTATTGCCCCCTCAATTGGTGTTCAATTTACAAACGAATTTATATGTTACACAAAATAAACAATGAGTACAGCACGGAAAATGCTATCCCGATAGATAAATAACATTTATTATAGTATTATTTTTACAGATGATAAACTGTTATCTTGTATACTATTCAAGAGTTCTTCATTTTATCTAAAAATCATAAGAGTATCTATATTATTATGAAAAATATTGCAGAATTTTCTTTTGTTAATAATAGAAAAAGCATAAAAACAAAAAACCTTGTGGTTCAGCTTTACGTGTGAAAGTTCAGCTGTTACATACAAAACAAATAACATTTCCACAAGAAACAAAAATAGTAAATCTAGACTTCTAATAATCCCGTGGAGATTGTAAAGCAAATACATCTTCCAATCTGCAAGCAGAGGTTTTTTCCTTATCTTCAATATATATTTCTTGTGTGTGGATGTATTTGTTTTAAGAAAGAAAAGAAAAAAACACAGAGTATATTCCAGAAAATCTATAAAATGTATGCATAAAAGAATAAATATAGGTACTCACCATTCATATACTATCTTGGGGAAAAAGTATTAATTTTTTTTGTTTGTGTATAATTATACTTTTGTACACATCTTTAGAAGAATATTTCAAATAAATTTTAGAATAACATAAATATACTAGTTGAAATGTTTTTAATATCATTAAATATCATTTATGTATTTTCGTATTATTTCATAGGAAAATCAGTTCTCAGTTTTAAAATATATTATTCATTTTTTTAAAATTATCAGAATATAGTTAAAACAATATGAAAAAGTTGGTGATAAACCACAATTAAATAGTAAGAGGTTCTATTAATCCACACAAAAATACATGTACACAAAATCCCGTTTCGAGTTTGATATTTTAGCAGTCCGTCATCCACCGAAGTAAACATATGTCCGTAATGGAAGGAGGTCACAAATAGAGAATAGGGCTTTCAAAGAATGCCAAAGTTCATGCTTGCTGAAATGTAAATATCAGTCACACAAAAGCAAATGTATTGTGTCAAAAAAATTTTGTCAAATCAATGAAAAAAATAAAATAAAATCTAGACAAAATTAAATGATAGAAGTAAGTAAAATATAACATTTAACAAGGAACAAAAATAAATAAGAGATTTTTTAAGCACAATATAGTGAAAAAGGACAAGGGAAGTAGGAGATTAATTGCAAAAGCAATTAATACACTGCTAAAAATACAGATAAAACAATATGAAATAGTTGGTGATAAACCACAATTAAATAGCAAGAGGTTAGATTAATCCCCACAAAAATACAAAAACACAATAGACAAAAATAAATAATAGAAGTAAATAAAATATAACATTTACAAAGAAAAAAAGTAAATAAGAGATTTGTTAAGTACAATATAGTGAAAAGGGACAAGAGAAGTAGGGGATTAAATGCAAAAGTAATTAATACACTGCTAAAAATATAGATAAAACAATATGAAAAAGTTGGTGATAAACCACAATTAAATAGCAAGAGGTTCGATTAATCTCTACAAAAATACAAAAACACAAAGGTCCCGTTTCGAGTTTGATATTTTAACAGTTCGTCATCCGCCAAGGTAAACATATGTCCGTAATGGAACAACGTCACAAATGAGCAGAAAAATAGAGAATATGGCTTGCAAAGAATGAGAAAGTTCATGCTTGCTGGAAGGTCACAATATGAGTCACAGAGGTGCAAATGCAGCGTGCTAAGAAAAATTTATCAAAGAAATGAAAAAAAAGAGATAAAAAAAATAGACAAAATTAAGTGATAGAAGTAAGTTAAAAAATAAAATTTAACAAGTAAAAAAAGTAAATAAAAGTTTTTTTTTTAACCACAATATAATGAAAAGGGGCAAGAGAAGCAGTGGAATAATTGGAAAAGTAATTAATCCACTGCTGAATTTCGAAACAAAGGATAAAAGCCAGATAATAAGTTGAAACTGGTGTTATAAAATTGAAGAGAAACACTTCTTAGAAACAACACAAAATAAATTAAATTGCGCAAGGCCTTTTGAAAGAACTTAGTCTTCCTTCATCAGGTGCAAAAAACGTGCGTCTACTATGAATGTAACGGCACGACTGAAGTGAAAAGGCATGAAAGGAAGTAAGATGAAGGAACTGCCAGTGGGAAAGTAGAAGGCAACAGCGAATCACGGAAGAGCATAAATGATGGATACAATATAGGAGGGGAAGGAAAAAGGAAAATGGTAACAAAGGGCAAATGTAAGTAAAAGGGCAGATTATATTAAAAGTAAATACACACACACACATATAAAATAATAATAATTATAAAAGAGGTGAGGATGAAAGATCCCTGACATGATTGCCAGAATTATTTCTTCCCTTGTCTCTCCCACTCACTTAAATTTTTAAGAAGCATATTTTAATACTATTTTTTTAATTCTAATAAATTTCTCAATGATCTTTCATCATCATCTTTTTTCTCTTCAGCTTGGAAATTACTTTTGGGGTTATTACTTTTTACTCTTTTCATTTTATTGTGATTTTAAGAATATCTTTCATTTTTCTATGCATATTATTAATTATTTCTAAATGTACATCTTTTATTTTAATTATTTTTATTATTTTTATTTCCCTTTATTTTTTTTTTTCAATTTGGCTAAATTTTCTTTTACTGAGTCTTCTTCTTTGTGATCGGTTTTTTAGCATCCATTTCTGACCCTTCTGTGCATCCTTTTTGATTTCAATTCTCTACCTTTCAGGTCAATTGTGAAGTGTTTAATTCTTCTGATAATGAACTGTAAAAATTTGCAACACGAAACGCGCCCTGTGTACTATTAGATTTTTAAGTTAATTTATATAAAGTTTTAATTTTTAAGTGCCACAGATTTTGCATTATTTTGAAAGCTATTTTTTTAGCTTAAAAAACAACATATCTTATTAGTCATTGAAATAATAATCCTTTTCAAATAATTCAAGTACTTTTCTATTCGCTATCCTACACATTAGAGAAAAATGTTATGTTCATCGTATAAAAGAGAATTTTTAAATTGTTTTATCAAACAAATTTTATTACTTCTTTTTTGCTTTCTATTTTATAAGCATAAATTGGACTATACTCACAAAATTTAGTTTAAAAGTTCAAATAGGTCATTTATGGAAAAAAATCGCTTAGAAATATTAAGAACATAAAAAACATAATTCAATAATTTTACAGCAAATAGAAACTTTTTGATAATCTACAGAAATAAAGAGATATAATAAAGTAACATTACTAAAAATACACTATACATCTCATGTAAGAACTGTTTCAATCACCTGTATCATCGAGCAAGAGTCATGACACTCGGTAGTGGATTCAGTTTATAACAATGCAACAGATGTCACTCCGATTAAGAAAAGATAACTATTATGAGGGTTAAAAAAGAAAAAAAAGGCAAAGGTTTTTTATGTTGAAAATGTATTGATACTTATTCCTAGTGTCCAACTCCTTTAAAATGTCTTTTTTTTTTTTTTTTTTTTTTTTTTTTTTTTTTTTTTTTTTTTACTAATGCATAAAAAATATTTCAAAATACAAAGAAATCATGGATCGGATGGTTTAATAGTAATAATATCTTTTTTCTTCACAGTTCTTTGAACAATGTTATAGAACATTTCTATTATAAGCTAAAATAGAACTGCTTAGGGCAATTCGGAACTTAATCCTGACAGTCTTGCAAAATTGCAAATTCTTCAATTTGTACATTTGCTTTCACCTCATTTTGTTTTAAAGCTAAAAAAAGGAATTATTTCAATTTTATGCAACAATACTTGGTTACGAATATGAATGTGAACCTTCAGATTATTAATCATTGTACAATGCATTAAAAATTTCTTAAATCATTATATTTATATTACTTTAAATCTTGAACATATGGCAGGAAAAAAATTGAGCTTAGTGAAAGCATTAACACAAGCTTGACAGAGGGTAAATACAGTTTACAAAGGGTAATGCGTGCTAATCTCGTGTGTAAATAAAATTGATATTAGAAATTTTTACTTGGATCTCATTTTTTTAAACGAAGGGATATGTACAGGGTGGTCATAAAAAAACTTTGCCGATATACGGAGCTTTAGCGGCCTGTCCGCTCAACCGATCGAAATGAAATTTCAGATATATCTATTCAGAGGTATGAGCTCGAGATTCTGTGAACGACAACAAAATGGCGCTCACGGTTACGGTTATAGTTACAGAAATTCGAAAATTTCCAAAGGCAACACCCATTTTTTTTTCATCGCAAAATTTCACATGGGTGCCATCACCATTAATTGCCTGTGATGACACCCATGTGGAAAATGTGTAATCAAAATAAAAGTTTTAGTTTCTCCGATCTGTATTGCAATCAGAGATTAGTGTACTGACTCTGTGTCATATGTAAATTTCCTCCTTGCGCCTTAATCGAGTTTTTTCTATGGGGGAGAGGATTCGCAGAACAGTTTTTTGTGCGTGCATAACATGTCCGTTTCTTGCGATACACGTACGGTTCCAACGCTCTTTAGGGTTTTCGCATGCGCTGAGCATTTTGCGATGAAAAAAAATGGGTGTTGCCTTTGGAAATTTTGGAGTTTCTAAAACTATAACCGTAACCGTGAGCGCCATTTTGTTGCCGATCACAGAATCTCGAGCTCATACCTCTGAATAGCTATATCTGAAATTTCACCTCGATTGGTTGAGCGGACTGGCCGCTAGAGCTCCATATATCGACAAAGTTTTTTTATTACCACCCTGTATTTATAGGTTATTACGGTCTATCACAATTTAAGAGACCGTACATTAATGCATAGTTGTTAATTTTATCTGCAATATACGTGAACACTGGTTAGATACATTTTTCATATATTTGGATACACATTTTAGGTAGCTGAACACATTTTGGGTGAATTAATTTGGGGACATTAGTAACTAATTTTGCGTATATATTAATGTTCATTATGTTCTTTCTTGTTAAACCAACGCTTCTGCATTCAAATGCGATCGATACCGAGACTCACAGTGGAAATTTTTAGTAAAATATTCACATGTCCAAAGCATTTGAACACCCATTTATGCGCGAGATCAGTGTTCAGTAATAATAACTTTTTGAGTTCAAATGATTAAGTAATATAATGATCATTTATGGCTCAATTAGGCCAACACATTATATGATTATTATACTGATATAATGATCATACTAAGGAGGTAAAAATCATCATAGCACTAGTCATGGTATGTCTAAATAAAGACATCTTATTGACATTTGTGTTATAAGTAGCTGATATTTGTTTACATTTAGGATCATTAGACTGTAGGAACAAAGTACTTTAACAGACAATAGAATGTAACGAGATATATTTAAAAACAAAAATCTCTGAAACGGAAACAGACTTCACCTTTTTGTGGAATTTTTCTAAATCCCCAAGGGTATAGTTACATAAATCTGTTAAAATTACCCAAGAAATATTTCTGGTTTATCAGTGTAGTTTAAAAACATAAGATAATTCCAATGTAACATTTAGCCATTAAATAAAATGTCTGTCTGTTTGCATTTAGCACAATCTGAAGTATCATTTTTTTCAGAAAGAAGTTTTAATGCGAAACTATCTACATATTTTTTTTCGTATGTATAATTACTCTGCATATACTTATGTATATACTTATGTGTATATTGATTATTTAAAATGACAAAATTTTGATAAAAAGAAAAATAAACTTTATTCGTTACGACTAAGCTACTTAAGCATCCAATTTCAAATTACAAAAAATTCAATTTGAAATTATGAAATAATGTTAACGCTTAAAACAACTAATAATGTCGAGAAGTTAAAAAGAAAACTTTTAATTGTTGGATATTTAAACTGTTTTAATCTAATAATATTTAAGCTATTAATTGCTTAAGGTAAATACAATTTTATGTGTCACAATACTTTTATTACATTATTCATATATATATATATTTGATATTTCTACTCATTTTTTTATTCAATAGAATAAAAAAATATGTACATCTAGTAAATTTCTTCTTAATAATATAAAACTTTTTTTTACCTCGTTAGTAAGTAAAGAACGCAATTCTTATAGTTGATTTAAAATATATTATTCAAAAATATAACAGATAATTCACATATTACAAGCTCTTGGTACAAAACCAAAATGTTACATTATTTTCAAAAAATCATTTAGTCCGCGTTATGGATGTACAATCAAAAAAAGTTTTACTCGAAGAAAAAAAAAAGAAACATCCAACTCCTTAAAATAAGGATATTTCCCCATCAATTTGCGGATTTATAATTTGCACACCAAATGGTATTCAGTAGGAATAAAAAACTACAGTATAAGGTACCTCTGCCTAATATGGACACCCTAAGGAAAATTTATTTTTTTCACCCCATGTACACGAGATAGGACTCCAAAAATATATGACCATGATCCTTGTACTGTTGACTATCATTATTAAAATTAGGGACCTTGTTACTATTCCAGTTTAATTTTAATGATAAAAACAAAAAATCTTTACAAATGTCCATATAAGGAACCACCAGTCCCTATTATGGACAGGTGGATCCTTATTGACCTACTACACAGAGTTTATAGAAGAGCCATTCTTCTATGGAATTTTAGAGGAGAGGGGATAAAAAAATTATATCTTAAAGTATTGCGGGGTAGGGTAGGGCACAGTAAATATCTTCAGAACATACACTTTAGAACGGGGATCCCTTTCGGTTGGGGCTCTTCGAAGACCGATTCAAAGCACTTCAGTTACTACAAAATAGGAAATAATGTAGGTGGTTTTGCTTAGCTTTCAATTTTTCATGAATCTGAAGTTTTTCCTGCTGTACTTCCAATGTGGACATAAGGTGTCCATATTGGGAATTCGGAGTAGAATTTTTTTAAATCTTGCAATAAATAAATAAAGAAAACTTTTTTAAGACATATATGCAATAGCAATCGGAAATATGTTTTAAAATCTTTCTAAAACACTCCACTTTTCAATATTTAAAGTAATTTTACAATATTTAAAAATAATTTAAACTTACCTGTAATTAAGATCAGCACACCACGAAACAACAAGTTTCCTTCAATGGCAAACAGCGCGCTTTTTTGTACTTTCATGACTTAATTATCATTTCAATTGCTTTTCTTCACGGGCATGTATCGCAATCTCTTTATCAAAATTGTTACTTTTAAAAATATTAGGGGTGTCGATATTGAGAGCACTGTCCATAATGGGTACAAATACCTTATATTAAATGTTAACAAAATAACAAATTTTAAAAGTTTAATAAAGTAAAAAAACTGCTTTTCAGAAACTTTTTTTGAAATTTTGTTTTTCTTATTAAAAACATGGGGGGCAAATCGTGGCAAATTTTATTTCATATCTTTTAATTAGAAGGTCTATACATTATGAAAACAAAAGAGTTCTTGTTGAACTCAGTTTAACTCCCTATTAAAACTATAATTTTATCTAAAATATTAACAAATCTATGGTTTCAATCTTGAAAATCAAAATAAACATGTACTGTATTTACAAAAATATTCAAGGAAAAGAGAGTATATACCTTCGTCTTTAAAAACTATAAAATGTTTCTGAAGTTCGACTTAAAATAGTTTTTTAGATGTTCGATAAAACGATGCATATATCAGAAGCATAAAATGAGAAAGGCAAAAACCATGAATTCCAAGTAAAATACCTGACAACTAGAGAGGCTACAGAAATAAATGAACCCGTTATCATATGCACAGGATAGTCATCTTATGCGAACCAGAAAACAATCAACTAAATGACAAATTTAAAATTTTGACTTTTCCTCAGCTTTTTGAGCGAAATACCACATTGTGTGCCGAAGTAAACATATGTCCGTAATGGAAGGAGATCACAAATGAGCAGAAAAATAGAGAATAGGGCTTGCAAAGAATGCGAAAGTTCATGCTTGCTGAAATGTAAATACCAGTCACATAGAAGCAAATGTATTGTGTCAAGAAAATTTTGTCAAATCAATGAAAAAAATAAAATAAAAAATAGACAAAATTAAATAATAGAAGTAAGTAAAATATAACATTTAACAAGAAACAAAAAAAAAAAAAAAAAAAAAAAGATTTTTTAAGTACAATATAGTGAAAAAGGACAAGGGAAGTAGGGGATTAATTGCAAAAGCAATTAATACACTGCTAAAAATATTGACAAAACAATATGAAAAAGTTGGTGATAAACCACAGATAAATAGCAAGAGGTTCGATTAATCCCTACAAAAATACAAAAACACAAAGGTCCCGTTTCGAGTTTGATATTTTAACAGTCCGTCATCCGCCAAGGTAAACATATGTCCGTAATGGAACAACGTCGCAAATGAGCAGAAAGATAGAGAATAGGGCTTCCAAAGAATGCGAAAGTTCATGCTTGCTGGAAGGTAAATATCAGTCACAGGGATACAAATGCAGCGTGCTAAGAAAATTTTGTCTAAGAAATAAAAAAAGGAAATAAGAAAAAGACAAAATTAAGTAATAGAAGTAAGTTAAAAGATAACATTTAACAAGGAAAAAAAGTAAATAAAAGTTTTTTAACCACAATATAATGAAAAGGGTCAAGAGAAGCAGTGGAATAAAAGGAAAAGTAATTAATCCACTGCTGAATTTCGAAACTAATGATAAAAGCCAGAAGTTGAAACTGGTGTTATACAATTGAAGAGAAACACTTCTTAGAAACAACATAAAATAAATTAAATTGAACAAGGACTTTTGAAAGTACTTATTCTTCCTTAATCAGGCGCAAAAAAAACGTGCGTCTACTATGAATGTAGCGGCACGACTAAAGTGAAAAGGCGTGAAAGGAAGTAAGATGAAGGAACTGCCAGTGGGAAAGTAGAAGGCAACAGCCAATCACGGAAGAGCATAAACGAACAATGGATACAATATAGGAGGGGAAGGAAAAAGGAAAATGGTAACGAAGGGGAAAAGTAAGAAAAAGGGCAGATTATATTAAAAGTAAATACACACACACACATAAAATAATAATAATTATAAAAGAGATGAGGATGAAAGATCCCGGACATGATTGCCAGGATTATTTCTTCCCTTGTCTCTCCCACTCACTTAAATTTTTACGAAGCATATTTTAATATTATTTTTTTAATTCTAATAAATTTCTCAATGATCTTTCATCATCATCTTTTCTCTCTTCAGCTTGGAAATTACTTTTGGGATTATTACTTTTTACTCTTTTCATTTTATTGTGATTTTAAGAATATCTTTCATTTTTCTATACATATTATTAATTATTTCTAAATGTACATCTTTTATTTCCCTTTATTTATTTTTATTTCCCTTTATTTATTTTTTTTCAATTTGGCTAAATTTTCTTTTACTGAGTCATCTTCTCTGTGACCGGTGTTTAGCATCCATTTCTGACCCTTCTGCGCATCCTTTTTAATTTCAATTCTCTACCTTTCAGGTCAGTTGTGAAGTGTTTAATTCGTCTGATAATGAACTGTAAAAATTTGCAACTCAAAACGCGCCCTGTGTACTGTTATATTTTTAAGTTAATTTATATAGTTTCAAGTTTTAAGTATCACAGAATTTGCATTTTGAAAGCTATCTTTTTTTAGCTTAAAAAACTACATATCTTATTAGTCAATGAAACAACAATCCTTTTCAAATAACTCCAGTACTTTTCTATTCGCTATCCTATACATTAGAGAAAAACGTTATTTTCATCGAATAAAAGAGGATTTTTAAATAGTTTTCTCATACAAATTTTATTATTTCTTTTTTGCTTTCTATTTTATAACCATAAATTGGACTATACTCACAAAATTTAGTTTGAAATTTCAAATAGGTCATTTATGGAAAAAAAAATCGCTTAGAGATATTAAGAACATAATATACATAATTCAATAATTTTACAGCAAATAGAAACTTTTTGATAATCTACAGAAATAAAGAGATACAATAAAGTAACATTACTAAAAATATACTATACATCTCATATAAGAACTGTTTCAATCATCTGTATCATCGAGCAAGAGTCATGACAATCGGTAGTGGATTCTGTTTATAACAATGCAACAGATGTCACTTTGATTAAGAAAATATAACTATTATGAGAGTTAAAAAAGAAAAAAAAAAGGCAAAGGTTTTTTATGATGAAAATATATTTATACATATTCCTAGTGTCCAACTCCTTCAAAATGTCTTTTTTTAATAATTCATAAAAAATATTTCAAAATACAAAGAAATCATGGATCGGATGGTTTAATAGTAATTATATTTTTTTCTTCACAGTTCTTTTGAACAATGTTATAGAACATTTTTATTATAGTTTAAGATAGAACTGCTTAGAGTAATTCAGAACTTAATCCTGACAGTCTTGCAAAATTGCAAATTCTTCAAATTTGTACATTTGCTTTCACGGCATTTTGTTTTAAATGCTAAAAATCGAATTATTTCAACTTTATATAAAAATACTTGGTTACGAATATGAATGTGAACCTTGAGATTATTAATCATTATACAAAGCATTAAAAATTACTTAAATCATTATATTTATATAACTTTAAATCTTTAACATATTGCAGGAAAAAATTTGAGCTTAGTGAACGCATTAACACAAGCTTGACAGAGGGTAAATACAGTTTACAAAGGGTAATGCGTGTTAATCTCTTGTGTAAATAAAATTGATATTAGAAATTTTTACTTGGATCTCATTTTTTTAAACGAAGAGATATGTACAGGGTGGTCATAAAAAAACTTTGCCGATATACGGAGCTTTAGCGGCCAGTCCGCTCAACCGATCGAAATGAAATTTCAGATATATCTATTCAGAGGTATGAGCTCGAAATTCTGTGAACGACAACAAAATGGCGCTCACGGTTACGGTTATAGTTACAGAAACTCGAAAATTTCCAAAGGCAACACCCATTTTTTTTCATCGCAAAATTTCACATGGGTGCCATCACCATTAATTGCCTGTGATGACACCCATGTGGAAAATGTGTAATCAAAATAAAAGTTTTAGATTCTCCGATCTGTATTGCAATCAGAGATTAGTGTACTGACTCTGTGTCATATGTAAATTTCCTCCTTGCGCCTTAATCGAGTTTTTTCTATGGGGGAGAGGATTCGCAGAACAGTTTTTTGTGCGTGCATAACATGTCCGTTTCTTGCGATACACGTACGGTTCCAACGCTCTTTAGGGTTTTCGCATGCGCTGAGCATTTTGCGATGAAAAAAAATGGGTGTTGCCTTTGGAAATTTTCGAGTTTCTAAAACTATAACCGTAACCGTGAGCGCCATTTTGTTGCCGATCACAGATTCTCGAGCTCATACTTCTGAATAGCTATATCTGAAATTTCACCTCGATTGGTTGAGCGGACTGGCCGCTAGAGCTCCATATATCGACAAAGTTTTTTTATGACCACCCTGTATTTATAGGTTATTACGGTCTATCACAATTTAAGAGAACGTACAATAATGCATAGATGTTAATTTTATCAGCATTATACGTGAACACTGGTTAGATACATTTTTGATATATTTTGATACACATTTTATGTAGCTGAACACATTTTGGGTGAATTAATTTGGGGACATTAGTAACTAATTTTGCGTTTATGTTAATGTTCAGTATGTTCTTTCTTGTTAAATCAACAGCAATGGGCAAACGCTTCTGCATTCAAATGCCATCGATACCGAGAATCACAGTGGAAATTTTAAGTAAAATATTCACATGTCCAAAGCATTTGAACACCCATTTATGCGCGAGAGCAGTGTTCAGTAATAATAACTTTTTGAGTTCAAATGATTAAGTAATATAATGATCATTTATGGCTCAATTAGGCCAACACATTATATGATTATTATACTGATATAATAATCATACAAAGGACGTAAAAATCATCATAGCACTAGTCATGGTATGTCTAAATAAACACATCTTATTGACATTTGTGTTATAAGTAGCTGATATTTGTTTACATTTAGGGTCATTAGACTGTAGAAACAAAGTACTTTAACAGACAATAAAATGTAATGAGATATATTTAAAAACAAAAATCTCTGAAACGGAAACAGACTTCACCTTTTTGTGGAATTTTTCTAAATCCCCAAGGGTACAGTTACATAAATCTGTTAAAATTATTCAAGAAATATTTCTGGTTTATCAGTGTAGTTTAAAATATAAGATAATTCCAATATAACATTTAGCGATTAAATAAAATGTCTGTCTGTTTGCATTTAGCACAATTTGAAGTATCATTTTTTTTTCAGAAAGAAATTTTAATGTCCAACTATCTACATATTTTTTTTGTATGTATAATTACTCTGCATATACTTATGTGTATATGCATATACTTATGCACGTACTTATATGTATATTGATTATTTAAAATGATAAAATTTTGATAAAAAGAAAATAAAACTTTATTCGTTACAACTAAGCTAATTTAAGCATCCAATTTGAAATTATGAAATAATGTTAACACTTAAAACAACTAATAATGTCGAGAAGTTAAAAAGAAAACTTTTAACAGTTGGCTATGTAAACTGTTTTAATCTAATAATATTTGAGCTATTAATTGCTTATTAATCTCTAATGTCTCTTAAATGAAAACAAACATAATATTTATACAAATGTGGTAATATTTTATAAAGTAAATATCTCAACACATTTAAAATCTTATGCAGCCAGTGATTTATTTTCATTAGTTATCCTTTGATATTTATTAAAAAATAACTTCGTATAGAATGTCATTTGTTTTACATTTACAGCTGTTTTAGACAGTTTAAAATAAGGATTAGTTGACAACGAAAACTTTTAGAATTACAAAAAAAGTTTCATTAAGCATTATCTCGAACGACTTTTTACAGTGTCTTTAGCAAGGAGATAATTACGAACTAAATATCTTTTTTTCCTGAAAATCTAAAAGATAAATGACAAAATAAGATGTATTAAGAACAACACACTGAAAAGGGCTTCTTTGATACGTGTTTTAATTCTTGTTATTAAAAATGCATATAAATTATTTAATGTAGCATTTTCAATGTAATAAAATTTTCTTAATTAAATTATATTAAAAAAATTAAACTTTTGAATTATTAAATTAATAAAATACTTAAAATACAAAACTCTTTCAGTTATACGTACACATATATATATACATACATATATATACACATATATATTTAAGATTTTATCTATTCACATATGAAATTAAGAATCATTACCAACGAAATTTATTTAAGGAATATTTACTAATAGGAATAATATATTATTAATAGGAAATAAAAAATTATCCAATTGCTGTAAAAATAAAATAAATAAAGTAAAATATTTTCTCGAATATCGCTTTTTATATATTTGTTTGGTTAAAATGAATTGATTTTCGATATTTCATTCAGAAAAAAAAACACTGCCTTACATGAAACTTTAATTGCTTAATTTTATTACTGAAAAGGCGTGAAATCAACAGCATGAGCAACTATGTCATCTAGGATTTAAACTTGTGCCACATTACTGACTGAGCTTTACGAAGTGTATTCTACTGGTATTCAACACTGTCATATGTTGACAGTGAGCTCCGAGAAACACAGCTTAAAATATCTTTAACAGTCACAATTCTGTGGCATGCATGTGACGAAATTGTATTTCGATACCGATGAAAATTATGCATATATAATTTCTAGACATAGCATACACTCCTAGAAATTGCCGTTAATTTTTTTATTGCTTCAAATTTTATAAAAATTCTTTATAAAAAAAAAAAAAAAAAAAAAAAAAAAAAACAGAGTGAAAAAGAGTCCGAGTCAGATTCAGTCTTGTAAAGCAGGTACATTTTTAATATATAAAAATGACGAGTGCTACCAGGATTGATATCTTCAAGGTAGATCTTTAATGTGTAGATAAAAAAAATAGAATGTAGACGAAAGAATGATGTATAGACTGCCATTTTTTCAGACTTAAAAAACTAGTAGAATATAATCATAAACTACAAGAAATTTAGCTGAAATATTTGTTGGACTGTGTACATTCAAACTATATTTTTTCAAAATCAATTCGAAAACATATCTGGACTTTTAGAAACTTAAAAAAAAAGTATCTGGACAAACACTCAGGCTGCATCAGTAAAAGACGTAAATATAAATAGTGACTTGCCCTTTAAAACTCTCTATATTTAAACTTAATTTTGTCAGCTTTAGATTTATATAATTATTACTAAAAACAAAAAAAAAATAAATCTAATGACGGCAGAATTGCAATAATTAAAGTGCATGTTCTATTTTTGATTCGTAATTCTGTGCAATTCAGTTATGTTTGTGGCATCAATATATTTTTTTTAATTTATAGAAAAACGAATGCTTAAAGTGTGTAAAAAAAACAGAAATATTTTTAATAAAAAAAATAATATTAAACATTTGATTAGTCAATGTTATAGCTTTACAGAATAAAGGGGATATTTAGCTTCAATTGAAAATAAAAATATAGTTTATCTTGTACATTTCTAAATATTTTTGCATTATAATTTAAGAAAGTGAGAAAATTATATATTTTTTCCTATACTTCAGTGTTTTCATTATATATTATATATATATATATATATATATATATATATGTATATATAGTATTTGAATTGTAAATTGTGTGTCATTTTTACAGCAAGGTTATTATATAGGGAAGTGTCCCTAATGCCGCACCACTGCCTAACATCTCACGCCTCATAATTTCGTCAAGTAGAGGTTGTCGCCTTGCCAAAACTGGCTTCATTAATGTCTAGCGGCAAGAAATCAACCGGATTAGCGCCTTTCTTAAATACCCATTTCCGTTTAATCACTGTTATTTTTAATAAGTTTTATATTAAACAAAAGTTCTTGACAATTTCACTTTATAGAGAAAAATCATTTTCAAAGGAATTGTTGTTTTTAATTATTGGAACGTAAATACAACCAAAAAAAAAAAAACATGTAGTATATCACATGAAGTATAAAACATGTGTAGTAGTACATGTAGCTATAAAGCTTTTTCAATTCTTAGTTTCTATTCCTGAAATCAAATTTATATGGAAATTATCAGTTGTAAATTAAAATATGTTTTGAAATTTATTAAAATTTTTACTTTTTTATTAGCCGCCTGTTATAGGTTAACAGCCAGTAAAGTACTTCTAGATTTGATAAATTTCAGCAACTTTTTAATCAGAATATTCAAGTGTTCAAGCGCACAATTTGATTGCATTTTTTATATTAAACACTCTTTCTCTAATTATTTAATCAACTTAGCAACATATTATGTTGCTACAGATTTAAATACAGAAACAAATGTAATAATTTATAAACTGTTTTAATTGTAATTATTCTATAATCGGGAGATAGTTAGATATTTTAAACGGATGCTTCAAAGTTATTGTTAAAGCCATAACCGTTCAGTAATTTGAAATATAGTTTGCAATTTGATTGCATTTTTTATATTAAACATTCTTTCTCTAATTATTTAACTAACTTCGCAACATATTATTTTGCTACAGATTTAAATACGGAAACAAATGTAATAATTTATAAACTGTTTTAAGTGTAATTATTCTATAATCGGGCCATAGTTAGATATTTTAAACGGATGCTTTAAAGTTATTGTTAAAGCCATAACCGTTCAGTAATTTCAATTATAGTTTGCAAATAAATTACATTTAAAATTACACATTTTCGTTGATCTAGAAATACAAAAGGCGCGATATTCAGATGTAAATAAAATTTCACCGAAAGAAAATTTATATACCTCATCGTTGTTATGTTCGATATGATTTCAACATAACTCGTGGACATGTTTTGCTTGATACTACTTAATAAGGTACCCTGGGGTAATAACGCCACGTTAAGGTTCTACAAATTTTCACGGCTTAGATTGTATTTTTCAAACAAATATAGGATTTGATACAGCAACTCATTTATTATTTATATAAAAAAATTATTTAACAGATATATATTCATAAAATGTAATGGCGTGATTTCTTGACCAATGCTATTTGGCGTTATTACCCACCTATATGGGTAATAACGCCATGCAAACAAAACTGTGAAATAAGATGGAATAATGGCATGTAGATTGCCCAATTCTAAAAATACAAATTCTACAAACTTAGAAATTGACAAATTGCATTCTAAGCTATTGAAAATGTTCATTTTTTTTTGTGAAAGTGTAAGAAAAATAAAGGTGTGGTGTGTGTAGGGGAGGAGGCAAAAGAATATCAGACCCTGAGATTCTTTTTGCTTAAAAAGGACCGTTTAAATAGATATATTAGAAACATTGCACGGTTTTAACTGTATTTATTTGAATCAGTATTTAGGATGTAGTTCGGCCACTGTTGGGAATCAACAGGAGTATTAATGCCAAGGATTGGCGTTATTACCCCGGTATAGTTAATGAGCAGTATATTTTAAACTACAAATTATCTCGAGAAGATATCCGAAATCTTCTACAACATTTTGAAAGTACATGAAATGCACTACAAATTTATGTAATAAACAAAGTATTTCCGGATATAAAAAAAAGTCTTCACACCACAAAACTTATCTCGCAAATTTTAGATCAAGTGTAAATTTTAGTTGCTTGTAGAAGCAATAAGACCTACAAATGGAACAAATGAACTTTAAGCTGTTTTTTGTGATTTATATAATTTAAAACCCTTCTGCGCAGAGCACATGGGTGTCATTTACCGGATTAGTTCATAAATATGCATAATATTAGCACTTGGCGTTATTACTCCGCATGGCGTTATTACACCAGACCACCTTATATTAAAAAGAATTAAATTCATACAGTGTAATATGAGTTATAATTACCTTGGGAATTCTTAATTGGTGTTCTGATTAGTCTTAATTCTTTAACATTTTGTCACATAATCTATATGATTACCATGTGAATTAATTGACATGAATTTAGATCGAAAAACTTACAATATGAAAAATAACTGTTTTATAAAATGTACAATGCATTGCAACGAAAAATTATGCAAAGTAACTAAAAATTTTCAAGGAATCCGAGGTGCATGGAACATTTTATGTAACGGCAATAAAAGAAAAATTAAATTATGTATTACATAAACGTTTACATTGTTATACAAAAAAGTTGTAAA
Source organism: Maratus speculifer (assembly GCA_964019185.1). Lineage (NCBI taxonomy): Eukaryota > Metazoa > Arthropoda > Arachnida > Araneae > Salticidae > Maratus > Maratus speculifer. Next base: position 427,354,064 of record OZ025290.1, on the reverse strand, counting down.
GTTATAAAAGAATTTTGCGAAACTGGGATGCTAAGAACTCTTACATAACCGTGATATAGATCAAATTTTAGTACAATTTGCGCAATTTTAGTAGTTTTTTTATGTTTTGCAAAATTACACATTTTTATTACTTTACGAAAACTAGATTTGTAGATTTACATCCTTTTTAGTATAGAGTACACATAAAATTTTAAAAAGCATGGAGATTTCTATTATAATACGTTTGTATATTTACATGTGTTATTTACTGTGTAACATGGTGATATTACAATATCATATCTTCAAAAACCAGTACATGAAACTACAAATATCTTTAATAATCGATCCTATCACTAATTGTCGACATCTTTGTACCTTTCTCTATTTTAAAACTATTTTAATATCAATTTAATAAATGAAAACTTCACTGTTCAAACAAATTATTAAAATTAATGAACAATCAAGTATCGAATATGACGTTTTCTGAATAATTAATATTTCTGCTTTATAAATAAAAATATTTCAAAATGATATTTCCCTGGGGTTAGTGCATCTATTCACTTTGAGTAAATGTTATCTTGAGGGTAATTACAATCAATATTTAAGATGAATTCGAATTTATAATGTTTTTAAAGTATCGTTTGATACTATATTCCCATAGAATTTAATGGTATAAATACCGATTATAAGTTTGCGTTATAATTTTTAGAATGCTTATAATAAACCAACCATTTCTTTAAGTTGTCTACAGACGAAACTATGAATCATAAAATTGTGTAATTCTGAATTAATCTGTGGAATGTATACTAATGAAGTTAAATTTAAATATCCAACTACATTTATGAAATTACTCATTAAGGAATTTATACTACTACCTCTGATAATAAAGTTCGGTGAATAGTCCTGTAGATGAAATATTAACGAAAGTTACCATACCATCCTTCAAAATAGTCATCTCTTATAACTATGCAACGCTCAGATCTGCTATGCATGTCCTGGGAAATTCGCAAGAAGTCTTCTTTTGGAATGCAACTCAAAAGCTTCGTTACGTTTCGTTGGATGTCAGCAACATGAACAAATCTCTTTCAAAGAGAGTCTGAGTCGAGAAAACAGGAAGAAGTCTGCAGGATTGAGATCTGGCGAGTATGATAGGTGTTCAATTTCCACCATCCCTTATGAATTTCTTCCGGTGTTTTGCAAAGCTAAAAACCAAAGTTTAAACTGATATTTTATTCGTTCATTTTCTTGCTCTCAGTTAAGAACCAACACACGGAACAAGCACTTAGTAAAGCATGTCTTACGCAGAACATAAACAACGCTCAACTTAACAATGGTGGGAGAAGATGGTCTACACTTGCCTCTATGCAGGTGCAGAGTTTTGTTTCTCTAGTGTAGCCAGATCGGTCGATCTGAATTCATTCACCGAACTTTACTGTCAAAGGTAGTATTAATTGAATAAAATGGCGCGTGACACAGTTGTTAAAAATACAGTACAGAGTTTTTCACTTATGTATTAGGAACAGACACCAGTGCTTTTCCTAGGGCATATGCATCGTATATTTTATTTGATTACAATACACTGTAAAAAAGACTATGCAACGTTACTCTATACAATTGGTGGCATCTGAAGCCTCCAATTTTATGGATGATTTCACTTATATAATGTTGTAATCTAAAGATATGTTACTGGTGTAAATATATAATGTTACACTGGTTATATCGGTTAAATCAGTTAAAATTGGAAGCAGCAAGGCTTCCACCAATTTTATGGAGTAACGTTACACAAATATCTTACGGTGTATAGTCCATACTTAGAAAATTTTCTTATACGATAGTTGTTTTTATTTTTTAGTAACATGAAAATTTAATCTCAGTAAAAAGATGGAATTAATTCATGATAATTTTTATGCGTAACTTAAATACACTTTCGACATGTACTATCTAAATCACAGTGCATCGATCAATTTAAATGCAAATTACTGACAATCTAAAAACATTGTATACCGATTGTTTAGTCAATTCAATCGTAGCAAGTTCATGTACGAATTTAACGAAGTTCGTGCATAATCGATCCTTGTGTCAGAAACTATTAATGCTGCGTACAAACGGATAAAGAAGGATTAGAATATGACATATAGTAAGATTGATGCATAAATTGACATTAATATGACGAGTAAAATTCTGCATGAACATTTAGTGATGAAAAAGATTTTTGCTTGTTGGATTCTGCGCAATTTGACAATCATTCAAGAAAAAATAAAGGCACCTGTCGATTGATGAAAAAAAGTTCAAAATGTGGAATCCTAATGCGCAAAAGCAATGTATAACATCAAAGCAGATCACGAATCTTCGATGTATGTTTATGAGCCCTAAAGTAAACATTAATTGTGAAATGCTATTACACGTAAGAATTTTAAGCCACAAAAATCATCTACAAAATCTAAGTTGAATAAAAAATGTAAGCATTTAATTGGTTGTTCGAAAAATGGCTTTTTCTTCGACAGTTTTACATGTATTTAATTGGCATGCTACTTCGTTTCAAGGCCTCAAAGACGCTCCGACTCAAGAAAATCGCTCACACTTCCAGCGACTCACCTGAATCAATACGATAACACTCAGACGCCTTGATTTTGTAACGACTTTGACTCCTCGTATAATAGCACTTTATGGGATTTTCAAGATCAATCTATCACACTAAAAGTTGTTCGTGTAAGAAGTACTTTGACGCAAAGTACGTCTATGTTTTGGAATAAATGAGGGTTTGGTTACAATGCATCTAGAGAATTATAAAAAAGGCAGTTCTGATTTGTACACTTTATTTCTTTGACGGTAATCTTTAAAGAAATACGAAAAAAATAACCCAACGACGCTTGATTTGTCATCACCATGACAACGCAAGCTATCTGACATCGGTCCACAATCGAAGGGTCATCCGATTTAGACATTGATTTCATTTTACTCGAGTTCTGAAAATCATGGTCAGAAAATTCGGAATGAGAAAAGCACTAGAAAAATTTGTCCAAATATACTCAAAATAATATAGATTATCACGGGGAATTTGGCACAAAACAATAAAACCAATTTAATAACCAATAATTGTTTTTATTTATTTATTCCGGATCATAAATAGAACTTACAAGAATATTCCAAACAAACCAAGCTTTTTTTTATTATTCCATATAAATAATAAGTAATGCAGTTTCTTTTCTGGATATATTACCTTGCTGCAGAACGCATATTCTTTATATTCTTACGAGAATATGTTTCGTATTTAGCATGTTATGGAATGAGAATAGCTTATATAAAGTAAAAAAATCAGTATTTAGAATACATTTTATTAACTTAATCTTATAAATTTAGGATTAAATGAAATATCATTATTATGTTAAACATTGAAGCATATGCATTTTTTGTTATCTTTAAAACCATAGTAAATATTTTTATTTAAGTTTTAATAAGCATATTACATTGAGCTATGAAAATTGAAACTGTCTAAAAAAAAAGTTTTCAGCTTTTATCCTAGTACGCTCTTTGAGGTGTGAGAATTTTTTAATTGACAATATATATAAGTATTTGCCAAATGGTAAGTGTTGAAAAGTTCAATTTATACTTTAAATGTATTCATAATTATTTATACCTGTTTTAGAATCTTGTTGTAAGGTTTTAAACACATTTACTGAAAGAAGATTTTTAACATTTTGTTTTTCTTTTCAAATATCAATGTAAGTTTTTCCCCCAAAATTGATCGTAAAAATCAAATACCAGCTCAGTGTTTGCTATTATAGAACTGATGTGGACTTTTGAGTTAAACAAATTCAAAACAATTTCAACAAATAATATCTATTTTTAGATATATACTTTTTAATAGAGAAATACAACTCTTCAAACTATATGGCTAAATCTGATATTTAAGAATAACTATTAAAAATAAAGCAACAAATGTGTATTAATATAGGAAATATGTGTATTAATATAGCACAAGCTTTTTTGAGTTACCGTAAAATGGGGTGAATCGGAACACTTTTCAACTTTAACGTTAAAAAAAAGCAACAGATGATTTTTTTATTATTTTTATTTTTCTACTAGAAACTTCGGTCTTGTTTTGTTCTTTACTTTTTAAGCAAAAACGAAACATTTTTACTGTTTATATATGTATTATTAATTTTGTTATTCTAAATAATTTCTATGATTTTGTTCTTCTCCGATTCACCCCGCAGATAGGGGTGAATCGGAACAAATGTTTTAATCTTTATTTATTCCGATTCAAACTTTAATAGGGTTAATAAAAACAGGTAATAATGATAAGGGAGGAATAGGAACATGCAGTTACTGTGAAACCAAGCCTTTGTTATGTATACAAGTAAAGATATTCCTTTTTAAAAATCAGAAAACAACTTTGAAACAAAGAAAAATTAAAATTCATTTTAAGAAATTATATTCGAATTGCAGAAGTAGAATTTAATACAAATTCAGCCCTGTTCTGTGTTATCCTTTACTAGTAGTCATTGGATAAGTGAATCTATTGAGTAGCTCCAATCGCTGCATGTATTAATAAGATCTATTAATACGCCCTCATTCCCAGTCCTTAGTACTGTTTGCATGCCTCTCTTTTTTAATTGTTTTTTTTTTTTATTTTGAGATGTTTGTGTAATGTTGTAGATGTCAAAGAATAATTCTGTGCTGTTTTACTAACTAATTTGCTATTTTTAAATTATTTTATTGTGTGTTTCATGTCTGTTGGATTAGGCGTTGACATTTTTGTTTAATTAAGTAATTTCTTGGCATCTTTAAACTTTTCAAGTAATTAGGACAAACAAAATATTGTTACAACACATATTCATACATATATTTTCATATATTACATGAAACTATTACTGTATCGAAAAATAAACCATGAAAGAAAACGTGTTCCGATTCACCCCGTAAATCTTAAACCTCTGACGTCACAAGCCATTTTTCACTTTTTCATTATGCAGTTTAGAAATAAGTAGAATTTAATACAGCATACTGTTTACAAGACTATCTTTAATTAAAAATCCCCTCTCTTAGATTTAGAATACGAAAAATACTGTAGTTACGTACAAAGTTTTGAAGACGTTGAGAAAATGATGTTTTTGAGGATCCTCTTGAAGATTTTTTTTATACCTCAGTAGTGCAAACATGTCAAAACTGAATTTCCCAACTCTTAATGTTATTACCTTCCTAAAAAAAAATTAGCAACTAAAAATATCGTCACATATATTTATAATGAATTTATTTGTAAGACCGGGAAGTTTCGTTCCTATTCATCCCGCTGTTCCTATTCACCCCATTTTACGGTATCTACGACTAATAAAGACATTCTTTGTGTTTAGAATATTCAGAAATTCCCCTCAGATAGTCAAGTCTATACTTTATTTTACACCATCAAAACTCAAAAATGAAAAATAATATGTAGGTTTAAAATTAATTTCAATGTTTCCATCAATTGGTAATATTTTAAATGAAAATCATGTCCGACTGCAACTAAAAAGGTACCACAATTTAAAGTGAATAAATAATTTCAATCGTTGTTTTCAATTTTTCATCTCGATCACAACTAACAAGCACTTATTTTATAAAAACAGTATACAAAATCTTGTGTTTTCAAGATTAAATAATATCACACTTTCATTATATTTCCATAACCCACAAAAAAAAAAACCCTTCAATTTCATTCTGCTCTTCTTTCAAACTGATATACCTGAGTTACTATCTTCGAACACAGATTGCACTAATTGGCCTTAACGTGTGTCGTTTTGTCTCCCAAAAAATAATTCATCCAGCATTTAGTATTTATCGGATAAACATTCGTTCTTAAAAACACCATCTGACATAATATTACATGTAAACTAAACAACTTTTCATGACAATATTTTAAAATAATAATTAGCTAATGTTTAAATTAGAATAAAAAATAAGTACTGCTTTGGCTTGTTCGAAATAAACATGATTTTTTTCTAAACAGCAATCATGTGTCATGGCTGACCTCCGATGCTGAAAATGTGTGCTAGACCTATTGCCATGCCGTGATATGTAAATCTTCACTAAAATATTTGTCGTGTAAAAAAAAAAAAAAAAAAAAAAAAAAAAAAAAAAAAAAAAATTATATCTTTATTAGCTTTGCATCCCATAAGCCCCCACTTTCCCCTACCATAAAGATAGGTAATTTTGCATTGAGTTGTGCAAATTGTCACTTTTTCAGAAGAAAATGCATTTTGTTAATACAATTCTGGATGTTTTGTTGCACTTTAAGGTCAAGCATTTTGCTGCAATTGTGATTATTTGTTGCTTCAATTGTTTCAGAAAAGGATGCTAAGCTGTAGAAGAGTTTACATATCAGATATATCATAAATTCAGTTTGATTTTAGATATCATTAAAAAAGAGCTAGTGATGCTAAAACATTGCAGTTTCCCTAGATTGGATAGAAGGAAATATTTTTTTAAAAATTTCTGTACTTAAAAAAGTAAAAACGGAAAAATTATAGGATCACGTCTGTGTCTGTCTCAGCCATTTTACTCGTAAACTATGGGGCACGAAAAGTTCAAATTATAAGTAGCATTAAAAATTAATGTTTCACGTATTTACAGATTATTAAACGTATATTTAGGACTTAGAAGTAGAGAGTCAAATTGAATTAATTGAAAAAAATCTTTTCTATGTATATCGTGTGAAAGCTTTTGTAACGCTGAACTCAAAAACACATTTTTTTTAATTTTAGGTATAATATTTACAGAGATATCGTCAAAAATATACTGAAAATATATGTCATAACCCCCCGCCATCTATTTTTGAATCTACTGAAACTAAAATTACAAAAAAATATAGACGCTAATTTAAACGTTGCGGGAAAACTATAGCGATTATCCTAGATTACAAAATTTTTCAGAAAATGACATTTTCAAGTTACACAAAAAATTTCGATTTGCATGCATTCAGAAAATGTGTTGAGGAGCGGTATGGATACCAATAAGTATAAAAACATTCTTGAAAATGATTTTTGAAAAAAAAAAACACCAGTAATTAGCAGAAGGTGCTTGAAAAAGAATATTTTCTTTGTATACCGTGTGAAGTATCATGGGAAATCTTTCGTAATGCTGAATTCAAGAATTTATTTCTTTTAATTTAATGTTTGAGAGAAGGGGCATGTTTGAACTGGGGCGCCTTTGAACACTCTAAATATTTTTCTCCAAGTATTTTTTTTTATGTTGATCAGAACACATTGCTACTACTCCAATTCAATAAGTATACAATTTTTTAAATGTTGATAGCAACACATTACTACTACTCCGATGCAATAAGTATACAATTTTTTTAAAATGTTGATAGCAACACAGTACTACTGCTTCAATGCAATAAGTATACAAAGCTGGACAAGTTTGTATGCACAATACTACTTCAGTAATGTATATATTTTTTTCCTACTAAAATCTCAATTAAGTAAATCAAGTTGTAAGCTTTTTGTTGACAATTTTGTATGCCTAAAATTTTAATTTATTGTTCATTACCTAATTAAAGATGTTAGCTTTAATTTATAAGCTTTGTATTTTTCAAGTTCCTAAGCTGAATTGAGTAAATAGTAGTAATGCTAAATTCAATGCGATGGGGCAACATTGAACAAAAAAGTTGGATCATCATTGAACTTTTAAAACTATGTAGTAAAGAGCTATGAATGTACCTAAATATTATTATTATTGAATTTAAATAAAAAAGGAGTTATTTAAAAACATCAAAGAACACGGAAATATATTGTTAACAATTTCTTCTCGCGGCACACACAGATTACCGTCTCTGGATGTGTCATTGGCGGGAATTTTCAAATCTATATTGACGCAATGACGAATATGGCTTTGAAGATTTAATTACTGATACAAATGATCAAGAAGAAAAGATTCTTAATCTAGAAGATTTACATGTTAAAGATTTCCTTTTATAAAAAAAGTTATTAAATCTTTTAGATTTTTAAATCACAAGATTTTAAGAAATGCTCCTTTTACATATAAACATTTGAATATTTTTAATTTTTATTTGAGAGAGGTGTCACGAAAAATTAAAAACAAATATTATTGGCATGTTTCGATTCCATCTAATAAGAACCATAATCATAATAAAATAAAAATAAAAATAAAAATCGTTTTATGGTCAATACAAACGGCACGCGACAATGAGATCTAAATTAAAACCACGTGCTCTATTGTAAATGTAATAAATTAAAAATAGACCATGATCAAAATTAATGATCGACTTGGTTCATCCTATTCAAGCTTTCACGAGGTATTTATTTATAAACTCTAACCATAACTTAGGAATATCAAAAGAAAAATTATCATTGCAAACAAAATTTTTACATGCATAAATTTTAATAGACTCCCTTATAATGGATTTACGACAACAAATTGATATGAAACATAATTTCCTTTTAGTTCAATTCATATAATAAAGAGTACTATTCATTACATTGTTCAGATTGATTTCTAGTTGCAGGATAAAACGGAATTTATTTTTAGGTTTTTTCATAAAAGAGAGAATGGAAAATTTTATTTTTCAGAGGCATCAGATATCAATTTGGTGGATTTTGTGGGTATTGCAAAAAAGTGTCCACAACCAAACACAGCTGACGAGACACTCAGTGCTTTTCGAACAATGAGCTTTGAGATCAACTTTGATGGATATAAATTTGGTTAAATAATTAAAAAATAAAATTTCAATAAAATACATTTGTTTAATTTCACACACATTAATTTTTATTTCTGAAAAATATGCAGTTTTTCATAAAAATTCTTAATCTTTTCATATTTTGTTCATTCGCTTAAATTCGCTGGTCATTACTTGTTCAAATATACCCCTACATGGGGCAGTTTTCAACAGAAATCTTTTAGCTTATTAAATCCTCACAACATATTTCATTTATTTGGATACTTTTAATAACTGGCTCAGATGATTAAGAAATGTATTGATTTTTATATACCTTTTAGAAAACAAAAAATATAATTCGAGTAAGAAATGTTCAAATGTTCAATGTTTCTAAAAAATGTTCAAACGTGCTCCACATGGGGCAGTTTTCAACAGAAATCTTTTAGCTTATTAAATCCTCACAACATATTTCATTTATTTGGATACTTTTAATTACTGACTCAGATGATAAAGAAATGTATTGATTTTTATATACCTTTTAAAAAACAATAAATATAATTCGAGTAAGAAATGTTCAAATGTTCAATGTTTCTAAAAAATGTTCAAACGTGCTCCACTCTCCCCAGTTATATTATATATTTTCAGAGATATACATAAATATTCCCCACCCCCATCTATATCCGAAACTACTAAAGCTAAAATAATGACAAACAATTGCGGTAGTAGACGTTTATTTAAAACTATAGTGATAATCTTAATCACATAGTTTTTGAGAAAATGGCATTTTTCCGTTACACGCACATATTTCAATTTTCGGGTAACCAGCAAACGTGTTCAGGAACCGCTGCAGGTACTTATCGTTAGTTCGTTAAAAGCCCTTAAAACAGGAATTTTAATAAAATATTCTGAATTATAAAAAAAGTATAGGAAAATGTCTGTAAACTCTGCTATTCCTCTAAAAATGTGATAGATAAGTTATGTGAATGAAACACACACACACACACAAAAACAAGATATAGCCATTTTTAAAAAAAATATATATCCAACGTATATCTATGTAAATGTTTGTAATTTAAACTGTCATATTGTTATCAAGAAAGGTAAATAAGACTTTTATTGCTGCACCACAAAAAAAAAGTACAAAGTGTATATAGTATCTGTTGATCCATAATGACCAAGATCGAAGAACACTTAGATACCTTATTATTCTCAGGTGACTCATTGACAAATTCCTAGTAGTCAAAGGAAGATTAGACTAAAAAAAACGAATGAACAGGGATATAATTTCGGTTGCATGATGAATACATATTTAAAATTTTACAAGGTATATTTAAAATAATTTCTAACAGATAATGCTCTTACATTTATTTCGATTATCGTGATGTTTTATAAATATTAATTTTGCTGAAACATACGCATGAATAATGTTTAAAGTTAAAAATGTAAATAAATTGTTCTAGAACGTCTTAAAAATATATCTTCATGAATACAATTGTGAGTTTAAGATAATATTGGAAAGATATGAAAATTATAAAAGACCAATCTGTTGTTCTGCGGATTTATTTATTACATGCAAGTTTAAAGTTTTATTTTTGGTTAAAAACATACTTTACTACCAGATAAAAATTAATTGTTGTTTTTCCAAGGTACAGACAACATAGCTTAATTTTCCTAATTTTATCAGATTATATCAAGTGCAAAAATTGTAAAAATAATCTCCGTTCGTACTATAATACTACATTTTATCATTATATTCTATTGAATTCTATTATTAAAAAGTCTATAGAATTTTACATTTTATCTTCAAATAATGAAGGTAAAAGAAGTAGATTTGAAGTATATCTATTTATCTAATGAATTATATTGCAAAATAGAATAAACTATAGTGCTTAACTAAATGTATATTTTCAAAGAACTTTGAAAATAATTCGATGATAAGTTTAATACTATTACGTTTTATAAAGAGGGAAGAAAAACAAAACTATTATAATGTGTTAGACTTTCACCTCGGGGAATTTATTTTAAATCTATTTTGAAATTGAAATTCTATATAATCTTACGGGGCGAAAGATATGTTATCGCATAAAATAACGCAATTTAGCTTGAGAAATATTTTCTAAGTGATTTTTTTTATAAATACGTTTTCCATAATACATGGGCAATCTTGAGATGTAAAGTTCCATGCAATTTTAAAATCAAGTAAGAAAAAAAAATGGGGGTAAATCCTTATAGGCCAGTGTAAGTGAACGTCATAATTTTGACAGAATTTTAGCATTCCTTTAATACATAATGGTAGAATTGGTAGGCTAGCTGGTGAAGCGACCATTATGACATCTGAAACAAATGTATTTATGAATTGATCGATATAGTTTGTGCCTTTAAATATTGTGTTATAATTTTATTTCCATTTTTGATAGATTTCAGGATAATAAAAAAAAATATATATAATATCACTGAAGCATTAACATTAACACGTGTTATATTTTCTAAAGGATATATTTTCAAAATTTTAACTGTAGCTAACTTTGTACATGTACATGTTTAGGGATGTACAGGTTTTCAGTTTTACATTACGATGCACATTCTTTTGCCGAAAAAAATTAATTACTGTAAAATTAAAATTGATATTTGAAAAGAATACTGAAATTTAATTTAAAAATATTTTGAAGCGAATGGCAGCCAAAACTGAATAAACAAAATTCATAAATAATTTCATAAATTTGGTGAAAACGTTAACTTCTATTTTGAAATTTCTCAAATTTTTATGCAGAAACGCATTAGTTTTTATATATTAAACGAGTAGGAATCAATCCCAAAACTTACTTCCATCTCATACATGTTAATATTTCTAGAAAAATGAAGCATAGCAGCGTCACCGCTTAGATTATTTACATCAATATATAAGCATCAACAATTTGAGCCACGCTCTGTCTGAATCTGATGTATGATGAAAATCCGCCACTTTGATTTGTGATAGGTTTAATGCAAAAATCGTAAAAAAAAATCTGCATAGAATCACCATCCGATTCACTCAAAAATTAAAAAATTCTAAATTGTATCAGAGATTAACTGAATCTGAAGCTTGACGAAAATTCGTGCATTACTTCCTGAGACAGAGCTAGTGCAATAATAATAAATAATGTCCAATAGCAGCGCCAAATATTGGTCGATTTACACCAATATATAATCAACACTGTATTATATCGAGGACTAACAGAATCTGTAGTTTTATGGAAATCCATCATTTACTTCTTCAGATATAGCTATAGCGGAAAGCATGAGGAAGATTAGCATCATGGAAAATATCAGTAAGTGGCAGATTAGCATCGCCGCCTGTTTGAAGATGTACACCAGGAACTAATCAGCCACAGTTTATATTTTGTGAAATTCCGCGGATTAGGTCTTGAGATAGAGCGTCCAAAAATGTTTGTCACATACAGAGTGACAGAGTGACAGACATATTAACGGACATACATTTTGTAATAAAAAAACATTTAGGGGCTCTCTGACGTCGAAAACTTATAAAACTGTCAAAAACCGGAATTTGAAAAAAATCACGAATTCAGTATTTTTATTCTTGTAAAAACAGAAGAAAGTAAAAATTAGACTGATAAATTAAATATTATCGGATTAATTTCCTTGTTAACCTATTAACTGAAATTTTTATCTTTGTTTATTTTTTATTTATTTGTCTCTTTTAAGATTGATATATGATTTACATATCATTTACATACACATTTTTAACATAATTAAGATAATTTAAAATACCATTTAAGAATGAATTTATATACATAAATTTTATGTTAAAATGATTTCTATACTATATTTTTAAATCAATTAATTCTGTAAAAAATCTGTTACAGAATTAAAATTAATTGAAAAAAAAATTGAAAAAAAAATAAATAAAAAATTTATAAATAAATAAAATAAATAAAAAATTAAAAATTTTGGAAAATATTTAAATATCTCAGAAACGCTAATTATCTCTACATAATATAGGATAGAGGACATTTTTTATTTATATATCCGTTATGTAAATTAATTATGTCACGAGTAGTTAAATATTATGGGAAAAAATACAGAATATCAGCTAACTTGTATTAGTTTATTATATGATATAATAAATATTTACAGATATTTTTATAATTAAAAATTTGAGATTTCGAAACATTTACCATCGATTACTTTTTATTGGAGATGAAGCCATCCAAAACTCCTTATATATATTTTTTTTGGAATGTTAGATGAGGATTAGATGATGATAACGTAAGCGAAAATGTTAAAAAAATTTACTCAAAAAAAAAAAAAAAATAAATAAATAAAACTCTAAAAAAATATTTACACTAAATATTTTACTAAATGACTTTACAAAAATGAATCTAGTTTAAAATTGGAAATTATACAATACACAGTTTTAGTCTTACTTTCATTTTTTAAAGTAAGCTTTTGGGAAGAATATTTCTATAATTTTACGGAAAAAGTGTTGTTTTAAATTTAGTTAAAATTTGTCAAAATTCATTGTGATTGAAAGAAATGCCAACAAAGATATCTTTAGGGATGCTTTCACTTTCAACGTAACTTTCCTTCGTATAGCAGCTCCACCCAAAGAACAATTTACAAAAAAATGTAGAATCTGTTAATTCATTTTTATAACTAACTGATTTTGAAGTTTCGTTAAATCCAGTGCTTGAATTCTTGAGATAGGGCTTTTGCGGAGACCAAAACAAACGCTGTATAGCAACATAACTTGTTGAGCGATTTGCGCCAAAAAGTAATCAGCACAAAAATATATCAGGGACTAACAGGATTCCGTGCATTAGTTCTTGAGATAGAATACCCAAAAATTTTCTGCCACATACACACAGACATAGTCAAAGTCTCATACGTTCACATACAGACATTGTGTAAAAGAAATTTGGGAGGATCTTTGACATGTAAAACATGTAAATCCGCCGAAACCAGAAGTCGAAAATTTTTACAAATCCAATACTTTTTTCTTGTAAAGATAGAAGAATATAAAAATATTTCCGTCATATATTTCTGCAATTGTTAAGTCTTGGTTTACAATGAAAACTATAGAACGCATTTCATGGTATTTCTTGAATTTCTGTTAGTGAATTTTCTGTATGAAACAAGTTTTGAAATCCCCGTCAACAATTTTCAACACTTCTCGGGTGAATCTTATCACGTTGTTGTACATTCGGGTATGTGATTATTGTACATTTTCGCAGTTTATTCCTTTATCTACCGACTGTGCTTTTAAGTACCATAAAAATTACTTATTATAAAATTTTTTAAAACGCAAATTAGTTATAATACTGTTTAGAATGAGGTAAAGATACATTACATTATTTTTTTCCAAAAGCATTATTGGTTACACAATACAAAAATATTTTTAAAAGGATGATTTATTTTACCTTTGTATATAATCAGCTTTTTTGGCACATATTGGGGGGGGGGAGATTTTTGAATTCGGAAAATTTTCTACATTTATATTCTAAGAATATCATATTTGTACATTTTAGAATTCCAGAAATAATTTAAAAAAAAAAAACAATTTGAAATAAAAGATTTAAGTGGGGTTATAAATATTGCACAAAATCCCTGTAGATTGAAATGTAATCAATTCTTCTAAATCCTCCAATACTTCTAAAATCCTTCAAAAATTATTAAATTATTACATAAATCTATTAATTTAGTATTTACGTAAAATGCTTTAGAATGTAAAATTTCATGAATAAATAATGCGGTAGATAAAGGGTTAAGGAGCATCTTCAATTTTTACATTCAACAACTAGCCAGTAACATGTTTAAATGGAATTAAATTTAGTATTCTGTAGCTTGGTATATTTATTTCACCAGAATTTATTTATAATATATTTTTGAAACAATGATCTATCTTTGCTCGACTAAGGCCTTTACCAAGGATGTTGAAATTAAATATTTCTGAATCATCGTCTTAAATCATATAATTGAAATACATTATTGTCATAATTACGCACTTACGAATATTTCTTAATCAATAAGTCTGGACCTTAAATAGACATTAAGGCCCCTGTCCCTGCCCGCAAAAACTCTCGGGAGCTAATGCTATTCTTATGGGGTGGTATTTTTATAATAACACTTTCGAATTTTGACATATATATATATGCATTGGATAGCTGAGGTTCTTCTAAACATTGCTCCTTGATTATTTTTCAGTTTTGGTCACATGTATTTTCTATGAAGTTACTTTCACTTCCAAAACCGGTTCAGAAAGTGAAAGTATCTGGAACCAAAATTGAAAAAGTAATCAAGGAGCGATATTGAGAGGGACCTTTGCTATCGAATGCTATATATATATATATAAAGTATTTTTTCCAAAAAAGATTTTTCTTAATTTCTTATGTATTAAGTATATGACATTATTTATACAGGGTGTTTCGCTACCAGACTGACAAACTTTGAGGGATGATAGTAGAGATGAAAACAAACATTAATAAATAGGAAACCATGGGGCGCAAACGTCTTCTGTTGGAGTTAAGGGCCATTAAAGTTTAAGGTCCAAAATTTCTAACGATGATAAAAAACGGAAAAAAAGGGTCGATTCGTTTGAGGTTTTCACTAAAATCATTCTTTATATCACGATTTTTTTAGAAAAACAATTTAAAGGTTATTTTAAAAAATTGTCGATAGACGGCGCTTTAGACTTTAGAGTAACGAACAATTACTTTTTACCGTTATTTTTTGCATGGGATTGAAATTATTCGAAAGTTTATACTTTAACTTAAATTTTAAGCCCAAAATCGGAAACATTGGGATCGGGTAACTAATGAAAGTTGAACTTTGAACAGAGGGGGAGATTTTAAACGCTCATAAATGTTGGACAAACATATCGATTTTCTTACTGTTTGCGTGTAAGTCATTTCCTTGGTAATTATTTTATTCAAAATTACGCACAGCTTTGGTGTCCTCATTTTTTGATAGAGGGCGCTTCCGACAAATCTCTGACATTTCAATAACATTATTCCTGAGTGCTTTACTACCAGACAAACACAGGAGGTGTTAGCGATGCAAAGACAACTCGGAATCACATAGGAATGTAACGTTGGAAATGCCTTTTTTGCGAGTTACGGTTAAAGGAAGCAGAGAAAAGAAAACAGAAACAGCAGAGAATGAGCAACACGTTAATGTGACACAAACAAGACAATTTATTAGACTAGACAATTTATTTAAATGTTTTACTACAAAAGGTATTCGAAATTATGACCAGAAGTAGTCCGGCATGCTTGACAGCAGCATCGCGTGGAATTCTTCACGCTTTGAAAGATTCCTGGCATCTCTGGAAAGTTTTCTGGCAGCTACAGAAATACCAGCTGCGAGGTCTTCAACTGATGGTACGGGAGTCTCATATACCCAATTTTTTATTTGGCCCCAGCAGAAAAAATCCTTACATGATAGGTCCGGCGATCTGGCAGGCCAATGAACCGGACCACCACGACCTATCCACCACTGTCCATCTGTTACTGTGAAGGGTAAGCAAACGTCATTGGTAAAATCTGGAGGAGCCTTATCGAGCTGTTCATCGTTCAAATACTTCATTCTGCTACCTTTATTACCGGTTCACGAATGGTCACTTCACAGTGATCGCTGCTCAGGCGCATTACCGTTTAGCGCCATCTACCGACGCTGTCAAACTTTCCGGACTACTTCTGGTCGTAATTTCGAACACCTTTTCTAGTAAAACCTTTAAATAAACGGTTTTCTGTCACATTAACATGTCGGTCTTTCTCTGTTGTTTTTGTTAGTTTTTTCTCTGCTTCGTTTAATTGTAACTTGCAAAAAAATCATTTCCAACGTTACATTCCTATGTGATTCCGAGTCGTCTTGTTATCCCTAACACTTCCTGAAAGTATGTTGATCTGGTAGTAAAACCCAGGAAGGTACGCCATTGAAATGTCAGAGATGTGTCGGAAGCGCCCTCTATCAAAAAATGAGGACACCAAAGGTGTACGTCATTTTGATTAAATAATTATCAAGGGAATAACTTCCACGCAAACCGCAACAAGATTGATTTGTTTGCCCAATGCTTATGAGCGTTTAAAATCTCTCCCTCTGTTCACAGTTCAATTTTTGCTAGTTACTCGATACCAATGTTTCCGATTTCGGGCTTAAAATTTAAGTTAAAGTCTAAACTTTAGAATAATATCAACCCCATGCACAAAATAACGGTAAAAAGTAGTTGTTCGTTACTCTAAAATCTAAAGCGCTCTCTATCGACATTTTTTGAACGTAGCCTTGAAAATTGTTTTCTAAAAAATCGTGATATAAAGAATGATGTTAGTGAAAACCGCAAACGAATCGACCCTTTTTTCCGTTTTTTATCATCGTTTGAAATTTTGGACCTTAAAGTTTAATGGCCTTTGGCCTCTTGCACCTATAGAAAACGTTTGCGCCCCATGGTTTCCCATTTAATAATGTTTGTCTTCGTGTCTGCTATCTTCCCTTAAAGTTTGTCGGTCTGGTAGCGAAACACCCTGTATGTATAAATGTGTAAATGCGAAAGAGTTATTAGAAAAATATTACACATTTTCTAGATACAGTATTAAAGCCTTAGAACATAGATAAAATCAGTTAACTGATTATTAGCGTTGTAAGATCATCCGAATTAAATATGTCTGTACGCGATCTTATTTTACTATTATCACTATTTTTATTAATCCGTACATTATTATTTAATGTATAACTATTACTATTCAAACTATTAAATATACATCTAAATGTAACACCGTTCTTCAAAGAAGAGAATTTCACTAAACAATGTTATTGAACATACCATAAAAAAATAATAATAAATTATTAATTGCCTGCATGATTACAGCAAATAATTTAGTCATTTTTTCATCTGAAATTCACATAACATTTAAAATTAAATCTGCGTTAAAAACTTCTGTCTTTCGATTTTCTTGATGGTTGTTTTTATTTTATTTTGTTTTTATTTTTTTAATAAAGAAATCTCTTCTAGAAGATAAAAATAAAATAAACTGAAAAAAAATTCTAGTAATACGTGACCTACAACAGAATAAGTCTTATAAAAATACTTTTTATAAACCTAAAAGTCACATTGATGCCGATCTTTAATTTCTTTAAGATGAGCATAAGACAAACATTCAACATCACGTAATAAACGTTGGAAATTTCTTTAGAATTCTTCAAATACTTTTATGAAAGAAATACTTTTCGCTGAAAATCTAATGGTTTTTAACAGACTGTAGCTTTTTTAATGTTAATTTTCAGATATTATCTTTTAAACAGCTCCTTAACTAATCAAAATATTATAAATTAAATAATTACAAGTGCTTTTTTTTTCTTAACATTCAAATATGAATTTCGAAAATAGAAAAATATTTTCATATGAAATATCCTAAAAATATTTGTATGATGAACTGATAAATTGTTAGTTTTAATAATGTTTAGTAATAGGAAAGCTTATCTGTAAATATTGGTCTATATTTCTTTACTTTTACACATATATATGTGCATGCATATATACATATATATTATTGATTTTGGTGTAATGGAAGACGTGGATAGGAAAAGAAAACCATTTTAGTGCAGTCGCACTCATTCAGAACAAACGACTCAATTGCATGCGAAGGATGGCGATACAAGGAAAATAAATCCACAGAAAGACCCCCCCCCCCTCCCACACTCCAAAAAAAGAACTTTGGTAAAAAGTTTACTGAATCCTATAGATATTTTAAATCACCGGATTTTAAAAGATTCACCTTTTACATAAACATTTTAATAAAAATTTTATTTTACTTAAGAAAGGTGTTATAATAATTAAAAATAAATGACATTGACATGTTTCGGATCAGTCTAATAAGATCCATAATCATAATAAAAATCCTTTTTATTATTATTATTATGAGATTTTTATTATGATTATGGACCTTATTAGACGGATCTGAAACATGTCATTGTCATTTATTTTTAATTATTATAACAAATTTTTATAAAAAAAAGAACTTAGGTTAGAAAATTAGATTTAAAATTACATTATGTTTCAAACAAGAATCAATATTTTGAATTGTATAAATTAAAATATATATGCATGTATATATTTATTTATTTTAATATTTTGTATAACACATATGATAATCTAATAAGCTAATGACATTTAAATCGTTTTAAGTAACATGGAAGAACAGTCTTTATGAAGATACATATTTCTTTAAAATACAATCTCGAATTCCCCATTTTATTTCATAAAAGCTTTATATGAAAAATAGGGCTGCGAGCTAGTTCAACGGTAAAATGTTATTGTATCGTTTCACGATAAAAAAATATGCACATTTTATGTATGAAAAAAAAGTTATAAAATAAAATAAATAAATAAATAAATAAATAAACCAAAAACTAGAACCCGACCTTTATAAAATAAAAATGATGTTCTGCATCATCAAATTATTAAAAATAATATTTAAGTTTAAAATACATATACATATATACACACTATATATGTATATATTAAATAAAAAAAAATCACCTATTTCTTGGTAATTTCCAACATACTTCATAACAAAAAATTCTAAAAAACATATTAGTAAAAATACATACAATGCGGCACTATTGTTTTAATTTACTTCTTTATATCAAACTACTTAAATCAGTGAAAATAATAGAATTATAATAGTTTTAAAATACTTATTCCGCAAGGACACTAGATAAACCACGAAGGATTTTCAGAAAAGAAGCTAAATATTTTTCAATAAATAAAAGAAAAATAATTTTTCTATAGAAAAGAACGATGATAAAAGCATTTTTTGAGGATTTGCTTTATGATCTTCCTTTCAAATAAAAAGTATATTTCGGAGCACTATCGCTTAAAAGCTCTTCAAATACTTAAGGCTTTATAAAATATTTTGATCATTTATTTCACTTTGTTTTGTACGTTTGTTTTAAACAATTAAGAGCATTCTTTAGAATTGGAGAAAGCAAATATGTTAGTAAGAATTGCAAATATCATTAGAAAAAATGTTTTCTTTTGTTAATATCTCTTCAAAATGCTTTGTTCCCTTATTTCTACTAATGTTCCGTATTGCTAATGTTCTATAAAATTTACTTTTTTCAAAATGAATTTTTTTAAAGATACACTGTTGACTATATATATATATATAGATAAATAGATTAAAAATTGGGGCCAATTTATTTTCTACAAAAGAACATAGAGTTACAATATTCCTTTCAAATTTACGTTTGAATGTCATTCAAGTACAATTTTTGCAAAATAATATAAGCAGTATTTGTAGTTCCAAAACATTAATATTCCTAACTTCCATGTTAACTGTTTGTAACTATTTTTTATATGTAATAATAAAATTAAGAACAATAGAAACATACAGATAAAGAATCACTAAAATAAATTTTCAACTTCATATATAAATTATAAAAGAAATTAAAATGTACGAGGTAATTATCGCTAAAAATGCATTCCTATTGCACATTGGAGTGCTACGAGCCGAAAGCTGTTTGAGAATTACTCTTTTTTCTGTCTTCACCTTTCCCGTTCCCTTCCACATAACCCTGTTTTGAAGAGTCTTTCTCCGGACACACATGCTATTAAGAAGAGACTCTGTAACTATACTTATTTTTAACGACCCATGGACCTTTCCAGCAACATGTGTATAAAATAAATAAAAGAGATTCACCACTCTGCGTCTATGGTTCTCTCTTAACTTCCTTACACTATGTGTTGGACAGCACATTGACTTCATACTACCATGTAAAAAAAGCCAACAAGCATGTCTTTCGTGAAGTGGTTGCAATACCTTCTAGAAAAGAGAATTCTGTTGAATAACAATACAAATTGTATGAAATTCATTAAAAAATATTAATTCATATTAATACGCCGTGACCCTTTCTAGAGCTGACTTCTCCTTCACACCTTGAGTCTCAGATAGTCCTATCTTGTATTAATTTTGCATAATCTGCACATTTTTCTATCATTAGCAGCCGTTGTTTAGGACAATTTATGTTAAATAAGGTGTAATTATGTAATGTCTGCTTCATCACCCATAAATTTCTATCTGATTAAAACTCAACTAGTCTAAAATGGCGACCGAGATCTATAACCGTAGCAATCCTTTCCATTGAAATAACTTCTAAAAAATTTGTCATTATTTCAAAGAATGTATGAGTAATGTTTTTGTTAAACCTGTAAATATGCATGTAGAAAACAGGAAAAAATACTGTAAAACCACAATTCATCATTTCAAATATTACTTAATATTATGTTGCATTTAAAAGAAGAGATGTGTCCATTCCAGATGTGTTATTATTGTAGAAAGTATAACATG
This sequence comes from Maratus speculifer, assembly GCA_964019185.1. Lineage (NCBI taxonomy): Eukaryota > Metazoa > Arthropoda > Arachnida > Araneae > Salticidae > Maratus > Maratus speculifer. Next base: position 427,333,091 of record OZ025290.1, on the reverse strand, counting down.
TTATATAAGTGTACAGTGTCGTTACCTGATATCGTCTTTATAGTATTGTGTTTTATTAGATTATAAATTGCAAGCGTTACAAAAACAATTGTCAAATCAATTTAAACTTGACTGATTTTTTCAAATATAAATTTATGAAGTAATGCTCTGTAATAAGTCATCTGTAATATAAATTAACTATAATCTGTTTAATATTTCAACAGATCACAGATATATATGTTGTAACATGGAATTGTAAAACTGTGTAATAAGCGTTGTAAAAGCCATTTTTAACAAGAGCAACTAAAGGATTGGTTTGCCCCTCGGGATTGTTCTATCGCTCTAAAACATAAGCTGAGGTCCCGAGGTTGTCATCCCTTGTCCCTCGACAAATAAATAAATAAATAAGTAAATAAATAAATAAACATTCTTTATACTTTTTACGAGCAACATTGTTAACATATTAAGATCTGTGCGACATACATGTTAATGTTTGTCTTTACTGCTGAAATCGAAAGCGATTCATATTTTGAGATTTAAAGTAGACTTATACTTTATTTTAAAAAGTAGTGAAAAGGGATTTCTAAATATACACGGACATTTTCTTTTTAATTTTTAGAAATATGAGTGATTTTGAAAGGCTTGTGTTTAACCTTCAAAACATTGTTGTGGAACATTAGAAGACAAAAAACCCCATGCTTTTAAACTTTTTTGTGGGCAACATATTTAATATATTTAGCTCTGTAAACCACACATATCAATGATATTTTTACGGCTAAAAAGAAATATTTTGATGTTTTAAAATTTCTAGTACACTTCGATAAGATAAATATGTCAATAGTGGACAATCTAATAGATACTTATCTAATTATTACTAAAATATCCGTTAACTCCAAAGATATATTGTTTCAGCCTACTACTTTTATACATGTATCAGAAAAAATATTCAAAGTTTCAAAATGCACATGCCTAGAAAAATATGAAAAAAATATTTTTTACTTCATCTATGCTCTATGTGTAGTGTGTGTAGTAAATTTGTAACCGATTAGCAATGTCCGTTCCCTAACACTGATATCCCCTAATTTTTAGTCAATTTTATGCTCTACTGATCCAATTAATTTTTTAGTTTAGTAGGTACAGGTAGCTTGCAGGAATTGTAATTTTTTACAGTTGTAGACTTCAATAAAAAACCTAATGAAAACATATTTAGAATATTAGATATTTGCATTAAATAATTTACCAAGTTAAACTGCAGATCAGGGACCCGGATTTCAGTTTTGCAAATCGATTTTATTGGGAGGGGGGGGGGGGCTCATTTAACGTTATATTTAATGTCACACATCTACAATATATTTTTTTTAGTTTACATATAGAGAGTCATTTCTGTCTGTTGACTAGTAAAAAAACTCTTGACATAGTAAAAAAGTCATAAGTTTTTCTCGTATAGCAATTTCCAACTACAAAAATATTTAAAATGTAGTTCTTAAACATATGGAACTCTCTATGCGTCAAAATATTTACACAATAACTTAATAAATTATGATAATAAGAATTTATGAATGTAAGCGTTTTCTAAAATCATAACTTAAAACAAAAGAAGTATATAAATTCACATGAAAAGAACCAGTCAGCACGGCCTGCCAAGTTTAAAATACAATAGTAAATTAAATTACATTTACTGTCCTATGTCGTAATTTAAAATGATCAATCTAATAAGCTATCTTTTCCCCTCGATAGTTTATACTTCACTAGTTTGTAAATTATGTAACATAAAGCCTATTCTGTCCGTTTGATAGTTTTGCAGTAATGAAAAATGGTAAGTCAAACATTTATATACCAGAAGATGGTATGGAGTTATGCGCAATCTAATTATTGTCTCTTCTTTAATGGCTTCACCAAAGTTAATTTTTTTAGTAATCCAGTTTGTCTAGTGATCTGAATGATTGTCCGTGTTCTAACTGCCGTATGTATACTCGGAGCTCGAGGTCTGCTTGGTATTTGTTATTTAGATTTACTTGTGAATGTTTGGTTTAAAGAAGGGAATGTTTTGTATACATTAGTTCGCTTACAGAATCACTAAACATAAAATGTTATATAAAGTTATTTGTCGAAAAATAGTTCGGAGTTTACTTTAATGATGATACAGCATTAAAAAAAATATAGACATTGATGCACATCATTGAAATTGACTACAAGATGTTTCATTTGTAATATCATGTGCGTAAAAATTGTTGTTCATTTACATGAATGAACAAAAACGTGTACACTCTTAGAAAAAAAAAACTATACATTTATGAGCAATTGCTCTTCAATTTGTACGGGCAAAGGCGTTATATGATTAAAAAGGGTCTGATTCACTAAATAAGTGGCCTTAAAATATTAACGAAAATTCACATATTATTACAATTATAGTATATCTGTTAGCAAGAATACTGTCCTATCCATTTTCCTGTGCTAGGGTTTAACCCCTCAGTTTAGTCTTTGTTTCAAAAAATAACGTCTCTTAATCACGATCGTAACATATTTTTTAATTCGCCAAAAAAAAAAAAAAAAAAAAAAAAAAAAAAGAGAGAGAGATTATGTGATAATTATATAACATGCTATAAAAAAGTAAAGTGTTACAGTAAGTAAAGTATTCTTGCATTTCAAAGTGCATTACAACCATATTTTTCGGGCTGCACAAAATGATGAGCATTATAGTGGAATTTTTTTTTACATGGTATGACTGAAATCTATGCTGCCTTTCTCTGTCCGTAATTTTACAGGGATATTTTTAACAGTGATATGTACAAAAGAATTTGGCTTAAATACAGTTTATGAACAATAATGACTGGCACTACATTTTTCACAGTGTTTTTCTTTTTTTTATCTTGATCTAAATAACTTCATATTATTTTTCCACGTACATGTAGTGTGTTTCGGCACCGTTATGTCATCTTTTAAAATCTAGAAGACTATAAGGTTTAGAAGGATATCTGTAAATATTAAAAAGGAATACATTAAAAGATTATTTATTTCTGGGACAAGCATAGCTCATGTACGTATTCTTTTCTTCAGTTTAATGCACCATCAGGCATACTTTGAAAATGTAAATTGTTTATTTTGATTTTTCAGTATATATATTTTTTACAATGTGTACACTACTAGATATCAAAACTGCAATACCAGGAAGGAATTATCTGTCGAACATCAAAAAAAAAAAAAAAGAAGAAGAAGAAGAAGACAAGGTTGGAATATTTGAAGTAATAGTATTTCATCCCATTTAGACGACGCAGGTGAGAGAAACGGTATCGCAAACACTGCATAAAAAAATTTGCGTAGTGAATTTCTCATTCGAAAATTACTTTATAAGGTCGGTATTTCCTCAGAATATCATGTTATACTTCGAATAAAAAGAAGAAATGTCTAACCAGCAAGTGTCGGAATTTGATAGAGGCAGGATCGTTGCTACAGATTGCGTGGATTATCTTTTCGTGATATCGCAATTCACACTGTTCGATATCAAACTCTTGTAAAGCGAATATGTAATAAATGATTGCAGAGCATGCAAGATCTCAACGCTCTCCCATTGCTACCTCTTGAGACAACAGGCATGCTGTAATGTCGGCTCTGCATCATTTTGAAAAGACCTTCAGTACGCTTAAAATATTCACGAAAATGGCCCCCCCCCCAAAAAAAAAATGTTTTTAATATATTGTATCTATATTATAAATGCCAAACGTATCTGTGCGTAACGCATGCGTCATTTTGTGAATGGCAACACTTTCTCATACAATTTCGATTTCGCAATTTTCGGTACTCAATATTTAACATTTCTAAGCATCGCGTATTTTTAATTTTTACGCCATCTTACAGAGAAAAAAATATATACTTTTAATTGCAATTTATTTGAAAACTGTATTTCAATTTATTTTTGTGATATTAATTTTTTTTTATTGTTTTTAGTACCAATTTTCCACAGGTCGCAACAGAATCACTCCATTTTCTCTTAAAATTGAAAAAATAAAAAAATATAAACAAAATAAAATTCGTGTCATTTTTCAAAAATATCGTCTGTTATAAAATCCCGTCTTTTCAATTTTATTTCGTTTTTATTCATCAATTATATGGGATGACGTCCATATTTTCAGTTAAAGTTATTTTAAAATGATCAAATTAAAATACCATTGTTTTATATGTGGCGAATACGCATGTGAGAAGTGCGCGTGTAAATTTTGAGAAGATGAAAATGATGACGGGTTTTAATTTCACGTGAAATTTTATGATCGTGTCAATTTGAGATAAATTTCCTTTTTTTCTTTTTTTTCATTCGCATTTATTTGTACCAAATATAAGAGCCTCAATTGATAACTTGGCCATTATATTTTACTGATTACATACGCGATTAAAGTTTACTTTAAAAAAATTCGATAACTGAGTTTTATAATAGCATTGTTAATCTTAGCTTAAAATAATATTTGTTTGAAAGTAAGACTGATCAATGTAACATGCATTTTTTACTAATTTTGTAGATTTATTTTAAATCAATGAAACAGTTCCTTCTTACACATTTTCTATCATCGAAATTCGACTGGTCCCACCACGTTATAAATAAATGCCATAAGCCTGTAGTGTTACATTAAAAAAATATTTAAAGCATATTCTAAATAATAATAATAATAATAATAATAATAATAATAATAATAATAATAATAATAATAATAATAATAATAATAATAATGAATTTATTGGTCTGTTGCCACCTTGAATTTTACGAATTTTTCAAAAGAAATCCGTAAACGAAAATAAAAACAATAAAATAAAAATATTGTAAAATGTATTTTGCATATTGTTAACTGTATTTTTTCTCTTCTGTACTAGAAATTCATTATTAATAAAACTAACTGTTATAATACGTTGTATCTTACAAATGATTAGTAATAAAATATATGACGTTAATTATTATAACAGCAAGAGATAAAATCCCATTGAAAAAATAGCGAAGTAAAGCCCTTATCTAATAACACGCTTACACGCTATTGAATTGTTTCCAATCACGGATGATTAATTATTTATTTGGTGATTTTTCTTGAGTGTAAAAAACTGTAAAGAAATCGAATAAAAGCATAAAAAATAATTCACCAGACAATTTTAATTATCTTCGAAGTGTGACCTTTAACAATTTTCATTACTGATGTTTGCTAATTAACTTTTTCTATATAATTAACTTCTTAATCTCAATGCAAAAAATAAAACATCGTTGAACAACAAGAAATTTTACAAATTAAAATCAAATTATCGACTTTTTTCTAGAATGATTAGTGTGATCAAATTCCTCAATTATTTGCTGTTATAAATAAATCATTAAAAAGGTTTTTTCTCAAATAGTTTTATCGATGTTTAAATTTTCAATTTTATCACAACTAAGATACATTATTGTATAGAATATATTGATATTTATAATTATAGCTTATAATTACAATCACATCTCAATTTAACGAAGTCGCTCTATCTTTCGTAAAACGGGAAAAATCGTTAGGATTATTTATGGAAAATCCGATAAACAGAACTTCGTCTTACAAAATACTACATAAACACACCTGAAAAAAATAATAAGACAAATTTTTAATTAATAACCACTAAATATCATATTAAAAATAATCCATTATACTTTTTTTATAAATTACATAAATTTGGTTTAGTAATTTCATTTATTTAAAATCATTTATAGATCAAATAAAAATAAAACAAGATTTAGTTTAAAAATATTTTATATTTAAGGTTAACCGATTAATATATGAATATGCTATAAAAAAATCTCACCTCATTTAATATACCAGAGACAATCAAGTAGGCAATGACAAATAAATCCTTCAAATTAATTAATAGACAAATTTGTTATTGAGTTTTTTGCTGCTTAAAGTTCTTTTTTTTATCAAAGAACATCTGGCATCTTTGCAGTCCTCTTAAAGGTTATCTGGGCATCATAAAATGTGTGAATAGGAAAATCCCTGTCGGCTTGGCCTATAGACGGAGGTAGATTTCGAAGAGTTTTCATTTCAACAACATAAATAATATATTATTAACGATAACCCCAGTTTAACTACTTTATTTGGCTTCTTTTGAAAAAAAAATTAATTTCATTTTTCTGTAAGAACTGATTATATCAAAATCCTCTTAAACGAAATTCGGCTCAAATGCCCATTTTGAAAATATATTTTTAATATATATTCTGACTTTATTAAAAAATCGACCAATACGCACATTATATTATTCCTAAATAACAAAAAAAAAAAAAACTGTAAATTAAATGCATTTGCGAACAAACTTGAACTTAAAAATGAGTCATAAAATAACCAATTTGTTATTTGAAAACATCCACAATTCTTTAATCAAGATCGCTTTGGGAAATTTTGTGCGAAGTGCCCAATTTGACAGCTTTTTTTTAAATATATATTTAGCCTTTATTAAAAAAAAAACTGACCAATACGGCCCATTACATAATTCCTAAATAACAAATAACTGTCAATCGAATGTGTTTGAGAGCAAAATTGAATTTCAATATGAGTCATAAAATAAACAATTTGTTATTTGAATACATATCCTCCATTCTTTAATCATAGTCGCTTTGGGAATTGTTTTTTGCGAAGTGCCCACTTTGACAGCTTTAAAAAATATATATATTTAGCCTTTATCAAAAGATTGATGAATACGCACATTATATACTTTCTAAATAACAAAAAACTGTCAACTGAATGTGTTTGAGAGCAAAATTGGATTTAAAAATAACCGATTTGTTATTTGAATACATCCTCAATTCTTTAATCATGATCGCTTTGGGAAATTTTGTGTGAAGTGCCCATTTTGGCAGCCATTTTTGAAATATATTCTGGCTTTATCAAAAAACTGGCTACTTACGATATAGTTCTTAAATTAAGAGGACCTGTAAATTGGATGCGTTTGAGAACAAAAATAGATTTAAAAATGACTCATAAAAAACGCAATTTGTTATCCTTCCTCAATTTTTCAATGACTATTACTTCGTGAAATTCTGTTCAAAATACTCTTTTTGGCAGCCTTTAAAAAAATATATTCTGTCTTTATCAAAACACTGGCCAATACGTGACATTATATAGTTTCTAAATAAGAGAATCTGCTATTCGGATGCGTTTAAAATCAAAAAATGAATTTAAAAATGAGTCAGAATATAAGCAGTTTGGATTTGAGTTTTTTTTCTAATTCCTATTTTTGTTTATTTTATTTTTGATATAAGAATTGGTCCTATGTAATACTTGTTAATATAAAAGTTGTAGATATTATTGAGAAGATGTAACATAAATTTAATTAGATTTGATTTCTTAAGAATTGAGTAAGTTATGGATTTTTTTCTTTTTCCTCCCGCCTTTTTCTTTTCAATTTAAATTTTTTCATCGGTAAAAGTTGTTCCTATCAAAAACTTGTAAATACAAAAGTTCTAGATAATGTTGAGTAAATTTATAAAAAAAATAGTTGGATTTGATATCTTGAGAATTGACAAAGTTAGGAATTTTTTTCTCCCAAAAGTCCTGTATTTTTCGCCGTTTGAGCCTATTTTCAACTTTATCAAAAATCTGTCATGCATAAACTTTTAGCCCATTTTTTAGAAGTAATATACATTTTAAACTGATTCGATATTTATTTTTATTCAGAAGTTATCGCGTTTTTTCGGTTTTCACAAAAAACCCCTCCATATTTCCACCCGCTTGTCCTATTTTAGTCCATTTACGAACTCGATCGAGATTTTATGCCCCTTCATTTTATGTAAAAGTTTGAAGAAGATCTGAGCATAATTATGGAAGTTATCGTGTCTAGAAGAAAGTGAAATATATATATATAATATATAGATAGATACATAGATAGATAGATAGATAGATAGATAGATAGATAGATGGACTTTTTTATTGATGGTAGTTTTGTAGTCTAGGAGTCATGATCGGTGTAGATTTGCAAAAAAATTTTCAGAAATTCCAACATGGGAGAGAATGCAATAGGTAATATTTCATACGAAATCTGCATAACAATGATTAAAATGTTCAGAAATAGGTAGATTAAACTAAGCACATACGAAATTTTTCATTAAACAAAGCATACCTTTCGGTATTTGGAGATCATTTAACAAAGAAATTCGTAAAATGACCTAAGAAAAATACGCGAAATATAAATACCCTCTAAATAGACGTTCGTTAAATGGAGGTCCGACTATATTAAAAATTAAAATAATATTTTTTTCTTTTAAAATAGTCTTTTTTTACGGTTACAAAGTACATATAAATAACAGATCATGTTCAATTAAAAAAGAAGACAGAAATTGCACGTCAAGCGTAGCAAATGTAGTACGTTTGTACCATAACGAAGTTTTTAAAATATTCAGATATTTGTGTAACAATATACAGCGTAATTCAGATACAGTATAGTAGATAAAATATTTACTGTGTTCCTGTCAATACTATCTGCTCTCTATTACAGAGGAAGTAACTTGTAGTGAACCTCAGAAACGTATATAAATTTCATGAGATGTGAAATAGCCTAATATAATTAAAAATTGCGCCAAAACAAAGTTCCTCTTTCATACATTATGTATTAAAATCCTTTGAGTGTCTCTGTAATTAAATAACAAATATTCTTTTCACCACATATTGTTCCGAATGCATATTTTAGTATATACATGATAGCTAAGTATATACTTAATATTCACGTATTTTGAAAAAAAATAAAATTATCCCTTTTCATAAAAATATGCAAACATAAATTTTACACCTAAACATAAATGATCTTAAATTCATTAAAGTATAATTTAAAATGCGTGTACAAAATATCTACCTTAAAAATGTATTCCTACTTTTAAAATATGCAAAAGCGTATAGAATAATAAGTATGCGTTTTTAATATTACATATCAAATCTACCATTTCAAACTTGAAATAATATAATTGAAATGAAAAAAACTTCTTTAAACACCATAAAATAAGTTAACTGCACAAGGCCTTTCGAAAGAACTTAGTCTTTCTTCGTCAGGCGCAAAAAAGACGTGCGTCCACAATGAATGTAGTGGCACGACTGAAGGGGAATGCGGGAGGGAGAGGGAGCAAGCAGAAGGAACAGCCAATAGGAAAGAAGAAGGCAACAGCCAATCACGGAAGAGCATAAACAAAACTAGATAGATAATGAAGGAGAGGAAAGGAAGAAGGGGGGAAGAGAAATGGGAAAAAAGCGGGGTAAATTAAAAAATTCACTAAAAGGAGAGATTAAAATGAAATAAAATGTACGCAAAAAATATATAAATTAGTAAAAAAAAAAAAAAAAAAAAAAAAAAAAAAAAAAAAAAAAAAAAAAAAAAAAAAATTAAAATACATAAAAATAAAAAATAGTTTACAATTAAAACACACATGAATAAAAATTGTATACATAATATATATATAAATAATAATAATAATAATAATAATAATTAAATAATAAACTTAATTATGAAGCAATGCTGAAAAGATTCTTCCAGGCAACGGAGAGGGTTTTAGAATCAGATTTATCATTAACAATAATATCACGATTAATATAAATAGCTAAATTTTCAAGAAAGTCTAACTCAGAGGAACTATTGGCATTAAAAATAATTTTAGCAGTTTGAAAATTGAAACTATGGCCGGAATCCCAAGAGTGTTTAGCAACAGAAGATTTAGAAATTTCTTGATTAATGACATACTGAGAGTGTTCTTTTAGGCGTTTTTCGAGATTTCTTTTAGTTTGACCAATATACGATAAATCACAGCCATTACAAGGAACATTATAAATACCCCATTTTTGGAGGTCAGGGACAGGACATTTCATAGAAGGAAATTTTAATTTATTGACTGGTTTAAAGATAACATTAAAATTGAAACGTCTTAAAACTTTAGCTAATTTAAAACATAAAGGAGGATAAAAAGGGAGGACGACCAAATTATCAGGTTTACTTTTATCAATATTAGAAAGAGTGGAATTGTTAGGGGGTCTATTGAATTTGCTCACAGCAGTATTAATGATAGAAGGATTGAATCCACGTTTTACAGCAACAGATTTTAAGTAATTGAGTTCATTCTTAAGAGATGCAAAATCGGAACAAATTTTGAGAGCACGATAAACATAAGTATAAAAAACACCGACCTTTTGATTGACAGGATGATCTGAGAGAGCATGGGGTGGATTAGAGACAGAAAAAGGTTTTCTATAAACACAAGTTTTGAAAGAAGAATCACATTTGGTAACTAAAACATCAAGGAAAGGAAGTTTATTACAATTTTCTAACTCAAAAGTAAACTGAATATGAGGATCAATAGAATTGACAGTTTGAAGAATTGTAGAAAAATCAAATGGATTATCCAATAGGACGAAAGTATCATCAACATAACGTATCCAACATTTAAAATTGATCAGATTTAATAATTTATCTTCAAAGTAATGCATATAAATATCACAAAGAATGGGAGATAAAGGATTACCCATACTTAAGCCTTCTAACTGTTTGAAAAATTTATTATCGAATTGAAAAGTAGTAAGAGTTAAGCAAATTTTAATTAAATTAACATAATCTTTGACCTCAATATCCTAGAAATGAAATTCACGTAATCTTTCTTCCAAGCAAGAAAGAGCGCCTTCAATCGGGACATTAGTAAATAAAGATTTGACATCAAGAGAAAGCATAGAACAATTTGATGGATTAATACTTTTTAATTTATTAACGAAATCATAAGAATTTTTTACAGTATGAGAATTTGCAATGCATAAAGGCGAGAATATGGAAGCTAAAAATTTGGCAAGAGGATAAGTAACAGTACCAATATTAGAGACAATAGGTCTTAAGGGAATATTGGTTTTGTGAACTTTGGGTAAAGCATAAAAACGAGCACAAATGGGTGCAGAAGGAATAACACAATGTTTAGTTTTGTCATTTAGAACAACAGAATTCTTAACAGCTTTAGTGAGAGTGGCAAGATGCGAATTAGTGGGATCTTTTTTAACTTCAATATAAGGACCTTCAGATAAGAGAGCATGAACTTTATCAGAATAATCATTTTTATCCATAAGAACAATTTGACCCCCCTTATCAGCTTTAGTAATAATAAGATTATCATTGGACTTAAGCTCATTCAGAGCAATATGCTGAGGACGTGACAGATTAGGTTTATATTTAGAAACATTAGAAGAAATAGTATCAGCAAGAATGTGACGAAGGGCTTCTTTTTGAAAAGGAAAAACTTTACTATGTTTAAAAGAAGACTCAATAGGAGCAATCAATTTGGTGAGAGAAGGTTTGCAAGATTGAGAAAAATTTAAACCAAGATCTAAAATGCTTTTTTGCTCAGGAGTTAATGTATGAGAAGATAAATTTACAATATTGTTTTCATTAGAAAGATCCTTATTCAAAAATTGATACTTGGAATTCTTATGACATAATAAAGAGAACTTTTTATCAAGTTTATTTTGATGAGCAGATTTGAAAGAAAGCACAGAAGGCCAAAATTTGTTTTCAATATTACAAAAATTATCAAGATTTTTACTGAGAAACAAATGCAGATCATAAAGTTCTTCTTCAATTTTGGAGAGAGTATGCCGAACATCCTGAATGCAAGCTCTTAAAACTATAAGGTGTGAACGAAACATAGCTTTAGAAATTCTAAAAGAACTATTGACAGAACACTTAAGTTGAATAAAATTGGGGATAACATTATTTTTCTTGCAATTTTAAAGGAAATTTAAGTGATTGAGAAATTTAATACGTTTGCGTCTAAGTTTAGTAAACCGGTTTAGTTGAGCAGTATACATAATAACGACAAGAAAATAAACAATATACAAGTACAGGAAAATAAAATATGAATAACACAAAAAAGTGAAAAATAAAAGGATAGATAAAAAATATATGAATAAGATCATAAATGAAAATATAAAATGAAAAACAAATAAATAAGACACTAAGATAAAGAATAAAGATAAAAATTACTTACGACAAAAGTGGGGGCAAAGGTGGGCAGTTGAAATGCCAGAATCAGCACAAATCAATGTATAGAATTGAAGCTGGTGTAATACACAATTGAAATGAAAAAAACTTCTATAAACACCATAAAATAAGTTAACTGCACAAGGCCTTTCGAAAGAACTTAGTCTTTCTTCGTCAGGCGCAAAAAAGACGTGCGTCCACAATGAATGTAGTGGCACGACTGAAGGGGAATGCGGGAGGGAGAGGGAGCAAGCAGAAGGAACAGCCAATAGGAAAGAAGAAGGCAACAGCCAACCACGGGAGAGCATAAACAAAACTAGATAGACAATGAAGGAGAGGAAAGGAAGAAGGGGGGAAGGGAAATGGGAAAAAAGCGGGGTAAATTAAAAAATTAACTAAAAGGAGAGATTAAAATGAAATAAAATGTACGCAAAAAAAAAAAAATTAAATTAAAATACATAAAAATAAAAAATAGTTTACAATTAAAACACACATGAATAAAAATTGTATACATAATATATATATAAAAATAATAATAATAATAATAATAATTAAATAATAAACTTAATTATGAAGCAGTGCTGAAAAGATTCTTCCAGGCAACGGAGAGGGTTTTAGAATCAGATTTATCATTAACAATAATATCACGATTAATATAAATAGCTAAATTTTCAAGAAAGTCTAACTCAGAGGAACTATTGGCATTAAAAATAATTTTAGCAGTTTGAAAATTGAAACTATGGCCGGAATCCCAAGAGTGTTTAGCAACAGAAGATTTAGAAATTTCTTGATTAATGACATACCGAGAGTGTTCTTTTAGGCGTTTTTCGAGATTTCTTTTAGTTTGACCAATATACGATAAATCACAGCCATTACAAGGAACATTATAAATACCCCATTTTTGGAGGTCAGGGACAGGACATTTCATAGAAGGAAATTTTAATTTATTGACTGGTTTAAAGATAACATTAAAATTGAAACGTCTTAAAACTTTAGCTAATTTAAAACATAAAGGAGGATAAAAAGGGAGGACGACCAAATTATCAGGTTTACTTTTATCAATATTAGAAAGAGTGGAATTGTTAGGGGGTCTATTGAATTTGCTCACAGCAGTATTAATGATAGAAGGATTGAATCCACGTTTTACAGCAACAGATTTTAAGTAATTGAGTTCATTCTTAAGAGATGCAAAATCGGAACAAATTTTGAGAGCACGATAAACATAAGTATAAAAAACACCGACCTTTTGATTGACAGAATGATTTGAGAGAGCATGGGGTGGATTAGAGACAGAAAAAGGTTTTCTTTAAACACAAGTTTTGAAAGAAGAATCACATTTGGTAACTAAAACATCAAGGAAAGAAAGTTTATTACAATTTTCTAACTCAAAAGTAAACTGAATATGAGGATCAATAGAATTGACAGTTTGAAGAATTGTAGAAAAATCAAATGGATAAATCTGATAAAAATAAATGATAAATCTGATTCTAAAACCCTCTCCGTTGCCTGGAAGAATCTTTTCAGCACTGCTTCATAATTAAGTTTATTATTTAATAATTATTATTATTATTATTTTTTATATATATATTATGTATACAATTTTTATTCATGTGTGTTTTAATTGTAAACTATTTTTTATTTTTATGTATTTTAATTTTATTTATTTATTTATTTTTTTTTTACTAATTTATATATTTTTTGCGTACATTTTATTTCATTTTAATCTCTCCTTTTAGTTAATTTTTTAATTTACCCCGCTTTTTTCCCATTTCCCTTTCCCCCCCTTCTTCCTTTCCTCTCCTTCATTGTCTATCTAGTTTTGTTTATGCTCTTCCGTGATTGGCTGTTGCCTTCTTCTTTCCTATTGGCTGTTCCTTCTGCTTGCTCCCTCTCCCTCCCGCATTCCCCTTCAGTCGTGCCACTACATTCATTGTGGACGCACGTCTTTTTTGCGCCTGGCGAAGAAAGACTAAGTTCTTTCGAAAGGCCTTGTGCAGTTAACTTATTTTATGGTGTTTAAAGAAGTTTTTTTCATTTCAATTGTGTATTACACCAGCTTCAATTCTATACATTGAAATAATATGTTTCTTGGGTTATTTGCATTCAGTCTTATAAATACGCTTTTGAATTAAAAAGTTTTGCTTCTGTGAACAGACATAAAAGTTCATGCAAGAATTAAAGTGAAGGAATTTAAATGCCTTTAAACGTGAAGGAAAATTAAAATGCTTTATACATTATTAAGTATTATATGTTTTAAATTATTCTATGTATTCACAGATTTGCGAACTTATTATCTCGGCATACTTAGATACATTCTATTTAATTTGAGTGTTATGTATTTATTTAAACTTTGGATGTACATTAATAATTTAATAGGAAAATATAATATTAAGAGTATCTGGAACTCAACTCAAAATAACTCATATTTATTGAGATATTTTTGCGGTGGTTAACCATATTAATTGTAAACAAAATCGCACTATAAAACTTATCATAATGTTTAAAAAAATAAATTTAATATTTATTAAGAGGGTTAATTTAAAATCACTTTAAGTAAAAATATTATTTGTTGAATTTCAAATTGTTTTCACTTAAAAAATCAAAAGTATACAAGCTTTAATTTTGATTAAGCATTTTAAAAACTTTTAATTTAAATAAAAATTAAAAATATTCAAGTTAAAGATTTGATAAAAAATGATGGAAAAATATTTTTAAGATAATATACTTTTTCTTTCAAATTTGCTGAAACAAATAACACTAATGAAAAAAAGATTTGTTCCATGTTAGAACCATTTATTTTAACTTGTATTTAACTTGACTGATAACAGTTTAAAAATGAAAAATGGTTAAGAAATCCATCATGACAAAAAAAAGCTACTTGGAAGAAGTTGTTTCCGTAACAACTATTGATTCAAAACAAGATTTTCAGAACAATCAAAACAAGAAATTAGTATTTCCTGCTCCAATTAAGACAGAAACATAATTAAACGTTATTTTAAGCCAAAAACGCAAAGAATCTTTTAATGCAATAATAGTTTATAGAAAATTCAAAGATTTGTGTGTCAAGGCCCCTCTTAACAAAATATAAGTGTAAAGACCTTAAAATACAGCGCACATGTTTAAGGTCCTTTAAATAATCTCGTGTAAAATGAATGCAAAAAATAAAAAATGGAATAAATTACACAAATTGAAATAAGTACTTGAAAATTGAAAAACTACTAATATAATAGAAGGAATAATGTAAAATATGAAACAAATCTGTGTATATTATGTACTCTATATGGTCAGAGATGACCGTCCACTTGCGATTTTAGACATTTTGTTAAATATCTAGAAAACTACATGAGGAATTTTCTGAAAAGTCTAAGTTTGTAAACATAATAGTACAAGTAATACATTTGCGGGAAGATTTTCTTCCGAAAATCCATAGGGGACTGTCAACAAATAAAAAAAGAATGAATATCTTTTGGATAACCTTATTAAACTAAAGCAGAAAAAGCATTCAAACTGTAGATTATGATTAGGTGGATTATTGTAATAAACTGTGTTTATTTTTAAGTGGATAGTATGTATACTTGTAGAGAAATTAAGATTTTTATAAAAACAGTCCCAAATTCTTTTGCTTATAATTTCCAGATTTCTTAATATAAAATAATGTTCTTTTCTGAAAATATGACAAACAACATTGTACATAATACCCTGTAATAAGAATTAAAAAATAAATAAAAATTTTATAAAAAATGAGTAAGTTTACTACATAAATTTTCACTGCGCATGCGTCAAAGATATTAAAATTCATTTTCATATTGGGTGTTAAATGTATTGTTAAATATTTGTTGCTAAATGTATTGAGCAACTTTTGTGAAATTCTCAAAATCATAACTTGAATATTCGGAAAATGAACGTCTATAGAACAAGCTGTAAACCCGTTATACCCAAAATGAAGCAAAAAATTGAGAGGTTTTATCCAAATGTAGTAGTACGCGCCAAAATCTGTATTCTATATTGGCACTAATCAATGGATATATGAATACAACTCCTCATCTTTTTGCTTCGTTTATGGAGCAACGTATTTTCAGCTTATTCTATTGACGATTATTTTCAGAGTTTTCAAGCTGTAATTTTGATATTTTCTCAAATTTGTACTAAACATTAATTAACATAATATGCAAATCATTTTTCTAATACCGTTGACACATTTGCAGTAAAAAACTATTTTGTAAACCTACTTATTTTTTATAAAATTTTTATTATATTTTAATTCTAAAACGAGTATTGTGTACAATATTGTTTGACACAGTTTATTACAATAAGCCACGTAATCATAATGTACAGTTTGATTGATTTTACTGCATTAATTGGTAGGGTTATCCAAAAAATATTCATTCTTTTTTAATTTGTGGACGATCCCCTATGGTTTTTCGGGAGAAAATCTTCACGGAAATGTATTACATGTACTATTATTTTTACACACATAGAGTTTCAGGATAATTCCTCATGTATTTTTCCACATATTTAACAAATTTCTAAAATCGCAAGTGGGCGGTCATCTTTGGCCATATAGTGTATATGAAACGGTACATTCAGAATTTACAATACCTTCATTTATGTGTAAAACATGGACAAACTAATTATATTATCTACGAAACATTTCATGTCATTTAATAAAAAATATTATATAAATGAAAAATATACCCAATAAGTTAAAAATGTACCTTTTGTGACTTTTAAACATTTCTATTTCGGGCACAGACATTGTGAAAAGGTATGCAGGGGTGAAAGTATCTTCATTCAAAAACTGAGAAGTATTGGTGCTATTGACCTCAAGGGACATGCTTAGAAAATAATTACACTGGTCTAGTGGCAATGAGCTGCGGGGGACACTGGGATTATGGAGCATCGAGAGGGAAGGAAGGTAGTTAGAAGGGAGACATGTGCTGGTAATGTACAAGACAGTACATTGATGTCAGATGGCTTAGACGTGCTAAGCGAAATGTAATACTGGAGTGTGGCTCCTATGTAGTTGTAATGTCGCTTTATTTATTTTTTTAATAATTGATCTATTGTTCTAATGAAGAACTTGAGGAATTAAAAATGTATTATTGATGAATTTAACATGCTTCTATGATATATGCACCCGGTTTGGCACAATTTCACTTAAGTCAATTCTATGAAAGTCTCGTTTTCGAATATTTAAAAATAATTCTTCCGTTATTTAAAGAAGTAAATAACAAACAAAATAGGTAATTTATAACTACAGAAAAAATACGTTTTATAATTAAAATGATTAATTTAATTAAATTTTTTAATAAATATGCAACAATAACCGGTTCTGACAGTAGAAAAGTCTTGCATCACACTATCGGTTAGCTAAATTTGTCAAGTTTGCATAAAATTTGACAGGGCCAGTGTGAGTTAAATGCAAGTTTGAATAAAGCTTAAAAGTCAACACCTTCCCGGCTTGCCTTAAATTTGACATTGGAAACCTGATTTATGCCGTGTTTGTATTATATTTCGAGAAAATAGTACGTCAATTCACCTGTGTACGCAGATTTTAACTTCATTGATTTCAAATCAAATTTAACCCTTTATCTACCGTATTATTTTTCAAGATATGGCTTAACATCAATAATTGTCTTCTTTAATATCTGCAGATATACTGGTATTTTTTAGCATTAATAATGTGAAACTTAGCAGTGTTTTTTCATTAAAACTGATTAAATATTATTATAATTTTGTATTAAGTATTAAGTATTTATTATTTTTTGTAAAATATTTACAAAAATAATCTAATTGATTAACTAAAAATACTGTTATGGAAATATTACAATTTTTACAATAGCAATGTATGTAAATATATTATGATCCTCTCTGTAAATGAAAAGGCTTTTACAGTCGAAAATATTTCATATAACTTTTTTCAAAGAAAATAGATATATACATATAATAATGATTAAGAAAATTAGCTCTTTTTTAAATATTTAACTTCGACTGTTTTCCTGCTCTATCTAAATTAGATCGAGTAAAGTATATTGTGTGGCAAGAAAAGGAAATTTTATTAATACACTGATTAAATACATTTTTTATTAAATTTTCCACAATGGTACTTATAAGTACCAGTAGATAAGCCAGTAGATAAAATGTTAAATCCGGTGTGGCGTGAGAAAAATCTAGCGGGATTTAATATGCGACATTTCAATTGCTTGGAGTTGTTTTCGCAAGATCTTGAAATGTATATAGTAATCATATATGTTTATGTAGTAGTTAATATGCAGTCAAGCATTCATATACAAATTAGACTAAATGAAAAATCAAACTTGATCCAATCAAATGTGTTAATTGGGTTACTCTGAAACGCAGAAAAATGTCATTTCGGGGATAATTACATACCAAAGGCGCATTTGACATCTGTGCCCCATCTTGATCAGATCATTTCAGAATGCAAAAGCAAATACAATCATTTGAGGCATTTTTAAAATTTCTAGAATTAATAACTTGAATCAGCAAAACAAAAAGTGACGATAATTTGTTTGCTTAATTGGCACATATAATTCTGCTGAAAACAAATTTACTAAGTCAAAAAGTTTGGCATGTATGTTTAAATTCTTGTAATCAATTTAGTACTTTATGCATTAATGTTTCTTTCGAGATTACTTTATAGTATATTTAAAGAAATGTGTATTGTCTACAATTCTGTGCGTCATTAAGAAAAATATTGTTTTATATGTTTACTTATTAAAATTATTGCTGTATGTTTGTTGTACTTTTTTTCTACTAGATTTCTTGTTTAATACAAAACGACAGCAAATAACGTTTTATTTAGAACGTTTTACTCTGGAATACACTTTCAATTAAATGTAATATACTTTGTAAAAGTAAGGTAAGTTTATCATAATATTTTTTTCAGATTCTTAATTATTAATGTACCCTAGGATAACAACGCCACGTAAAGGTTCTACCAATTTTCACGGCTAAGTTTTAATTTGTATTTTTCAAACAAATATATGATTTGATACAGCAACTCATTGACTATCTATATAAAAAAATAATTTAAGAGATATGTATTCATAAAATGTAATGGCGTGATTTTTTCACCAATGCTATTTGACGTTATTACCCACCTATATGGGTAATAACGCCATGCAAACAGAACTATGAAATAAGATGGAATAATTGCATGTAGATTGTCCAACTCTAAAAATACAAACTCTACAAACTTAGAAATTGAGAAATTGAATATTGAAAATATTCAATTTTTTGTGAAAGTGTAAGAAAAATAAATGTGTTGTGTGTGGGGTGGGGAGAGGATGAGGCAAAAGAATATCAGACCGTGAGCTTCTTTTTGCTTAAAAAGGACCGCTTAATTAGAATTATTAGAAACATTGCACAGTTTTAACTGTGTTTATTTGAATCAGTATTTAGGATGTAGCTCGGCCACTGTAGGGAATCAACCGGGGTATTAATGCCAAGGATTGGCGTTATTACCCTGTTATAGTTATTGCGCTGTACATTTTAAATTACAAATTATATCCAGAAAATATCCAAAATCCACAAAAATATTTTGACAGTTCATGAAATGTACTACAAATTTATGTAATTAACAAAGTATTTCCGGATTAAAAAAATAGTCTTCACATCACAAAACGTATCTCTCAAATTTTAGATCAAGCGTTAATTTTAGTTGATTGTAAAAACAATAAGACCTAAAAACTAAACAAATTAACTTGAAGCTGTTTTTGCGATTTATATGACTCAAAACCCTTCTGCACAGAGCACACGGGTGTCAGTGTCATTTGCCAGATTATTTCATAATTATGAAAAATATTAGAACTTGGCGTTATTACCTCGCCTGGCGTTATTACACCAGACCACCTTATTTCTAAGAAACCTCTCTCTATATAAGATATTTTCTTCTTATTCTTATTGCTGATTATACTCGATATATATAAGCAAAAATTACATAAATTTATTTAAGAGTAAATTGATTTTTGGTAAGTTACACTACATTAATAAACATTCTCAAACAAGTTATTCCTCATCACGTGAATTCGGGAATCTGATACATTAAATTAATCTCCGAGCACTTTGTGACATAACGATTAATCCGTCAGTACAAATACCTAATATCTTGAATGATAAAAGCTGTTTTAAATAATTATTGTTAAAATAGTCATTAATTATTATTTCTGAGGTCAAGATTTAAGCGCTATCATTGATTATATGATTTTTTTCTAAGTTCAGAAAACAAGCTATTTTATATTATAATAATAAAGCTTCTGACTAAATCTAGTCAGAAAATGAGATAAAATCTCCAACGATGGAGAATAAATCTTTCATATATTAATACAATGTGTGAAAATTTGTAATGAGCATCATGCAAACAAGAAAAATATTACTCTGCAAATTAGTCAATTTTACATAGGTATAAGCATAAACTTGTAAAACTACATTTCTGTCTAAAAAATGAAAAAAAAACTTGTAGCAAAACTACATCTGTATTTACGTGAGTTTAGGGCTTATTAAAAGTTTGTATATTATTGTTTCTTCAAAAAATTATTTAAGTGTAGTACAAATGGAAGTGTAGAAAATTGTACGAATTAAAAAAAAACACATTTTAACTCTTTAGAGTCTGGTGTACTAGTAACAGTACATGTATTTTAATTGAGCATTATTTTGTTTTAACAATTTTTTGCCACTGTTTTAAACGTAGTAATATTAGTATGTGTGTATGCATTTACTATAAGACTTCAATTACATCTACGCATTCAGTAATAATACAAATAATAAATATTTGCACCATTTACGATCCTTTTATTTTAAACATATATTTCCCTTTTTAAATTAAAAATATTGGTAACGTTTCTAAAGGAATAACGTGTGATAAAAAATTACATATTAGAAAGTTATAATATCGGTTAAATTTTGTTTCGATTCGATATTTTCCAAACAACTCCTAAAATTCTTCCTCAGTCTATTTTGTTATGAAAATGAATAGAATAGTACGCAAAATTACTACATTCGTTGGATTTCAGACAATGAACGAACAATGATGATTTTATGGAATACAAAACTAGCAACGTTAAAAAGCACCAAATGTTGTGTATAATTAGCAGACCGCTTTCGGTAGCATTTAGCGTACTGTCATCAGTACTATCAGAGGTAGAAATCTGCTCATATATATAATAGAGACGGAGGATTGAAGGCAACCAATAGGATGGCAGAGGACTGCAAGTAAGGGCCAATCGGAGAGCGCACGCCGAAAGTGACCGGAGGGGAGAGAACAAGGTCAAAAAGGAGCGGGAAAAATATTAATAATAAGCATTACGAAATAGAGGCTTTAATGCAATATTTACAGCGATTCGAAAGAGCGGGGATAGCGAATTCACAATTGACAATTTTGTCAAAATTTTTATATATATGTGAAACGTTTCAAGGAAGTTAAGTTCATGAATAGAGGTAGGTTTTGAAATTATTTAGCTGAACCGAAATCGAAAGTATGGTTCAACTCCCAGAAATGTTTAGCAATAGAGGATTTTTTAATTTCTTGTTTCTTAATATAATTTTTATGTTAATTGGTACGTTTTTTAAAAAGCTTTTTTACGTTGCTAGTTTTGTATTCCATTGCATAGCACCAAGCTCTATCTGAATACTAAATCATGATTTTAGTTTATATAAAATGTATAACCTATCTGTTACATATTGTGACAGAAGAAAATGTTGCAATTTACTGGCTAGCTGAAATCACAGATTCACTTTTTCTTCACGCGAATTCCCATTTATTCAAAGCATTTTTCTATTATATTCTTGGTCACCTACATTTATCACATTCTCCATGATGCGACATGTATGGATATTTTCAATTATGTCTTTGAATGCGTTCTAAAAGGTTTATCTAAAATATATATATATATATATATATATATATATATATATATATACTATATATATATTAAATGTAATCAGCGTACTAAGCTACAATATTCCAAAATTCACACTAAGTGTTTAAAACACAGTTTAAATTTGTTTAAAAAATCACGATTTTGTTAGACAATTAAAAAAAAAAAAATGAAAAAATCACAATTCACATTTCGAATAATTAATATTCTCAACTGCATTCTGTTTAAATATATACAAGCATGGTTTCTTTAATTCCTTTATCCCTTCCATCAAATCTCTTCAATGTACAAATAATTTACTTTTATTAACTTTTTTTTTGATGAATTCACTTCTTTATGTGAAGAAAATTTTATGTTATAGCAATAAAAATATAATTGTGCTATTATACTTCTATCTGAAAAATATCACCTTTGTAATATCCAACATACAAAGTTTAAAAAAAAACAAACAAAAAAATAAATCTTATTTTTATACAATTTTATCATGAAACGACAGTTTATTACATTTTCACACGCAAAAATTAAATAAATATATAAATTTTCGCAACATCATTGTTAAGGATTTCTTCAAAATGTATATCATTATAACTAAAATGTACTTAACAGAGAATTGTCAGTGTATTTCGAAAATAAACATTATTTATTTAGTAATCTAAATTTACCTATATCTACAGGGTGTCCGAATCTATACAGAATGATTTGAAGATTAGTGAGAAATGTACGGTTGCAAGTATCAAAGATTTTTTGTTGGATAATAGTTATTTATGTCAAGAATTTCTGTTCTGAGTATTCTTAATTCATTTCAAATAGCAGCAGTACCTTGTGTTTTGCTATTATATTTTTAAATGTTACAGTTTTTGCCATTGCAGTGCCCCCTATCGAATATGTTTGGAACTAAAACACAGGAGGATTCTAATGAAATTCCAAGCTTCGGAAACTACTTTAGTCCGAGAAAAATATTCACAGCTGTCATCTTTTATTTATTAGTGATATTTTAATAAATTTAATCCATTTCAATATATTATGTATGTTAGCGTAACATGAAGGAATTGTACTAAAATAATATTTTACGGAACAGTAGCAGATTGTTTTTGGAAATGTTTCATTAAAAATTTCGAAATAATGATTATCAGTTATAACACGTTTTATGTATTCGACACAAAGTCTTCCTGTTTAAATGATAGCATTTTCTAGAACATCACGTTTTTTGTGCAATTAATATTTTTACTAAATTTTTATATTTTAGTAGATTTCCTTCGCTTCTTTCTCTTAATTTTTTTTCGAAAATTCATGTTATTGATTCCTAAATTAATTTCTAATTGTCCTCTAAAATTATCTTTGTGCATTGTCGTAGAATAACAGGATAGGTGGTAAAAATCGCTTTCATTAAAGATAAAAATAAATGAGGTCTCTCCTAGTTTCATGAAGAATTTTAAAGCATACTTAACACTAGAACCGCGATGACGGGTCATTTTGATCCGTACAAAACGGATATATATATATATATCGATTGAAACCAGAAATTTATTCACGGAATAAGTTACATACCTCCTGAATTAATGTAGTATTAATAAGTAAATTGAATAGTTTTAAATAAAAATTTTGGTGTAAAAATCTTCTAATGAAATTTGAGTAAATTTTTTCGCTGTTCTAGTGTTAAAGAGAAAATAAATAACTTGATGATGTACTCTGTAGAATATTCTGAAGCAATAAAGATGTACTCTCTCACAGAAATATACCTGATTAAAAATAGTCCTTTGCGAGATTTGCAGATTTAGATAAATCGCAAGATCGCCATGTTATTATGAAATTCTGTCAAAGTTGTTACATAAAATTACTTCCAAGAATTGTTAGACTTACACAGATGCATATGCATATTAGTACCTATATTGCATGTATTTTGATTAAAAAAATCACAAATATTATATTTGTATGTTTAAACTGAAATTCGGTTTCAGAAATGAACTAAACATTTCTTTACAGATACATACGTTTAATGAAAATTAAAATAATTTAAGAAAACACATTAAGTAAATAATATACAAACTTTCAAATATTCCTCCCTGTTTATAGATACATACCGCTTAACAGAAAATAAATAACTATACACAGATGCATATGCATATTAGTACCTATATTGCATGTATTTTGATTAAAAAAATCACAAATATTATATTTGTATGTTTAAACTGAAATTCGGTTTCAGAAATGAACTAAACATTTCTTTACAGATATATACGTTTAATGAAAATTAAAATAATTTAAGAAAACACATTAAGTAAATAATATACAAACTTTCAAATATTCCTCCCTGTTTATAGATACATACCGCTTAACAGAAAATAAATAACTATACATAAGTGCAAATAGTTTATTTTCTGTATTACTTTACTAAAAGGTCAGCCTGAATCGTTCGATAGTTTCAAACAATCTGTATTTAGTTTAAAGAAATGATTTTTAAATTATTGTTTTTCCAGACACTGTACTTCGTTATGAATAAAAATAATTTCAATAATGTATCAGAAAGCAATTAACTTGATCTACACTAACCAATTTCAAGCTCCTTAAAGGGGGATCAGGGGTTAAAAACTTTTAAAAAATCGATTTTTTTTATGATCTAGTTTGATTATTCAAGTAATTCTTAACTCAATGCAAAAAACCGCATAAAAATATTTGCATTTTTAACGAAGTTATAAGCATTTATGTATTAACACTTTCATAGCCGCACCCATATAATTTCAACTTTAAGTCGCGTTTTCTCAAAACTTGATTTTTGACGACTAACACGAAGATTTAAAAAAAAACTATTTGATGGAATGGCTTAATTTTTTTTCGCATGCATATAACTTCATTATTTAGAGAATGAATTAATATAGTTTAGATAGTTTAATATTTTGAGTATTTTTTATGAAAAAAAGTTGTATTTTTGGGGGTTTTTTTTTTAAGTTTTAAGTTTGAGAGTTTTTTTATTCATGTTTTTTTCGAGTGATTGTTATATTCTTAACTCATTCTATAGAGTAAAGTTTGCTGATCATTTTAAAGCAAAAATTACGTTCTTAAGTCAATTCAACTTTCTTGGTGTTGGTGATATAACACATATTTTTTTTCGAAAATTTTGTTACATAAATTTTGCTATATTTCTTTTTATATTATTCTTTTTATATTATTTTATTATTCTTTTTATATTCTTCATTTTAAAATTTTATAAGACTACAAACATACCTTCAAAATATCAGAAAGTTTCAATTAATTACACTGAATACTTCTGTTTTTATATGGACTCGAAGCGAGAGCTCTGTTTACATGTTTTTCAGTATAGATCAACCCCTGAGCCCCCTTAAATTTCTAGGCATAAAGTAATCTCTAAGTATTCCTAAAAGCATGGTGTAATTTTCTCAAGGGGCAACATATCCGTATTTTGTAGGTTAACGCCTGAATCTCAGTACCAGACAAAAGAAATATTGCAAATTATAAAATTTCACAATGTTCTGTCGTTTAAGCATATGGAAACTTAATCTCAGAATAGCGGTAAGTCCCTATAAAAATATGTGTCATAAAGTCATAAATTAAGAACACTTATAACATTGAGAAATGTTTTTGATTGAGTCATACTGACAAATGTTTCGTCCTCCAGTACTGACACTAGGGTATCTTGTGTTTGTGATTGAAAAGTTTGAGGAATCAAAATAAACTAACATAGATAATGCAATGCATTTTTTATTATCTATCTATATATCTACTTATATGTATACATATTGCATATATGTTTTAAAAAGTACTATGTCGTTCTGTCTCTATTTCTTTCTCTGTGTGTGTGCGTGTCTTCTGGGACGGCCATTTAAATGTACGAAAACATGAAAATCAGTATGAGTGTAGTCAAGACACCTCTTGATAATCTTGTGGTCTATTTGCTTAATTCTTTGAAAGTTATTTGAGATATTAAAAATAACACAACTGACATTTAACAAACTCTCAATTTTTCATTTTGCCATCGGTAAATCATTCTCTCGAAGAGATATTTGTATGATTTATTTTTACTAGAAGTAATAATATATTTAGGAATAATTCAAAATTTTCCATTTAACCACAGTTTGACTAAATTCCTTTTTTACATTCCATTATTCAGAAATGAGACTTAACATAATAATAAGAATTAAAGCTAATTCTAAACAAATGAGAATTTAGAAAATACATTGAAACTTTTATGCTCAATTCATACGTTCATTTCAGTATTCGTTTCAAGTACTTACTATTTTTAAAACAATTTTCTTAGTATACATTTATTTCTTAAAATTATAATCATGTCAAAATTCATGTTTTATTTTCTACAGTTCTACAGTTCTCTCTAGGTGTAGTGACAATAGTATAAAATGCCTATGTTGAAAAGGAACTGTCACGATTATTTTACCATCGTTAATTTTTTAACCAGTTTGGAATTTAATTTCAAAATAACCTATTGAAATATGATTTATTTTAAAGGCTGTTTTTTAGAACATATGTTGTTTCTGCCGATCCCAAGTGGCAGTGGCAATGGCAAAGAATATAGACTATATACCCCACTAAAAATAATCTTAAGATTATCTGAAGAAATTGCCACTTGCTACAGAAATTCTACAGAAATTTGAAGAACGTTTGCAGGCTTAGCTTTATCTTTAAAATATCTGCAGAATTTTTAAAGATATTCTTAAAAATACCTGCATAATGGGCCAAATACCTTCGAATTTCCCACAGATTTTGGGCCAAAAAGCTGTAGATTTTCTTCAGATTTGTTTTAATGGGGTAGGATCATAGAGTGTCACTCATCATTCGCAACCAATACTTTTAGAATTGATTTTATACTTCTTGAGCTAGCATAGTAATCGTTTTCAAGGCATTTTTTTAGCGCTTATCGCTCCTTCACTTCGCTTCACAAATTAATTTTTTTTATTTACTTTCGATTGTTTTTAGAGCACATTTATATTTTATAAGTAACTATCATGCCATATTTTATGTCTTTAGACTCCATTTTGAATGTTTTTTTGCTCCTGCAACACTCTGTTGATACTGTCAAAAAACTTACTCTTGTTTTGTTTCAGAAGGTTTTTTTTCCACCATAAATTTACTTTTGAAATTCATTTGATACACGTATATTGCCATTTAGTGAGTTTTCAGGATGCTTTTCGTGCATTTTTCACCCATATTAAATTATGTATTTTTTTAAATGTTGTTAGCGATCATTTATATCTTAGAAGTAACTACCATTCTCTATTTCATGCTTTTAGAATCTTCAGTGACTCAAAAATTGCATTTTTAGAGAATTTTTTTGCTACTGCACACACTTTGGGGCGGTGAAATCTACATAAGATAAAGTCTACGTTGAAACAAGCACTCATATTGACATCATTTTTTTTAAATCGGCTCGTTAAATCCCAATATTACATAAAAATATCAATTTAGAATATTCCTAGATTACTTTTTCGTATTTTTGCTCTTTTAAATTTCGTAATTTTTAGGAAATGTTCTTTGAAATCATTTATATTTTGTACGATATTAACATGCCAATTTTTATGGTTTTATATCCTTCATTAATTCAAAAGTCACATAATTAGAAAGGGATTTTCTTCAACACCCGTTTTGGGGTTGCATGCTAACATAAGATATAGCAAATGTTTGAAGAAGATCTGACATCATCATTTTACCATCATTACTTTTTGCAATCTGGTTTTTGCTTGCTCAATCGCGATTTAGAACTTTTTTAGAACATTTGATGCGCGTTTTCACCCATTCAATTGTTGTATTTCTTGAGAAATGCTAATATAGATCTTTTATATCTTATTAAAAATTAACAAGACAACTTTTATATTTCTACATCTTTCAATAACACAAAAATACGCATTTTTAGAATGTTTTTCGCTCCAGCACCTCTAATAGGATAGTGGCACCGAAATAAGATATAGCCTGTGTTGAATCAAAAACTGTGAACCCAATTTCACATTATTATTATTTAAATCGGTTTTTAGGGCTCAAAATTGTTTAGAAATTGCTATTTAGAAAGTTTTTTGAACGCTTTTCAAGTATTTTTACCCCTTTTAAATTTAATATTTTTTAGCAAATATTCTTGGTGATGATTTATATTTTATAAGTAAATACCATGACAAATGTCATGTTTCTAGGCCCTCCAATAACACAAAAATATCATTTTAGAACGTTTCTTTCTCCTGCGCCCACTTTAGGTTATTAGTATTGACATAAAATATAGCCTATGTTTGAATCGCGGCGAACACCATGATTTTGGCACCATTATTTTTGAAATAAGTTCTTTCGATAGTTCCAGAGATCAGCACTTGCAAATAAACAAAATTTACTCTTTATCATACAAATATAGTTTAATCAGCGAATTTTGAAAGGTTAAATAAAAATATCAGGAGTTCAATGTTTTTATTTTTCCCCTTATTTTGTTCCAAGAAAATGTGCCATTTTCTGTTAAGTCAATCATTGAGAAAAAAAAAATATACCGCCTTCAACTAGAACGAATAGTTAGTCACTTTTTGAATACCTAAACTAGAACTGTAGACGGCCGAACAATGCGAATAGGTTGAACAAGTAAGCTGAATAGACGAATTGTCATAGCATTTATAGTCTCTTGTTTTCTAAGTAACGAAACAATATTGAATTGTTTCAGTTTCGAGAAATTATAGCTTGATTTTAGGAATGGTTTCATAAACTAGAATTATCGTTACTAAATTAAACCTCTTGTGTTCGCATCTATTTGGAGAAAATTTGAAATACGTTTGACAACGGAAATATCGGAAAACGCTCTTAAATTCTAGTAGGAAACTCTAGAACTCTCTAACAAAGGGCGCTAGAATTTATAAGGATGACATGGAACTATTTTTTCTAGAGCTACAATTTAGATTCTATATGCTTGAACAGTATTTTTTTCTCAGTGATGGGAACATTTATTTCTTTATTTTTTGTGGATGCAGTACTTCGTTTAAACTATTTTTCAACATCGATAAGTATAATCACTAAACATTGAAATAGCACTTTCTAAAATCAATTTGCATATTGTATCTAATATTCAAAAAAGAAGTAAAAATCTCGAGAAATATTTGTGTGAACAGCTCGTGGGACCTAGGCAATCTATCTTTCTTAGTGTCATAAAAATCCTCTTATGATGATTCGCACGCCTCCTATTATTATATTGGGATTTGAAAATGCAAACAGCAGAGATGAGAAGGTATATCTCTGATATGAGTATTTTTATCCACTTACGAAAAATTCAGGAAAATTCACTTTAAAAAATATTTAGTACTTCATGATGTGATTAAAATAAAAATGAAAAATAAAATCAGTATTTTACTTACAGTTGAAAATAACAGGTTTCTTAGATTTGTAGTTTATTTTTAGAATTCAAAATTAACTGACACACAATAAATAATTTTTTAGGTGCACTCATAATTACAAAAATAGGCAGCACCTACAGTTGTCGTTCACCTGTTGTCTTATAAGAGATTAATAACTACCCAACCGACTCGTGTGAAATTTTAAAATTTCTAATTGTTGCATAATTATCAGAGTCATTTCAATTTTTTTAAAAATCGGATGTATGGTTTAATAACTATTATCAAATTATTCTCACGCAGCAGTCTTGGGATTTGAAAATGCAAACAGCAGAGATGAGAAGGTATATCTCAGATATGAGTATTTTTATCCACTTACGAAAAATACAGGAAAATTCACTTTAAAAAATATTTAGTACTTCATAATGTGATTAAAATAAAACAGAAAAATAAAATCAGAATTTTACTTACAGTTGAAAATAGCAGGTTTCTTAGATTTGTAATTTATTTTTAGGATTCAAAACTAACTGACACATAATAAATATTTTTTTTTTTTTTGGTGCGCTCATAATTACAAAAATAGGCAGCACCTACAGTTGTCGTTCACCTGTTGTCTTATAATGGATTAATAACTACCCAACCGACTCGTGTGAAAATTTAAAATTTCTAATTGTTGCATAATTTAGTAGAGTCATTTCAATTTTTTTTTTTTTTTTTTTTTTTTTTTTTTGAAAATCGGATGTATGGTTTAATAACAATTAAAAAATTATTACATTATTTTATCACATTACGGCCATTTGAAAAAAATGTTTCAAAGGTATTTTAATGAAGTTACACTATTTCATTCATAATGAACTTGATATGAATGTGTGAAGTATACACTAAAATATGTATTCTGTACAATCTGTTGCGCACAGAATATTTTATATTAATTTATAGAGACACAAAAGTGTGTCATCACTTTATGGCATAGGGTAAAATATAATTTGGGGAACATTTTAATAATGTTGGTGTGCCAAGGTTTACAGCAAGGCACTGTTTCTGTAATAGAAAGCAGATAGTATTTACAGGGATAAACAAAAGTTCTCTGATACTCTTGTCCCTGTATCCGAAGTATTCTATGTTATTACGCTAAGATCTGAATGTTTTTAAAACTCCGTTATAGTACGAACCCACCTCATTTGTTACGCTTGTTAAATTTCCGAACTGTTATTATTATTTTTTTAATTTTTAAACCAAAATTGAAGAATGATTTTTGGAAATTTCAAATGCATAGTTTGTTGAAATGTATGTTGAGAATATTCGAAACTTCGAGCTATAAAGATAGAGGTGTGATAGTGAGCACCAAATCGATGAAAAATTGAGATAGGACATGAGGTCGTAAAACACATACATACAGGGTATTTGATCGTAACTGATCTCGGGTTAACAGTAGTAATTCCGAGAAAAAAACCATTGATGTGTAAATGCAACGATACGTACCTCTTTATTGTGTTAATAGTAATAACATACCGAATAGATGAAAACCTGTTGTCCAAGAAGTTTTTGATGATAACGTAAGACCTGATAATCACAGTCCTATGATAAAAAATTAATTAAATCCAATTGTTTTTTTAAATCATCAGATTTTAAAACATTCACCTTTTTTATAAACATTTTAATAAAAATTTTAATGTTTTAATAGATCTCGGTCTATATTTTAATTTAATGTTTTGCAATAGAGCACATGTTTTTTGTTGTTTATATCTCATTGTCGCGTGTCATTTGTATTGACCGAGAAATATTTTGAATTTTTTTTTTTATTTATATTACTAGCTGACCCGCCCTGCGTTGCCCGATTCCGTATTAACAATATTAAACGAACTTGAAATTTGTATGATTTTATCATTAACTCGTTACATGCAGAAATTCATTGTCTGAAATACGTAGCCACTGACTTTGTGAAAAATCGGTTTTAAAAACAACAACTAATATTAAGCTCTAAAAATACTTAAAATGAGCAATGAGAAACACGGGAGGGAACATGTATCCAACGATTGCGTTAGTTTCGTGTTAAAGTGTTGATATTTACCCGTAAAAATCACTGTTAAATCACGTAACTAATTATTTTTTTCGCATAGAAATACCAAGTGAATATTTTGATTTTCAAACTAATTATATCACTCTTAAATCCGACTATACCGTGAATGAAATCGATACGCGATGATAAAAGATTGGTATATAGTATTATAATTTCAGAGCCATTTAACAAAAGTGTATATTTTTAATCAAAGCATGCGTAATGTTGACTCTGTGGACAAATTCCTAACCGTAAACTTTTGTACCATAACCATAATCTGTCTGTAACCTAACTGCGACTTAACATTACCCTACCGTAACTTAAATATAACATAAATGTAACCTAGGCGTCAGTTTGAAATATCAATATAGAAGCATCATTTAAGATTTTGCTTGAAAAGTTAACATTCTTTCGTTAATGTCTTAAAATCGTCTGTACTCTGCAATCTAGATTTCAGATTAATATTTGTTATTTAAGTTTTTGCGCATGATTTTAAAAGAATGTTATCATACATATATTTTACATATTGACATAGAGTTATTAATATGTTGTTAAATTAAACACATTTTTTCATCTACGTTATAAAGTATTAAAAAGTTCTGAAAAAAAAGAAAACTTTTAGTAATACAATTTTTAGTTCAAATCAAATGTTATCAATATTTTATTTTATTTTATTTTGACATTTAATTATTTCGAATTTATCAATTTCAATTATTTTAAAAGCAAACATTTTTTAAAAATAAATAATATAATAGAAAAAAGACCATTTTCAAAAATTAATATTTCTTCGTAAAATACGCTTCAGCTGTAATTCATTTCTTTCAATTCGTCTTATTAATACAAAACCCCTTCCACATGCTTTTGTTTGGGACATTAAAACTTGAGCGATAAGTGGTTTAATATTGCAACCCTTTTTTCGGTTAACTTCACCTCCACCTATCTTTTTCCTCCATGGTTTACAACCGCTGTGATAAAAAATCATCATTTAAACTGACAGTTTGCAAGTCTATGAATTTCAAAGGTCTGTTCCAGCTTTTTTAATTATTTATGCGAAAATTTTATGCAACCAACCAACCATAACTAAATAAAGGGAAAAAAGAAGAAAAAAGGCGATTTTTTATGAGAGTGATCTTTGGAATTTAATTAATTACTCAGTTAATAAGTAGAATTTCGAAATTCTGAAGCTCAGGTGCATCAGGAGAGATATTGGGCTACTCTCATAAAAATTTTGAGCTTCGTATGTCCCATAGATTTTGCTAGCCATCGCAGACACACACACACACAGACAGAGCGATTTGTTATTTTATTAGTATACTAGCTGACCCGCCCGGCGTTGCCCGGGTCCGTATTAACAATATTAAACGAACTTGAAATTTGTATAATTTTATCATTAACTGGAAGCATGCAGAAATGCATTGGCTGAAATACGTCGCAGCAGACTTTGTGAAAAATTGGTTTTAAAAACAACAACTACTATTAAGCTCTAAAAATACTTAAAATGAGCAATGAGAAACACGGGAGGGAACATGTATCCAACAATTGCGTTAGTTTCGTGTTAAAGTGTTGATATTTACCCGTAAAAATCACTGTTAAATCACGTAACTAATTATTTTTTTCGCATAGAAATCCCAAGTGAAATATTTTGAATTTCAAACTAATTATATCACTCTTAAATCCGACTATACTGTGAATGAAATCGATACGCGATGATAAAAGATTGGTATATAGTATTATAATTTCAGAGCCATTTAATAAAAGTGTATATTTTTAATCAAAGCATGCGTAATGTGGACTCTGTGAACTCTGTGTGCTCTGTGGACAAATTCCTAACCGTAAACTTTTGTACCATAACCATAATCTGTCTGTAACCTAACTGCGACTTAACAGTACCCTACTGTAACTTAAATATAACATAAATGTATCCTAGCCGTCACTTTATTGTAACCTATTCTTATTCTAACCATCACATAAATGCAATTTAACTTTAACCTAACTTTAAATTAACCGTGATCTAACTGTAACCTAACGTGAAATTAAATAAAATCAAAGACTTGCCGTAATGTAGTCGCAACCCAAATGTTATCTAGCCATTTATTGAGTTCATGTCCATGGAAATTATTTTGTCTTGTTCGGATTTGGTTATGATTCATTAGAATATTTTCGTCGGGTTCAGATTTGGTTCGATTCAGGTTTCAGGTATTTTTTGAAATTCGATTTAAATGTTCGGGTCGGATTCATGTCCACGGAAATTATTTTGCCTTGCTCGGATCCAGTTAGGTTTATGTGAAATAATTTTGTCGGGAACAGATTTTGTTCAATTCAGATTTCGGCGTTTTCTTCAAATGGAATTTTCGGGTTCAGGTCTTCCTGCGTGTCCACGGAATTTATTCTGTCTAATTCGAATAAAGACATGCTTCACTGGAATATTTTTTGTCAAGTTCAGACTTGGTTTAATTTAGATTTCGGCTTTTTTTCAAATGTAATTTTTCGATTCGGGTTTTCTTGCGTGTTCACGGACATTATTCTGCCTTGTTCCAATAAATACATGCTTCACTGGACTATTTTTATCAAGTTCATTTCAGATTTCGAGATTGTTTCAAAGAAATTTTTAGGTTCAGATTCGGTTCATGTGCATGGAAATTTTGTCTTATTCGGATCCTGTTACGGTTCTTTGGAATATTTTTGTCATGTTCAGATTTGGTTCGATTCAAATTTCAGGTATTTTTTCAAATAGAATTTTTAGGTTCGAATCTCGTTCATGTCCACGGAAATTATTTTATCATACTCGAGTCCGGTTATGATTCTTTCTAATATATTGATCGGACTCAGATGTGGTTTGAGTCAAATTTCAGGTTTTTTTCAAATCGGATTTTTTAGGTTCGAGTCGGGTTTATGTCCATGGAAATTATTTCGTCTTGCTCGGATCGAATTATTGTTCTTTGGAATACTTTAATCGGGTTCAGATTTTGTTCAATTCAGATTTCGGGTTTTTTTTCAAATGGAACTTTTGGGTTCGGACCTTCTTGCGTGTTCACGAAAATTATTCTGTCTTATTCGAATAAGGAGATGCTTCACTGGAATATTTTTGTCAAGTTCAGATTTGGTTCAGTTCAGATTTCGCGATTTTTTCAAAGAAATTTTTTGGGTTCGGATTGGGTTCATGTCCATGGAAATATTTTGTCTTGTTCGAATCCGGTTGCGGTTCTTTGAAATAGTTTTGTCAGATTCAGATTTGGTTCGATTCAAATTTCAGGTATTTTTTCGAATGGAAGTTTTAGGTTCGTATCGGGTTCATATCCACGGAAATTATTTAGTCTTACTCGAATCCGGTTATGGTTCTTTCGAATATTTTGGTCGGATTTAGATGTGGTTTGAGTCAAATTTCAGAATTTTTCAAATGGAATTTTTTAGATTTGAGTCGGGTTTATGACCACGGAAAGTATTTTGTCTTGCTGGGATCGGGTTATAGTTCAATGGAATATTTTTATCAGTTTCAGATTTTGTTCGAGTCATATTTCGAGTTTTTTTAAAGACAATATTTAGGTTCGGGTCAGGTTTCATGCCCGCTAACATTATTTTGCCTTGTTTGGATCGGGTTATGCTTCATTTGAACATTTTTATGGGATTGAGATTTGGTTCGGGTCAGTTATCAAATCCATAGTTTTTTTTCAAACAGAATTTTTAGGTTCGGGTAGGGTTTATACTCACGGAAATTTTGCCTATCACGGATCGGAGTGTGGTCTGTTTTTTTCTTGTTGGGATCGGGTTATGTGTTAATTAGTCTAAACATTAAGGTTATAACCAGTTTTGCTACTATTCTTTTTATGACTATTTCTGATAAATTATTTACTTTGCTATTTGATAATTTTTTATGGTGTATGAATCGTTTGCGGAAACGAACAATTGCACGCCAAACAGCTATATTTTATTTTTGTTTTAAAACCAAATTAAAGCCATAATTTAATTTTGACACGCCGATCAATTCAAACTGGTTTAAACCCGTATTTCTTTGTTTTTTACCTTTTAAACTATTATTGTGACTAAAATTTCGTTTAAAAAATAACGTTTTGTGCCATTATTGACTGTAAAACATGATCGGAATGCATAAAAGATACAAATATATCAATCATAGGCAAGAATTATGTGATTATTTTTATCATATGACTTTGAAATATCAATATAGAAGCACCATTTAAGATTTTGCTTGAAACGTTAACATTCTTTCGTTAATGTCTTAAAATCGTCTGCACTCTGAAATCTAGATTTTAGACTAATATTTGTTATTTAAGTTTTCGCGCATGATTTTAAAAGATGTTTTCATAAATATATTTTATATATTGACATAGAGTTATTAATATGTTGGTAAATCATAGACATTTTTCATCTACGTTATAAAGTATCAAAGTTCTGAAAAAAAAAGAAAACTTTTAGTAATAAAATTTTTAGTTCAAATCAAACGTTTTCAATATTTTATTTAATTTTATTTTGACATTTAATTATTTCGAATTTATCAATTTCAGTTATTTTAAAAGCAAACATTTTTTTAAAATAAATAATAAAATAGAAAAAAGACAATTTTAAAATATTACTATTTCTACTTAAAATATGCTTCAGCTGTAATTCATTTCTTTCAATTCGTCTTATTAATGCAAAATCCCTTCCAAAAACTTTTGTTTGGGTTATTAAAATTTGAGCGATAAATGGTTTAATATTGCAACCCTTTTTTCGGTTTACTTCACTACCGCCTATCTTTTTCCTCCATGGTTTACAACCGCTGTGATAAAAAATCATCATTTAAACTGCTAGTTAGCCAGTCTATGAATTTTAAAGGTCTGTTCCTGTTTTTTTTATTATTTATGCGAAAATTTTATGCAACCAACCATCCATAACTAAATGAAGAGGAAAAAAGAAGAAAAAAGGCGATTTTTTATGAGAGTGATCTTTGTTATTTAATTAATTACTCAGTTAATAAATAGAATTTCGAAATTCTGAAGCTCAGGTGCATCAGGAGAGATTTGGGGCTACTCTCAAAAAAATTTTGAGCCTCGTACATGCTGTAGATTTTTCTGGCCATCGCAGACACACACACACACACACACACAGACAGAGCGTTTTGTTATTTTATTAATATAGATAGATGACTATGGAACTTATTTGACGGTTCCGAAACACGTCAATGTATTTTATTTTTATTATAACACCTTTCTTAAGAAAATTAAAATATTGTTATTTATGTTTTAGATCATGGTCTATATTTTAATTTAATTTTTTTGCAATAGAGCGCGTGTTTTTTGTTATTTATATGTCATTGCCGCGTGTCATTTGTATTGACCGAGAAATATTTTGAAATTTTGTTTTATTTATATATTATTACTATGGAACTTATTTGACGGTTCCGAAACATGTCAATGTATTTTATTCTTATTATAACACCTTTCTTAAGAAAAATTAAAATTTTTATTAAAATCACAGTCCTATATGTGGAGCGGAAATTGCATACTGCTGGCTCATTGTCGGATTTCTGTAAAGAAGCAGAAAAAAGAAAATTCTCTGAAATTTACAAAACATAATATTAGGACGGCTAGAAACAAACAAACAAAAAAATTTTTAAAAGTTATTGATACAACAGTTCAAATTTACTTCAAGAATTCAAATTCTTTGACGTTCTTTGAAGATTGTATCATTTACTAATTTTAAAAACAGTCTTTGGTATTTTTAACGATATCAATTTACAGAATCTATTCTAAATTTATCTATTCTAATTTACTTCTCTGTTTGTGTAACAGAATCTTAGTTTTTCTAATCTCTGTAATTTTACTTAATACTTAAGATAATGAAGTACCCTTAGATTCTCTGTAATTTCATAGAATTTTTTTAACAGTGCGACGTATTCATTTTTTTTCAATTCTTATTTATTTATTCATTTTTTTTTCATTTTCCCTTGCTTAATTAAAATCTTTGAAAATTAGTTTAGTAGAAATTATTATTTCTTTTTTTGGCAACGAAATAAATAGTATACACTTTTATAGAAGAATAAATTAATTCTTTGTGAAAAAAAATGAACTTTAAAAATTTTAAGCATATGTTTAGAACAAAATATAGATAAACACAATCTACATTCATTTTCGGGTTATAAAATGCATCTATATCCAAAGGCAGAAAAACATTACAATATTTGTATCTTTAAACAGTTAATTCATTCATATCTCCGTTTCTTTAATTCAAATATTAAACTGACACATTATACACTCTTATAATATTATTCGGATGAATGCTTGCTAGGAAACCATTGAAAGAAAAAAAAATGAAACAAATACTTTTGCGATAAGTAAATGTGTAACACAAATGTTTTATTATTGGACACATATATAACTGGACACATATATAACAATATTGGACACATTCACATATATAACAATTCTCCAACAAATACAGTAATAATTTTGAAAAATCAGACAAAAGCCTCGATAAAATTTCAACATAATAACAATATGTAAGCTCAGCATTCGTAAATTTTACTATCCGTTTATCATTTAATTCCAATCAAATGAACCATTTTCTTTCAACAAATAAAAATTAAAATAAAGTCTGAATTGCCATAGGAAAGCATTATGGTACAAAATTAAATGTCCTGTATTTTCCGAACAAATGAATCAAATATAAGAAATGCTATGCAGCTGAATTAGTGTATCTCACGAACTTACCCACTTAATTTTAAGTTAACCGGATGTATTCTTCTGCAGTTATCGCGGAAC
This sequence comes from Maratus speculifer, assembly GCA_964019185.1. Taxonomy (NCBI): domain Eukaryota; kingdom Metazoa; phylum Arthropoda; class Arachnida; order Araneae; family Salticidae; genus Maratus; species Maratus speculifer. Next base: position 427,295,095 of record OZ025290.1, on the reverse strand, counting down.
AGACAGACAGACAGACAAAAACCAAAAAAATTCTTGTCTCCAAAGTAAGCCTTCACAGACGTTTGATCAATTCGAAGATTTTTATTTAACTAGAATACATTTTCTATTGGAGTAAAAAAAAATATATATCAAGTAATTTCTTTTTCCATTTTCTTTTCTAATTTATGTTTTTAAAATATGTGTTTTTGAGTGTGAAAATTTACATAAATACTTGTTAAAAAATAGAAAACTGCAATAATTTTATTTTATAAAATTGCGATACCTTGAAGAAATAGATTTTGAGAAAATGCTCCATTTTTAATGGTTAATATGCGTAAAAATCTACTTAATATACATAAAAATCTAATAGTTTGTTGTAACAAGATCTAAAATTTTTTAATGTGTACGGCTATAATTTATACTAGATACTTCAGAGTTTAATTTACTTTCTAAAGTTAATTTTTATGATCAACAAAAGATGTGGTCAGCACAAGCTAGGCATGAAATCACAGAAGGGCATTTCCATGCGAATTTGTTAGTCTGTTACACAACTGAAAATCGCTATGCTTGTTGGCCACCGTTATTTTCGAAAAGTTTGCTTCGCCTTATTCAATTGATGATATATCTTCGATAAACTAAGTCACATTTTCTCGTTTTAAAATACTGGTAGCTAAAAATCGTAGTACGTAACAGACAAACAAGTTCGCATGGAAATGCCCAGAAATATTTTACTAATCATGAGAAAAAAAATGTGGAAGGAAAGCAAACGGTGTCTTTTTAATATACAGTTGGCAAAAAAAGTATTTGTACACTTCATTTTTTTTAATTATAATGAAATTAAACAAAAGATTTAAGCAAAAAATACTGTAATACATTAATTTAATGCATTATAATATTATAGAAGCAGAAACAAAATTAAACGAATCGATTTTTTACATTATAATAAACAAATATACAAAATTATAATGCAAAAAAAGTATTTGTACACTATCTTAATGTAATATAATTAAGGAAAATTTAGTAAAATGATACAAATTAATATTTTGTGCGAATTCATTTAGCGTTTATGACTACTTCTAGATGGTATGACATAGATTCCACCAACTTTTTTGTAGTGGTCTGGTTAATGTTATTCCATGACACAATAAGAGCTTCTTTAAAACTGTTTTTTACTAATACATATTTTTTTTTTCGGATTTTTGCATCCAATAGCATCTGCAAATTTTCTACTGGATTCAAGTCTAGAGATTTTAGAGGAATTACCAGTCGTCTTCGAGTATTGTCGTAAGCATGTGCTGGTGATCACAGCAGTATGCTTTGGTCATTATCCTGCAGAAAGTGAAAAGCTTCCTCTATGCATAATTTCTTGGCACAGTTTAATAAATTATGGCGCGACACATCACTGTATGTTAAACCTGTCCTTCCATTGTCAAAAAATTTTAAATGTCCTGCTCCATTAGAAGCTATACACCCCAAAATTATAATATTCCCCCCAACATGCTTGATAGTTTGAGGTATACGTTTTGGATCTAGAACAGTTTTATTTTTACGCCAATTTTTTCGAATGCTTGATGGTAAGAAAATTCCGAATTTTTCCTCATCAGAAAAAATTACTGTTTTCCAAAAATCCAATGATTTACTTCTGTATGCGAAAGCGAATACTATGCGTTTTCGCCTATTTGTTTCGTTGATGAATGGATTTTCCCTTGAGGTTCTTCCTTTTAAATCTGCATTGAGAAGAATATTTTTTATTGTTTGAGGTATTACTCTGATGCGAGAAGATGTCGCAAGGTCTCCAGCAAATTTTTGAACCGAACGCACAGGAATTTTTAAAGCTTTTTTAACAACACTCTCTTTTTCCCTCATTGTTAGTTTGCTAAGAAGTCCTGGTTTTCATTGAATTTCGATTCTTTTAATTTATTCATAGTTTCTCACTATACATCCAATAGTTGTAAATGGTAATTTAATAGCTTTTACAAATTCTTGTTGCGTATTTAAATTTTTATTATGCTCAATCATAGGATTTCATATATCTAGAGGTGCCTCTCTAGTATTAAGTTCTATATTCAATTACTTCAAGAGCAAATTAAATTAAATGTCAGACAAATATAATATGAACTTAAAAATTATTAACAGCTTCTGTAAAAGTAGTCCTTTGAACCATAAACACTATAAAACACAGTACATATCAGGATGGAGAAATGTACAAATACTTTTTTTGCAAGAAATTTTTAAACTTTTCCCATTAGAAAATTATTTTACATCTTTATCGAAATTTTCTGTTGTGTAATTTAAAACGCACGGTAAACAGACTGTATTAAAACTATTTTTGACAAAATATCTGTTTTTATTTAGTAAAAAATTAAAAATTTTAGAGTGTACAAATACTTTTTTTGCCAACTGTAGGTGATTTGGCGAAATAGAAATAATGTTAAGTTATTTTTTCATGCACATGTTCAAGAATACATCATATAGATAAGGGATTTTTTATTTATCTATACACCTTATTTCATATAAAAAAGCCATTTACCTATATTTATAATGGAAAATTATGATGTTTCTCCAGTATATGGGGATTGCTGAAATAGAGATACTATTGTTGACGATATAAAATAATTCCTCATGCATATTTTCTAGAGACCGTTGTCTTTTCTTAAACACTTCATATGTGATTTTTTAAATATCTAATCATCTTATTTAATGTAAAAAGCTTTTTATCTAGTTTTATAAGCGACAACAATTATAATATTACATAAATAATTTTTAGTATAAATACATTGATAATGAAGTATGAAATTTTATCAATTTTGTTTTATATTTGGGCATATTATTCAGCAATATCTTTTTTTCTGGGATGGAAACTGCGGCAAGACTGAAACAAAATAATGCTTGTAATATAGATGCAAAGCCACGGTATATTATTCTTAAATTATTTATATTTTACATCCTAAACTGTTAATACAAATATTTTTTTACGTATTAGTAAACTGTAAAATGTTATTAAGGGTTAACTTAATTCTGTGATAAAAAAATTATATTATAACCATAATTATTTATTGCGAGTAATTTGAGTATTAGACAAAGATTAACTGATAATAATCCTTATCATATCCTAAATCTAGAACAGATGTTTTCTGAATAATGATTAAATACTTAAGAAACATTATGCTTAATTATATTTACATATAAAGAAGTAAAGAAGCGATTGTATTCATCGGCGAATATTTAATGTATTTATTCCTTAATCTTAAGTATTCATCATTAATAAGAACTACTTTTTTCTATACTTGATTAGTACCGTTATAAACAATTTGTTAGCTTCACCTTATTGCACAAAATCAATAGCCCCCACAGATTTTTACATCATTTTTTACTTACAAACTAATTTATAAAAAAACCTAGCTGTACCCGTCAAAATTCGACGGAAAGGAATATATATTAGGTATGATATAAAGGAGAGGAGGGCATCTTTGAGCATTTTTTCAGAAAATCAATATATTTCTAACGTGAATTATATTTATTGAGATTTAAACATTACATAATAAAAACAACGCATTTCTTCATCATATGAACCCTAAAATGAACATTTTCCAAAGAAAATAAATAAGTTGTGAGGATTTAAAAAGTTGAAAGATTTTTGCTCAAACCTGCCCCATGTAGAGGTACATTTGAATAAGCAAGGGGTACCTTTGAACAAATGAATAAAATATGAAAATATTGAGAGTTTTTATGAAAAACTGCATATGTTACAGAAATATAAAGTAATATGAATAAAATTAAATTACTACATTTTGTTGAAAATACTATTTTTTGTTATTTAACCATAGTTAAATCCATCAAAGTTGATTTCAAAACTCATTGTTGATAAAACACAAAGTGTACCTCCAGTTGTGTTTGGTTGTGAAAACTTTTTTACAATATCCTTGAAATAAACCAATACGATATCTGATGCTTCTGGAAAATTAAAATTTTTCATTCGCTATTTTTAAGAGACCTGATATAAATTCCGTTTTCTCCGTTACGGAAACCAGAAATAATGTTTGGAAACCTGTTAAATCATGAATCGTATTTTGTATCCAGGATTTGCAATTATCCAATAAACGAATTTAGATTTTATTCAATTTAGATTTTAAACTTCCCATCACTGATACATACAGAGATTGGAACCTATGTGTGCAGTAAGGGCATTTGTTAGCAGTATAAGTCCATGTTCTTTGGAATTCTTAATTAACCTCTTTTCACATAAACAAAAATTCAGAAATAATAATATTTATATACGTTAACAACTCTTTACTTCATAGTTTTAAGTGTTCTCTTTAAATTATTTCAATTATTATTTATCACTGCTTTATCTGGTGTTTTTTCGCTGTTCAATGGTGCCTCAACTTTTTTGTTTAATGGTGCCCCATCACACGGAGTTCAACATTACAACGGCTTACTGAATTCGGCTGAAGAATTTGTATAAAACAAAGTTTATAAACTTAAGCTAACATCTTTGTTTAAGCATTGAACAATAAATTAAAAATTTAGGGATAGAAGTTTGTAAACAAAAATCTTATAACTTTGTTTTCTTAAGTTTAGATTCAAGAGAAAGAAAAATACATATCTTGTTTAGACAGTGCTGTTCATACAAAATGGTACAGCTTTGTATAATTATTCTCTTGAAGCAGCAGAAATGTATTGCCATATGCATTTTTTTTTAATAATTTATTTGAAGGAAAATATTTAGAGCGTTCAAACGTGCTCCCCTCTCCCCTTTATCAGTCTGCAGTATACACAATAAGATACTGAGCGAAATAAACATTTGCCACCTCTTAAAATAGGGATAACATATTTCATGATGATGATGCACAAAATTACAAAAAAATAAAATAAATAAAAAAATAAGGAAAACAACTCTTATAAATTATTATGCTGGACTTAAATTCAGCTACAAATCTTTTTAAATGCGGTTTCTAAACCTTAAACATTATTTAAATGCCTAATTATTTAGGAAGTTATAATACCTCAGAAGACGAATTCAAATTCGGAGACGAATTTCTCCGTTTAAATATCGCTTGGTAATTGTACAATCTATATTATAAAGGCTAAACGTATCTGTGCGTAACGCATATGTCATTTTGCGAATGGCAACATTTATCCCTGTAATTTTGGTTTTTGCAATTTTCGCTACTACAAAATTTTACACTTCTGTACATCGCAAATTTTAAATTTTTACACCGCCGATTGAGAATAAAATGTACTTTTAAATACAATTTGTTTAAAAGCTCTATCTCAATTTCTTTTTGAGATTTTTTTTTATACTTTTTAGAATCTGTTTTATAATTGTGGCAACAGAATCACTCCATTTTCTCTTAAAATTGAAAAAAAAAAGAAAAAGAAAAAGAAAAAAACAAATTAAAATGCTCAACACTTTTTCATGCAATTTCGGTTTTGCAATTTTGATTACTGCAAATTTTACATTTCTAAATATCGTACATTTAAAATTTTAACATCGTCGTATAGAGAAAAAAAATGTACTTTTAAGGCAATTCGTTTCAAAGATGTATCCCAATTAAATTTTGTGATATTATTGTTATATTTTTCATAATTTTTAGTAACAATTTTGCAATTATGCAAAATAAACACTCCATTTTCATTTAAAAATGAAAAAAAAAATTAAAATGCTAAACGATTTTTAAAATATCATCTGTTATAAAATCTGGTGAATTTCGGCTTTATTTCGTTTAATAATTTGGATAATTGAGTTTTATAGTATTTTGTTAATTTTAGCTTAAAATAATATTTGTTTGAGAATTAGACTGACCAATATAAGATGCGTTTTTTACTTTAACTAACTTTGCTGATTTACTATAAATCAATGAAACAGTTCTTTTTTTATATTTTCTTTCGTTGAATTTCGACGGGTTTCACCTCGTAATTTTAATATCAATAAAAATATTTATAACTGTTTTTATATATTGTATAATTTGTAACTGGTTCAAGAAATTTTAAAATGAAGACATAATCCTCTTGAAGTTATCTCGAATTCTTTGTGAATTGAAAAAGTATTAAAACTGAGTAAACTATTTTTCTCTATATACATATCAAACAATATCAATGTATCAAAACTACTTCCAATAAAATATCAAACATTGTTAGAATGCAGACGAGTTACTATTGGAACCTTGAAACTTGTTGTTTCAGACAATCTGAAATTTGTTTTCTTAAGTTGGTTTTATTCTCAAATAATCATATTTTGAAACCAGCAAATACTTTTTGTTTCAATTCATATTATTAGTGATATTTTGTATCGTCATTTTCTGCATATTGTCATATTTTTTAGGTACGTGTTTCTACAATTTTTATAATGCATGTCTAGTAAAGTATGTAGTAAAGTATGAGTATTATCCGTTATTGAGATTTTTCTTTAAAAAATTTTATTTAATCTATCGAATTCATTTGAATATATACTGAAAACAACGTAAAATTATAAACAACATGGGTAGACTTTCAAATAACATAAAATATTTCTAAAAATCCTATTTATTCTAAGTGAAATTAAACATTTTTATAACAATAGTGTAAGTTTTTTATGCAGGGATTGTCTTTCTTAGAAAAGTACCTTTGAAAGACATTATTTTACATTTGTACAATTTGTATTTTGTGGAGATCACATAACAAATAAAGATACATAACTTACCTAATAACAAGTCCAAACTCTTTCAGAACATTCTTAGTCGACATTGGACTTCTTTTGTAAATTACAAGTTTTTACAACTGATGCATCTATCAATTTTGTCACTAGAAAGATCTAAGATTTTAGATACAACCATGAATAAAGCAGTATGTTTGCATTTTCACTTCTTAATTATTATCTTATAATGATGCTATGTATAAAACGTTTCAGGTGTGTTATCACAGACCGAAAATAGGTAAGAAGAAGAACTATATATATGTACGTAAATACATATTCAGTTTCAAGTTGCCATATAACAGTAACTGTTCAATACACGAGTCATAGTAAACAGCTGTATGGTAATATATTAATAAAATAAGTGAAAAATAAACATATTACACAGGTAACAGAACACACCAGAAGGGACTAATAACTAAAAAGGTTAGCCTCATTAGTAAAACAGGGTAAATGATAGTAAAATACTGTAATTACTATACAACATCGTTTTTGATTAGAAGTAGAAACTCCTACAAGAAAATCCACCGACATATCATATAACATAAAGCTATTATATCCCATAGCTACAATCTTGAATGGTCTGGTTATACACATTTTGTAATTGCTAAAAAGGTTTGAAAATAGGATTTAATAAACATAAAAATGAATTTTATTCAACTTATCACCGAGTCATTTTCAAAGCAATTAAGATGATATTCCAAAGTTGCACGGTCTATGGCACATTGAATTGAAATGCCATCCTCCAGTTTTTCATGTGACGCGCATGTTATTATTTTTTAATTTTTTTTTTTTTATGATTTTTATTTTTGAAAATATTGGGTAACTCGTCCCACAATTTTAGTAAATTGAAATATTTTGTACCGTTAAATTTAGAATTTTTACGTTTTAGAATCTCCATTGTTTCTCTTATAATGGATGGAAAACAATGTTTGGAGGGAAATTTATTTTTACTTTCTTTTAAGTTTATATGGAATATTTCTTCTCGATTTAATTTTTTCTTAGGCCGTTGTATTTTTCTTTATATTTAATATCAGCAATATGATTATTTATTCTGTACTTAAAAACCACAGTACCTCATGGTAATACAAGGAAGTCGTATGTCAGATTTATATATTGGAGTATTCCATCTTCTTCTACCATTCCACAATACTCCATTTTTTTTCTAATTGACAACATGTAAATGTAACTTTTCATAGTAATTACGGCACTTATCAGGTTTTAATAGGATTTTTTGATTGCTTAACCACGAAAACAAATGAAAGGTCAATAACGTTTATAAACATTTTATTAAGCACATTCTTTAAATGATTAATTATTACATATCACATGCCGCGCTTAAAATGTACCAGATTACAGGTTGAGAATACTTACTTTAGAAGGTGATATATGAATATCCTCAGAGAAATTTTTCATACATGTCTCAGTTGATTTTGTTATATCTATTTCATAAAAAAATAAAGTGCCATTTAAATTTTGCAAGCCATACGCTATTTCTAAATATAAGGCACATTATTCCCATACGAATCGTCAATTTGTTTCAGAGACATATTTCTTTATATGTAGTTTTAGACATATGGTTTCTGAAGTATAATAAAAAAAATATTTGATTTAGCTATTTTTTTCAGATGTTGTCTCAAAGAGCAATTAATACATTTGCTGAATTCATTCCAGTTATGTATGGTCCCACGGATAACTGTAAATGACATCCACGAATTTGATGCTATGCTTATCTGTACATACTATAATGATTTAGTATAAATTATAATCTTATAACTTTGCTTATACTCTTATAATATGTTTTTTTTAAATAATGCCGCTGTTAATATAACTAGATAAATTGTTTTTTTGTTGCTTTTGTTTCATCCACATAAAGCTGCAATTTCATAATATGTCCATATCTAAAGTTCAGTTTAATATGAAATATTACTATTTTTACGTATTTATGGTAAATAATATTAATACTTATCATACTTTTAAAATCAACACTTAAAAGTTATTTATACCAAGCATACATAAATCGATATTGTAAAATAATATATATATGTGGCTATTAATATAATAAAATCTCACTATTATAAAAGCATAAAACAATTATAAGTAAAAAAATGCATCAGTGCAGTCCTTACTATTAAAGATTAATTTTTTTTAATTAGTTCGTTTTTTAATATTTCTTTTCTGTATATACTGCTGCGTTTGCATTAGGATATTCAAATCTAGTATTATCATTTCATATCATTAAATTTTCTTCTTTTCTTCATACAGGTTTTCCTCTGTCTGGTACTGCAGTATCGATTTCGAGGTTTATATTTAGCCACTCAATCAGAACTTTTGAAAAAGAAGAATTTGTCCTCTAATGGGACATTAACCGGAAATATTTCATCAAGTGCATTTTTATTTTACTTTAAATATATACAGGGTGAGTCATGAATATCGAAACAATAGGCTATCTCCTTAAATATTGCTCCTAGACCCATACTTCCAATTGCAAAAATTCATAAAAAAAGATGAAAGTTTTGATAAGATAAGTTGCAACTCCATGGGGAGTCTGTTTTAAAAAATACGAAAATTAAATTTTTATACGGCCCCCAGAGGATAAAACTTCCAATTAGAAAAAATTTCTTTATCCCTTCCTGAATTGAACAAAAAAAATTTCATCTCGATATCTGCAAATCCCTGAAAGATATTAATATCCAAAATTTTCCAAATTTCCTGACTTACACCACTTAAGCATGCCTCTGAGAGCAGCAAAATCAATTCATTTGAAGTACAATTAAGGGATCGACCATAAATTTACGTATTGTTAAATGTCGATCCAAGACAACACTTAAACTTTTAGATATAAAATAAAAGCGTATAGGTTTTTGCTTTAAACTTCGATAAATATACTAGATGTCTGCAATATTTCAACCTTGCCGCCAACTTCGTAACTGACACGACTCATTGAACGGATTATTAAAACGGACCATTATTAAACACTTATTAAAAGTGTTATCAAATTAAGTAATATTAATTAAACTCTCATTAAAAGTGTCTTAAAAACTTATTGGCGCAGGCAATAAGTTTAGTAAATATAGTGATAGCGAAAATGACTCTTCTATTAGCGGAATCAATGGAAATATATTTTAATAAATTACATAGAAATATTTTTAAAAATCTACTTTATACTACAGTTAAACCGCTATAACGGACACTCCCGAATAGGAGACACCTCTGTTTAACGGACAATTTTCCAATCCCCATTCTGAAAACCTAAATTTGTGCATGTTTAACCTCTGAATAACGAACATTTCGAATAGTGGACACTATTTAAGGCGATAAAAGATGAAAAAGTATTTTCTAAGGACAGAAAAATGAAAAAAAGTAAAAAGGACTCTAAATTTATCAGGGAATTTTGTGATAAATCAGCAGGGGAAAATCCCCCCCCCCCACGTTCAGAGTTGAATTGAAGGGGTTGACAAGGAGGGACATCTTCCAGAGCATTGAAATATCCCCTCGGAAAATTGAGATTTTATGCTTTTATCAGCAAAAAGTGCAATCCCCCTCCCCGACCGGAACTCTATAATGTCCAATAATGTCACTTTGGAAAACAAATTACATGTAATCGCAAGCAAAAGTTAACTTTTGTAACAGGGTTTTTTCACAAGCATGTAATGAACAGTGACTAAAGGTGTGTACAGTTTTATTTAGCCCAATTGCTTAAAAAATTATTTTAATTTCTGATTAATCATATAAAAGAGGTTTTAGGACACATAAAAGTCAATTAATAAAATGTTAAACGTTTCTTAGCACTTTTTGAATATCTTTGTTTTTCCCAATAGCGGACACCTCCGAATAGCGGACAATTTCTGCGTTGCTGAAGTGTCCGTTATTTAGAGGTTTTACTGTATTCAGTTTCAAAATTTATGAAGGTTTTAAACCTATTTTTGCTTTCTTCTATTTTCACAAGAAGAAAGTATTGGATTTATGAAAATTTTGAGTTCCGGTTTTCGATGGATTCACACGTTTTAGGGCTCAAAGATACCGAAAAACATGTTTTTATGAAATGTCTGTCTGTGAGTCACAGCACAATGAAAAAATTTGAAATCGACTTGATAAAAAAATAAAGTTTAAATCAACTGACGCATTTAAACAGTAATTAAAGAAGGTGAAAATGGCAAAACTTAAACAAAATCTGAAATCGAAACTATACAGCATTTAAACGTTAGGAGCCCATCTTTGCCCATCTTAAAACTAAATGCACTTTACTGCATCAAATTGTTTGTATTTCAGTATTTCTCATTTTTAAACTGACATACGACAATAACCGTCGGTAATGGTAACTTTTCTGCTCAGAAAGTTTACTTTTAAAAATGTGATTTGTTTACAAAAATTGCATTTTTTTAATGTTGCTATTTTAAATACTTTTATTTTTTTTAACCGCGGTTAGTCGCGCGTCGGCCTTTTCGCCGCTCGAATTCTTTGTCTGCTGATTAACCCATCTCCCCTTAGAATTACAATGGTGAAATGCCGCGTAGCTGACCTTCACTGTTCGACCTTCTGCCTAGAGAAATTACGTGTCATTCCTACGATTTTTCATGCTTTTATTGTATTTTAAAGTCAAATTCGGTCTGATTGACCGGCATGCGACTACTCACGTAGCCGATGTTTTTTTCGCCCTAACAATCTTCTTTCCTACTCCCCCGAATTTCCCAGAAGGGGGTTTCTTGGAATCGTAGAGTCCCGTTTTTTCTCCCTCTCTCTTTTTTTCTCTTTCTGCTGATAATATTTGACTTCTGAAAACTGTTTCTTAATGATTCTGTTCTAGGGAAAATTGTGAACTATATAAATATATAAATATAAACTCAACAACCTAATTTTTTTATATAATATGTAAGAATAAGCAAGGATAAGTAATAAAAAACCGCTTACTTTGTTTTTTAAGCATATGAATATTGCGGGAATAAATTCTCAAATTATTTTTCCGAAAAATACGCGTAAAATGGTTGTGTTTAATTTAATAAAGGACCATAGAAATAAAATTAAAAAAAATTGATCTGCGAAGACTGAAAGATGTAGTTTTTGCACAATAAAGCAGAAAAGAAGGCAAAACAAATTTGTCAACACTGTAGTTTGTATATCTGCAAAGAACATACTTACAATATATGTGTCGAGTGTGCTAAATAATGCGAATTTTCTAATGTGGATTACAACGTATGCAAGTAAAAAACTTTTATTTTTTTGATAATTCAGGTAATGTTTATAAAATACAAGAAATGGATAACTACGTTTCTAAAATATGTTTGTTGCTAATAAAAATACTCATTATTGAACAACGCCATAGCAATTCTTTTTTTTAAAACCCGAATTTAAAGAGTGCCTAGTGCTAAGATCTAATAAAGTTAATTTTCTTGGCATTTAATTTCAGAAATCATTTTTCATTAATAATGTTTTTCTTTTCAAAAGCGAAATTCATTGAAATTGAATTATACTTTGATAAATATTGTAAATAATTACAAAATAATATTTACTTAAATTAAATATTGCATCTTTTTAATATTGATTGGCGACAAAAATTGAAACATTGTCAAAATCAATGTTGACAGTCCCCCCCTCCTCCCCTCCAAAAAAACCGATTTATCTATATCAAATATAATATCTAAATTTATTCAAAATTTATTCCCTTTTAATTCGATATTTACTGTATCTTTACAATTTCAGTCCCAGTATATAATAATTTTTACCCCTTTTACAAATTTTGAAAAAATAGTTCTTAATACATTTATTATTTAATTTCTTATTTTATATTATTCATATATTTTCATTTAGTGCATATATATTTTTCATTTAAAAAAAAAGAATAAACGAAAAGAAAAAATATATAAAATAAAATAAAGAAATGAAATGTAGCTACTGCTTTTATGTTACTAATTACAAAGAATGGATTATTTTATCTGCTTTTTTTTATATCTGTATAGATATGGTAATAAAAATATTTAAGATTTATTTTTTCAACATTAATTGGCTCCTAGTGTCAGTCCACCGTTATAACGGACTTCAGTGCGTTGCTGCTTTTTTAAAAAAAAAATCTGTATCACAATTTAGATGTTATAACTGAAAGTATCTTTTAATTCGTTATTCATTGTATCTTCAAAATTTCAGTCAGATTATATAGTAATTCTTATCTTTTTTACAAACTTTGAAATAAAAAAAAAAGATGAAACGAAGTTATTAGGAAAAAAAATATTATATATGTATTACTTTATAGTATTCATACATTTTCATTTGGTGCAAATGTTCTCATTTGAGAAAAATTACTGAATTATAAAACCTTTAAGATTTTACATGCAAAAAAGAATTATGACAATACGAAGAAGATTTAGGAAAAGGAAAAAAATATGAAAAGTAGCTCCTATTTTTATGTCAATAATTTAAAAAAGGGTTATTTGCTCTTCTATTCTTATATTTACGTCGAAATAGTAAGAAAAATTATATTTGAGATGTATTTTTTCAACTTCAATTGGTTCCTAGTACCAGACATACGTCAAAACTAAACTGTCCTTTCAAAAAATATGTATCACGATTTCAAATTTTCAAAAAACTGAAAATATTTTTTTATTCATTATCTATTGTATCTTTAGAAAATTATTCAGATTGTATAAAAACTTTTATCATTTATATATATATATATATTTTAAAAAAATAATTATTGAAACATTTATTTAAATGCTAACCAAATATATACTTAACGTAAATGCGTACTAATCGATATTACACGTATCTTTTCGTTTTCAAGCAATACTTTCCTCTTGAATTCCCTGTTTTCGATCTTCGAGGAACAACGGCACTTTTCCTCTGTTTCTTCGGCCAAAAGGGAACAGCGGCGAATAGACCGAGCGCGACTAATCACGTTCGAAAAAAAGCCGCGACTACTCCCGGGTTAAAGACATATTATTTAAAATGCTGAATTAAAATTGAAAATTAGACATTTTCGTTTAATCAAAAAAAAAAAAAAAAAAAAAAAAAAAAGAAAAAAAAAAATTCAACGCGACAAATAATATTTTGAGTTATAACAATTTTAATTTACTCAATTTTTTTTAAATATTAAGAAGTCTTATGATGTGATAATGCTTACAAATTATATGGTTAACCATCACAAAATATTCAAAATTCCAACTTTATAAATAAATAAATAAAATAAATGTTTCCTGACCCCATTACAGCAACATTGTTTCTTCAATTACACGCATTTCAATTTGTGTCTGATCCCTTGAAACCTCACGATTTATTAAAATTGTCATAACTCTCTGAGTTTTGAGATATCAAGATAATTTTTTTTGTTCAGTTCAGGAATGAATAAGGAAAATTTTTCTAATTGGATGTTTTATCCTCTGGGGGCCGTATAAAAATTTAATTTTCGTATTTTTTAAAATAGACCCCCCATGAAGTTGCAACTTATCTTATCAAAAAATTCACCTTTTTTTTATGAAACTTTGCAATTGGAAGTATGAGTCTAGGGGCAATATTTAAGGAGATAGCCTATTGTTTCGATATTTATGACTCAACCTGTATAAATAAAATAAAAAAAGCATTTTTTAAGCAAATTACACATTGTATCAAGTAGTTGAAAATATGATTATCTTTTCATCATATATGTTTTTAGCAAGTTTTTAAATCTATTTTTTAGATTAGTGTATATCGTGGATTAAAAAGTATCTAGAAGAAGTTCGATAGTTGAATTTAAAAAAAAAAATTGAAGAAGTTTTTTTTACTTTAAAATGATCTGTTAAAATGATTTTCTGCACGTCTGATTAATTTGAAAAGTATACTGGTTTACTTTTGTGCATCGTGATGGATATTTATTATTGTATATGTTAAATAGTATGTGTTACTGTCAGTTTCCTACAGTCAGTCACAAAAGTCTATATACACCCATAAAATTACAGCAATCTAACACATACTAATATTGTGGGAGGAAAATATTTTATTTTAGTAAATATTTAAGACGTTAACTGATGTCCATTAAAGAAAATTAAAAAAACTAATTAAAATTTTAGCAAAATTGTGCAAAAATCGATATTATACAGTCACAAAAGTCTAAATACAAATAATGTATACTACATTTTATGCATAACTAATATTTAAAAGTTAAAAATTAATACTTTGTAGGAACTCCCCCACTAAAAATAATCTTAACTTTATCTGAAGAAATCTCCACTTTCTACAGAAATTCTACAGAAATTCGAAGAAAATTTGCAGACTTAGCTTTATCTTTAAAATATCAGCAGAATTTTTTAAGATATTCTTAAGAATATCTGCATAATGGGCCAAATACCTTCGGATTTCCCACAGATTTTGTGCCAAAACGCTATAGATTTTCTTCAGATTTTTTTTTAGTGGAGTCCCTTGGAGTCTATAACTGTCTGCATTCTTTTTGGCATTAACAAAACAAGATTTTTGTCGTATCGGGAGTAATTTCAGACCATGCACGTTGTATCGATCTTCAAGGTTTCTTTACTTGTAATCGTGTGTTGTCGAATTCGACGATCAATTTCATCCCAAACGTTCTCAATAGGATTTAAGTCTGGTGATTGTGGTGGCAAATACAGTTGTTTGGGTACTTTGTAAAGGAGACATTCCTTTACAATCTTAGCTGTATGCTTCGGGTCATTATCTTGTTGGAAGACCCAGCCATTTCCTAGGCCTAATTTCTGAACGGATGAGTGTAGATTGCTCTGCAGTATTTTTAAATATCCGAATCGATCCATTGTATTGTCAATAAACACTAAAATCAATAAACACTAAACACACCCCAGCAGCTACCATTGAGCCCCAAACCAATACACTAACCCCACCGTGTTTAACGGTTCGTGTCAAATTTTCTGGTTTCATTTCTGTGTTTCTTTTCGCCAAATTTTTCCATGTCCATCACAGCCAAAAACATTAAACTTACTCTCATGAGTAAATAACACTGTTTTCTAAAAGTCAAAGTCCTTGTCAATATGTTTGGATGCAAAATCAAGCCTTTTTTGTTTGTTTGCAGATGAAATGAGAGTTTTCCTTCTGGGAACTCTGCCATTGAAGCCTGCCGATCGAAGAATTCTACGAACGGTTTCAGGATGCACTTTCTTACTACTTGTCATCGCAATGTGCTTGGTTATTTGCGAAGCACTAATTTTCGGATTTTTTTTTTTTTTTTTTTTTTTTTTTTTTTTTTTTACTTTTCTTGCTATTAGCCTTGCTTCACGGTTTCTAAATTTACTTGGACGACCACATCGAGATTTGTTAAGCACATTTCAATGTAAATTATAATTTATAAGTATAGTTTGTTCAGTTGCACGGCTTTTCCTATAATTTTGGCAATCTTTCCATAAGATTTATTTTCGTTTCTTAATTTTACGACAAGATTAAGCAGTTCTAAGGATGTTTCTTTTCCCTGACTCATTTTTCACATTATATACAATCATTTACATACAATTAAATACTCCAATTATCTTGGGAGATGAAGAACAGCTCAACTCAACTTCACATGCCTGGTAAAATTGAAAAGGGAAAAAGAAAGAAGTTCAAATGTAAATTTTGTCAACAGCCAATCAAGTGTATGCAGACTTTTTTTGACATGTTGATTGCAGTAAATATGCAAATTTCACTAGCAATTATCATTTTTATACTATTACAAAGCATTCGGAAGCATTTTCTGGGTTAGAATAATAGACCAATGTGCTCTTTTGCTTGTAAATTCGAGTAGTTTCGATGAAAGCTCTATTTTTATATATGTATGTAGACTTTTGTGACTGACTGTATATATTTCTTTCGTCAATCACAGATCTTTCAGGAAGTTTAAAACATACCTAATTTTATTACTAATTATTACTATTATTCTGACAAGAACCTTATGACACGTGAAGTTAATTTTGAAATTGGTCAGATTGTTATGTGTGCCTATAAATCTATAAAGTAAGTAAACTTCTTCAAAGAAACTAAGATTCCTAGAAAATTTCATGTAGCGGTAACAGCAAAATTTCATGCAACCGATTATATTACAAGTATTTTTGCTGTTACCTTTACATAAAAAGTTCTAGGCATACCAGTTTCTAGAAAAAGATTTGTAACTTTACAGAATTTTTCTTTAACATTGTACAAAAAGCGGATGTTGTACACCTCATTGATTCACACACACACACACACACATATATATATAGATAGATAGATAGATACATATAAAAAATTAATTATGTTTAAAATAGTGTAAAAATATTTAAAACACTGTAAACGATATACTCCTATGGCCCGTAATAAAATATAATTGTTTTGAGTGCCCCTGTACATCAACCGTAAACGCCACCAAATTCATATCCAGCAAAGGACATAGCATTTGAATTCATGTGACGTGAATTTAATGACAATGGGACTACATTCATGTGAATTAAGTTACTTTTCAACTTTGTTGGAAAGTGTTAATTTAGAATTTTTATAATACTATAAAATAATAATAATGATGATTTGAAAATAATAAAAATTTTTTGGACACATATTACCATATTTTATTTTATTTAAAATTTCCGTACCTTTGAATTCCAAAATTACATAAAATACTTTTTTCATGTGTAAAAGAAAAAAAAAATCAGTGGTATTTCCTTTATATCTTGTTTTCTAAAAAAATTAAACTCAATACAGCATATATGAACACGAAGTTCAAGCATTTGGAAATATTCGTCGAAATATTCGTCAAATTTCGTCGAAAAAGTATCTGGATTAAGTGTTTCAAAAAGAAAGATACTTCTGAATTGGAGAAATTTTTGAACTACACATCAGGATATTGAATTCAAAAAAAGAATTTTGATTGTTTTGAGATATTTTCATTGACATAATTCTAAATTATGACAATAATCATAATAGCAAAAAGTAGATATTCAAAGAAGCATTTATAGTACATATAGATACTGATAGATAGATAGATGCAAATTTAAAATTCTATAATTGAATACAAATTATATTAATATTATAATTAATTAAATATGTATGAACGTATTAAAGTAACTCTTTTCTTTGTCTAGGTCTATTTGACTCAAACCACTTTTCAATTAGTTTGAAGAATTGGTGGTAAAAAATATTTTTTACACATTTTATGTCATTGTAATTGCTATGAAATCCTTATGTTCTTTATACTTATCTCTATATCTTTTTTAATAGTACGCATTTTTAATATTTGCATTGTAAATCTGAAAAGAGCAGAGGTATATCATTACTTAAATATACATAAACATATAAACGAAGTTATCGAAGTGTTTTTAATCTAGAAAATTTTTTCTCGAAATATTTTGGTTGAGTTTGGAAGTTCCGCACAAGTTCTTTTATTTTTTAACCATGAAACAGGAATTTAAAACCAAAACAGCAAGATAAATAAAATTAACTCTGGAGAGGAAGACACTGTTTTTTCTTCAGATACACATCACTTAACGTAAAATATATACGCGAATTTTGATAGTACAATAATTCACAAAATACAACCCATATCGTTTCTCTGATATTTAATTCGGGCAATACCACGGATATCCCTCAAATATTCCACACCACTGTCTCTGATCTCTGTGGTTCTTTTTCCAACTTGATCAAAGTTTGGTTTTGCTAAAGGTGTAATACTTGACTACACTGTTAAAAATTTTGTGCTGCTTTGAACCGAAATTTGGTGCTTAGTAGCTGCCACCATAAGTTGGTGAAATCTTGTTCCATGATTTGGAACTTCGATTGAACCATAGTATCATTTTTTCAAATAATATGGTGTAAACTCGTTCCAAGATTTGGAACTTCGATTGAACCATCCCAGACAACCACAATCGTCCTTCGGACGTTTCACAATGATCATAGAGATCCTGTAGTTGTCATATCCTATAAAATTATCCTCTGAATGTCCCCAGAATACTGAAGACAGGACCGTCCAAACAGTACTATCCCTAGAACGGCCGGAGGACCTAGTACATGCATGCATAGTTCGACTCCTTGGATTTTATCCCTGTACTCGATGTCCAACCTACCAACCAACTTCCAATGTTTGTGTTCCACCGCATGGCGATGGCGAATTTTCAATAAGTAAAAAGTGGAATAGAATGTGGGTATAAGGTAAGAATTTTCTTTCATTTTTATTTACAATGCATTTCTTTATAATTATTCTGGCTCTATGTTTGTATAATGTTGGCAAAATTTCATTAAAATGCAATTAAAAAAAATAGGCCTAGTCATCGCCTGAATAAGAAATAATTTTATAAAACAATATATTTTTACAGTAAAAAATAAATTTGTTTTATAAAGATGAAAAATTTCTGCTTTGTAGATGATGAATGTCAACTGATGTATTGAAGTAAATGTGTATGTTTTTTATTATAAAATAAACTGGTTATAAATACAAGTATTTCAAAACAGTGTTTTCTCGCCAAAATCTCTAGAAAAAACGCCGACACCCTGATGTGACATCAGCATTTGTTCTATTTTAATGCTTTTTTGTAGCAAAGCTGTTTAATAGAAAACAAGATCATTTTAACAAGATGATTTTATTTATCAGCTTTAGAGAAATCAAAAATTTGAATTTAATATTTACGCTGATGTAACAAGTGCTTTTAAAAATTTGAGTTGACTTTGATTATTCATTGATTGTACACAGTTAGTTTTTTACTTTATTTTGTTTGAAGCATTAAGATATTCTTTCCCGTGTTTCATCTATAGGTCATTCAAAAAATAAAGCACCTGAGTAAAATGTTTTATATTGTTATATTTCAATTAAACTTAAATATTGTTAAAATGTATATTTCAGAAATATTTTTCTTCAATATAATTATGAAATTTCAGATGATTTTTAAATTGATTCTAGAAAAGAAAAAAAACAACAGCTGTGGGATTTTTTAATGGCACTTATGTCACAAATAAAATTTTGAATTGCAATACAAAATTTTATTTGCGAGTTGCAAGCGTTCAAATTCAGAAACCATGTGATTAAAAAGCAGGGATCTGTCCAGACTTTTCTCACAGAGTCCTGTTTTTGTGAAATTAAATTGTGATTTTTTTTTTCTTATTTGTGAAAATTCTAGTCAGAATTTTGTGAATTTTAAATTATGATGTCTTCAGGTTCTATTTTTCATATGTATAAAGCTAAGTTATATGCTCTTTGCTGTGTTCAACTGCTTATTTACAAGCCAGATTTTATTATCAAATGATTAAGTTTGTGAAAAATTCAATTTAAACGTGAAGAAATTCTGTAAAAAGTCTATTTAAGAGACAAATAATTTTGTGAAGGGTCCTGTTTCGGGATGAAATATTTTTGTGAAGAATCGTATTTGGGGATAAAAAAAATTTGTGAAGGATCCTGTTTTAAGATAAATTATTTTGTGAAGGGTCCTTTAAAGGACCTAAAATTTTCCTAAACATATCCCTGAAAAGTGTTTTCCATTTTTAAATAAAAGCATATTAAAAAAAAAAAAAACTTTTAAAGAATTTCATGATTTAGCATTGTAAACAAAATTTCCGGGTGCGACTGCTAATTGCTCCCTCATGACGATATTTCGATGGCTGTCAAGTCCTAAAAACTATTGTAAAATGCTAACTTTTAACATTTCAATTTCTTCATATCTGAATGAAATCTGTGTAAATTATACATTTTTAGAAATACTAATGCAAATATATGTATTTATGAACGAAAAAGAATTAGCAAAAATATAAGAATAAACATTAACATTTGAAAATACAGCAAATTTCGTCAAAAAAATGAAAAAAAAATGCACAAACTTTGTCATAATTGCAAAAATCTGCAAATTTCCTCAAAAGATCTCAAAAAATCCATTTGTCAAAGGGCTGCGGAAAAAACATTGTGTCACAGTTGGGTTTCCTTCCTCCACCCCTCCCCACACACATACACTGTGGCGAAACATATCAGAAAATTTGCTGTGATTTTCAGTTCCCTCACCCCCTCAGATTCACCCCTGAAGTGACCCTTTGACAAATTCCGCGTTTTTCCTGTGATCCCTTAAAGAAATTTGCATTTTTTCTCGATTTCTCAACCAAATTTGAGTTTTATCGCACTCCTTTGACAAATTTGACGTGTTTTTTTCTGTGACACTTTGCAGGCATGCTACTTTCCCATGGAATTCCATATGCATTAAAATTTGTTGCCATTTTTATGTGTGTGTGTGTGTAGGGGGGGGGGAGGCAGTAAATACAACAAAAACACAAGTACAAACTGCGTCCATAATTGAGAACATTTCTTCAAGGGACTGCAGGAAAAAATGAAAATTTCTCCAAAGTATAAAAAACAAATAAAAAAAAATATATAAATTTGTTAAATGATCAAGGAAAAAAATTTCTTCAAATGATCGGGGGAGGTAGCACGATTTCCGTCGCATGATTCCAGAAAAAAAAAATGTGATTTCCTTTATAGGACATACATGCTACTTTTCCGCGGAAACGCGGAAATCCGCTTTTTTGAGACTGAATTTTATCATTCCTGGGTTCGATGCAAAAATGCATTAAAATTTGAGACCCATTTTTTAGGGGGGGGGGGGGTAGCGGACAAAATACAACAAAAGCGAACGAACGACGGCTGTCAGTTTGCGTTCTTTTTCCGTTTTCGACAGCGCTTTCTCGTGGCCTACGGCGCATATAGACCGCGCATCAAATTCAGGGATGCCGCGGACGCGCTATAGTGCGTAAAATACGCAAAAAATCGGCGACAGGACGCAAAAAAGTGGAGCTTACGCGTCCCGAGAGACGCTTAATTTTTGTCGAAAATTCGCAAAAAAGGCAAATTTTGTTAAAAAATCGCGAAAAAACGAATAATTTCCGAAAAATTTTGCGAGAAAAATGGCTAATTTTGTTACAAAATCCCGATAAAAGGCAGATTTCCTCATAAAATCGCGAAAAAACGACATATTTCGTCCAAAAATCGTGATAAAACGGTAAATTTTGTCATAAGATTCGCGAAAAACGGCAATTTTCATGAAAAAATCGTGATAAAATAGCACATTTCGTCTAAAGATCGCAAAAAAGCGGCACATTTCGTCAAAAGAACGCGAAAAAACGCCACATTTCATCAAAAAATCGCAAAAGAGACAAATTTCGTTAAAAAATTCGCGAAATAACGAATAATTTCCGGCAAATTTCGTCAAAAGATTCGCAAAAAATGGCAAATTTTACAAAATCTTGAACAAAAAGCAGATTTCCACAAAAAAATCGCGATAAAACGACAAATTTCATCCAAAAATCGTGATAAAACGACAAATTTTGTCAAAAAATTCGCAAAAGCAGCAATTTTATGAAAAAATCGTGATAAAATAGCACATTTTGTCAAAAGATCGTGAAAAACCGGCTCATTTCGTTAAGAGATCGCGAAAAAACGGCAAATTTCGTCAAAAGATCAGTTTTTCTAAACGAATTTTTGCTAAGTAATATTAATCTGTTAAGACACATAGAGTATTTCATTTTGTTTTAAGATAAGTTCAAAATATTTTAATTCAACAATGGTAATTTATTCTGAACCAAGGAAAGATAAAATAATAAGTTTGAAAATTCTTTAACTGCATATCACATTTGTAATGTTTGCTTGTATATAAGTTTCTTAAGTAACATGCTTAATGGTACATGACAAATGCATGTATTCCATATTTCTATTTCAGGGTACTAAATAAATATTACAGTAAAGCTCACTGTATGCAAATTAAATTGACATTATTCATAATTATATTTGCATATTTGAATTTGCATGATCAATTACATAAATTTCTTGGCACCCGCGCGGGCGGGGGGGGGGGGGGGTGCGTGAGGCCTTGAAAGTTCAGCTTTTTTCATTGTAAGCTTGTAGCATGTATGATAGGATTACGTAAAAGACGCTGTTTATGTTAAAGGATCACGAAAATACTCGAATTTCGTTGGATAATTGTGAAAGATAGTCCAATTTTTGTCGAAAGATTGGAGAAAATATTCTAGTTTTGTTGAAAGATTGGGAAAAGTATGCAGATTTTGTTGAATGATCGGGAGAAGTATGTGGGTTTTGTTGAAAGATTGGGAGAAGTATGCGGATTTTGTCGAAAGATCGAAAAAAATTTCCAGTTTTTGACGAAACATCGGGAAAAGTTTGCGGATTTTGTCAAAAGATTGGGGAAAATATACTGGCTATTGAGACATCACGCGCTGGCGTGTGAGAAGCCCCTTAACGTTGGCGCCATATCAGGTGCTGGCGCGTGATCGGCAGCGAATGTGTTAAATTTTCCTCAAATACTGAATCCTTCCTAATTTATTTTTCAACATTGTTCATTTTATGACTTAATCTTTACATATTGACCTGTGAGAATATTTCCAGGAATGCTTTGATGTATTATATTTTGTCATAATTCAATTAAATATAATTCTTAAGAATGTGTAATATAAGTAGAACTATGAAATATAGAAGTTTAAAACACACTTTTGTGTATGTTTTCTTTTTTCAAAGATTTATATTTTTGAGACAATGCCTTCACAGTTGACTTCTATCGGTTATAAAGACTTATTTATCTGAAAAATTAAATAGAAATTTATAACTTTTTTAGTAGTAAATAATTAAAAATAAATCAATCCAAATTTAATATGGATTCGATACAAATTAACTCTTTAAAAATAAAAGCCGGCTTTTTTCAATTTTAGCTGGCTTTTTTCAAGTGGATAAAACCAAAAAAACCCGGCTGGCTTTTTTTGGCCTGGCTAAAAGCCGGTAACCATGATTTACGTGCTATAGCACATTCGGGGTTATCGCTGGTTTTTTCAAATGTGGGGCAAGAAGGGCGCTATTTTTTGAATGAATGACACAAGGGGCACTAGTTTTTGGATGAGGGGCAAGAGGGGCGCTATTTTTTAAACCAAAGGGCAGGAGGGGCACAGCGCCCCCCTGAAACCCTCTGGGGGAAACTCTGATAATGTTTAAAGGGATAGCCTTGCAAGGCATTGATACTTCATCTCTATTACATAGATAATGTTCTTTTATATCTTTAAAATTCTGTCTTTTTTTATGTAGGTTTTTTAGATTATCCTGTTTTTAAATTTAGGGGGTTGGGGAGGGGTATAAAAATACTGATTTTAAAAATGTCGTTAATTGTTGAAAATGATAAATCTCAGAATATATTTTGTATTAGTCCATACTTAATTTTATCTATTTAATCTCTTTCAGCCAGGGTTGTTAAATACCCGGGTTTTTTCAGAAAAAACCCAACCCACTGGGTTTTTTCAGGGTTTTTGGGGTTTTATCAGGGTTTTTGGGGTTTTATCGGGTTTTATCAGGGTTTTTCGGGTTTTTTCAGGGTTTTTCAGGTTTTTTCCGGGTTTTTTGGGGGTTATGGGAGGTGGTTCAGAATGCTTGAAAAAAAAATGTACTTATTACTAAATTTAAAGTAGCTAATTGATTACAAATATATATAAATCAATGACAGTAATCAAAATTATGCTTTGCTTTTAGATAAATTGATTATTAGTAATAATTTATATATATATTTTTTTTTATTACTAAATAATAGAATAAACCAAGTAATTCTACATGTCTACATAATTCAATTAGGATTCTAAGCATATATGGTATTTTGTTATGAGTTTCTATTGTATAACATAGAACACATTACATATCAAAGTATTTTTTCATGGGAAAAAAATTGTTTGTGTTTCTTACACATGCTACAGAGATTAACTAACAATTATTTCTTTTAAAAATTTTGATGGTATAATTAGGACATTTCTTTTCTTTGGGGTGGGAGGTGATGGTTATAAATTTTATGAGTTGTGTACTGATATTAAGAAATATATTACAATACATTATATATGTAATATAAATACATTATATATGTAATTTAAAGTTGAAATTTTGAAAAAACCCACTTGGGTTTTTTCCTGGGTTTTTTCAAGTGGGTTTTTTCAGAAAAAACCCACCCGGGTTTTTTGGGCTGGGCAAAATCATAACAACCCTGCTTTCAGCTTCTGCTTCCACAGTTCAAAAGCACCTGAGTTTGAAGATTTCCTCTTAATGGATAAGTGCAGTCTGCAGTGCTTACAAGAAAAACTTTCAGGACCAGAAAATCAAGTATATATCATATGCATTTTCACCATTTTTTCTGACTATCTTAATGTTTGAAGATTAGTCATAATTCTTAGAGATTTTTTTTTTCTCTCAAGAAACCCTTCTTTATAGTGCTACATATTATTAATGTTTGTTAGTCGTTACTAGTAAATGATGAATTAATTTAGTTGCATTTGACAACTACAAAATTATTTTCTTTTGTAAAATTTGATGCCCAAGTTTTATTTATTTTTTACTTTTTTTAAGTAATAGTGGTGTACTGCAGATTTTGACTTCATGTTAACTTATTCTAGTGTAGATAGTGTGTGTATATATATATATATATATTTTTTTTTCCCCCGAAATAATTGCGTTACCAACATTAGATAAAATTTTGTGCTCGATTTGCATGTAGCATTAAATATCTATTACTAGATAGCACCTGTCGAGACTTGACGGTAAATAACTTAAATGTTTTATTAGAAAAATTCTTAAATTTTTACGTTTAATATATTGAAACCATGATAAATAACTTCTATAACGCATAAATGATTCCCATATCTGAAAAGCTATTGATGGTGCTGTTAGTCTAACCTCTTCAATGAATTAAAGAATTTTAAGTTTATAATTTACAACCAAATATGCTTACTTTTTTGTCAGAAAATTGACTAAAAATACTGGGTAGAATATTTTTGTTTATTATGTTTTTTAAATAACTTTTTTTTTTTTTTTTTTTTTTTTAACTCTACAACCATTTAAAAACTGATATGCATTTTTTTTTCAATCTCATTCTCAAAATACCTCAATTTGGATACAGCTAAAAATTTATAATATGTATTTTTAATTACTTGAATTTTGCATTTTTAAAATATTAAAACATAGATATAAAGGCAATTTCTTTTGTGGTTATACTTTACTTTCTCACACAGTAATATTCTTGATAAGTGGTCGGAAAATATAACAAGTTGTAGATCAGCTTGTTTTATTTGATAATGGAGAAATTTCATGATTTTCCTTTTCACTTTTATATTGAAGATCACAAAAAATCAAGAAAATTGATACTATTTTTATGTATATTTGAAGCTTTAATAATTCACTAAATGAATTTTAAAATGCCAGTTTTTGTCTTGGCGGCAAAACGCTGCATCACGGACGAAAGCGACTGTGATGTCATTTACCATGCTAACACCGTCGTGCTATATTGCTAGCATAAGTGTTTGACATATTTCTCATAGGTACTGTTTAAATTTTTTACATCAAAAAAAGAGTAGCAAAATGTGTTATAAATATTGTATAGTACTATATTGCACAAATAGTACAGTAAATTTGCTGCTAATAAGCATTTTTTTAGTGTTCCTAAAGATAATTTATTCTGATGTTAACATGACAGAAATGTTTTTGTAAACTTAAAATCTGCTATTCTTCATTTGTATGTGTATTTATTGATTGAATCTAAATATTATTATTTAAAATGTGAATGGGGATAAATAAATAAATACATATATTATTGAATAAAGGGCAAAATTAGCACTGGCCGCAGGACCAGTAAATGAGAAAAAGCGGTTAGTAAAAAACTGAAGTATCAGCAGCCACTTTTTCATACAGAGAGAATAAAATTTTCTTGCATTTCAAAAAGTATTCTACTTTTTTTTGTTCCAGTACATTTTAACATATTTATTTGAACTATTTAGTTTTAAATTAACTCTTGTAAAATTTTTACTATTTAGTATTTTTAAATAAAAAAGTGGCCACTTAAAAAACTAGTCCTACCATCCAGTGGCCGCTAATAAAATTTCCCAATTTTGCCCTATATTATTCAATAATCATAATGCAATTTTTTTGAAGCCTCTAATTTTGATATCCATCATGTATAATTTTATTCATTAAAAAAAAAAAAAAAAATACAATCACTTATGAAAACAAATTTTCACTGAAACCATACATTTTGAGCGAAGCATATTCAGATTTTTTAATAAACATTTTTGCTTTAGTAGCATATCCAGAAGGAAAAAGAAACAGTAGGGGGGGAGGGGGAAGAAAAGGTTTGTTTTCAGAAGTTTTAATTCACATGAAAATTCAAATTTTAAAAGATTTTTAAGGGAGATTTTAACCCCATAAATAACACTTTTGGTTTCAGAAATGTTTTGAATATATATATATATACATACAATATCATAGCTGCCAACTCTTCTGATTTTTTTGCCCGAAAAAATTTAATACAAATTTTTGTCTTGTTCAATCGATAGATTATGGCGATTTGAAATAGTAAAATTTACTGTACATTTTTTCCGGGTTTAAAAAGTGAAGGATGTTGGCAGCTATGCAATATTTTGCTTGTTGTGTGCATACAATTAAGCTTTTTTTTTTTTTTTTTTTTTTCATGAAAATTTATATTTAATCTCATTTGTAAAATAACATTTCGAATACCGCCTAGAAGTTTATTTATTTTTTTATTTGTAATTATTAGTTACCATTATATGTTTTTAATGTATATATGTACTTTATAGGATTAAGTGAAAATTTATTATTTCCTGTAAATTATAATTCAATATTTTGCCAAATGTATTTAACTTTAGATGAATTACAGTTGAACCTCGAAAATCCGGACCTCCAAATTCCGGAAATCTCTAAAATCCGGACATTTTTCCGATTTCAGTTTTATTAATTTTTAAAATAAGACACAGCTGTAATTTTCATCAACTGCAGTTAAATTCTGATAACCATACTAAAAATATATATATAGATATACGGGTCATTTTCAAAATAAGTACAATTCTGTGTCTTACTATTCT
Source organism: Maratus speculifer (assembly GCA_964019185.1). Lineage (NCBI taxonomy): Eukaryota > Metazoa > Arthropoda > Arachnida > Araneae > Salticidae > Maratus > Maratus speculifer. The sequence goes on along the minus strand of OZ025290.1, from coordinate 427,267,614 downwards.
AAAATTTATAATATTAAAAATAGATAAAAATTTCAAACCCTTAATTGTCCTTCGTTTCTTTTTTTAATAATCAGAGTACTAAACTAAGTAATTTATATAAAAATAAATTAAATTGGGCAAAAAATAAAAATGAACTATTGACTTTTCAATGGGAATCATTTTTGTCTCAAACCCAAACTTTGATTTTCAACATGTTATAATTTCTAATTAATAATTGCTATTTTCGTTGATTTGGGTCATTTTATTTTGAGAACAATATAAATTTTGTGTACTTATTACAATTCTGTCTGAAAATTGATTTTAATACGGATTAATTAAATTAAATAAGACTGTCTTACGTGTTTTGTGTCACTGGTCTAACAACTAATATTTTTCAATTTTAAATATTATTCTGATGATAAAAATTGATTGAATTGGCTTTTTTATGTTAACAACACTGTTTGTAAACAAAATAGTGGAAAAACTAGCTGTCTTAATGTGATCTACTGCTTAAAAAAAGAAAAAAATATTCCTAAGTCAGCCGAGTTCTTTTATTATGTGTCACTGGTCTAACAAGTATTCTATTAAACGATAACAGTTAAATCAATTTAATAAAAAGATTATAATAATACAGCATATAAAGTTGTGTTTAACACCCTAAACCACAATATTACAATTTTTAAATAAAGAATAAGAATTCATTTTTAAAGAAATGTCACTGGTCTAACAGTCACTGGCCTAACAATACATTTGTTATGCTAGTGACAAATCCTGTTATACCAGTGACACAATGCTAAGCAATGAAATAATTTCATGTAGAAAAATTGTTTTTTAAAAGTTATAATAATATTATGATTATTCACAACTTTAATAAAGAATGTCTTTGGATTAATAGAAAAATGTTACCAATCTAATGCAAAATGTCACTGGCCTAACGCATGTCACTAGTCTAACTAATGCTTACTTTTAAGTAATTACTGTATTTGTGTTAATGAGCCAATTAAGCTCAGCCATTGCATTATTTGAGTTACAATTACCATTTTATTAAATATAATAAAATATTTTGTGGAAAAAATCGTACTTTAAAATTTCGAAAAAAAATTGCTGAAAGTGTACCTTATTTTGAAAATGACCCATACACTATATTGCCATTGATTATGGGACACTTGTGATTTTAGACATTTTACTAAATATCTAGAAAAATACATGAGGAATCATCTCGAAACTCTTAGTGTATAAATATAATAGTATATGTCATACATCTCCCTGAAGATTTTTTACCAAAACTCCATAGGGGACCGTCAACAAATTAAAAAAGAATGAATATCTTTTGAATAACCCTGTCAAAACTAATGTAGCAAAAGCGCTCAAACTCTAGATTATGATTGAATGCCTTATTGTAATACACTGTGTTCATTTTTATATAAATAGCATGCATACTCGCAGAGTAATTAAGGTTTTTATAAAAATGGTCCCAAATTTTTCCAAGTTTTTTCCTTATAATTTTCAGAGTTCTTAATATAAAATAATATTTTTTTTAGAAAATATGACAAACAACATTGCACATAGTACCCTGTAATCAGAATTAAAAAATAATGAAAATTGTATACAAAATGAGTTGGTTTACTAAATAATTTTTTACTGCGCATGCGTCAACGATATCAAAATTTCATTTGCATATTATGTTAGCTAAATGTATTGAGCAACTTTTGTGAAAGTCACAAAATCATAACTTGAAAATTCTGAAAATAATCGTCAATTGAATAAGTTGAAAATCCGTTATTCTCAAAATGAAGCAAAAACAAGAGGGGTTGTACCCATATATTCATTGATTAGTGTCAATATCGAATACACAATACGGGATGTTACGACTACTTTTGGATAAAATCCCTCATTTTTTTGCTTCATTTTGGAAACAACGGATTTTGTCCTTTTTCTATAGACGATTACTTTCAGAATTTTCAGGCTATGATTTTGAGACTTTTACAAAAGTTGCTCTATACATTTAGCTAACATAATATGCAAATGAAATTTTGATATCTTTGACGCATGCGCAGTAAAAAATTATTTAGTAAACCTACTCATTTTTCATATAATTTTTATTATTTTTTAATTCTGATTGCAGGGTACTGTGTGCAATGTTGTTTGTCATATTTTCTGAAAAAAATATTTTTTTATATACTGAAAATATTATTAACTCTGAAAATTATAAGGGAAAAACTTAGAAAAATTTGGGGCCATTTTTATAAAAACCTTAATTACTCTGCGAGTATGCATGCTATTTGCATAAAAATTAACACAGTGTATTACAATAAGGCATTCAATCATACTCTAGAGTTTGAGCACTTTTGCGACATTAGTTTTGAGAGGGTTATTCAAAAGATATTCATTCTTTTTTAATTTGTTGACGGTCCCCTATGGAGTTTTGGTAAAAAATCTTCACGGAGATGTATGACGTATACTATTATATTTATACACTAAGAGTTTCAAGATGATTCCTCATGTATTTTTCTAGATATTTAGTAAAATGTCTAAAATCGCAAGTGTCCCATAATCAATGGCAATATAGTGTATTCTGGTTAATATTGTAATGACTTGCCGTTAATTAAAATTTTTATTACAAAAATTAAAAAGTTAAAAAGAACGAAATTTACAGTTATGAATCATGATGAAATGAATGAATCATTGAATTAATCATGAATTTTGATACTTGAAATAATTTGGGTTAAAAAAAAAAATTAAAATTAAAATTCTGTCGAAAAAAATGCAGAAAGAAAGGAAAAATTTGTAAAAAAAAAAAGGGAAGCCAAAACAAGCATGAAATCAATTAAAAAATCTTGAAAAAACGCACATTTCATCAAAGATTCATGATTCATTCATTTCATAATGATTCCTCTCACTCGCAATCGCCTTTGAGAATCGAGAGGGAGGGCGCTTTCTCGGGATTTTTTGAAAATTTCAAATTTTTTATAAAGTGAGGAGGGGGTGTTTGATCGAGAAGAGCGGATTAACGGGATTTTATGGCATTATATAGCCATAAAGAAAGATTTTTTAATAAACCTCCAAAATACGAAAATCCGGAATCGCCGCGGTCCCGACGGTTCCGGATTTTCGAGGTTCAACTGTATATTATATATATATATTTTTCACTCTAACAAAAAATAAAGCAAAAATTTTCAATTTGAAATTTAAAAATTGTCTGCTGATCCCACATGATACGTAATCTATGATACATACACATATAATTATACTTTTTATAAGAAATCATTAGCTAAACTAACATAATAAATCAGAATAAATAAATTTTTTTATTTATATCTTATTTTCTTTTGAAGGCAAATACTAGCTAAGAAGTTATGCTCTGTATACGAAAAATTTCCAAATTAATATTCTGTTTTAAATATTTTTGATATGTCACCGATTAATTGCATATTTAATAAACTTCAAAGTCAGTATACTAAACATTTTTTACTTCTTTATTTGACACACATTAATATTTAAAACAAACCAAATATTAAAAAGTTATTCATTTTGTTTACGCTTTTTTTCTAATAAATTATCATGCATTACTTGAGACAAGTAATAAGCACTTTTTAAAATTTTAAAAAGTGAAAAAAATCAAACTTTTTTCGTAAATAGGTAAATTTTCTGATGTTCATTTGTTTCTGTTTCAGATGCAGTTTGTGAGGAGCAATCTGTTATCAAGTCTGCTGTTGAAGACATAATTAAAACATGGCTAAAGAGAGAAAATATTATGTTAAGAGAAAAGATATAACTGTGTAGATTAATAAGAGATGGATAAAATAAAAATTGGTGTACCGATCTAGAATTCTCCTTTTCATTTTTTCCTTTCAGACCATCCCCCCCTCCCCCCCACACACACACAACCAAAAAAAAAAAAAATTACAACTCAGCTTAGAAAGCTTATTCTCTATTGGAAATTTTTCATGGTCATTCAAAAAGAAATGTTTAATTGAACAAATTTAATTATGGAATATGTTAAAATTTATATTACTTTTTTATCAAATTTTAAAAAAAATTATTTTCTTTAATCGCCTATATTTTTTGTTCAAAAACTAAATTATTTTTTCAGTAATTGCTCTTCTAAAAAAAATCATTACTTTTATTTAAATAGTAACCTTGATTTATTCTGATCTATATACAAAAGACAAAAAATAATTTGCTTTTTTATCTTTGATTTGTTTTAATTGCAAAATAATTTTAATTTGCCAAATGTCATTTTTTATCAAAATTAGTCTAGTGGCCTAGTGTGATTTATTTTTTAATAATGATATATTGCCTATGAACTCTAAATGGGCCTGTCCTTTTAGCTTTTATACTAAGATAATCTAGATCTAGAGATGGATGTTTGTAAAGTACTCTAAAATCATGCAAATTTGTCTGCTTGTAGGAATATTAGCACTTTCCCTTGCAGATGAAACATATTGGCAAGATTATTTTATTCATGAACTATAATATGCCGTGCTTAACATTTTGTGATACAGGTATAACTGTTTAGAAAAGTGCAAAATAAAAACACACAACTGCTTATACATTTCTTCAAATGTTATGTCAGCGAGTTTCATGCTTTTATTTTTAAAAATGTGTCATAAAATTTTATCTTTACAGAAAAAATATTTTTTGAAATAAATTCTCTTAAAAAAGGATTTTTATTTATTTATTTTACCATTTTTGTAGTCATTCTGGACATCTTACAAGAAAGGTCCTAACTCTGTTGGTACCATTTTGGATCTTCATTGACTCCATTATTATTATTATTATTTTTGTTTTAAAGATTTTGTTTAAAACTGAAAAGAAAATTATAAATTGAAAATCATAAAACCAACTTGATACCTTCTAAGAAGTGTCATTAAATAAAATTTCTCATGCAGATAATGGAAAAAGAAGAATTCTCATTCAGAATTAAAATCTTGGCTAGAAGAACTAAAAGTGCATTCTGTGAATACTTCAAAAAATATTATTTAATCTAACTAATGTATATAATAAAGCGTTCATCATAATGTAATGGAAAACTTGTCTCTCTGTAAATAATTTGTCAATTTGATTATTATTTAATATTGAAAAAACTTCACTTAAAAACACCTGCTCGCTAATGCTAAACATTTAGGTAGGTTCTTGTTTTAATTTCAAAATTTTCAACCTTTTATTTTTCATTCCACAGCTAAGGTCTATTTTTAATAAGAGTATTTTGTACTTTTACAATTTTAGTTGCAGTTTTTTAAATACAGGTACTTTTGTTTAACCAATTCTGAAAGTAAAAATACCTTCATTAAAAAAAAAAAAAAAAAAAAGTTATTGCATAATAGCTTTTGCTATCCTAAATTGTTTAAAAATATTTAAATTTAACACATTGCGATCCATGGTGACGACACTGAACTTTGCTTTGGCTACTGGTGACTGACAATGTAATATATGATATAAAATAAAAATAAATTAGTGTTTAAATAATTAAGAAAGTAAAATCCTATAATTTTAAGTTTAATTAAGTTCAGTAAAATTTAAATAAATCTTCAGGGATTGCTTAAAACAATATATTTTTAAACTCGGTGACTGACATGGCATTCGACGTGTTAATAGAAAAATTCAAAAACCTGTCCAATTAGGAAATGTGTTTGCTAGAAGACACTCATGGATGTCTTCAAATGGAGAGTCCCCTTGAGAAATAGATGCATCATTACAAAGCTCATTATAAATAGACAGAAAAGTTTATTTTACCATGAAGAGCTGAAGAAGCTCTTGGATTATTTTTTTATACATACGTTAGAAAAAAAAAAAAAAAAAAAAGCTATATTTGGATAAAATAATGCTGAAGATCATACTTTTTTATACACATGCATAGGTCGATCCAGGCAAAATTTGAGGTCTATTGTCCCTTCAAAAAAAATTAATTTAATAAAATGTACACGAAATTTCTTACAATAAAATAGGCTCTTTTATAAAATTCTTTTTCATAAAGACTGTTTAAAAATGTGTAATTTGTAAATATAACCAGTTTATGAAAAATAAAACCTTTAGCAAAAGGATTTAAAGATGTTTTTGTTAATAAATGCTTGGTTCGAATTTGCGTAACTGAGTTTCTAGTTTCATTACTATTACTATTTTTTTACCACAGAAATAATTTTACTTTTCACAAAATGGGCCCCAAGAATAAAAATCTGGATCAACCCCTGACATGTCAAAAAAGAAAATTATATACTGCAGGTTGAATTTGGGTGATCCAGGGGGTATCTGCAACTGTCCTATTACTGTACAAAATGTGTAGTAAAATGTTGTCCACAGGACATTGGCAGGTTTCACACTTCGAACTTAAGGGGATGTCCTACAACTGTCCACAAGACGGATTCACCCATCCATAGGATATCAGCTTATCTGGAATATGGCATTATTAGGATGATTTTAGGACCGTCCAGAGGTTATCATATAAGCATCCTATAACCATCCTGAAGGTGTCATGAAGTGACATCCGTAGGATGTTGACAGGTGTGACATTTCGAAACCCAGGGGATGTTCTGTAACTGTCGATAGGACCAATTCATCGGTCCACAGGATATCACGCATGTCCTAAGCGTGATATCTTCTGGATGTTTTTAGGATGTATTTGTGTTGTCTGGGATCCTATGGTGGCAGCTGGTAACAGCTGCGAGCACCAAATCTTGGTTCAAAGTAGCACGAAATTTTTAACAGTGTAGAGTTCCTAAATTTTGAGAGCATCAACAAACGTAATTTGCATACATTAAAGTTTGGAAGTACGATCTCTACAAACGGCGCACTAAAAATATCGGGAATTTTTTTCGACACGCTTGAATAAGAAACATATAAAAGTTTTATGATACTAAAATAATATTATTTATATAATTTATGTAATTAGAGAGTATTTTCGTGATTGAATTAAACTAAAACAATGTTCTAAATTCTCCAGACAAGTTTACATTTCTTCGTCAAACTTCAAAAACCTTTCTCAGTTTTTGGAATCATTTTCTGCCAGAACTGAAGATCAAAATACACAGACCTATGAAACTTAAAAAGATGGGTAAATTTTAATAATTTTCAAGCTGATTTAAGAATACAATTTTTTGACAGTAAGACAAAAGTCATTTAAACTTTTCTCAAACAATGTTTTTCGTAAAATTTATCGTTTCTCAGATCAATGAACTGTTCGTTTTACTATATGTCTCCGACAAAAAACACTCTGGACCCAATTTTCGTTCGGTCCTAGTGCCAGGGTAGCTAGTCCAAGAAATTTATTTCACGTTCTCTGCGATCACAGCTGCCTGGAGTTTGATCTTCAGCTTTTGAAACCGAAGAATGGAAAAAATTGTAAAAGAAAATCTTTATAGGTGGAATTTAACATTGGAAATAAACATCATGAATAATGCGTCGTTTGTTCATATTTGAGTATGTCTAGGTTTCTAGAAATTAATTTTTAAATAAAATATGAGTTCCAAAATTAAACAAGTTTCAAAACTGTGTAATTTTTATTTGGAGCTACTTTGATTAAGTGGCATACTCAGACTTCAATACTTTTTAAAGTTTTGAAAAGGTCCTTTATAGAGTGCTCGTGGAACAATTGAAAAAATCTCTTTGTCACACTGATATAGCGCGTCGTACAGGCTATGAAATACTGCTATAAAGACTGAATTGGTTGACAACTGTGTTCCACTTATGGCATAGACATATTTTTACTTTTTTGGGAAATTTATTTACCAAACAATCTCTGTGTATAAAAAAAAATACAAATAAGTTATTACTCGGATTTCTTTTTACGTGAGATTCATTCTGTTGATTTGCATTAAATAACAGACCAGATATTCTTAGCAAAAAGTTTCTGAGCAAATACTTTTTGTTTCATTAATGCCAAGTTAGTTCAATTTAAAAAATATTTACAATCAAAGCTACACTTTTTAAAATTTCATCGTCAGAAAACGGTCATTTGAACGGCAGCATTCTGTCCGGCATTTTGACCGTATTTCGAGATAACAGATACTTAACCGTATTATATATATTGTCATATGACTGTAAAAAATATATATGGTCATTTGACCGTAGTTATATAAAATGGGCATTTGACCGTAATTGTGTAAAATGATCATTTAGCCGTAATTGTATGAAATGGTCACTTGACCGTAATTGTATGAAATGCTCATTTGACCTTGAAATATACATGATATGTTTTTTTGACCTTATTATGATTTTATTAACATGTGACAATAAAATATGCATGTACGGTCATTTTATTACATTATGGTTTTATTAACAGATGACTATAAAAAATGTAAGGTGTTTCTGAATTCGATAGACAAATTCAGAGGGGTGATAGTAGATATCAAGGGGATGAAAAATTGCCATAAAAAATCTGATGGTTGCATGCCCATTGAGAGAAATTCACAAAAGTAGTTATGAAGGATGTTACATTGAGTGGAACAAATAATAAGCAGACAAACATTTATTTGAACTTAGCAGGATAACAATGCATTACAGTTTGACACCACAAGGACATGACGAGGAATTTTTATAAGAATTGTTTGAAATTGAGCTCAAGAAGGTAATTGCACAGCCGACACCTACAGAAGGATTGCTGCATAATGACATTTGTAGATTTAATTTTGAACAGTACCTATAAAAATGCCTTGTCATATTCTTTCTCTGTCCAATTGTAATGAATTGTATTCCTGCTTAGATCAAATAAATGTTTTCCTATTTAATTGTTCTACTCAACACACACTTCAAAATTGTTTTTGTGATTTTCTCTCATTCAGCGTTACTTGAAACCACCCCATGTTCCATGAAGAATTTTCATCCTCTTGATGCCTATCAACCCTCTCATTTTGTCGCCTAAATTCGGTAACATCTTGCATATTTTATAAGCATATACTAACAAATCCATAATAAAATCAAATGATCATACATAAATATTTCACAGTCACATGCTAATAAAATAATAATACAGTTAAATAATCACAATAACTTCTCTGAATTTGTCAGTCAAATTCAAAAGCACCCTGGTTATGTTCGGTCTTTTGATTATAAATTTTAGATAAGTTGTTTAACCATATTTTCAGCTTGTTATATGAGCTTTATATATATATATATATATATGATTAGTTGATGTTAGTAAAAATAAAACAATCAAAAGCTTATATATATATATATACACTATATTGCCATTGATTATGGGACACTTGCGATTTTAGACATTTTACTAAATATCTAGAAAAATACATGAGGAATCATCTCGAAACTCTTAGTGTATAAATATAATAGTATAAGTCATACATCTACGTGAAGATTTTTTCCCGAAACTCCAAAGGGGGACATCAACAAATTAAAAAAGAATGAATATCTTTTGAATAACCCTGTCAAAACTAATGTAGCAAAAGAGCTCAAACTCTAGATTGTAATTGAATGCCTTATTGTAATAAGCCTTGTTCATTTTCATGCAAATAGCATGCATACTCGCAAAGTAATTAAGGTTTTTATAAAAATGATCCCAAATTTTTCCAAGTTTTTTCCTTATAATTTTCAGAGTTCTTAATATAAAATATTATTTTTTTCCGAAAATATGACAAACAACATTGCACACAGTACCCTGTAATCAGAATTAAAAAATAATGAAAACTGTATAAAAAATGAGTTGGTTTACTAAATAATTTTTTACTGCGCATGCGTCAAAGATATCAAAATTTCATTTGCATATTATGTTAGCTAAATGTATAGAGCAACTTTTGTGAAAGTCACAAAATCATAACTTGAAAATTCTGACAATAATCGTCAATTGAATAAGTCGAAAATCCGTTATTCTCAAAATGAAGCAAAAACAAGAGGGGTTGCATCCATATATTCATTGATTAGTGTCAATATAGAATACACAATATGGGATGTACTACTGCATTTGGATAAAATCCCTCATTTTTTTGCTTCATTTTGGAAACAACGGATTTTGTCCTTTTTCTATAGACGATTACTTTCAGAATTTTCAAGCTATGATTTTGAGACTTTTACAAAAGTTGCCCTATACATTTAGCTAACATAATATGCAAATGAAATTTTGATATCTTTGACGCATGCGCAGTAAAAAATTATATAGTAAACCTACACATTTTTCATACAATTTTTATTATTTTTTAATTCCCATTACAGAGTACTGTGTGCAATGTTGTTTGTCATATTTTCTGATAAAAATATTATTTTATATTAAGAACTCTGAAAATTATAATGGAAAAACTTGGAAAAATTTGGGACCATTTTTATAAAAACCTTAATTACTCTGCGAGTGTGCATGCTATTTGCATAAAAATGAACACAGTGTATTACAATAAGGCATTCAATCATAATCTAGAGTTTGAGCGCTTTTGCTACATTAGTTTTGACAGGGTTATTCAAAAGATATTCATTCTTTTTTAATTTGTTGACGGTCCCCTATGGAGTTTCGGTAAAAAATCTTCACGGAGATGTATGATGTGTACTATCATATTTATACACTAAAAGTTTCGAGATGCTTCCTCATGTATTTTTCTAGATATTTAGTAAAATGTCTAAAATCGCAAGTGTCCCATAATCAATGGCAATATAGTGTATATCTCACAGTCATAAAAATTTAATTAAAAATGTGTGTAATAAATGGGTGGAGAATTCTGATTTTATGTTACAAGAATATCAGAAGTACATGTAAAATTATATCAAATTGGTTTCATTCTTTACTAATGGGTAGATATACAGTCTTAAAAAATTAAAATAAATAGCTGTTCTTGTACAATAAATAATATATTAAAAAACATAAAAATATTAGTATGTAATACTGATTATGACCGACTATAAACCAATTTTTTTTTTTGGCCATATAACAAATAATTGACTAAAGCACTAATTAAAATTTCTTAGATATGCGATATAGATTATTATCCGTGTCTATCATGGGTTTCTTTTTTCATATTATAATATTTATATCTGTTAAACAATAACTTCAATATACTTATATTCATATATTTTCAAAGAATAAAATTTAATATTGACCAAAATTTTAAAGTTACTTCTAAGGTTCTTGCAATTTAATTGAATTTTTCCTTTTCTCTCAACATACAAAATCTAACTAAATTTTCTTACTGTCAGTTAAATGTTTGAAAATGCCACTGCCTAGCAATTCAAACTTTTGGGATATTTTAAAAAAGGAAAAATAGTGTTCCGTTATTCTTGCAAAACTTAGTATGTAGTTTAAAATGTAAAACACTTATAACAGACTTTTAAAAATTCTATATGTAGTTAACTTAATATAGATTTTTTAGAATATCATTATGTAAATCAATTAATCACTGAGACGTTTACCACAGTATGTTGGGATTTTAATCTTTTCCCAATTATGAATTTGTGATATTTTCATTTTCCAAAGCATTTTTCGTGAATGTATGAAGTTGTATTAGAAGATTTATGCCATCACTTATTAAATTTTAGAAGAATTTTACTAAATAAAATTAGATAAATTCAAATGTATAAGGATTCTGTGCAATCATTATACATCCGTCGAGTTAATTAAAACTCTTTAATTGTAGTTACCGGGTTTTTCCATCAAGTAATTTTTTGAATCCAAGGTTGATTTAACACAAAATTGACATTACATCTAACTTTTTATAGTGAATTAGAAAAATAAATATGCAAGGTTATCAAATAAAAATTCTCATGCCAATAATTTGCATAGCTACTAATTTATGAAACGTTACTTCATGGTTGAAAAAAAATATAGGCCTCATAAAGAGTTTATCTCTTACTGATCAATTTGAAAAATAATATTAAAAAAGATTTTTTTTAAAAATTTGTAAAAGACATGATATTATTAGATATAGATATTTTTTTTATCAAAAGTGAAAAACGAAAAGAATATATTGCTAATAATTATGATTCACAATGAGTGACATATTTGATTGTATATGCTAATCATAAAAAATCACAATATACATTTCCTAAACAAGAGAACCTATCAATTGAAAGCGCGTGAGTACAAAAAAGCATTTAAAAATAATTCAGAAAATAAACAATTTGTTATTTGAATACTTCCTCAATTTTTCAGTACCGATCGCTTCGGAAAATTCTGTTGAAAATGTTCCCTTTGGCAGAATTTTTAAAAATATAATCTGCCTTTATCACAAATTTTACCAATACGTCAAATTATATAGCTCCTAAATAAAAGAACCTACAAAATTCCTGCTGTGTTTGAAATCAAAATGAATTTAAAAATAAGTTAGAATATAAAAAGTTTGTAGTTGAGATTTATTTCTTCTATTCCTAATTTTTTTAATTTATTTTGGCTACAAGAATTTGTTTATTTTTGCTATAAGAATTGGTCCTATTAAAATCTTGTCAAAATAAAAGTTGTAGATATTTTTGAGTAGATGTAAAATTTATTTAATTGTATTTGATATCTTAAGAATTGGCGAAGTTATGGATTTTTTTTCAATTTTCACCCCTTTCGTTATATTTTCGTTTTATTTTTATTTTTATTATTATTATTATTATTTTTTTTTTTTTACAATAAAAGTTGACCCTGTCAAAAACTTGTAAATACAAAAGTTTTACATAGTATTAAGATAAATTATAATAAATTTAATTGGATATGATATTTTGAGAATTGACGAATTTATTATTTCTTTTCTCGCCAAAACCCAATTTTTTTGCTCCTTGAGCCCATTTTTAAATTTATCAAAAATCTGCCATGCATAAATTTTTAGCCCTTTTTTTGCAATATGAGATGCATGCAAACTGTCATGTACTGTTATAAATAAATCAATTAGGTTCCATCGAAATAAATATTAAACCAACGAACCAGTATTTCTAACATAATCCATTTGAACAAGCTTACTTAAGAATTTGGAGACATAAATAAATATAATTAATTACAGCTAATAAATAATAGAAAGGATCTTCGTTGAAGATATCATTCCAGAAGAACCTAATTACAATGTGCAAATCAGCTCTTTTATTATGCTTCTAACGTTACTGTAAATTAAAGCTGTCGATTTATTGTTAATTAGAGAGCTAATTCATGTGTAAAGTAAACTAGATAATTAATCCTTTGAACCTGGCCGAAATAATTCATCGTTAAAGATCCGTTGTAATTGTGCTTGATTACGTGGGGTTATAGCTGGAGAAAATATGAAAGTAGTAGTTGATTTTATCTTAATATCATTATTCAAATAATAAATAAAATATTTTCATTCGTTTAGTTGTTGAAATATATATATATGCATTTCTGTATGCATTTTAAGGTATCGTTCATCGGACAAAACCCTATTAGTCTCTTAGATTAATTTTTAAACACGATTATTCAATCGGTAAATTAATTATAGCAGAGTAATTTATTCCATTTTTCAATATTGGGTGAAAAAAGTCCGGGCCAGGATTCGAACCAGGGATGTATTGGCTGAAGCCGCCAATGCTTTACCAACAGAGATATCCCGGACACGAACACTGAAGGATTATTTCACCCAAATTAATCTCAACGATTACTCCAGTGTTGGTGTTCGGGATTACTCAGTTGGTAGAGCATTGGCGGCTTCAGCCAATACATCCCTGGTTCGAATCCTGGCCCGGACGCATATTTCAGATGTGTATATTGCTGGGACGATTACTGTTTCTAAACCAATAGGAGACCGTCATTATCACGGTCAAGTACACGCCCACACAGTTTGATTGACAGGAACTCGTGGACAATTGATCGTGTGTGTTTATTATTTATTTGTACTCGGATTGTTTGAATTTTTACTCGGTAATTAAAAATTAAAGATACGAAAGAATTTTTTTTTTTTCAAAATGACTGAATTTTATTTACTTCAATTAGAAATTATACTTCCTCTGATCCTGAAATAAATAAATAAATAAAAATTAAAGTAAGAATTTTGCTTATACGGATATTTTCGCAGAATACTTTTTTTCCCATTTGTTTAATATATATATAAATCATTTTGGAATGATATTTAGAATATTAAAAGGGTTTGAAATATTTTTTTAAATGTCTTATTTATTAATAAAAGACAGCCTCCAATAATTTAAAAAAAAAATCACCAACGGACTCTCGGCCCGCGATGGACTCGAACCCATACCCTCCGGTTTCAAGCTCGACGCTCTAACCATTCAGCCAGTCAGCTCACTTTCATCCGCAACAGATTATCGTTATAATTAGCACCGTCAATTGTCCACGAGTTCCTGTCAATCAAACTGTGTGGGCGTGTACTTGACCGTGATAATGACGCTCTCCTATTGGTTTAGAAACAGTAATCGTCTCAGCATTATACACATCTGAAATATGCATCCCGGACACAAACACTGAAGGACTATTTCACCCAAATTAAACTCAACGATTACTCCAGTGTTCGTGTCCGGGATTACTCAGTTGGTAGAGCATTGGCTGCTTCAGCCAATACATCCCTGGTTCGAATCCTGGCCCAGACTTTTTTCACCCAATATTGAAAAATGTCTCTGTCTTCTATGTTTCAGTCATATAGTGTGTACACAAAACTGTATGAGTTAGAGACTTCAAATTTTAATTATGTACAGCTGAATACCTTGTGTCACACGATAAATCATACGATTTTGAAAAAAAAAATCTATTATTTTAATTGAATTTTTTCAATGTTCATTTTTCATTGTTCAATGTTCCGTTCATTTTTACGACTTACGTTTCCGAAAAGAATTTTAATTTCAGAGTTTTTCGAGTAAATATCATAGCTTAGACGTAAAGCATATTCGCTAGTAAAAAGGAGTTTCTTGGTTTGAACACAAGTTTTTAAAGTTTTAATTTTCCAAATCCAAGAGATTTAATTAAAAAAATCCTTTATTTTTTCGAAAAATTAAGGGTTTATTATACTGTGATAAATAATCACGACATTGATAATGTTTTTTGGAATTCAATTTCCTTTCTATTATAAAAACTATTGCGATTTATGAATTATTCACCATTTTAAATTTCGTTTAACCAATTGTTTTCGTTTTTAGAAATTTAAATTTTTATCTATATTTCCACTATATTTTTTATTTCATATTTTCAAAAAAGATACAATTTTAGAATTTACTTACATAATTTGATTAGAAAATTTTTAATTTGATTGATATAAATATCTTCCATTGAAAATTATTTTAAAATTAAATTTTTTGGTGCTACAAACTATGTAAGAATTCAATAATTATAAGTTATCAAATGGTATTTATTAAACCAAAAGTTGTTTAGAAAAAAATATTAAACGAAAGCATATGTGCGAAATGCGATCACATTTGTGCTTTTGTTTATTTTGTGTAACTCTCAGTGTTGAGGGATTCCATGAAAATTGGACAAAACGTCTCACAAGAGAGGATTAGATAGTGATATAAACTTATGAACTTATAAATTTTTAACTTATAAACTACAAATTAAAATGAACAAAAAATACCGGTATTTTCACTTCAGCATATTTGTTTTATGTTGAGTTTAAAATAGCTGTGATGAAATGGTAGTAATTACTGTTTTGAACTGATTCGCAACCAGGGCCGTAGCTAAGGAGTTGCTTGGGGCGGCTGAGAACATTTAAACATTTTGAACCTTATCTGGGAAAAGATTCCAGGGTCACTATGAATTTATCTTCCAAATGAAATACTATTCAAAAATTTAATTTAGTTTTAAAACCCCTTAAAAAAATACTGAATTATAACTAAAATACATGTTTCAGCACTCTGTCATTCTGTTTATACATTTGAAGCTAACATGATGCACTAGTTATTCATTCGAAATTTGCATCATATTGTTTTGTTATCACAAAATGAAGTTACTATGATAGTTTACTAAAAAGCATCGTACCTACAGTGTGAGTATATTCTAATTTAACTCTCTTCGTCAGAGTGAGAGAGAGAAAATATGAGCCCCCTCCCCCCCCCCCTTTTATTCATTTCTAGCTACGGTCCTGTTGGCAAAGATAAACAAGATTGAGAGTTGACAACAATTTTTGGCGTTCTATTTCATGGTGTGGATAACATGTAAATATACGTATTAACATACAAGATTCGAAATGCTTGCATGAACGTTAAGCATTCTCAATTTCTTAATTAGGAATTCGGATTTGTCAAAGATTAAACAAATAAATTATTTAGTAAATAAAAGGAAAATATTGTTATGCTTAGCATGCTTTTCAAGGTAACCAAACTGGTCGGCAGAGGCAGCTAGCAACACAAGCTTGCCATATCGTTATAAATAAAACAACTAAAATTTTTGAAATACTTAGAGATCTGCTTAATTTACATTCAAGATTTATTTTTAAGAAAATTGAGAACATTTATGAAATATTGATTTTAAAAACCTATTAAAATATATTGATTGGGAAGAGTGTTAATTTCTAGTGATTATTTTTAAAAAACACTTTTTAGTACAGAAATGTACTAAATATTAATGTGTATATATATATATATATATAATTTATTATCATAGTTAAAAATATTTTAAGTGCACTATTATTTTTTTTTTCAGTAAAATCACTAAGTTGTCCGACCTGTCTATCTGAAATTTCTTTGTTTTCATTAACGTATGTGGAAATTAAAGCAAAAATATTCATAATACATTTGAAGTTTTTTTTTTCAATAATTCTAAAATTAAAAAAAAAGTCCTCCATTATTTACCTATATATATAAATATTAAACATTTCTTGAAGCTATTACTAAATATTAAAGAATTTAAAAACCGAGGTATTTTACATAATGCTTAAGTATGCTAATAAAATATAAACTTAAAACTAAAAAATAAAAGAAAACGAAAAAATATTTTAGTTCTTTAAAAAATATATGCTTTTAAAATAGTTTAAATTACTTTTTTAATTTATTTTTAAGAAATGGAGAAAATTTAAGAATTAATGAACTTAAAAATATACACTAAAATAATTCATTTTAGAAGATTAACTTTTCTTAATTTAAAATAATACAAAATATGTAATTAACATTTTCTGGCTAAAACTAATGTCTATAACGCAAAATATTCTCTAAAAACAGTTAACATTCCTTATTTATAGAGCAATTTTTGTATTTTAAAATTCATTTTATTATATTTCATTTTTCATTTTATTATAATAGAATGTGTTTCTTTATTTTATTTATTATCATTTGGTAAAAATCGGTAAGTTTTTACAGCTACATATATTAAAGTAAGTGCATCAAATAGAAATGAAACATTCAAAATTTCAAACATTGCACAGTGATGTGTTCATTCTTTGTTACATAAAACAAAAATGTTTTAAGTATAATTATTAGTATATACTTGTTAATTATTCTTATCAAAGTGACACATAAATCTTATTTAATCTGATTAAATTATCCGTGAAGTTTTTCTAAAAATGTAATAATCTTTCTAAAGTGAATCATTTTTGAAATTATAAAGCCACAATTACCTCCCTAATTAGACATCGAAATTTTAATGTGTTCCTGGGAGGGATACGCATTTAAAGCAACTAAATGGTTTAATTAAGCAATTCTTTCAAATATTTTAAATTTATTATCTATTAAGAAGACTTAATCATCTCTTTATAAATGAATATTTTGAAAGTAGTATTTTTTTTCTTTTCATTGCCTCTTGAAACCGTCTTAAAAACCGTGAAAAATTATTATTTGAAAGAATGCTAGTCTACATTTAAATTATAATATTCAATGAAATTTATATGAAATATATTCCTTGTATTTGGATTAAGAATTATTTAAAAGTTTTCTCGTGCTAAACCTATTGATATTGATAAAATCCTTCCATATTTACGGACAAATATACATCATTTGATAACGATAGTTATGTAACATAGTTCTTGTTGTTATATTACATAATTTTTAACTCGAAATGTTCTAGTGAGAAAATATTTTAAGGGTAGTATAACAAACATTGTCACTTCATGAAATATTCCTTAAAATTCTTTAAAAAAAAAGTTTAATTTACACATGTAAATTCCAATTATGATACTAATGTAATTTTCACAAAGATTCGAAGACGAATGGATAATAGTAGTTCATCTATTAATATAGGATTCGGTTAAGCAAAAATCGATCGGAAACAAATTTGAATAGAACAATTTCCTTTTAAATCGTACTCATAGAAACCGAGAAAAAATGCGTTATTAATGCTGAAAATGTTGTTTACTGAGGTCTATATTTGGGAAATCATAAGGAGGAAAACTTTTTAAAATATATAAATAAGTTTAAATCTAGAAGAAAACAGATAAATATTCATATTTTTATATGCGTCTTTGTTCATACTTTTACATTTTCTTCATATTAGATTGAACTTGTTACTGCATGCCACACAGCAAGAGGCTACATTATAAGTGGATCATGGAAAATCAGTTACACAAACAAAATTGGTTACTAGCCCGTAACATGTATTCAAATCCATTTTCCAGTAGTTATTCGATTTTGTGGCTTGGGCCTTCTTTAAGCGTAATTCTTAGAATGCATTGAACTAAACCCGATTTCTTGATAATTAAAGTGCGTTTAAATGTATTGTAAAATTCCTTTAAAGACTTCATTTTGCTTGAGCGTAAACAAATTATGTTTTCTGGAAAGCAATTTTCCAGCGGACTTCATGCAGAACTAATGTTACAGTCAATTTTAATGCTAGAAAGATTGAGATCTAGAAACGCTAAATCGGAAGTTGGACGGAATTATAAGATTTTCTGGATTATAGATTAGTTTCTTCATCAAAAAGTCTCTAAACTATCTATTTTTAAATGCAACTCTGATTCAGAAAATGCTTCATTAGTTACATTTTATTTTGAGCTTAACGGAATCTTTAAATTTAATGAAGCGCGACGTGTCAGTATATACAAATTTCTTTAATTTAATTACATTTCTTTAGCATTTGGAATTTATTTTAGTATACAGTATTAAACATCATGTCCAATTGCTAAAAAGGTATAAGATTATTTTTTAAATAGTATTTTATTTGACTGTTGGTATATTTTAAATCTCCCCTAGTCCTTTTGAAAACAAATAAAACTGATATTCTAAATTTGCACGGTATGTTATGAAAGGAACTGAAACGCCATTTTTACATTTTCATATAATGCACAATATTATTTCATTTACTTGGACTTCGATTCTATTCCCGGAACCAAGGAGTAACTAGGGCCACAGTTTTGGAAAATTGAATGATATAGTATTGTTATACATATAATTTCTCTTATTCATATAAGATTTCTTTCGTAAATAAAATTTATTTGTAACGCAGTAATTTACATTTGTTGGAAAAGAGTGTAAATCTTAAAGAGACAGATATCTCTAACCGGTAGGTGATAGAATGATGATTGCAATTCAAACTTTGTTAAGAGATGTTAGGAGAAAGGAAATGTTAAGAGAAAAACCTCTTTTATAGAGTAGATGATAGAATACAGATTTCTTTTCAGTCTTTCAACATTCTGAGTAAAATGATTATTTTATTTTTTATATGTATTTAATTATTTTTAAAAAAGGAATTAGATATTTATTATAACTTCTAGATCATTTTTTGACATTCATCATAAGTCATTAAGTTAACAGAACCAAATGTTAAGAGAAAAACCTCTCTTATGGGTAGATGATAGAATATAGATTTCTTTTCAGTCTTTCAACATTCAGAGTAGTATAATTAATTTAATTTTTAGGGTTTTGTTCCTCTGACAAAACCCTATTTGTATCTGACCTATGTTTGTCTGTCTATCTTTCTGTCACAGAGTCAATACACAAAAACTGCATAAGTCCAAATTTTGTGTACTTTCAGTTGAATATCTCTTGGCACATAGCATATCACAAAATTTTTAAAAAGACTATTATTTTAATTTAAATATTTTTTTTAATATCATCCGTTCATTTTTTGTTGTTTTTCTCTTCTAACTGTTGGACGTAAGTTTAAATCAATATAAAAATTATTTCTTTTTTTACCCTTTACTTTAAAAAAGAAATGGAGTAGGGGACGTTAGGGATACTTGAACCACTTTTTTAAATTATAAATTTATTTATTTTTTTATTTTCTTAGAACAAAATAAAATATTGAAAATAAAAATTTGATATTTTTTCTTCAACTGAAAACCACTTTCAATTAAATTTGAACTATTTTTCTATGTTTAATAAATTTTTACTTTTTGTCTTGTCGTGGCTCAAGTGTGGGATCATGTTTGTTTTTCTCATCGTGGCTATGAAAGGGATACTTGAGCCAGTATGAAAAAATACCTACAAAAGCAAAGTTTTTTGCCTTTTTGCGCAAATATTTTACATAATGATAAATCAAGATTAATAAATTTCTTCAAAATCAATTATGAAAACAAAACTAGTAACACGATCATTTTTTGTAGTGATAATTGGTTTTCTAAGGATCATTTCAATTTAGGCTTCATAGATGTTAGCAACATTCTCAGTTGGTGGCCATTTAAATTAGAATCTACAATTCTTTGAGCAAATTACATGTTCAATCAGTAACAGAGGTTACAATTTCAATATACAATATTTAATCTTAATATAGTATATTAAAAATAAATATTTTAATATGTCGGACCTAACTAGTTAAAATATTAGAGATTATGACCTTTAAAACAGTTTTTAAAAAGTTATTTTAATGTAATAAGTTAAAAGTTAAATTGAAAACTATGCTTACATTTATCTAGATAGGTTGTTTTGTTAGTTAAAATGAAAAATAAAATTGATATTTTCATAAAAAAATATGTACATTTTTAAACATTTTAAGTCATTATTTTTTTTTAATTCTTCTCCATTTTAACCGGAAAAATAAATAAATTTATCAGTGCATATGATAACGACGAATTTTTTTTATTTTTTGTTTCACCCATATGTCTAATTTCCTAGTGGGAATAGTTGAGCCATGGTTCAGGTATCCCCAATAGTAGTGGCTCAAGTATCCCATTACCATCATTTTTGTTTATCAGAGTTGTTTTGTTAAGAGATGTTAGGAGAAAGGAAATGTTAAGAGAAAAACCTCTTTTATAGAGTAGATGATAGAATACAGATTTCTTTTCAGTCTTTCAACATTCTGAGTAAAATGATATTTTCATAAAAAAATATGTACATTTTTAAACATTTTAAGTCATTATTTTTTTTTAATTCTTCTCCATTTTAACCGGAAAAATAAATAAATTTATCAGTGCATATGATAACGACGAATTTTTTTTATTTTTTGTTTCACCCATATGTCTAATTTCCTAGTGGGAATAGTTGAGCCATGGTTCAGGTATCCCCAATAGTAGTGGCTCAAGTATCCCATTACCATCATTTTTTAATAAATTTTTACTTTTTGTCTTGTCGTGGCTCAAGTGTGGGATCATGTTTGTTTCTCTCATCGTGGCTATGAAAGGGATACTTGAGCCAGTATGAAAAAATACCTACAAAAGCAAAGTTTTTTGCCTTTTTGCGCAAATATTTTACATAATGATAAATCAAGATTAATAAATTTCTTCAAAATCAATTATGAAAACAAAACTAGTAACACGATCATTTTTTGTAGTGATAATTGGTTTTCTAAGGATCATTTCAATTTAGGCTTCACTAAGTAAAGCATACAGCTATTTGAACTAGTTTAAATTCAAAAAACAATTTAAATTATGCTTATTAAACTTATCTATATTACTGCAGCTTTAAATAAAACTTTGATTACAAAAAATTAAAACAGCACGCACCTAAATATTTATTTCAGATAGGGAAAAAACAACTATTAATCTCCATACTTTCAAAATGGTATCAAGGTATGTGATTTCTTTTTTACATGTTCAGAACTATAAATATGTTACCATATTGCCAGTTTTTGAAATAAAAAATAACCAGCAATAGAGGGTAGCTCAAGTATCCCCTATGATCAAACATCCCCACTCTTCCCTACTTCTGTTGCCACACTTAAAAAATTGGTATTAAAAACTACAAAAAAATTAATATCTCAAAAGTAAATTAAGATACAACTTTTAAACAAATTGCATTTAAAAATACATTTTTTATACGATGGTGTAAAAATTGAAAATATACGATATTTAGAAGCTTAAAAATTTGCAGTAGTGTAAATATCAAAAATGAAATTTCATTTTCTCTAATTGTTGCACGTAAGTTTAAATAAAACTATTATGTATGTAACATAAATTAATGGAGAAAATAGATCACTTAAAAAATGTGCTCATTTGTTTTTATTTTATCATATTAAATCATATTTGTCATCTATTTTGACACGCGAAATTAAATATTTTTTTTTATTAAATTATTAATCACTTAAATTATTAGCCACATTTAGTGATCCTTTTGTTCTCCCTTAAATTTATGATGAGCTTTGAAATATTTTATTTTTATTCATAATTTTATTTACTTGCATACCTTTAATAAATCTGAAGATTCTGATAGAAAAATCAATATATCTATGCGATCAAGGCAGCATTTAGGGAAATAATTCAATATTCTGTTCTGGTTGGCGTTACTAGCAAAAAAATCCCAAAATAGCGCAGAAAACCCGTTTTTCGTTTGTTAATTTAACGATTAGTGTTTTGAAGGAGATATTAAACGAAACCCTCTATCACACTTACCGACTTGTTTTGTATGTATTTAATTATTTTTAAAAAATAAATTTGACATTTATCATAAATTGGAATTTCTTGAATTCTGTAAAAAAAAAAAATTTGTAAATAAAATTTCCTTAGTAACGCTATAATTTACATTTATTGGAAAGAGTGTAAATGTTAATAAGACAGACATCTTTAACCGGCAGATGACATAATACAGATTATAATTTCAAGCTTTCAAAACTCAGAATGGAATTATTATCTTCATATATTTTCATTACACTTCAGTCGCTTAACGTATAATTTTTGACAGTTATAATAAAATCGAATTTCTTGAATACTATGACCTATTTCTTTAGTATTTATTTTACAAACTTTTTCATTTATTTTTCTATTTTTATAGATTCTACATTCATTTTATCATAGAGGAATATATTTATTTGAGAAGAAGTTCTATCTTCAGGTATAGCGATTAATACTTTACGAAATTTCTGGTACGGAATCACCAAAACCTTCCCCCGTCCACATAAAAAGCCTTAATGCGTAAGAACTCAGAAAATCTATTCATTAAAATTTACAGCCTTATCCAGTAGTACAAGAAAAAACACTGAGCAAGTTTATGTGCTTTAAAAGAATTCATTCTTATTTATTCACTTTTAAATATACAGGGTGTCCAGAGAATAAGACCCTGATTTCAAAATTACACTTCTCAAAAACAAAGATCGATAGAATTATGCGGTAAACGGTTTGTTTATTAGGTAATCTGTAAAAATGTTATACAGATGTTTCGAACGGTGAATATTTTGAAAAAGTTCTGCTCTGACTGCAAATAATACTTGATTTGACATTTTTCTTGTTTTAGGTTGCTTGTAGAGAACCGGTTTTTCGGTGTAGAGTGCCATATTTTAACGAATTTTGGAATCAAATTTTTGAAAATTTCAAAATTCTAAAAGTTTTGTTCGAAAAATCGTCAAAGACATTGCACGCCGAAAACTTCGTTCACTGCAAGCAATATAAAACAAGAAAAATGTCAAGTCAAACATTATTTGCAATCAGATTACAATTTGTTCGAAATATTCACTGAACGAAGCTTTTGTGAAACATTTTTACAGATTGCCTAATAAACAAACCGTTTACTGTATCATTCTCTCACTCTCTCTCTCTCTCTATATATATATATATATATTTTTTTTAGAAGTTTAGTTTAGAAATCGGGGTTTAATCCGCTGGACCCGGATTTCAAAATTAAACTTCTCAAAAACAAAGATCGATAGAATCATACTGTAAACGATGTATTTATTAGGTAAGCTGAAAAAAAATGTGCGAATGGTGAAAATTTTGAAAAGTTTGTGTTATAATTGCAATGAAAGCTTGATTTGACATTTTTCTTGCTTTAGATTTCTTGCAGAGAATTGATTTATCGGCATAGAGTGCAATATTTAAAAATTTTTAGAAATTATATTTTTAAAATTTCGAAATTCTAAAAGTTTTGTTCGAAAAATCGTAAAATATGGCATGTAACCGAAAACATCATTCTCTGCAAGCAATCTAAAAAAAGAAAAATGGCAAGTCAAGTATTTTTTTCAATCAGAATACAATCTTTTGAAAATCACCGTTCGGAACTTCTGTATAAAATTTTTACAGATTATCTAATAAACATACGTTTGTCGTATAATTACCATAAAATCTTTGTTTTTGAGTAATTTAATTTTTCAAGTAAGGGTCTTATTCGCTGTACACCCTGTATGCAAATAATTATATCTTGCACATTTAAATTTATTCACTTTTGTCAAGCTATAAATAAATGAACCGCTCAATTTTGCTATTATTTAAAATGTAAACAATAATTATTCGTGATTCAACAATTAAGATAATTACATTAATCACTTCTATTTCCTAAAATACAACTTCTGAAAATTTGAGTCTAATTTACTATAAGCAAGAGTTTAAAAGTTTAAATGTATGTTTACCCCTTTAATTAGACGTCTGAGATCTTAAAAATCCCGAGGTCATTCATTTTTTAAAGAAACACGAATGGCTTAATTAACATATCTTTTCAGGATTCTAAAATTAATGTTTATTTAAGGAAAAGAAAGTAGTTACCTTTTCTTAAAAGAATTTCAATAAATTACATGTTGCAGTATTATAAAGTTTCTTTAGTTTATATGCCCTTTTTTAAAGAAAAATGTTTATATAGGATATTTCAAAGAGTAAAAATTGAGTGATATACGAATCTTATGTTGTTTAGTTTAATTTTCAGAATAAATGTAATTATTAAATTCGCTAATTATCAGTATTATAAGAAATCACATTTAATTTTATTAAGGATCGACCAAAACATGTTTTTAAGTTTGAAACCAAAATCAAATTTCCGTGATCTTTCCGTTATTGGTCGAAAACGAAAAAATGTCAGTTTTTTAAATTAGTTAAATTGTATGTATTAAAGTAATTAATATATACATAAATATACATAATTTTTAAATAATAATTCAACATTTTTAAAAATATATAATTATTAATTCATTATGCATATCTATTGAAAATAAATAATAATAATTAATTATATATACGTGAATCAAGTTAGCTTTTCTGTGCCTTTGACATGGAAAGCGATAGGCTAAAACATGATTTACAAACTTGTAGAGCATCATAGCTTTAGTAACATTGTGGACGTTAATGAGAAGAATCAAACAGTTAAAACACGCTTTTTTAGGGGGGGGGGGCGAGTTCCTACACTGTGACGTCACGAAACTAAAACGGAAAGAGAAATTTTAACTTACGAACAAACCACTATACCGCAATCTGACACAATGATATTGCTTGTAATTTCCAAACAAGAGGAAAACAGTTTAAATGCCGTCAGCTGATTTCTTCCATTGCTTGTCTTAATAAACAGGATAAACAATACATATATCACAAAACTTATTTTCTATGAACTCACGCAAAGATGTAGTTCGTGATCGAAATTTTCGAAGTATGTAAATACGTAAGATAAGGTCACGCCTGTTAACCTCAGAGAGGTGTAAAAGATAAATTTTCCTAAAATTGTATGTTGATACTCGTGGTCACAAAGAGATTTTCTAAAGCTGAGTATTGTGACATGGTTTTATTTTACGCTGAGTTTGGACGCAAGGTCTATAAACTGCAAACTTTTACCGGTATTGTTTCCCTCAAGACCCACAGTCTTCTAAATAAAAACACTCAAACTGTTGTAAAATATTTAAGGGAGACAGGCTGCGCAACTTGTCGAGCTCGATGTAAGAAAACAACTAAAGCAGTGTGGCAAGATGAGTTATTAGCATAAGCCCTCGAACATCCGTAATGCAGCACAAAGGAAATCGGTGAAAATGTGGCTTCTCCTAAAGTAAGTTTTGAAATATCTTAATATAAAATGTTAGTATAAAGAATTATTAATTTATTTATACAACAAACACCTCAACAAGTTTTAATGGACAAGGCTGCCGATGACAAGGACGTCGATGACACTATGCATGGTGCAACTTTATCTTGAACTAAATACAGGTACAGCTAACATTCTTGGCAGGTTTAGTGTGGACGTATGAATTACGATTTTCACGATACGGCATGCAGAAAAGGGGCGCTAGAAAATCCCAGACTTTTTACCACTTTTCATTTTAAATGCGACTTACTATTAAGTTTGGTGTCCAATTCACAATATTTAGCTGGCCAATCAAGTATTTTACAGTGGTACGTTAAACGACACACGATATTTTCTATTTATGCAGAATGTAGTACCCAGTTTTTCCGAAAGCATGTCGTTTACTAATTTCCGCAATCTAATCGTTTTAAAATAACGACGCGCGTGCTCATAAGACATATCCTGCGAAGAAATAATTAATCACGGAATTCGGGAACCAAATAATTGGGTATGATGTTTTTGATGATTGACCTTCACATGCACCTTATCTGAATCTACTGGATATTACACAGTGGAGATATCTAAAACAGCACAGATATACGACCCCTCTACAAGCATTGCAGGACCTTAAAAGACGTATTGCGGATGCTTATACTAATGTGTCAACATCTATGCTCCAAACTGTGCAACGTGAAATTCAAACAACGACCCAAATATGTTCCTTAATGCCTACAAAGTACTTTTTTGAACTAAATTGATGATGCTCCACAAGTTTGTAAATCCCCTTTTCCATTTCTTGTTCCGTTTTTGAGACAGAAATACTATTTCTGCAAAGATTTAAAAAAAGACGCCGTAGGAGGTTTCATTCCGTAACCCATGACACTTTAATATACCTAGGCACCATTTTTATGAATTTAGAAGCAGTTGTTCTGGAGTAACATAAACAGCAAGGGACTTTATTGGGTATACTGTATATCATGAA
Organism: Maratus speculifer; assembly: GCA_964019185.1. Taxonomy (NCBI): domain Eukaryota; kingdom Metazoa; phylum Arthropoda; class Arachnida; order Araneae; family Salticidae; genus Maratus; species Maratus speculifer. The sequence continues at coordinate 427,240,751 of OZ025290.1, read as the reverse complement.
AAGTTATTATCGTGGCTTTAAAAATTGATGGCGATTAGAGTACGCGACCCATGTCTTTATGTTTGTCCAATGAATCCATGTTAGTAATGGTTAAAACTGCCGCTAACTACCGACCATATGTTTCAAAAATTATATTCAACAATCATTTTATACTTTCATACGGTAGATACTACTTTCAATGTAGTTCGATGCCTTACCAATGACGGATATATATGTTTTTCTTTAAAATTATGTAATCTAGGGCAATTGTTATAGTTTATCTAAAAGGTTTAAATTGACGTCTAGTAATTTTTCCATAATTTTAATTACAGTAGACTAGAAAGTAAAAGGGGAGAAAGAATATATTTTTACATTACATATTCTAGAATATCTCTGTAAATATAATACCTAAAATTAAAACGAATATATTATTTTAATACGGCAGTACAAAATCTTTTTCATGATGCCCCAAAACACCTGTTAGAAATCATATTAGTTTGAACCAAATTTTGGAGCTCAGTAACTGCCTCCATAAGACAGCTATATTTCGTTTCAACATTTGGAGTTCTTGTTTGAATCGTAGTTCCAATAGTTGGAACACAATTGCAACAAGAAGCTCCAAATATTGGTACGAAATTTCACAATCATATGGTGACAGCTACTGAGCATCAAAATTAGATTAAACTTGTGCAATATTTTCAACAGCGAACATCTACATGAATATTTTTTTTCTTTAAGCATGTTAATTTGCGTCTCTACATTTTCCCTAAATATAATTGTGAATTAATAATCTATAAATATAGGTCTTAATATCCTCTACTATTTTCCTCGGCTAATTTTAAATCTCCATTTTCAATAGTTTACGAGTAAAATGTGTGTGAAAGTGTCTATGAAATGTCTGTGATAATGTCACATGTCTGTAGGTAAAATGTCTGTGTTTTTCTTTTTAAGTACATAATCCTAAAAACTCCGAAGCTGGTGAACATCTGCTGGACGACTCCAATTTTTCACCGCCGATATCTTCTCCGGAAACACTCCTAACTCCTTACGCCAAAATGATGTGTCTTTCACTGCGAAACAAACTGCACTTCGAAGGGCTTAACTTCAAATTAGCTTCCTTTAACTTTTGTAGCACCTGCCTGAGGTTCTTCAGATGTTCATCAAAAGATTTTCCTATGATTATGATAACATCTAAATAAACAAGACATGCCTCATATGACAGCCCCCGGAGAACCGTTTCCATAAGGCGGTGCATTATGGAAACTTATATTGCAGATGCTGCAGATGGAAACTTCAAAGCTTCAATTGCAGATGCATTACATAGACAAAAAGGCATTACCTTTAATTGCCATAATCCTTGTCCCGTTGTGAAGGCAGTCTTCTCGCGGTCGTCGGGATGGATCTCTATCTGCTAGTAACCACTCTTCAGGTCTAAAGTCGAGAACCAAGTATTGCCCCCAAGTGTGTCGAGAGTGTCATCAATACTTGTCAGAGGTTAACTATCCTTTTTTGTGACGTCATTCAGTCGGCGGTAGTCTACACAAAATCTTGTAGAACCATCCTTCTTTCTTACTAAAACAATGGGAGACGCCCATGGACTTGTCGATGGTTCGATGACGTCATTTTCTTCCATATCCTTAATTAAATTCTGCACCTCTTCTTGCTTGGCAAAAGGTAATCGTCTAGGGTGCTGTTTAATAGGAGAGTGATCCCCGGTGTCAATTCGGTGTTGTGCTATTTTAGTTCGTCCAAAGTCTTCAGATGTTCGGGAAAATAAACTCTGGAATTCTGCAATTAAATTTTTCGAAGCGTCCATCTGCTTTGAATCTAAGTCTGTATTTTGTAACAAATCCTTGACTAAATTATCTGAAGATTTCTCAGAGTGACTGGTATTTTGAGTTATGCACGTCACAGGAGCACATGACGCTATCACCTGTCCTTTCTCGATAGTCCTCGTCTTATCACTGATGTTAGCAATTCTGTCCGGAATGGTCTTTTTCGAGAGGTCCACTACAGAAGAAGCCACCAATACTACTGCTTGTGTACCATTGTCTTCGGGATACTTTATATGGCCAAATCGATAATTAGCTTCATTTTTGATTACAGCAGGAACTAAAAATTCTGTTTTTGCATCTAGATTAATGTCTTCTTTGGCTATTACTATTTGTTTACATTCTATTTCGTTATTTAATCCAAAAAGACTTATTTTTTTCAAATTTTGAGAGCATTTTGTTATTTTTGAAATCAAGTCTGAAGCCAAACTTCTTCAGAAAATCTAGTCCGATTAAGCAAGGATCTATTATGTCAGCACATATGCCGTATGGTAATATTTCGTTCCTCCAAAGTTAATGGTTAAATTGGCCTTTCCATATATGCCTATCTTGTCATCCGTCACAGTTTGCAGGGTAACGTATGGTGGAGTCCAGATGAGTTAAGATTTCATTCGTTATTTTAAAACGATTTCATTACATAGACAAAAAGGCATTACCTTGAATTGCCATAATCCTTGTCCCGTTGTGAAGGCAGTCTTCTCGCGGTCGTCGGGATGGATCTCTACCTGCTAGTAACCACTCTTCAGGTCTAAAGTCGATAACCAAGTATTGCCCCCAAGTGTGTCGAGAGTGTCATCAATACTTGGCAGAGGGTAACTATCCTTTTTTGTGACGTCATTCAGTCGGCGGTAGTCTACACAAAATCTTGTAGAACCATCCTTCTTTCTTACTAAAACAATGGGAGACGCCCATGGACTTGTCGATGGTTCGATGACGTCATTTTCTTCCATATCCTTAATTAAATTCTGCACCTCTTCTTGCTTGGCAAAAGGTAATCGTCTAGGGTGCTGTTTAATAGGAGAGTGATCCCCGGTGTCAATTCGGTGTTGTGCTATTTTAGTTCGTCCAAAGTCTTTAGATGTTCGGGAAAATAAACTCTGGAATTCTCTAATTAAATTTTTTGCAGCGTCCATCTGCTTTGAATCTAAGTCTGTATTTTGTAACAAATCCTTGACTAAATTATCTGAAGATTTCTCAGAGTGACTGGAATTTTGAGTTATGCACGTCACAGGAGCACATGACGCTATCACCTCTCCTTTCTCGATAGTCCTCGTCTGATCACTGATGTTAGCAATTCTGTCCGGAATGGTCTTTTTCGAGAGGTCCACTACAGAAGAAGCCACCAATACTCCTGCTTGTGTACCATTGTCTTCGGGATACTTTATATGGCCAAATCGATAATTAGCTTCATTTTTGATTACAGCAGGAACTAAAAATTCTGTTTTTGCATCTAGATTAATGTCTTCTTTGGCTATTACTATTTGTTTACATTCAATTTCGTTATTTAATCCAAAAAGACTTATTTTTTTCAAATTTTGAGAGCATTTTGTTATTTTTGAAATCAAGTCTGAAGCCAAACTTCTTCAGAAAATCTAGTCCGATTAAGCAAGGTTCTATTATGTCAGCACATATGCCGTATGGTAATATTTCGTTCCTCCAAAGTTAATGGTTAAATTGGCCTTTCCATATATGCCTATCTTGTCGTCCGTCACAGTTTGCAGGGTAACGTATGGTGGAGTCCAGATGAGTTAAGATTTCAATTTCCGAGCCAAATCTTCTCTTATTATTGTCACATTGGCTCCTTTATCGACAATCATACGGCACTGAATTCCGTTAATAAAGCCTATCACATATAATTAATTATCACCGTCACTCATTTTTGATATCTTGAGGATCTTCAGGTGGGGCTTTTTATTCTCTGGCAACCTCCGCCCCGCGAGATGGCCAAAATTTAGTTTCCCTGCTGACTGTTTGAATTTATCGCACGTTCGTGGATTTTGGGGCAATTTCTTCGGAGATGTCTATATAACCACACCACACGTGAGATTCTTGAGCTTGTTCTTCCATATTTTAAAGCTTCAAGCTCTTGATTTATTTTCCTAATTTCTTTCAAACCTGTTATGAGTTACTTAGCTTAAATACATAAAAATCACTTTTCCTGATCTCTTAGAGATCTGTAAAATATTCAAAAAATCTTAACGATTATGGGTACTATTTGTTGAAGTTAGATTTTCAAATACGATTTCTCAATGTGCTACACTGTTTTACATGTTTTTTGATAGTACTTCTTGATACTATCAACAGCGCATAGTAAAGATATATCTGTGGAGAGTATAGATTTAAAAGTAAATATCTATTAAATTTCTATTTATTCAGTTATAATGTCGTAAACATGTTTTCCATTAAAAAGTGTCTATCTATATTATGGAGGTTGGGCGGAGCTGCAGGAAAATATGTGCCTATATGTTAATATATATATTATAAAAGGGAGGAAGGAAAAGGTACAGAGTAACAATAGATTGTTTTATGGTATTCTGTTGACATAGCACTCCTTGTTAATGCCTTTGGTTTTAATTTGTAAAGTGGTTTATGGCTGGATTTTATGCTTTTATTTTTTTGTTATTTATTTATTGTTTATTATTTTTTTACTTTATTATATATATATTTTTAATTTAGCAAGTAACTTATCAAAATAAACTATCCACTGCTAGTATATTTTTTAAATTATTCAATATATTATTAATTTTCGCATAGTTGTATTAGACTAATATGTAATGAAATCTTGTTAATTGGAAAATATAATAAATATATTTTGCATAAAGCACTCCTAATTCTATTTACAAACTAGTGATGGCGCCATTATACTTTTTTACCCCCTTATAATAAAATTATTCCATTAAACTATTTTGTTCTGACTCATTTGTTCTCATAAAAGCTCATTTGTTCTTATATAAGCTCACTCAATGACTGACTGATAAATAATATCAACAACAGCTCGTATTGCTCTCCTTATATAGGCTCGTAGCATGTGCTGGAAATTTCTACAACCTTCTCGAAAAATCCAGAAAACCACGGAACAACATTCAATGTATCAGTATATCTATAAGGGATTACAATAGAGAGGGAAGGGTTACCATCGCCAACAATCGCCAAGTTTGTCGCCAACTTGACGATATATCGCCAAATTTGGCGATCAAAATTAGTCGTCAAAAGTGACGCCAACTTGGCGATATCTTTAATATTTCGCCAATCTGCCGTAGACATACACTGAAAAATATTAGACAAGTTTGCTTGATAACAGAGACTATGTAACGAAAATTAATATTAGTAAAGGAATGGAGCTTAATAAGATTATTTACATTATTTTACAGCACAAACACTAACTATTTACAAAATCCGTAACACTATTTTTTCTGACTCATTTGTTCTTATAAAAATATTCTGTGTATTTCCTTTTTACTTACATATAATACTTCATTATTTGCTTATAAAATTTTGTTAAATTTGCATTCCCTGATAATGCTCAATTCAAATTATGGCTTGCTAATTGTAAATACATTTATAATTTATCCTGTACTTTATCAAGTTAAACTCTCCTTATTAATAAAGTACTTTTTATCAAGATTTAAAAATGCATTATTAATTATCCCTTTGTTGATTAAGATCTAACTGACTGTTTATCTTGTTATTTTATATATAAGGTATATAATATGCTTTTTTTAAATGTTACATTAAAAGCTTTATACACTCGTTCATAGATGGCACACTAGTCTTTTTTATTAAATTGCTCTTTAATTATTAAACTATTGTTGCCAATCCTTTTACATTTTTATCATTATAATATAATTACATTATGTTCATTAATTTCATATCATTATTTTTTAGTATTATTTCAAAAATTTAATATTAATAATAATAGTTCTTATTTAATTAAATTAATAATTAAATATATCCATTTGGTTTCTGATATCCTGATCCTTACAATTTTCTGTTAACTGTAGCGAAATGAGATTGCAAATTTGATTTTTTTCCGTCAAACATGTTGGCGATTGTATAATGTAAGTTTTTTCTCCTTGCTAATTCTATTATTATTGGTTTCATATATGTCTAGTATTTTGTGTATTATTCATACATTTTGCATGTACGATTAATCAGGTTATTTAGAAATATATTTAAGTTTTTAAGTTTTAATAAAGTTAATTAAGTTTAATTAAGTTTTATAATTTTTAAGTTTATCCTGGTTTCTAATCAGAAATTAATCGTACTTAATGTGTCTATTTGGTATAACCCATGAAAACGAGCCAAATACCACATTTCTAATGCTTCGTAATTGTTCCAATATTGCCAACCCATCTTGACTTGTTTTACTTTGTTATTTTGTGGGTTATTCTATATTCATTATAGATGTTAAATAGTAGTATTACATAACGGTTATATATATATACATATATATATATATATCAGATTTATCGAATTTTATGTAAATTAAATAAAATTTTAATTTAAATAAGCCTCCTCAAAAGCAATATATTAAAATCGAAAAAATAACAGTAAATATAATTTTAATTTAAAATTATTTGAATAAATTTCATTTGAATAATCATTATATACTTAAAAGAAATCAATTAAATTTGATGTGGATTTAATTAAAACAGTATTTATAATGCACTGAATTATTTTCACTTTAGTTGTTTTGAAAAGATGTTATGAATATTTATTTAAATGAATTTATTAAACGTTTATTATATTAATTACTCATCCAAATGTAATTATGATTTTCTTTTCCTATGACTCTCGTAAACACCTCAAATGAACTTTTAAAAATAATAATATAGCCAATCTTAACATAGTGAGGTCATCAAAGTGAATTATGTTTCTTCTACACAAGATATTTATTTAAACTTCAGCTTTAAATAATTTTAAATATATCCACCTTGAGAAGTAATTAACGAAATTGACGAAATTAATTTTGGTAGAATACTATCGAAAACATATCATAAATGTTAAATTGGAATATTTAAATTAAATATTTTAGGCTAAATTAAATCAAATCTAATACAGAGTTTCATAATTATTTCAAATTAATATTATATTAAATTTAAGAATTAAAATTACTTACTTTTGTCAGCATCAAAAGACATTAAAATAGCGGTTCCTCATACAAGGCATACCCGGGAGCATCCCCCTTTTACCATATGTAATGGGAATGTTTTGCGCGGCTATGTAAATGAATAATAGCTATTTTTTACTGCATTTTTTACAGAATGACTATTTTAATGCATTGTGTAAATGCATATAAATTTTAATAGATTGACAGGGTGTAACATCTTTAAAATTCATTTGAAACGCTTTTTCCCACAGGCCGAAATGTAACGATAAAATTTTGACTACACCTGTAAATAAAATAATCATGGTAGAAACTTCATTTTCGATAGGGTTTGTGGTAGGGTAAATGTCAATAACATATAAAAATTTCATTATGATTCGAGTATATTTACGAGAGTTAGAGCGCGGACAGACAAACCGAATGCATAAGCACTTTTCAACTTTGTTGGAAAGTGCTAAAAATTTTGTGCCTTTTTTATGTGATATTTAGACCAAACATAAAGGTAATACATAAAAAAACATAGATGAGAATTTTGTCGAATTTAAAAAAAGTTCCAAACTAAAATGTTTAAAATATAATTGGTATCAGAATCATTTAAAAATGAATTATTTGAAAGTATTTATTAGACCACCCCCTCATCCACTCTTTTTAGGTACGTTCGTAATTAAGTAAAAACGAAGCACCTATCGTCGTCGTTCAGGCCGTCCATCCGTCTGTTCGTGTGTGTGCATTTTAAAGAGCAAAAACTACCCCCAGCGAATCTTTTGAAATTTAAAGTATATAATTTTTCCACAATTTTGTCGAACATTTCAAAATTCATTTCATTTAAAAAATCGGATGTATACTTTAATTACAGGCACAACCAAAATTATTATTATTTTTACATTACGGCAAAAGAGGAAAAAGAGTTTCAAGAGCATTAGTGCATTTTTAATGCTGTTACATTGTTTTGAACATAAAAAAATTGATATGCATCTATAAACTATAGTTTAAAATACACATTTTAGTATTATACTTACACACTTTATTTACACTTTATCATCTGTGTTTCGAAGAATATTTGTTATTGATATACAACCACGCAAAAATATTCCATTGCATAATGCTATAGGGAGAAACCTTGCTTAAGGCGCGTTCTAATTATATTAAACTGTTTCATATTTTTGAAATTGATTTGGATCGCTAAGGTTTGCTACACGTTACTTTCTGTGTAATAGAAAGCAGCAAGTATTTATACGGAGACAAAAATGATTTCGACCACTATACTCTATCGGAAGTACTGTATAATGTTACACAAATAGCTGAATATTTTAAAAACTTTGTTATAGTACAAACGAACCTCATTTGCTACTCTTGACGTGCAATTTCTCACTTGTTTATACATTAAAACGTCGAACATTTTCTCTATTGCTTTTCTTTTTTTCCCTACGTCTACAATTTTTCTCTATCATTTCGCAAATAAACTGTTTTCATCTAATTGCTCTGCTGTGTGTAATGTGAAAAAAACTTTCATATGTGAAATTATTGAAAACTAAAACAAAATCTTATTTTCTTTAATATACATTACCTTAAAAAATGAAAATAAATAAATATATAAATAAACATAATTGGAAACGACACTTGGAAAATCATCATTTCAAAGACTGAAATTTTAAAAATTTATCAATAAATTCTAAATTTAAATTAATAATAATAATAAACATCATTTTTATGACGAACATAACCGTCTTAATGCACAGTTCATGCATTAAACATGGACTAGATCCATGGAAATGGACTAGGACCATAGACATGGATTCCTAGACCAATGATAAAAAAAACATTTTATAGATATACCATTTTAATTATGTAAATTAAATTTTTAAGCACACCTTTAAGCACATAATTTAAGCACATTTAAATTAAAATGTGCAGTTTATTTTGTTGGAGTTAATCAGACTGACTTCCGAACACCTTCTATTACGTACGACATAGATTAAACATGAATACTCATACATCTATCATGAACAAAAATGAAATTCCAGATTTACAATTTTTGAAACTGGCAATTATTACACTTCTAAAAATCGCATATTAAATATTTTTACACCATTGTATAGAGAGAAAAATGCACTTTTAAATGAAATTCGTTTGAAATCTTAATCAAAATTTGCTACCAAATTATTATTATTTTTTAAGTTTTTATTACTTTTTTTGCCACTGTGCCAACAGATGTGTTCCATTTTTGCACACTAAACATGGGCCAATCAGAAAACAAATAAAATAAAATAAGTTGCGGAATTCAACTAAATAAAAAGATTAAGATATAGTACAGATTTCCTAATTCTTTACTGAGAACAACAACTAATTTCCAAATAGTTAATAACTAAATGTGGTACTCCCGATACTGAAAAATCTTTAAGAAAATAATTAAAATAAGTTTATAAATACCAAATAACAGATCGTTGGAATGCAGGCTTCCGCATGTACACTGTAAAAAAAATCTGTAATCCTGCAGCGATAAAGTTGCCGAAGTCTGTATGCTTAATAACATTTAATCTGTGCACTGTACAAGAAAAGATGTAACTTTACATATAACAAATAATAAAATCAGCTCATCAGTGTATACTAGATGTTAATATTTTTTTTAAATTAAAATTCATGTACTACTTACAAGTAAAGCAGAGTTGATTTCCTACAGTTTCGAACTATAAAACTTGTTCATCATCAGGGAAACATTAGAAGATAAAAAACTAACACGTTACACAGTTTACATAATACCACATATTATGTGAACTGTGTAACGTGTTAGTTTTTTATCTTCTAATGTTTCCCTGATGATGAACAAGTTTTATTGTTCGAAACTGTAGGAAATCAACTCTGCTTTACTTGTAAGTAGTACATGAATTTTAATAAAAAAAAAAAATTAACATCTAGTATACACTGATGAGCTGATTTTATTATTTGTTATATTATCAAACAGTGTAATTGGTCCTCCTATATTGAATGTAACTTTACAAGAGTGATTTTTGTAAAGTTGCAGAAATCTGTAACTTTACAAACGAGTCTATTAAAATTACAGTTATCTTAATAAAACTTTATCTGCAACCTTGGCTAGCGTTCCAGAAAAGAATTCAGGAATATCATTTTCCTAAAAAATTCTTATTAACCTTAGATATATTTTGATTTTCAGTAGAAATCTGTATGAGTCTTACATGAGTTTTTGCTGTTGAGGTTATATTAAAATTCTAAGAATCCCAGTTTCCTAGAAAACTTTACACACACACACACACATATATATATATGTGTGTATCTATCTATCTGTATATATATATGTATATTTTCCCTACAGTGTTTGAATATTAAACGTTGAAAATGCTGGTCAAATCTGATTTGAAAATCAGAAAACGAATAAAATAAAATAAGTTGCAGAATTCAACCAATAAAAGAACAACCAAAAGATTCAGATACACTTCACATTTCCCAGTTCCCTACCGAGGACAACAACTACAGTCGAACCTCTATACAGGGTGATTCAGCTCGTCGGTGACAAACTTTAAGGATCGATAGAGCACACCTAGACGAACATTTTTGAATAGGGAATGTAGGGTCCCTGACGCGATGGTAAGGCGCTAGGCGCTTTCGAAAATTTGGGTGCCGAAATTCGAAACATCATAAAAACTAGGGAAATGGTTAGATTTTCTTGATTGTTGCGTCGAAATGATTCTGTTTGTTTAGACTTTCTTCAGTACCAATTTGATAAGCGTATCTCTTAAAACATGGATAGGGGGCGCTGCAGACTTTGGAGAGCTAGACAACAACTTTAAGCCCGTTATTTTGATAATTTAACACATGCTCGCCAAAGTTTATACTCTAACTTAAAGTTTGAACCCAAAAGTAGAGCCCTGCAAAAAGCGTAAGAGCCGGAATAAAATGTCAAAGTACAGGGTGGTCGAAACTCGAAGGCTCCTAAGAGATAAACAAACAGATTTCTTGACTTATGGCATGCGTTTTCATGATTCTGTTTGCTGGGGCTCTCTGAAACTCAGTTGAACGGTACAAAAAGAAACATCGATAGGGGGCGCTTTGGGCAAAAAACATAATTCGTTGACATTTCGGACGCTAACTGGAAACGGGGCGCTACGATCAGTTAGAAACAAAACAAGAGAGTAATTTACTTATCATAAGAAGCTATTGAAACTGCAGTTTGTTTTTTTTTTTTTAACAAACATAGCTGGTTTCAATCATGCACAATGCGCGCAATAAAATTTACATAAGGTGCTTTTTGCTGATTTATGCAAAAGATATCGTACCATATCGATATGCAAAAGATACGTAATGCGTAGACGACAACGCGAGATGACGTAGTTGTATGCGCAGACACGTCTTTTGAACGTGCGGTACCTACTTAAGCTTCGGGTTACTTGTCTGCAGATCGGTAGTAGGATGGAACGGTACACAAACTCTGAATTGGCTGACATGCATTTGGCGTATGGCGCTGCTGGTTGTAATGGACGAGCCGCTCAGCGGTTGTACGCCGAGCGTTACCCCAACAGGCAAATCCCCTGCCATGCCTTCTTCGCTCGAGTACACCAGAGGTTGTCCACAACGGGATCTTTCGACGGAGGCAGGCCTGAACGGGAGCGATCAGTGAGCACCCCCGACAACGAAGAGGCTGTGCTTAACCTGGTTGAGGACAACCCAGGTCTTAGCACGAGAGATATCGCCAGACATGTTGGCATTTCGCAAGTAACTGCGTGGCGCATCTTACGTTCCCGGAATCTGCACCCCTACCACATCCAGCGGGTGCAGTTGCTCAGAGAGCAGGATTTTGGCCCTCGAGTGGAATTCTCAAGATGGTACTTGGCGATGAGATCCAGGGATCCCCGTTTTGTAAACAGCATTTTGTTTACGGACGAGTCCACCTTCAGCCGGGAGGGAATGTGGAACGCCCACAACAGTCATGTGTGGTGTGATGAAAATCCACATGAAACCAGAAGCCGAGCAGCCCAGGAGCGTTTCTCAGTAAATGTGTGGGCCGGCATTCTGGGGGATTGCCTCATTGGCCCTTATTTGTTACCTGAACGGCTGACAGGTGGAAATTACCTGATTTTCCTGGATCAAGTGCTGCCGCAGCTTCTGGAGGAGGCGCATGTACCCGAAGGTTCGCGTCGCCAGATGTGGTTCCAGCACGATGGAGCTCCGGCCCATTACACGAACGACGTGCGTCTCCATCTAAACGCAAGGTATGGCCAGCGGTGGATCGGGCGTGGGGGTCCAGTTCACTGGCCTGCCCGATCACCAGACCTCACCTGCTTGGATTTCTTCCTTTGGGGTTACCTGAAGGCCGAGGTATACCATACACCTGTCAGCAGTGCTGAAGAACTTGTGGCGCGCATTGTGGCAGCTGCAGGGCAGATCAGAGATACTCCTGGCATTGTTGGAAACACACACTCCTCAATGCGACGGAGGTGCGAAGCCTGCATCATGGCCCAAGGTCGAAATTTCGAGCATCTTCTGTAGTGTTATTTTTTGTAAATAAATTTCCAGTATCATTGATGTTTTTGGTCTAAATTTATTCAGAAGTGTTGAGCAGAGGTAGAAAATGTGTTTTCATTATTACTAACTGATCGTAGCGCCCCGTTTCCAGTTAGAGTCCGAAATGTCAACGAATTATGTTTTTTGCCCAAAGCGCCCTCTATCGATGTTTCTTTTTGTACCGTTCAACTGAGTTTCAGAGAGCCCCAGCAAACAGAATCATGAAAATGCATGCCATAAGTCAAGAAATCTGTTTGTTTATCTCTTAGGAGCCTTCGAGTTTCGACCACCCTGTACTTTGACATTTTATTCCGGCTCTTACGCTTTTTGCAGGGCTCTACTTTTGGGTTCAAACTTTAAGTTAGAGTATAAACTTTGGCGAGCATGTGTTAAATTATCAAAATAACGGGCTTAAAGTTGTTGTCTAGCTCTCCAAAGTCTGCAGCGCCCCCTATCCATGTTTTAAGAGATACGCTTATCAAATTGGTACTGAAGAAAGTCTAAACAAACAGAATCATTTCGACGCAACAAGCAAGAAAATCTAACCATTTCCCTAGTTTTTATGACGTTTCGAATTTCGGCACCCAAATTTTCGAAAGCGCCTAGCGCCTTACCATCGCGTCAGGGACCCTACATTCCCTATTCAAAAATGTTCGTCTAGGTGTGCTCTATCGATCCTTAAAGTTTGTCACCGACGAGCTGAATCACCCTGTATAACTGAAATCTGTATCTGTTACATGAGTTTTTGCTGTTGAGGTTATATTAAAGTTCTAAGAATCCCAGTTTCCTAGAAACCTTTACATATATATATATATACACTATCTACCAATAAGTATTTGAAAAATTGCGAATTATTGCGATTTATATTTTAACTTCGAGAGCTTATATATATATATATGAGTGCAGTTATATACGTATGCAATATTTTTTCTAATTGTTATAGACATAATTTATCATGTGTATTTAAAAAAAATGGTACCAAAAATTTTCTTTGGAAATGTTTAAAAAACATTAAGTTAGCTCAAATATTTTTTAAAGGTTAAATTATTCAAAATGGAAACTTACAAGAAAGGTCTCCATTGGGGGCATACTCAGAATTTTTTGAAAAAAATACGAATTAAACTACTCATGTAAGTAACAAAGGATCAGTGAAAATTAGCGGCGGGATTACATTATTAGATATGTAAAAAAATAAAAAAGTTGGAATAATTGGCGTGAAAAGCTGAAAGCAGTGCGTTTGGCGAGCAGTGCATTTCCTCGCCAAAAGCAGACGATTTTAATGAATCTGAAAATTGATTTTAATTGACGTCACTGTTAAAATCTGCAGCATTTACTGCAACGTCACTCCACTACTTTTATAGAATATCTCTCTTCTGACGAATGAGAATGCTCCATAGCACGGTGAATTGACCGTTTTCTATAAAAGCGATGGAGTGACGCTGCAGAAAATGGTACAGATTTTTAGCGGTGTTGTAGCTTGTGCAACACTGTTAAAAATCTGCTGCATTTTGCTGCAACGCACTTTACCGCTTGTATATAATATCTCTATTCCAACCAATGAGAAAGCTCTATTTCACGGCCAAGTAACCGTTTTCTATACAAGCAAGGGAGTGCGTTGCAACAAAATGCAGCAGATTTTTAACAGTGTATTTTTCAATTTGGAACAATTTTAATCAATTTAAATTGTGTTTTAAATGATAAAATATATTAATTTCTTTTTGTTATAAGTACATATAAACGTATATGACAAAATAGTAAAGTAAAGTAAAGTAAAAATGGAAAACTAAAATTACTTAAACTAAACTTATTTAAATAAATTGAACATAGAAAGTTTTTTCTTTAAAAAGTATTCGAAGCGTAAAAGCGTATTTTTGAAAATTTCGTTTTTTTGCCAACCGGAGATAAATCGCCAAATAAACGAAATTTTTATTATTTTTTTACGAACGTTATAAGGAGGTTCCGCCGAAATGTTTTTTATAAACATATATAACTATATGAGAAGAACATTCTGTATTTTTTTTTTCAGATTTTTCTGAGTATGCCCGTATGGAGACCTTCCTTGTTAGTTACTTTAGATGTCCATTTCAGATACTACTGACGCTTTAGTCAACAAGTACAGTAAAGTTGAAAGTGAAAAGCAGATTCCTAGTTCTGAATTATTTATTGTAATTGTTTTTGCATAAAGAGAGATAATATGATTGAAAATTTCTAGCCAAAAGATTTTATATGAATGCAATTAGTAAACACACTTTTCAAACTAGCATCAAGTTTTACATACGTAATTCAAGGCTGCAACAGTCTTGTAATGAAAATTAGACTCGTGTTATATCTATGATGTCCTGATAACATTTAAATTATGAAGAATAGTTGTGTTTATCTCTCTTTATCTCTCTTTTAATTCAAGTTGACTTTAAAATATTTTAGATTTTTTAAAGTTCTAGCCGTTGAATGAGATAATATAATAAGATATTTATTTCGTTATAATTTCATATGAATTTTCGTTCACTTAGTTTGAGTACTAGTTTCGATAACTTAGCCCAGTTCTTTTATTTAATTATTTTCAACTACGCTATATTTGGAGGTAAAAGTACCATTTTTTTTAATTGTTTTAAATATATTTTATTACGTGTTTTTTTAAACAACGCTATCAAATATTTAATTTATAACTGCTAAAAGTACGTTAATATTTTTCAAGAACTTTTTGAAATGAAATTTATTCTTTTCTGATGTCTGCTTCAAATACTACTGACACTTTATAAATTTATAAATGCTAAAAATGCATTAATATTTTTCAAGAACTTTTTGAAATGAAATTTAGTCTTTTCTGATGTCCGCTTCAAATACTACTGACACTTTATTCAACAATTACGTTAAATTTGAAATTGAAATGCAGAATATTAGTTCTCTATAAGTCATTGTTATTATGCTTGCCTAAGAACAGAGAACACGGTTTAGATTTTCTTTCCGAGAACTTATACAGGGTGATTCAGCTCGTCGGTGACAAACTTTAAGGATCGATAGAGCACACCTAGACGAACATTTTTGAATAGGGAATGTAGGGTCCCTGACGCGATGGTAAGGCGCTAGGCGCTTTCGAAAATTTGGGTGCCGAAATTCGAAACGTCATAAAAACTAGGGAAATGGTTAGATTTTCTTGCTTGTTGCGTCGAAATGATTCTGTTTGTTTAGACTTTCTTCAGTACCAATTTGATAAGCGTATCTCTTAAAACATGGATAGGGGGCGCTGCAGACTTTGGAGAGCTAGACAACAACTTTAAGCCCGTTATTTTGATAATTTAACACATGCTCGCCAAAGTTTATACTCTAACTTAAAGTTTGAACCCAAAAGTAGAGCCCTGCAAAAAGCGTAAGAGCCGGAATAAAATGTCAAAGTACAGGGTGGTCGAAACTCGAAGGCTCCTAAGAGATAAACAAACAGATTTCTTGACTTATGGCATGCATTTTCATGATTCTGTTTGCTGGGGCTCTCTGAAACTCAGTTGAACGGTACAAAAAGAAACATCGATAGGGGGCGCTTTGGGCAAAAAACATAATTCGTTGACATTTCGGACGCTAACTGGAAACGGGGCGCTACGATCAGTTAGTAATAATGAAAACACATTTTCTACCTCTGCTCAACACTTCTGAATAAATTTAGACCAAAAACATCAATGATACTGGAAATTTATTTACAAAAAATAACACTACAGAAGATGCTCAAAATTTCGACCTTGGGCCATAATGCAGGCTTCGCACCTCCGTCGCATTGAGGAGTGTGTGTTTTCAACAATGCCAGGAGCATCTCTGATCTGCCCTGCAGCTGCCACAATGCGCGCCACAAGTTCTTCAGCACTGCTGACAGGTGTATGGTATACCTCGGCCTTCAGGTATCCCCAAAGGAAGAAATCCAAGCAGGTGAGGTCTGGTGATCGGGCAGGCCAGTGAACTGGACCCCCACGCCCGATCCACCGCTGGCCATACCTTGCGTTTAGATGGAGACGCACGTCGTTCGCGTAATGGGCCGGAGCTCCATCGTGCTGGAACCACATCTGGCGACGCGAACCTTCGGGTACGTGCGCCTCCTCCAGAAGCTGCGGCAGCACTTGATCCAGGAAAATCAGGTAATTTCCACCTGTCAGCCGTTCAGGTAACAAATAAGGGCCAATGAGGCAATCCCCCAGAATGCCGGCCCACACATTTACTGAGAAACGCTCCTGGGCTGCTCGGCTTCTGGTTTCATGTGGATTTTCATCACACCACACATGACTGTTGTGGGCGTTCCACATTCCCTCCCGGCTGAAGGTGGACTCGTCCGTAAACAAAATGCTGTTTACAAAACGGGGATCCCTGGATCTCATCGCCAAGTACCATCTTGAGAATTCCACTCCAGGGCCAAAATCCTGCTCTCTGAGCAACTGCACCCGCTGGATGTGGTAGGGGTGCAGATTCCGGGAACGTAAGATGCGCCACGCAGTTGCTTGCGAAATGCCAACATGTCTGGCGATATCTCTCGTGCTAAGACCTGGGTTGTCCTCAACCAGGTTAAGCACAGCCTCTTCGTTGTCGGGGGTGCTCACTGATCGCTCCCGTTCACACCTGCCTCCGTCGAAAGATCCCGTTGTGGACAACCTCTGGTGTACTCGACCGAAGAAGGCATGGCAGGGGATTTGCCTGTTGGGGTAACGCTCGGCGTACAACCGCTGAGCGGCTCGTCCATTACAACCAGCAGCGCCATACGCCAAATGCATGTCAGCCAATTCAGAGTTTGTGTACCGTTCCATCCTACTACCGATCTGCAGACAAGTAACCCGAAGCTTAAGTAGGTACCGCACGTTCAAAAGACGTGTCTGCGCATACAACTACGTCATCTCGCGTTGTCGTCTACGCATTACGTATCTTTTGCATATCGATATGGTACGATATCTTTTGCATAAATCAGCAAAAAGCACCTTATGTAAATTTTATTGCGCGCATTGTGCATGATTGAAACCAGCTATGTTTGTTAAAAAAAACAAACAAACTGCAGTTTTAATAGCTTCTTATGATAAGTAAATTACTCTCTTGTTTTGTTTCTAACTGATCGTGGCGCCCCGTTTCCAGTTAGCGTCCGAAATGTCAACGAATTATGTTTTTTGCCCAAAGCGCCCCCTATCGATGTTTCTTTTTGTACCGTTCAACTGAGTTTCAGAGAGCCCCAGCAAACAGAATCATGAAAATGCATGCCATAAGTCAAGAAATCTGTTTGTTTATCTCTTAGGAGCCTTCGAGTTTCGACCACCCTGTACTTTGACATTTTATTCCGGCTCTTACGCTTTTTGCAGGGCTCTACTTTTGGGTTCAAACTTTAAGTTAGAGTATAAACTTTGGCGAGCATGTGTTAAATTATCAAAATAACGGGCTTAAAGTTGTTGTCTAGCTCTCCAAAGTCTGCAGCGCCCCCTATCCATGTTTTAAGAGATACGCTTATCAAATTGGTACTGAAGAAAGTCTAAACAAACAGAATCATTTCGACGCAACAAGCAAGAAAATCTAACCATTTCCCTAGTTTTTATGACGTTTCGAATTTCGGCACCCAAATTTTCGAAAGCGCCTAGCGCCTTACCATCGCGTCAGGGACCCTACATTCCCTATTCAAAAATGTTCGTCTAGGTGTGCTCTATCGATCCTTAAAGTTTGTCACCGACGAGCTGAATCACCCTGTATAACTGAAATCTGTATCTGTTACATGAGTTTTTGCTGTTGAGGTTATATTAAAGTTCTAAGAATCCCAGTTTCCTAGAAACCTTTACATATATATATATATACACTATCTACCAATAAGTATTTGAAAAATTTCAATTTTTGACATTTTGTGAAATATTTAAAAATATACTTGTCGGATTCTTCCGAAACTTCAGGATTATGAAGATAATGTCTGACCTCATATTTAACAACATTCATTTGATAAGCAGGGCAATAAAGGGGCGACAAAAATTAAAGAATAACAGAAATATTTGGGATCACTCTGTACATGAAAATGCACGAAATAATTTATCGCTGCAGAATAAAAATATGTGGATACTGCACAACATGTACGCAGATTTTTGTAAGAATAGCATGTATATTTATGGAGAAAGAGTTATTTTTTAAAAAAAAAAAATTCAAACAATCTGGTATATTTTTTGTTTATATCATACAGGGTTTTTGACCAAATTTAACGCAAATTTCAGAAATATTGGCAAAATCTATTAATATCCGGCTTCTAATAATCTAAAAATATCCGTCTATTGTATTTTTAAATATTTGACAAAATGTCAAAAATTGAAAGTTTGCAAATACTTATTGGTAGATAGTGTATACACTATCTACCAAAAAGTATTTGTACACTTTCGGTTTTTGACATTTTGTCAAATATTTAAAAATGTACTGGTCGGATTCTTCTGGAACTTCAGAAATATAAAGATTATGTTTCACTTTATATTTATTTATATTCATTTGTTAAGCGGGTAATTAGGGGGCCGGCAAAAAACAAAGAATAATAGAAATATTTGGGATCGCCCTGTACATGAAAATGCACGAAACGACTTATCGCTTTAGAATACAAATATATGAATACAGTAGAATATGTACACTAATTTTTGTGAGAATAGCATGTATATTTATGGCGATAGAGCGATTTTTTTGAAAAATTCAAAAAATTCTGGTATGTTTTTTGTTTATATCATAGAGGGTTTTTGACCAAATTTAACGCAAATTTCAGAAAAATTGGCAAAATCTATTAAAAAAAATATAGCGCAATTGGAATATAAATATATTTAATACTTTATGAAATATGAGTGGTTTTATGAAATAATTTTTATCTGCGCATGCGCGAACGATAAAAACAATTCTTTTACATCATTTAATAGTCAATTCTATGGAGTAACTTATAAAAAAAATCCAATCAAATATCGTGAAAATTCAAAAAGATATCATTATTATAAGTAAGCTGTTTTTACATTGCTCTCTAAAAACGGCTGAATGATAAGGGATTCTCCACAAATTGACATTTTTTATTAACTGACTTTTAGGAAAAAATTAGTACTATTTAATGAATACAATATTGCTGCTAATAAGTATCTTGACACCTCTGATAGAAAAGGAAAAGGGCTTTTATTTTTTTCCATCACAGATGTCAAGATACTTATTAACAGAAATATTGTATTAGATATTGTATACATTAAATACTAATTTTTTCCTAAAAGTCAGTCAATAAAAAATGTCAATTTGTGGAGAATCCCTTATCATTCAGCCGTTTTTAGAGAGCAATGTAAAAACAGCTTACTTATAATAATGATATCTTTTTGAATTTTCACGATATTTCATTGGATTTTTTTTATAAGTTACTCCATAGAATTGACTATTAAATGATGTAAAAGAATTGTTTTTATCGTTCGCGCATGCGCAGATAAAAATTATTTCATAAAACTACTCATATTTCATAAAATATTTAATATATTTATATTCCAATTGCGCTACATTTTTTCTACAGCATTTTGCCAATTTTTCTGAAATTTGCGTTAAATTTGGTCAAAAACCCAGCATGATATAAACAAAAAACATACCAGAATTTTTTGAATTTTTCAAAAAAATCGCTCTATCGCCATAAATATACATGCTATTCTCACAAAAATTAGTGTACATATTCTACTGTATTCATATATTTGTATTCTAAAGCGATAAGTCGTTTCGTGCATTTTCATGTACAGGGCGATCCCAAATATTTCGATTATTCTTTGTTTTTTTGCCGGCCCCCTAATTACCCGCTTAACAAATGAATGTAAATAAATATAAAGTGAAACATAATCTTTATATTTCTGAAGTTCCAGAAGAATCCGACCAGTATATTTTTAAATATTTGACAAAATGTCAAAAACTGAAAGTGTACAAATACTTTTTGGTAGATAGTGTATATATATATTTCCTACAGTGTTTGAATATTAAACGTTGAAAATCAGAAAACGAATAAAATAAAATAAGTTGCAGAATTCAACCAATAAAAGAACAACCAAAAGATTCAGATACACTTCACATTTCCCAGTTCCCTACCGAGGACAACAACTATTTTCCAAACAGTTAAAAAATGTTTAAATGTACATGTCTGACAATTTGTGTTAGAATTTCATTTCTATTGTTTTAGAAAGGAATTTCGTGTATGGGGTCGATAGATTCTAAGTATAATTTTAATTTGGTGACAAAACAAATAAAATATCATTCAAAACACAGAAACAAAGAAAATTGCTCTTAAGAACAAACAAATTAAACTTAAATGGGAAAATATATTGACATTTAAAGAGTAATGGCCAATCATATTATGAATGAAAGTATACGATATTGTAAAAACACCACTTAATAAGAAATTTTTGATCCAAAGCTTTATCAGATATGAATAATATTCAAGCATTTTGTAAAAATCATAAAACTATCTTTTTCATAAAAATATGCAAACATATTTTTTACAACTAAACATAAATACTCTTTAAATTCCTTAAAATGTTATTTAAACTGCCTGTACAAAATGTCTATCTTATAAATATGTTTGTACTTTTAAAATATGTAAAAACATCTAAAATAATAAGCATGTGTTTTCAAAATTAGATATAAAATCTTCCATTTCAAGCATGGAATAAAATGTTTCTTGGATTATTCATCTTTAGTCTTATAAATACGATTTTGAATTAAAAAGCTTTTCTTTTGTGAACATACATAAAAGTTCACATACAAATTAAAGAGAAGAAATATAAATGTCTTTGAACGATAAGGAAAATTAAACAGCTTTACACATTAGTAAGTATTATATGCTTTAAATTATTCAACGGATTCACAGATTTGTGAGCTTGTTATCTCAAAATACTTATATGGATATTCTAAGTATTTCGAGTGTAATATATTTATGTATGGGATTTATATTAATAGTTCTCCAGTAAAATATAATATTAAGGGCATTGGGAACACATTTTAATATATATATATATATATAAGAGAGAGAGAGAGAGATTTTGTGATGGTTAACCATAATATTTGTAAACAAAATCGCACGCTAAAAATTATTATAATGTTTTTTTAATTGAATTTAAAATTTATTAAAAAAGAGGGGTAATTTAAAATCATTTAAATAATCAAAACTACATAAGCTTTAATTTTGATTCAGCATTTTTAAATATATTAATTTAAATAATAATAATACAAATATTTAACGTAACGATTTGATAACAATTTTTTAAGAGCAAATACATTTTTTCAAATTTCCTGTATCAAAATTAAAGTAACATAAATGATAAAGATTTGCTCTAAGTTAGAACCATTTATCTTTAATTTGTCTTTAACTAACACTTCTTACAGGTTAAATATGAAATTTGGCTGAAAAAACCCATCATGACGAAACACGAGTTTTTGCGAGAAGTTGTTTTCGTAACAACCCTTGACTGAAAACAAGATTTTTAAATAAAATCAAAACGGGAAAAAAATGATAATTTATTACATGAGTTATCACATTGCCAACTGAGTGTAGACCAACAGAATGAAAAATGTCCGAATTAGGGAATCGAACCCGGAATCCTTGGAATAGCGCTCCAAATGCTCTACCATTTAAGATACGAGGATGGTACCCGGAGTTTTTGTATTTTTTGGGAAATGCTAAGAGAGATCTTTTATATCTTATAAATAATTAACAAGCTAGATTTTATATTTTTAGGTCCTGCGTTAACAAAAAAATAAGCATTTTTAGAATGTTTTTTTGATCCAGCACCTCTAATGAGGTTGTGACACCTACATAAGATATAGCCTATGTTGTAGCAAGAACTGTCAACTTCATTTTCACATTATTATTTTTAAATCATTTTTTTAATTACTGGACATCGTTTAGAAAACGCTATTTAGAACGTTTTTAGAACGCTTTTCAAGCATTCTTACCTCTTTTAAATTTTGTATTTTTTAGCATGATCTTCGTGGTCATTTATATTTTATAAGTAAATACCATGCCAAATGTTATGTTTCTAGGCATTTCAATAACACAAAAATAGCATTTTTAGAACTTTCCTTTCTCCTGCACACGCTTTGGGTTAGTAGCATTGACATAAAATGTAGCCTATGTTTGAATCGCGGCGAACACTGCGATTTTCTCATTATTACTTTTCAAATCAGTTCGTTCGATAGTTCCAAAGATCAGTCCTTACAAATAAACAAACTTTATTCTTTATAATATAAATACACTTTATTCAGTGAATTTGATACTGATATATAAAAATATCAGAAGTTATGAATTTTTTGTCTTATTTTTTTCCAAGAAAATGCGTTATTTTCTATTAAGCGTATAGACACATTTATTTTTTATTTTTTATGGATGCAGTGTTTCGATTAAACTGTTTTTCAACACAGATAAATATAATCTCTGAACATTGTAATAACGCTTTGTAAAATCAATTTGCATATTATATGTTATAGTAAAAAAGGAAGCAAAAATTTGAGAAATGTTTATGCGAACAGTTCGAGGGACCTAGGTAATCTATCATTCTCAGTGTCATAAAAATCCTCTTATGATTATTCTAACCCATCTTATTATTATCATGGGATTTGAAAATGTAAACAGCAGAGATGAGAAATCTCTTACATGAGTAGTTTTATCCGCTTACGAAAAATACAGGAAAATTCACTAAAAAAATATTTAGTATTTCATGATGTAATTTAAAAAATAAATAAATAAATAAAAAATCAGAGTTTTGCTTAGAGATGAGAATAACACAATTTTTAGATTTGTAGTATGTTTTTTAGATTAACTGATATATGATAAATCTTTTTTAGGTGCTTTTGTGATTGTGTAAATAGGTAGCACCTACAATTGTCGTTTGTCTATCTGTCTGCTTATAACAGAGTAAATCTACACAACCGAATCGTGTGAAATTTATAATTTATAATTATTGAATAATTTCGTTGAGTCATTTAAATTTCTTTTTTGAAAATCGGAAGTATAGTTTAAGTACAGGGATAATCAAAATCATATTCTTACATTATGGCCATTTGGGAAAAAATAGTTTCAAGGTTATTTTAATGATGTTAAACTCGTTCAATCATAATAAAATTGATAAGAATTAATGGAGTATACACTAAAGTATATATTCTGTACAATCTGTGGTGCAAAGAATATTTGCTATTAAATTACAGGGTTACACAAAAGTATGTCATTACTTTATGATATAGGGGGGAAATAATTTTGGGCACATTAATGCGAAATAACATTAAACTATTTCACATTTTTTGAAATTGATATACACTGTCGAGTTTTAGAGCAGGTTACTCTTTGCATAATAGAAATCAGATAGTATTTACAAAGATAAACAAAGGATTTTGGATATTCTACTGTATTCGAAGTATTGTATACTATTACACAAATAACTGAATGTATTTGAAACTTCGCCATAGTACGAATGCACCTCCTTTGTTACGCTTGACGTGCAATTTCCGACTTGTTAATTTTTTTTAACTGTTTTAAAACGGAATTGAAGAATGATATTTGGAAATTTCAAATACATAGTTTGTTGTATGTATCTAGGGAGTGTTCCTAACTGCGAGCTGCAAAGTCAGAGGTGTGATAGTGAGCACCAAATCGATGAAAAATTGGAGTGGAACTTGAGATCGCAAAACACATATTAAGTAATAAATACAGGACTATTAATCGTAACTGATCTAGGGTTAACAGCAGTAATTCCGGAAAAAATAAAAACATTGTGTGTAAACGCAATATATATGCTGTTTTATGGTGTGAAATGTGATAACATACCAAAAGATATGAAAACCAGTTGTCTAAGCAGCCAATGATACCGTAAGAGTAATAATCATAGTACTATATGTGCGGCGTAGGTGCATATTGCTGAAAATTTCTAAAAAAACAACAAAAAAACTCTGTAAATTTACAAAACAAGATCCGACACTGTAAAAAACATTTTTTAAGTTAATAAACGTTTACTTGGAAACTGGGATTCCTACAACTTTTTATGTAACGGCAACAACAAAAATGCATGCAACAAATACAGATTTGTACTAAAAATAAAAAAATCTGTTATGTTAGCAAGAATTTTTTAGGAAGCTTAGAATTCAAGAATTTTTCATGTAACTGCAGCCCATGTTACAAATAAAATTTTAGTAAGATAACTTTGATTTTAGTAGACTTTTGAAAATTTACAGATTATTTCTGTAACTTTGCAAAAATTAGTTTTGTAGATTTGCATTTTTTCTTGTACAGTGTGCAGATAAAATGCTAGTAACCATACAGATTTTGGCAACTTCACATCGGTAGGATTACAATTTTTTTTTTTTTTTTTTTTTTTTACAGTGTGGGACGGCTAATTTAATTCTCAGTTATGTAAGTGAATCTTAGTTTTTCTAAACTCTGTAATTTTACATAATACTTAAGGGAATGAATTACCTGCCATTTGACAGACTTTTTTTAACAGTGCACGTATACTGCATTATACTGAAACGCTTTTCAATCTTTTATTTGGCGTTATCATATTTGCAACAAATTTGAGAATGTCTGTTATAGGTTTTATTGTAAGGTACTTTTTTCTGAAAGTTATGAGCGCCAATCCAAATTGGGTTACTAAGAAATAGTACTCTATCAAATGTACAATTAATATATTGGGTTGTTCGGAAAGTCCTTTCAGTTTGGCAATATCAATTCGTACCGGTAAATTCTATCACTTAATTATTAAACATTGTTTCCGACATATAATACTTAGATATAAATGGACAAAGTTTTTCAGTACGAATTGATTTTCCCAAACAGATACGACTTTCCGAACGACCCAATATATTGCAATAAACTGTGTTTATAAAATGTTTCATTTTTTTGTTTAAAAAATTCAAGCATTATATAAACTTGTCAACCACATTCCCATCTTTAAATGACTATTTTTTAAACGATAGATTTTAAGTGAATATGTACTGTAGTGTCTGGTATATAGAACCGTTTATCTAACCACAGAAATTTTCCACATATCCTCGCATATTCTTACACAGCTCAACAACCATTCAATATTTATCCCTTTCCCAAACAATCACATTATTTGAGTTTGTATTCTGTTTTTGTAAGATAAAACTGGCAAAGTTATAAAGTTGTATACTTTGTCTAATTTATTTAACTTTTCATTTAAATTTTGAAACACAATTTTATAATGCACAGTTTTACGTTACTTAATCAAGATGATCTCAATATATATTTAACCATAGAAATATCATAATGAAAACGCATTTCGTCTATTTTTGAATGTATGATTTTGTAAAATAATTATTTTTGCATGAACACCTGAAATTGTAAAATAAAAAAAAAATTAAATAAAATTGTATAATCTATTCATTTTAAAAGTGAAATCAAAATCTTGGTAAATGATTATGTTTTTTTATTATCATGCATTACCAATAATGGAAAAAGGATTTTGAACATAAATTTGCTGTTTATTGAAACCATTGTCAGAAATTTGGAAAATGTGCAATTCTTATTATTTTAAAATATCATTGCACAAATTTAAATAAAACAAAAGAACGTAAGATTATGTTTTCCAGTACTTCTAGAAAGCGTTTTGAAACACAATTCAAGCCTAGGCAAGTGATATATCATGGATATTTTATATGAGTGGCACTTTCGGTATAAATTTACATGCTAGAATATTCCATCAAATGCAACAGAGTCCATTATTCTGAACACCATTTACTGAAAAGAAGCTTATTTCGACCAGAGTTAAGAAACAATAATTTTTAACTTAAAAACAGGAAAAATTAGAAAGATCTTGTTATACAAAGAAGCTAAATAAAGAAATACATACTAAATAGTGACGTAAGTTAAACTGAAACCTCTTGTTGAAAACGCCTGAAACCAAACTGTAACATAACTTGGTTAATTTTAGTACACATCGGCTCCAGTTATACAATTGAATCATTTTTAATCACTGCTAAATACAATAAAAAACTAATTTACACACACTTAAGAGTTAAAGTAAGCAAATTTTTTTCTGACGTAGAGCGCTGAATCGACTAAGAATTTTTTTTTTTTTTTGTCATCATTTAATCAGATTTATGTATAGTGAAAAAACAAATTTCTTACTGTGATACAAGCTTATATTTAAAGAGTCTGTTATACATTAACAATGAATTTTAAATTAAGTTGTTAGAAATAACAGTTCACCTCGAGCAGATCAACGCTGTCTTGAACTGACACTAGCAGGTGTCCTCGCACTTAAATTAAGCCTTAATAGGTCATGTTTTTTATTGTTAATGAAATCCACCTATTTCGAATTCCCGCTGAACCGAATGGTGTTCGAATACAATTAGCTCGGAATAGCTGGACTTATATACAATCCCACCAATAATAGATAAAAAAGGGACGAGCATGTGCAGTTTGGACTTTTGTTTTACTTTGAAAGTTTTTCAGGGATACATTATTTCTATTATGGCAGAAATTTATCACACAAAAACTTTATTAAGAAATTTTCTGGATAGTTTAACTGTTGTGAGAAACGTTTCAAAATTTCACAAATGCATTCCATAAAAATTTAAATCCCCAATATATATATATATATATATATGTGTGTGTGTGTGTGTGTGTGTGTACTAGCGGACCCGATAGACGTTGTCCTGGCACCGACTCGAAAAAATCAAATAAATGTATATAAATATAATAATACGCATGGTAATTACTACGCTCTTAATTTAATTTCTTATTACTATTATATAATAAAATTATTTTTCACTTTGCAGTAGTTTTTGAAGTCGGTTCAATTTTTGATAGAAAAGTTTATTTTTCTCTTTTTAGTTAAAAGTTTACGATTTTCTGAAGTTAGAAAAAATTATTGCAAATCATACACGTATGTCAGGAGTGGGGTTCGAATACACGATCTCTTTCTTTAAAATCTAAAGCTTAAAGCTGGCGCATTAGACCGCTTGGCCATTCCATCCACACGGTATTCAGCGAACTTATTCAACACTTTTAATCAGTAACTATTAGTTTTTGCCTAATTACTAAAAAAGTACTTAATCAATTTCGATGAAATGTGAATCTAAACCATTCTCGAATCCACTGGAATACACTCAAAAAACTTCATTGAAATCGGGCCAGTCATTTAGGAGTTCAGTGACAAACACACGCACAGAAGATTTATATACAGGGTGTTTCTAAATTCATGGTACAAACTTTAAGGGGTGATAGTACACATCAAGACAAACAATATTAAATAGGAAACTTAGGGTCTCAAACGTCTTCCGAAGGAGATAGGCGCCATTAAAGTTTAGGGTCTAAAAATTCAAATGATTATAAAAAACAGAAAAAATGGTCGATTCGTTTAAGGTTTTCACTAAAATTATTCTTTATGTCAGTATTGTCTTGAAAATAAATTATAAAGATAAATTTCAAAAAATGCCAAAAGAGGGCGCTTTAGACTTTAAAGTAACGAACAACTATTTTTTACTGTTATTTTTTGCATCTCATTAAATTTTTTTTAAAGCTTAGAAATAAACTTAAATTTTGAGCTCAAAATCTAAATCGTTGGGAGTGGTTAAATTGAGTAAACTGAACTGTGGGGGGAGGTTCAAATTTCAAATGATTATAAAAAACGGAAAAATTGGTCTATTGATTTGCGATTTTCACTAAACTTATTCTTTGTGTCAGTATTGTCGTGAAAATAAATTATACAGATAAAATTCAAAAAATGCCGATAGAGGGCGCTTTAGTCTTTGGAGTAACGTACAACTATTTTTTACTGTTATTTTTTGCATCTCATAAAATTTTTTTAGAAGCTTAGACATAAACTTAAATTTTGAGATAGAAATCTGAATCGTTGGGAGTGGTTAAGTAGGGAAAACTGAACTGTGTTCAATGGGGGTGGGGAGGTTCAAATTTCAAATGATTATAAAAAACGGAAAAATTGGTCGATTCGTTTGCCGGTTTCAATAAAACTATTCTTTATGTCAATATTTCCCTGAAAATAAATTTTAAGATTAATTTTAAAAAATACTGTTAGAGGGCGCCTTAAAATTTAGAATAACCAACTATTTTTAACCGTTATTTTTTGTATCTAATTAAATGCTTGCAAATGCTTAGATTTAAATTTTGAGGTCAAATTCTAAGATGGGAGGTGTTAAGAAGCACAAACTGAACTGTGTTTAGGAGTTAAAATGTTGCCCTCCCCACCCCTCGAACACATTTCAATTTTCCGCTACTTAATTACTCACAACGATGCAGATTTTGAGCTCAAAATTTAAGTTTGAACTTTTACAAGCATTTAATTAGATGCAAAAAATAACGGTTAAAAATAGTTGTCGGTTACTCTAAAGTTTAAGGCGCCCTCTAACGGTATATTTTAAAATTAATCTTTAAAATTTATTTTCAAGGAAATATTGATATAAAGAATAGTTTCAGCGAAAACGGCAAACGAATCGACCAATTTTTCCATTTTTTATAATCGTTTGAAATTTAAACCTCCCCACCCCCATTGAACACATTTCAATTTGCGCTACTTAACCACACCCAACGATTCAGATTTTCATCTCAAAATTTAAGTTTATGTCTAAGCTTCTAAAAAAATTTATGAGATGCAAAAAATAACGGTAAAAAATAGTTGTACGTTACTCCAAAGTCTAAAGCGCCCTCTATCGGCATTTTTTGAATTTTATCTTTATAATTTATTTTCAAGATAACACTGACATAAAGAATAATTTTAGTGAAAATCGCAAATCAATTGACCAATTTTTCTGTTTTTTATAATCATTTGAATTTTTGGACCCTAAACTTTAATGGCGCCTATCTCCTTCGGAAGCCGTTTGGGTCCCTTAGTTTCCCATTTAATATTGTTTGTCTTGATGCGTACTATCGCCCCTTAAAGTTTGTACCATGGATTTAGAAACACCCTGTATATAAAGATTGTTTGTATATACAAATACAACTATGCATAGTTTTTTTTTTAACTAAATAAAATTTTAAAAGCTAAACATAATTAACTGCAGGAATAAGATGCAAAAATGTTGAAAACATTTTTTTTTTATCTCTTCTTTTCAAATACAGATAATCCAATGCAGTGTTTATATTTACACATATAAACTAAATTTGCATTAAAGTATTGAATATTAGATTGATATGTAATGTGCATGTTGTATTTTGAAAATATATTTATTTCATTTTTTTCATCCAATTATTTTTGTAATTTCTTGTGTGATAAATACATGAAATGCTGTATACATTGTGCCCTAGAACAGTGGCTAAAGGAAAATTGAAAAAAAGTATTTGAAGGTTCTTTGTCAAATTAATGCTAATTTTTAAAGTATTAGAAAACGTATTAATAAAGTTAGGTTCCATTATTCTTTCCTAAATGACAATTTTTTTTTCGTTTTTTCCAATGTGTGAACATTGAATTTTCCTATTGAGTTTGAATACGAATAATCTGATAGATAGCGTTAGAATAGATCTCCATCGTCATTAGGATTGAAATTATAAATTTAATAAGAACAAGATTCACATATTAACCTATACAAGATACATAGATACACAAGGTCTGCCGAGTCTTATCTCTGTGAAAAACACCTTCAAACCAGATTTTAATTGTTCATTGATAGGTTTATCATAGTGTATTCCTGCTCTCAGTTTTTCATACTTCTTGGTGTAGAAAAACATAAAGATAAAACTGTCGATCAACCGCTAAACCTGATTTGCGGTTGTAACCTCGAAAAATGTGACTTGGCAGACTACACTGTAAAAAGTAGGTAATATATGAAGCTTGACGATAAAATGCAAACTTGTCTGGCGTCCTTGGAAGCTCGTTTTGGTTTAATTGAATCAAAAACACTCTCTCATTGAATAAAATACAGGGTGGTCATAAAAATACTTTACCGATATATGGAGCTCTAGCGGCCAGTCCGCTCAACCGATCGAGGTGAAATTTCAGATATAGCTATTCAGAGGTATGAGTCGAGATTCTGTGAACGGCAACAAAATGGCGCTCACGGTTACGGTTATAGTTACAGAAACTCGAAAATTTCCAATGGCAACACCCATTTTTTTTCATCGCAAAATGCTCAGCGCATGCGAAAACCCTAAAGAGCGTTGGAACCGTACGTGTATCGCAAGAAACGGACATGTTATGCACGCACAAAAAACTGTTCTGCGAATCCTCCCCTCCATAGAAAAAACTCGATTGGGGCGGAAGGAGGAAATTTGCATATGACACAGAGTCAGTACACTAATCTCTGATTACAATACAGATCGGAGAAATTAAACCTTTTATTTTGATTACACATTTTCCACATGGGTGCCATCACCATTAATTGCCTGTGATGACACCCATGTGGAAAATGTGTAATCAAAATAAAAGTTTTAGTTTCTCCGATCTGTATTGTAATCAGAGATTAGTGTACTGACTCTGTGTCATATGCAAATTTCCTCCTTGCACACCAATCGAGTTTTTTTTTTTTTTTATGGGGGGAAGGATTCGCAGAACGGTTTTTTTTTGTGTGTATAACATGTTCGGTTCTTGCAATACACGTACGGTTCCAACGCTCTTTAGGGTTTTCGCATGCGCTGAGCATTTTGCGATGAAAAAAAATGGGTGTTGCCATTGGAAATTTTCGAGTTTCTGTAACTATAACCGTAACCGTGATCGCCATTTTGTTGTCGTTCACAGAATGTCGAGCTCATACCTCTGAATAGCTATATCTGAAATTTCATTTCGATCGGTTGAGCGGACTGGCCACTAGAGCTCCATATATCGCCAAAGTTTTTTTATGACCACCCTGTACATTCACCGGACGTTACGCAGTTATGTCTCTTTTTTCTAAATACATTATTTTCGAAGTCGGGGGATACAATTTCTAATGCACCTGTATTATTCAAATTGGGTGCACGTCTGAAAATAGAATTGATCATTTATATAACTGAGGTTTTATGTTTTTCCTTGATTACAACTAATTTTACAATGCTATTCGTAGCATAAATTGTACCAAAAAATGGTACCGTTTTGCTAACAACTCTGCAAAATATTTAAAATGGGTGCCCTTCATGAAAATAGAATTGGTCATTAATCGAACTGCGGTTTTACGTTTTTTTTGTCTTGAATACAACTAATTTTACAATATTATACATAGTATAGATTGTGCCTTAAATTGTACCGTTTTGCTTACAAGTCTGTTAAATATTCAAAATTCATATTTTAATTTTTATTTATATTTTTCCATCAACCATGAGCTATACTCGTATATTAAAATTTTATTATTATTATTATTATTATTATTATTATTATTATTATTATTATTATTATTAATATTATTATTATTACTTTTATTATTATTATCATTATTATTATTGTTATTGTTATTGTTGTTGTTGATGTTGTTGTTATTATTATTATTATTATCATTATTCTTATTATATTTTATTTCAGCTAAAGCTATCATGAATTTTCCTGACAAAATCAATGACCGTTTTTTGACGGATCTCTGAAAGTCTGGTTTGATAGACTGAATTTTTCAAAAATTTTAATCGAAATTTTTACAAAATTTGTATTTAAATTGTTAAATTCTTTCACTTTTGACAATTTTTACTATTTTTTGAGGGGGGTGGCATTTCTTTTTTAAAAAGACTAACTATCAATTATTCTAATATGCTCTAATCAACTCTAATCAAACTATACACTTTTTATTTTCCTTTACGAATGGAGCAAAAAACAAATTTTACCAAGTAGTGTTATATCCAGCTTGATTGGATACTGAAAAAAATGATATACTCAATAATGAGTACATCGATGTACTCATACTGAATTGAGTATATTTGAATAAAGAATGATTACATTGCTTTCTCAATTTTGACACATTGCGTGTTATCAAAACCTAAATAACGATAGTTTTGTACCCTGTAATGTTTTATTTAATTCATGGTGGCATAAAAGATGCTTATTTATGTAAATATTAAATTACACACACTATTTTGAAATAATTTAAAAGTGCTTGCAAATAGTATTGTTGCCATAAGAATATCCGAGTTGCGTATATTGCAAATAAATTTTGCTTTTTTTCTTAATAAACAATCAATTAAACTTTTGTTGTTAATAATTTAACCCCTTAACGCGCAGTGTTGCCGGGTCGGCAACACCTAAAGTTCCCCCTGTTTAGAGATACAAAAACTCCGTGAATATTTCAAAAACTACTCTAATGGCTACTTTAAATCTTTCTTATGAGTTCTAGATGGCAGCACCACAGAGATCAAACTCTACTATTTTTAAATAATAGGTAAAATGTTTTACTGTAATACGCGCTTCACAGCAATGCTCTTCTCACTGCGCTTATCAATGCTTTACTTATGGGAGGTTACCATTCCGCAAAAGCTGTATAGTTAAAATGGTTAGTGCAATCTTTGCAAAACAATACCTGTGTACTCCTCTAGGCCTAAATAGATTGCCTAATTTTTTTCTTCTTTAAATTCCAACTTTAAAGAGTAGTGCGCCGGAAAGGGTTAATACAAGAAATAAATGCAAGTATATTTTACTTTAATTTATAATTTTGGGGGCAGTTCATCGCGATTTACATTAGAGCACAATATTGGAATCAAAATTGAGTGCATGTGTTTCTCAGTTTTGAATACAATTGGATCTGAGCTATTTTGAGTATGTGGAATATTTAAAATTGAGTACTTTTTTTCTCAATTTTGCGAAACCATTTTTTTCAGGTGATATACGAGTGCAAAGGATTAAAAGTTGCGCTTTTATATAACTAAATTTCTGTATAAAACAATTTATTTATTACAGATATAAAAATCTATACAATATTCTTTTTTAAAGCCTTCGAAACGCTGTAACTTCTTAACCTCTTCAGTCCCTGAGTACCCAAATGGGTACATCAGTTTTGTCCCATTTTATTAATGATACTCAAATATAAATGAAATTTCGATATAAGAATAATATGTTTCGAATTCTAAGATTCGAGCTAATGAAAATAAAACAAAAATCTCGCTCTGAAGTCAAACGAGACAAGAAATAATTCAGTAATAAATAAAAATACTGTAATAATCGCCAGTAGCGAAGAGGTTAATCATAACATACAAGATTAATTTCGCAGTAACACCTAATATAGAAGAGTGTAACAGTAATTGCGAATTTGAAATATTCACTGTAACCATTAGATATAATAGTACTAGATATACCATTCGATCAATGCTGATAATCATCATTTGAGCATGCATTGCATAAATATTTACAAGGAACATGGAAATCAATTTTTTCTTATGATCCATGGAACATTACACAATAAGCAAATGGAATGGCTAATGGCATCAATGTAAATGATTAGTTTTATTTTATTTTTTATTGTTATTTGTTTTCTTTCGTAAAAGTAATATCATGTATTGTGCGATACTGCACTGTAAAAAAATCTGTAACCTTAGTAATCTAAATTAACCGAAATCTCTTATGCTTACTAAAATTTTATGTGTACACTGTACAAGAAAATGATGTCAATCTACAATACTTGTAAGCAAAACTAAAACCATCTGTAACTTTACAAAAGAATTTACTAAAATTTTGGTAACTTTACTAAAATTTTATCTATAATGCTCGTTATCGTCACTTAAAAAGTTCTTGGAATACGATTTCCCCAAAAAATTCTTAGTAACCTTAAAATTTGTTTGATTCAAAGTGCAAATCTGTATCTGTTACATGAATTTTTATTGTTGCCGTTACATAAAAAGTTCTTGGAATACAATTCTACTAGAAAAATTTTTGTAATCTTCCCAATTTTTTTTTACAGTGTGTAACAACATATAACAATACGTTTTCTGGAATAATTTATAGTTAGTTTCAACAAACTGAGTAAAACGTGTCTATTAGTAATATTTGTTTTACTTAATCAGATTAAGTACAAATAAACAAATGGGATGTTCGATGAAAATTACATATTTATGCATATCTATCTTAAATAGAAGAAAGTATTGTAATCGAAATTTTTTCGACTTCCGGTTTTCGACGGATTTGCATGTTTTAGGGGTTAGAGATTCCAAAAAACATGTTTTTACAAAATGTCTGTCTGTCCGTGTGTCTGTATGTATGTGTGTCTGTGTGTCGCCATTCTACCATCAAAAAGTGTATGAAGTTATAAATAGAATTGAACCAAATGTTTTGTGAATGATTTTGGCTGTGGCAAGGAGGTCCTACTTCAGTTTTGAAATATTCCGCAGGAAGGAGGCGTTGCAATCGCGATTTTTTGTGCTATTTTCAATATGGTACCGACCAAAAGTACATGACGTCATGCATGGAATTGAACCAAATTTTTTGTGTAAGTGTATGGCTATGGATAGTTTTAAGTTATACTCACATATGAAAAGTAACACCACGAAGCTAAACTATTAATATACAAATACTATTAGTTAATATCCCTATATTGTTAAAATTCAATCATTTCTACAACTCTAATATTAATTTTAATTATTTTCAATGATTCTAGATATACAAGGATTCAAAAATATGTTCAACATTAAATGAGTTTTTAATATAATTAGTTATTTTCCGAAAATATGATAAACAACATTATACACAAAACTCTGTAATCAGATAAGAAAATATTAAAAATTGTACGAAAAATGAATAGGTTTACTTAATATTTTTTGATTGCTCTTGCCTAAACGCTATCTAAATTTTATTTTCATATTGTGTCAGCTAAATGTATTCAGCAACATTTGTAAAATTCTCAAATACATATTTAAAGCATTTTGAAAGTGATCTTTAATAAAATAAGCTCAAAATCCGTTACTCCCAAAATAAAGTATAAAAGATGAGGGACTGTGTCCATATATCTATTGATTAGTGTTAATATTGAATACACAATACGGCACTTACACCCATTTTTAGATACTAGCGAGCTACGACCGCTAGCTGGGCTACTTTTTCCAAACGAACCTCGATATTAAGCAGTATATAATAAGCAAAAAAAATTATTTAATAAGCAAGTCTTGGAGTTCGAATCCTCAAGCACAAAAAAAAGTAAATTAAAGAGCTATGGTTGTTATGCGCCGATTATCCCGTTAAAAATATGTGATTTCGCACAGTGGGCGCTACGTGGCCACCGTGCAAAGTCGGCCCACCGGCCTACCACCCACCGGCGCTACGTGCCATGGTCGCCATCGTCCTGTTAAAAATATTTGGTTTTGCACGGTTGGCGCTGCGCGCCCATAAGACATTTTCTCATATTTTTTGGTTCATCAGAAGCAGATTTTTACGCAGATTCTGAACATGTAATCAGTTTTATCTACTTTAAAAACTGTCTGTATGATGGTTTAAGGAAAAACGCGCAAAAAAGTTTCGGTATTAAAAACTGCAAAAGACTGCTATAAAAAAAATAAGTAATTTCATTAATATCACAAACAACATAACTAACAAATAATTTTGGCAGCTCGTTTTCCGTTTGTACTAACAAATATTATTATTAATCGCGTAAATCTTAGGTTACACAATATTCATGTATGCTACCAAAAAAAAAAGTTTGGAAATAAACCGTGTTTAACATTTTTTACCAATTAGTTCTTTTTCAAAGAACCTAAACGAAAGAAAAAGTCGTTTTCCCGGGAGAAAAAAGAGGTTTTCGGCTGCTTCTTCTTTTAGCCAAAGGGGAAAAGTTCAGGTCGTTCACCGCAAGGTGGCGCAGTGTTCTGCCTCAGAGCTCCGTTTGAGCTCCGTTTGGGAAATTAGACATTTTCCGTTCCGATTCCCGACCGGTTTTTAATTCATAACTTTTTTAATTTTGGTCCTACGGTCTCGAAATTGCCCGAAATGACTTTCCTGGAATTTTTCGAATCGAAAGGCACCTCTCGCGACTTCCAACTCGCCCGCGTTGCGAACTGTAATCGGCTTCAACCAGACAGACAGACAGAGGCGCACGGATTATTAGTATAGACAGTCCCTCGTTTTTTTCCTCTATTTTGGGAACAGCGGGTTTTGAGCTGATTTTATTCATTATAGTCATTCCCTTGGTAAATATTTTATT
This sequence comes from Maratus speculifer, assembly GCA_964019185.1. Classification (NCBI taxonomy): domain Eukaryota; kingdom Metazoa; phylum Arthropoda; class Arachnida; order Araneae; family Salticidae; genus Maratus; species Maratus speculifer. The sequence goes on along the minus strand of OZ025290.1, from coordinate 427,204,298 downwards.
CAAAACGACGTACAGCTTTGGTGTCCTCATTTTTTGATAAAGGGCGCTTCCCACACGTCTCCGATTTTTCAATGGCAGTACTCCTGGGTGTTTTACTACCAGACCAACATACTTCCAGGAAGTGTTAGCGATGTAAAGACGACTCGGAATCACATAGGAATGTAATGTTGGAAATGCATTTTTTACGGTTAAAGGAAGCAGAGAAAAGAAAACAGAAACCAGCAAAGAAAAGAAAACACGTCAATGTGACAGTAAACAGTTTATTTAAATGTTTTACTACAAAAGGTGTTCGAAATACGACCAGAAGTAGTCCGGCATGCTTGAAAGGGCGTCGCGTGGGGTTCCTCACGCTTTAAAAGATTCTTGACATCTCTGAGAGTTTTCTGGCAGATACAGAAATACCAGCTGCGAGGTATTCAAATGATGGTACGGTAGTTACGTACACCCAATTTTTCATTTGACCCCGGCAGAAAAAGTCCATACATGATAGGTCCGGTGATCTGGCAGGCCAAGGAACCGGGCCATCACAACCTATCCACGACTGTCCATATGTTACTTTAAAGTGTCGGCAAACGTTTTTGCTAAAATGTGGAGGAGCCCTATCGTGCTGTTCATTGTTCAAATACTTCATTCTGCTACCTTTGGAACCGTCTCGCGAATGATCATTTCAAAGTGATCGCTGCTCAGGCGCATTAACGTTTAGCGTCATCTATCGCAAGGAAACCGCAGCGCCATTTACTGTCGCTGTTAAACTTGCCGGACTGGTCGTAATTTCGAACACCTTTTCTAGTAAAACCTTTAAATAAACTGTGAACTGTCTCTTTCTCTGCTGTTTCTGTCACTTTTCTCTCTGCTTTCTTTAACCGTAACTTGGAAAAAGGCATTTCCAATGTTACATTCCTATGTGATTCCGAGTCGTCTTTGCATCCCTAACACTTCATTGAAGTATGTTGTTCTGGTAGTAAAACAACCAGGAGTAATGCCATTGAAATGTCAGAGTAGTGTCGGAAGCGCCCTCTATCAAAAAATGAGGACACTAAAGCTGTACGTCATTTTGAATAAAGTAGTTACCAAGGGCATGACTTACACGCAAACCGCAAAAAATCGATTTGTTTGTCCAATATTTATGAACGTTTAAAATCTCCCCCTCTGTTCACAGTTCAATTTTTGCTAGTTACCCTATCCCAATGTTTCCGATTATGGGCTTAAAATTTAAGTTAAATTCTAAACTTTAGAATAATTTGAACCCCATACACAAAATAACGGTAAAAAGTAGTTGTTCGTTACTCTAAAGTCTAAAGCGTCCTCTATTGACAATTTTTGAATGTAACCTTTATTTTTTTTTTCTAAAAAATCATGAGATAAAGAAAAATTTTAGTGAAAACCGCAAACGAATCGACCCTTTTTTTCTGTTTTTTTTTTTTATCATGGTTTGAAATTTTGGACCTTAAATTTTAATGGCCCCTAGCTCCTACAGAAGACGTTTGCGCCCCATGGTTTCCTGTTTAATAATGTTTGTCTTCGTGTCTACTATCATCCCTCAAAGTTTATCGGTCTGGTAGCGAAACACCCTGTATTTCTTATATAAAATACTTTTATAATCATATATTATTTTATTATATTTTTGGATATTTAATTACTAATATATAAATGTATCAATATGCAAAAGATTAAAAAGATTTTCTTAGATTTGATGTAATTCTATATCTTATATACAATACTTTAATAATGATATAATATGTTATTCTTAAGAAAAATATAAATATAAATAAACAAATTGTTTCCAAAAAGAGAATATCATAAATGCTATGTAACTTTTGCATTGAGATATTAGGATTCTTCTAACTTCTTAGGCTAAAATATTCTCAAGAGATATTTTCAAAGATACTGTCAATTATAAGTCATGAATTAAGTATAATTATTCAATAATACATACTAAGATTTTTTCCATAATATATAACTATTAGTAACTATTTTCTATGCTTGTTTAATACATAATTTGCTTAATACATCATTGCTTAATACATCATGCTTAATACATAATTTAATATTAATTTTCTACATTTCTGTGTCTCTTTTCTTGGTAATGCGTTTACAATAGAAATAGGATAAAACTGCATATAAATGTAAAAATATTTATAAACATCCTAAAATTTTCTGGAAATGTTACATAACATTTATTATATTACTTTTCTGGAAAAAGAAAAGAAATATTTCCAAAATATAATATCATAAATGTTACATAACATTTGTAGATTTATTTTGAGATGTTTCTAACCTCTTACAGAAAAATATTCCCAAGAGATAAAATCATGGATTGTACAGTAAACATAATCATATACTAATACATAGTTAAATATTCAATTTCTGTGTCTGTTTTTATTTATTTATTTATTTATTTTATGCGGCGTTTGTAAAAGAAACAGGATAAAGCATGACATTAATTTAAAACTATTTATAGGTTGCAAAACACGTGTTTTTGTTTTTATTGTTATTTTCATTTTTATTTAGAATTCTTCTTATTAATATTTGTTTATATTTTTAAATAATGATAAAAATTTGCAATAATATGTATCAATGTTATATTATTTGTCAACACAATACAGGATTTTCTTCAAAACATTATAATTTGAAAAATTAATTTGTATATAAATATAAAAATATATGACGGAACGAAAGTTTCGCCTTGCTTTTAACATAAAAAATATAATATGAACTTTAAAATGTTAAGTTTTACTTGGTGTGTAATGATGCCTTGTCTATAGACAGAATTTATGGCTTAACATTCTGAAAATAAATCCTGACAATTTGAAAAAGTCCTTCCGGCAATGCCGGGAGGAAGAGGTAGCTTTCATATACTTATATATTTATTTATTTATTTTAAAGTAAGTTACACTGTTCAAAAATATTAAGCTCAAATTAGTGGAAATAATCTTATAAAATTAGTGATTTTATAAGATTGAATACTAGTTTTTGTCAAGACTGAATATTAATAGGAATTTTTAGAAATTAGTCATCTTTTATTCAACCTGGTTTTATTTTAAGCGACTTAGAGAGTCACCAAATTCCACGATATCATAAAGTGTATGCCATTTTAAAGCAACATTGTTGATCGTTCAGATCAGACCGTTTCAAAATGTCAGCGATAAGCAAAATTCAAAATGCTATAACTCAATCATTTTTTAAGATATACACAAAATAAAAAGTGTTCTGGAATTGTTGTTTTAAGTTCTAACACGTAAAAGAAAAATATTTTTCAACTTTTAATTTTTTCGCATTTAATTTTAAATTTTAATTTTTTTTTAAATTTAAAATGGCCGCCATTTTGAAACAAAATGACGGATGATGTTGACCAACGAACTCGGTCGAGACATTTGTATGTACTATGTACATACCAAGTTTCATTCAAATCGGTTTATAAATACGTTAGTTATCGCATGACAAAAATCAGATATATATATATATATGGTTATATATATATACATATATATATATATATATATATGTCAACATTTGAACGGAGGGTGGTTTTGGGGTCTGGGGATCATGATCGGTGAAAATATACCAAAATTTTCCGGAAGTGCTTTCCTCCGGACGGCTGCAATAGATAGCTTTTTACTTTTTGTAATGAAAGCTACCTAAAAATGACATATTAAAATTTATGGTACAACAATTAAATATTTCTTTTTACCTTTCAACTATCACTACTAATTCAATCTTCAAGCCATCAGTCTCGTTCATTGTCAAAACGGAATCGTATTTGTATAAATAAAAAATATATTTTCTGAGGAAGAGCCTGATTAAAGGCTTGAAATTACTAAGATGTTTTTTTTAAATAAAATTAATTATTAACATCAGTTTTTGATTATTTTAATCGCCTTTTAAGTAAACCTGAACATTTTAAAGATTATCTAACGACGATACTTATAAGTACCATTAAAATTTCTTATTAAAAAAATCTTCTAATACGTAGATTCGTTTTAATACTGTTTAGAATGAGTTACAGATACATTGCTTTATTTTGTTACAAAAGTATTATTGGTTACTGAAAAAAGAAATATTTTTAAAAGGATGATTTCTTTTTCTTTGTATCGTTTCAGTTATGTTGGCACTCAGGGAGGGGCAGTAGGGATTTCTCAGTTGGAAATATTTCTATATTTATGTTGTAAAAACATCATGTTTGTATATTTTATAATTCTAGAAAATACTAGGAAAACAATTTAAAATAAAATATTTGAGTGGAGTTATTAATATTGTACAAAATCCCTGTAAATTCAAACTTAATTAAACCTTCTAAATCCCTCAATCCTTCTAAAATCCTTCGAAAATTTAATAAATTATTATGCAAATATTTTGTTAAATTTGTTTAAAAAAAACACTTTACGTAAAATGCTTTGGAATGTAAAATTTTCATTATTTCATAATTCGGTAGATGAAGCGTTATACTATCTGTCAGCATAATATATGATTTTTTTTCAAAACATTATAATTACAAAAATAATTTGTACACATTTAAATTAAATCCAACAATAACATGTATACTATAAGAAAATTTTTAAAAAATGACATCTAATTAATATTTTTTGAAGGCAAAGGAACACGATAAAATAATAAAAAAAGAGGTTGTCCAATTTTACAAATTACTCGCTTGAAATATTCTTCTTTGTGATTGAATAGACGGTAACATCGTTATTTTCTATCGCTCATTGATTATTTAAAAATAACAAACAACAAAAAAAAGTTAGTATTAGTCGTTGGTAATTAACAGAGAAGCAAATTATTCTTTCTTTTACAGGCTATTGATTTCTGATAATTAACTTTTTTATAGATATATTTGCTTCTAATCAGAATAATCTACAAAAAATAGTAGTTGTAAAAAGTTTTTTTTTTATTATTTCAAAGCAAGTTAATTGATTTTCTATGTCACGAAAGTTATAATAAATTATGTTTAATTAGCAATGTAAATAATCATTTGAAAAATAATTTATCAATTTAATTTTTTTCCTACGAAAATAATTACCTTTGCTACATTTTTCTACACGTTTTTTGTCCGTATAATAGAGAAAAAATGCAAGCATAGGTTCGAAAATAAACGATAAGTTAATACTCCATGTAAATTAGTTCTAATGCAAATGTTAACAAAGTAATTTTTCAGACGAGATCTAAAATAAGCATACGAAATGGATTCCAATTAATTTAAGCGTTGACAAATATAATTTCGAAAAATTCACTTTGAATTGTAGTTACCAAAATATAATTTTGAAAAAATTTAATATTTGATTGTAATTTATTATTTCAAACGAGTACATTGTTTTAAAAGTAAAGTAGTGAGTGGACTTGTATGTGTATAAATGATGTGTATAAATGCTATAGTTGGTATACAGGGCTACGCAAATGAATTCGCCAATGTTACTGAATATGAGCGTGAATTGCTTAAAGGTTATTCGTAAATAAGTTATGCATTTTTACGCTGAACTGAATTCAGTTTAGTAAGAGATCTTTGTAGAATATAGATAAAATAATATACAAGGCCACGCATAGAATTAGGTACATAGACGCATATGAAAGATAATTTATCAGATTGTGATTTCAGTTGTTTTAAGAATGTTTTATTTTAAAATAAATTTTAGCTTAATGGTGTCGTGTATTAAAGATACAACTACAGGGTGGAACAAAAGTATTCAGGTTTGGTTCCAACTATTTGTATAAATTGCTGAAAAAGAAATTTCAAGCTACTAGGCATTTCGTACTAAACAAAAATTTCACATTATATAGTATGTATGTAAATTTACGGATCAAATATAAGACTGCTCAAAAGTATTGGAATACATATTTGGCTATATGCCCATACGAGGGCGGTTCAATAAGTACCCGTGTTTGAAGACAAAGGACGTTCCTCCGGATAGTTGCTGTTATCATCGTGTGCTGTCATTTATAAAACGACGTCTATAAAAATTTCAGACTGATTGATAGGTTAGTTTGGATTTGGCAGCCATTCGAGTAAGACGTGTTTCGTGATTTTCGCTAAGATGGATATCGTTCGGTTATCCGCTTTTTGTTTTTGGATGGGAAAAAATGCGAGGAGATAAAATCAAGTTGGATGCTGTTTATGGGAACACGTCGCCATCTATGACCACAGTTAAATATTGGTTCAACGAATTTAAACGTGGGCGAACTTCCGTTTTCGATGAGGAGCGACCAGATGTGGTTACTGAGGAAATCATTGAAAAAGTCCACGACATGATTCTCGCTGATCGACGAACGAAGGTGCGTGAAGTAGCAGAGGCCGTAGGCGTGTCGACCGGAACGGCAATTCATATTTTACATGACAAGTTGGGGATGAAAAAATTGTCGACCCGATGGGTGCCGCGATCACGATAATGCACCAGCACATTCATCTGGAGTTGTCGTCGCCAAACTGCATGAATTGCTGTCGCACCCCCCTATTCACCCGATCTGGCTCCCTCCGACTTTTTCTTGTTCCCTAACATGAAGAAATGGCTCGCGGGAAACAAATTTACCTCAAACGAGAAAGTCATCGCCGAAACAGAGGCGTACTTTGCAGAGTTCGATAAATCCTATTTTTCGGAGAGGTTAGAAAACTTGCCGGAACGTGGGAGAAGTGTATCTTTCTAAAAGCGGACTATGTTGAAAAATAAAAAAAAAATAAAAAAAAGGTGTCTTCATTTCTAACACGGGTACTTATTGAACCGCCCTCGTATTTCCCTAAATAACGATGTTTTCTTAGTGATTTCATGAAGTGTTGCAAAGTACTTCATAATCTATGCTTAACGCATGATTTTTCCTCTTGTTCTTTTAATGTGTACGTTTCCCAACTAATTATGACAGATCTAAAAATGTGTATAACATTGTAACTGACACTAGTCTAACAACAATGATATGTAATGTTTATTATATAATGTAATCTTATGTAATCATCTACTTGTACAGTCATGAAAAAAATTTAAACACCCCCTACTATTTTTGCAAAAAAGTTAACGTAGAAGAAGGATACTGGTACTAAATGATTATATATATCTATATATCTATATATATATATATCTATCTCTCTCTCTCTCTCTCTCTCTCTCTCTCTCTCTGTATATATATATATATATATATATATATAATGAAGCATATAAATTTTTCTCAGGGAGCCATCTCTATCTTAAAACGAACCCCAAATTTGTTTTTTTAATAGCAGTCGCTAATTCGGACAGGATAAAGAAATCTATATCCTTCAACTTGCCTAAAAATATATTTTCATGTCATTCGTACGGTATGTTTTCGAGAAATTCGTTATTTTAAAATGAGTATGTCTTCGGGGCTGGTAAAAATCGAATTTCGGTATTCGATTGTTGACCGAGATAACCCGTTTCTTGATCAAAGTATCTTAGGCGCCACTCAAGTATTCATTGAAGACTACTACGTTACAGAATAGCCTAATTTTCAAAATACCTTGTTACATCTACCGTACAGTGTAAAAAAAAATTCAAGAGGTTACTAAAATCTTTTTAGTAAATTTGTATTCTACAGAATTTTTTAGTAACCATTACAAACTTTTTTTTGCAAGTGAAACAAACATTTTTTTTGTAAACTGAACAAAAAAAATTTTGTATAACAAACTTAAAACCTTTTAGCATGAGCTACCAAACAAATTTTAGTAACAGCTCCAAAATTATTTTAGTTAACATTACGTGTGCCCAAAGGGCAGTAGCTTCCTTCGAGTTGCATCCAGTGGATAAAAAGACATAATTCTGAAACGGAAGATTCTCGGAAAAGCCGCAATAGATGGTAGCACTATATATTACTACCTGCTCTATTTTAACATGTTTCTAAAGGGGAGGGAAAGTCCAGAGATAATTACCCATGGTAACTGCAACGACAGAATTTTCATAATCCCTTTATTTAACGAGTATTTACATTCGGCGCGTATTTGGTGGCGTCCAGCATCGAACCCGGGTACTTTCAGCCTGGAATTCGGTGCTATGACCACTGGGCTACCACTACGTACCAAGTGGGTTTTAGTAATAGTTATTAAAAATGTAAAACTATTAACTCAATTCGTTGGTAGTTTTTTTCTTGTAATTCTAACAGATTCCTTGTAACCGAGTCAAATAAAGATTACAAAAAAAGTTTTAGTAATTACAAGGAACACTAAATTTTTTTGTGTAGATCGACCCCTTTTTTACAGTGTAGACGGCTCCTTTAACCTTCATTTTGACGTTTTTAATCCAAATTTGAAAACTACTTAGAAGAAAAATTTGAAATCTGGCATTTTCATAAAGCTGGACTTATTAAATGTAAATCCATCAAACAAATTGTAGGTTGCAATTCATAATTTTTTCGAATATTATTAATATGCGAGTAATAAAATTATAAAAAATGCAAAATCATACTGGTACACATGTTTTTATATTTGCATATTTTATCATTTTTGCTGCACAAAAAGCCCATTAAGAGTATAATTTTAGAAGATATTAAAATTTCTTATGTTATTTTGAAAATGAAATGGCTTTACCTTCAACATTTCTTTAGCTTTATAAGAAACAGAGCAATATTAGAAATAACAAAATTGTTAATTTGTACTATTGTAATAGAAAACTACATATTTTTTTTATGTGCATATGCAAAATTGCAAAAATATTTCTACCCAATCAATCAATATGAGAAATAATGCATTTTTAAAAATTGCATCTTTTTAATAGTATAAAGTGATGTGGATGTTTATGACACCAACACTGAAGACTACACTGTAAAAAAATCTGTAACCTTAGTAATCTAAATTAACCGAAATCTCTTATGCTTACTAAAATTTTATGTGTACACTGTACAAGAAAATGATGTCAATCTACAAAACTTGTAAGCAAAACTAAAACCATCTGTAACTTTACAAAAGAATTTACTAAAATTTTGGTAACTTTACTAAAATTTTATCTATAATGCTCGTTATCGTCACTTAAAAAGTTCTTGGAATACGATTTCCCCAAAAAATTCTTAGTAACCTTAAAATTTGTTTGATTCAAAGTGCAAATCTGTAGCTGTTACATGAATTTTTATTGTTGCCGTTACATAAACAGTTCTTGGAATACAATTCTACTAGAAAAAATTTTGTAACTTTCTCAATTTTTTTTTTGCAGTGTATAGTCGAGGGAAAAAAATCATTTGACAGACTATTTAAATTAGTTTAGCGCATTCCTATAAAATGAAGTAATAAATTACGAAGAAAAGCTGAAACGTACACTGAACAATTTCCCACTTGAAGCTTCTAGATGAGCTAAAGTAATCGATTTGTGAAGCTGAAAGCAGTCTCCAAATTTTACTTCTTCTATTTATCAATCAGCCAGAAAAATAAAAAGAATTAAATCGTCAGATAAAATAACTGTACTCATGCAAAATCGGAATTACCAAAGTTTGTTTGTATTTATGTTGGTCAATTATCTACACTTGGGATATAGGCCCTAGGGTGGGTTTCCTCCGTGGGGGTCTTTTTAAGGGAACCTAACCAGTATTTGCGCAACGAAATCTAAGATTTACTTTGTGGATAAGCGAATAATAATTATAAGGGATATATGGGAATATTCTAGAAACATATTGTTACTTTTAAGGCATAATATGTTATTAAAAATTTCTACCACACATTCGCGTTTGGAGATTAAAAAAAACGGGAGAAATATTATCAACTGCTTCAGAAAGAGTTTATGAAAAATTATGGATACCTAATATTTGATTTCCCATTAAAAACATATTAAAAAAAGAAATATTTCAATATATTCAGATTGAACTACAGTTTATATTATGTAGTACTTTACATTATCCACAAAAAACATATTCTAAAATGTTCTAAAAAAATCTAAGGAATTACCTTAAACATGTGTTTAAAACAAAACTTTTAATAAATACACGAGAATATATATTTTTTCTCATACATTAGCGAGTTAAAGAAATATCGAAAACCTATTGGAATTTAAAATGTCACAAACGCTATATAAATATTAAAATATAAATATAATTACCTAAAAAGTGTTACAAATACAAAAATACATTACATGTTTAATATATCCCTGAGATCTATCGGTATACATTTTATAAATTAAATGCAGAAATATGTCCTCATTGTAAAAAAAAAAAAAAAATAATAAATAAATAAATAATAAAATTGTTAAATTTACGGCAAAATTTGAAGGCTTTATACATCTAATTTTAATGCAAAGGAGGTGGGTCAATAAGGGCAACTTTTCGTCCATCAGCACCTAGACGTGACATACATTTTTTTCATTAGTATACCTCATAACAAGTAAGAAAATAATGATATCTTGAATGAAAGATTAATAATTGATGAAAAAATAAAATATAGATTTTAAGAAATATTATGTGTATTAACGCCCGTAAGACATGGTGACGTCACTGCAACGTCGTTGTGAAGTCACATTGTGACTTTGTGACCAGCGATTGTCGACGTGACGTCACGTGACGTCGATGTGAAGTCACAGTGACTAAAATGTGAAGTCGTTATGGCCGTTTTAGAGCTTTTTTGTGACGTCACATTGTGACCACTTTGTGACGTCTCAATGTGACCAATTTGTGAAAAGTGTGTCATTTGTGACTACTTTGACATTAACATTGTGACGAACTGTGAAACATTTTTTAGAAAGTCATATCTTAGTCACAATGTGACGTCACTGAGTGGTGGCATTTTCGTCACAGATGTGATGTGACCAAAGTGACTCACAGGGACGTCATTGTGACGTCACTGTGAACATGCATGCTATGAGGGCGAACATAAACACTACTGTTATTAGTTTTAATCCATATATTTAATTGTAAATACAACAATAAGTGTAAATTTAAGTTGAATGGAGCTTACTAAGATTATTATTTCAGTATATGAAATATCGGAAATATTAAATAAATGATAATAATAATAACAATCATACAGTTTCAGATCTTTGGGACAAAGTGTTTTAGATTATTTTCCTTATTGATTGCTTCACCAAAATCCCTAATGAACCATCTAGTGGCCGCGTCTTGTATAGTATATGATCATGTTCAATATTTGTTTTTTTTTATTTTGATTGAGCTATGGCACAGTACAGTAGTATTGTAAGCCAGCAACCATAATACGAAAACAACAAGAACTCAGCACTCTTCGACACTTTCGCGTATTTTATACTGACAGTACCATTATGTCATTTCCATTATTATGACATGTACCATTATGTTTCGCTGTAGTTTTATCCAAATATTATAGGTTTTCGAAAAATCAAATTTTGGTTACGAGAGATATCCCTTAGTATCTTCTGTTTTAAACTGTTGCTGCTTATTTAAGTGTCTTGACATTTCATGTTCAATATTCATTACGGTCCAAACAATCCCGCTAAAATCTATCAATACTCTCAACATCATTTGGCTTCAGCCAGTCTCTGATATTATGTGAATATTTTTTATGTGTTTGTAAGTATGTTAGCGTAATTGTTCTTTGTTTCCGCGAAGTAAGGAACGAAGATATCCAAAATGTAATTTAAAGTAGTAACGAATACCATAAGCTTAATGAAAGGTCTTTTTTTGTATAGCCAGATGGAATGTCTCTGAAAGGAATAGTGGGATTCTTTCGGATATAAATGTACGTGCTATCGAATGCAATAATCACAGTATCATTGTCGTCATCCGGAATAAACAATCTTCCTGCTGAAGGCTTCATATATTTTTCAGTAACTTGCGTTCTGGTTGTGTGTTCCATTCTACGGTGTTTTTGAACAACGTTCTCAATCGAAGCCTGGTTTTCATGTTTTATAGAAGATATTATTATTTTTCTTATATTGAATAACGCAGACAGAACACGATGATAGGGACCAGTTATTTGTTTTATAAGTAACACTGCAAAGCGAGTACGAGATGACCGCTTTTTTGAGGAACGTATTTTGGACTTTACAAGTTTAAAGATATAGTTGAAATCAGACATAAATATACCCATGAGAATATAATAATAGATTTCAGAAAAGTGCGCCCCAGCTAAAAATGAACTCTAGTGAAACTGCAAAGAAAATGCAGTTGCGAAACTGTGGTGATTTGGCACAAATCACTGCAGTTTTTTCGAAGTCAACAACTACAAAATCACTACAGTAAATGTGTAGTTCATAACTACACATTTTCTGCAGTGAATTTGAAGTTAAATGCCCCTCCCACCCCAAAAAAATTGGCGCTGCTGGCGCCATCTATTGACCATACTGGTAAGCTTCCTTTTTAACATTTCAAAGGCAGATTTTGACTGTGGAAACAGTTGTACTCGAACTGACGATCCCAGGTACAGGAGAGACACGCTTTGACCACTGGCCCGTTGAGACTTGTGTAGTTAGTGTTGTGCGAGGTATAAAGGGGAGGCATTTCAATTAAAGGTTATTCGTTGCAAAAGCTGAATGGCAGGCAGAAAAATTGGATGTTTTAAAGTGCTTTTATTTTATTATTTATTTATTTATTGTAATTCGTTTATGTGGGCGTGTATTTTAAAAACAATTTAATATTAAATGAATTAAACAAATACTTTAGCGAATTAGCTAAAGAAAATTAATTGGTTTTTCTTCTGAATTTAAAAATCAGTAAATATTTAATAAAATAATTTTATTTTTAGGCTAATTGCGAAAATAATAATTTTTTTTATTATGAATTATAATGTAATTACATGCGTTGTGTTAATTTTATAAAATATATATTTTAGACATGGAAGTACTTACTTTAATAAATTATGGGTCGGTAATTAATATTTTTTACTTAGAATAAAAATTCATTTTATGTCGTTTAATGATACGGTAAAACATATTTTTTATTATTGTGTTAGAATAATAATTTGTTATTTATAAACATTTTTTAATTTAAAAATTAAATAAATAAATAAATAAATAAATAAATATATATATATATATATATATATATATATATATATTTGTAGTGAGTTTTTTAAATAGGGAATATTTCTGAATCTTTCTTGCAAATAAAAAAAAATAAACGACTTTTTGAGGTTTTTCTGACAACATAATTTTTTTAGGAATTATAATGTAATTAAATGTGTTAATTTAAGAAATATATATTTGTAAAAAGGAAAAATTAATTTTATAAAATAAGAATATAATATTGTGTTAGAATAATAATTTGCTATTTATAAATATTTTTTAATTTAAAAATTAAATAAAAATAATATATATATATATATATATATATATATATATATATATATATATATATATATATATTTGTAGTGAGTTTTTTAAATGGGGAATATTTCTGAATCTTTCTTGCAAATAAAAAAAAAACGAATTTTAGAGGTTTTCCTGATAATATAATTTTTTTAGGAATTATAATGTAATTAAATATGTTAATTTAAGAAATATATATTTGTAAAAAGGAAAAATTAATTTTATAAAATAAGAAATTCATAATTAATAACTTTGAATTAGAATAAGGACTCATTTTATGTAATTTTTATTTTTTAATGTAGGATATGTTTTTAATGATTATGTAGATATATTTGATTGTTAACTTATCTACATTTTTACCTAAAATTAAAATAGGAACATTAATTTAATTTTCTTCCTTTTTTTTTCTTTGGTAAATAATTTTTTACAAAGGAAAATTTCTGTTTTTTTTTAAATTTTAATATAAATAATGACTAGATTTTTCAATATATTTATGACTTGTAAAATAATTTTAAACACTTTTAATAATTTAATATTTGCATGAAATAAGAAACTTTGATGTGCTTTTAAAATGAATACATAATTAGAAAATTCCCTTCAATTAACTGATGAAGTATTTTTTTTCTTTCTACGATTCATTAAGTTTAGATCGAATAATAATTTTAAAGAGCGATTTAAAAAATTATTTGATGATTCAAATATTTGTATGTCGATTTCAAAATGAAGTAATTGTAAATTAATTGCAAGTAATTTTCAGTTATGAAGATGGAGATGTATGGGGGCAGGAAGCAGAGGAGCTCGTTGGATTTTAAAATTTAATTAAATAAAATTTCCTCTTTTTTTTTCAAAAACCTAATGTAAATTTTTCGAGTAACTTAGAAAGAAAGAAAAAGAAATTTTCAATTAAGGAGGGGGTTGTAGACTCATTGCCCCTCCCTGAATTTTGAAATTTAATTAGCAATTTTTCCTCTAATTTACAAAAGCATAATAAAATTTATTCTTTTAGTGTGATTTAAATAAAGAAAAGAAGAATTTTTCGTGAGGGGTGGGGGAATAGATGAGCCATTTTCCCTCACTCGATTTTGAAATTTAACTAATTTTTTTCTATGATTTTTGAAAAAATACTAAAATTTAATCTTTTTCTTTAGCTTAAAATATAAGAACTAAGAATTTTCTGTTAGGGGGAGGAAGGTAGAGGAAAGTATTTGCCCCTTCCTAAATTAATATATATATATATATATATATATATATATATATATATATATATATATATATATATATATATACATTAACAAAATTTTTCTTTTCTGATATTTTCAAAAGCATAGTAAAATGTATAATTTCAAGAAATGTACAGTAAAAAGTAAGAAGAAATTTCGCATTAAGGGGCTGGTGAGTGAAAGGCCCATTGTTCCTCATAACTTTTGAAACTTAGTATATTTTTTCTCTGATTTTGATAAACCTCGCAAAATTTATTCCTTTAGAGTAACTTAAAATAAAGGAACTAAGAAATTTCCGTTGTATGCAGGGGGCACAGGTAGTCGCTACCCCTCACTGGATTTCGAAATGTAATTTAGTGAAATTAATTTTTTTTCTCTTAGTATAAAATAATAAAGGAACTAAGAATTTTAAGTTAGGGGGCAGGAAGCATAGATAGGGACGCCCACGTCTGAATTTTAAAAAAAGAAATGGATTTTAATGTATTAAAACTTGTAATTTCCAAGTAACAAAACAAAATAGGAACTAATAAATTTTTTACTACGGAAGTGGTTCGATGGGATAAGAAATCACATTTGATTATAAAATGACTTTATAAAAACTACAGTGTTTTCAAAGTTAATAGCGCACAGAATGTTTAAAATAAATTACTGCAAAATCACCTTTAATTAACTACAAAATAACTGAAGTGATTTTATAGTTGATATTGCACTACAGAAAGACTAGAGAAATTTTAGAAAAACCTCAAAAACACTTCACTTCTACAAAAAAACTGCAGTTCATTTTTAGCTGGGGCCGGTCTATCAAAATCGAGAACTTCTTTGCTACATTTCTGATATTGGTTTAAATATTTTCATGCATCGTATTTCGTACATCGATGTATTCTCTCTTACAGGACTTAAATCTTGGAGAGTCAATTTACCGATCAAGTAATATGAGATTTGTAGCATCGTTTTTGGCGACGAAATATAGATTCTAGATTCTATAAAGGCTTGAGTTTCAATAGTTTTTGCTAGAATAACGGGGCAGTTCTTACATTTACATATTATACAACAAGTGTTAGAGTTGTGAAAATGAGATATTGATTAAATGTATACTAGGTTTCTTATTTGTGGTCTCTTCAACATTATTCGTTGACGCATAATCTATTAGTGTTACATCAGAAGAAGAAATAGAAGCATTTAGAGCCTGGAAAGCACGAGATACATATTATTTGCATTTAGAGAACTATTTAGAACCACTCTGTAAATCTAAGTTTTTCGAACATCTAAGTATCTATATAACTTTTCTGTTAGAACAGATACGAAAAGTTTTCTTCGAGAATTTACAACAATGACATATTTACCCAAACATTATTTATTAGTAATTTCTTTAATAAATATTTACGAAAATAATTTTAGAAAACAACCTTGACGTCTTAACAAAGTTAATACTTTTTAAGTACGGCAAAAGAAATCTGAACACGTTCCTATAGTAGTGCATTTGATTCTCTCACATGATACATTTTTTCTTTTTCAGGTAGAAGCGCACACTGAACCCAAATAAAATAATGCTCATATAAAAGCTTATAAAGAGTAGAATCATTGTATGTCAAAATTGATTGGGTTCATCGAGCGCTTCTTTAATAAAAAATTAATTCAAAGACACAAAAAACGTCAAAAATGCAGAAAAAAGCCAAAACACTCTAAATACTTTCGGGTTATAATTTCCATGACTTACTATTTTATTTATCACGTAAAACTTATATTAAACAAAAATACATATCTTTAACTATACAAAATGACTGAACAATCATCTGAATTCGAAACATTTTTTCCCGGGTATTTGATGGGCGAAAAATAGCCCTTATTGACCCACCACACAAAAACTGCTGGCGACACTGCTGCTAGGTGTTTTCGCAATAAATGTATTGTGCTATATCAATATTTTGTGGTATATTACTGTATTTTTACGGTTTATTATTAATATTATTTAAATGCATATTTATAGATTTTACCATATTATACTGGCACCACAACTGTTAGTATAATAGTGTTAAACCAACATTTTTGTCACAGGTTGGTTGCTAAAATGCTTAAAAATAGTTTAAAAGCAGCTTAAATCCATAACCCATGTGTCGAAGAATTGCAGTCAACATCTTGTCAGTTTTTACAAAAAAATGTGAATGAGCCTTACAATAGTGATATATGTTATATTCGTCAAATGAAAACTTAATCAGAGGTACCGTTTGAGTTATCTGTTCACTAAATATCGGAATTATCATCTTCAGTCACTCACGCACACATATATTATGATTACAAAACTTTGTTTACACTGTGATTTAATAACTGCTCTTTCATCAAACTCAATCAGAGACAAAGTACTAGCAAAACGGGACTTTTTATGCTTACATCACCGTTTTACGAATTAATGTCAAAATTTATCTACTGAGGAAGTTTAAATATTTTAATGATCGGAATGCTGGTGTTATCGTGCAAACTATGTAAAGAAAACAAGTTGCAAATTGCACTTGAAGCGTAGCAAATGAGGTGTGTTCATACAATAACGAACTTTTAAAAGTATTCGGATCTTGCTGTTATAGTATACATTTCGGATATAGTATAGTGTTTGAAATATTTTGCGTGTTCCTGTAAATGCTATCTGATTCCCATTAAACAGTAATTAACTTGTATAAAACCTCAGCAACGTATATCATTTTCATAAAATGTGAAATATTTTAATGTAATTAAAGCACGCTCCAAACCATATTTCCCCGTATACCATTATGTAGTGGAATACTTTTGTGTGGCCATGTAAAATAATAAGAAATATTCTTTCCATCATAGATTATACAGAATGTGTATTTTTGTGTATATTTCATAAATGTATGTCCTTTCTATTACATTCGAAATGTATGATATAATTAAAATGTACTCGAAACTATTTTTTAATATTGACCGCTATGTAATGTAATACTTTTAGTGTTCTGGTGTTACATTTTACAATACCTGTCCTGCCGATTTAATACTTAGTAATTCAAATAAAGACATACCTATGAGTGTTCTAGACCTATAAAGTAAATACACATTTTTGATGCGAATTTTTCTGATCATTTGTTATGCATTATGAATCATTTAAATCATTATTATTTATTGCTTATTATTATGGATATATTGTCATTTATTAATAGTCCACCTAACAAAGATATAATTAGGAAATGTATCAAATAAGGACATACTACAGAAGTAGATTAGATAAGAAATATTTAAAATCAGTCAAATTTTTATAGACATTTATTCGGAGTAAAGAATTAAAACAATTTGTTAACCCCCTTAAACTCACGCCTATGGCTTTGTTAAACTACATCAATGTAAAAAGAAAACAAAATAACAAAATATTTTTCTAAGAGAATTTTTTTAATTAAAGAATCACAGATTGTAACTTAAAAAAAAGTTTTTTTTTTTTTTTTTGTTATTTGAAAAAAAAAATATTTTTATATTACTATTTAAGAACTTTAAACCTTTTCTGCACGAATTTTTCTATTTTTAATGGAAGAAATTATTGTAAATCTATATATTGGTCTAATAATAAATAGTCTAATAATACATTTTTATTTGATACATTTCTGATTTCCAGGTATATCCCTATTTTATTCTCGTGTATTAAACAACATGAAAATAATCTAATTATTAAATTAGTGACTAGGGCAAAAAAATTCTTAAATTAAAATATGAGATTATGCACTTTGTATATTGTTATGTTAATTATATAAGGTCTATATCACTTCAGGAACTATAATTCTTTTTTATAAATTTTGTCATTTTTTAAAAAATCAACTCACAAAATTAACTTATTGACGTTATCTTCCACATTTTTAATACAGTATCATTCCGAACAGTTTCTAATTCTTATGCTACGTTAATTTTGTAGGAAATTCAATGAGATTTTGCTTAGCATCTTTATATTCTCATATTAATACTTTCATACTCGAATGATGCATATAATTAATAATTATTCAGGATTCAAAATGTGTTTGTTATAACACTATTGCCTGTGAATTTTTTTCACGATAGATTTTTTAAATATTTGCAACAATGTCACCAATATGGGCAAGATTTTGCAAAAATTACAGCAGCATTCTAAGATAAGGTGTTATTTAAACAAAAACTAGCTTAAATCGAAGACAATATGGAATCCTTATTTTTATATTAAACTGATATATATTTTATACGTATAGTATTAAAAGCCACTGATATTTTTATTTTAAACAGTGTATTAAAAATATCTTTTGAATAATTTAAATTGTGTTAAAGCACAAACCCGCGTCCCATTGTTTTTAAAAATGCAGAATGTTGTGATAATCTTACGCTAAAATGTTTTTATAAAATGTACTAAGCATATATCGGGATAAAAAAATATTCGGCATTTATGGGGGGGGGGGAATTGTATTTTTAAAAGTTAAATATGTAATTTTAAAAAAATCCAAGAGATTAAAAAACAGGAATAGACAAAGCAAGATTATTAACATATTTTTTTTTACATTTTTTCAGTAGTACACTCTAGATAATTTAAAAATTGCAATAATTGATATTACTATTCGTAAATTACGGAAGCAAAATAATAATAATAATAATAATAATAATAAAATAATAAATGATTTCTATTTAACATTCTATAAAATTGTGATACGAGATTAAGATATGACAAACGAGACTGAACACAGATAAAACAATGAGATCTGGATGAAAATCTAACGGTACCATGATCGCTAATAACTAATTTTAGAATAATAGTTTCATAATGTTTCTATTATAATATAAAATTGTGATAAGATTTTAATTACAAGTTAGTACATAATGAAAAATATTGAAAAATACATAAAACACATTTGGTCTTTGCATAAAGTTCTTAATTACATTATAATTTGTATACATTCTTTCAACTGAATCGAAATTAACAAATGATGATTTTTTTTTAAATAATCCAAAACTTTTTTCACAGAGATATATCCAGGTGAAAATCTTATTTTAAAGGTTGTTAATTAATTAAATTAATATTTCATTTCTGCATAGCGGTTGATTAGTCAGTTATTTTTATCTGACGTTTAAATAGCGTTTACATTTGAAGATAATTAGACAAAACTAATATAAAGCCTTTGAAATAAATTTCTATTTGAAAAGATTGAACTTTGATAATATTTTATTCATTTTCCGAGTAAAGTAAAATTTTTTAATCGAATACAGAAAATAATATAGAATTAATTTAAAAGTTAGAGATATGTTTGATAGAAATTTTCAGAAATGAAATCTAAATTGTAAACTATAAGTGCATTTTTTTTTTTTTTTTTTGAATTAAGGGAGATCTTTTAGTTTTTCTAAACAACCAAAAATGTAGCGTTTTTCAAAGCATAAAAACATTAATGATATGAAATTAAATCTTCTTTTCCTTTTTAATTAAATGTATATTCTTTGCAATATTATTTAGAAAAAAAATTTTTAAATAGAAAATTAATATTTTTATTTTTTATTCGAAAATACATCCCAATAATGTGTGAATTAACATCTTTATTTAGAAATCGAAAGATAAAACTATTATGTGTATAGAAAATATTTTTTTAATAAATTAGAATCATAACGCGCACACTTTTAAATTGAATCCAACATACGTATACTTGTTCAAAATTAAGTTTGACACACAAAAAAATATCAAAAATTAAAAGGGAAATTAAAATTTTTAAGGGCAGATAAAATAAATAACGAAATATATATGTATTTGTTGTTGGTGTCGTTTAAGCATGTAGACTATAAAAAACTCATATTCAGTAACATTTTTAAAGCTGCAGCTTACACGCACAAATCTCAAATTAAATAATCTGAGAAAATCCGTTTTAAAGTTTTGATAATTACAAACCTTCAATTATACTCATTATTTATAAATTAATACAACTAAAGAAATAATAGAGATTTTTTACGGTTATATTTTTTATACAGTTGAGATATTGAAAAAATTTAAAATAAAACAAAAATCGATTTCATTTTTAAAGTTGAAAGGTCATTTGCCCACTTAAATGAATATCTAGAATGTTAAAACATGCGAATCTAAAATGACATTTGATATTACAAAGTCGTTTCTGACTAATTCATATAATATTTTATGCATTGTAATCTTTTTTGAGACTATTGCAAAAAAATGTATCACGATAATTTAAAACATTTAAATTATATAACTACTGAACCCGAAAACTTTTATTTTTCTTCTTTAAGGGAAAATTTGCCAAAATGTTTGAAATATGATATTAACATCTGCAAGTATTTTTTTTAGTTAGTCCAATTGCATCTTCTTCAGTTGTTTTCTTCAAAGAAATGTAATTAAAATGTATAAAGAATATTCTTTCTGATTTTATTTGTCACTAAAAGTGCATTATCTAACAGTTTTTTGTGGTCGTGTTAAGACTTAACGGTGTAAATATATGTAATAAATATAATTCGACGAAATAACTATGTTGCATGAATTCTAGGAATCCGCAACAGCACGAGCAGAGTAGTCGCTCCGACAGTTTGCGAGCAGTGGAAGAATTTCATTGGGGTATTTCCCCATTATAAAAACAAACACCATCAGTCTTCAAGTTCTTTATTTATGAACTCATAAAATAGGTAAACTCTTCCCCGCAATCACCTTAGCACACATCGACACTACAACCTTCGTTATCCAGACCACATCATCAGATATTCTAATTCAGCGGGGAAATGAAACGGGCGTCTTGATAGTTTAAAAGGGAATTGCATTCTAACGCTTCTCAAAAACCAAATGAAAAAAAAAAAAACATTTTCACGACAAAACTAGCTCCCTCCTACTCCGCGTCAATCATTTTAAAAATCCAATTAGGATTAACTCGAGTCTCAACGTAAAAAAATGATCAGTTCTGATTGGTCTTAGAAGGCGTGTCCTCGGCAGTATTTATATTTTTCCTCGCAAATAACAAGCCCTTTAACAACGCGCATTAACACAGGTCACGCGATGTTAAATAAAAAATAAAATTAAAATCCCGGAAATATTACAGAAAGTAAAAAGTTTACGAAAAATTTCCCGCCTTTTTGAGAAGCAAGCAATAATTTATTAATAAATAAAATAAGAAAAATAATTTTATCTGTTACAAGACATTACGAAACTAAGATTGAAATATGTTCCACAAATTTAGAATTGAAGCTAAGAGAGAACAAAATGGCGCATTTTTTTATTTTATTACAAATCTCCCCTCCCAGAAAGACGGGTGAAAATGTAGGTCTGAGACCTGCAATTTCACAGAAAGAGAGATGATGCAGTCTTAGCTCACGAAGTTGTTGATGTAAGTAATAATAATTAGATACTAAATAAAAGAAAAATTAAATTAAATTACTATTTTTACATAAATATAGAATTCAAATTTAGGAAAACTAATGTGATGCGTGAAATAGCTTTAAATTTAAGTACAATAAAATAGGCATCAATAAAAATACAAGATATGATCTTGTTTAAAGTACACATCATAAAGTAATTTGAAAATATAAGCAATTACTCATAGTATGTTTTTAAAATAAAAATGAAAAACAATAACGTTGAATCTTCATTGACAATAATGAACCTAGATAGAATGGAGAAATTTAATCGAAATTCATGAAATCAAATTTAAAAGTTTGGTTCATAATGTCCGTCTAAAAAATCACATTTGGAATGGAATAGTTCACTACCTCCTTTCAAGGAGGTATAATTATATCATAATAGACCATCTAATCTTCATCATCTAACATCATGCTATTAGTTCAGTTTGTTTTTGTAACAATGTCCTAGAATAATCATGATAGTTCAATTTTTGAAACTTTTTGTGAAAATATTTCTTATAATCATATTTTTAGATAATAACACATTTTATAACATAGTAATACAGTAATAATAAATTTTAACAATGTAATATAATAAAGAAACATAATAAGGAGAAATATCAATAATAATGTTTTAGCGTATATAGGGTTCTTTTGATCTTATGATTAGACAACTTCAAACTCTTGTCTTTTAGAAAAGAAGAAAATAATTTATTTGCAGGTCTTCAGCACAACAGAGTCTTCGAAACTCACAAATATTACTAGATATTCAAAAATAATTGTTCAAATCTATCGTACAAGCGCAGATATAGGTTCCAGAGACTCTTTATACAATGTCTCAACACTAAATCACATTCAAGACAACGTAAATAAAGCTCAAGCAAACTTGCTTAAACAATCGTAGCTCACTCAATGACTGACTGATAAATAATAACCACAACAGCTCGCATCGGCTCTCCTACGTATAGTCTCGCCGCATGCGGTGAAAATTTCTACAACCTTCTAGAAAAATCCGGAAAACCACGGAACATCATTCAATGTATCAATAGACCTAAGGGGGGTTACCATAGAGAGGGAAGGGTTACCATCGCCAACAATCGCCAAGTTTGTCGCCAACTTGGCGACATATCGCCAAATTTGGCGACCAAAATTAGTCGCCAAAAGTGACGCCAACATGGCGATATCTCTAATATTTCGCAAAGCTGCCATAGACATTCACTGAAAATAATAGACAAGTTTGCTTGATAACAGAGACAATGTAACTAAAACTAATATTAGTAAAGAAATGGAGCTTAATAAGATTATTTACATTATTTTACAGTACAAACACTAACTATTTACAAAATTCGTAACACTACCCCCTCCTCAAAGACTGCACGTCCCTTGCAGTGCAGTCCTTGAGTTAGAGGAAAACACTTAAAATAAATAAATAAATAAAAAAATAATAATAACAATAATAAGAAGTACATAAATAAGAACTAATTACTATTTACATATTTTACAAAAAGTGACTTTCATGACCATGGTCTGAAATTCCAGTTTTAAATTTCTAATCAATTTGGCCAAAATAAGGGGCTAGCCGGTTATAATGTAGGACCTTAGGCTTGGTGTGTGGTGATTTTCGTATGCGTACGACGACGTCATTCAGCCTGTTGACGACTGTGTAAGGACCGGCTCAGTTTCTTTGTAGTTTTGGCGACAGTCCCTTACGACGTATGGGATTCCACAACCAAACTTTGTCACCTTCGTTGAACTCATGTCCTATTGCCTTTGTGTCGTACCGTGTCTTCATCTTTTCCGTTGCCAGTCCGATTCGGTTCCTCGCTAGACGTTGAATCTCCTCAATCCGTGCTTGAAGTTCATCCACGTATTCTTCACGCGACAAAGGAGGGTCAGGAGGACTGCCAAAAAAAAGATCCGCAGGCAAACGAAGATCACGACCAAAGAGCATTTGAGAAGGGGAGTAACCAATGGCCTCATGAGTGGCACTCCTGTAGGCAAGCAGTGGGTGGGACTTGTTGTGCTAAAACCAACTGGTAGGCCTTCCCACCCGGCCGAACCTGTAGGCAAGCAGGAAAAGAGGCAATTTCTTGTCCCAGTCCTGTTGGTCTCTAGACACCAGGAAAGATAGGCTATTTAGGATGATGCGATTGAAACGCTCCACCATGACGTCCGATTGAGGATGTAGAGGTGTAGTTCGAGTTTTGTCCATGCCGAGTAGTCCACACATTTCCTTAAACACTGTCGAATCGAAGTTTCTTCCTTGATCGGAATGGATTTGAAGAGGAACTCCGTATCTGGAAACCCAGTGTTGAACCAGTATGTCTGCTACGGTTACCGCCTCTTGTTTGGAATGGACTAGGCTTCAGGCCACTTAGTGAAGTAGACCATGACAACGAGAATGTACTTATTGCCATCAGATGTTCTAGGAAGAGGACCCAAGATGTCTAGAGCAATTCGTTCGAAAGGAGCTCCTACATTATAATGCTGCAATCGTCCACGGGTGCGCCTCTTTGGACCTTTACGTGCTACACAGGTGTCACAAGTTCGACACCACTTCTCCACGTCACTGCGAACATTATTCCTGTAGAAACGCTCTCGAACCTTCTGCAGGGTCTTCATTACACCAAAATGACCTCTTGTGGGACTACCATGCAGTTCTTGAAGGACCATAGAAATTCTCGACTTAGGGAGTAGTAGTTGCCATCTACATGTCTTTCCATCTTCAGACACCCATTTTCGGTACAAGATACCGTTCTTCAAATGTAGGGAATCGAAAAGAGCCCAATAACGTTTAGTCGTAGGATGGTAATGGGCCATGTCTTGCCAGCTGGGCTTCCTGTTGGACTCCTCTTTCAGTTCTAGAATTGGCTTAATTTCAGGATCAGCAAGTTGATCTTTACGCAGGCTCTCGTCACTCCACGGATCTTGCGATGATGCAGACCCAGTTGTAACTTGTATTACTATAGGACTGTTGACATTAAATTTCTTCTCAACCCGGTCGCAGTATCTACAATTCTCTGAGCAGGGTCTTCTTAAGCGAGCATCTGCATTTCCATGTGATGAGCCTTTTCGATGAGGTATCTCCTTATCGTACTCTTGAAGCTTTTGCATCCACCTGGCTATCTGGCCTTTAGGGTTCTTAAAATTCAATAGCCAAGTTAGAGAAGCATGATCAGTTCGGATCACGAACTTCCGACCGTAAAGATAGTGGTGAAAATGGTCTACGTCTTTCACAACAGCAAGAAGCTCTTTTCTTGTTACGCAGTAGTTTCCCTCTGCCTTTGATAAGCACTTGCTGAAATAGGCGATAACACGCTCCTGGCCGTCGATTTCCTGGGACAGTACAGTGCCAATGCTTTCGTTACTCGCATCCGTATCAAGTATGAACTGTTTATCGATTTGAGGATATGACAGAATTGGAGTTGATGTTAAGGCCTCCTTAAGCTTTTCGAAAGCAGCGTCACATTCCTGTGTCCACATGAATTTTTGATTGGCTTCTGTTAATTTATGAAGTGGTCTTGCAATCATCGAGAAGCCTTTGACAAATTTTCTGTAATAGGTGCATAATCCTAGAAAACTCCGAAGCTGGTGAACATCTGCTGGACGACTCCAATTTTTCACGGCTGATATCTTCTCCGGATCAGTCCTGACTCCATTCGCCGAAATGTGTCCAAGGTAGGCGACTTCATTGCGAAATAACCTGCACTTCGAAGGGCTTAACTTCAAATTAGCTTCCTTCAATTTTTGTAGCACCCGCCGGAGGTTGTTCAGATGTTCATCAAAAGATTTTCCTATGATTATGATACTATCTAAATAAACAAGACATGCTTCATATGACAGTCTCCGGAGAACCGTTTCCATAAGCCTTTCGAAAGTTGCAGGTGCGTTACATAGACCAAAATGCATTACCTTGAACTGCCATAATCCTTGTCCCGTTTTAAAGGCAGTCTTCTCGCGGTCATCCGGATGGATGTCTACCTGCCAGTAACCACTCTTCAGATCCAGAGTCGAGAACCAAGTGTTGCCCGCAAGTGTGTCGAGAGTGTCGTCGATCCTTGGTAGAGGGTAACTATCCTTTTTAGTGACGTCATTTAGTCGGCGGTAGTCTACACAAAATCTTGTTGAACCATCCTTCTTTCTTACTAATACAATGGGAGACGCCCATGGACTTGTCGATGGTTCGATGACGTCATTTTCTTCCATATCCTTAATTAAACTTTGCACCTCTTCTTGCTTAGCAAAAGGTAATCGTCTAGGGTGTTGTTTAATAGGTGAGTGATCTCCAATATCAATTCGGCGCTGTGTCATTTTAGTTCGTCCTAAGTCTTCAGATGTTTGGGAAAATAATTTTTGGAATTATCTAATTAAACTTTCCGCAGCATCCCTTTGATTTGGATCTAAGTCCGTATTTTGTAACAAATCATTGACTAAATTATCTGAAGATTTCTGAGAGTGATTGGAATTTTGACTTATGCACGTCACTGGAGCACATGATGCTATCACCTCTCCTTTCTTGATAGTCCTCGTCTTATCGCTGATGTTAGCAATTCTGACTGGAATAGTCTTCTTCGAGAGGTCCACTACAGATGAAGCCACCAATACTCCTGCTTGTTTACTATTGTCTTCGGGATAATCTATATGGCCAAATCGATAATTAGTTTCATTGTTAATTACAGCTGGAACCAAAAATTCTGTTCTTGGACCTAGATTGATGTCTTCTTTGGCTATTACTGTTTGTTTATATTCAATTTCGTTATTTAATCCAAAAAGACTTATTTCTTCAAATTTAGATAGCATTTCATTATTTTTAAAATCAAGTTTGAAGCCAAACCTCTTCAGAAAATCTAGTCCGATTAAGCAAGGATCTGTTATGTCAGCCACATACGCCGTATGGTAATATTTCGTTCCTCCAAAGTTGATGGTTAAATTTGCCTTTCCATATATGCCTATCTTGTCACCCGTCACAGATTGCAGGGTAACGCATGGTGGAGTCCAGATGAGTTTAGATTTCAAGTTTCGAGCCAAATCTTCTTTTATTATTGTAACATTGGCTCCTGTATCGACAATCATACTGCACTGAATTCCGTTAATAAAGCCTATCACATATAATTCATTATCACCGCCACTCATTTTTGATATCTGGAGGATCTTCAGGTGGGGCTTTTCATTCTCTGGCAACCTCTCCGCCCCGCGAGATGGCCAAAATTTAGTTTCCCTGCTGACTGTTTGAATTTATCTCACGTTCGTTGATTTTGGGGCAATTTCTTCGAAGATGTCCTGTATCACCGCATCCCCAGCACGTGAGATTCTATCTTCTTGAGCTTGTTCTTCCATATTTTAAAGCTTCAATCTCTTGATTTAATTTCCTAATTTCTTTTAAGACGTCGCTCTCAGTGTCTGAGCTTTTGGTCACCGTTGCCCCTCGGACTGAATGACGATCTCTTCGGCTGGCTTGTGTAGCTGCTTCCAACTTTAAGGCATATAGTAATGCAGCCTTTAAATCCTGCACGTCTGCTATTCGTACCACTCTCTGCACTTCTGGATCTTTTATTCCGTCTACAAAGTACTGCAATGAGAGCATTTCCCGTACATTTGTTGGGCAGTCGATGAATGCTAAATTTGCCAGACGTTCTATTTCTGAGGCAAACTCTTGAAGGGTTTCACTCGATTTTTGATGGCGGCTCTTCATTTGTATTCTCGTATAATCCTTGAAGAATTTTTCTCCGAATCTCATTTCAAGTGCACAACTTAAAGTCTCAAAATTGAGTTGCGTCATATCGGGCAATGTTTGCAGCACGTCGGCGGCTTCTCCTCTTAAAGATGCTGCCAGTTGACAAGCTTTCACCTCGTCACTCCATTTGTTCGCTTCGGCTACAATGGTGAATTGGGTCTTGTAAACTTGCCAGGAACTCTTTCCGTCGTATGTCGACAGCTTGATGTGCACGGGAGAAGCAAGCGGATTCCTAAATTCTTCATAATTACCACTGGACACTGAAAGCTTCTTCTCAAGATCTTGTACTCTTTTATATAGCTTTTCATCTACTTCAACTATTTTCCCTTCCATTTTTTCTTCAACACTTCTAACATCATTCTGAATTTTCTCTTTTACTCCCTCTATTTTCCTTTCCATTTTCTCTTCTACATTACTAACTTCATTCTGAATTTTCTCTTCTACTTCCTCTATTCGTCTCTCTACCGACGAGAACTTTTCTTCTAAAGTTTTCTTCATTTCTTCTTGGCCTGTATTAATCTTTTCGGTCACTTCTTCTTGGCATTTGTCAATTTGTTTGTCAACTGTTCCATTCTTTCTTCGTTTTTATTCATTTTATCCGCCAACTCTTCTTGGCCTTTATTTATTTTTTCCGCCAACTCTTCTTGGCCTTTATTCATTACTGTCTTTATGCCACTGATAGCATCTAGCAGTTCTTTCAGTTGTCTGTCCATTGTTCCTGTTTTCGCCATAAGACCCCACTCCTCACACCAAATGTTTTAGCGTATATAGGGTTCTTTTGAGCATATGGTTAGACAACTTCAAACTCTTGTCTTTTAGAAAAGTAGAAAATAATTTATTTGCAGATCTTCAGCGCAACAGAGTCTTCGAAACTCACAAATATTATTAGATATTCAAAAATAATTGTTCAAATCTATCGTACAAGCGCAGATATAGGTTCCAGAGACTCTTTATACAATATCTCAACACTAAATCACATTCAAAACAACGTAAATAAAGCTCAAGCAAACTTGCTTAAACAATCGTAGCTCACTCAATGACTGACTGATAAATAATAACCACAACAGCTCGCATCGGCTCTCCTACGTATAGTCTCGCCGCATGCGGTGAAAATTTCTACAACCTTCTAGAAAAATCCGGAAAACCACGGAACATCATTCAATGTATCAATAGACCTAAGGGGGGTTACCATAGAGAGGGAAGGGTTACCATCGCCAACAATCGCCAAGTTTGTCGCCAACTTGGCGACATATCGCCAAATTTGGCGACCAAAATTAGTCGCCAAAAGTGACGCCAACATGGCGATATCTCTAATATTTCGCAAAGCTGCCATAGACATTCACTGAAAATAATAGACAAGTTTGTTTGATAACAGAGACAATGTAACTAAAACTAATATTAGTAAAGAAATGGAGCTTAATAAGATTATTTACATTATTTTACAGTACAAACACTAACTATTTACAAAATTCGTAACAATAATAAATATCATAATAAGTATAAGTAAATCTCATAATGGGTATAAGTAAATTTTTTAATAAGTAATAGTAAATATTTCAAAAGGCATTCTTTAATTTCTAAATTGTATACTTAATCTCGTTTATCTCATCTCATATTTTTGGGATGAAATATTGAAAGAATTGAAATAGAATAAAGAATATAAACAATTATGTAATCATTTACTTAATCTTGTAATTCGAGTGCAGGATTAAGTAGGAATATGTACAAAAAAATTAAAATATAATATGATAAAATAATGTAAAATAAAAAAAAAATAAAAATGTTGTTCATGTTTGAGGATTCAAGTGATATTCCAACTACTAAGATTCTCAAAAAGAAATATTAATAAATAATAAAAAGACGAGATTTATTCATGTCAAATAAGTACGCAATAAATATTCTCTCGGTGTGATAAAACATTGCAAGATGCAAGAAGGAAAAAGAAAAAGAAACAAAATTAAATTCTAATTGACATGTACTATGACTGGAATGCAGAAGCAAAGAAAGAGAGAAAAAAAAAATTAAAATAAAGTGATAAAAATTTTGCTACTTGGCAAATAATTAATTTATTAATTGATAGATTAAATTTAATATTACAAATAGGTTCAGTAGAAAAAAAATTTTGACTTAATATTTACTTGTTATTATATTATTCTAAGTTATAACTAGAAATTATAATTTCCGAAAACTGATGATTCACAGTTTATTTAATTCTGCGATTAATCCTGGGGAAGGTAATTATATTATTATAGTGGTATCCTGTGTACATCAATTAGAAAAAAAAGAGGGATATACTGTGTAAGGAAATAACTATAGCTATCAATATTTTTTCTTCGACTTGAATAATGTAAAATCTCTTTGTATACATTTACTTTGTATACATACTCTTTGTATACATAGTCTCTTTGTATAAATTTTTTTAACTGCTATCCTGATCATCACAAGTAATTTACGGTTTGTATGTAATACTAATAATTTTTTACTACGAGAAAACTCGGGCGTGTTATAACTTTTATTACGCTTTTATTCAGCCTCAATCTTTAAAAAATGACAATATTCTTACATAATATAATTAATTATAGTAATAATCAATTGAGAATTTTTCCTAGTTTCTTTATGTAAAATGCAAATGATGAAAAGAAATGTTCTAACTGTAAAAAAATGCGATAGTTTTTGAACTTTTATTTAAAAAAAAAAATTAAAGGAGGCTTTTAAATGGATATTATTCTTGCGATATGAAATTACAATGTTCCTTAGACATGTTTATTGCGAAACTGGCAAAGAAGTGAAATTGTCAAATCAAAACTTTATTATAAATTTTGCTTTTATTCTGCATATACTATATCGTAAGTATGTCGTTGATCTCCCTCATGGGATTTTCAATACGAACAAATGAATGTGACAATATATTTGGATTTTTTTTAAATATGCTAATTTCGGATTCTTATTGAAATAATAATAATCTCGTTAAAATTGTAAGAATTATAAAGGTTAGACGTGAAATATACTTAATCTTATGTTTATTTTTATTTTTAAAACAAATTGGAATCGTTATAGGTTTTTATATCATAACTTAAAAACTGTTACGCAAAATATGATTTTATGTTAAATTCGACTTTTTGAAAATGTATTTTCAAAAACTCTGTAAATTTCTAACATTTTATTTTAACATGAATATAATTTTTAAAGTTCCAAATGCGCTAACCTAAGTTAAAACTTATTACTAACAGAAGTTTTTAAGATACACCAGGAAACCTATTCGCATATCAATATATTTTCAAAACAATAAAAACAATTCAACAGCATGGGTTCTGCATTTTAATCTTGCTTAATTCTTGAACTATTTGATCTAATAACATTTATTTTGGCATCCGGATCCAAACTCCTGAATGTTTAATTATGCTGCGAAAATTGCATAAAAAATTTAAAAATATTACTTTCATGCAAATTTACTGTAAAAGTGTTTTTTGTTTACTTAAATTGATATTAGACACAATATGAAATGTGATGGCTATTTCCATTTTTGTTTGCAAAAAATTGATGAATAAAATATTTTAGGGGCAGAGGGGGAGGGGAAGAGCCTTTTTTATACAGGCAGAAATATAGGTATGTTTTCCTAAATATTTTAGCAACAACATGGTTTCTGTATTAAGAGGGACATTTAATCATTATCTTTGAGAATAAATAATTATTTATGATCCATATTTATTAGCGAAAAAAAATTACCAATATTACTGATTAAATATTATGTGCCAAATTTCGATATCAATGATGTTTATTTGCTGACAATTTATTGTACGTAGTGTTAATTTGTGCAATTATTTTACAGTATCATTTTACAGTTCCAGAAAAAAATGATATATGAAATAATCTTAACTGTTTACATTTTGTCTTTATAATTGTGTTTACTTGTTTTATAATTTGCATTTCTCTAATTAATAATATACCTTACAAATCAACTGAAGCATAAGCATTTTATCCTAAATCATTTTTCAAAATCATAGTTTATGCATTAAACGGGTGTTTGATCATTTACTGCGTAAATAAACAATTATTTATAATCCCTATTTATTAGCAAAATATATTTTCTCACATCACTAATCATATATTATGTGCCAAATTTCTATATGGATCATGTTTATTTGGCGATAACTTACTGTACCTTGTGTTGTTACCAGATATAATGTTACGGTGTATAATAGATAAAAATCGATGTATGAAATAATCTGGGTAATATATATATTAATTATGTTTACATATTTTATTATGTGGATTTCTTTAGTTGATACAAATATTATTTTAGGTAAAACATAGTTTACATATGAAGCGGGATATTTAATTATTTATTACGATGAGAAGTAAATATTTATGAACGATATTTATTATCAAAAAACATTTTCCTATTGTTACTATCAAATATTATGTGCCAGATATCAATATTGATCATGTTTATTTACCGATAACTTACTTTAGTTAATTCTAGTAGAGTTGATTCTAGGTAAAATTTTACAGTGTATAATAAAAAAAACTGATACATGAAATAATCCTTTTTTTTAGATTTGCTTTTATTTTTTTAGAATATGGATTTCTTTATCCTAACGTTTTATCCTAAATATTTTAGGAAAAAATGTTTACATATTAAGCGGAATATTAAATCATTTACTACAAAAGGAGACAGTTTTCGTTAATCCCTATTTATTAACAAGAATGATTTTCCTTATGTCACTAATCAAGCAATATGTTCCAGATTTCGTTACTGATTATGTTTATTTTCTGAAAACGTTCTGCACCTAGTGTTAATTCCAGATAAAATTTTACAGTGTATAAGAAAAAAAAAGCTATATGAAATAACCTAGGTGTATATATCTTTTATTTAGAATTGTGTTTACTTGGTTTAGAATGTGCACTGCCTTAATTAATAAAATGCCTTTCACTCCAACGGATGTATAGGTGTTTTATTCTAAATATTTTAGCAAAATCATAGTGTATGTATCTAGCGGGATATTTAATTATTGAATATGATAAGAAATATTTATATTTGATCCATATTTATTAGCAAAAAAATTGTTTCCATCAATAATCAAATATTATGTGCCAGATTTCGATATCCATGAATTTTATTTATTTATTTATTTTTTTCTAACAACTTACTATGTCTAGTGTTATTTATGGAATCAATTTTGTGTGTATGTCAGGAAAAAAGTCGAATAATGAAATAATCTAGGTGTTTATATATTTCTTATGAATTAAGTTTGATTATTTTATAATGTGGACTTCTTTAGTGGATCCAAATATTTCTAGTAAGACACAGTTTATATATGAAGCGGAATATTTAATAATTTACTACGATATGGGATAGTTATTTATGATCCACATATATTAGCAAGAAACGTTTTCTGAATGTCACTAAAGAAATATTATATTCCAGATTTCGATATCAATCATGTTCATTTGACGACAACTTAGCTTGAGTTAATTCCAAATATAATTTCAAAGTATATATATATGTATAAATCGATATATGAAATAACTTAGGTGTTTATATTTTTTGTTTAGAGTTGTGTTTACTTGGTTTGAAATGTGGACATCTTTATTTAATAAGATGCCTTTCTCACCAACTTAGTTTAAATTTTAAAGAAAGATATTTAATCATTTACTACGAAAGTAAACCGTTATTTATAATCCATATTTATTAACAAGAAATATTTTCCTTACATTAATAATCAAACATTTTTTCCCAGATTTCGTTATCGACCATGTTATGTTTTTTAGAATGTAGTATGTATCTTTTCTTCATAATAATATTTACTTGTCTTAAGTATGTAAAACTGCTTATTTAAATATGATAAAAAAACAATGCATGCGTAGTTTTACTTGAATTTTTTATTGGCTTCAGTATTATTCTAAGGATATCACTTATTTAAATAAATAAGTAATTTTACAATAATCTAAAAAATAAAAAGAATTTATATAAAAATGTATGCATATAATTAACATTTGTGTTAATATTTAAATCTTATATAGTATATTATGCAGTCTGTCTATTTATACTCTATCTCTTGTAAGTATATCTGAATTTCTACAAAACTTATATATTAATGAAGAAAAAATTAAATGTACCTTTGTGAGTATGAAGAGTGTAGCTGTTATGTTTCATTTACAGGCAAAAGTGTTCACACACCAAAATGTTCCGTAATATTAAGTTTTATAGTGAAAAAAAAGTTTATATATGTTTCAAAGATGGTACAATTTATTTAAAAAAATATTAAAAGTATAAATAATAGACAAAATATAGTTAAAAAATTATCAAAACTACAAAATTATGTAAAGATTTTGAATAAAAAAGTTTAAAAATATTTGTAGTAGAAATTAAAGGAATTAAAATTACTAAAAGTCGTACTGCTAATAATTTGTTTTAAAGAAAATAAATATATTAAATGATAAAATTAGACATTAATATTTCTGACAAATTTAATTAGGATTACCATCTGGTATACAAATAAATTCTAAATATTCTCTTTTAAATCCAACAGTGAGCAAATTTACAACACTTCGGAATTTTCAATGAAACTTCATTCCATTTATTGAAAAGGCACATGACATACAATTTTCTCAAGTTGTCGCACAATACGCCCACTCCTGACAGAAGCTAACAATCAATTTATTCACATGACTGTTTTAGCAATGGATTCTCTAACTTCGAAATATATGGAAATTACAGTTCACCCAATCCTTTAAGCGATCTTTCATCTAATTAAAGCCTCAGTAAATAATCAGGTATAAACTACACAGGTGATCTTAAATAAATTCAATCGTTTAATATACTTGAAAAGAGCTGAAATATATTTTTAGATAAATAAAATAAACCACTGAAACCTTTTCATCCGAAAAAGAAATAAGTCAATTAAAAAAATAATAGATTTTTTGTGCTTATCTCTGAAATTTTACAGGTTTAAAAGCAAAGATAGAATCGTTTACTTTGATATAACTATATTGAAACAATATCTATTTTAAAAAATATGTACACAAATACATATATTTTAATTACATAATAAAACTTTGTATAAATTTATTTATTTATTTATTTATTTTGCATTCTCTAATTTCGAAATATATGGAAATTATTTATCACCAAAATCTTGAAACGATCTTTGATATAATTAAAGTTTCAGTCAAAAATCAGATATAAAGTCCGCAGACAAAGTTAAATATAAAAATACGCCACATAAATTTCAAGAGAGCTGAATAAATGTTTCTAAAAAATAAATAAATAACTAAATAAACCGTTGAAACTTCTTCAATTTCATAATTCCGAATAATAAATATTTTATTTACAAGAACAGTAGAAATTTAATTATAAATCATCACTTCAGCGTAGAATCAACATTATGAAAAATGTTCCTACGCTTAGTAGCAAGAGATAATTCGTGTATTAAATATTCAATACTTTAAAGTGTAAATTCACAGCTGTAAATTTAAGCAATAAACGTTTTCCTATTTAACTCTCAATTTAGACATGTTTAAATATAGAGTCGTTTACCTTTTCACAACTTTATACTCAACACAAAAATATCTATTTTTACTGTATGCACATAAATACATATGTTCGGTATTGAATTATAAATATATATATAGATATATAAACCATAATAAAAATCAAAGAACACGTAGAACGCGTTTCAGGATGAAAATTTTAACAACCCTTCCTCAACCATTGCAAGCACTTACAAATAAGTGGACAATTTCGCAAAACAATTTCGTTACATTAAGTTGCATAATGAAATATAAATTTATATAAGTTTAAAAAAATAATACAATTTCTTTAAAAAAGATAATAAAAAGATATATAATAGATAAAATATAGTTAAAATTATTTTATGAAAATTATGAAATTAAGTGAAGATTCTAAAAAAGAAACTCTTCTACTTAAATTATATGTATTATAAATGAACAGAATTAAAATTACTAAAAGTCGTATTGCTAATAATTTGTTTTAAAGAAAACAATTATTTCAAATTATAAAAATATACATTAATATTTCAGACAAATTTAAAGATTACATCTGGAATACAAATAAACATCAAACATTCTATTTTAAACCCAGCAGTGAGCAAATTTAATACACTACTAAATTCTCAGTGAAACTTCATTCCATTTATTGAAAAGGCACATGGCATACAATTTTCTCAAGTTGTCGCGCAATACGCCCACTCCTGACAGAAGCTTACAATCAATTGATTCACATGACTGCTTTAACAATGCGTTCTATAACTTCGAAATATATGGAAATAACAGTTCTCTCAATCCTTTAAGCGATTTTTCATCTAATTAAAGTCTCATTAAATAATCAGCCATAAACTACACAGGGGATCTTAAATGAATAAATTAGTTACATAAACTGAAGAGAGCTAATAAATAAAATGAACGTCTAAACCACTTCATCTGAGAAGAAAATAAGTCAATTGAAAAAATAGTCTTTTTTGTGCTTATCTCTCAAATTTTACATGTTTAAATGCCAAGATAGAATCGTTTACGTTGATATAGTTATATTGAAACGATATCTATTTAAAAAAATATTTACGTAAATACATATACTTATGATTAACTATTAAAACTATGTATATAAATAAGTATATATATATATATTTTTTTTCATTCTGCAATTTCGAAATATATGAAAATCATTTTTCTCTAAAATCTTGAAACGATCTTTCATTTAATTAAAGTTTCGTTCAAAAAACAGATATAAATTCCGCTCACAATCTTAAATGCAATAAATACGACAAATAAACTTCAAGAGAGCTGAAAAAATGTTTCTTAAAAATAAATAAATAAATGAATCGTTGAAACTTCTTCAATTTTATAATTCTGATTAGAAATATTGTTTAGAAGAATAGTAGAAATTTAATAAATGAATTATAACCTACTAACTAAACGTAGAACCAGCATTGTGAAAAATTTTCCTACACTTAATTAGCAAGGGAAAATTCACGTATTAAATATTCACTCCTTTCAAGCGTAATTTCACAGCTGAAAATTTAAACAGTAAAAATTTTTGTAATTATCTTTCAATTTTGCCATGTTTAAATGTAAAAACGTCCTTTCATCGAATCGTTTACCTTTACCGATCTGTATTGAAAACAAAAATATCTATTTACACTATATGCACCAAAATACATATGATCGAAATTGAATTATAAAAATTTGTATAAATCACAATAAAAGTGAAAGAACACATAGCAAGCGTTTTATTATGAACATTTTAACAACCCTTCATGAACTATTGCAAACTTGTACACACATGTAGACAATTTCGCAAACAAACATAAAAGGCAGGAAGAATTAATTTATATATATATATTTATACTAAACTAAAAAAAGTAACAGAGAAAAAGAGAGACGGATGGGAATCTCTCCTGTTTTTGACTTTGTTCAATTCGGTTAAAAAAAAACAAAAAAAAAAAAACAAAAAAAAAAAAAAAAAACTGAAATTTCTTTTTTTTTCTTTTTTTAATTTACTTTTGGTATTATAATTTAATCTGTTTACTTCACTTTTTTTAGCTTTTCTTTATATTATTTTTTTTTCATTTCAATTTGTCGTTATTTTCATTTTCTGTTTGTGCTACGTGTGATTGGTATTTTCCTTTCAACGAACGCCACCTGTGGAATTATTTGTTAACTTGTCTCGCTGCCCTTTTTGTTTATTTGTGATCTTGCTCTTATACGGACACGTGGTTACATTGCCTGATGATGGACAGTTAAATTTTCTACAATTTTAATATTCATTGTACACTTTGTCTAAAAAAAATATTTCATACCATTCGATTTTCATTCAGATTTAGCCATTAAGCTCTAGCCATTAATAGCATGAATAGAAATAAAAGCTTTTGAATAAACTTTTACTCACATTTTTTTTTAATTTGTGGATTGTGGCTTATTTAAATATGAATTAATTATTTTTATTTTGCAGGAAAGAACATGAGGCAAATGTGAACGCCGCAATTTTTTACTAGTTATAACATGTT
Organism: Maratus speculifer; assembly: GCA_964019185.1. NCBI lineage: Eukaryota > Metazoa > Arthropoda > Arachnida > Araneae > Salticidae > Maratus > Maratus speculifer. The sequence continues at coordinate 427,166,794 of OZ025290.1, read as the reverse complement.
GATTTCTTTGAAAGGAATTATGAAGAATGGTAGCACCTTTAGACAAATAATAATTTTTTTTTAAGTTCTTTGATATTTTTTTTGTTCTCAGTAGCCAAAATACTCAGATGTCCTCACGCATTGCAGCGTCAGTTGGACGAATCACTTAACTATCTGCTTGTCCTTCTCCTTCAATTGCAAGCGCTCACGCATGCGCACTGGATATTCCAAATGCGCCCCCCAATATCTGAATACTTAATTCCAAAGTTCCAAAGTGGCATATTTAAATATAAATCGATTTCGTTTTTACGCCTTTTCTTACCTTGTTAATAGAACATCACTGATATATATATATAAGTGGTGGCCAATATTGTGGATACTTTTAGATAATTCTGTGTTTCTGACTTAGTTTGGTCTAGAAAAATGTTTCATTATATGAAATCCAAACTCTTATGTATAATTACAAAGATAATTTAATTCTTATTTTAGTATAAAAAGCAAAATTCAAATAGTTTAAATACTAAATTCTACTTAATGACCAATCACTTTTCTTTATCTGGTAATCGATCAAAAATTAGTAATTACCAGCAGAAGCTGACATCACGCTTAAGATCATTATTGCGAGTTGTGCTATTGAAAGAAGACTGTTTTTTGTAATCTAATTTCGGGCAGGATATTTTGTTAAACTGTTTAACATTTTAACAGGAACCTTTGTAAATCTTTTAATATTTAGTAAAGAGGCAATGGCATCAAATTAAAGAGTAGATTTGATATTTAAAATGAGAACTAAGATTACTTTGTTACAAAATTGGTCTTTCTTATGCTGAAATTGCAAGACAACTGGGTAAATCAGTGACTACACTTGGAGTCTCAGGGATTTTTGTTACAGGATAATCAGCAGGTTACAGCATGATATCAGGATGCAAATTTAATGAAAAATAAAGCGGGAAAAGTCCGAATAATGTACATCACATATCTTGATGATAGAAGAATAAAATTACTATGTCCCCAAAATAGAAAATGCCAACAGTGGCCATCAGATATGTATTAAACAATGCGAGTTTCTGTTAGTTCAAGAACAATCCAAACAAGTTTATTATATGTTGATCTAATAAAATGGAATTCCACAAAAAATGTCTTATCTCAATTTACAGCAGAGAAAAAGTGACAAAAAACAGGACTAAATCTACTGTAACGATGATCAGTGGACTTATGTTGTATGGAGGGATGGATCTAACAAATAGTTATTAGGTAGTGATGGGCGAAATTATGTAAGACGTAAAAGAGACAAATTTCAACCTAACTGCATTCAAGCAACTATGAAGAGCCGACACTGTAAAAGAGAACTATGTAATATTACTCCGTAAAATTCGTGGCAGCTACTGCCATCAATTTTATGGAGTAGTTATTTTCACTTATATAATGGTGTAATTTAAACATACATCCCCGGTGTAACGTTACATATTAGTGTAAAAATAACCGGTTATATCAGTAAAAGCACGCCATAAAATTGTATGCAGTAAGGCTTCCACTAATTAATGTAGGTAAATTTACATACTTTTTAACAGTGCAGACAGAGCTTTAATTCGGTCATGCACATCATCAGGCGGTATTGGTTGCCTTCAAATAATCGATGGGACACTGGATGGATGAAAATATATTGACACTACACTAGAACCAAAACTTATATCTTCCATGAAGGATCACTTTCCCAAGAATGCTTTATTTATTTATCTGTAAAATTCTGCCCCGTGTTCACAGGATAAATATTGAAAGTATAGTTTAACACAAAGAACATTGAAATGTTGTCATAGTCTGGAAACCCTTTTGTCCACAATCCTATTGAGAAGTTATGGATCCATTTTAAAAATCTTCTACAAAATAACTCACAAGGATAAAACACGATAATTGTTTCCTGGCATCATTTATTTGCAAAGCTTAAAATTCACACTAAAATTTTCGCCAGTTAAATGAAGCAGCGATGTGAAGATGTAATAAAAAATAATATCTATACTAAAAAGTACCCATAACTCATTGCGATCATCAGTTTTTAATGAATCTAGGTAATTACTGCTGGTTAACTTTTTTTGTATTGAAAATATACTGAGTTTTTTTCATTTAAATCATCATTAAATTTTCTTTAAAATGGTTTGTAAGGGTTGCATTTTGTGAGATGTAACATTTTCTATAAGAATACAAAGTTAGAAAACATAATTTTTTTTAATGTCCACAATTTTGGACACCAATGTATACATAAACGTTATAAATAATTACAAATTAGGTATATCAAAGGATCGTCATAGAATATATTTTTCTCAAACCTCTTGTTATAGACATTATCCCGTGTATGATGATTAAAACGCGTTAATGTTTTGTATTTCTTATATATATATCGCGACATATTTTGTGTATAATTATTCCTGATGTATATATTTTATTAATTTAAAACAACATTTTGTACAAAGGCTGTTTTCTGTAGATTTCGCTCACAAGTTCTTCTTGACAAAATACGATTAATACGAAAAACAATGTTTGTGTATAAAAAGAAAGATGAATCAGACATGTAATTTACTCATTAATATCATTAATAAAATGTAATCTATCACTGCAACATTATGAAGCATTGTTTTAATGAATATATAATAAATCAAAAATAAATAAATAAATAAATATCTAGGAAAATATTGTTAGTTTTTGGGAATACACCTTTAATATTAATTTATTTTTAGTAATACAGATTGGTATTTGCTCAAATTAATCAGTTTTCACGTCAAGTGTGTTTTCTATAGTGAGACAGTGTTATTGTACAACATTAGAAAAAAATCAATTATCTTTTTATAGGCATATTTAAATACATATTATGACCATTGCTAAATATAATTTAATAAGGAGATTATATTGTTAACAGCCAAAAAGTAAGATCATTTTTCATAAATTATCCATTTATCATTTATTTGATTTTTTTATATATTTTCCATAGTTCAAATAAAAGCTTTCAACTTAAATGTCACATTTACAAAAGCCTTATATATATATATTTATTTGTACTATAATACAATACTAATGCAGTTGCATGCATCTACATTTGTGGGAAATATAAAATAATCTTTTTGTATATATAAAAGCTTCTATAAATTATCTAGTACTGTAAATAAGAAAGGAAACAATCACTAAAATTGATAGCGTAGTTTTTAAATTTTGCACCTTTTCATTCTCTTGAATTCATCTTCCTCCTTAATGTTTATGGCTTTAATCTACCTTAATGTATACGCATGGAATAAATTTAAGTGTGAAATCATTTTTCTTTTCAGATAATTTCGATTACCTTAGATTTTTACGCTTTAAAAAGAAAAGATAAAAGATAAAGAATGTGATAAAAGAATAGTGAGCAATATTTCCTTTCGATTTTTGACGTAAATGAAATAATAATTCACTTAAAGGCATATATAACATAAAGTGGTAAACATTTTTGAGTTGTTAATTATCGACATAAAATATATAGTTAAAAAGTAAAAAAATAAAGACATCTTTCTGCAGATATTGTTCAATTGTTCTTGTCGACAAAATAATATTAATACTAAAAAAAAAAAAAAAAAAAAAAAAAAAAAAAAAAAAAAAAAAAAGCTTTGTGCAAAAAAGTAAAGCTTTGTGCAAAAAAGTAAAGGTGAATCAGATATGAACTTAAAATTTCCTCTATCACTGAAACATTATGTAGTAATGTTTTAATAAATAAATAATAAATTAAAAATACTGGAAAAATATTTTTAGTTTTAGAAATACACCCTATTATTATAATTGGAATTACGAACAAAACAGTGCAGAATTCACCTAGTTTACTAATTTAAAACATAAACATACAGGTAACTGTATATAAATTACTTAAAAGGTGTATAGTAATACATATAAAACTTAAAATTACATTTACAGTACTTTTCAAAAGTTGTTAAAAGTATTAGTAAAAGTTTTTTTTTTAAATTTTAAGTAAAAGTTTTTTAAAGTACTGTAAATGTATTTTTCAGTTTTCACATGTTTTATTATGCACCTTTTAAATAATTTATATACAATTACATGTATTTTTACGTTTTAAATTAGTAAACAAGGTGAATGAACTTTTTAAAAGTACTGTAAATATATTTTTAAGTTTTTATATGTTTTATTATGGACATTTAAAGTAATTTATGTAGAGTTATATGTATTTTTACGTTTTAAACCTTATTATTAATTTATTCTTTATATTTGTCAGGTATATATTTTTAATGTTTATATAGGCTACTCTATAGAGATATTATATTGTTTAACAACTTTATAATAAAAATCATTTATCTTTTTATAGACTTATTTAAATACAAAATATAACCATTGCTAATGTGTATAATTTAATATGGAGTTTATACTGCTAACATATATTATCCACTTATCATTTATTTTCCTAGTTTTTTACATTTTACTGATTTTAAATTAACGCTTTTCACTTACAATTACACATTTACAAAAGCATTATATATATATACAGGGTGTCCGAAAAGTCTGGAAACAGTCGAATAACTCGAGAAATACATATGAGATTGAAAAACGTAAATATACATGTTAAATATTTTTAAATAAGCTACTCTGTGATACCAAATTTGACCTTCGAAACCGACCCCCTGGGGGTCAGAGGGGGTCCAACTTTGAAATCTTAAATTATAACCCCCATTTTTTATTGCAGATTCGGATTCTACGGACAAAAATACGTAACTTTTGTATTTGATGTTTATTTCAAATCTTCGTTTATCACGGTGTAATCGAGCATATTAAATCGATACATATTCCCGCTTTTCCAACGGGATTTTCCCTAATCTAAACTGATTGGGCAGAATTTTTGACGTCAAATTCCTCGTCTTTTGTAGGAACAGCGTTTCCTGAAAATCACCCGTGGCGATTATTTCAATAGTGCTACACTGTTAAAAATTTGACCCATTTGTTGCAGCGTCACTCCACAGCTATTATAGAATATCTCTTTTGTGACCAATGAGAATGCTCCATAACACAGTAAAGTAATCGTTTTCTATAAAAGCGGTGGAGTGACGATGCAGCAAAAGGGTCAATTTTTTTACAGTATACTTTACTGTGTTATGGAACATTCTCATTGGTCATGAAAGAGATATTCTATAAAAGCTGTGGAGTGACGCTTCAGCAAATGGATCAAATTTTTAACTGTGTAGCACTATCGAAATAATCGGCACGGGTGATTTTCAGGAAACGCTATTATTGCAAAAGACGAGGAATTTGATGTCATAAATTCTCCCCAATTAGTTTCGATTAGGGAAAATCCCGTTGGAAAAGCCGAAATATGTATCGATTTAATATGCTCAATTACACCGTGATAAACGAGGATTCGAAATAAACATCAAATACAAAAGTTACGTATTTTTGTCCGTAGAATCCGAATCTGCAATAAAAAATGGGGGTTATAATTTAAGATTTCAAAGTTGAACTCCCTCTGACCCCCAGGGGGTCGGTTACGAAGGTCAAATTTGTTATCACTGAGTAGCTTATTTAAAAATATTTAACATGTATATTTACGTTTTTCAATCTCACATGTATTTTTTGAGTTATTCGACCGTTTACAGACTTTTCGGACACCCTGTATATATATATACACATATATAAAAGCCTCCTTATACATAAGAGCCTATAAAAATTCTCTATTACTGTAAGTAAGAAAAGAAACGATCACTAAAATTGATAGCGTAGTTTCTAAAATCTGCATGTTTTCATACTCTTGAATTCATCTTCCTCCTTGTTGTTTATGGCTTTAATCTACCGTAATGTATACGCATGGAATAAATTTAAGTGCGAAATCATTTTTCTTTTTCAGATAATTTCAATTTCCATAGATATTTAACGCTTCAAAAAGAGAAAATGAAAGATAAAGATTGTGATAAAAGAATAGGGAGCGATATTTCCTTTCGACTTTCGTCATAGATGAGATAATAATTCACTTAATGACTTATAGGACATAAAATGCTTAAATGTTTCGAATTTTTAATTATTGGCGTAAAATATAGCGTTAAAAAGGAAAAAATAAATTTAGAACAAAGACATCTTTCTGTAGGTTTTGTCCACTTGTTCTTGTAGACAAAATAATTATGATACTCAAAAAACAAAAACAACAACAAAAAATATTTGTGTAAAAAACAAAGGGGAATCAGGTACGAACTTAAATGTTACTGTATAATTGAAACATTATGTAGTACTGTTTTAATAAATAAGGTATCCTGGGGTAATAACACCACGTTAAGGTTCTGCCAACTTTCACGGCTTAATTTTAGATTGTATTTTTCAAACAAATATAGGATTTGATACAGTAACTCAATGTCTATCTATAGGAAAAGAAATAATTTAATAGATATGCATTCATAAAATGTAATGGCGTGATTTCTTGAACAATGCTATTTGGAACCCCAAATAGCAAAATACCCACCTATGCGGGTAATAACGCCATGCAAACAAATCTATAAAAAAAGATGGAATAATTCCATGTAGATTGCCCATTTCTAAAAATACAAACTCTACATCCCCAGAAATTGACAAATTGTTGACAAAAATATTTCTATATATAAACGATTCTATAAATAAATATATAAATGATTCATGTAGTTATATTTTGTTATCTCTATATTAGCAACAAAAATAAACTTTAACTGCTGTTAAAGCTCTCACTAAACGCTGATTTTTTTTAAGGGGGGGGTGCAAATTTCAGATTTTACCTTGTAGTTTCCAATTTAACTATAGGTACGACTGAAATTGCCTTCCGTTTTTAATCCTCGTACTATTGTTAGAGATATTTAAATAGATTAAACTTAAATAAACTTAATCCTGTACAAAAAGTTTAGTTTATAAATAGTTCTCTATGATTTTTAATAATTGATCGCCTTTTAACCTTTAACTAATGTTACCATTTCACAGACTATTTCTTCTTGAAATTTGTATAGTTTAACTTGTAATTTTCAGTTTAACTACAAACACTATCGAAATTATGTTTCATTTGGAACTTTAGTACTATTACCAGACACTTTTAAATATATGCATATTAATTATTGTCGTGTTGTATGAAACATTTAGTACAAAATACCATCCTATGAGTTAATCATGCCTTTTATTCAACTTTTGATCTTACAGTCTCGAAAGACCCCTTCACATTAGTTACGTTACAATTTACTCATCAGTTAAAGGTTACATTTTGAAAATTTTGAAAAAGAGAACACTAAAAAAGCGGATAGTTAAAATTTAGAATTCAATTGAACAATCAAATGGGAATTAATAGAAACCTGATTTTGGAAATGTTATTATGAATTAGAATATCAAAGACTTTTTGACATCGTTTTATTTATAAGTGTTTAAAAGTTTTTACATTAGAATTAAAAAAAACTGTTATGGGTATCGCCCCCCTCCCTTCCATTTAATCTAACCATTTAAACAATAACAATAATGCTGCTCATACCTAAAGTAAAAGATAAACCCCTTTTGGATGTAGTTCCCCCACTATAAGGAATCAACCGGGGTATTAACGCAAAGAAATGGCGTTATAACCCCGATATACTTATTGCGCAATTCGTATTAAACTACAAACTATCTCGCGAACATATCTAAAATCTTCTACAACATTTTGAAAGTATTTGAAATGCTCTACAGATTTAAATAGTAAACAAAATATTTCCTGCTAATATATAATTTTAACCTCACAGAACTTACCTCGCGAATTTTAGACTAAGCAATAATTTTAGTTGCTTCTAAAAGCAATAAGACCTACAAATGGAACAAATTAACTTTAAGCTGTTGTTTGTGTTTTATCCACCAGAACACCTTACATAGTAATTATAAAAAATTAAAAACTTGAGATATATTTTTCATTTTAGAAATGCACCTTATTATTAAATTATTCTTTAGTAAAGCATATTTGTGAGGCATAAACTATTTTTATGTTTATATAGGCTTCGCTATAGACACATAATATTACTGTACTATTTTATAATAAAAGTCATTTATCTTTTTATAAGTTTATTTAAATACAAAATAGGATCATTACCAATGTGTATAATTTAATATGAAGTTTATACTGATTGCTAATATGAATTATCCATTTATCATTTGTTTTGCTATTTATTTACATTTTAACGATTTTAAATAAATGTTTTTCACTTACAATTTCACATTTATAAAAGCATTATATATACATTTATTCATATTAGAAAAATCTACGTTAGTGATTTTGTATACAACTACATCTGCGGGAATCATAAAAAAAACCTTCTTTATTTATAAAAGCCTCAATAAATTATCTACTACTGTAAATAATAAAGGAAACAATCACTAAAATTGATAGTTTAGTTTCTAAAATTTGCATTTTTTCATTCCCTTGAATTCATTTTGCTCCTTGTTGTTTATGGCTTTAATCTACCTTAATGTATACGTACGGAAAAATTTAAGTGCGAAATCATTTTTCTTTTCAGATAATTTCAATTTCCACAGATATTTGCGATTTAAAAAGAGAAGATAAAGAATATGATAAAAGTATGGTGCGCAATAATTCCTTTCAAATTTTGACATGAATAAAATATTAATTCATTTAAAAGCATATATAACCCAAATTGGTTGAAATTCTTGAGATTTTAACTTGTCGGCATAAAATATAGAGTTAAAAAGTAAAATAATAAATTTAGAACAAAGACATGTTTCTGTAGGTTTTGTTATTGTAGACAAAATAATATTACTACTAAAAAAAGTGTGAAAAAATAAAGGAAAATCGGGTATGGACTTAAAATTTAATCTATCATTGAATTATTATGTAGCACTGATTTGTTAAATATATAATAAATCAAAAAAAAAAAAAAACTGAAAAAAAAACTTTTAATTTTAGAAATAATATTTATTATTAATTTATTCTTTAGTAAAACATATTTGTCAGGCATATTTTTTTTTATCTTTTTTATAAGCTTATTTAAATATAAAATATGACCAGTGCCAATGTGATAATTTAATTTGACTGCAATACTGCTGATATAATTTATACATTTATTACTTGTTTTATTAGTTGTTTACATTTTCCTGATTTTAAATGAACGCTTTTCACTTACAATTTCACATTTATAAAGGCATTATATATACATTTATTCATATTAGAAAAAAATGCATGTTAGTGTTTTTGTATGCATCTACATTTGGAGAGATAAACAACCCTTCTTTATGTATAAAAGCCTTGATAAATTCTCTAGGACTGTAAATAAGAAAGGAAACAATCACTAAAATTGATAGCTTAGTTTCTAAAATTTGCATCTTTTCATTCTCTTGAATTCATCTCCCTCCTTGTTGTTTATGGCTTTAATCTACCGTAATGTATATGCATGGAATAAATTTAAGTGCGAAATCATTTTTCTTTTCAGGTAATTTCAAATTCCATAGAATTTTAGGCTTAAAAAAGAGAAGATAAAAGATAAAGATTGTGATAAAAGAATAGTGAGCAATATGTCCTTTTGACTTTTCACATAAATGAAATAATGGCATAAAATGTTTATTTTTTAGTTCTTAATTATCGACACAAAATTTAAAGTTAAAAAGTAAACCATAAATTTAGAACAAAGACGTCTTTCAGTAGGTTTGGTTTACTTGTTCTTGTAGACAAAATAATATTGATACTCAAAAGAAAAAAAAAATCTATAAGTTAGAAAAAAAAAAAAAAAAAAAAAAAAAGGTGAATTATGTATGAACTTAAAATTTACTCTATCATTGAAACATCATGTACTACTGTTTTAATAAATACATAATAAATAAAAAAATGGAAAAATATTTTTAATTTTAGGACAACAACTTATTATTATTTTTTTCTTTAGTAAAACATATTTGCGAGGCATAAATTATTTTTTTATGTTTCTATAGACTTCTCTATAAAGACATGCATTATTGTAACTTTATAATAAAAATCATTTATCTTTATATCATTATCTTGAAATCATTTAATATTATAGGCTAATTTAAATAAAAATTATGACCATTGCTAATGTGGATAATTTAATATGAAGTTTATTCAGGTAATGTAAGTTATCCATGTATCTTTTTTTTTATTTATTTTTAATTTTTTTTAACATTTTACTGATTTTAAATAAATGCTTTTCTCTTACAATTTCACATTTTCAAAATCATTATACATATATTTATTCATATTAGAAAAAAATATGTTAGTGCTTTTGTATGTATCTACATTTGCAGGAAAAAAGCCTCCTTTATGTATAAAAGCCTCGATAAATTCGCTAGTATTGTAAATAAGAAAAAAAACAGTCACTAAAATTGAGAGCGCAGTTTCAAAAATTTGCATCTTTTCTTTCTCTTGAATTCATCTTCCTCCTTGTTGTTTATGGCTTTAATCTACCGTAATGTATACGCATAGAATAAATTTAAGTGTGAAATTATTTTTCTTTTCAGATAATTTCGATTTCCATAGATTTTTACGCTTTTAAAAGAGAAGATAAAGAATGTGATAAAAGAATAATGAGCTATATTTCCATTCGATTTTTGACATAAATGAAATAATAATTCACTTATAGGCAAATAGGACATAAAACGTTTAAATTTTTTGAATTTTTAACTATCGTCATAGATTATAGATTTAAAAAGTAAAAAATGAATTTGGAATAAAGGCATATTTTTTAGGTTTTGTCCACTTGTTCTTGTAGACAAAATAATATTAATACTCAAAAAAGAAAAAATCTTTATGTGAAAAATTAAAGGTGAATCAGGTATGAACTTAAAATTTAATCTATCATTGAAACATTATGTAGTACTGTTTTAATAAATACATAACAAATTAAAAGAGAAAAAAACTGGAAAAATATTTTTAATTTTAGAAATGCAACTTATTATTAATTTACTCTTTAGTAAAACAAATTTCACGGATATATGTATATTTTTTTAATGTTTATATAGGATTCTCTATAGAGACACGGTATTATTATACAACTTTATAATAAAATCATTTATCTTTTTATAGACTTATTTAAATGCAATATATATCCATTGATAATGTGTAAAAATTTATATGGAGTTTATGCTGCTAACATGAATTACTCGTTTGTCATTTATTTTGCTAGTTTTTTTTACATTTTACAGATTTTAAATAAACTTTTTTCACTTACAATTTCACAATTATTAAATCATTATTTACATTTTGGTTTTGTTAAATAATGCTTTTAGAACAAGTTAAATTAACGTATCTATAGCTTACTTTAAGCTACTTTACTACTAATCGATGTATTAAATGTAAATATTTTTAATGGTTCGTAAAATCATTACCAGGGAATAAAGGGATAAATACGATTTTAAATTTGTATGACTTCTTTAAAGTTCTAACAAACTAAAAAAATCTACATTTTTTAAAAAACTTCACGGAGAGCATTTTCCTACCTTAAGGATCTTCGTATTGATAATTGACCGTCATAAACCCAGCAACCAACCAACCTTTTCCTTTTAAATGTATATATTAAGTTTTTACCAATACCTCTTTTTACCAATCATTGAATATTTAATATATTTTGTAAAATAAAATGAGTAAATAAACCACTCTCAAAAACATTTTTAAAAGTCCTTTGTACAAAAAAAAAAAAAAAAAAAAAAAAAAAAAGTCACTTGGAAGTTTTTTTTGCGATTACGTGAATTCTAAACTCAGTTTGATGTTCCATTTAAAAGAATTAAAGATCAGTTCCCATGCTACGTTTTATGTTTATTGAAGTGATTTTGCTGATTTATTTTCCTGATCACGTATCCTGAAAACTTTGTATTTTATTTTTTAAACAACATTTTTATAACTGAGATTAGTAGGAAAGTCAGCAAAAGAAAAGTTTATAAAATTTTATAAATGTCAGTAACTTGTATCTTTGAGTAAAAGAAAAGGAAAATCAAAACATTTAATATTCATTTTAAAATAAAAACAGTATTATACTTCGTAGAAGCACGCATTTAAGAGAAAATAAATGTGTGTTCTAGTTAATATATAATAACTGATAAAAATTATCCAATAATACATAAAACATCGGCTAGTATCTTTGAAAAATATACTATAGTTCCTTTAAACTTTTACTGGTTAACTTATTTATCTTCTGAAAAGTATATATATATAAAAATCAATATATATGCGATTATCTAAAACAAATCTTAAAATATCTGTAGAATTTATTAACACGGATTATTTAAATTCAATTAATACGTTGTACAAAAAAAGAAGTCCTCAATTTTTAAAGAAATATATTGTAGAAAAGTTTCAACTTTATTTTATATAATTAAGCAAAATAAATGTTATTTTTAAAATCTGAAACTATGAAGAACTAAAAAAACCAATATAATAAATTACTATATTGATAATTTAAAAAAACTGATTTGTTGTAGGTTTTAGAAGTAATAAATCAGTTACTTTATTGCTTGGATTGTGTAAATAAAATTTAACAATAAGCTATTAATATTAATAATCATGAATTCATGTCTTAACTGATATAACAATGAAAAGGTAATAATAACAAAAAATAAAATAAAATCCCATAATCATTTTTGTTTTCAAATGATTTGATTTTTGAGGTTTTTAGGAAAGATTATTCAAATTTTGTGTGTATTATGCAAATAAAATTTATTAATAAACTATTTATTCAAAACTCTAGTCACACTATAATCTTAATACGAATTAAAAATGCATTTTGTATGATTTTTTTAAAACAATATTAAAAGAAAAGTAAAAGAAAGTTTAATATAAAGCTAAATAATTTTCATGTAAATAAATTCTCTTTTTCATTCAAAATCCTTTCCTTATATCGGATGGTATTAATGCGTTACATTATCTTCTTTTAGATTGTTCTCTGGAGGAAGTCTTATTTAGTGTCATTTATTTTCTACAAATTCTCTTATCAGGGTTTAACGCGTCGTTGCGAAGAGCATTGTTATTTAGGAGGGACGAATAACACATTTGGGACTCTTATCGGAAACTAAATTGCAGCTTATACAACAAATAAACCTTAATAAAAAGAAGATTTTACTAAGTTCTTATTTACATTGGATTATTTAAAACGAAAAAATAACTTCCAAAAATTGCATTTATTTGTTCTACAGAATTTACTATCTGCTGATTAATTATAGAATTATTTTACACATTAATCTAGTAAAAACAAAACCATGTGAAGTAGGAAAATAAGCTTCCCTCATAAACTTTAAGCAGAGTTTTCTTTTTAAAAGAAGTGAGATCTTAATACAAAATGTTTAGTTTAATTTTTCTACATAATAACCCAGTTAATAGATATGGGTGATTCTCAAAATAGGGGACAATTTATGTCTTTCGGCATACAAAAAAAATTGAGAGGTTTTCTGTCATGTTTTTATATTTAGATATGTTTGTCTTAATATTATTCATTATTTGCACTCAAGAATTACTCACTTTCTAGTTAAAAACACCTTAAAATAGCAGAATAAATGTTCAAAATGTCATTAGCATGGATGTCCACAGCAGCTGTGCCTTGTATATACTAGCTTTTTCAAGAGTTAATATCATGTTTATAAAATAAAACAAATGTTATTCTTTCTTTAAATTAATCAAGGAGAGGATTTATCCAATAAATTTCTTTTTAAAAATAAAATTATAGTATAAAAAAAAGAATTAAAGTTTGTCCTCCATATTCTATTTTCAAAACAAGGTCATACTATAACAGCTGGTTATTAACCAAAATTTCATTTTCACATATGACAATAGTTTGAAAATATAAAGTTTCTCCGTGGCAACAAGTAGCCATTTTATCCCAGCCTGAAAATAGAAGCATGTATTATATTTTAAGAATAGAAGTTGAATATTAGGGGCGTACATGAATTGTATGTCATTAGAATGGATAATAATTTTCATGTTTATTTTATAATTAAAATTTTTATTTTACTTATTTGAATAGGACTTTTGTGTTTTAAAAAGCCCCAGAAAGGACTATTGCATTGTGATTATATTACGGCTCATAAACTTATTTAAATTGAAATTTGAAATTAGCATGGACAAATATCAGTGTCATTAGCATGGTTTTTCTGCAAATGCTAAAGACTCCTATGTGCATAAATGTAACCATTGCTTATATTGTATCTTTTATAAAGTTTAATTTTACATATAAATTTAGGTATTACATTCATTATCCCTAAAATATGCATTAAAACTGTCAGAAAATCACTAAGACAGCTTCTTACATTGTTAGTGTCAGAATGTTGCTCATGTAAACAAAGTTTGAACTTTAGTAATGTTTTTATTCTATTTATATGTATATATGTAAAAATGGAAACCATTTGCTGAAAAGGAAGGTTAATAAATATAGAAAAAAATATTTAAACAGGAAGAAAATAAAAATTTCTTAATATATTTATTCCATGCAATTTGTTTTTTCATTAGCATGGCTCAAAAAACACTAATTATTTTTTTTAAGTTAAATTTTAAATATTTAGATCTGCTCACTACATGTAAAGTATACCTAATACTATATTAACAACACCTATTTTTTTCAGAAATTTTGCTAATAGTAATTTTTTTAAGATTTCACTTTTGAAATATTCCCCTATTTTGAGAATCACCCATATACTGCTCACACCAATTAAGGAAGCACATAGTTTTAATAATATTTACACCGTAAATTAATGTAAAATAAAATATTTATTATTCATATCGAGCAGAAAACAGATGATAAAAACACCAAAATCGGGATTTTGCTGAAACGTCTGTTTTACTGTTAAGGCGTGTAATTCAATTCTCTTTGAAAAAAAAAAAAGTTATTGAAATGTCAAAAAAAGGGATTTACCGGAATTCATGCCTTAGGATGTTATCGCGACAACTGAATATGAAAAAACACAACGAAGAGGGGCTTGGTGCTATTGGAGTTGCGAAAAATATCAGTTTGATGCATTGGTACCGATTCCAAATCAAGTAAAAAGTAGCCGACCTCTATCCACATGATGGAGGTCGGCTATGTGTTACCATATAAACTGATGACCGACATATTCTGTTACCAACCCGCCTAAACGGAACAAGCGATGCTGCAAATGCAGTTGTGTTCTTGGCCACTGGACGGACACTTGCCTATCAAACAGTCCGAAATAGGATACATCAGGGTCTTTCGCAATTCACGTAATCCAATGATCTTAAGATACTTTGCCGAGATACAGTGGAGAAAAGTGGAACCGAGAAAGTGGGGAACTGAATATCGAGTTTGGAGCCAATGTTGATAATTAAAATTCTGTTTACAGACGAGACCCAATTCCCTCAAGATGTGAAATCGCACGTGTTTTGGTCTTACATTATTCCAACCGGCCTTGTCCAGTCAAACAGTCCAAAATAGGATACATCAGGGTCTTTCGCAATTCACGTAATCCAATGATCTTAAGACACTGTGCCGAGATATAGTGGAGAAAAGGGGAACCGAGAAAGTGGGGAAGTGAATATCGAGTTTGGAGCCAATGTTGATAATTAAAATTCTGTTTACAGACGAGACCCAATTCCCTCAAGATGTGAAATCGCACGTGTTTTGGTCTTACATTATTCCAACCGGCCTTGTCCAGTCAAACAGTCCGAAATAGGATACATCAGGGTCTTTCGCAATTCACGTAATCCAATGATCTTAAGACACTGTGTCGAGATATAGTGGAGAAAAGGGGAACCGAGAAAGTGGGGAAGTGAATATCGAGTTTGGAGCCAATGTTGATAATTAAAATTCTGTTTACAGACGAGACCCAATTCCCTCAAGATGTGAAATCGCACGTGTTTTGGTCTTACATTATTCCAACCGGCCTTGTCCAGTCAAACAGTCCAAAATAGGATACATCAGGGTCTTTCGCAATTCACGTAACCCAATGATCTTAAGAAAAGTGGAACCGAGAAAGTGGGGAAGTGAATATCGAGTTTGGAGCCAACGTTGATAATTAAAATTCTGTTTACAGACGAGACCCAATTCCCTCAAGATGTGAAATCGCACGTGTTTTGGTCTTACATTATTCCAACCGGCCTTGTCCAGTCAAACAGTCCGAAATAGGATACATCAGGGTCTTTCGCAATTCACGTAATCCAATGATCTTAAGACACTGTGCCGAGATATAGTGGAGAAAAGGGGAACCGAGAAATTGGGGAAGTGAATATCGAGTTTGGAGCCAATGTTGATAATTAAAATTCTGTTTACAGACGAGACCCAATTCCCTCAAGATGTGAAATCGCACATGTTTTGGTCTTACATTATTCCAACCGGCCTTGTCCAGTCAAACAGTCCGAAATAGGATACATCAGGGTCTTTCGCAATTCACGTAATCCAATGATCTTAAGACACTGTGCCGAGATACAGTGGAGAAAAGTGGAATCGAGAAAGTGGGGAAGTGAATATCGAGTTTGGAGCCAATGTTGATAGTTAAAATTATGTTTACAGACGAGACCCAATTCCCTCAAGATGTGAAATCGCACGTGTTTTGGTCTTACATTATTCCAACCGGCCTTGTCCAGTCAAACAGTCCGAAATAGGATACATCAGGGTCTTTCGCAATTCACTTAATCCAAGGATCTTAAGACACTGTGCCGAGATACAGTGGAGAAAAGTGGAATCGAGAAAGTGGGGAAGTGAATATCGAGTTTGGAGCCAATGTTGATAGTTAAAATTCTGTTTACAGACGAGACCCAATTCCCTCAAGATGTGAAATCGCACGTGTTTTGGTCTTACATTATTCCAACATTCCATGGTTAATCCTACATTCATTCATGAAGATGACATTACAGAAGAGATGGATTAATACTTTGGGCAAAACTCAGCATATAAATACATACAGGCCTGCATGTCATTCGAAATGGCAACTTGATGGCTCCAGGATATACAAATGAGATTCCATATCGTTATTTATGTAGTAGCAATTGGTGATTTCTTTTATTTCCTCCATAATAATTTCAAACCGCATACAGCACGTCTAGTGAAATACATGCTTAAAATTGAAACAATACAGTGTATGAAATAGCCAAAATGATCTTCTGGCCTGAATCTGAACAAACATGTTTGAGACACCTTCGAAGGGCGCATTAATGCGAGACTCTGACCTCCTTTTATTGTATGTAAATCGGAATTTTTGAAGAGTGAAACAGTACAAACAGAGAACCTATCGATAGTATAATTCAGTAAATCAAAACATGTGTGCGACAGTTTTATCTATTCGACTGCACCACATGCCATATTAAATACCTTGTATCATTCCTAATCTGTACTTTTTTCATTTATGTGTAACCAATTTGTTTTCCTAAATATTTACCAGAGAAAAAAGTATTTTCGACATCAGAAATAAGAGAAAGGATAAGAGAAACAAGCTGCAGCACAACAAATGATAGTTATGTTATAAACATAATTTTTCATTTATAATTATCCTTTATATTATGTTTATAAACCGATTTATAAACAGAAAATCTGGTGATTTTTTCAACTTTCCTAAGAAAGATAAGAATCCAAGGGTTGAAATGCTGATATGACAAAATTACCAGTGCTAACAATCGCACAAGTAATAGTCAGAACATCAGCTCATTGTACATTTAATTTTGATTGTTTTAATATTGTTCAAAAGTAAATTGTGGGGGATTTGAATTTCTATAAAAAAATATAAAATGGTTTGCTAACTCATTTCCTATGAAAAACATGCATTGGTGTTATTTTGTCTCCATTTATTTAAACGTAGCAAAGTGTCCCATGAGGTGTATCAACCTGCTCCAGGGATGGGGCACATTGATACAAATGACTTTTTTTTAAATTAATGTGCCCCAGTTCCCATTATGTAATCGTTAATACCTTATTATTACAATGCATAATATAATAGTAATTTAAAGTATGAACTTACTATAGCAATTTCTTTTTAATATATAAAAGGAATTACAAGCCTCGTGCTCTTGACAATTGTAATTAAGAGGAAAATTTTCTTAAATATATAATATTTTGGGTTCTATTTTTAGGATGTCTAGATAAATGCATAATAATTTATTTCATGCACATGCATATATTCAAAGTGTATTTTAAGAACCTTGTATGGAAATCAGTAACTACTTTAACAGAATACATATTACAATCGAAAAGCAGGTAAAAGGATTTACCAACGAATTGCTAAAATGGGCTGCAATCGAATTAAAAGATTGTTCCTGAATCAAACATTTATTAAGGAGCCATTTAAAACCTTTCAGCGCAACCATTGATTTGAAAGCACTTTAAAACATTTATCCTCTTTGAATTAATAACTAGTAACTTCTGCGATAAAATCAAACTGTACGTTTATTGAATGGTACAAAATGTTTATTTTAAAATGTTTGTGTATTGAAGTTTTAAATATCCAGATCTTGGTGTATTTAGTACACAATACTTCGGATACAGTATAGTGGCCGATTTTGTTTTATTTCTCCCTGTAAATACTATCTGTTTTTTTACTCTATAGTAGTAAACTTGTAGTAAGCTTTTGCAATATTTATCAATTTCATAAAATATGAAATAGCTTAATCCAATTAAATTCGCCAATCCAAACAATGTTTTCATCTTTACCATTATGCAATGGAATAATTTTGTGTGGCCCTGTAAGTCAATAACAAATATTCCTTGTACCACAGGTTGTATAGAATGTATATTTTAGTATATACTTCATAGATGCATATCAATTTTATTACGTTTGAAAAATTAGGGTGTTAAAAAAATTCTACCGATAAATTCAGAGGGTTAATGGTAGATATTAAGAAAATGAAAAAGCGTCGTAGAACATGGAGTCGCAAACCACTTTTTTAGTCCCGAATAAATTATTTTTGTTCTTGTTTTTATTTAAAAGTTAAAATTTATCGAAGTAGATTATTATTAAAATTGTAGTTTAATAGTGTAAATGTCAATTTTCAATACAATATTTCTATGCAGGATACTGCCCGAGAGAAACATGCAATTTTACTTTTAATTAACAGACGTGCTTAGAAATAAACTATTAGCAGTTATATTTTTATTCAATAATTTACGTTACTATTAATAAAGTGTGGTGCATTTTTTGTTTTTGTTCTGGTTGTTTGTTTGTTTTCCAGAACTACACACGAAATGCATTTGTATTTCTTTTTTTTTAAACAAAAAAGAAAAAAAATGAAATTTCAAACTCATTTTAAAATAAGCAAAAAGATTATTTTCTGAATCACGCAGGGAATTGGAACTCTATCTCCAATTTAAGAAAGTGATCTCTAGAGATTTAAATTGGAGTAGAAATAGGTTATCCATCATTTTATGTCACAAAGCAAAATTTTTTCTTAAAATAGATTAGATTTATTTATTTCTATGAGTTGTATTTTCTGCAGAGAAAAAATGAATTTAAATGTCATGTATTTTACTTGACGTATGAGTATATTTAAATTGTACTTATAGTATCCAAGTAGGTAATACTTTCGATGTGAATTTTATCAATCGGAGGTAAACAAGATGGAACTAAAACAAATTTCAGTAATAATTTGCGGAATAAAAAAAAACTGTTTTAAAAATTGCGTTTAATGTTAATGAATCGAAATCAATAGTTTGTTTGAGAGCATTTAATTTTCTAGATTTATATATATACTGTGCATTAAATATTTTTGCTGTGGGTTATGTAATATATATATATATAAAGTATGCTGTTTTACCACAGAAAATAGTTTGAACATTTTTTTTAATTAGTTAAGTATTACAAACAGTAAGTATATATTTTAATTTTATTATAATTTTATAAAATAAAGAAGTCTCGTTTTATATAATGGCGTCTAGAAAGTAAATTGCGTTAAGCAATTAAATAAAAAGAAGTGTTAAAAGGAATGACCGATTCATTTCATTAAAATGAATTGACAGTGTCATATAGTTACCGAATATTCCCCATTATTACGCTAAAACATGCATTTTTATGAAATGTATTGCCCATTTCTATCAACCATCATACCACCATTTCTATCAACCTATCCAACCATATGATTGCCATCAGGTGGCAACTTTCCGTGAAAAGGGCATACAAAAGCTCGTGCCCCGCTGCAATAAAAGCTTCAACAAAGATGGTATCTGTGTAAAAAAAATCTAAATATTGTACTTCATATTACTATATATTTTTGACGTGTAAATTTGTTTTTGCTTGGATTTTTTAGAAATTGTAATGACAAGACAGGATATTCAAATTGAGATTAAAAAATGTGTACAAATTTCTGTTTTGTTTTTTGTATCTCATCGAAAAAGTACTTTGTGTTTGCAGCCGTTTCGCTTTCATTTTCGAAGTGACCATCCTTTAATCTTGCATACGCACGATTGCATCAAAATACTAGGATCAAAATGCTAAGTTTGCTCCATTATTATGTTTGAAAATAGAAATTTAGCGTTTCAAAGTTATGTACCCTTATGACTATATGAATCCTGTTCATTCAATACCACCATTGAAAGTACGAACCGAAAAATCATCGTGAAAACAATATTC
Organism: Maratus speculifer; assembly: GCA_964019185.1. Lineage (NCBI taxonomy): Eukaryota > Metazoa > Arthropoda > Arachnida > Araneae > Salticidae > Maratus > Maratus speculifer. Next base: position 427,146,325 of record OZ025290.1, on the reverse strand, counting down.
ACATTAGAAAAACCAAACGGAATAATAATTTTTATATTTCACACATAATTGCATTTTGTAAATCATTTAAAATCATTTATTAAAATAAAAAAAATAATAAAACGGTCATTAAATATTTCTAATGGCAGTCATTTGCATAGATTGTATAATATATAAATATTAATCTTGAATAAGAAGTCGATACATTTCGGTATAAAAATTTTTAATAGAGGTATTTCAAAAACGCCGGAGTATCTCAGTGATTTGAGCAAAAGCCTGGAATGCTGTGGTCCCGAGTTCGATTCCTGGGTCTGGCTAGTTTTTCTCTTCAGTTGAGTTCATTGCATATATTATGTCCATGTCCGTTTATTATTTGTGCGCGCATTTTATCTTTATAAAAGACTGTAAAAAATATTTCAATGTAAAGTATGTATGTATATTTATATATGTATGTATGTATTTTTCAGAATGTGTGAACTTTATATTTAAACAAAAAATCTTATAAGGCTGGATGTAAAAGAGAAGGAATAAATAATTCATTTTGTCAGAAAAAATGTTTTTCATTTGCGTTTTAGTTTTCTCAATGTACGCTAGAATAGACTCCATTTGAACAAAACAACATAATAACTGTAGTATGTTCTCATGTAATCAATTTTTTCGAAAAATCTTTAAAGTTAAAAACATTTATGACACAATCGTAATAGAAATATTTTGAGGTAATAATTACAGCTTTAAAGCTTTATTTTTGTCCAAGAGCTCGGAAAGATGCTGTCCGAGCTCTTTGGTAAAAGTTTTAAACCACAAACTAATTTAAAATTATCATTCTGATTAAATATGACTGATTAACTTTTTCAATTCAAAATTATCATTCTTTTTCTTGTAGGAATTATCTTAATATATGCAAGTATTAAAATAATGCCATATCCCACTGTAGTCCAGATTTCGCACGTGCTGTTTCCGACTGGCGTCGGATATGAAGATATGTGGTACAAAGTTTAAAACAGATTTTGAAGTTATTTCATCAGGGCAAAGTCTTTTAATCTAGAGCTTGAGTGAATTTACCGAAAAACCCAATTTTAGTTCTGTGTTCTTACAGAAATTCTTAACAGTGTATCACAGTTAGTATGAAACCCCCTGTATATGTGACTAAACACTTAATTTCCTTTATTCCCCGTTCTATAGTACATTTTCATCCTCTTTATGCCTTCTATAATCTCTCTTAAACATTTGTTTAAATTTTGGAGTACCCTGTATAATTCTATTAAAAAAAATTATCGTGCAATTTCACAATCGAAATTTCTTCTAAGAGATAATATTAACAATCGCGTAGTTTACCTCATTAAGCCGGCAAATTTCAAATATGAAACGCAAGAAAATAATGGATTACCTCATCTCCCAAGCGGTCAATCGAATTAAAATCTCAGATAGTAATATCCTGTATTTTTGACTAAATCCTCTATTCTATACTACGTTTTCATCCTCTTGATTCCTTCTCTAACTTATCATAATTCTTGGTTGAATTTTGGAATACCCTGTATAATTTTAGGAATAAAATTTTATCGTGCAATTTCACAAACCTAATTTTTTCTATGAGTGAATGTTAACAATCGCATTGTTCACTCTGTCACTCTCATTTCAAATTTGAAACTTATAGAATTAAGTCTTTATTCTATCCCTATGGCGATCGGCAATTTAATTAAAATCTCAAACATTAGTCAGATATGTTGGGAAATCTTAAATAGTTTGTATGTATGATAATAGTTGGATTGCATTAAAATTACATTGCATCTAATTTTACGCTGAATATCTTTAAAAAATGAATAAATAAATAAATAAATAAATAAACTAAAGAACACAAGAGAATTAACATTTGATTTTTATTATTTTAAAAAATATTTTTTTTATGATAAAATGTATGTATTAGTATTCTTTTTAATTTTCAATTCTTCATTTATTTTCATGTTCTGTTTTTTCTATGTTTTAAAAATATTTTAAATGTTGCTTTAACATATATTTAAATGATAAAAAAAAATCCCCAGGGTATTTCATTAAAGTATTATCTGCATCAAAATATAGAACTTGAGAGTTATTTCTCAAGCATACTGGTGGGATGAAAATAATTTAAAGAGATTCCTAGAAAATATAGCCAATTGGAAATTGAATGGTATTTAGGCATTATTTGTTGTTTGATAATTAGAAAAAAAAAATCAACCACTACAAATAATAAAATATTTGTATCCGAATTCTACTTAATTTGTCTTAATTTATTTTCCTATTCTGCTGTTTTGTGGTTTAAAAGTATTTTAAATGGTATTTAAACATTTTCTAAATGAGAGAAGTAATCACCCAGTGTATTTCGTTAAAGTATTATCTATATTAAAATAGAGCAGATGAGACAGTTTTATCTCAAGCATACTGATTCAAGGAAAATAATTTAAAGAAAGTGTTAGAAAGTACACAACCTGAAAAATTCAAATCTCAAAAGATTCAAAAGTTAAACAGGATAAATGTATTGTGCCTAAACCCCCTTAAATAATAAATGAATGATGATATTAAAATAATATAAGTAAAAAAAGAAAAGATGTAGACATTGTATTAAATAGCCTGTAAATTTTTACTTCAAGAATGAGTACAGCCTATTTCTTGTAATTAATTTTCTTACAGCGACTTAGAAATTTACATTATAAAATTAAATAATAGCATATATCTCATTTTGGCACTTTTTGACTACAAGTTATGAGCTTGAAAGCCTAATACTTGAAAATGACTTGCAATATTAATCCATGGAAACGTTTTCACTTTAAAATTGCTTATGTAGATTGGTTAACGGATGCGCATTGGATAAACAACTGACAATAAAAAATAACAAACGTTTTAAAAAAAGTATTTAAAATTCGGTATATAAAAATTAAGTACGAGATCACATTAAGCATTTGAATATAACACTTCTATGTACCGATTTTTTTTTCGATTACAGTTTCATAGGTGACTCTTGTCTTTAGATAAATATTTATATATATTTTTAATACTTTCTTCCCATTTCCCCTGATTTTAAAAAGTAATTTCTTCTTTTCTAACACTTCTTTTTTAGAGAACTATTGAGGCAACTCACATTTGAATTATGAGGTGCTTATGATAGTTTTAAAATAGACGTGTATCAAGAACACAGTAGGCCCAGACTTGGACCTGAAGCAGGATTATCTTGTGTATTTGAACATTTAGCGTACAGAACCCTTGTATCAAAAGTACCACATCACATAATTTTTTTGCCCTGTTGCTGTCATTTTACTTCGTTTTAAAACTCCTATCCATACCTTAATGTACCAGATAGTGAAATGAATATTGGTCAAGTAGCAGTTGTGTTTTCAAGATGTCAACTCACTCTTCCTCAGCTAAGAAAAAGCTTTAGCAATTCATAAAAGATAGCGTTTTTTGATCTATAGTACTTTTGAAGCAAAGGTGAGAGAGACATTTTAACATATTTGATAATGGTGGATTTCCATATTTTTATTTGAGTCACCTATTGAATCTTCACAGCATGCTTTTGAAAAGAACTTTAAACACATAATCGTATATGTAAAAACACAAAATTCAAAACTTATATGCATTAATCAACAATTAAATTGCAATATTACAGATAATATTCATACTTTTCTATTCAGTTTTAATCAATGTATTAAAACTGATACATTGTAGTTTTGTATTTATGTAAATTTATTCAACTTATGTAAATATATAATCTAATGAAACATTAAAACATTTTAAAGAGATTACACAAAAATAAACATAAAACCATAAAAGACAAGTGTTGTGGTTACTCATAACCACTGCCATATTTTTATTCAATTTAATTTATCGTGTATTTCTTTAATTTTTATTCATTTATTATAAAAGTTCGCATTCTAAAATTTATTTTACTTCTCGCCTTTTTTTAATCTTCCCTGTAAAGTTTCTTTTCTTACGTAACTTTTCGTTTATTTCAAAATGATAAAATGATTTCGAATTTGTTACTTCCGGTTGTGGTTTGTTCCTGTACTTTCTCGAATATTCGAAGGGTGATGTACTTCCGTTTTATAACTCCTCCTCCCGTCCAATCGGACTTAATTCTACTGATGCGTAATTTCAAATAGGTGAATCATTATATACATTATTGACTTCGCATCTTTCAGATGCTATAAAAGTTTAATCTTAAAAATTCAGTTCCCTATCAGTGTTTAAGCATTTGGCCTATCTGTTTTATCGCCACTTCTATAATCCTGCCAATTGGCATATTATGGGATTATGGCAGCCCTCCCTTTGCCTTTTTATTTCTTTTGCTCGGAATAGAGACAGGGCGTGTCGGGTGTCTGCTATGATTGTTCCAAAAGGAAGGACGGAAGGCATCTTATTTTTGATACGAAAAATAATTTAAAATCAAAAGTAAAATTTACAGAACAATACAGAATCCTGAGAGTGTGTGTTTGTCCGGTGTCTGCGATGATTGTTCCAAAAAGAAGGGCAGAAGGCATCGGCTTTTTGATACGAAAAATAATTTAAAATTCAAAAGTAAAATTTTGAGAACAGAACAGAATCCAGAGAGAGAGTGTGTCCGGTGTCTGCGATGATTGTCCCAAACGGATGGAAGATATCGTCGGTTACGATTTCGAAAAATAATTTAAAATTAAAAGTAAAAATTTGTACAATAGAAATGTGGTGATGTACCCCTTATAAAATTTCTTGCGTCATTAGATAGGTCCTCTCAAAATAGGACCTGTGGTGTAAGGAAATTGTTCGTCAAACTATAATCATTTATTCCAGATGCACTTCATAGTATTCGAAGGATTACATCATGATTCCAAAAATGGTGTCACCCCTAATTCCCCAGGAGAATCTCTTTTACTTTCAAGCATATTTTTTTAAGTTGTCAAAATTGGGTCTTGAAAGTGATCCTAAATTGCCAGGTCTCTAGAAAAATGAGAGATCGATATATTTTGTCTGTTCTTTTTATAAGAATAAAAACAAGATTTTGCAACAAGAAATAAAATTATTTTCAAAGAAGAAAATTTCTCTACATGTTTTATTAATGTCTTTGTGTTCTATTTTTTCAAGTTCCTGCAGGTAAGCATTGTTCTATTATTCTGTTTATTTTTCCTTACATATGTCCAGAAATTGATGAACACAAACTGTCATGTATTTCCTTTTGGGCCTTTTGCGGCCACAAGACGCAATGTAACTAGAAAAATTATTAATTCTTTTTCGGAACGGCTGAAAACGTTCCAACCAAACACAACAACAAGTGTTACCCATTACTTAATAATTATGTCATAATCAGAAGTCTATAAAGAAAAATAACAACCGATATATATTTTTTAAATATTAGCTTTTTATGGTGCTATAAGTACACAAATTTTAGCTATTTACTGCATCATGACTAATCTTCCACAAAGAAAATTCCTATCGCTTGTTAGTCTAATATTAATTTTCTAACTAGAAAACACTGATGAGAGTGTTTTACACTATCGTTTAAATTATCGAAAAAAAGTTCATGAATACGGATTTTCATTTTAAACCACTTTCATTTTAAAACCACTCTATAGGAAACGCATTCAAAGAAGATTGAAAAGAATATTTACAAAATACATATTGGAAAACAATAATGTTTCATAATATATTATTATAAATCTAACAGAAAGATACACAAATTTAAAATACTTATAATTTAGATCTTGATATATTTAATGAAATTCAAATGTTTTTGCTTGTTTCTTTAAACACCGTCATTAAATATTTTTTTAATTATTAGTTAAATCATACAAAGTGTTTGTTATTTGGTACCTTTTTTTCTACACATATCTTCGAATAGAGTCACACAGTAATTTTTCACATGCTTTTAAAGCTTGAGATGTCTACCCGCAGGTATTTTCTGTATGATTGTACGCAGGGCGATAACTCTTGGTAGGAATATCCGATATACTTAAAATTTAATCATAGGTTCATTCTGATAAGGTGCTTCCCTGATTAGTTTTCGGGGTTTATTATTTAAGTATACAAGTGGACTGTGTCTAATTTTTCTTTTAATTTAGATAGATGTGTTATATCTAGTTTGCTACAATTTGTATGTATAGGTTTATTCTGATATGGCGCTTTCCTAACTCATTATTCATTGAATTTTTCCTGTTCAATAGTTATATTCAAAGGCTGGAACGAAGGAGGGGGGGGGTACTTATTCCCCCTTATTTTAAAAATAGATGGACTTCTCACGTAGATTTTTCTGAGTTGTTTCAAATTTGGTATGCCAGTTTGTTTTCATGAGACTTATTAAATTTGGACGTTGTTTGGATAAGTATAATTGTGATAAATATGGTAGCTAATCCCCCTCCTTAATTTATTTTTAGATGAGGATTATTAAAATAAAAAACGACTATAAAATACAATTACTATAAATAAACTTGTAAAATTTATGGCATCGGTTTAACTAAACAATACTCTTTCTGTTTACGTATAGATAAAATGCATACGATAATCTACTCATTCTTGAGCAAGTATATTGGCAAACAGGGTTATCAGAATCACATACTTGTAAACATAAAAATAAAACTTTAAATTTGTTACTCCAGAGGACAAGTTAATTGATTTTATACTCGATAGACAGTTCTAAAATTCAATCAAAAATTTGGGAAAGAATGTTAATATTTTTGCACAGTTCCAAAGTTAAGGGAGGGCTTAGGGTTTAAATTAATTCTAGCAAATCATACCACTTCAATTGAACTTTGTAACCGTCCAAACAATATAACCGTCCCCATTTTCAGTTTCAGTTTTAAAAAAGGCCATAAAATACTAAATAAATGAAGAAGACTTGTGTTTTTCAAAGATTTAAACTTAGGTGATAAGAATTCAAATGTCGAAAGTACTTCATTTTATATGCATGTTCAAGGTCTGCCCAGAAAGGAATTATACCGATATCATTAAATACATTCATTTAAAAAAATTTACAAAAACAATATTCTTCAAAATACCTTCGCCTTCTGATTACTTTATGAATCTTAATGGTTCTGATGTTTTAAGATCCACAGATTTCAACGACTCTTCCGAAATAATGGGTTTCGATCTGACTTCCGGGCAGTAATGGCTTCATATCTTTTCAGTATATCTTTTATCAATATTTTGATACAAACACAGCGTATTATTCTTCATTCGATAGTGCAATTTTAAAGGCTTTGTGCTAAGTAAACACTTAAAATGTGATCAAAGAATCTTTCCTGTAGTCTTCTTGTAACATGGCAGTCATATCATTAGCCAATCTGTTTACTTTTATGCTAAATTTGATTTCGTATCACTGTTCCACACTTCGCTGCATTATGTAAACCTATCGCTGTTATTTCTGCTTCACGAACGATTCGTGCAAAGTCTGATTGACTTTTGCCAGAATATGCAGCTGAGACTCTCAACCATACATACCATTTGCAAAATCCCGCCTAATTGGCTTTCTGCCCCTAAATTGACTTTTTGCTTCGCGCGAAAAAATTACTTCTGATTAATTCTTGGATTCTTCAACTTCGCGACACCCCCAAGTAAATTCTAAGTTTATGTGACATATGGTATGTGATTACATTGATCTGTATGATATATGACTATAGATAATACATTTGCAGGTTATATATCGACATGGTGTTCATTGTGTTCATATATCATCATGATTCTTTTAGTGAGTCGATATGTTTGATGATATATATTATATGAACATGATATATGATATATGATGAATGAGAAATGTTCGCTACACAAAATCATTTCATTATATGTGGTTTGCATATAAGCACCAACAAATACTTTACGAGCAAAAAGTATTATTATGTCATTATGTGGAAGTGAATTCATGACTATCATCTGTCATGATTTTCAATATACCTCACATTTGAGGAAATTTAATAGTGAATTCCACTAAAATTCATTGAATGTTTATAAGATTAATTAAGTTATGCCATTGAACACATATAAATTTAATTGTGTAGAATAAAAAAAATAATAACTTTCGCATACTATTGCTTTAAAATTTGATTTATAAATGAATACGTTGGGTTCCTGCAGTATTTTTTACTATACTTGTATTGGAAAATACACATATACAAATGCTTTTGCACGTAATTGATTGGAATTCGAAATATGACAATACTCCCAGTTTATTTTTTATATAGTTCCTCATATTTGTGAAAATTAAATGATTAAAAAAATCAAAACAAAATAATGCAATTATTTTGAAGGGACAACTTATTTTTCTCGTACTTATTACACCACATTTTTTTAGGCGTGGCCAGTAAAAGTTTCTACAAGCTTATAGAAATATTGCACAGACTAAGCATTATTGAAATGTATTTGGAAACATTTCCAACATAAACAAAAAAATGTTCAAAATCGGTAATACACAGAGAATATTTGAAATGCAATGAGCCATTTTTTGTAAAATATTCGCATATATATGTGACGATTTAAGGAGAACTCGAATTATTTCCACTGGTTAAAAAGAAACACATAGTCATGGCAAGCGAGGGAAAAAACAAAATAAATAAATAAATGTAGAAGATCCAATAATTAGTCATGGGCTGCTGTAAATTCATTTATTAAATTCGTAATAATGAGGAAGGAAAAGCTCCTTTTGCAAAAATTCCATCATTATTTCAGCGAGCTGTCCTCATCGAAGAAGCAACCCAAGAAATCTTCTTTTTCATCTCGAGACTTCAACCTTTTTAAACTAAAAAGAAAGTTCTGGAACATCCTGTAACCTCAAACCATCGTTCTTTTATGTAAACAGAATTCTTGTCCAGCTACGAGATTATTTTCCACAAACGATAAATTTATTTTTAAAAAAATATTATTTAACCAATTTATAATTGACTCAGAATTTTAAATATCTTAGGCAGACGATTTTTATAAATGATTAATTTTAAGAGAAAAAGAAAAGAAATGAATTTATTAATATGCACACATCAAAGGTTGACGTAGGAAAAATAAATAAATAGATAAAATAAAATAATGATATTTTTTGAAGGTATGGGTTTGGAATAAATTTAATAAGACTGTCTTAAAAAGGGTTGATAAAATCATAGAAGAAATTAGTTTTATTTGGAACATTAAGAAATAAAGTTTAATTAAGAATATTTTTAATTTAGAGCCATCTTTTTAAATTTACGCATACTGGAGTAATGTTTTTTAAGGCAAATTAAGAATTTATATCGTCTGCATTGAGATTAACAGATTAGATCTAGAAACAAGATTTTAATTTAATAATTTGAAGTAAGTACGGAACATTATTATAAGAAAATTAAGATAGTATAAAGGTTAGTTTTGGCGAAAAAAATTTAAATTTGCAATATATATATATATATTTTTTTTAAAGTAAAATCCTAATTTTTCCAACAATGGTCGGGAATTGGATATATTTAAAATGAAATGTCAATTCCATACATATTAGTATATAACGTTTTTCAATTTTTAAATTATTTTTTGCCAATATTAGCAAATATTGGTAAAATAGAGTTAAGATAGAGGCAACAATGTCTTGCTTTTTAGCGAAAAAACCCATTTCAAATTAAACTGTTAAAAATGCAAATATTGTTCTTTTTTTAAATGATATATATTTTTCTGATAAAAATAATGCTTTTTTAATTTTAAAGTAGGCCTCAATTTTTAATTCTTACTTCAATATATTCTGCTTAAAACTTCTCAAGGACACGTAATATATGACATTACATGAATTTTATAAGTTTGTTTCTAAAATCAACTTTATGCTTTCCTCATTATGGAAATATTAAATACAAATATTAATATTCCTAAACCTTAAAACATTTTTTGATGATTTGAATTTGAATTTTTATTTTAAATTTCTTTTACTTTTATGATGAATATAAAATAAATAATTGCTACAAAATTATTTTGGAGATGTAATCATTAATAAAAACATTTTGTTCGCAATTTCCATATTTTCAATTTTGTAAAAACATGTCAAGTTACATTAGACTTCTTCACTTGTCTTGTAGTTTTTAATCAAACTTTAAGGTGACATAAATAAAACATAATTAATCTGAAAATGTTTTTGGAAATATAAAAACATATTAATTATTATTTTATATGTTATCCAGTTTTAAAACAATTTAAATATTACTACTGTAACGAAATGCTGTTTTGATTTTTTTTAAATATAAAATGTTTCAAAAGATTTTCAAATTAGTCTCGTTGCATTATGCATGTTTAATATTTTTCTAGCATTAATAAATATTTGGAAGTACAGAAGAAATTCTTTTATGATATGAATTTAAAGTATTAAATGTATTTTGATTAAAATAAGTTATAGTTAAAAATGTATAAAACAAAATTACTGTAAAGAAAACAAATAAAACAAACGGGGAACATATATTTTTTAAAGATAGAATTTGTAATGGAATTACAATATGCGTTCTGGTATAGTAACTTAAATAAAACCTTTAAATATTTGACTTTCAATACAACTACCGGAATTTGAAATGATGTACAATTACGTTAAGATTTTATTATTATTTCCATTTCTTAGTAATTTAATATTCTCATTTTATAGCTTTTGCATATTTAAATAAAAAATTTAAACAGATTTCGAATTTTGTAATGCATTCTTGTTAGTAAATGAGGGTTTTGAGAAATAAAACTCTGGCAATGATATCAATATCTATTAATATAAAATTATCAAAATTAATTTCAATATTTGTATTTAAATTATGTTTTGAAAAGTATTGTTAAAACAGAAAGTTACAGAGAAATTATAAACATTAATAATAATAAATCATAAAGTAATAGAAATAATCATTGAAAATATTGATAAATTCGAAAGTTATAGAAGTATATACTGAAAATATTCATAAATGAGAGTGTTATAGGAAGAAATACTGAAATATTTTGATAAAGGTGATATAAAAATATAGCAAAAACTATTAAAAAATTAGAAAGTTATAGAAACATTACTAAAAAATTTTAATATATCAAAAATATATAAAATTAAATGCTGAAAAATATTGATAGATCATAAAGTAATTGAATTACATATTAAATAAATTTGATAAATCGAAAAACATAGTCTGATTCAAATCCATAATATTGCCCACAATAAAATGTAGCTTATAGATGCCTAAATCATTAAAGAAAAATAATTCCCGTATCGAAACTACTTGTACCTTGCATAAAACAATTAAAACAAACGGATATGAATTCATAAATTAATTTACTATTTTAAAAATTGTTATTTGGAATGTAGTATTTTTAATAGAATTTTAATTATATGGTTTAGCATTTAAAAATTTCCAAAACTTGTGCAGTTTCTACTGCATTACAACCTCAATTAATAAATTATTAAAGCTAATTTCGCTTAGTTGTATATCCAGTTTAGTTTGATATATCCATTTCCGTTTCATTATAATAATTGATTATATATATGAAATGAACCCTTACAGAATCTGTTGAAGTTACTAAATCATCTTTCCACCAGTTTAGTTATTACATTTATCTTTGAAGAATCATTGTTCATCTAATTTAGTGACATTTTAAATAAAGACGTCATGCTGTTTAAATAGCGATTTTCAATCACGCGCAACGTCTTTGGATAATTAGACGTTTTAACTCTACTGGTAAACATATAAAATAGTGCTCTCGATTATACGTTTATACGAATATACGTATAATACGTATTATACGAAATACGGATCAACTATACGTATAATACGGCATCGGCGGTTATACGTATTGCGCAAAACAGCATATACGGTACATCGTATATACGGATCTTATCCAAGCGGTTAAACGTATAAACGTTTAAACGTTTTTTGTTTAAGATATGAAATTTGATGTTTCAATGTCTTTCTGTTTTAAATCGATTTAATAGGATCCGATTTAAGCACACATCACAAACCTCAATGTTTTCGATTTAAGAGAAAGATGATTTAAGAAAAAGACTATTTAAGAAAAACATTGCAAGCTAGTGTTAAATTCATTTAGTAGGATTTGATTTAAAATTAGCAGCGGTCACTTGCCATGTGGTTATTAAAAATGTAAAAGTGCAATTAAAAAATTTCCTTCATTTGCCACCCTTGTCATCATTCGCCAAGTGGCGATTAAAAAAATCTGTTTTCGGTCGCCCAGTGAAATAAAGTTTTTTTCATAGAAGTATGCATTCCTACATTGATTACATCTAATTAGAAAAGTGTTTTCTTCTTTTTCTTACTGGATGCAAACAGATTTCAATGACATAGCTGTATTTTCAATATTTTGGTTTTTTGAAGAGTTCTTTTACTGTGTTCAGTTTGATTATTTTTTTGAGAGATGCAGTTTCATTTTGCAAAAATGTATACAACAGCATTGATTCTACACGCATTTCAAGTAATTTGTTGGCTATCGATCTCCATCCAAGTCATCACTCGCCAAGTGGCGATTTAATAGATCTATTTTCAATTGCCAAGTGAAATGCAGTTTTTTCCATGGAAATATGCATCTCTACATTAATTACATCTAATTAGGAAAATGGTTATTTCTTTTTCCTACTGGATGCAAACAGATTTCAATGACATTGCTGTATTTTCAATATTTTGTTTTCTTTGCCGCATTCTTTTATCTATCTCAGTTGGATGTTTTTTTCAAGAAATACAGTTTTATTTTGCAAAATATATTCATCAGATTTGATTCCATATTCATTTCAAGTAATTTATTGGTGATCTATCGCCACTCTAGTCATCACTCGCCAAGTGGCGATTTAAAATAATAGTTATAGATCGCCAAGTGAAATAAAGTTTTTTTCATCAAAATATGCATATCTACATTGATTACGTCTAATTAGATAACTAATTAATTCTTTTTTCTATTCGATGCAAGCAGATTTCGATGATGTTTTTGTATTTTCAATATTGCAGGGTTTTTTTGCCATGTGCTTTTGGTATGTTCAGTTTCATTATTTTTTCAAGAAATATAGCTTTATTCTGGAAAATATATTAATCAGCTTTGATTCCACATGCATTTCAAATAACTTATTCCTTTTTTCACACTGGATGCAAATGGATTTTAAAGGCATTTCAGTACCTTCAATTTTCGACTTCTGCTGCATGCCCAGCTGTTGGAATATTTTTTCCCCCAATTTTTTTTCCTGTTTAATGATGCGAAATACACATACCAGTATAGATGCCAACTATATTACGTTGGTAGTATAAATTTGGTGCCTCCTAAATTCCCGTGCCGGGGCGACCGCTCCCTTCTCCCGCCCTTTTGCACGGAGCTACCCTCTCAGAAATGTATGCTGTATCTCAGTCCCCTCTGAAATGATAAGTCCAGATACGCTACTGCTAGCATAGACGTTTGTAGTGTATTACTAAGACATTTATTAAAGGGGTCCCTGCCCCGGAAATTTTGTATTTTTAATGGTCAAAATGTGCAATTTCTTCCCCCCCCCCCCCCCGGAGCCACAGAAGTACCTCCCGGAGAAAAATGTCTGAATTTAACACTGCATTTATTTATTAACTGAAATCCAAAAAACAATTTATTGTGTTTTATTTATTAATAATTCACTATTTATGCCTGGGGGGGGAAAGCAATTTTAAAGTTAAAATTCAAATTTGCAAGTCTGAGCCTTAGATCGGCTTACATCAGAAATCCGATTTAACTATTGGTCTTGAATATATACATTGGACGTCGCGATGTAGCGAAATGATGTTGCCTAGATTTAACGCTTACATCGGAAATCCGATTTAACTATTGGTTTTCAATAGATATATCGGACGTCGCGATTTAGCCAGTTCTTAAATCGCGATGTAGCTTTGTCTCAATGCTTTCTGATTTACTAAAAAGGCGATGTAATAAGACGATTTAGGAAAAACAGAGCAAGTTTGTATTAAATCGATTTAGCAGGCTCAGGACCATAGCTAGAAGTGTATAATAGGGGGGGGGTCAAAAAAATGTAGGGGGGAGCTTATTTTTTTTTTTTTTATCTTTCTCTGACACACAGAGATAAATTACTAAATTACTAAATAAATAAACAACGTTAAAGAGCACAAATATAATAAAAATATGATAAAAGCAAACAGCTGTTTCGGGGGGGGGGGGCGGAGTGGGGGGTGACACACAAGACATCCATAATATGAATAAGCAGTTGCAGACCTTTGAAATGATGTGTCACACGACTGGTGTTGTAAAGAAATTAAAAATGTGCCCCCCCTGGGGGGCGGAGTGGGGGTGACACACAAGACATCCATAATATGAATAAGCAGTTGCAGACCTTTGAAATGATGTGTCACACGACTGGTAATGTAAAGAAATTAAAAATGTGCCCCCCCCCCTGGGGGGGCAGAGTGGGGGGGGGGTGATACAGAAGGCATCCATAATATGAATAAGCAGTTGCTCCAAATAATTAAAATAAAAATTATCTTTATTTCTACATGCATTAATTGCATAAATATCCAACGTTATGGATTATTAAAACGGTCTAAGGTTATAAAAACTATACGCGAAATTAAAATTTACTCCAAAATATTAATACCTAATTTCTAAAAATCATAAGTCTGTTTCTTTGCGATATGCAACTAATTTACAACAGTCATTTTAATCCGCTATATTCAATGTTTTTAAATGGCCTGCCCTTTAATTTTTGTCAGAATGATCTCGTATTTTAAAGGGCTTAAAAACGAAAATGAAGCGCCAAATAGCTAAAAAAAATATATATGTTGTGAAGAAAACTGCAATTAACCAGATTTTCATTTCTACAACTTTCTAAAAATTCAGACTTTTCGTAATTTTTTTTTTTTTTTTAAATGACCATTTTTCCCATTTAAAACATAGCAGTAGCAAAAAAACCAGCTTACTACGTATCGCAGCCTCCTCATTATTTGCCAAAATTTCACTTTGTATTTTCGAAGAGTCAGGCGCATTAAGTTTCACCTCCTGTGTCTTACTCCGTCTATAAGACATACTATGCGGATTTCTGTCGCAACGCCACCGATTTTCAAATTATTCTCCATTCAGTGACATAAGACTGGTGAAGTCCGCTATTTAAATTAGATACGATACGTGGAATATACGTATACATTAAATATACGTATTGTTAAATATACGTTTAGTTGATACGCCTTTATACTAGTGCTCGCGATAGGATACGTATAGCAGGTATACGATTAAACGATATACGTATATCCGTATAATACGTTTTTCTGCTATACGGATACTTTCGAATATACGTTTAAACGTATCCGGATACGTATAAGGCGTATCAACTAAACGTATATTTAAGAATACGTATATTTAATGTATACGTATATTCGCCGTATCGTATCTAATTTAAATAGCGGACTTCACCAGTCTTATGTCGCTGAATGGAGAATAATTTGGAAATCGGTAGTGTTACGACAGAAATCCGCATAGTATGCAGGCCCGTAGCTAAGGGGGGCGCTATGGGCGGCTCAGCCTCCCCTAGAATATTTTGAGCCCCCCCCCCTGGAAAAGATTCCAAGGTCACTCAATTAATTTCTGTTCCAAAAATTCATATGAAATTCTGTTCAAAAGTCTAATTTAGTTTTGAGACCCTTTCACAGTTTTGTAGAGTTACTAAATTGTATCTAAAATAAGTGTTTCAACACTCCCTCATCTTATATGTACATATGAAGTTAACATGATGTTTCATTTTGCACCAGTTATATAATCAAAATTTTCATCATCCTATACTTTTCTTAGCATAAAATGAAGTTAGTACAACAGTTTAATTAGAAACATAATACCTACAATGTGAATAGTTATTAATTTATCTTTCTGCGTCAGAAAGAGAAAAAAAAATTATGAGCCCCCCCCCCTACATTCTCTCGAGCCCCCCCTATGGTTCACTTCTAGCTACGGCCCTGATAGTATGTCTTATACATACGAGATCAAGCAATGAAAAGCGTATATTTTTTAAAACAGTTTGCAAAAAGTTCACAAAAGATCAGACTCTTAATTGGCTAATCTCGCTTCACTAACAGTGAAATATCTACTATCTGGATTCCAACCAAGATCTTGGTATTTCCCTTTATAAATATTTTAATCAACGTACATGTTCAGTGCAATTTACCGAAGTGACCCATGTTACCTATCTATTGTAGGGCAGTACGAAACCGAAATGTGGCACCAATGAAAACTATCCTGTTGAACTGTAGCTGACGTCACAATTCGCCTTGATTTTCATTTCATACTAGCCTACAATCGGTTGGTAACATTGGTCACTTCGGTAAGTGACCGGTAAGTTACTCTAAACATACTCAATGTTTAATTATGTTTCTTCTAATTTTCATTAAATAAGTCATAAAATATTCTGGGAGGACAAAATAATTAAATTATTTAAAAAAGAAACTAATAAAAATTACCAAATATGTAAATTATTTTAAAATTCCTCCGCGGTAAGACAATTTACATATGGTGAAAAATAAAGCCATTGTGTCACGTGACGCAGACACTTAGTATAAGTATCTCGTAGTGTAGAAGAACGAGCATTTATAGACGCAGTTCTGCTTAGATTACAATTAGAAATGAATAGAAAAAGCTGGGTGTGGCGGTACGCTGAGAAAAAGAATAACAGAGCCTACTGCCTGCTATGTGATGATGATATTGCTGAAAACTCATTCTGTGCAACTGGTGGAACAAAATTCATGCCACATATAGACAAAGTCACAGACAGATATTTTGTAAAAACATATTTTTCGGACTATCTTACCCTTAAAAAGTGTAAACCAGTCGAAAGATTTCTCGAATCCATTACTTTCTTCTTGTTAAGATACAAGAAAATATAAAAAAACTAAGTACTGAGCCACAGCTCTTCCAAAGATTAGTTTGATTCTATCCACAACTAATGTAAGATAATTTATAATAAATAACTTAGTTTTTTGGGAAAGAAACCAAATTTTAAACTGAGAAACGTATTCAGATTTTTTAGGTACCTGCATAACAAGTAGTAGTTAAGTAAACGCATCGTAGTTTTTTAAACAGAGAATCGCGATGGGGATACTCTACCGGATATTTCTCAATGTCTGTAATCAGCAGAAAAGCATTGAAACATCAAATTTCATATCTTGAATGAAAAACGTTTAAACGTTTATACGTTTAACCGCTTGGATAAGATCCGTATATACGATGTACCGTATATGTTGTTTTGCGCAATACGTATAAACGCCGATGCCGTATTATACGTATAGTTGATCCGTATTTCGTATAATACGTATTATACGTATACGCGTATAAACGTATAATCGAGAGCACTACTTTATACGTATCCGGATACGTTTAAACGTATATTTTAAGGTATCCGTATAGTTGAAACGGATATTATACGGATATACGTATAGCGTTTAAACGTATAGCAACTATCCGTATTCTATCGCGAGCACTAATATAAAAGTTCTAGAAGATGACTTCAGTATTATGTTTCCTCAGTATTATGTATATCTCTAACATATTTTTTATAATTAAATGCAAGGTATGTTGCATAAAAATATACTTTAAATTAATTTAAATTATTTAAATATTGTAATTTAATTTGTTTCACGTTAGAATGTACATAGAATCTACTAAGGAAAAATAAAATAATTGCAGACTTTTAACATATTTATGCCTTTTTCATGCATTTATGAGTTTTATTTTTAATTAATTCTGAGATGTATTCATTTTTATAACAAGGCAAATGTTTTGTGAT
This sequence comes from Maratus speculifer, assembly GCA_964019185.1. Taxonomy (NCBI): domain Eukaryota; kingdom Metazoa; phylum Arthropoda; class Arachnida; order Araneae; family Salticidae; genus Maratus; species Maratus speculifer. Next base: position 427,128,657 of record OZ025290.1, on the reverse strand, counting down.
TTCATAACGTAACTTTTTTTAATTCCTTGTACGGACTCGGGATGGGTGAATAAAAAATATATTAATAAAATCCGCACACATGTACAATGAAGAATTGAATTAAATTCGTCAAATCAAATATTAAAAAACTAACTACAAATTTATATTTTTTTAAAGTTAATATTACTACATCATATGCACATTCTTATCTAGAGGTCTTTTAGTTTCTGTAGCAGAACACATATATCTTGGAAATTTATTTTCAAAAAATTATCATAAAATAATTTTGTGATACAGTGCAGTAATAACGGAAAAGTTATATCTGTTTTGTGTAATGTATATATATATATATATATATATATATGTAAATATATACAGGGTGTCCCCTCTCAACGGTGGCCAATGGCTAATTTCTAAACCGTTGGTCATAGACATATAGTTCCAATTGCAAAAATGCTTTAAAAAAGGTAAAGAATTATTTTTTAAGCGATTTAGGTCAAAAAAATGTTTTACTAAAAAATTACGAAAATTAAATTTTTATACGGTCCCCCGGTCCTATAAGTGATATTTAGAAAATTTTTACGACTACTCTAACAAGTAAGACAAAAAAAGTTCCATTCCTCTGCGATCAAAATTGACTGAGTTATAGCTGTTCAAAGTTGAAGCATATTTTTTGCTGCAAAATAGGGGTCAGTCACAAATTTACTGGAAATTAAAATAAACATCAGATAGAAAATTTAACTTTAAACATTGAGAGTAAAAAAAAATGTTTACAATGTTGTTTCTGAATTTTTGTTGACATTTACATGTTAAAGTAAAATATGCAATTTGTGCTAAAAATATAAATACAAAAAATAACAGAAATTTTGTTAAATTAAACTATGAAAAGCAACAGTCACAAATCGTTACAAAATGATACATATGTAAAGCTCTATTAGATTATTCAACCTAATAGAATTTGATGTAGTCCTATAAAATAAAAAAATGGAACGCACCTAAAATCGTATTAATATTACATTGTCATCGGGTTTAAATCAGGTATTTGAAAGTGAGTTAAAATTTGAATATAAGTTTTGAACTAGGAAAATTTACATACGAAAACTATGAATAAAATAAAAGCTTATCAAAATAACCTTTTTAAAATAAAATCACGAAAAGAATCAGCTTCATTTGCTTACAAAATAAAGCATACGTAAAAATACAATTGAGGATATGAATTTCAAAGCTCGACTTATCTATCGCTTTTTCATTTCTCTATCAGTCCATACAAACCTCCACTATTGTAACAATGCAACATCAAAATTTATAATGAAACTCAATAGATGCATTTAAAGTTTTTTCGCTATTTCCCAAAATTTGATTTTTTCGATAAAGAGAATTTTGAAATTCATGTCTTCAGTTCTTTTAATAACCAAGCTAGAAGTTAATTAATTATAATTAACACTACCGTAAAACTTATACGGTGACAGCGCCTTCAGTTAAATCGCTCATTTAAAACATTTTGAAATTGGAACTATATGTCTGTGACAAATAGTTTAGGAAATAGCTTTTGAACAGCGTTGGAAATCGACTCCCTTTATAATACTTTAAGCACTTAGTGAACGTTCCCTTAAAGCTCAGACTAACTCATCCGTTTTTAGCTATAGAAAAGTGGTTTAAGTCATGAAATTTAAAGTTTCATAACTCGGTCAATTTTAATGTTACATGAATGGGACCTTTTATGAATTACTTGCTAGAGTGTTGAAAAATTTTTACTAAGTATAACTTATAGGACCGGGGGACCGTATTAAAATTTAATTTTCGTAATTTTTTAGTAAAACATTTTTTTGACCAAAATTGCTTAAAAAACAATTATTTGCCTTTTTGAAAGCATTTTTGCAATTGGAACTATATGTCTATGACCAATGTTTTAGAAATTAGCCATTGGCCACCGTTGAGAGGGGACACCCTGTATATATATATATATATATATATATATATATATATATATATATATATATGTGTGTGTGTGTGTGTGTGTGTGTGTGTGTGTGTCAATTTAAAGTTAGGGGGGCAGAAACATCATCGCCAGGTTTTCCTTTCTCCGCTCAGAAGTCATGGCCAGCGAGAAAAAAAACAAAATAAAAAAAGTAGAAGGTCAAAATAAACACTCCTTGGCTGCTGCAAGTTCATTTTATTAAACGGTAGATATAATCTAGAGAAAAGCTCCTGCTGCAGACGATATTTTACCGAAACATCCGAAAAATATTCCATGCATTACTACATCAAGTCGTACTCACTCATGCAAGAGCGCACCCAAAAATCCTTCTTCTCATCTCTCTTACCACCTCTCGAGCTTCCTCTTTTAAATCTAAAAAGAAAATTCTAGAACATTCTGTAACCTCAAACCATCATTCTTTTATGTAAACAGAATTCTTGTCCAGCTTCGAGATTAAACACTTCATTCAGACGATAGTTTTATTTTAAAAAAATATTATTTAATCAATTTCTAATCGACTCAGGATTTTAAATATCTTAGGCAGACGATTTTTATAGACTATTAATTTTAAGAGAAAAAGAAAAGAAATGAATTTATTGATATGCACACTAACAAAGGTTGACGGCGAGAAAATAAATAAATAGATAAAATAAAATAATGATATTTTTTGAAAGGTATGGTTTTGGAATAAATTTAAAAGACTTTCTTAAAAAGGGTTGATTAAAACATTGAAGGAATGAGTTTTATTTGGAATATTAAGAAATAAAGTTTAATTAAGAATATTTTTAATTTAGAGCCATCTTTTTAAATTTACGCATACTGGAATAATGTTTTTTAAGGCAAATTAAGAATTTATATCGTCTGCATAAAGATTAACAGATTAGATCTAGAAACAAGATTTTAATTTAATAATTTGAAGTAAGTACGGAATAATATTATGAGAAAATTGAGATAGAATAAAGGTTAGTTTTGGGGAAAAAAAATTTAAAATTTGTAATATTATACCCCCTCCCCAAAAATTTGTAGGAAATTGATAGTTAAATAAAACTAGAAGTTCAGACAACAAAAATATAATAATTTAGAAAAGTTAAATTTTGGAATAAAACTGTCAAACTCAGGAAGCCAAGAGATAGAATAAAGAAAATTAACGCAATATAAAAAATATTAGCGATTAAAATAATAGTTAAGAGAAAATTATTCTGAATTAAATTTAGGTAGGAACATTTCCCTGAAAGAAATACAATAATGTTACAATATCACTTACTACTTGTAAGTGCATAGGAGATAATACATACAATAAAAGTAAATAAGTTATAAATATTAATAAGCAAGAAATTTTAAAAATATAATAAAAACAATAAGAAATCTCCTTCATGGGATTCATTAAAGATCTTCATTAAAGTCCTCATTAAAGATCTTCAAATCTTGTTTAATCTTTGGTTTTAATCTTATGTTTTTTGTTGCTATTCCAACATTTTTTAATAATATGTCAAATTTCTAATAATAAATATTATCACTTCAAAAATTAATAATAAATAATATAGAAAAATTTAAATAATAATAATAACAATAATAATAAGTAGCGTAATAAGACTCCATATACTAATATTTTTCAATAAGAGTATAATTACTACTAAATTTCATTATAAAAATCATAATAATAATAATAATAGCAAAACAAGAGTATAATCAAAAGAAAATATCACTATTTGTTTATTATTGATAGGGAAAATATTGGTTGAGGATAAAAATAATTACATAGCAACTAAATAATTTTCTTATCTTCTAATAGCATAAGAAAGTATTTTAAACAAAGTATAAAGTCCCTTTCAAAAATAAAAAGTATTTTATTTTTGAAAGTATACATAAAAAATAATAATTCCAAAATCCAAATAAAATTAAATCTAACTATTTAGAAAATGGACTCTCAACCAGCATTTCCTTACAATAGTTCCTCTCTGATACTCTTTTACAAAATGGTCAAGTTTGGTTATAAGTTTTCAAATGCCAAATGTAGAGTATTATTTTATCTACACATGGTTTATAAACTTTATTAATAAAATACAAATAGGAATAAAAGGTGTTATTCTTAATTGAGAAATGGGAATAAAAATAGTGTGCTTTTTTGAAAAACTTTTAATATCTGTAGTTTTCACAATCACTGAAAATCACATATTAAGTTATAGGTTGGAGTAAAGTCATCGTATTTTATAATTGTTATCACATAATATCTGTTGAATAAGTAGAATAATACTAATGTCAAATAAATGAGTAAAGATAGTTAGACTTAAATACACTTAAAATTAATTTATCAACATCAATTTGAAAGCTTTTACAATCAAAGTGTACACTAGGGTGGATTTAATTTTTTTTTTCACAGTGTCAAAACCTACCTATGCGGAAAAGATGTTCTCTTGGATGGAGATTAGGAAAAAAATAATTAAAAAAATTAATTTTAAATTTTACTACTGCCACAATGAGGTTGAATTTTGGAAAAAAGTGAAAAAAGACCTAATTTTGGCTAGATGATTTTTGATTCTAAATAATAGTTTAAAAAATTATCCAAAACCTGCCTATGCGTAAAAGATGTTTTAATATATGCTAAGTATGAGAAAAATAATTAAAAAAAATTAATTCCAAAATTTAAATCTGCCGCAATGTGGCTCAAATTTATGTATTTGAACTTTTTTAAGGTAAAAAATCAATGTTTTTTTATAAAATAAAATATGAATTTTAGAATTTTTAACATTTATTGCAATTAGGGCATATTTATTTGCTTACAAGATTAAAACTTTATTTTCTTATTTAACAGCTTATTTATTATTAAATCAAGAAAAATCGTCAACATTACAATTGGCGATAATGACGTTTGGTATTGAAAATCGGCATAAGATTTTGTAATTCAATTAAATTTTTATAAAACCGTCTCATATATATTGCGCATACACAACAGAAAATGCTTCTGTGACTATTTTGATTATTAGTTTTGTAGAATAAGCATTGCGTGAATAGATATTATAGATAGTAGATGGCTGATATTGATAGTTGCTACTGGATTGATTGCTGAATTTACTGTTGCTTTTGAAATCATGTCGTTAATAAATCCCTCAGTTAGTGGAGGTTCGACAGATTTTCCTATTTAATAAAATCTATGTAATCCGTCGCGAAAGGTCAAAAGCCGGTAAATGGAAAATATAGATATTATTTAATGTAATGATTAGGACTACAAACCATTTAATCTCAATCGTGCGCTTTTAGAATTCATCTACTGACATAAATGAACATACAAAAAGCTTCTCACATGCAGCGAATATTTTTTCTCCACGATTGAAACATTTGTTCCCAACCGCGGTTCCATCCATGCTGCGAAAAGATGACTTAGTGGAACTTCATTGGTGTGTAACAAAAACCATTGTAGTGGACGCTTGAAGACCAGTTCCATATTTCGAATATGGAACTATGGAATATGGTTCCATATTTCGAATAACAAATTCTTTAACATCTATATTAACAGATATTCCGTAACAACCAATCGCAACCAACTTTGTTACATGCATATTATTGATAACACATGACAAAAAAAAATGTACGACGTGTTTTCAAATTGTTGAGCACTCTCCCAGAATTTACATATATGTGGCCCATGTATTCGGAAACAAGTTCTTTTTTCAAGCTCAAGTCTGCTTCCATTATGATTTTTCTTCTGTTGTTTTCTAGTGATGTAGTCTTGTCTTTACACTCATCACAGTTTAAAGAAAACGGCCATGATCATAACCTTTCACAAATGACGTAAAGGGAATGACTAAAACGATAGAGTGGTCTTTGGTTTGTTTTGTCATGCCGAATTTTTTTCTGTCAATAGCTTTCGATTGATAGTTTTGTGAGATAATGCCCATATCTTGAAGTGTATCTGACCCGATGGCAGTGCCTGCTTGGTCAGAAATGCCCAAGCTGTCCAATATTCTGACTGATTCCAATTTTCGTCACTACAGGTGGTGTGACATCTAGCTCGTCAGCTTTTTGGCTTTTCAATCATAGCTGATGACGCAAAAAGTGAATTTACTCGAACTACGTCGGTTTAGTTTCCACCCAATATTCATATTCATACTCAAATCTATCGAACTGAAAAAAATAGGCAGTGTTTTCGGGAATGGTCCACAAGACTATAATAGCTTTCAATATCTTATTTTGTTTTATAAAAACTAAGAAGAGCGCAAAATTTGTCGTGAGACAATTTTTCTTAAAATACTGCAGTGGTAAATTATTGAGATTGAAACTCATTTACAGATCACTTCTAACTTATTAGCAACTCCTTCTCACTGGCAAGATATAAATTGATATACAACGATTCCTTGCTTTCGTTATTTTTTAAATACCAATGTATAAATTTTATAACGTTTTTGTAATAGGAAGCATATTTACTAGCATATCAAAGCCAGTAAATATGCTATGCCAAATAAGGGGAAATTCATATATATATATATACAGGGTGTCCCTAAACAAATGGTATATACGCTAGGGGGTGATAGAACACATCAAGACGAGTAATAGTAAATAGGAAACCAAGGATCTCAAACGATTTCCAAAGGCGATAGCCGCCATTGGCTTGGGGTCCAAAATTTCAAATACACATAAAAAACGGAAAAATTGGTCGATTGATTTGCGGTTATCACTAAAATTATTCTTTATGTTAGTATTTTCTTGAAAAAATATTATAAAGATAAATTTCGAAAAATGCCGATAGAGGGCGCTTTAGACTTTGAAGTAATGAAAAACTATTTTTTGCCGTGATTTTTTGCATCTCATTATGTGGTTTCGTAAGCTTAGAATTAAACTTAAACTTTGAGCTCAAAATCTGAATAGTTGGAAACGGTTAAGTAGCACAAACTTAATTGTGTTCAGAGGGTTTAAATTTCAAATGATTATAAAAAACGGAAAAATTGTTCGATTGATTTGCTGTTTTCACTAAAACTATTCTTTATGTCGGTATTTTATTGAAAATGAATTATAAAGATAAATTTCAAAAAATGCCGATAGAGGGCGCTTTAGACTTTGGATTAACGAAGGATTCCATCCTAATACTATTTTTTGCCGTTATTTTTTGCATCTAATTAAATGGTTTCGTAGGCTTAGATTTAAGCTTAAATTTTGAGCTCAAAATCTGAATAGTTGGGAGTGGTTAAGTAGCACAAACTGAACTGTGTTCAGAGGGTTTAAATTTCAAACAAAACGGAAAATTATAAAAAAAACGGAAAAATTAGTCGATTCGTTTGCGGTTTGTGCTAAAACTACACTTTAAATCAGATTTTTCTTGAAAATAAATTTTAAAGATAAATTTTTCAAAATGCCGATAGCGGGCGCATTAGACAGTTGAGTAGCGTAAAATTATTTTTAACCATTATTTTTTGAAAATTTTAAATGCTTTCAAATGGTTAGATTTAAATTTTGAGATCAAATTCTGAGCCGTTGCGAGTGTTTAAGTAGCGCAAAAGTGAACTGTGTTCGAGGGGGGGGGGGAATTTCAACTCCTGAACACACTTCAGTTTGCGCTTCTTAACCCCTCCCAACGATTCAGAATTTGAGTTCAAACTTTAAGTTCAAAATGTAAGATTTCGAAAACATTTAACAAGTTTTGGAAAGCATTTAATTAGGTACAAAAAATAACGGTTAAAATTTGTTGTTCAATTACTTTGAAGTTTAAGGCGCTCTCTAATGGAATTTTTTGAAATTTATCTTTAAAATTCATTTTCAAGAAGATACTGACTTAAAGAATCGTTTTATTTTAAACCGCAAACGAATCGACCAATTTTTCCGTTTTTTACTGTCATTTGAAATTTGAATCCTCTGAACACAGTTCAGTTTGTGCTACTTAACCACTCCCAACTATTCAGATTTTGAGCTCAAAATTTAAGTTTAAGTCTAAGTTTACGAAAACATTTAATCAGATGCAAAAATTACGTAAAAAGTAGTTGTTCGTTACTCCAAAGTTTAAGGCGCCCTCTATCGTCATTTTTTTGAAATTTATCTTTATAATTCATTTTCAATAAAATACCGACATAAAGAATAGTTTTAATGAAAACCGCAAATCAATTGTCCAATTTTCCCGTTTTTTATAATCATTTGAAATTTAAATCCTCTGAACACAGTTAAGATTGTGCTACTTAACCTCTTCCAACTATTCAGATTTTGAGCTCAAAATTTAAGTTTAATTCTAAGCTTACGAAACCATTTAATGAGATGCAAAAGATCACGGCAAAAAATTGTTTTTCATTATTTCAAAGTCTAAAGCGCCCTCTATTGGAATTTTTTGAAATTTATCTTTATAATTTATTTTCAAGAAAATACCAACATAAAAAATAATTTTAGTGAAAACCGCAAATCAATCCACCAATTTTTCTTTTTTTATGTGTACTTGAAATTTTGGACCCCAAACTTTAATGGCGGCTATCTCGTTTGGATAACGTTTGGGACCCTTGGTTTCCTGTGTACTTTTACTCGTCTTGATGTGTTCTATCATCCCCTAGCGTATATACCATTTGTTTAGGGACACCCTGTATATATATATGTATATATATATATATATATAGAACCATTAGATAATACTACAAATCAACATCAATTACTGTAAATATTTGTTAATGCCAAATTATATCATACAGAGGAGTTGTCAGAATTAGAAATAAAGTGTTAAATATATATACATTAATAGGATAAATAATTTTAATAAGACAGCAATAAAATACAACATGAATCAGTGTGATGAAAAAAGTAGCAATCAAATGGAAATTCTTAAAGAAGGGTATCAAATGACTTATATGTATATATATATATTATTTTTATTTTAAAGCCATGGTACAGTAATATTTGAAGTGCACGAAGCTACACAATACACAAGCAAACAAATCCTTCACTGAAAAAACGGGAACTTCCAGTTTTTCGAAACTTTAAACCACTTGCAGCAGTATTAAATTTCGAAATTAGTTTCTGCTCTTAGTTTCGAAATTAGTATCTCACTGCAATATAGTATCTCTTACGCAAAGGTAGGTTTTGATTGATATTAAAATGATTATTTTGCGTCAAAAAATTCTAACCAAAATTAGATCTTTTTCTATTTTTTCCAAATTTCATCGAATTTTCAACTTTTTTGTGGCAGTATTAAATTTTGAATTTAGTATTTATTATTATTTTGTAGTTAATCTCCATACGATAAAACATGTTTTCCGCATTGCTGGATTTTAAAAATTATTAAAACAATTACTTTTTGACAAAAATCATCTAACCAAAATTCGTTTTTTTTTTTAATTTTTTTTCTAAAATTCAAACCTTTTGTGGAAGTATTAAATTTTAAAATTTATTTTTTTTATTATTTTTCCCTTAATCTCCATACAATAGAACATCTTTCCCTCATAAGTAGGTTTTGATGAATGGTAATTTTTTTTTCGCCATAGACAATCGATCCACCCTAGTGTACACCTGATGCCTGCATAAGGAGCCCAATTTAATCCCAAAAACTCCCCAAAACAGGTAATATTCTTGTTGCGCACCAAGAACATACCTGCTAATGTTAAAAATTATGGTGATAAAATATTTAAAGAATAAGAATTAAAATTTAATCTACTATCTTGACTTTAGTTTGATCTAGTGATTGTGATTGTATCTGAGGTTTTGTTTGTTTTTTGGGTTGCTCATGAAACAGTTTAAAGTCTTCGGGTGAAAAATAGGGTCTTAATTTAGAAACATGCGCAATAACGGAATTCTGTCCTGTCTCATAATTAAATTTATCTATTTCATAAGCTACATCAGAAAGTTTATTTATAATTTTGTATGGTCCAGAGAAAGTAGGTTCTAATTTTTGAGTTTTAGGGTAACTAAGTTCTTCATAAATTACAGAGTCTTATATTTTTAATGGGTATTCGACAAAATTTCGATCATAGAGTCTTTTACTTTTAAGGTGAAATTCATGAGTTCGTGCTTTCGCAATTTTGAGGGCTTTAAATACTGGTGTTGTATATATTTTAACTGCCTCACACAGAACCATTACCCACCTTTAAAAAAAATCTGAATCAGAATTATCGTGAAATTGTGTCTATCTTTAGCTGTTAACTTTAACCAGAAATTTTATCTAATAAAATAGGAATTGTAGATATCATCGTTATACCTTAAATTGGGATCAACTTTTTAATTCTATTATTTTATAAATAATACACTGATTTAAAAATTTCAATTATAGGTAATTCCTTACTTAAAATCACAAAATTTACTAAAAAAATTAATCATATTTATCAGTCAAAACTCTAGCAACAGTTTTGTACAGTTTCATCTTTCTTACTGAATTTAAATAAATTATAAGAATCCGGGAACCAAAGCTCACTGTCACTAAAAATTCTAACAAATAAAGGAAAAAGCATAAATGTTAACTTAGTTGTATAGCTCAAATGTCTAGTAATAGCAACATCCATATAAAAATACTGCATTCTGAGAATAGTTCTTGAAAACAAACAAATATCAATAAATTAGAGAATGTACTTTTTAAAAATTAACTTGAGTTTCTAAGTTCTTTTATATTTCATTAATATTACGAACTTATCTTTAAACGTGCATAAAAATATCATAATAGTCTTTAATATGCAACAGTAATTGTCTTAAGAATATCATACTCTTCAATTTAATCCTTAAAAACAAAAATGTTTCAATCTCCATCAAACAATAATGATAATAATAATACTCATAAATAGATTAATAAGTAAGACTCAAAGAAAAACAAACAAATCTATACATATAATAAAACAGTAGGACCCGGTGTGTCTGTACATTGAAGATAATTGACAAAAATGGAGTCAGGGCGATAAAAGAAAACCAATGAAACACAAAAAAATTTTTTTTGAATTTTTTGTCTGTCTGTCTGTCTGTCTGTCTGTCTGTCTGTTTGTTCGAGGTTATCTTCGTAACTACTGAATGGATTTTTATGCGGTTTTCACTAATGAAGAATGCACACTCCCGGGCAGTGTATAGGCTTTGTTTCATCAAAATCGGACAACAGACAAAAAAGTAACAAAAAGAAACAAAAGAAACTATTAGGTGCGCTGCTCACGTTTTTTAGTACATAACGTTTTTTAGTACATATAAAATCCAATAGATGTCACTGTGCGATTTTAAAACGCGCTATCGTTATGTTTTCGCCAGTCTACTTAAGTATGAGAAAGTTTCAAGCTGGCTGTCGTTCCATGTGGTTTAGTCGGTAGAACGTCAGTGCGCCATACTGATGGCCCGGGTTCGATTCCCAGGATGGAATTTTTTTTCACTATGTTGGCATTAACGCCAATAAGCAATTAAAAGAATTTGAAATATTGTATTCAAGGCGAATTTTCTCTCTGGGAAAATTTCCTTGCATTAATATGTTAGTGTAATTTTTTTTTCGATTTAATTTTTTTTTCGAAACTTTGTTTTTCTTAAAAAATTACAGTAAATATTTGATATTTCCCAACGTTTTTTGAATGATCGACTTGCTTTTTTTTTTTTTTAATGTATGTCTGAACCTTATCTAACTACTTCTTCAAGATTTCTTTAGATAAACCGACCAGCGTAGCGGGCGAAGGCCGCTAGTAAATATATAAACCTCACAAATAGAGAATAAACAATCTACACAAATGCATAAAAAGGATACAAATAATATTCAATTAATTTGAAAATAACTCACTCTTAAGAAGAATTTCTCGAGATGATCCTAGGGGCGACAAGAATAACGAAAATTATGAAAGTAAGTAGCAATCTGCGTTCAGTTGTCTCCAAAAGTTTTTTTTCTTGTCATCAGTACCAGTAATACTTAAAGTCAATGATCGCATATTTGGGTGGCAACAAGATGAATGTCAGTCATCGCGGCGCTTCTATTCCTTATTAAATCCAATTCGAAATCACCAGGTCTCAAAAATTTATCATTATGACCAAAAATATCAAGCTTCAGGAATTCAAAAGAAGTCAATTTTCGGCAATTTCCAAACCTATCATCATTTCGTTCCACAGCAGATTCCATTAGCAAGCCAAAACTACCATATAGAATGCCCTTCAGAACATAGAATTCAATCGAACTTCGGCGATAGCATGTTCTTCTTAGCTCCATAGCAATTTTCTTTAAAATCCAAAAAAGGCAATCCTGTCGACTTAGAGTATATTGTGACGATTTAAAGTTAGGGGGGGGGCAGAAACATCATCGCCAGGTTTTCCTTTCTCCGCACAGAAATCATGGCCAGCAAGAAAAAAAAACAAAATAAATAAATGTAGAAGGTCAAAATAAACACTCCTTGGCTTCTGCAAGTCCATTTTATTAAACGGTAGCTATAATCTAGGGAAAAGCTCCTGTTGCAGACGATATTTTACCGAAACATCCGAAAAATATTCCATGCTTTACTGCGTCAAGTCATACTCATGCAAGAGCGCACACAAGAATTCTTCTTCTCAACATATCCCCCTTACCACCTCTCGAGCTTCCTCTTTTAAATCTAAAAAGAAAATTCTAGAATATTCTGTAATCTCAAACCATCATTCTTTTATGTAAACAGAATTCTTGTCCAGCTTCGAGGTGAAACACTTCATTCAGACGATAGTTTCATTTAAAAAAAAATATTATTTAACCAATTTATAATCGACTCATGATTTTAAATATCTTAGGCAGACGATTTGTATAGACTATTAATTTTAAGAAAAAAAAAAGAAATGAATTTATTGATATGCACACTAACAAAGGTTGACGACGAGAAAATAAATAAATAGATAAAATAAAATAATGATATTTTTTGAAAGGTATGGTTTTGGAATAAATTTAAAAGACTTTCTTCAAAAGGGTTGATAAAAACATAGAAGGAATGAGTTTTATTTGGAATATTAAGAAATAAAGTTTAATTAAAAAATTTTTAATTTAGAGCCATCTTTTTAAATTTACGCATACTGGAATAATGTTTTTTAATGCAAATTAAGAATTTATATCGTCTGCATGAAGATTAACAGATTAGATCTAGAAACAAAATTTTTAATTTAATAATTTGAAGTAAGTACGGAATATTATTATGAGAAAATTAAGATAGTATAAAGGTTAGTTTTGGTGAAAAAAATTTTAAATTTGTAATATATATATATATATATATATATATATATATTATCTATTTATTTACAGTAATAACAATACATGTAATTCTAAATTAACCTTATGAGTTGTAAAAGCATTGTGATAATAACGAGATTCGTATACCTTTAGGGATTCACGAGATTTAATTTGTTTTTGTAACACATATTTCGTAAAGTACAGGTAGCCTGTGCCTTAGGATGGAATATTTTTTTTTATTCAATAAATATTTCTTTCGAAAATGTTGGCAAAAGGTGCTAGAATATCCATGAAACATACGAAACCTGAACAAGACAGATTCTAAATTATTTTAGGTATGTCTAAATAAACAGACTATAGAAATATACCGCAATGTTGTCATCTATGTATATACGTATATCACATATACAAACGCAAATAGAACACACACACACACATATATATATATATATATATAGGGTGTCCCAAAAGGTCATGTCCAAACGGAACACATGGTTGTGTCAGGTCATGAGGAAACAGAATTACATAGGAAAGGGGGGTCGGAAACGCGATCTAAACAGTGAAATTGCATCGTAACCGTCACGCAAAGAAAAGATAACAAACGGTGTAAAATATCTTTATTTTACAACAAAACAGTACCAAATAAAAAAGAAAAATGCTACAACTCATAGTAAGTGCTCAAAATTGGCCCCATTAGCTGCGATGCATGCTTCACATCGGCGCCGCATTGAATCGCGAACTCGTTCGAATTGGCCAGTAGTCTCCCGGACACGTGCCGCCGCTTCAACGATACGTGCCATGAGGTCCATGTCCGATGGAACGGGTGTTTCGTACACCATACACTTCAGGTGTCCCCAGAGATAAAAATTCTGCATTGCTGTACTGGTTCATCCTTTCTCTGCAACGTCCGCGCTTCGAATGATCCGACTGCCCGCGCTTTCGTCTGACATCGCTTATCGCCCTCTAGCGGATTACAATCGCGTTTCCGACCCCCCTTTCCTATGTAATTCTGTTTCCTAATGACCTGACACAACCATGTGTGCCGTTTGGACATGACCTTTTGGGACACCCTGTATACATAAATACTTAAACCAGAAGCAGTGAATTTTTGAAGAAATATTTATTTGAACTTACAAATTAGTATTAGAGATCATTAGACGCAATGCGATAATTAGACAACATTTTATATATAACATATAACATATCTAACATTTCTAAAGCTGATATCCGTGTATATTGCAATTTTATTTCCGATCTAGTCTTTGAAAACTCTTTATTGAATCGTTAATTTAGTAAATCATGTTCCAAATTTAATATGTGTACAGTTTGTATTATGAATTCATGCGGCATCTAAATTATATTAGAAAATGACGATAATTTGTGAATGTTCTATAACGGTTATACATGAAAGTATTTACATTTGTTGTGTAAAGTCCAAAGACCACATTGTTCAGTAATTTTCTTTAGGTTTATGTAAATACTTAGAGGAATATAGATCAATTCATAGATACCTTAATAAATTTACATTTAAATAATGATGTTAATTAGAATGCACTGTTCACATGGACGATTATATACAAACATCGAAATTTTCTATTTTTAAATTATTTAGTTACGTATAATAAATTACGATAAAATAATTAAGTATTGGATTACATAATACATAATACTTTACATTATATCACAAAAATTTAACTAAAACTCATGATAAGTCAGGTAATATTTTCGGAAAAAAAATGAAATACTAAAGCTGTTTTCAAGAATTTCCACGAAATCAATCAACTTAATATATAAAGTTTTGTAAATATTATGTAATTCAATTTTTTGTATATTTATATAAAGTGTAAAGATTTATCTTTATGTATATATTTGTAACATGTGAAACTGAAAAAAATTAAGTAAACTTGCTATAAAATACACACAGATATCGTATGGGCACCTGCTTTGACACAACATTTCTATTGGTGCCAACTTGAAAAAAAAAAAACATAGTTTTTAAGTATTATTTATTAATTAAAATTATTATTCGTAGTAATAATATATTATCAATATTATTACAATATTATGTTATTATATATCTATATCTATATATATATATATATATATATCATTTAGTTATTATTTATTAATTAATTCTAAATAAATGATTATTTAGAAAGTATTTTTAAGCTTTTATGTTCATTTCATAAGCTGATTTTAATATTCACTTGAGGTGTTTTGAATTTTTTGGAAACCATTCATAAATTATTCATGATGTCAAATTCCAAGCTTCTTGTCTAGCAGTCTACCAACTATTTGGTGGTAGTCTGCTTTTTAAAATGAAAATAAAATGTAATTAAAAAAACTTTAATAAATATAGAGCGAAGCAATTTATATAAATTCCTAATATTCTTATAAAAATTTATATAATTTCGTAATTCAATTTATAATATTATAAAGATTTGAAGTTTTTTTGTGGATATAATGTTTGGAGCTAACGAACCGATTTAAACACAATGTTATAAAAGCGAAGGCGCTAATCTCTTTTTCAACATAATCTATATCTTTTGTCGATGCCACTATCCCAAAGAGGGTCAGAAACAGGAAATGGCCCAAAATTTTAACTTTTCTGTCACTGAAGAATCTAGAAACACGAAATTTTCACTGGTAGCTAATGACAAATAGTAAACTATTTCGAAAAACATGTATTATAAATCCGATACTTAAAAGGGGTAAAAATGCGCAATTTTTAAAAATGTTTAAATGGTTATTTCTACGCAATCACAGGAAGTACGGATCCGACCTCAACAATAATGATGTTGATATTGATGCTGTTAGCCCAAGGTAGACTATATTTTATTTAAATATCACTACTCTAAATTGGATGCAGCAACAAAATCGATCTACAAATGAAATTATTATGTTACTGAAACGTGTAGGAGCATGAAAAGTGGCACGATAGTTACTTTTTAATAAAAAAAATTAAGATATTTACTTAAAAACTTTAAATTAAAAATAGATGAAAAGGCGCTAAAAGCGTTCGAAAAATATCTTAAAGGATGATTTCTACTCAGTCTTGGAAATTGTTAAACTGATTTCAAAATTAATGGTTGGAAATTGGTGGTCAGAGCTCTCGCTCTAATATATGGTCTATTTCATGTTGGTACCACTACTACATGAGCATTGCAGGTGTAAAATAAATGCCCTAAATCGAGATTTTTATGAAACTGCAGGGGCTAGCATCTTGAAGTTAGATATGTTTCTTATTTTTATGATTACATATATTCTGTAAATTATTTCTAAATATATTCCTAAAATGTTCGAAAATGTAAAATGAGTGATAATCGGCAAAGGGTGTTCCGATTATAGAGTTGCAGAAGTAAAAACCATGAAAAAAGCCATGATGATTAGGCACCCCAGTGAGTATATTACATCTATGATGAAAGGCGCATTTAATACTTATAGATGTCATCATCGTACTATATAGAAATAAATATGTATTATTCGATAACATGAAATTTGGTAAATTTAAGCGAAAAATAAATATAGTTTAAAAAAACTAAAAAACACGCTTTTTAAGTATATCAAACTAAAAAGCGAAAAATAATTCGTACTATAAGCTGAAAACAAAAACAGATGAAAAATACTATATTGCTATAAAATCATTGTTATTATAGATATCAATTAATAAGCAATAAATAAAATTATCGTGGAAAAAAAGCGTGGGGTGCTTCTCGAGAACTGATAGATGGAGCATGGTAGATGGAGCACCCCACGCTTTTTTTCCACGATAATTTTATTTATTGCTTATTAATTGATATCTATAATAACAATGATTTTATAGTAATATAGTATTTTTCATCTGTTTTCGTTTTCAGCTTATAGTACGAATTATTTTTCGCTTTTTAGTTTGATATACTTAAAAAGCGTGTTTTTTAGTTTTTTTAAACTATATTTATTTTTCACTTTTTAGTTTGATTATTTTAAAAGCGTGGTTTTTAGTTTTTTTTTAAACTATATATTTTTAAACTATATTTATTTTTTTCAACCTGGCTTTATTTTAAGCGATTTACAGAGTCACTAAATTCCACGATTGTTCAGATCAGATCGTTTCAAAAGAGTCAGCCATATGAAAAATTCAAAGTGCTATAACTCAGTTCTTTTTTAAGATATAGGCAAAATAAAAAGTGCTCTGGAATCCTTATTTTAAGTTCTAACACGTAAAATAAAAATAATTTTCAATTTTTAATTTTTTGCATTTAATTTAAAATTTAAAATTTTTTAAAAATATTTAAAATGGCCACCATTTTGAAACAAAATGGCAGATGATGCTGGCCAACGAACTCGGTCGGGACATTTATATGTACTATGTACATACCAAGTTTCATTTAAATCGTTCATAAATATGCGTGTTATCAAGTAACAATAAAGAGAGTTACAGACTCACAAACTCACATGCAGGTGAAGTTAATAAAAGCGTGGTAAAAAATAGCATGACCCACAATGACCCCAAAAATGACCCACTAACCGAATTTTCTTGAACATGTTACCTAACCCAATGGTCTTCTTGTAATCCAAAACGATAAAATATAAAATTTGGTCAAAATCGTTAGAGCCGTTTTTTAGATAAAAATGGCTTGACCTATAATGACCCAAAAATGACCCACTAATCGAAATTTTTCGAACATGTGACCCAGCCCGATTGTTTTATCGTGCCAAAAAACTGTTACATACAAAATTTCGTTATAATCGATCACGCCGTTCTTTAAATATAAATAGCTTGACCCAGACCCTTAATGACCCAATATGACCCATTAAAATTTTTTTCTCGAACATGTAACCTAGCCCAATATTTTTCTCGTGCCCGAAAACCATAGAATGCAATTTTTAGTCAAAACTGCGTGAGAAAATCTTTAGATAAAAATAGCATGACCCACAATGACCCCAAAAATGACCCACTAACCGAATTTTCTTGAACATGTTACCTAACCCAATGGTCTTCTTGTAATCCAAAACGTTAAAATATAAAATTTGGTCAAAATCGTTAGAGCCGTTTTTTAGATAAAAATGGCTTGACCCATAATGACCCAAAAATGACCCACTAATCGAAATTTTTCGAACATGTGACCCAGCCCAATAGTTTTCTCGTGCCAAAAAAATGTTACATACAAAATTTCGTTACAATCGATCACGCCGTTCTTTAAATATAAATAGCTTGACCCAGACCCTTAATGAACCAATATGACCCATTAAAATTTTTTCTCGAACATGGCCCAATGATTTTCTCGTGCCCGAAAACCATAGAATGCAATTTTTAGTCAAAATTGCTTGAGAAAATCTTTAGATAATAAGGAAAATCTTTAGATAACAAGGAGAGTTACAAACCCACAAACTCACATACAGGTGAAAGTAATAAAAGTGTGTTAAAAAATACAATATTTATAAAAGAAAACAAATCTCGAAGTGAAAAATTTATATTTTTGATGCCTGAGGCAAGAGTTTTTTCTCTTTATACACTTCATAAAAAATGCTTTCATGGCACCGTGAAAGTAAAAAACTTTCAATTCACTCAACCACTAAACATCATGTAACTTTACTTTCATAAAATACCAGATTTTATGTGAAAGGGATAAGTTACTCCGTTTTATTATGCGTTAGGCATTTCGCTGATGCAGTCTTACTCGATTTTTCGTGAATTTCTTTTACTAAAAAAAATAATAAATTTGGATTTTATTTATATGTTTCTATTGTAATCGCTTCGACCGTAGACAAACATAAAGTATCAATGACAGGTTTCATATAGGTCAAGCATTTTTCGATAAAATTACCAGAATTTTCTTTTAAATAATCTGTTAAATCTTACTTTTTATCGGGTAGTGCAATTTAGCAGCATGTCACATTTAAAATTTACTTCTCAGTACCTGTCTAAAAATAAATGCATAAAATTTTTAATATAGACAATTTAATATCTCTACTTTTTAATTTTTTTTTTTTTACTATTCTACATTGAAATTTTATTTTGCTTTTATAATGTTTAATTAAAAAAATATGTTAAAATTGTTTTTTGTACTCCGTCCACTGAGCGCATTATTGTAACAAAACTATTGGTTAAAGAACGCCATCCAGAATATTCATAATGTTATACACATGGAACTTAAGTTTCATTTCAAAATATTTTATTTATTTATTTATTTGAAATGTTTATTTAAATTATAAAATTTGAAAAAAAAAATATTGAAAAATTGCCATTTTAAAATAATCAAAGCACTTATAACTGCAAACAATTTTATACTTCAGATATATAAAGAAATTTTATTGAAATATTGTCATTTTAAAATAATCAAAGCAATTATAATTTAAAATTTGAGGTATAAGTTATTCTTTAACTTATGAAGATAATGAAGATATCAAATTGCTCTAATGGGTTTTGAGAAATGTGTAGAGCAGTAGACGTAAGTGAAAAAAAGCAATTTTTATCCTTTATTATTAAAAATTAAACGCAAAAAGAAATCAATGTTGAAAAAAAATATGTAGGAGAGATATTAAGTTGTCTATAATAAAAATTTTATCATTTTTTAAAAATAAATTATATGCTTTGAAACATTCTCCGAAACATGTGAACTTTGTTAATATCAAAACAATAAGGTTTGAATACGTCATTGTGATAGGTTATTAGTGTACCTACAAAAATTAAATAATTGTGTTTAACATTCAACATACCAAATAAACAAATTTTGTATATAAATTATGTGCAAAATGGGCCTAAATAAGAATAGAATGTTATTCTTTTGACACAGGATCTTCTGTAATTTATTGACTTTAATTTGGAATTGTCACATTTGAACAACGTTTAAATACAAAACTGTATGGATGGATGGATATCGTACAGCACTAGCAGGCATGTATCATCTTTTCAAAGAAATTTTTTAACAACTTATAATCTAAATATAGTAATCTCAAAATATAAATAATAAGCTCAAAATAATAAATTCAAAATATAAAATATTTTGAGTTTCTACGTTCTGTGGTTTGTGTTTATTTAAACAAATTCAGTTTATTCGGTAATTTGTATAATATTAATAAAATATTAAATAAAATAGAAATGCAAAAGCAGAAATCAATAAATGTTGAACTAAAACTTAAATATTTCAAAATTTAACATGTTCAATCAATATTAAAGTACAATTGAATAATTCATATAAACAATTACATTAAATTAAAAATGTATTTTTTATTATACGAATTTTTATTTGAAACAAAATAAAAATCTCGATTTATAAATTACATGCATTTAATAAAACATAAATTTTTATTATGTCACATTTAAAATAAAATAAAAAAGGAATTTTACAAGAAATATATATTGCAACAATCTTATTTTAAACCATTCCAGATTTTAAAAGGCTTTTAAAATTTCTAAATTAATGGAATGTTTTTTTTTTCATTTTAAAGTACCTGAAATAAATTCCTCTTAGATTGTTATAGAAAAAATATTCGGTAAAAGTATTACTTCTTTTCAATGATCTATTTCAAACTATTTGTCCCAACATAAAGAAAACGTGTATCTAGACTCACAATAGTTTTCCTGTACTCATGTGTGCTATTTATTATCGAAAAAACTATATATATCTTCCTTTATATCCCATTGTAAAAGTAGTTTCCTTTCTTTAATACATTAAATGGATCACAAAAGTTTGAAATACTCTTCTAAATATCTCAGAAAAGTTTTATGCTTAATAAACGATCTTTTGTTATTCAATACAATGAAAAGCTTACAATCGCAATGATAATATGCTGTAGTAGGAATATTTTTACCATTATTGAAAAACTGTTTTTTTTTTTCAGAGACAAAATTAAAAGTAAATGCAACATCGCGATAAGTGATTTTTTCTTGTCGGTAGTTTTTCTTAACTAATATTAAAGAAACTGTGTATAAAAAAATATAAAAATTACTTGTTTTTTAGAGAAATTTTCGATACATACTCTAAATAAGATATATTGTAAGATTTTCAGGAATTTAACGCAAAAAAAATCCAGATATGTACAAAAGAAACACAGAATAGATGAAACAACTGCATATTTAACTTAATCACACAGTTTTATTTAAAAATTGGATATAAATTAAGCATAACGAAAATCTTAAGCTAAGGAATCATAGGAGTGAAGTAAGTGAGGAAACATATTATTTAATTTCTTATTTTCATTTTGTTATGTATGAGTACATCTAAAAAATATTTTAAATGTGTGAGATTATTTTGTATTATAAAAATCAAAATACATTTCAAACATTTGTTTTTCAATATCGTTCAAGAAAAATTATCTTTGAAAGAAAAAATCTTTTCACAAATTATTACAGGTTGATTTTGATCTGAATTTACAAAAAATTTTAAAGCATTCGGTTCCGAATATTCCCACATTAAGATATTTCACGGAAAAATACGGAAAATTTTAGAAAAATGTTTCCAGAAAAAAAAAAAACAGTTGTGTCAAATACCAACAAAAAAAGAGCCAAAATTTCGTCAAAGGATAGAAAGAAAAATCTGCAAACTTTGTGAAACACACGAATTTTTTTAACTGATTGCGGAAAAAGTAAAACTTTTCTAATTTTCCCCAAAAAATTGCTCATTTCGTCAAAGAATCAAAGGGAAAAAAGCGGAATTTAATTTAAAAAAAAAACACTCCAAAAACTTTAATTTTGTCAACGATTCGTGACAATTTGATTTATCTACAAAAAGGAACGCGATTTTTTTGTCAAGGACTCAAAGAAAAATGCGAATTTTGCCCATCTTATCAAAAAAGCGTCGACTTCGTTAAAGGATATGCTGAAAAATTGTAATTCTTCAAAGAATCTGAAGAAACCCATAAATTTCGCCCAAAGGATCACGAAAACAAAAATTCTAACAAAAGATCGCTGGAAAAAAACGCTATTTTGTCAAATAATCTAAGAAACAACGTGAATTTTGTCAAAATATTTCGGAAGAAACGTAAAGTTTATGAAGATTGCAAAATATCCGCATATTTCGTCAAAATATTATAAGAAAAAAACACAACTTTCGTCTTAGGGTCGCGAAAAAACGGTCACTTCTCGTCAAAGAATTGCGAAATACGAGGGTTGCTATTTATATCCCTGGGCTAGTAATGACAACACAAATATTTATGATCAATGATAAATCTATTGATTTTCAAAGTATTTTTCATGAAGAACTATACACATTTACACTCGCTTGAACAAATTTTCGAAGCACTGTTTCCACTCCTATGGGGGCAACTCCAAACTTGCGTTTTGAACCCAAATCGAATTTGGATGTCGAAAATCATTGTCCAATTAATTTATTTTTGATTTGTGGAAATAAAAAAAACTTCATTGAGTGACAAATCAGAGCTGTATGGCTGATAACTCATCAATTCCATGTTTTGGCCTTTCAGAAATTTCTTTGTTTGAGCCGATATGTGAGAGCTCACATTGTCATGATAGAAATTTCTTTGCCTATTATTCTGCTTTTTTCAAATTTCTTCGAAGACTTCTGGCAAATAAATGGTCGAGTACCATTCAGAACTAACTATCTTGCGTTCCTCTAATGCCACTGTCGCCACGTGACCGGTAATTTCAGGTAACCACTAAAGAAACAGGTAACCATTTGCATCGATGTGCTTTTTCCTCCAAAAACTTTTGGTCAATTTGGCTCATCTTGAAAGACCCATACAATCGATTGCTGTTTTGGTTTCAGTTCATATGCATAGATCCGTACCTTGTTATCTATGTAGATGTTAAAAAACTTTTGATGACAATGAACGCATTTGTTTAACATTTCCTTGCCACAATCGACACAAGCTCTCTTTTCAGCGTTTGCTAGATTATGCGGGCTCCAACGAGATTAAATATTTTTTACTACCAAATATTCAGGCAATATGTTATTGATGTCTGTCATACTAATGTTCGAAGATTTTTTAATCTCACAGCATGTCAGATTACGATCTTGCTTTATCAGTTCAGGCATAATATCGATACTTTCTGGCACCGCAACCGATTTTAGAAGACCTTCACGGAATGCGTCCTTGAACGAATATGGAACACGAATGAATTCGTTATACCAGTATTTTACAGTGCTTTAGGATAATGCTTTATTGTTATATAAAAAATTAAGTTCATGGAAGTAGTCTTATCTTGATAATCCACGTCGAAAGTTACGAAAAATGATCGCAAGAAAAATGTTTAGGAATCAATTTCATATTTTGCACAAGAGAATTTTTTCAATTTACTGCAAGTAACACAAATCAAGCTAAAAAGATAAATCTATCTAAAGGATTTATGGATAAAAATATCAAATTTTCAATTGAAATCGTCAATGGTAGCCTAATAACACTCCTTGTTGCCAAGGCCAGAAATATAACTAGCAGCCCTCGTAACGCTATCGTCAAATGGTCG
Source organism: Maratus speculifer (assembly GCA_964019185.1). Lineage (NCBI taxonomy): Eukaryota > Metazoa > Arthropoda > Arachnida > Araneae > Salticidae > Maratus > Maratus speculifer. The sequence continues at coordinate 427,105,200 of OZ025290.1, read as the reverse complement.
CTAGAAGAAAATTAAGAAATTCTCCAAAATATGGCCACTGACGCCAAAAGTTGGTTGGCACGTGACGATTGGAGATCGTGCAAATACAACTATTCTACAATGTAACACAATTTTCGAGATGTTTCTGTTTCGACTTTTTTTTCAAAATTTTGTTATTTTATTTGAGGTTTATTTCATTGCACAGTTAATTATTTCATTCCATAGAAATTTATATATTTATATAGAAAATGTTATGATTTTTTATATTAATGCCAAATTGTAAAATGGCACATATAATACTACTTCATTTAAATTAAAAAAATAATTTGTATGTGACTATAATTGTAACACTTTTGGATTCTCTCGCGCATTCAAAATCTGTTTCTCAATATACACCTAATAATCACCGAAAAATGCTACATTCAGAGTTAGCCTTCAAGTGTTATGTATAGTTGAAGTTTTGAATAATTATTATGTATATTTTTTAAGATATAACAATGAAATTTTTAGACCCATATACGTAATTAAAAACCAATTCAAATAACGAAAAAGAGATCTAAGCAACAATTATTTGAAAACTTGTCTAAAAGTAGAAGTATATGTTTTTTCGAAAATATTTTCTTATGTATTGATTTAATAAAATCTTAAAACAGCGTCAATTATGAAATTGTTTAGCAGTAGACACGTGACTTCCATTTGTTCTAAATGTTCATATAGTGCTCATTTGGGAAAATTAAAGGTAAAGGACTTTTGAAACAATAAAAATGTTGTTTACTTTAAACGAATGTTTCATCTCACTTTTTGTGATTCTTTTTACTCCAATCGTTACTTAGACCTAGTAAACACAAATAGTAATATTGGAGCACGATTAGATCAAACTTAAAATTTGTATAGAAATATTTTGATTTAAAACAAGTAATTGGACACTAGTCGAGTTTTGATGAAAATATTTCAAATTTAATGTCAATGTTTGTACACTAGTCGCATTAAAATGTATATTTTACCGATGTAAAACCAATCTTATGCAACAGCCACAATGGATTAAATTTGTTTACCATAAAAGACCTCAATTTTATTCCAATATATATTTCTTTGTATGGTAGTATATTCTAAAAGTTTTGTTTGCTATTATTAGCACAATTTGTGAAAAAACGACGAAGATAACATAAACATTTTCCTAAAGTTAAGAAAAATGAGCATTTTTGTCATTTAAATATTAGATGATCTAAAACAGTTAAAGTATGTATTTTTTTTAAATTGTTTTCAGATAAAAAGTTTTTTTTTATGTTTGCTTGTTTGTTTGTTTTTGTTTTTCCAATGGATCCGATTTTTAATTTTCATTTCATTTTAATCTGTACTCATCTTCATAAATATATATAATATTTTACTTAAAAAAACTTGTATGATTATTATACTTTTTTTCTTAATGTAAAATTTATTATGCAAAATAATACTTCCAAATATTAAAATTCCTAGGTGTTAAAAAATTTCTGCTCATTTTCATTCGTCTAATTTTATATATAACTTCTTAAAAATTTTATGATGCAGAAAACGTAAATATTTAAAACAAACTTTTATTTAAGGTGTTAAAAAAAAACTTTGTAGGACATCATTTTTATGTTTTAAATTTTATTAAAACGAATCAAATACTTTTGATTTCTCCACTAATCTTTTAATTTATTTTCAAATTTTAAATTGAAATAAACCAAATTATTCATCTGAAAATGTTTTTTAGATTTTCAAACGTGTAAATGACTTATTTTTAAAGTTATCTACTTTAAAAAGCTTTCCAATTTCAATATTTTCAGTACATTCAAATGCTTTTAAATAAAAACTAGGATATTGGAAAAGTTTTCAAATGAGTTTCATTACATTATGAATGCTTAATGTACTCGGACATCAATTATAATTAAAATTAGTAAAGAAATTCTTTTTCGAAATGAATTTAAAATACAAAATGTATTTCGATTCAAATAAAATACTCTTATATCTTGAATTATGAATAAAAAAGTTCTGCACCTGAATAAAAATTAAATGTCTAAGATATCAGAAATGACATGTAAATCAATAATTTGATTTTTAACATTTAAATTAAAATAATAAAATTAATAATTTACACTGATATATACCTTTTAAGGATTGGTTTAGAGATATTGGTTGCTAGAGATATTTTTGAAAAATATTTACAAGAATTATTAATTTAAAAATATATATACTATTATCAAAATCTTACAATTCTCAAAAGAGCAGTATAAATACATGTATTGTGATGCTGTCTATAACAGAGAATTGTTGTGTACACTGTTAGAAATTTGAAAGTTTTGCTGCATCGTTACTTCACCGCACAGTAGGCAAGAAACCTCCAAATTTGGCAATAAAGAAAATTTATTTTGAAAAAAATGCACAATATACATTCTTTTATAAATCTTGCATAGTAGAGCTTTAAACATTTACATAAGCTCTAGAGTAATTTATTAATTAATTTGCAAATATTTTTCAATATTTTTCTCTACAAAATTTAGTTAAAAACAAGAATTTAATATAGTTTTATACAACTTTAATATTGATATATCATAAATAATATCGCATTAAAGATATAAAAAAAATGAGTTTGGAAGCACAAATAATAATTTTAAAGGTTCACAAGCCCACTTTAAAGTGAACATTCGCGACACATTTTGAAGCAATAAATCCACATTTCTTAGGCAAAATGTCTGTAATAATATAAAAACAGCAGACGTATTTTTTTTTCCTTCTGTTTTAGTAGTGGCACACACTTTTTGTTTCCCTATCTTCCAGAATTTAAACTCATATATGTTACGTACACTATCAAAGAAGTAGAACTAGAATCACCTAACCGTCTTGCACTTAATCTTTTTGATCACCCAGAACGCTTTTCAAACGGAATATGAAAACGGACATGTTTGTTTTTCAATAACGCTTTCATTTTCTTTTCAAATCAAGGAAATGAAAGCGATAAGCTACTCTTTGTTAATTCTAAAGTATTTGTATCGACAGGCGTTTGCCCACCAGAATTTATATTAAAATGTATAAAAGTTTAGCTTCATTTTTAAATCTATAGGACTACTTGTTCGTAGTTTCTCCGATTATGGAGTTCTTATATCAAAAATTCTTATGCATATTCAATTTTTTCTTTAAAACGTTTCATTATAGTCAGTCTCATTTAAATACATTATTTTGTAAAAAATAATGTGTTTAAATTCGTCTTTAACAAAAAGTCATGTTTGGCATACAATCTTACACTCACAAAAATTTGAGGATGATTAATTCTAAAAATGACCATATAATTTAAAAAGGAGCAAGATTTTCTGAAATAGTTACCCTCCTAAAATTCAAACATAGTAGAAAAAAATTATAGTTAACACTTAACTCGCTTTAACTCATAACTAAAACCTTCAATGTTTGTAGACACTGTTATTTTTTAAATAAATTTCAAAACAATATATTCGACGCTTCACTATATCTATAAAAATCATATCAAAGACAATTTTTTGTTACATACCTGTAGTCAAAGGTTCCATAATCAAAACAATATTTTAAAATTATTGCAGCGAAATTAGCAAACGAATCTTTGAACAAAATTATTGATAGTTTTTAAATGTATTATCAAAGAGCGATATGCAGTTTAACTTCATTATTTAAAGTCAACCAAGATAACTTTGCCCAATTTTTAATACTAGGCAGATGTTTACTTATATCTGCTCTATTAAAGTGACGTATACCGATATTTAAGAACAGAATTTCATATTTTCGACTTTTACCAGATTTGAAGGGTTTTGCCCAAGCCAACACTAGATACCGGGCTTGCTCATTCCTTTCATGACGTCACAAAAGGTGGCTGAATGACATCCAACGATTGGTACAAAACGATGGGTGCGTCACTTTGAGCCTGTTTGTACCAATCACCGATAGCGACCAGCCACCTTTGTGACGTCGTGATAAGGAATGAGCAATCCCGGTATCTAGTGTAGCCCTGGTTTTTCCCCACTCTGAACCGCTTTAATAGACTATCGAAATTTTGACAAAGAGAATGCTCCATAATAAAGTGCAGTTATTGTTTTCTGTAAAAGTGACAATGTGACGATGCAGCAAATTTTTCAAAATTTTAACAATGTATTTGCAGATCTTTTGTATAACATTTTTATTAGGATACACCTAGCTACACCTAGATAAATGATTGAGAAAATAACTATATTAAAAATATATTTAGCTTCGATTGTTTTAATATACTTTCTAAATTTAATTGAGCAAATTGATTTGTATGAAAAGTGAAAGTTTCAATAATAAGACGAATTAAACAAATTTTACACTGAATTTTCTTCAATGGTATTTAATTTAATTAAAGTTCGATCAGGATACAAAGAGTTAAAGAATAATACTCAAAACAAATTTATTTCAAAGTATGTCCAACTATTTTTGCACAAAGACTGGTGTCTGGAATTTAATTTCGAAATATACTCTGCTTCAGGAAAACATAGCTGAATAGAACAGATAAGAGGGATACAATATAAAAAAAAAAGTATGGACTTTTCAAAACCATTCTCATGAGTTCGAGCGTGGAATTCTAATAGATATTTTTTTAATAAAAAATACTTAAGTTCAGATGGAACTTATAAGTACTTGCTCTCCGTTATATTAGCTAGTCTATTTCTGCTGTTAATATGTAAAATTAATAAAATAAAATTACAGCTAAATATGCATTTTAATCATTTGAAAGTGCCAAATAATAAGAAATACACTGTAGAAGGTAAGCAGGCAGTTTTAACACTGAATTTTTGTATATATGTAAAAATTATGATACGCATATATAATTTTAAATATTGTTCAATGAAATGACATCACAGTTTAAGTATTCTATAGCATATTGATAGAATAAACAAAAATATTTTAAGGCTTGTATTATTAGACATTGGGTCTTTGTTAGACTCTTTTTGCATGCTGAAGAGAGACATTAGTTTTAAATAAAAAATCAATAAAGTATTGAAATAAATCACATATATAGAAGTCGAAAATTTATTATCTTAAATAAATATAACAAAAAATATATATTATGCAAAAAAATGTTATTCTTGTGGTACAAAGCTTGTATTTTGTTTTATTTTGTTTTATTTCTATTCGTTGTAATAATTTTTTGTATTACTATTCCGTTACAATGCTTTTTATGATCGAATTAATAAATGTTATCGTATTTTATTAACAACTAAATTTTACAGAAATTATAATTAAAGATAACAGTATAAGATTATAAATAAAGTTATTTTAATTTCTTTTAAATTTCTTCTCCTTTGTATTTGATTACCAATTGCGGAACATCTGCTACTAACTATTATCATTTAAAAAACAAAAGCAAATGAGTAATGTTTAGAAAATTTAATTAGCGAAACAAAATTTTATTATTTCTCTTTATAATACATATTGCTAAATCCATCAACATGTTTTGTATTTAAAGTACCTTATTTTTATTTGAAAGAATCGAGTTTATGAAAATACGATGAAAAATCGAGTTTATGAAATAATATATTAAAATGAGCTGTAAACCAATAATGTTTATTACTCTTGAATCAAGAATACAACAATCATATACTCTAAAATACCGAAATAAAACGAGTGATTTCAGAAAAAACATCTATACTTTATTCACTCAAAATCTTTGCGTGTGTATCAATTTGTTTGTTTCTTGTCGAAGGTAAGAAAAATTGCACTCAGAGTTTTGTAGATTTCTGTAATCGTAAACAAAAACAAGAATCAATAAATAATGCGTAGAAAATATAATGTAACTTTTATCGCAGCTAAACAATTTCTTAGTGGCAAATTCATTTCGATAGCAATGGTGTACCATCATTTGTGCAAAATATGATTATTGAGAAAATAAATTTGCTCAAATAAATATTCATTAAGCGGATTCAAGGATAAAGTATTTTGGCCAACAGAATTGCAGGAAATTTTAGGAAACACAAAATGTAAGAAAAGCGAATTAAATTAATTTCATTGGCCAATAGAATTGAGTCCATTTCCATTACATTGGCTGTTTTTTAAAATTTACCATATAAACTTTGTCATTGAATGTGCTTATGGTATAAATATTTGAGTAAATTTCTCTTCAGAGAAGTTATATTTTAATTTTAAGACCGTACACCGTGGCTACCCATTGTAGTTCACAAGTAAAAGCATTTTGCACTCTAAACGTTGTTTTTTAGCTAGTTGTATTGTATTGTGCACAGTAATATAATGTCAATGTGAGGCTATTGTGATATTAATAAGTTGTAATTATACTTAAAAATTACATATTAGATTTCTGATTAATTAGTTTTACAGTGACAAGTGGCGTTATGCATCTCATATATCAATTTGCGACCACAGAAAAACAGTATATTTTGTAAGGAAGCAAAATTATCCAAGCTTTAAACTTCATCCAACATCTCCTTCTTAAGGGTTTGTATGTTTTTAGACACATTTTTTTTCATACATGAAGAGTTTTAGTTATATAATTTTGTCATTTTTGTTGTGAATGAAATTTACTTTTATCTAGCTGTGTCACTTTTATTTCAGGTAAGCGATATCAAGAAATGAATATTCTACCGCATTCACTGTAAAACATTTGTGTAATGTTACTCCATAAAGTTAGTGGCAGCCAAGTTCACACCAAGTTTATGGTGGAATAACGATAATACCGGTTTAACCAAGATAACCAGTGTAACAGTACACTAATATGTAATGTTACCCCAGATCATATGTTTAAATTACACCATTATATAAGTGAAAAAAATCGTACCATAACACTGGTGGCATCTTTGTTACCAGCAATGTTATGGTAGGATTTTTTGTGGCGTAATCTTACACAAAATTTTACCGTGTTTCAAAAAACGAAATGAGAAGCAGCTGGAACGCAATTTCACCTTTTGATATCACAGTCTCGTTAACGAGTTATGGGATAAAGCTAATGTTAAATTAAACAGTAAATAAAGAATTTAAAAATATTTTGATCTACCACATACCCTTCTAAAAACAACCACGAGTCAAAATTTGTAAGAAAACTAAACGTAATACTATACAATTCAAACAAAAGAAACACACTGTTTTAGAATGTACTGTTTAGATTTTCAAACTGAATTGATAACTTAGAAAAATCTTATTAACAGTAAGTCAAAAAAGAACCGATAGAGCAAGAGCATAGTAGACGTCCGAGGTGCCTCATTTTTGCGACACTCTCATTATATTGAGTTAGAGTGGGAATTTTCGCGCATTAAAGGTATGGATGGTTACAATACATATATTTCAGTCTGTCTCGTGATATCTTACTACTTGGTGGCGTAAACTTTGAATTTTGTCGGCATTATCACGTCATCGAGATACTCCGAGATATGGACTAGCACAATAAGAGTATTTTAGTTTGTCTCGTGATTTCTTCCTACGTCTTGAGGAGAGCGGTGCATCAATTCTTAATTTTGTTACTATCATGAAGTCAAGTTAAATTCTGAAAATTTAACAGACAGATTCAAAAGAACAGATTTTTTATTAAGTACATTTCAGTCTTCCTCATCAAATATTAGTACTTGATAACAAGAGTTGGGAGCCAATTCTTCCGGAATATGGGTATTTCGTGCGACGCCTAGATTTCTAGAATTTGAGCATGGGATATAGTGGAGTTAACTAGAAAGTTCTGTCAAATGAGTTATTCTGGACAAATATCTTGGACACAACTTATTAATAGTATTTTGTTAATAATGAACCTGATTTAATCTATGAATTAGATTGACAAAATAAACCCAGTGCAATACATATCTAAGTAAACTTTGAATAAGTATGTTCACTGTACTACTGTTATCCATTAATACATCAATTCCTAACTAAATCACATGAAATATAATTCTCCAATTGAGTGTTTAGGTCAGCATTCGAATTACATTGGAAAGGTAACTTGAGCACTAGCAGCTTAGATTTAATTCGGTTAAACTAATTTTTTTAAAGATAATAATTAGGTTTTTCTTATTAACAATTTAAAAATTATTGCGTTAAAAATAGTATTAGGTATAGTAAGAAGTTTTAAAGGGTATTTTGTCTGGTATTTAACGCAAAATAACGCACCAATCAGCAGACCGAATTTGTGTCATGTGATAAGGACTATTTTAGCGTTTGCTAATAGACGCAAAAGCTGGGAGGAAAGTGAAAGTAAAGTTGAAATTTTGAAGTTCAAAGATGTCAAATGATAAATCATTTATTAGTCACTGCATTCGTTATGAACTTCACCAAGGAAAAAGTTCTTCATCAATCAACCTATTATTTTCTTGGAGAAGAAATCGTATCGAAAAGCACTTGCGAATTTTGGTTTCGGCGTTTTAAAGACGGTGATTTTGATGTTAGCGATCGAGAACGTAGTGGCGCTTCACTGAAGGCTAGTCATGAGGCTTTGCAATCTCTAACGATGAAGATGCATCTCAGACGCAAAAAGAACTTGCCGAACAATTAGGGGTATCCCAAAAAACAATTTGTAATCGTGTACAGGTAATGGGAAAGATTTAAAAGGCAGGAAGATTGGTGTCACATGCAGTGAGCCAGAAAAAAAAAGAAAAATGAGCGTGTCTTCAAATGCATGAATCTGCTAAACAGGCAAAAAAAGAAATCTTTTTTGTAGAAAATCGTGACGTGAGATGAAAAATGGATATGTTATGAGAATCCGAAACGTTGAATCCTAGCGAAGAAACAATATCAACGCCGAAACGATCCATTCACTGCAAAAAATCCTTCTCTACATCTGGTGGGATATGAAGGGTGTGCTCTATTACAAACTGTTGTAGCCTGATATAAGTGTAACAGGTGAACGCTACAAGCAACAATTGCTTCAATTGAACCAGGAAATCGGTCTAAAACGTCAATTTATTGGAAAAGATTTGCGAACCGTGAAATTGCCCCATGACAATGCCAGGGCTCATGTTGCAAAACCAGTCAAAGGCACGTTAGTAACTCTTGGCTGGGAAGTTTTGGAACACCCGACGTAATGTCCCAACATGGCCCCTTCGACTATCATTTGTTTCGGTCTTCTGCCTTGACTTCTGTCTTATGCCTTGTCTTCTGTACACTTCCGTACAGTGGACGAAATGCGAAATTGGGTTGATGAATTCATCACGTCAAAATACAAATTATTCTACACTGCTGGCATCCATCAACTGCCCGACCGATGGCAAAAGGTGTTAGATAATGATTGAGATTATTTTGGTGAATAAAAATGTTATTCTCAGCTCTTAATTGCATTTTCAGTTCTCTGAAAAACGCTTTAAAACTTCCTACTACGCCTAATAAAATAGCTTTGTTGACTTACTTTTAGAACCAAAAATATGTCTAACTAGATTCACAAAAGACTATAATAAAAATAAACAGAATACATTTAAATACTTTGCTTAGGATGTCACAGAAATATTTCGTATAACATTTGACTCAATGTATTGAATTTAACGAATACTTCTTGTTTGACAGCTTAAATTTATTCTATTGAGTAAATTGAATGCAACTGCATTTAAACAACACTTAATTTCAAATTAATATCAGCGAATATTTTAAATATAGTGAATATATATTCGATCTAGTGCATACATAAAATCAAATGCATATAGAAATGTCAACACAAAGCAAACGTGAATATTGTTTCGTTGAAATTTCAGAAACGCAACAGAAATTACTTATACTTCATCAAAAATCTGTGTCATCTATATATTTATAGCGTTGAGAGCAACATACACATGTAAGCGTTTTCTCCAGTAAATGGAATTATATCAAATAATGAATAGTATCATATTTTAGATTATGAATGTTATTTCACATGTATTTCAATTTTAGAAAATGAAATTTCACATGTGATAGTGGAAACAGTTGAATATTTCACTTCATTCTAAATCGCGTTTGCCAATCTTCCGGTAAAATTTTAATGCACTTTGTTCTTTTCTATTTAACATATTTATTTTACAGTTATTTGAAATTATATTAAAGTTATGTATTTACGTCAATTTTGCAATAAACGTTTTTGTTATAACACTCAGCCCTATAAAAATGAGCAAAACACACAAATATTACTCATAACAAATGATTTCAAAAAGTTACATAAATTATTTGTAAACATTTCTTAAAAAATAGAAATAATCAAGCAGCCTTTTTAGGTGCGCTCGTAATTATGTAAATACGTAACACCTCTAGTTGTCGTTCAGTCCGTCCGTCTGTCTGTCCGTCCGTCTGTCTGTCTATCTGTCCGTCTGTCTCTCCGTCTGTCTGTCTGTCCGCATATAACAACGCAAAAACTACCCAACCGAATCTTTTGAAATTTAAAATATATAATTATTACATAATTTTGTCGAGCCATTTCAAATTTTATGAGAATTGGATAGATAGATCAATTACAGGGACAATCAAAAGTACTCCGTTACATTATAGTCAATGAAAAAAAAAAGTTTCAAATGTATTTGAATAATATTCACTCATTTGAACATAATAATATTGATATGCATTATTTAGTACATATTATAATATAGATTTTGCATAATCTGTGGTGCAAAGAACTTTTGTTATTGATTTACAAGGCCACACAAAAGTTTTCCATTACATAATGAGTATAGAGAGGACATTGTTTGGTGCACATTTTAATTGTAATTAACTATTTACATTTTTATGAGATTGATATATGAGAGTGATATTTTTAAAACTTCATTATCGTACGAACGCACTTCATTTGCTACGCTTCACGTGCAATTTCCAACTTGTTTGTATTATTATTATTGGTGCATTAGATTTCATAAACTTTACAAAATAATAATAACAAAATTGTAATTTAACAAATTACAACGACTATTATGAAAATTATATTTTCAAAGACTAAAATTCTAAAAACTTATAAATAAATTCTATTTTTAAATTAATAATAATAATAAAAATCATTTTTAGGACGATCATAAAAAGTGATATATTACGTACGTCATGCATTAAACATTTTTATTCTTAGACCAATGATAAAAAAACAGCAGTTTATAGATATACAACTTTAACTATTTAAAATGTGCATTTTATTTGATGCAGTTAATCAGACTGACTTCTGAGAGCCTCATATTGCTTACAACATGGATTAAACACTAATATTCCTGGGCCCATCATAAAAACATTTAAATGAAATTTCAGTTTTACAATTTTCGGCTGGTAAACATCGCAAATTTTAAATTTTACACCGTTACGTAGACAAAAAAAATGCACTTTTAAATGAATTTAGTCTTTATCACATATTTTTTTCAAATTATTATATTTTTTAAAGTTTGTATTACTTATTTTCTCATCCAACATTGGTATTCCATTATTGGACATTAAACATAGACCAATCAGAAAATGAATAAAAAACAAAACAGAAATATTCCATTTTTGGACATTAAACTTGGACCAATCAGAAAACGGATAAAGGAAAAAAGTTGAGGAATTCAACCAATAAAAAGATACAGATATACCTCAGATTTCCAAGTGCTCTACCGTAGACAACAACTATTTTCTAAATAGTTAAAAAAATCGATCGGAAAATTACCGTCATTTTTTTTTAGTATAGTTCAAAACATCCATTCACGTTACGTTAAACTAATTGACTAGATACATACATTAAAACTTTACCAAATCTGTTGAAAATTGCTAAAAGAGGCATTCTGTGAAACTTTAATTATTCCTCTTATCATTGTCATCTCATCTAATTTAATGACACGATCAATAAAGACTCCATGTTGTTTTAATGGAGATATTCAATTACATGCAACGCTTTAAGGATAATTAGAAGTTTCAACTACATTGGCATAGTTACGAAATTTCTCGAAAATGCTTTTTCGTTTCACTGCATGTGATGTACATCACTAATGTGTTATATTTAATGCTCGTTGTATTGATAATATAACATTCAAATAATGTAATATATCTTAAGTCTGTGGCGTAATTTGTTTTACTCTGGTATATATATGTGGCAATGGATGACGCAGAATAAATTAATCCACTGAAGGTAGTTAAAACGAACATTCTGTGAAACTTTAATTGTTCCGCCTTTCATTGTCATCTCATTTAATGGGATTTTCAATAAAGACGCCTTAGTGTTTTAATGGAGATATTCAATCGCATGCATAGCTTTTAGGATAATTGGAAGTTTCATCTTCATTGGCATAGTTACGAAATTTCGGGAAAATGTTTTTTGGTTTAATTCCATATTATGTACATCATTAATGTGTTATTCAAAGCTCGTTGTATCGATAAAATAATATTAAAATAATGTAATATACTATATGTTTGTGGCGTAATTTATTTTACTGTGGGAGACACATGTAGAAGTTACTGAGGCAGCATAAATGTATTCCATATATTAATCTTTTTGCGTAATTACATTGTAATTCAGCAGATGAGTCTTAATTACTGCTGCATATTTTTTTTTATTATCATCAAATATACTTCGAAACATCCGTTCATTGCTTCATTACACTAATTGAGTAGATACATGAATTTAAACTCTACCGAATCTGTTGAAGATTTCTAAAAGGAACATCCTGCAAAACTTAAACTATTTCGCCTATCATTGTCATCCCAAATGTGCACCTAATTGAATGACATTTTTAATAGAGAAACCATGCTGTTTTAACGGAGATATTCAATCACATGGAAAGACTTAAGGATTATTAGAAGTTTCAACTACATTGGCATAATTATGGAACTTGTGGAAAATGCTTTTCTGTCTCATTCCTTATTATGTACATCATTAATTTGCTATTCAAAGCTCATTGTATCGTTAACATAATGTTAAAATTGCATAGTTAACATATTTTAAAATAATGTAATCTATCATAAGTTTGTGGCGTAATTTGTTTTACTCTCAGATATATACGTTGAAATGGCCGACGTAGAATAAATTAATTCCATACATTAATCTATTTGCATATTTAACTTGCAGTTCAGTAGTTGAGTAGCAATTATTGTTTTATGTCTATAAATTGTAATATGTCTTTTGCCTCCTACTTCACTGATGTTCCTGCTTATTTCCTGATTCACTTGTGACTATCATTTCTGAACAACTGCTTATTTAATCTTTTTTTTTATATACATTAAAATCTCATCTTAAATTTTACCACTTTAAATACTAATCATTTTTGACTTAAGTATTTTAACTTTAATTTTTATTTAGTTATTTTATAAAAAAATAAACAATATTTTTACGGCAAATTTTCAAACACAAAAATAAACAATATTTTTTACGGCAAATTTTCAAACACAAAAATAAACAATATTTTTACGGCAAATTTTCAAACACAAAAATAAACACATTTCGGGACACCTTTTATCCCCAAATTCTCAACACATCAAAGTATTGCTAAACGTTTTTTGTGTTGCAATTGTTTTCTTAATATTTTGTAAAAGTGTTGCTTTCTGTAAATGTGTTTTCAATATGTCGCAAAAATATTCTTATCTAAAAATATGTTGTAAAAATTGTTTTGTTTATTGTGTTGATGAAAATAGTGTATTATTTTAAAAAAGTGTTGTGCTTCAATACACTTCGTCCCCAAATTAACGACTTGTAAACGCCACACAATTGAGAATACTATAAAACAGCACGTGTAAAACACTTTTAAAAAATTTCTGCACATGATGCCTTTAAAATAATGCAGTTTTTAAAATGAATGTTTTGAAAACACATTTTCTCATGTTTTAATTTTTAACAACACCTTTTTCACAGTATTTTTAGTTTATACACCTTATTCGCAATAAAATCACAAAACAATCGAAAACGGTGCCAGTTAGACGTGTTGATTTTTATGTTTAGTTAGTATTTCAAAAGTGTTTCGCGCATTTTCAGCGTTATTATTTTCTTTTTGTTTATTTTTTTAATCATTTATTCTTTAAGTAGTTTTACTGCCCTTTTTTCATGACAAATTATATCTGTTATGTAGTTTTTCTTTTATTATCAAGTTTCTTTTAATATAATTTTTTTCAAAAATCTCCGAAAAAAATTCAATTACTCATTAACAATATTGATAATGTTACTGATTATATTTATGAGATATGTTTATCTTTTTATTAAAAGGTATTTATTTCCCTTTAAGTCTACTCTTTATTCTTTTTCAATTCATAATCATAACTGACGATTAATAATGAATTTTAAGCATCTGATTTGAATAAAGATAAGCATTAATATATATTTTTAACAATTATTTTTGTTTTTCTATTAGTAAGGATTTTGAAAGAATTTTTATTCATAAAAATGAATCATTTTTACGTATGCCAGAACTTTATTGTTTCGTGTTAACTTAAAAAAAAATCTTACATGTACTTTAATATGAAAAAAGAAACGTTGGTAATCCATCATTTTATATATTGGTTTATCTTTTAGATGTTACTTTTTTCCCACGTACAAGACAAGGATCTATACTTCTAAAAGTAAATGCTTAAAAGACGATCCTATGAAGATATTACATGTACTCATAAACTACATTCTTTGTAAGTTTCAAAAATTTAATCAATTTGTGATAGATTCCCTAGATATATTTTAGTAGAAACATTTTTTATTATATTTGAAGCGTTAAAGCGCAAAAAATCCCGATTATGATAAAATATTTTCACATTTAATGCAGAAATTTTAAAATAAATATGTAACATTTGCAGCTGATTTGGTCAGATTTGAAGCTTTATTTGTAAATTGTTCTAAAAACACAAAAGAATCAGTAGATCTAAATCAGGCTTGTTTTAAATATCGCATGAAACGCCGATTATGCTATTTTATTTCTACAAGAAATAAATAATTTAAAAATAATGAGAAAACAAAAGTTAAAATAATAAAACATAAAATAATACTACAACATATTTCTTCATTGCATTTAATCAAACAAAATGAAATAATAAATGAAAGAAAAAATAAGTTTTTTTCAAAATTGATGCTTTAGGATCTAGTAATTTAGGTTCATAAACAAGTATCTAGGATTGCAAATGCACTGACAATGTCATTTTATTTATATCAAACCTAAATGCATACGATTAAAGGCCTTTCAACATTAAAGACCTTTAAACAAGTGAAATATAGGGAAATCCTCAAAACATTTAATAGTAAATTGTTTAGATTAAATAACTAGGAACACTTCTAATTTTCTTGGCATACTGTTTTAAATGCATTTAGCATGGCAGATGAAAATATCATTTATTTTATGATAAAATCAGCATATATGTTGTCTTTTGTTTGCTTTTAATGTAGAAAACTTTCATCTATTATGAAAGAAAATCAACGTGTAAAAAATGGAACTGTTTGATTTTTATGAGCAAAGGAATAAAATTTCACACATGTGGAATCAGGAAATGTAAATGTTAATAAATTTACATTTAAAAGTTGTAATGAACATACCAGTGCTTGTACTCGACTACCAAATTTTCTGATTTGCTGATTTAGCTTTGTTTGTTAATTGACGCTATGCATTAATTGACTCTGTTATGATAAAATATGTAAATAGCTATTTATTTTTATTACTTTTATGACGGAGTGACCTTTGTAAAGGCACTTTAGTATTTCTGAAATCGTGACGTCAATAATTTAACATGTGTAAGCGTAAAAGCGAAATCTATCCTCTCTTTTACTTTAACTTTCTAGAGTGTGTGTGTCTCTTTCGGATTCTGCAGTTAGGCTCGCGGTTAGTAGTATTATGTAAATTTGAAGTATCTCAGTTTGCAGCATATAAAAGCTTGGAGTTTGAGTGTGTGAGGTGTGTCTCTGGTATTAGCCAGCAGAGCATTAGTCAGCTAGCAGTGGTGTCTCTGGCGATAGCCAGCAGAGTGTTCTAGACATATTAGTCAGCGAAGAGTGTTTCCCGCTGGTATCTAGCAGATTGAAAGTAGCATCGAGCCTCCAGTGAGTTGTGAAGGAGTTTCGGTATTAAATTTGAGAAGTTGGCCGTGGTAAGAAATTTAATAGTAATTGCATTTGATTATCTCAAGTGAATAAAGGATATCAACAGCCACAGGCTGTCTAATTAAATTTTATTTAGCAGTTTAGCTGAAAGATAGTGAGAAGTAATCAGAGTTGCCCCGATTGAGCTAGTTTCCGGAGCTGTGAGTATGCGTTTAGTATTTTCGTAGTATTCTCAATTGTGAAAATTTAGACATGCTCCACTTCCCTTGAGCCCTTATATTTTTAATAAACTGTGTTTTTTTATCTTAATTTTTGAGTATGTCTCCATTTAACTGACAGCACGAGCACCCAACCGTTACAAATGTCGGACATTGTGAGATTGCGCCACGTGTTTATTTTACCGGTGAAGGTGACATTAACGAATTTTTAGTCAAACTAGATGATTATATCCTGTTCAATAATATACCCGAGAAAAATAGATATGTAGTGCTTAAGTGCTCATTGAAGGGCGAAGCACTTTTGTGGTTAGAGAATATAGGAAAATTTCTGATTAATGATGAAGGTAAAAGATTTGAACAGACTGTGATTGAGTTAAAGAAGGCATTTCCTCCCGTTAAAGATAAAAGTATTTCAAGGAAAGAATTCTATTGCAATAAGCAGAATATTTATGAATCAGCATCAAAGTTTTATCTACGTAAGCTTGAACTAAAAAGTAAATTGGATTTAGATATCACATTTGAGGAATTGTTGGACATAGTTTTTCCTCTTTTTAATGCGAATATACAGGACTATATTGAAATTAGAGCACCTAAGAATTTTTCAGAAATGCACCAGATTTTATCGAAGTATGAGACTCGGCATAGCTCGGATCAACGGGATTCGCGTAGCCCTCCTCAGAGATCTGTCACGGATAGTAATTTGAGAAATGAGGGGGTTATGAATTCGAGAGGGGGACAGCGATTTCTAGATAATAATTTGCGTAATAGAAATGATGGATTTGGTCGTAATATGTCGAATACTAATAATGGTAATAGGAATTGTGGTGGTGCTAATAATTTTAGAAGTGGTGATAGGCATATGTATGGAAATAGACAAAATAGTGGTTATGATCGGAGAGGGGGAGTACGGGACAGGAATGTTTCTTCGCAAGTAAGGAGATTAACTTCGGATGAGAAATTTGGGGGTAGATTAATGCAAAAGAAATGTGTTCAGGGGTTAGAAAAGTCGTCTGTGAGTTTAAATAAAGTTACTATTAATCCGGTTGAGTTACCTGAAGTGTTAATTGTGTTAGATGGTATTGTCGTTAAGAGTGTCTTCGATACAGGGGCAGATAAGTCGTTCATTTCTTTTGATTGTTATCGGAAATATTTTTCGTATAAGAAGTTGAAGAGGTTAAGTCTGGTGGTCCAGTCGGCACAGGGAGTAGCTTATGATAATAAAGGTTCAGTAGAGTTCGAAGTTGAAATTCGTTCGGTTAAGACATGTTGGGAGTTTTGTGTATTAGATGGATTAACAGTGCATTGTATAGTTGGTGTGGATTATATGAAGGATAGAGGAATTAGTCTGGATTTCTTTAAAAAGTTGTTAATCGTGAATAATGATGAGAATGTGAGTAAGAAAGAGCCTGTTTCAGTGTCAGGTTGATTTGGGAGAGTCGGGGTTATGTGAAATCGATCATTCTTTTACTGTTCCGTATCGTCCTCAGTCTAATATGGCTGAACGTGTAAATCGTACATTAAATCAAATGATTTCTTCTTACGTTGGTTCTCATCATGCAAATTGGGACCAGTTTCTTCAGCATTTTGCGTACGCACTTCGTACGGCAGTTCACGAGTCGACGGGGAAAACGCCGTCTGAATTGTTTTTGGGTAGAAAAGTCATTACTCCATTTCAAAGGCTAGTTATGGTGTCGGATGCGGAAAGTCAGTTTATGTGCCAGGATATTCAGAGGTTGGTTAAGGAGGCTCAGGTTCAGATGGGAAAAGCGCAAGAAAAGCAAGCTCAGTATTATAATATGCGTAGGAAGGAGTTAGAAGTGAAAGTTGGAGATTTTGTGTTAGTAGAAAAGCAGTGGTTAAGTTCAAGTCGTCAAAAGAGAGTAGCTAAGTTTGGTCCAAAGTTTGTAGGTCCGTTTGAGGTTTTGGAAGTTCGGAATAACAATTTCATTGTTAATGTCAATGGTGAAAGAATGACTGTTAATCTGGATCAGGTTAGAGTTTATAAGTTTAGAGAAAATGGTAGTGAAGGTTCTCATGTGTCGAGTGGTGTTTCGCAAAATTCCCGATCCAATGAATGTCCCGAGTCCAGCACTTCTTCATCTAATTCTTGTCATCAATATTCAAAAAGAAAATTTGGTCAAACAGCTCCAAAAACTGTTATTGAAAGTAGAAAGCCTATCAATTCGAGAGCAAAGTATGATAATAAAAATAAGAGAGCAGTGTCAAATACATCAGACTCAGTGTGCAATAAAAGAAAAAAGATCATAAACTGTCCCGTTCCTCCACTTATTAGACAGCAACCTCAAAAACATAAATTATTTAATAGTTCAACATCTTCAGTAATTAGTCCTCGGAAAAAATTTCACATGGACATTCGTCAAACTGTTAAAAGAACTTTAAAATCGGAGTTTTTGCCCAATAAGAGACAACATAGATCCGGAAAGAAACGTGGCCTAGGATCTTCAGTAACTTCAGGTGCGTCTAGAAAGAGGAGACAACATTCAGATTACCGGCATCAGCAGTGTGGATCTTGCCTTGGAGTGACCCCAGTGAACAGATCAGAGCGGAGTCGTCGAGTGGAAACTACAAGTATCCCACGGCATCCATTCAGGACCAGGCTGCATGCACGACAGTCAACTGTGGCGTCACCGTACAGTTTTGATGACGAAAGATCCTTCGTGCAAGGTTTTTGGGACAAGAGGAGAAAGCCATTCTGTAGTATGAAGCCGGCTAGCAGCGAATCATCTCTATGATTGGGTGATCATGTTCTTTATTAAATTTCTATTAGAGTGCATATATGTGGTAGCAATTTGAAGGAATAAAAAGCAGACAGACTGTTTTGTATTTTTGGCCATTTTTGGAATTTTTTGACGGACTCACGATTAGGGTTTAATTGTGTTCAAAATTTATTTGCAAAATTGTTAGTTTATGTATGTTTTAAATTTTGGTCTTAACTGCTTTTAAAAATTCTGGATCTATTGTTAAATTGTTATGTTAGTTGTTAAAATGTTATTATATTGTTATATTGTTCATGTGTTATAAAATGTATGTTAATATATGTTTAATTTTCAGAAAGTATAGATATTAATTTGGGTTATTTTGTACACGCGCCGCGAGTCAGGTGTCACGTGTTTTGCGGTCAAGAAGTCCTTGACACGCGTTTCTATCTCTTAAACTAACATTTCATGAATTAACTTTCTTCTAATCGTTCGTGGTTCTTGTGTTACGTTTGTACTTTAGTTGGGAATGGTTTCCGCAAGTTGCGAAGTTTTATGTTGCATTTGAATATGAATTGTATTGTATTAAAATTGAATGTTAATGTGATTTTCTTGCAGGGAAGTATACCTGTGTTAAATATTGATATTGCTATTTTTCTTTAAGTTTATACAGATGAAGAGTATGATGACGTCATTTTGTAAATTTGATATTTTTGATTGTTGCATAAGCGCAGCTATGTGAAGCTGTACGTATGTGCCCCAAATATTGTGAAAGTGGAGCTAGTTCTGAAGAAGTTTTGGGAGTTAGTTCATTGGCTAATGGGTATGTAGGTATTACGTAGTAGCAGAGTTATGGTAGTACGAAGTGAATTTTATTTTAGATGAGTTCGGAATTTTGTTGAGGAAAATTTTTGCGCATTGGGTTTTTTGGACTTGGTGCGAATTCTAGTGTTAGGAAAGTTTTATAGAGAAATTTTTGGTAATGATACAGTTGTATTTCAGTATTGAGGAAAATTTCGAAAGTTTAGTGTTTTGATGAATTTTAGCACTCCCAGTGGAGTAGGTTGTTTTGAAAGAGGAAGTAATTAGTTTTGAAAGTTTTAAGAGTTTTGAAAGTTTTACGGAGGCTATTTTTAAGATAGAAGAATGATTGGATTGAATATGTGAATATTTGAGGCAAACTGAGGTTTTTGTTGTGATGGGTTAAAGTTAATATTTTAAAAGCTATGTTTCGGTGCCAAATTTCACCCATCACCTTGTTTTTATTACGGTTTGAAATTTATAAGAAGAAAAAGTCCTGAGCATGCATTTGGCCCAGCCCTTTTTCTCTGTGGAATCCGAGGGGGGTTGTGACGGAGTAACCTTTGTAAAGGCACTTTAGTATTTCTGAGATCGTGACATCAATAATTTAACATGTGTAAGCGTAAAAGCGACATCTATCCTCTCTTTTATTTTAACTTTCTAGAGTGTGTGTGTTTCTTTCGGATTCTGCAGTTAGGCTCGCGGTTAGTAGTATTATGTAAATTTGAAGTATCTCAGTTTGCAGCATATAAAATCTTGGAGTTTGAGTGTGTGAGGTGTGTCTCTGTCATTAGCGAGCAGAGCATTAGTCAGCTATCAGTGGTGTCTCTGGCGATATCCAGCAGAGTGTTCTAGAGATATTAGTCAACGAAGTGTGTTTCCCGCTGGTATCTAGCAGATTGAAAGTAGCATCAAGCCTCCAGTGAGTTGTGAAGGAGTTTCGGTATTGAATTTGAGAAGTTGGCCGTGGTAAGAAATTTAATAGTAATTGCATTTGATTATCTCAAGTGAATAAAGTATATCTACAGCCACGGGCTGTCTAATTAAATTTTATTTAGCAATTTAGCTGAAAGATAGTGAGAAGTAATCAGAGTTGCCCCGATTAAGCTAGTTTCCGGAGCTGTGAGTATGCGTTTAGTATTTTCGTAGTATTCTCAATTGTGAAAAATTAGACTTGCTCCACTTCCCTTGAGCCCTTGTAGTTTTAATAAACTGTGTTTTTTTATCTTAATTTCTGAGTATGTCTGCATTTAACTCCCAGCACGAGCACCCAACCGTTGCACTTTAAGTGATCTATTAAAAATAACGCAAATGCGTTATAGCTTTACAAGTTTCATCGCTCTTACGGCAACTTTTTCAAAAGCAAATAAATGATTTTTAAAAAAAATCGCTAAAATATCTTCAAATTTAAAAATAAACAGAAAAAATTTACATATACAACACATGCATGTATGCGGCAACATACACAATTTAGTCTTCTGAAATACTATTTAATTTTTTTCTGTTTATTTTTAAATTTGAAGATATTTTAGCGAAAATATTTTTTTAATCATTTATTTGCTTTTGAAAAAGTTGCCGTAAGAGCAATTAAACTTGTAAAGCTATAACGTATTTGTGTTATTTTTAATAGATCACTTAAATCAATAAAAATAAATTGATATTTTAAAGTGATTTTTATATTATATGTAAATAGCTTTCAACAACTAAACATGCGTAATAGTTTTTATTTAAAATTTTATCCTATGGATTTAAGTAAAGAGTTGTTCTTTCGTAAGATGAAATTTATCATAATCCTAAAGTACGCTTACGAAGATTTCAACACCATCAATCAACTTTTTTCACCCTAAAATTTTATTTATAATTTCGTTTGAGTATGTTACAGTACTTTGTTGTTAAATAGTTATAATGATAGTTTGTTTAAAGTTACAAATTAGTGTGATTATATCCATGTAAATATGCGAAAACCAAATTTGCTGTTCTCCTAATACACACTTGCTGGTTAAATTGCATGTACATATTTTTTAAATAACTATATTATAAATGCAAATGATAAAATATGTAAGAAGCATTAAATGACTAAAGATATATGATAGTTTCTATTTAAAATTTTAGCTTTGAAATTTAATTATCATAGATGATGAATGTGGTGTTCATTTTACAGTTAATCCTTAAATACTCTGTGTTGCTTTGCGGCAGCATACACAATTTAGTCTTTGAAGAATCTTAAATACTATTCAAAATTTAATGCCAAATGTTGCCAATAAAGTTCGTAGAAAACTATTATTTAATCAAATTTTAAAAACTAAAGGGCATCAGTAGTGCGATTCATGATTAAAGACACATTTATTTTTTTCAAACTGCTTCTACGTGTGCTTTTTGTTTTCTTTGGAAGATTGAAATGTACCCTTTTACTTACCCATCATACGTAGTATAGGGTAAGTCTTGCAATCGTTTTGAAAATCGAAAAATTTTTTTTTGACGGATTTACACGTTTTAGATAGTGGAGATTCCGAAAAACATATTTTTAGAAAAAAAATTTTGCCGTCCGTCTGTCTGTCTGTCTGTCCGTCTGTCTGTCTGTCTGTCTGTCTGTCTGTAAACGCTCTATCTCCCGAACAAATTGAGATAGAGACTTGAAATTTTGTATGTAGTTAGTATGTAAGAATGGGACGAACCCTATTTAATATCAGCAAACTCGATTATCCGGAACTATTTTTTTCGGACTCTCGAAAAATTCGTTCTGATGAAAGGTATATAAAAATTTTCGAATTTTTTTGTTCTAAAGAATGGGCGTAAAAGGCAATAAAATAACACACATTTTTCATATAGAACGAAGTCGATTGGATTATTAGTTGCCGAGATATTTGTAATCCTGTTTTCCACATTTTTCGATTTTTCATGACCCTGTATTTCATTCAAATTTCAATTCAGAGGTATGTTTTAATTGGAAATGAGACGCTTAATCCGACGCAGTTAATTGTTAGTTAATAGAATTATTTTTGGAGTTATAAGGATGTTTCTTTTACGCAGTTCGGTACTACTTGAGTAGTTTGGCGTTTTATATAATTTGTCGAAATTGGTACATCAGCAGTTCTTTAATATTGCATTACTATGTATATTAACAATATTTAAATTTTGTTTATGAATTGCAATGCATTGTATAAATAGTTTTCACATGTTTTATTTTCATATACATATCCATGATGGGTAAGTATAACGGTGGCCCCCAACGACTAGTTTTGTTCTGTAGTCAGGAAGTAAAATCTATTCCTTATCATAACTTTTACAATTTATGTGTATTAAATATTATACAATTTCATCAAGGATTTTTTTAAAACTAAATCTCAATATTACTGATTGTCCCTAACCAGTCTATTACACATAAAAAATACAGTTGGCAAAAAAAGTATTTGTACACTTCATTTTTTTTAAATTATAAAGAAATTTAACAAAAGATTTAAGCAAAAAATACTGTAATAAGTTAATTTAATGCATTATAATAAATTAGAAGAAAAAAAATTAATCGAATCGATTTTTTGCATTATAATAAACAAATATACAAAAATATAATACAAAAATGGTATTTGTACACTATAGTAATGTAATATAATTAATTAAATTTTAGTAAAAGGATACAAATTAATATTTTGTGTGAATTCCTTTAGCGATTATGACTACTTCTAGATGGTGTGACATAGATTCCACCAACTTTTTTGTAGCGGTCTGGTTAATGTTATTCCATGACACAATAAGAGCTTCTTTAAAACCGTTTTTAACTGATACATATTTTTTTCGGATTTTTGCATCCAATAGCATCCACAAATTTTCTATTGGATTCAAGTCTTTAGAGGAGTTGGCAGTCGTCTTCGAGTATTGTAGTAACCATGTAGTGGTGATCACAGCAGTATGCTTTGGCCGTTATCCTGCAGAAAGTGAAAAGCTTCTTCTACGCCTAATTTCTTAGCACGGTTTAATAAATTATGCCGCGACACATAAATGTATGTTAAACCTGTCCTTCCATTGTCAATAAATTTTAAATGTCCTGCTCCATTAGAAGCTATACACCCCAAAACCATAATATTCTCCCCACCATGCTTGATAGTTTGAAGTATACGTTTTGGATCTAGAACAGTTTTATTTTTACGCCAATTTTTTCGAATGCTTGGTGGTAAGAAAATTCCGAATTTTCATTCAACAGAAAAAAATTACTGTTTTCCAAAAATCCAATGATTTACTTCTGTATACCAAAGCGAATACTATGCGTTTTCGCCTAGTTGTTTTGCTGATGAATGGAATTTTCCTTGAGGTTCTTCCTTTTAAATCTGCATTGAGAAGAATATTTCTTATTGTTTGAGGTATTACTCTGATACGAGAAGATGTTGCAAGGTTTCCAGCAAATTTTTGAACCGAACGCATAGGATTTTTTAAAGTTTTTTTTACAACACTCCCTATTTCCCTCATTGTTAGTTTGCTGAGAAGTCCTGGTTTTCATTGAATTTCGATGCATCTAATTTATTCATAGTTTCTCACTATGCATCCAATAGTTGTAGATAGTAATTTAATAGCTTTTACAAATTCTTGTTGCGAATTTCAATTTTTATTATGCTCAATAATAGGATTTCATATATCTAGAGGTACCTCTCTAGTTTTAGGTTCTATTCTCAATTACTTCAAGTGCAAATTAAATTAAATGTCAGACAAATATAGTATGAAGTTAAAATTATTAACAGCTTCTGTATAAGTAGTCCTTTGAACCATAAACACTATAAAACACAGTACATATCAGGATGGAGAAATGTACAAATACTTTTTTTGCAAGAAATTTTTAAACTTTTCTTATTAGAAAAATATTTTACATCTTTATCGAAATTTTCTGTTGTGTAATTTAAAACGCGCGGTAAACAGACTGTATTAAAACTATTTTTGCCAAAATATCTGTTTTTATTTAGTTAAAAATTAAACATTTTAGAGTGTACAAAATACTTTTTTTGCCAACTGTACATACAACGAAATGGGAATTTTTATAGCATTTTGTTTATGATTTATTTAAGAAATAAAAACAAAAATATTTTTAAATTGATTTGTGGAAAATACGACATTTAAGGTTAAAAAACATTAAAACATCAACTAATTTCATTTTTTAATACGATGCATATATTTAATTTGCAATATCTATTTTATTATGTCGTCGTTCTTGAAGTAAATCATTGAGCTTTTTGAAGTTCTTATTATGTGTATTTATGTATAGATGAAAAAAATGTTGTTTTAATAAACCTAAATTAATGGTAATACAGTGCTCAGTAAAAATTTAAACAGTGATCGATTACGCTTCTAAATTCAGAGGTACGTAAGGAATTTTTGTAACTCATATGTCAAATATTAGTTGTGACTTATCCTTTTTGCACATACAATAAATTTTAAATTATACCTTTACATAGTATATTATGACAAAAAACGAAATCTGCATTGTGGCAAAAGTATAGATAATCTGTATATTTACAGAAAATTAAACATAAATTAAAATCGAGTTGCACCCACATTGTCTGCAATTAGTGCAAGAATGTGATTTTCCATTGAAAAAACTAAATTCTGCGTCACCCGTGAGTCTAGTTTGAACCAACCCAGGTAAAAAATAAGCAAAAAACCTCTAACCTTCCGGCGGGCTCACCGTTGTAAAAAGTAAAATATTCATATTCTTTTTTCTTTAAAACAAAATTCAAGCAATAGTGGGTATTAATAACCGTTTGTATTCGTTTATTGCATTTCTTTACCCAGCTTCTTAAAGTTATTCGTATTTCAGATTGCGCAATTAGCTGCAATTGTCATTTTTATCTGTTAACAGTGCATGAAATGCGCAAGGTTTATCTGTAAACAGCTTTCAAAAAAGCAAATATTCTGCTTCTTATGAGTAAAAGCAAATATTATGTTATCTATGGGTAGCAACTAATATAGATGAAATATAGGACTAATTCTGTAAACCGAAATTACTTAATTATTGTTTAATAATTCATTATTAATTTTTATTCTTTGTGATTTTAGTAGCAAGTAGCTTTTTATACATCTAAACTTCTGCTTTAGTATGTTATAACAAAATAAGTGTATTGCGTAATACTTTCATAAATTGTGGTCAGACATAACTTATATGACATATGTAAGTTAAATTATTCGTAAAATTAAAATAAAACAGCAGTAATCGATTGTTTTTTGTCTGTTGTATAATCTACAACGCGCGCCCGCTCATGTGATGAAAATTTGCGTGCCCGATTAAAAGTTAAAAAATAAGATTGTACAGTGATTTTTAAGATTTCTGCAGGGATTTTGAAGGTAAATTAAAAGTGCTGGTTTATTTGAGGAATTGTATTGCTTAATAAAACAGTTTATTCAGGCTTTTATCTGACCTCCAAAATACTAATCAGGCATTTTAAAGGATTTATGAGGTATTTGGAATGAACATGAAAACTGCAACAAATGCACAATATTTTTTAAAGTTTGTATTCAGGATTTTATCAACAAGTTGATGGCCTTCAATTTACTTTTAATGATTTAGTTGATTTTTGTTAAATATACTTCAAGTATTTTGAAATATAATATAGACTTCAATTTACTTCCAGTGACTTAGCAGATTTTTGATAAGTATACTTCACTTTCAAGAGAAATATAGCCTACAATTTACCTTTAGTGACTTAATGACTTAGTGAATATTTACAATCTCCTATGTCTGGATTCAAGCTTTTGTTCGGTTATGTGCGGACGTGTCTCAGAAATTTCTCATAGAAATACAAGGATAGGCGCGACCAAAGACTCGCGGGTCAGGACCCTTCTATTGATTTAGATGAGTGAATATCCCAGCTACATTTTGATGTAAGTTACATGCCTTTAGAACAATTATTAATTAAGTTAAAAGTAATTAATTATTACATCCCTTTGCAAGTTAATGATGTCGGCCCTTGCAAATACTAGTTTCTACAATTCTAAGGATTTAATAGCTTAAACACTTAATTAAAATTCTCAAATCATGGAAAAGTCATCTCCATAGTCGTACTTTATTCATCATTAGTTTAATAGAATTTTCTAGTTAAAAATACTTTTTAAATAAATTGCTTTTTGTTATTATATATCTTATGTGTATTAATGAAATTTCTATTATTCATTTTAAACATACCAAAGCTTAAAAGATATTATAAATATATAAATTTATAAAATGGATTTGTTTTTTGATAATATCTGCAAGATTTTTCCTACTGAAATTCTAAAAAAAACTTAGAGAAAGAGAAACTACTTACAAGGACCTTCTATCGAGGAATTATTCTTTCTAATACATAAAATAAAAATTATAAAACAACGTTATTTCCAGATCAATATAAATCCACTATCATATTTTTCTAGCATACAGGAAATGCATATGCGGTACTACAGAAATAACAAATTATATATTTTTATTTTATGACAAAAATGCATTTAAAATAAATTCCATATTCTATTTTCAAAAAACAGTTATTTTCTACTTCATATAGAAACTTCTATTTTTTTGAAACATACAAAAGCTTAAAAGACTTTATAAATTCAAACAGTAATGAAATGGATTTATTCTTTTGCAAAAATTCCCACATTCTTTCACTGCGGACATTCTAAAGAAATTCAAAAAAAGTAAAACTTCCTTTAAGGATATAATTCAAGCTCTCATTTTTAATGTAAAGGAAACGTGTATCCGATCGTACAGTAATTTTCTTACGGTCATTCTTTCTAATTATTATCAGAATACTGATGGACCACGTTTGATAGGAACCTGGACAGAACTGCGCATGGGCGAAAAGAGCGAGTCCATGTCGAAAATGGGTAAATTCGTACCATCTCGAGATGAGTTTGTTTATTAAACACCCTAGATATGCCGAATTTTTTTGGCGAATACCTTTTTGTTGCTGTCATTGAATTATCTGTTTTTAAATATTATATTGTAATTCTGTTACATTAAAATAAGTTATTAATAAGTTAAAATTTTACTCAGAATAAAAATGAAAACTACGTAGAAGTAATTTTGACCTCATAGGCTATTCCCCCTAAAGTCTGAATGGAATCTACTGGGCATTCTGCCAAGTGTGGATCTTACATCAATGGTATATCAGTAATTATATATGGATTCTCTTTACAGAACATCGTAACAATAGTTTCATTTTCTTTAGCATATTCAATGGATTTCTAAAGTTCTAAATAGTCTGGTAAATATGTTCAAATTTTTTCAACAAATTTATGATATTAAAGAAAATGAATTGTCAAAAAGATAATGAAAATATGCTATAAAATATGAAGGAATATTGCTTAGAATACTAATCATTTTCACCCTTGTTTGTTGACTTGCGCGCGTATTCACCCCAAACGTCAGCAAAATTAAGAGACCTATTCTGCACGCAGTAAGTGAGAGGAGGGAAAACTACTGTTAAAATTTTCACATGCGTTTCTTTCCGTAGATGGAAGGCTGTCAAAGAATATTTCTGCAATGCTTTTCAATAGGAAAAGAATCCTTTTTTTTAATGAACATTTTATGAAAAATCTGAATTTTCAGAGTGTTATATAAGTAGAAATCAGATTAATAGAAGGTTTCTTTACAAGATACATATTTTTTAAAGGTACTTGGCAATTCGATTTATTTTTAAGGCTTTTAGGTAGCTTTCATTACAAAAAGTAAAAAGCTACCTATTGCAGCCGTCCGGAGGAAAGCACTTCCAAAAAATTTTGGTATATTTTCACCGATCATGACCCCCAGACCCCAAAACCACCCTCCGTTCAAATGTTGACATATATATATATATATATATATATAACCATATATATATATATATATATATCTGATTTTTGTCATGCGATAACTAACGTATTTATGAACCGATTTGAATGAAACTTGGTATGTACATAGTACATGCAAATGTCTCGACCGAGTTCGTTGGTCAGCATCATCCGCCATTTTGTTTCAAAATGGCGGCCATTTTAAATTTTTAAAAAAATTTAAAATTTAAAATTAAATGCGAAAAAATTAAAAGTTGAAAAATATTTTTCTTTTACATATTAGAACTTAAAACAAAGATTCCAGAACACTTTTTATTTTGTCTATATCTTAAAAAATGATTGAGTTATAGCACTTTGAATTTTTCTTATGGCTGACACTTTGAAACGATCTGATATTTGTCACGTGATAACACGCGTATTTATGAACCGATTTCAATGAAACTTGATATGTACATAGTACATACAAATGTCTCGACCGAGTTCGTTGGCCAGCATCATCCGCCATTTTGTTTCAAAATGGTAGCCATTTTAAATTTTTTTAAAAATTTAAAATTTAAAATTAAATGCAAAAAAATAAAAATTTCAAAAATATTTGTCTTTTACGTGTTAGAACTTAAAACAACGATTCCAAAACACTTTTTATTTTGTCTATATCTTACAAAATGATTGAGTTATAGCACTTTGAATTTTTCTTATGGCTGACATTTTGAAACGATCTGATTTTTGTCACGTGATAACAGGCGTATTTATGAACCGATTTCAATGAAACTGGGTATGTACATAGTACATACAAATGTCTCGACCGAGTTCGTTGGCCAGCTTCATCCGCCATTTTGTTTCAAAATGGTAGCCATTTTAAATTTTTTTAAAAATTTAAAATTTAAAATTAAATGCAAAAAAATGAAAATTTGAAAAATATTTGTCTTTTACGTGTTAGAACTTAAAACAACGATTTCAGAACACTTTTTATTTTGTCTTTATCTTAAAAAATGATTGAGTTATATACTTTGAATTTTGCTTATGGCTGACATTTTGAAACGGTCTGATCTGAACGATCCACAATGGTGCTTTAAAATGGCATACACTTTATGATATCGTGGAATTTGGTGACTCTTTAAATCGCTTAAAATAAAACCAGGTTGAATAAAAGATGACTAATTTCTAAATATTCCTATTAATATTCAGTCTTGACAAAAACTAGTATTCAATCTTATAAAATCACTAATTTTATAAGATTATTTCCACTAATTTCAGCTTAGTATTTTTGAACAATGTAACTTAGTTTAAAATAAATAAATAAATATATAAGTATATGAAAGCTACCTCTTCCTCCCGGCATTGCCGGAAGGACTTTTAAAATACGAGATCATTCTGACAAAAACAAAAGGCAGACCATATAAAAACATTGAATATCGTAGATTATGCTTTCGTCAAGAAATAGATTTCTGATTTTTAGAAACTGAAAGTATTAATCAAAAATTCTGGAATAAATTTTAATATCGCATGTAGTTTTTATAACCTTCAAATAAAAAAAATAATAATTTATAAAGATTTAGAAAGTTATTGTCTAGCTGAATGTGGCAATTTTTATGCGAACTGTACATCAAGGAGTTTAATAATATTTTCTATTCAGTTATACCTTGATATAATTTGATGCTGATTAATTATTGTAATAAATCGCCCAATAGGTAGCACTGCTAAGTTGCATTTTCCTCGATTACTATATCTCATGAACTAATGCACAGAATTTCATCAAACTTAATATTCTTTTAAACCTTGCAATAAATAGATTCTGATTAAATATTGGAGTGGAATGTCTATACTTTGTCGCATTTCTCTCTATTTGCACAATAACTATATCTCAAGAACTGACTCACGGAATTTCATCAAACTTCATATTATCTTAAACTTTGAGATACATAGATGCATAACAACTATAGTTCAAGAACTAGTGCACGTAATTGAAACTTCCTAGTCTGGTAGAACTTGAAATAAATAAACGCAACGCCGATTATGTTTTAGCGTAGATGGGTCAGCAAGTGGCGCTACTATGCCGTTTTTTTCCAGATTTGCAAGAATTAATGTACGTAATTTCATAAAATTCCATTTATTAATACACCACTATAAAATATATAGTTTTCTAAATATATTACTATTTAAACGAAAGATTATTATTTGAAAGATTACATAAAGTAATATTAATATCTTTTCTAATGCAGCACTTGCTATACTGTTAAAACTAATGGTAACACATTGCACCTTTTAAGGGTGAAAGGCTTGTCTCACTGGTGACAACCCTAAAGAGGCAAAATAGCACCTTTAGTTAGGGTGAAAAGATGGCACCCTTAATTCAGAGTGCCCAATGATAAAAAATTAAAAATATGTACTAACCGACTTTCGGCCCTCGATGGATTCGAACGCAGAACGTCTGATAACAAGCTCAGCACCCTATCCACTCGGCCATCAAGCTCACCTTCAAAGTCTCCCTAAAATGTCCATATGTCCTGCAATTCAAAGGTTGCTTTATATAAAAAAGCTCGCCAAAAGTTAGCTATCTGAAGTTCTAAACAAAATTGGGATAGCGTATAGCGGTGATAGTCATCGTAAGAAAAAATTGCTGTGTTGATCCACCAGTGACAGCGAGTTGAAGTACAAGGATACACGTTACAGAGCATGCGCAAATGACTAAGGGATGAAAATCTTCCAACGGTATGCATTGCGTGGCACCCTAATTAGCGTGAAACACCCAATGGCACCCCAAACACATTTTCAAGTCCGCTGGTGCCAAGTGATTTAACCTTTTCACCCCTGGGCGTGAAATGCAACCGGTTCGTCACCTTTATTTTTAACAGTGTATAAAATTGCCTTTTTTATGAAATAATGACCTATTGCTATTGCGGAAATTTGGAAAAATGTGGCATAGTAGCACCAACTGTTTGGTTATCTACACTAAAACACAACCAAGATCTATAAAGAAAAGAGATTTTTAATGCGACACATTTTCAAAAACGCATTAAAACTAAAACAAATAATTTTCGTAGTTTAATTGTCAGAACTGTAGCAGGAGAGTTTAAATTGTTTCAAACCTTATTCTCATAAATGTACATGTAGCAAAAACATCCTTTTTTTAATAGTGGACAAAAAGTTTTAAAAACAGTAGCAGTCTATGTATAACTATTCACATAAATTTCAAATTCACTTATTTCTAAGATAAATATTTCAATATTATTTAAATCGATTCAAAATCTTTATATATATATTTTTTATTGTTAAAACATAATCGTGATTTCCCTTTTTAAGGGTGTATTTCGATTCAAACTGCTTATTTTCCGATTTATTTTTAAATTCTTTTTTTCTCTCAACCTCATATGCATGAAACTGGCAAATTATCTTATTTAGAAAGTACACAAGGTGCCGTGACGGTCGATTCTTTGATAAATGCAGAAAATATTGCAAAAAAAAGCAATCAAAAACGGCATTTTGAACAGATTTTTCCGAAGCGGGAGATTTGGGATCGAAAAAAAGGATCATACTGAGAAGATAATTGTTCATAAATCAAATTCTAATGGATGGAGTGTAAAATAACATCACACGGCACCTTGTACGTCTCTTCAAAAATCCCATCAGCAAGTTTCATGTTTCTACTTTTAAAAATGTGTCTGAAATTGTATCGGAAAATTTCGAGCTCTTGAAGATGGAAAAGCATTTTTTCGAATACACCCTTAAGATCTAATTAATATTTATTTTTTCATAAATATTTTGATTATTTGAAATCATAATTCATGTTACGTATCACGTTTTAATGGTATCTGCATATTTTTTAGCAAATATTCAAATAATGGACGTTTGAACTTCAAACAGACTGCTGCGAATATAATTTAAGTTTCGACAATGTTTTCCATAGATACTTTATTTAATGTTTGACGATCATATTTAATTTAAATATTTTAATTTTTTCAAACATTAATTTAATTTGCTGTTCGATAAATGTCGCCGTTACAAGTTGGATCAAACAAATTCATAAGAGTAGTAATATGCAATACAGACATCCCTCATAGCCGCTTTGATACATATTAAATTAAAATTTTAATTGGGTATTGCATTAACTGTTCTAAAATAAAAATTAAAGAATATTAATGTAAATTATATCAATAATTTTAATATGTATTCTTAAACATTATACAATATTGCACACAGTATCTCTGATACAAAGTATCTTGACACTTTCAATGTTAAAAGTTTTGTAAAGAAATACAAAAAAAATCGAGAACTGTTTTTGAACTTGGATAATGTGACTTCACATTTTTTTCGGTAGAGAGTTAGTCATTTAACAACTACTGAAAGTTTAGAATGCAGAATTTTTCCCCTGGTAACTTTTTTATTGGTAAATGAGTTTTTATTTTCTTCAATATACGTGAAGTAAATATTTTTGGTGTTAAAATATATAGGGTAACATCCCCAGTAATTCGCACTTTAAGAATTTGTTTTTAAACTTACTTCAATTTTCATTACAAAAAAAATAAGATATTTACATGGAAATATTTTTAAATCAAAGAATGCATATGTGTGCATCTATTTTGCCCACTAAAAGCAAAAAAATAAAATAAAATAAAATAAAGTATTTTTATAAAAATATATTTATAAAAAGTTGCTGAAATCACCAGTAATTGGCACCTAGAGCACCAATGAATGACACCTTGCGATCCAGTAATTGACACATGTTTATATTTAAAAAAAACTTCACATTTTGTATTGGGTTCAATCGCTTTAAATGAATTTACTGTAGATGAAGATGTCATATTTCAGGTTTTTGAGAGTAAGAAATCAGAATATTAGTCTGAAATGTGAACACTTTAAAAATAGTACAATATACTTATATTAACACCCAGTAATTGTCATGCTGTCCCCTGTAATTGTCATATGAAGCTTGAATGGATTCCAATCATTAATAACATTTCATATTTTCAAATAAAAACAAATGATAAACAAAATTAGTCTATAACTTTAAATGTACTTCCAAAATAAGTGGTTTAATCTCAAATTACTTGCGTATTCCTTGTAATTAGAATAGGTGCCAATTACATGGAACTAGCAAATTTTAAGCACCATTAATTGGCATCTATCATTAATTCAGAAATCCAAATATTTGTGTCGAAAATACTTTTACACCATTAAAGTAACCCTTTTTAACTAAACAAAACTGTTGCCAATTAAAATTTAAAATATATTATAAATCAGATAATAATGAATTGAAAAGCAAGCCTTCCTTAAGCCAATGAAGACGCATTTGCAACAAAAATGGCTAATTTGATACAAGCCATAATTGTTTCTCTTTCCTAGGCACTATTATCATCTAGTAGCATAAATCAAAGTTATAATCGTTAACGTAAATGAATATATAACTGGTATATGGTCTTGCATTTTTAAAAGACTGGATATAAATCTTATTTTAGGACATGTTTGTAGGATGTACCAATCACTGGTGCATGCCAATTACTGGGGATGTTACCCTATATCACGAAGAAATATTTACAGCTATGTTACATAGGAATAATAAATATTAAAATAATCTAAAAAAAAGAGAAAAAATATAAATCATTGACGAAGAAAAATAAGCAGTATTACACAGGACAAGAAAAAATAATTTCATACGGCTCATACTTATGAGATAATGAACGCTTGTCAGTTGATATTTGTAAATTTTAAGCAACGTCCTTCCATTTAAAATTCAAGCAAAAAATTAATAAATAATAATTTAATTAGTCATAATTTACTAAAATGGAAATAATAACTAGGAATTTCTAAATTAATGATTAGTAAAGATTGATATAATAATACAGTGTTGGAGCATAAATATTTTTAACCTTGTTTTTAAATTCATATTATACTGCGTGAAGTTTCATCTTGATTGTTAGTTAGATTGTATTTCATTCCACATTTGTACTTAGTTTACAAAACCTGATGTACTAAAAATCAGGAACATTTTTGTTTTGAACATTTTTATGTTTCAAAAGAAAAATAATTTTTGAGTATTCAAAATTACCAATCCAATATTTATAATATTCGATTAAGTATAAATACTATTTAGTGTTTAAATATTCGACGTTATCATAAGTAACACATTCTATTTCTAAATAAAAATTGGTAAAATATTAAGATTTTATAAACGTGTCATTTTTATTATAAGATTTCTTTTATGTTTCTTTTTATATTTAAATTTCTGCGTAATTTTAAATTTAATAAATGTTTCTAGTTTGAAAGATAATTAAAGAGGGCTACTAAAGAAATGTAACAAAATTTTCCTGAAACGAGATAATAAACGAGGTTTAATTTTAAAGCTCTACTCATTTAGGAAAGCTTATCTGCAAGGCTAGGAATAAAGACAGTATATTTTCAACATAGCTTCAGAGTATTTCATGCTTTCGTAGCCTGCATGCTTAGCTCTTTTATTGTTTGGAGGCTTAGAAAACTACTGGGAGAAAATTAAGCCATAAAACAAACAAAAGGTCTTAAGGTTTAGATACGTTACGATGTGTATGCAGTAAAATGTTGAATTTAGATTTCTTCTAGTAGAAAATGTTAAAATGAGAAATTAACTAAATAAACATAAGCATGTAATAAAATTCTATGGTATTTTATACTCTAATACTATTTGTACAGAAAGTTTCGTATCTACGGAATCTGAAATCACATCAAAATATACCAATAATTAAATTTGCTTCATTTATTCTTAAAATGTTTCTTATTAAATAAAGCTTTTATTATTTTAAATTTCTGGTATAAATTTGAAATAGATGAAAAAAAAACTATAGATTAAAAAATTCAATATTTCGGAAATAGCTCTGGTAGTATATATAAGGTACCCTGGGATAATAACGCCAGGCGGGGTAATAACGCCAAGTTCTTATATTTTGCATAATTATGAAATAATCAGGTAAATGACACCCATGTGCTCTGCGCAGAAGGGTTTTGAGTCATATAAATCGCAAAAAACAGCTTCAAGTTAATTTGTTTCATTTTTAGTTCTTATTGTTTTTAGAAGCAACTGAAATTAACGCTTGATCTAAAATTTGCGAGATAAGGTTTTTGATGTGAAGACTATATTTTTTATCCAGAAATACTTTGTTTATTACATAAATTTGTAGTGTATTTCATGTACTTTCAACTTGTTGTAGAAGATTTTGGATATATTCTCGAGATAATTTGTAGTTTAGGATTTACTGCGCAATAAGTATCCCGGGGTGATAATGCCAAGGATTGGCGTTGTTACACGGTTGATTCCCAACAGTGGCCGAACTATATCCAAAGGGGGTTTATACAGTTGGCAAAAAAAGTATTTGTACACTCTAAAATTTTTAATTTTTTACTAAATAAAAACAGATATTTTGTCAAAAATAGTTTTAATACAGTCTGTTTACCGTGCGTTTTAAATTACACAACAGAAAATTTCGATAAAGATGTAAAATAATTTTCTAATGGGAAAAGTTTAAAAATTTCTTGCAAAAAAAGTATTTGTACATTTCTCCATCCTGATATGTACTGTGTTTTATAGTGTTTATGGTTCAAAGGACTACTTTTACAGAAGCTGTTAATAATTTTTAAGTTCATATTATATTTGTCTGACATTTAATTTAATTTGCTCTTGAAGTAATTGAATATAGAACCTAATACTAGAGAGGCACCTCTAGATATATGAAATCCTATGATTGAGCATAATAAAAATTTAAATACGCAACAAGAATTTGTAAAAGCTATTAAATTACCATTTACAACTATTGGATGTATAGTGAGAAACTATGAATAAATTAAAAGAATCGAAATTCAATGAAAACCAGGACTTCTTAGCAAACTAACAATGAGGGAAAAAGAGAGTGTTGTTAAAAAAGCTTTAAAAATTCCTGTGCGTTCGGTTCAAAAATTTGCTGGAGACCTTGCGACATCTTCTCGCATCAGAGTAATACCTCAAACAATAAAAAATATTCTTCTCAATGCAGATTTAAAAGGAAGAACCTCAAGGGAAAATCCATTCATCAACGAAACAAATAGGCGAAAACGCATAGTATTCGCTTTCGCATACAGAAGTAAATCATTGGATTTTTGGAAAACAGTAATTTTTTCTGATGAGGAAAAATTCGGAATTTTCTTACCATCAAGCATTCGAAAAAATTGGCGTAAAAATAAAACTGTTCTAGATCCAAAACGTATACCTCAAACTATCAAGCATGTTGGGGGGAATATTATACTTTTGGGGTGTATAGCTTCTAATGGAGCAGGACATTTAAAATTTTTTGACAATGGAAGGACAGGTTTAACATACAGTGATGTGTCGCGCCATAATTTATTAAACTGTGCCAAGAAATTATGCATAGAGGAAGCTTTTCACTTTCTGCAGGATAATGACCAAAGCATACTGCTGTGATCACCAGCACATGCTTACGACAATACTCGAAGACGACTGGTAATTCCTCTAAAATCTCTAGACTTGAATCCAGTAGAAAATTTGCAGATGCTATTGGATGCAAAAATCCGAAAAAAAAATATGTATTAGTAAAAAACAGTTTTAAAGAAGCTCTTATTGTGTCATGGAATAACATTAACCAGACCACTACAAAAAAGTTGGTGGAATCTATGTCATACCATCTAGAAGTAGTCATAAACGCTAAATGAATTCGCACAAAATATTAATTTGTATCGTTTTACTAAATTTTCCTTAATTATATTACATTAAGATAGTGTACAAATACTTTTTTTGCATTATAATTTTGTATATTTGTTTATTATAATGTAAAAAATCGATTCGTTTAATTTTGTTTCTGCTTCTATAATATTATAATGCATTAAATTAATGTATTACAGTATTTTTTGCTTAAATCTTTTGTTTAATTTCATTATAATTTAAAAAAATGAAGTGTACAAATACTTTTTTTGCCAACTGTATATTAATATGGGACAGCATCATAATCATTTTGAAATGGTAAGATTAAGGGGGTGTGCCCATTACTTAAAAATAATCTATTTTATTTTTTATTATATTATTATTATTATTTTTACTAATGTAAAAAATAATTTTTAACTCTTGTAAATAAAACTATATCAAAATGTTTTCGAGATTCAAATTCGAACATCTTCAGAATCAGGTTTCTATTAAATTTCCACTGGATTGTTCAAGTGAGTTCGAAATTTTAAATGTCCGCTTTCTCAGCGTTCGGTTTTTTAAAACTTTATAAATTTAACATTTATCTGGTTTGACAGAAATTGTAACTTATAAATCTCAATCATAAGTATAATATAAATAAAACTATATCAAAATGTTTTCGAGATTCAAATTCGAACATCTTCAAAATCAGGATTCTATTAAATTTCCACTGGATTGTTCAATTAAGTTCGAAATTTAATTGTCCGCTTTCTCAGCGTTCGGTTTTTCAAAACTTTATAAATTTAACCTTTAACTGATGTGACAGAAATTGTAACGTATGAATGTGATGCGGTTTGTGAGACCGCAAAATTGAAAGATGAATAAAAGGCGGGAATAACTCATAGGATTGTGTTTTTGTACTAAACATTTTATACAAGAGTATTATACTTCATATTCACCTATTTATTCTCTGGTGATAGTAATAAAATTTCAAATGAAACAAAATTTCGGTAGTGTTTGCAGTTAAATTGAAAATTACAAGTTAAACGAAAAAATTAAAAGAAAAATAGTGGTCTACGAGACCGATAACATTAGTTAAAGGTTAAAAGGCGATCCATGATTAAAAATCATAGAATACTGTTCCTGCGCTAAACATTTTGTACAGAATTAATTCTAATTAAATTTAATCTATTCAAATATTTCTAACAATATTACAAGAAATCCAAACAAAAGAGAATTTCAGTTGTAACTATAGTTAAACTGGAAAATACAAGTTAAACGCTATTTTTTTGGGGGGGAAGGGTGTACAGTGTTCAGTCATATTGCTAACAGCTGTTAAAGGTTAATTTTGTTGCTAATATAGAGATAATAATGTATAACCATATGAATTATGTATAAAATTGAATAAGAGATCTCTTTGGGATAATATTTTTTAATAATAAAATTTTATTCAATTTATTAAAAATTTATTAAAGCATGTTCTTTAAAACGTCGACAATTTAACTGTAGGTTTGGAGAATCCGCATTAGTGTGGAGTTATGGGTTAAAAAATATTTACTAGATTACTATAATGGTATTAACCCTTAACTGCTGTGACAAAAATTGTCGCATAACTTACTGTGAGTGGCCTGTCAGACCGCTTAATCTAACGATGAATAAAATGTTAAATTAAATTTTAGAATATTATTTTTGTATTGAACCTTATATACAGGACTATTATAAATAAAATTCAGCTATTCAAAAGTCTCTAGAGATAGTAATAGGACTCCAAATGAAACAAAATTTTCCCTGTATCTATAGTTAAACTAAAAATTGCAAGTTAAATTCTGAAACTTGAAAAACTCAGTGGTATGTGAGACGCTAACAGCAGTTAAGGTTTAACAAAAATATTTATTACACATAACTCTAGTTATTATAAAACTTCACATGATTAAAACATTACATTATGAATGGTTAAAACCATGCAATGTTTCTTATAATCATATTTAAGCGGGACTTTTTAAGCAAAGAGGGACACAGGGTGTTATATTCTGTTGAAGCTCCCCCTCACTCCTTTTTCTTTCACTTTCACAAAAAAAATCTATATTTTCTATCGCATAGAATGCATACATGGGAATAAAAATACTGATTCAAATAATCCGTGCAATATTTCTAATAATTCTATTTAAATGGTCATTTTTAAGCAAAACGTAGCTTAGAATCTGATGCCTCCTCCCCCCCGCTACCACCACACCTTTCTTTTTTTTTCACAAAAAGCTATTTGTCAATTTCTAGAGCTGTAGAGTTTGTATTTTTAGAATTGGGCAATCTACATGCCATTATTCCATCTTATTTTATAGTTTTGTTTGCATGGCGTTATTACCCATATAGGTGGGTATTAACGCCAAATAGCATTGGTCAAGAAAAAACGCCATTACATTTTATGAATACATATCTGTTAAATTATTTTATTTTATATAGATAGTCAATGAGTTGCTGTATCAGAACCTATATTTGTTTGAAAAATACAATCTAAAACTAAGCCGTGAAAATTGGTAGAACCTTAACGTGGCGTTATTACCCCAGGGTACCTTAGTATAATGGACATTAGTGGGTTAATGAATATAAGTAACCCGTGTTAAATAAATCTGGACATGCCAATATTTCACTAATTTTTTTATTGATTTTTTGCATTATTTTCAATGTATAATATAAAATTTTATTAATTAAATTTACTAATCTTTCTTGGACAAACGTTCGAAACGAAAAACATAAAGATTCGAATTTATGATGATTTCTGTAGAAACGTACAAAATTACTAACATGAAAGTAAATCTTACAGATCAAACTTTAGTTAAGGCTTACTGTAGAGTCTCGAAATTTTTGGTTTCTGTCTATTAGTCAGTCTCTCTGTATGTTCCAATATATCTGCCGCAAAATCCTCCGATATGCTTGAAATTTAGTAAGCACTTTCATGGGGCACCTGAATTGAGGTGCATTGATTTTTGTTACATTTCATAGATTCAGTCAGGAAATACATTTAATTTAATTAGCCTTTTACATTTATTCTGTAATGTAATGTTCTGCATTTGACGATTTTCAATAATCTCGAATAAATATGACTCAATCGTCTTTATTGACAAAAAAAAACTTTTCTTTTTTCTTCGTTTTCGGTGCCAAAGACAAATTTTCAAAAGAAACGTAACCTTGCTTCAGACGCGACGCAAAGGAAAACGAGGGTTGAGGGTTAACATAAATGACATTCATGAATTCCTTAATCCAAGTATTCTTGCACAAAAGTACACTGAAACAGACTGTCAGAACTACAAATTCATAAAAAGTTTCGCAACATCTCTAAAATTGTTGCTATAACTGAGTTATTTTTAATTTTAACTATCCAAGTGAATTTTATTAAATATAAATAATTAATATTTCAATCCAAATGGAAAACGAAGTGAAATTTCAGATCTCATGAATTCTATTCATACATA
This sequence comes from Maratus speculifer, assembly GCA_964019185.1. Classification (NCBI taxonomy): domain Eukaryota; kingdom Metazoa; phylum Arthropoda; class Arachnida; order Araneae; family Salticidae; genus Maratus; species Maratus speculifer. Next base: position 427,064,698 of record OZ025290.1, on the reverse strand, counting down.
TTTGAAGGGTTGGAAGGAATGGGCTTAAGAGCTCAAGTTCGAATGTTTTCTACAGAAAGCAATTAGTAGACACCTTTTCATGATAGCATCCCGTTTACTGTAACTTTATCTCAGATGCAAGATGCTTAAAGGCATACAGCACGTGTGGAGTTTAGTTAAGCTTCTGTAGTATAAAGAGTAGGATTTATTCAATTTCATTCTACTTTACTTTTAGGCATGTGATGCATTAAATTGTGATTTAGAAACTTATAATATTTTATATATAGTTTATTCCAATGTTAAACTTCGGAAAATTTAATGTTAAAACTGTTGTTAGCTTTCTTTTTTCAAAAACTAAAACAATATCACTTCACCTTTTTTTTCATTCACGTATAAAAACATTTCATATTTATTTACTTAGAAGGTGTCACAAATAAAAATTAAATTAAAGAGTTGACATGTTTCGGTTCATTAATAAGAACCGTATTCATAACATATAAAATCAGTAGAAAATTAAATGACACTGGATATAAATATAATTTAAAAATCAAGAATCACGATCATAGCGGGCGCAATGTTTTGTTTTGATTTTTAAATTATATTTATATCCACACGATCATAGCGGGCGCAATGTTTTGTTTTGATTTTTAAATTATATTTATATCCACACGATCATAGCGGGCGCAATGTTTTGTTTTGATTTTTAAATTATATTTATATCCAGTGTCATTTAATTTTCTACTGATTTTATATGTTATGAATACGGTTCTTATTAATGAACCGAAACATGTCAACTCTTTAATTTAATTTTTATTTGTGACACCTTCTAAGTAAATATGAAATGTTTTTATACGTGTTCGGAAAATTTATTTTTCATATTTTTAAAAACCTTATGATAACTGTTTAAAACCGAAAGTTTTTATTAAATGATTGAATAATATAAACTAAGTCAGACTTGAATACACGTTTTAGAAATAAATAAACTTTATATACAAAAAATTAAAACACCGGAAAACATTTAAAAATACAAGTGTAAACGTTTCGCCAAGCTACGCGCAAGGCGTCATCAGTACAATTAATTATTCATTGCATTACAAACATTGGAACAAAACAAGACAGTTATATAAATTTTATTTATTTTTAAAAAGTGTATTGATCACTGTCTTAATTAATATTATTCAATCTTTTTATAATTTTTTAAATTCAGACGTTAAATGTATGTGTATTGAAGAATGTTTTTATGTTAACAATTTAATTTTATTTAATCGTATGTTTGTCATCGATTAAAAAATATCACAAAAACTTGAACAACACATATATTATTTTTTTAAATACGGTAAAATCGGAAATTTCATATAGATATGTATCAATAGATGTCATCAACAGATTTTCTAAAGAAAGATAATCTCCTCTCGAATGCGACAAAGGAGCTTCAATGGTATAAACACATAGCTGCCATCTTGCACGGAATTTTTTTACCATTATTATGTAATGAAAACTTTAATTTTTTAAACACTAAAATTGCTTGACATCGGTGATTCAATTAGTTATAATCTTCCATGAAAATTTAGTGATGTAGACAATCCGTACAATTACGCAGCTATGGTTAAACATCAATAACGTCCAAATAATCTTACGGGAAGCACAGCAATGACAGACTACCACACCTACAAATATCATGAACACTTTAAAGATATTTTGTAAATTATTGATAAAACTGAGTTATTTTTAATTTTAACTATCCAAATGAATTATATTATACATCAACAGCTAATATTTCAATACAAATGGAGAAGAAAGTGAAATTTCAGATCTCACGAATTCCATTCATGTATGTTTGCATGAGGGGGAGAAGTAAGAGGCTTAAGATTTCCATTCCGAAAGTTTTTTGCGGAGGGCAACTGGTAGACACCTTTTCAGGATTGCAACCCGCTTACAGTAATTTATCTTGGATGCAAGATGCTTGATAGAAAATTCCAGTTCAAAAATTATTTGAACAATACGTGAGCAATACATATAAATTTTTGAAAGAAAGATGTTCTCGCGTCAGGCGTGACAAAGGGGTGCAATGGATTAACATAAATAAAGTCCTTATTGCAATCCAAGTGTTATTATGCATAGCACAGCAAGGATAGACAGTCAAACAGTCTGTAAAACATACAAAATTCACAAAACACTTTTACAATATCTTCTAAATTTCTGATAAAACAGAGTTATTATTCATGTTAACGATCCAAGTAATTTTTGCCAAGTAATCTACCAGCAACTAACATTTCAATCTAAATGGAGAACGAGGTTAAACTTCAGATCTCCTTAATTCCTTTCATGTATGTATGCATTAGGGGTGGAAGTAAGAGCTTTGAGATTTCCAGTCCAAAATTTTTCTTAGGAAAGCATTTAGTAGACACCTTTTCATGTTTGCGAACCGTTTACAGTAATTTATCTCAGATGCAACTATGCTTGATAGAAAATTCCAGCACATGCAAAGTTAAGATAAGCTTCTCTATAATTTAAAATAGATTAAGACTTAGAATGGACAATTTAATTCTACTTTACTTTTAAGAATGAGATACAATAAATTATATTTTACGAAACTTATTAATTTATATATAGTGTATTTCAATTTAACTTATCGGAAAATTTACTGTTTATATTTTACAAAAACATTTAACTCATGGTAATTTCCCAACGTATTACCTAAACTTGTGAAATGTGAACTGTAGATACTTTATGATCACTAGTTTGAAATCGCGATAAAAGTATACAAATCGAAAGGATAACAATTCATATCATAACGAAACCTATCTTTGATATTTGCAAATTTAAATATTTCCGTGTATTGATACTATGTTGGTCTCTTTTAATCTTCCGTCGGGCGTGCCGTTGTAAAAAATACAACATTGAATTTCTTTTTTCTTTAAAACAAAATTCAAGCAGTAGTCGGTGTTAATAACAGTTTGTATTCGTTTATTGGATCTCTTTACCCAGTTCCTGACAGTTATTTGTATTTCAGATTGCGCAGTTAGCTGCATCTGTCATTTTAATCAGTGCATGAAATGCGCAATGTTTTTTCTGTAAACAGCCTTCAAAAAAGAAAATCTCATGCTTGATATGGAAGCGGCTAATATAAATGAAATATAGGACTAATTCTGTATGACCGAAATTATTTACTTATTGTTTAGTAATTCATTATTAATTTTTAATCTTTGTGATTGTAATAGCAAGCAGCTTTTTATACATCTAAACTTCTGCTTTAGTATGTTATAACAAAAAAATATATTGCGGAATACTTTCATACATTGAGATCAGAGATAACGTATATGGTATTTGTAAGTTTAAGTGTTTGTAAAATTAAAATAAAGCAGTAGTAATTGATTATTTTTCGCCTGTTGTACAATTTACAACGCGCGCCCGCTCATGTGATGAAAATTTGCGCGCCTGGCGAAAGGTTAAATAATTCTTTAACAAAGTATCGATATTAAAAAGGAAAAAAAAGTATGAATCAAACATAAATTATTGAACCATTGTTTAAAACTTCCAGATTACTGCAACGACTCCCCGGTATTTAATTATGTTTTTGAAATATGGAAAAATATCTGAACAAATTGAACGATAAATATCAATTTTTGAAGTACTGTGAAATCATTAAATTTCATTGAATAATATTTTTGCCTTTGTGCCATAATGTAACTAAATTCATCCGAGCAACCCTATAATTGAATGCGTTGTGATTTCTATTCATGTACATTTGTATCAGACGCAAGGGAAACAGGCTTAATATTTCCAGTCGAAAAGGTTTCTTAAGAAAGCAATTAGTAGACACTTTGTCAGGTTTGCATCCCGTTTACCCTCCTCAGTTCTCAGACCAATTTTACGTGGCACTGCAAAAACCAGTTTAAAATTGTTATAAAACATTTCCAAAAATGCATCAGTCTATATATAGATGCTTCCAACATGCATATATCAATTTAAAAAAAGTCTAGAAGTAATTTCAACATTTCTAGAAGCATTTTAATTAATTAATATAGTGCTTTTTAGTGTCGCTTCCAGGCGAAATGAGGACTGAGGGGGTTACAGTAGCTTAATCTCAAATGCAAAATGCTTAAAAGAAAATTCCAACGCGCTTGTAGTTCAGATAAGCTCATATACTACCTACAATAGGATTTATTAACTTAAATTCTACTTTACTTTTAAGCATGTGATACAGTAATTTGCATTTGAGGAAACTTGCTTTAGTTTTTGTATCGTTTATTTCAGTGCAACACACCGGAAAATTTATTTTTAAGATATTCAAATTCATGATAATTTTATAAAACTGAATGTTTTTATGTTAAAATTTCATTTAATAATGTACCCTGGGGTAATAACGCCAGGCGGGGTAATAACGCCAAGTGCTTATATTTTACCTAATTATGAAATAATCAGGTAAATGACACCCATGTGTTCTGCGCAGAAGGGTTTTCAGTCATATAAATCGCAAAAAAAACAGCTTCAAGTTAATTTATTTCATTTTTAGGTCTTATTGTTTTTACAAGCAACTAAAATTAACGCTTGATCTAAAATTTGCGAGATAAGGTTTTTGATCTGAAGACTATATTTTTTATCCAGAAATACTTTGTTTATTACATAAATTTGTAGTGTATTTCATGTACTTTCAACTTGTTGTAGAAGATTTTGGATATATTCTCGAGATAATTTGTAGTTTAGGATTTACTGCGCAATAAGTATCCCGGGGTGATAATGCCAAGGATTGGCGTTGTTACACGGTTGATTCCCAACAGTGGCCGAACTATATCCAAAGGGGGTTTATACAGTTGGCAAAAAAAGTATTTGTACACTCTAAAATTTTTAATTTTTTACTAAATAAAAACAGATATTTTGTCAAAAATAGTTTTAATACAGTCTGTTTACCGTGCGTTTTAAATTACACAACAGAAAATTTCGATAAAGATGTAAAATAATTTTCTAATGGGAAAAGTTTAAAAATTTCTTGCAAAAAAAGTATTTGTACATTTCTCCATCCTGATATGTACTGTGTTTTATAGTGTTTATGGTTCAAAGGACTACTTTTCATGTACTTTCAGATTGTTGTAGAAGATTTTGGATATCTTCTCGAGATAATTTGTAGTTTAGGATTTACTGCGCAATAAGTATCCCGGGGTAATTACGCCAGGGATTGGCGTTATTAACCCGGTTGATTCCCAACAGTGGCCGAACTATATCCGAAGGGGGTTAATATATTAATATGGGACAGCATTATCATCATTGTTGAAATGGCAAGATTAAGGGGGGTCTCCCAATACTTAAAAATATTCTCTCTATTTTATTTTTTATTATATTATTATTTTTTTTCTTTTTACTAATGTAAAAAATAATTTTTAACTCTTGTAAATAAAACTATATCAAAATGTTTTCGAGATTCAAATTCGAACATCTTCAAAATCAGGATTCTATTAAATTTCCACTGGATTGTTCAATTAAGTTCGAAATTTAATTGTCCGCTTTCTCAGCGTTCGGTTTTTCAAAACTTTATAAATTTAATCTTTAAGTGATGTGACAGAAATTGTAACGTATGAATGTGATGCGGTTTGTGAGACCACAAAATTGAAAGATGAATAAAAGGCGGGAATAACTCATAGGATTGTGTTTTTGTACTAAACTTTTTATACAAGAGTATTATACTTAATATTCATCTATTTAGTCTCTGGTGATAGTACTAAAATTCCAAATGAAACAAAATTTCGGTTGTGTTTGCAGTTAAACTGAAAATTACAAGTTAAACTAAAAAATTAAAAGAAAAATAGTGGTCTACGAGACCGGTAACATTAGTTAAAGATTAAATTGCTATCCATGATTAAAAATCATAGAATACTGTTCCTGCGCTAAACTTTTTGTACAGAATTAATTCTAATTAAATTTAATCTATTCAAATATTTCTAACAATGTTAAGAGAACGAAAGAGAATTTCAGTTGTAACTATAGTTAAACTGGAAAATACAAGTTAAACGCTACATATTTTTTTTTTGGGAGGGAGGGGGTACAGTGTTAGTCAGATTGCCAACAGCAGTTAAAGGTTAATTTTGTTGCTAATATAGCGATAATGATATATAACCATATGAATTATGTATAAAATAGAATAAGAGATCTCTTTGGGATAATATTTTTTAATCAAAAATTTTATTCAATTTATTAAAAATTTATTAATGCATGCTCTTTAAAACGTCGACAATTTAACTGTAGGTTTGGAGAATCTGCATTAGTGTGGAGTTATGGGTTAAAAACTATTTACTAAATTACTATAATAGTATTAACCCTTAACTGCTGTGACAAAAATTGTCGCATAACTTACTGTGAGCGGCCTGTCAGACCGCTTAATCTAACGATGAATAAAATGTTAAATTAACTTTTAGAATATTATTTTTGTATTGAACCTTACATACAGGACTATTATAAATAAAATTCAGCTATTCAAAAGTTTCTAGAGATAGTAATAGGACTCCAAATGAAACAAATTTTCCCGGTATCTATAGTTAAACTAAAAATTGCAAGTTAAACTCTTTAACTTGAAAAACTGAGAGTCGCTAACAGCAGTTAAGGTTTAACAAAAATATTTATTACATATAACTGTAGTTATTATAAAACTTCACATGATTAAAATATTACATTATGAATGGTTAAAACCATTCAATGTTTCTTATAATCATATTTAAGCTGGACTTTTTAAGCAAAGAGAGACACAGGGTGTTATATTGTGTTGAAGCTCCCCCTCACTCCTTTTTCTTTCACTTTCACAAAAAAATCAATATTTTCTATCTCATAGAATGCATACATGGTAATATAAATACTGATTCGAATAATCGGTGCAATGTTTCTAATAATTTTATTTAAATGGTCATTTTTAAGCGAAACGTAGCTTAGAATCTGATATTTTTTTGCCTCCTCCCCCCGCCACCACCACAGCTTTCTTTTTCTTTCACAAAAAAATTGAACATTTTCAATATCTGAGATTGCAATTTGTCAATTTCTAGAGCTGTAGAGTTTGTATTTTTAGAATTAGGCAATCTACATGCTATTATTTCATCTTATTTTATAGTTTTGTTTTCATGGCGTTATTACCCATATAGGTGAGTATTAACGCCAAATAGCATTGGTCAAGAAAAAACGTCATTAAATTTTATGAATACATATATGTTAAATTATTTTATTTTATATAGTTAGTCAATAAGTTGCTGTATCAGATCCTATATTTGTTTGAAAAATACAATCTAAAACTAAGCGGGAAAACTGGTAGAACCTTAACGTGGCGTTATTACCCCCAGGGTACCTTAAATTATTAGCTGGATTTGTGAAATGTGAATATATGAATACTTTATGATTACTAGTTTGACATCAAGTAGAAAAGTACAACAATCTGATGTTTAACAATTCATATCATAAAAATTCCTATCTTTGAATTTTACTTATACTGCATTTAATTATAATACTTCCGTGTATTGATGCTATGTTGTTCTCTATAAATTACTTGTTTAACAAATGAGTCGGTATTAAATAAGAAGAGAAATTATGAATCAAGCATAGATTGGGAAACATTGTCTAAAACTTCTAGATTACTGCAATGAATCCTCGATATTTAATTAAGTTTCATAAAAATCAAAAAATATTTGAAGAACTTGAACAATACATATAAATTTTTGAAAGAAAGATGCTCTCTCGTCAGACGTGACAAAAGTGTGCAATGGATTAACATCAATAACATCCTTATTGTAATCCATGTATTTTTACGCACAACACAGCAAGGACAGACTTTAACCGTTTGGCTCGACTTACCAGACTGTCAGACCTACGAAATTCATAAACACTTTTATAATATCGTGGAAAACGTTGACAAAGCTTATTTATTTTTCATGTTAACGAACTATATGGTTTTTATTATATACCAGCAACTAATAATTCATTCCAAAATGGAGAACAAAGTGAAACTTCACATCTCACGAATTCTATTTATGTTTATTTGCATTAAAGGGGAGGAAGAGGAGGAAGAGAAGGGCTTAAGGGGGGATTATAGGTTGAACAGTAGACTTTATTAATAAAATAAGACATTTTGTTCGGGTGGTTGTTTACTATAACCTTGTTTTATTAAATTAATTATTACGAAATTCAATATATTTATATTTCCATAGATTGATCATTAGATATTCATAATATTTACACATATTCACATAAAAAAGGCCGAGTCGTGAAAGGAATAAGTAACCAGGTTCGTTAATTCACCCGAAACGAGGAAATAGAAACAATACATTAAATAATTAAACCGTAATTAAAGAGAATGATTTATTGAAAGAAAAATTAATTAAGTATACATATCCAAAATATTAATACGATATAATCATGAGAGTTTGCATTGCAATAAAATGTTAATGCGAAATGTAAAAAGGAAAGCCTCAACATGCATGTAATTTAGAAAATTGGTAAAATATTAAGTGCTCGGAAAAACATGAGCTCGCTTACCCCAATACCAAATCCTGAAGATTATCCCGATATCAACTCGCTCTCCTGCTAAAATCAATTCCTTGGGAAAATCCTTCACTGAAATCTCAGATACACCAACTCTTTTTTCCAAAAACCTCCGAGTCCCTAACTCTCTGCTCCCCCATTTCTATCTTTCTCGTATTAACATAAAGACACCCATTTCCACCTTAATTTAACATTATCCAACCGATTTCTTTCCCTTTCCTCTAACTCTTTCTAGGATTGGATACTTTCATATTCATTCATAAATTCCCTAATACTTCTATATTCTATATTTTTTAATATTACCCCTTTATTATTATTAGAAGGTAAATACCATTGCTCGCCCCTTTTCGCATAACCTTTCATCTTTCCAGATAATGTAACTATCCAGCCTCCCTTTGCGGAACACCCTTTGATCTTTTCAGATATTTATACGGTGTCGGGAAAATGTACGGATATCTGCTTTGAAATTTGTTCCCGTGCAATAAATAAACTATCGAATTGACGCAGTTACAGGTATATGTTTCGACAATACTAGAGACCCTTTCTCGCTTTCTTGCTACTAACAATTGTGCTTAAAATTCTTATTTCACCTGATCTAGGTTAGCGATACTTTCGTCAATAGATGTATATGTATGGGGTCTACACTCCCTTCTTTCAGCTAACATCTGTGCATAACAAAAATGCCTTTGGCAAAATACTTTGTATTGTGGTTGCTGAACCGAACGCGGCACCGCTTTGATTCTTTAAATAAATGATTTTCTTTGCGCCTTCCAAACCCACACATTCTTTGAATTATTCTACTCCATTTATCTGAATTTAACTTCGAAGGACTGAAATTTGCTGGACTTTGTCTCAGCAATATGCGAAAAAATCTGTAAAAGAAAAAAAATAGAAAAAAAAGAAAAATTCACTAACTTACACTGTAACATGATGAGGCAATCCCATGATGTGAAATAATAATTTCAAAACAAAAGAATAATGGCAAACTATACGAAATTCAATACAATATACACATATAAAACTACACCAATCAGAAAGTATTAAATAAAAAAGACAATTTTTTTTTTTTTTTTTTTTTTTTTTTTTTGTTTTGTGAACTGAGTTCGCATGGTTTTGAAACAACAAACATATATAATCATAAATAGAAAAAGTTTAATATAGTTGGTTTATCATATTCCCATCTATTCCTAGTATTAAGGAAAAGTGAAAGGGAAAACAAATTAAATAAGTATACTTCCTGCTTAGCTAACATTTTGTTATATAGTAGAAATACACACATGTGAAACTTTTATCTTGCTTTGCAGCAGCATGATATAAGAGTTGCTAGTGTTGTTATGATTAAACATATAATGAATAAAGCAGAACCTATCAGTTTCAAAAAAAAATATTGAAGAGTTCATATTTGGAATATTTAACCAGTCCCACATATTAGATGGTGAGCTCGAACTTACAGTTCGTGTATAATTCGTGTTAAGGTTTAATAGTTCAACCGATGGCTCATCGAGACAGTATTTAAAGGAGTGACATTGTATTAATGATGTTGTCTTTAGACACAACTTTTCGGTGGCACATTTCTCCTCAGCCTGGAATTTTATAATGTGTGTGGTTTCTTCTAGTTTTAGATAGATTGCTTTTGTGTGAATATTAATTTTTTGTAATTCAACCGATGCAATGCCTTGTTGGCAGGAGCTATGGGCCCTAAATGTAATACGAGCCAAAATAGGGCAGTTGTAACATCCTGTAGCAGTTATGCTTTCTCCGACTAATTGTGGACATATGGTGGATGTTTGTACTTGTATTTTATAATTTCTAAAATGCAATTGAACTCTAACAGCCGATGATAGAAGTTGAGTTGATTGGAGCATGCCCTCATTTATGGAAAAAAGGTGTATATTTTTCTGCAGAGGCAAGGCATATTCCTGTGATGCTTGTAACCTTTTTATGCTATCTGGTGAAGTTACACACCTCAGGTTGTCTTCAAAATAGTCACACTGTGTGAAATCGGGAGCAAAAATGAAATCTGTAGTGTATGAAGTGTTTGCTTGAATTGCACCGATCATGTTACTTTGCGGGTTATTACGATCGCATGCAGGTGCCAGATACGCTTCTTCTTCTCTACCCACTCTTTGAATTAATTTGTCGGTTAAATATATTTGTGGTTGATCATATGCTCCCAGTATTGCAATTCTTATGCCATTTGGCGTGAAAACTGTATCGGAAATGGACAGACGCGATATTGTGTTATTTTCGACGTTGGTCACTGACACATGATACTTGCATGAATGCCCTGTTAGTTTAGATACTTCATAACTGTTTAATAGGTCTGGTTCGTACCATACTCGATGAAAATTGCAAGAAGGTCGAGTGACTATGAAACATCCATTTCCACTTGAGCCACTTAAACATGCGGAAAAACCCGGAAATTGTCTACTGTGAGACGTTTCAGCTTCAAAGTGGATACCTCCTTTACCAACGTATCTTTTTATGCAATGAACTCCCCTACCGCAATATTTATTAAAAATGCAAGATATTTGGCTTATTTGTTTGACGGTAACAGGGAATGTGAAGTAAAGTCGCTCTTTGTTGAATATACACGATACTGAATCTAATTTTATTTTTAATGTAATTAGATGATTGTCGTGTTCATCTGAAAACCACAAACAATTTTCCGCTGATAAGGATCTCAATGATATTTCGGCTGTCGTGAATATTTGACAGTTTTTCGTACCGTCATTTAGGACTTCGCACGATTTGAGATCTGATTTTATGATTGTATGAGTGCTACAGTCTGCTGAAGCTGTCATAAGTATACATGTGCACATGAGTAGGACAAGTGGTAAAGTATGAATGTTTGCCCGTTGAATGGCATTTCTTTCCAGTGCTGCATAACAGTTCTGTATAATCTGTCGTAATGTAGATCCTATAAAGGTACCCAAAAGTAATGAACAACGAGCTAAGATTTTTAGTAGTCTACTTAGCCCGTATAATATTGATACTAGTGAAGAAATTATGAACTTAAAACTTTTAAGAATTATTTTCACACACCACAGAGTGATGACAATAAGTATAATTAATAATATAAACATCGCGTATTGAATGATAGGTGGATAGCACTTAAAATGTTTAATTGCGTCATAGCACAAGAAACAATGACGTAGCTGGCATATTGTTTTTCCTGTCACATGTATCTGTCCTGTGACAATTTTTCCCGTAGGGTGTAAATATGTTACCTGTATGTCGGCTTTATAAGCAAGGTATTCGAAGGGAACATGTATAAGTCTGTCTTCAGGGACATTTAATACATGTTCAAAATCTTCGCTGCGCAATATTACTTTTCCTGCGTCAGGAAGATGAAGTACGGGATCTTCGAACGTAAACGTTAAATTTCTCTGAGAAAAGGTAGCTTTCTCCCCTTCTAACAGGTGGCGACGAAATTTCTTTGTTGAGAAAGTGCGACGTTTGTCAAAATAACAAGTTTCTAAAATTAGTATATCTGGATTATAAATAATCTCTTCAGGCAGAATTGCTAAAAGGTCTAGTTTTTCAAAAGTCATTTCACAATAGCAGTCACTGTTATTGACACATGGGTGTAAATTACAAAATTCTTTAGTGCCTTGGCATTTATATTCGTCGCATTCACAATATTGGCCGTTTGTTGTCAAGCAGTTATAGGCTGTGGATTTCAAGTCTGTGCTTTCACGCGAGTTTCTAAGTATAAAGGATGTTGGTGTTACTAACTGTAAATCTTTTGTTATGATGAATGTCTCGTTGATTACCAAACACTGGCTGCAATCATGGAAATGACAGGCAGTAGGCGGTATATCTAATTTGCTCCAAACGTTTTTTGCTATTTTGGAGCACTCAAATTCGTTATTAAAGGAGCAGTGCAGTCCATTTTTGTGTCTTTGACGGGATGGTGTGGCCATTTCCAACATCATGTTGAGACACAGAGCTGGAAATTGAAATAAACGGGCTCTTACTTTATTTTCCGAGCAAAAGAAAAACAAAATTTAATTAAATAGTAATAATTAAGATGTATTTTAAATCATTTGTTTAAAGAGAAAATTTTAATTTATTATTATCATTGTTTTTTTTTTTTTTTTTTTTTTTTTTTTTTTTTTTTTTTTTTACATATATCTTCGATTATTTTCAATACGTAAATTAATACAAGCATTCGTTACTCAAGCAATGATTCTGATTTAAGAAAAGAAATTGAATCGCTGAACAAAGATATTTCAAGTGAGTTTTGAAGGAAATAAAATTTGTAAAAGGAAATTATTGTTCTCAAAATGTTATAAACATTAATTAAAATTCTTCTTCTTATTATCATTATTATTATTTTATTATTATTATTATCTAATTAGAGCTTGCAATCTTTACCCCTACAATTGGCCATTTTGCAAGGATAAATACCGCAAACGCTTTGAAATAGCTTAAAGATCATGATAAAAATCATCTTTTATTAATTGCAAGGTACCAATGATGTTACTCATATTCTGTATGTTTAAAGGGAATATTTATGGTTATTCTAGTTGATTTGCTTTTAATTCTTTAATCCTATGAAGAATTATTAAATAAATAAATAAGACCAGTCTTTACTAATAATCAGTTGCATAAAATAAAATATAAAATTATGTGTATAAATTTCGATTTGAGTAACGGAGAAGAGTTTCATTCCGAAATTTATTTATTATGAATTCTCCTTTTACTTACATATTTCCATTTATCTATTTATTTATTTATTTATTTTCTTATTGTTATATATATAAAAAATTTAATTGCAAATTTAAATCATCTATAGCTGCCACGTAATATAAAAGTCTGAATTATAATTATAAAATACTTTACAAATTGTTTAGTTTATTTGATTAAAATAACTTTTTTTTTTTCTTGGTATGAGGCTTTTGGCATTATTCATTTCTTAATTAAAATTTCTTTAGTGATATTTTCTTATAATATTAAGTCTTGAAATACGTTTTTATTAGTGTTATTATTGTTATTAAACAACCATCCCGGTGAAAATCTGAAGTATTCGTGCCTCTTATCTCTATAATATTTATAAGGGAAAGAAAAGTTTCGGAGACACTTTATCATGTAGTTTCAGCAATTTGCGTATGAAATCTATACATGCTATGGCTTAATACATTATTAGCCAAAATGTACTAATAATTGAGAGTATATATTATAATATATGAATAATATATGTATCCTACATACTCTAATAATTAAAACGTGATTTCAAAATAATGATTGTTCAAACAATTGAAATATAATAAATTTCCCACTTTTTTTTTTTTTTTTTTTTTTTTTTTTTGTGACGAATTTGTACTAATGAATAGAATGTACTCTAAGTACCATATTTTAACTACATTAACATTGTAATTCCAGAATTGTGTCCAAATGATCAGATAATTGTTTTAATAATGCAAATTGCTATAATTAGTAATGCCATTAAAATATATTTACAATATCTGAGTTAGCTAATATTATAACGTTTATTAATTATTGTTATTATTATTATTTTGTGATATTTAATTATCGAAACATATCTTGAACCATACAATTAATTTATTAAGTAATTAATTGAGAAAATACATTATTATATTCATAAAGTAATATAATTAAATGTGTATATACAACTTTTATATTTGATTAAATGTAATGCATTGAATGATCATTATAATAAAATGATAATATATGTAATACAATGATGCAATAATAATTTGATATATGTACATTTCGATAATTAAATTTAAATCATATTTAATCATCGCAATTGTGTTGAATATAATATTCGGAATTAAGCACTTAATAATTGCTCAATCGAAATTCAGAATGTAATATTACCTCTTTATTATATATAAAAAAAATTGAAGAGAGAGTATTTAATTCTCTTTCCATTTGCTGAAAGTTAAAATATTTATCTTTCAGACTTTTTTTTTTTTTTTTTTTTTTTTTTTTAATTAATTACAAATATTGGAGATAAATTTGAAGATAGAGAATTGAGAGTATTAATGGAAAATAAAATTGATAAAACAATTTAATGTTCTAAATAATAATTAGTTGATAGATTTCCTCTATACTTCCCTGTTAAATAAGTAATTAACTAATTTTGGTGCTAATATAAACACAAAATATATATCCTGAACATTATATCCTCATAATTGAATTGATAGATTATACATATTAAATCAGGATGATACACAGGAAATTCAAATAACCTGAAAAGAGGTTAGAGAAAATAGCATTTTTTTTTCCAACACGTGGCATTTAAATAATTCCATGTGAATTGCCACACTTTCTTTCCTTCTCCCTTTTTTTTTTTTTTTTTTTTTTCTTATTTTGAAGAGAAAACGTTTTGGAAATTGTTTGGGAAGTCATAACACCTGTTACTCTTGAGGAAAGAAGGTTGAGAATATTTACGGTACTCTAATCTTTTGTGACATCCAACGCCCATTTCATAAATCTATTAGCTAAATAGCGGGGCTCTATTGGTCTTAAATCATATCTTTGGCATTGTGATATATTTTCTCTTGGAGGTGTGTATATAATAGTGTCGTCTGTACTGCTTGAATGCGTTGATGAAATGTGTGACATTCCAGAAGTTGCGCTGATAGGGGATGCTTGTTCGTGGTCAGATAATGGATGAATATCGTCCATTATGGAGCCTTCGCTTTGGATACTCTGAATAGTGCCTGTTGCAGGTTTTAAAGAATTGGGTTCCTATAATAGATGGATATTCGGCAAGTCATCAAATTGGGCATTTGGTTTATCCGTTTGTTCTGACGTGTGGGATGTGGGAGAACTGTTCGCTTTTACTTTTGTATTGAACAGATTCAGTTCTTGTCTTCTTTGTGTGAATGGTATTAGTCTCTGCGAATGGACTTTCATTTCCTTGCCGTTTAAATCTGTTGGGTCGTATATTGTAAAATTGACTTCATTGTGTTTTTCTTTTATTGTGTAAGGACCTACATTATTACGTTTTTTTGTTGTTAGTTTGAACCTATCGCAGTCTCTATTGTATAAAAACACCTGTTGTCCCGGGGTAAAGTTCCTGTGTCTAGCCTTCTTGTGTTGATAAATTTCTTGAAGTGTAGCTGATTTTAATAGGTTTTCTTTAACTTTGTTGTGTACATAGTTTAATTGTGAAGCTTTTTTCCGAACAAAATTAGCATATGAAATGTGTTCAATAGGTTGTTGCTCCCTTAAGATATCATTCGGCAGTTGTTGATCATATGAATACTGAATGTATGCCGGTTTTTCACCGTGTGATGAATGAACGCTATTGTTATAAATTAAAGAGTAATATCCAATGTATTCGTCCCATTGACCTGTATCTTCTGCGAATATCGCCAGTGATTTCTTAATATTGGCGTTTATCTTTTCTGAGGCTCCGTTTCCGCTTGGATGTTGTGGTGTAGTAAATAATTTAATCACACCGAATTTTTCACACAAATGTTTAAAAACTTCCGATGTAAAGCAACTTTGTTTGTCGGTCAAATAATGCTTTGGTACTCCGAATGTACTAATAAAATCCATAAGACATTCGACTGAGTAATATGTATTTGATTTCGGCACAGCATATAACTTCATATATTTAGAAAAATGGTCTAGGAACGTTAAAATGTATTGATTGCCCTTATCAGTTTTTGGAAATGGACCGATGTAATCCGCACTTATAAATTCATTCACCTGCGAGGGTATATAACTGCGTTGAATGGGAATTGGGGGCAATTTGTTCGGAGATCTGTATGCTGCACATTGCTTACAAGATTTAATGAAATGTTTCGTGTCTGAATATAAATTCTCCCAAAAGTAATTATCACGTATTGCATTGTATGTTTTTATTAATCCGAAATGCGATATGTGTTTTGCCGTCAAAATATGTGGTTTGAATTTGTCTGGAATGACTATCTGCTCAACTTTAATTGATTTTCTAATTCTTGGTAATGAAGCTTTGTGTAATAATAAATCATCTCTTATAAAATAGTCAGGAAAACGTTGCTTGTCATTTTTGACTCCGTTTTGCAAAGCGGTTATAATTATTGAAAGCTTTTTGTCTTCTTTCTGGGCTAATTTAATTTCATTTATTGAAGGCAGATCTATTTGAATAGCGTTTATAATGCGTAAATTTAAATTAGACATATTATTATCTTTTCCTGCATTAGTATAAATTAAGATATACGCTTGTTGTCTTAAAACTTCGCATATATTTACGCGTTTTATTTTTGTGTCGTCTGTTAAATACCAATTTCCATTTTCTCCCTTAACATATGAATGATAATGTCCTTCACTAATAAGATTTCCCGAATGCACGATAACTGTGTGAAGTTCATACCAAATTGGTTTCTTATTCCTTACATTTGACATGTATTTGCGCAAATTTAATTTTTCGGGGTAAGAAATAAATGATGATAATTTGTTTTCTCGTGAGTTTGCGAACTCGAATCTTTTAAAGTGAATTGTTAATATTTCAGGATTTTTTGAAAAAGACATCATTTTGCTTGCTTCGCTAGCTATTTTGCAATTAAAACAGCGATAGTATCCTGTTAAATATTCTGGATTCGTGAAATTTTGTAATGAATCTTCGAGTGATTCACTGTTTTGCGCAATGTCTAAAGAAATATCCATGAAAGGTTCAAAATTAATACTTTTTTTTTACAATTTAAACATTTCACCTCGCTACGGAAATTACCCTCGAATATGGATTTTATCGGACTTGCATTGTTATCATTTATTGTATCTTGGTTTGTATGTTTCTTTATACTTTCTTGTAGGCGGCATATGACCTGACATAGAAATTCGTGTGCATCTGCTTGCTCGTTCTGTCGAAACTGTGTACCTATTTTATTTAGGTTCTCGTATAACTCTACTGGTTTAATAACTTTTTCCCCACTTGTAACAGTAGCCTGTAAGTGCCTTTTTAGCGAACATATCATACAATTTTGTTTGATATCGCAATTAATAGTATCGTGCGATAAATAATTTGTTAATTGTGATAAATGAGTTAGACTTTGTAGCACAACATTCATAAAACATGAATTTCCCAGATTTTCTAAACCCTTGATGGCTTTTACTTTATTTGATTCCTTATAATGCTGATTTGTGCTTGTTTTCTTTTCATTATCACAATTCTTTGTAGTTACGCACTCCGTATTATTATTGTTTAAATTCGATAGTATTTTCCCCATTTCCTGTGTTTTATTTTTATTATTACTGCCAGTGTTGTTTTTAATAGAAGTATTTGCATTTACTTCGGAAGTATTAAAATAGTCTCGTGAGAGTATATCTGCGATAATGTTTTCTGATGAGGGCACATGTTGAAAGGTGTAATTGTAATCTGCAAGAAACATGAACCATCTCGCCACTCTGTTTCCCGGATTTTCAAGCTTAGAAAGTTGCGTCAAACTTTTATTGTCACAGCGTATAATAAAATGTCTGCCATACAAGTAATGTTTAAACGTGGATATACAACAGACGATAGCCATTAATTCTTTCTCCAATATCGTGTATCTTCTTTGTGTTGGGTTGAGTTTCTTTGAAAAGTAAGCAATTGGGCGTATTATGCCGTTAGCATCTTCTTGTCCGAGCCATCCCCCTAGTGTATTGTCCGACGCATCTGCACTTAAGACGAAATCTTTGTCGAAGTCGGGGTGAATTAGAATCGGGGGTTGTGAAAGGTATTCTTTGAGCTTGTCAAATGACGTTTGTGCTTCTTTAGTCCATTTAAAGCGTGCATTTCTTTTTGTTATGTCTGTCAATGGGGCAGTTAATTTCGAGAAATCTTTTATAAATTTTCTGTAATATGATACTAATCCCACAAATCGTCTAATTTTTTTAACTGTATTTGGCGAGGGAAAATCTTTTATTTTGATTATATTTTCTTCCACTGGTTTTATGCCATCTGCATTTAATTTATGTCCTAGAAAGTTAATTTCGGGCAGCATAAAAGAGCATTTTTCAGGATTTAATGTAATACCGAATAATCGAAATCTTTCAAAAAGTAGACGCAATTTATGTAACATTTCTGCCGCGCTTGACCCGCCCATTGCAAAATCATCTATGAAGTTACTGATATTTAATTCAGATAATGGCGATAATATTTGATCTGTTAACATTGCAAAATGCTCACTTGAAATTTTTAAACCCTGCGGCAATGTGACAAATCGATAATTTCCTTTCGGGGTACTGAATGTAGTATAGTCTCTGTGTTCAACTTTTAAAGGAATCTGGAAAAAAGAATTGCTTAAGTCGAGCGTTGTATAAATTTTATTCCCTTTTAATTTGTCTAGTAAGTGTTGTATTATTGGTAGTCTATATCTGGGATATTTTACATGAGTATTTAATTCGCGGTAATTGACTACTAAACGATATTTCTGGTCTTTTGGATCCCATGTTATATTTTTCTTTTTTACTAATAGTAATGGAGAACTAATGTATGAATTGGAACGTTCTATAATGTTGGCCTGTTCTAATTCTTCCAATTGTCTATTTGCTTCTTTTTGAAGAGCTTCCGGGAGTCTATACGGCTTAATTGATGGTAATTTTGTAGCATCGACTTCGAGAGTGGGTTGTATTGCCTCTGTTCTTCCTATCGTGTAAAGGCGTTTGCTAAAAATATCCGCAAATTCGAAGAGTAAGTCTAGCAAAGGTTTTTTTATGCTTTCGTCCAAGTGTTCTAAATTAAAGTCAGAAGGTTTTAATTCATTTCTTCTTAGTTGCTTAATTAATTCTATATTTCTTGTGTCATAATTATTACTAATCGTACCAATCTTTGTGTTTTTATTCAGGGGAATAGGTTTTTCAGAAAGATTTGAGACATTTACTTTTATTCGTCGTTCGTTATCCACCCTACACATATTAACAAATTTAATGTTTGGATTTTTTAAATTTGAAAATATTTTAATTAAATCTCCTTTCTTTACTGTTTTATTTAATGCGAATTCAATGTCCTTCGATTCTCCTGCTTGTAAAACAATATGTTTGGGTAAGTATGCATAAGTCGTCTGATTAATTACTGGGTTTGTTAAAGCATCGTGGATATCAATTTCCGTATTTTGCATTTTTATTTTATCAGTTTTAAAGCAAATTGTGAATTGTTTTGATTTTAAGAAATCATAGCCGATTATCGCATCATAGTAATCGGATAAGGGATTATTAACAACGTAACATTTATGCTGATAGTGTTTATTTCCAATATTTATGGGTGCTGAAATGCAATTAGTAATTTCTAACTTTCCATCTGTCACTGATTTAATTTGAGCGTCAATTTTTAGAATTTTAACTCTATCATCTTTTTGAATTATTTTGAAAATTTTACTATTTAAGAGCGTTGCTGATGCGCCGCTATCTAACAAAGATTTCACTGTAATTCCCGCTAATTTTAAGTTGACTACAGGCAGAGTAATCTTCCTTTCATTTTTACTATACTCCACTGCTTGTGTGTTTACAACAAAAGTTTTTTTCTGTCCTGTCAATATTTTGTTTGCAAGGGAGCCGTCTCGCGTTGGGGGGACAGAAGAGAGGGCCCCCGTTAAAAGTTTTCCGAAGTATGTCTGCTTTGTTGAAAATCCCTTGATGTTTGTGATCTGTTTTCTCTATTGTTACCCCGCATTGTATGAGAGATCCTGCCATTCCTTCTAAATGTATTAAATCTCCCCCTAAAGTTAGTTTTGTTCGCCGGATTGTTGTAACATTCGGAAGTAAAATGCGATTTATTGCATATTCCACAGCTGGGGATGTTTCTCTGAGTATAATATCTATTTTGTGTGTATCTTGAATTACCCACACCCCGTCTGTGTGAGGGTCTAAAGGAATGATTGTTATGTGCTCGTGGCGAGTCTTGCCGCGTGTGCATTTTTAATTGTTCAACTTCTTTTGTTAAGGAATTTATCATTTCCATTGTATTTGATGCGTGAGCTTCGAGGATGTCTTTTATTTCGTTTTTATCGTAATATTTTATTGCATTATTGACAGATTCTAGTATTTGAGAATCGTTTGGGGTTTCATTAGCTTGCAACATTTGGGCGAATTCAACCGCGCTTTGAAATGTTTTAGGATCTTTCAATATTACTGATTGTTTTAGATGGGGAAGAAGGCCATCGATAAATTTTCCTAATTTAGTATTTTCAAAAATAGTTTTAATGGCTTCATTCGTAAGATCTGGAGCGTTGAAAAAATTTTCCGTGGCTAATGCAACTTTTGCTGCATATGTTTTCACTTGTTCATTCGGCAACATTTTACAGTTAGAAAACTGTTTTTGCCGGGCTCCTAAGCTATATTGTGTGTCGAAGTACGACAAGAATTTCTTTTTAAACTCGTCATAATCTTTTTCTTGATAGAGATCTGGGGTGGAAATTAGGCTTGTTAAAGCAGATCCACGTATTCGTGATCTTAAAATAAGTAATTTTTCCGGTTTAGTGCATTTTGCTATATCAGTGATATTTTCTAGATGTTCGATGAAATATTTCGGGGTGATTGCCGAAAGATTATCAAATTGAGGTATAACAGTTTGAAAACCTGCTAATTTTCTAATAAGCGTGTCTGATTCCTCGTCCGCCATTTTTAAGACAATATTTTATGTCTTTTATTTATTTATTTATTTATTTATTTGTTTTTATTTATTTATTTTTGTTTAAAATTTTCTAATATTTAATCTAGATCCCCTTTTTCACGTTATAGTGATACAAAGTAAAAGTTTAATACTCATATACTTTTCGACATTTGTCATACACATTACATAATATTTTACATTAATATGATTAAATGTAATAATTTCATGCAAAATATAAGATATTGCCCTTCTAATAATTGCTATTCTTATTTATTTATTTATATTTATTTATATCATAGATGTACTTCAACAAAATAACATAAGCTTTTATGCTTTACCTTTTAGTATTTAGTCTTTTATTTCAATAATGAGAGCAAGGTTGTAATAATGTAAAATAAAATTAACAATAATTTAGGTATGATAAATAAATTCAAAATCAAAATTATTAAGAATAAAATGAAGTGTAATAAATGAAAATAATTTAAATGCATTAACTCAAAAGTATTAAAAAAAAATTTAAACAACACTCAGTCAATTTAACGCTCTTTTTTTTTTTTTTTTTTTTTTTTTTTTTTTTTTTTTTTTGAATGTTACAGTAGATACTGGAATAAATAGATTTCAAATAATAATCACATATAAGAGGAAAATTAAACAATCAAAATAAAAATAATATTTTGTTAAGAGCCAATGTACCAATAATTGTTATTCTTATTTTAACATAAATCTGAAACTATATTCTTAAACACAATTTTCAAATAGTTTTGTTATTTATAAAACATTGAATATTATACAAAATAATGTTTGTAATTTGAAGAATCATTGCTTGAATATACCAATACTTAGATTGATGTTTTTTCATTCTTACTACCTTTTATAATATGCAATGCAAACAAATACGAGATTTTTTTTTTTTTTTTTTTTTTTTTTTTTTTTTACTTTATTATTATTATTATTAATTTCATATTTATATTCTATTTTCCGTTTGAAGGTTTAATATTTAATGATTAATACTTAAAAGTATTAATTGGCACGGTCACCATTGTTCGGGTGGTTGTTTACTATAACCTTGTTTTATTAAATTAATTATTACGAAATTCAATATATTTATATTTCCATAGATTGATCATTAGATATTCATAATATTTACACATATTCACATAAAAAAGGCCGAGTCGTGAAAGGAATAAGTAACCAGGTTCGTTAATTCACCCGAAACGAGGAGATAGAAACAATACATTAAATAATTAAACCGTAATTAAAGAGAATGATTTATTGAAAGAAAAATTAATTAAGTATACATATCCAAAATATTAATACGATATAATCATGAGAGTTTGCATTGCAATAAAATGTTAATGCGAAATGTAAAAAGGAAAGCCTCAACATGCATGTAATTTAGAAAATTGGTAAAATATTAAGTGCTCGGAAAAACATGAGCTCGCTTACCCCAATACCAAATCCTGAAGATCATCCCGATATCAACTCGCTCTCCTGCTAAAATCAATTCCTTGGGAAAATCCTTCACTGAAATCTCAGATACACCAACTCTTTTTTCCAAAAACCTCCGAGTCCCTAACTCTCTGCTCCCCCATTTCTATCTTTCTCGTATTAACATAAAGACACCCATTTCCACCTTAATTTAACATTATCCAACCGATTTCTTTCCCTTTCCTCTAACTCTTTCTAGGATTGGATACTTTCATATTCATTCATAAATTCCCTAATACTTCTATATTCTATATTTTTTAATATTACCCCTTTATTATTATTAGAAGGTAAATACCATTGCTCGCCCCTTTTCGCATAACCTTTCATCTTTCCAGATAATGTAACTATCCAGCCTCCCTTTGCGGAACACCCTTTGATCTTTTCAGATATTTATACGGTGTCGGGAAAATGTACGGATATCTGCTTTGAAATTTGTTCCCGTGCAATAAATAAACTATCGAATTGACGCAGTTACAGGTATATGTTTCGACAATACTAGAGACCCTTTCTCACTTTCTTGCTACTAACAATTGTGCTTAAAATTCTTATTTCACCTGATCTAGGTTAGCGATACTTTCGTCAATAGATGTATATGTATGGGGTCTACACTCCCTTCTTTCAGCTAACATCTGTGCATAACAAAAATGCCTTTGGCAAAATACTTTGTATTGTGGTTGCTGAACCGAACGCGGCACCGCTTTGATTCTTTAAATAAATGATTTTCTTTGCGCCTTCCAAACCCACACATTCTTTGAATTATTCTACTCCATTTATCTGAATTTAACTTCGAAGGACTGAAATTTGCTGGACTTTGTCTCAGCAATTTTTTGCGTTTTCGGTGCTAAATTTTGAAAAGAAAGAAGATATCATGTCAGACCCCACAAACGAGTGCAATGTGTTTACATCAATTCGTTAACATCAATAACTTCCTACTCTTAACACGTTCGGTGCCGCTTACGTGCAGATGTGATGATAGCTAATGCCGCACTGTAGAAGTGGGTTTTCCCCAGAAGTCGATTTACATTTTATAACAAAGAATCATTGAAATATTTTTCACTCATGACTGGCTAGATGACATACCCCACACCACGCGCTTGTGCGTAAGTGGCCCCTTAACTTTGGCGCCATATCACGCGCTGACGCGTGATCGGCAGCGAATGTGTTAATACAAATATTCTTGCACAACACACAGCAATGACAGACGGCTAAAACGATTGCCAGACCAACCAGATTCATAAATATTTTTGTAATATCTTGGAATTTTTTTATAAAACTGAGTTATTTTTAATTTTATCTATCGAAATAAATTTTATTATGTATCAATAATTAATATTTCTAACCAAATGGAGAACGAAGTGAAATTTCAGATCTCATTAAATCTATTCGTGAATATTTGGATTAGGAGTGGAGGGGAAGTGGCTTAAGATTTCCAGTTCGAAAGCTTTCTTAAGAAAGCATCAGTAGAAACATTTTCATGCTTGCATCCTATTTACAGTATCTTAATCTCAGATCCAAGATGCTTGAAAGGAAACTCGAGCTCGTGGGAAATTCAGATAAGCTTCTCTATTACTTAGAAAAGTATTTATTCTATTTAATTCTACTTTACTTTTACGCATGTGAAACAATAAGTCGTGTTTTAGGAATTTATATTAATTTATATGTACGTTATTTCAATGTCACATCTAAAAAAATATTTTTTTCATGTTTTGTATTGATATCATATTGATTTTAATTATAACATTTCCGTGTATTCATACTTCGTTGTTTTCTGCGTCATTTTGTTAAAAAATAAATAAATAAATAAATAAATAAATAAATAGAAAAGCATTTAGAAATATAGTTTTTAATTCATAATGCTATGAAATTTTACTTTGCAGTGCTTAAGTATAAGCAGATCACTTCCATTTACATAAAACATCCAAGGCTATTGTCCGAAAATTTGGCGCCCGTTCCACGTGATTGTTTTGTTTGAGCAGAGCATTTAAATTTGAGCAAGAACACTTTTCATATTACAAAACATTTTTACATCATACTGTACCTCCATCTATCTATTTCCTCCATGATAATATGTATTATTATTGGCCTTTCGAGGCCATTAATCATGCCGTTAGCATCACTTTTTCAAAAAAGAAATTTCGTACAAATACACGATATCAAATTTACATTAAAATAAGGCAATTTTCTCTTTATCGTTAATAGTACCCAAAACAAATTTTGAAACAGCAGATTTTTTGCGTGACACGTGAAAAAGGAGAACAATGGGTTAAACTTCAATAATGCCCCAGTCGTAACCCATGTATTCTTACGCAAAGCACGGCAAGGACTCACAGATAAATACATTGCTAGACCTACCAAATCGATGGGCACTTTTTTAGTATAGTGAAAGTTATTGATAAAACGGAGTTATTTTTTAATTATAACTATCCAAATGAATTTTTTTATATCCACAACTAATATTTCAATCCACGTGCAGAACGAAGTAAAACTTCAGATCTCAGTAATACTATTCATGTATGTTTGTATTTGGGGAAAAGGGATGAGGAATAAGATTTTTAGTCCGACAGTTTTATTTAGAAAGCAATTACTAGACACCTTTTCATGTTTGCATCTCTTTTAAAGTAACTTAATGTAAGATGCGAGAAGCTTTAAAGAAAATTTTAGCAAATGTGAAGTTCAGATATGCTTCTCTACTACTTAGAACAGGGTTTATTCAATGTAATTTCACTTTACCTTAATGCATGTGATATAGTAAGTTCTATTTTAGGAACTTATATTAAGGGGGTCCAGGGCCCAAAAATCTTCAAATTTTTGATTTTTTTTTTATTTTATTAAAAAATTCTCTGGTTATTTCTGCATAAAATGCCGTTTGAATTATGTTTCTATCTTAATTAGAACCGAAGATATAGTAGTTTTTGTTAAGTACTGTTTTGCAAATTCAGCTGATTCACTGCGATGGATGTGGTTTATCGCCATAGCGCCTGCGCGGTTGCTATGGAGCTTCTTTGGTTTCGTAAACAAATAATCCGTAAAATGTAAACAAGCATTTTAAAATTAAATTTATTTATTTTGTGAATCAAATTTTAAATTATTTATCTTTATTCATTCATTGATTCATTCATTCACATAAACTTCTACTTCTATGAGATGTAAAGGAGGGAGAAATGTAAACAATATTTTCTGTTCCGCGGTTCCGCATGCTTTTCATTTTTCATGTGTTGTTTGGACGGAAATTAATTGGAATATTGTCAAGATTTTTAAATGATTTATATTGGATGTTAAGAAATATACTTGTAGCATAAGATAATAAGTAAAAATAGTTTATTATAAAGACTGAATCAACGCCAAAAAAGGAAGCAAATTGCTAATGTTAACTTCCTCACGGTAACTTTTATTACGCTGACTCTGGAGACTTGCATCTTATCGTGTTTGTTTTTTAAATTATTTTAAAATGCAGATGTTTTAATTTTATAAATATGTCAATATATTCCTAGAAATTATAGGAGAAATATATTGTAAATATGGAATGAATATAAGACTTTGATAACTGAAATTATGCCTGAAATAATGACATTGTTTATGTGTTGATTACAGAAGCAAACTTTCATATGTTTTCATAAAATTGAACATTTTTATTCATTTCTTAGAAAATTTAAAACAATATTTATAGCAATGGGTAGAAAACGAAAATCTACTGCTCAGAAATCTGAAGCTATGCAAAAAAAGAGAAATAAATCAGTTTGTTTTAATGCAGAACCTGCAATGACTGTAGTAAAGCGGTTAGATGAGAGAAAAATGCCATCGCCTACAAAAAAAAACTATATTGAAGCCCAAGAAGAAAATTATATCATTATAAAACAAACTGTTTTACAATGTATTATATCAAATGTTAGTTGTAAAGAATGCTCAGAATCATCTTTAGAAATTGAATTTAGTAAACCTAATGGGTTTGCACAAAACATTAAAGTTATTTGTTACAATTGTAGATTTAGATTTACAAATAGCACCTCAAATAAAGTATCAGATAAAGAAAATGCTTTCGATATTAATCGAAGAGCTGTAGTTGCAATAACAGAAATCGGTAATGGTCATGCAGCATTGGAAAAGTTTTCATACAATATGAATTTGAATTGCATGGATTCGAAAGTTTTTACACGACATTTAAAACTGGTTCATTCTTCATGTGTAAAGAGTACATGTGAGCTCTTAGAAAATGTTCGCACTAAAGTAAAACAATCTCACTTTGTTTCGAGTGAAGCTGTTGCAGATATTGCAGTGAGTTACGATGCAAGCTGGCATAAGAGAGGACATACTTCAAACTATTCGGTTGGTTGCATAATAGACGTTCTAACTGGATTTGTGATAGATTACGAAGTGTTATCAAAAATCTGCTATAACTGCACACAAACTGCAAATGCTCTTGGAAAAGATTCTGCAGAATTTATGGCATGGTACGAAGGCCATGCTCCATATTGTGATAAAAACTATGAAGGAACATCTGGTGGAATGGAAAGCGAAATGGCAGTGAGATTGTGGCGTCGTTCAGAGAATCTTGGTTTTCGTTATACAGAAATCGTTTCAGATGGAGATGCAAAAGCATTTCATGATCTTCAAGCTTTAAAAGTTTACGGCGAGGAAACTATTCTAACAAAAACAGAGTGCATCAATCATGTTGGAAAAAGAATGGGGACTGCATTACGGAAACTTGTAGAGACGGAAAAATCGAGAGGTGTTACACTCGGAGGAAAAAAACATGGAAGCCTTTCAGAAGCAACAATTAAAAAAGTTACTCGATACTATAGAAATGCAATAATACGTAATAGGGGAAATATTTCCGATATGAAAAAAGATATATATGCAATTTTGCAGCACTGTAGCTCAACCGATAAAAAACCAAAACACTCAAAGTGTCCTCTAGCAGAAGATTCATGGTGTTTCTATAATCGTGCAATTTTTCTAAATCAAAAGCCTCCTGCTCATAAAATTTCTATTAGAACACCTCTACGAGAAGATGTTGTAGCTAAAATGATGCCGATTTTCCAAAGATTAGCTTCAGACGCTTTATTAGAAAAGTGTACAAAAGGTCAAACACAAAACCGTAATGAATCTTTGCACAATGTGATTTGGGGACGTTGCCCCAAAGTTTCTAATGCATCAAAAATGCGAGTAGATATTGCTGCAGCTAGAGGCATATCTGATTTTAATCATGGTGTTAGGGTATCATCTGTAAACGCACTGCAAACATTCTTTCTATCACCTGCTAATACTTCGTTAATTGCACTGAAGCGCATAAGAACTCGACATGTGAGAAAAGCATTATTTAAATCTACAGAAGCATTTAAAAACTACAGAAAAAAAGTAGAACTTGCTAAAATTAAAATAAATCAAAAATACAAAGTAAAACAAGGTGTTAGTTATGCACAAGGATACTTCTAGCAGGTATATGCACTTTTTGTAAACATTGTTTATTATTCATGTTTTTTTTTCTTTTTCTTTTTTTTTTTTTTTTATTTTTTCTGTATTTTAAGGGTTAAAATTGATATAACAACTAAAAACTAATAATTATAGAGAATTTAAAGCATAAACATAATATTTTCAAATATTGTAGTACTTTGTCTATGCAAATTGTGAAAGAATATGGAAAAACTTTGTTTATTCTTCACTGACGGCTTGTCATCTCCAAAAAGTATTACGTCCACAGAGGCTTTCAAATGCTTTAAAAATAAATGTAAATTTGCTAAAATTCTATTAAATCAAAAGTGTAAAGTGAGATAATAAATCAGTCATGCATCTGAAAGCTTCTGAGAGGTATTTGAACATTTTATAAACAGTAATTCTTTCTTTTCACCTTTAAACGCATTTTTCTCCATGATGTGTTTTTTTACGATTTGTCATCTTCAAATTGATATAACTCAAAAACCAATGAAGATAGAGATTTGAAATTTCAAACGTGATATTTTCAAACATTTTACTTTAATTTGTCTTCGGCAAATTTTAAAAAAATGAATATTTTTTAAAATATGAAAATTTAAAAAAAATTACATTGAAAAAATGTTAATTTTCACTATAAAAATTTTTATTTTTTTTTAAATAATTATTTTTTTAAACGCCGAAGACAAATTAAAAGAAATATAATTCTGTTTAATTAGGTGAAAAAATTTTGAAATTCCATCAGTAATATTTTGAGTTATATCAATTTTAAACTACCCCACTTTTTTAAAAAAAATTTTAAAATTTAAATTTTTTTTAAATTTTAGAAAATTTTTATGATGTGTTTTGGTGTACTCAGTACATGCCTGATTTCCAAAAGAAATTTCAAATTCCTACCTTCAATAGCAAAAAAAAAAAAAAAAAAAATTTGGGCCCCGGACCCCCTTAATATATGTATAGTTTATTTGTAACACATCGATAATTTAATTTTCCATGTTTTCGATAAACACTTTATAATAACTGCTGAAAAAGAATGATTTTATGTTAAAACTTTAATTTAACAATTAAATTTAACTTATTAGCTCAACATATAGAATTTGAAATTGTAAATACTTTATGATCATTAATTTAAAATTCCAAAAAAGTTTTAAAGTAGAATGTTAACAATTCATATTTCAATGAAACCTATCTTTGATTTTTTCAAATGATAATATTTCCATATATTGACACTGGTATTATCTTTAAAATATATCTTTAACAAAGTATCCGATACTAAAAAAAAAGATAAGACTTATGAATCAAACATAGATTTTAAAACAGTCTAAAACTATCAGATTATTGAAACAAATTCTCGCTAATTAATTTTATTTTTGAAATGTTTAAAATTATCTGAATAGTGTGTGCAACACATATCAAGTTTTGAAATACCTAGAAATCATTTAACTTCAGTAAAAAATAGTTACCATCATTCGCCATAATGCAACAAAATTTTCTAGAGTGTCTTTTTAATTGAATGAGAAATGCTATGTACTTTATATGCCACCAGAAAAAAAGTTGTTTTAAACCTCAAAAATGCATAGATATTTAATAATGTTTCAAAAACTTCAATCTTATTAAAATAAACTCTAAACTATTTTCTGCAACTAACATTAATAGCGTATAAGTCTTTTAATTGTATTGTAAATATAAAAGCAGTACTTTCCATTGCTGATGTAGGATATTAAAGAGTACAAAAAAATAATAGAGATGAAGTATAGCTGCTGGAGTTGACGCTAAAATTTAAAGCCTAAAATCAGCTCCATTAGGCCCCAAAACAACCGCGCAATATCCCAAAAAAAAAGAAAACCTTCAGTAATATAGTTTTTAATTCATAATACAATGAAATACTTTAGTTTAAAATGCTTAAATGTAAGCAGATTTTTTTTTATATATAGAGAAAATAATCGCGGCTGATGTCAAAGAATTCGGTGTCTCTCCTACGTGATTGTTTGTCTGGCCCGAACGAAGGCTTTTAAATTTGAGCGATAACGCGCTTCATATTACAAACCGTTTTTAGGGTATACTGCACCTCCATTAATCTCTTTCGTCTGTGATAGAATGAACTATCTTAAGCTTTTCGACTCTTATGTCTCTTACTCAAATTTTATTTGGTTTGCATCACTTTAAAAAAAATTACCTACTAATACACTATATCCAAAAATGTTTTTAAATTAATAAGACAAATTTTATTTTCCTTCATCACCGGTGCCAAAACAAAATTTTGTATTTAAAGATGATCTCGAGTCAAACGCGTCAGTTGAATGCAATGGATTAAAAACATAGCCGCAAATAGAATGATTTTTCTAACCATTAATAATTTAATGAAAATTTTCACTTATTGAAATTCTGAAATTGTTTGAATTTCGGTAATTAAATTAGCTATAATACTCCATAAAGTTTTCGTGGTATAGAAAATTCATACAAATTGGCAGCAAACATCAGTAACATACCTATCGTAATTCAAATATTCTTATGCCAAGCATTGCAATTATAAAACGGTTAAGTAGACTGCCAGATCGACCGGATTCATAAGCACATTAATAATATCTTGGAAATTAATTGATAAAACGGAGTTATTTTTAATTTAAATTGCCCAAATGAATTTTATTATCCATCAACAACTGATATTCCGTTCCAAATGGAGAACGAAGTGAAACTTCAGATCTCTTTATTTCTATTTATGTATGTTTGCATTACGGGGAGGAGAGAATGGCTTAAAATTTATCTATTAAAAATGGCTGATTTTTTTTAAACAATTAGAAGACACCTTTTCATGCTCACATCCTGTTTACAGTAACTTAATCGCAGATGCAATATGCTTAAAAGAAAATTCCAGCACTTGTGAAGTTCAGATAAGCTTCTATTCTACTTAGAATATGATTTATTCAATTGAATTCTACTTTACTTTTACGCATGTGAAGCAGTAAATTGTAGTTTAGGAATTTATATTAATTTATATTACATTATGTAAATGTCACATATCAAAAAAAAATATTTTTCGTTTCTTGTAAAAACATTCAACAGTATGATAACTGAGTAAAACAGAATGATTTTATGTTAACACTTTAAAAATTGATTAGGTGGACCTGTCAAATGTGAACATGCGAATACTTTATGATCACTATTTTGAAATACCGAAAAACATTACAAAAATCCAATGGTTAACAATTGATAACATAAAGATTCCTATCTTTGAACTTTGATTTAAATGATTTTATTTATAATATTTCCGTGTATTTATACTACGTTGTTCTCTTTAAATTACTTGTTTAACAAAGTATTCGATATTAAATAAGAAAAAAATATTATGAATCAAACATAGATTTTGAAAAAATGCCTAAAACTTCTAGATTACTGCAATGAATCCTCGATATTTAATTCATTTTCAAAAATATAAAAAAAAAACTTTTGAACAACTTGAACACTACACATATATGTATATTTGAAGAAAGATGCTCTCGCGTCAGACGTAACAAAGCGGTGAAATGGGTTAACATCAGTAACGTCCTTATAGTAATCCAAGTATTCTGACGCGCATCACAGCAAGAAAGATGGTTAAACAGACTGCCAGACCAACCAAATTCATAAATACTTTTAAAGTATCTTGGAAAATGTTGATAAAACTGAATTATTTTTCATGTTAACGATCCAAATGAACTTTATTGTATACCAGCAACAAATATTTCAGTCCAAATGGAGAACAGAGTGAAACTTCATGTCTCGGTAACTCTCTTCTTGTATGCTTGCATTTGGGAGAGGAAGAGAAGGGATTAAGATTTCCAGTTTGAAAATTTTCTTAAGTAAGCAATTAGTAGACACATTTCCATGCTTGCATCCCGATTACAGTAACTTAATCTCAGATGAAAGATATTTAAAAGGAAATCCCAGCAAGTGTGAAGTTCAGGTGAGATTCTCTACATATAGAATAGGATTTATTCAATTAAATTCTACTTTACTTTTAGGCATGTGATACAGTAAATTGCATTTTGGGGAACTTGTATTAGTTTTTATATAGTGTATTAGAATAAAACACATCGGAAGATTTCTTTTTCAGATTCTGTGAAAACATTTAACCTCGTTATAACTGCTTAAAACGAATTTTTTTATATTAACACTTTAATTCAATAACTAACAAGGAAGGTCTCCATACGGGCATACTCAGAAAAATCTGAAAAAATTACAGAATGTTCTTCTCACATAGTTATATACGTTTATAAAAAAAATTTCGGCGGAATCTCCTTATAACGTCCGTAAAAAAATAATAAAAATTCCGTTTATTTGGCGATTTATCTCCGGTTGGCGAAAAAACGAAATTTTGAAAAATACGCTTTTACGCTTCGAATACTTTTTAAAGAAAAAACTTTCTATGTTCAATTTATTTAAATAAGTTTAGTTTAAGTAATTTTAGTTTTGCATTTTTACTTTACGTTAAGTGTAATTTTGCCATATACGTTTATATGTACTTATAACAAAATGAAATTAATATATTTTATCATTTAAAACACAATTTAAATTGATTAAAATTGTTCCAAATTGAAAAATACACCGTTAAAAATATGCTGCATTTTGTTGCAACGCATTCCCTTGCTTGTATAGAAAACGGTTACTTGGCCGTGAAATGGAGCTTTCTCATTGGTTGGAATAGAGATATTATATACAAGAGGTGGAGTGCGTTGCAGCAAAATGCAGCAGATTTTTAACAGTGTTGCACAAGCTATAACACCGCTAAAAATCTCTACCATTTTCTGCAGCGTCACTCCACCTCTTTTATAGAAAACGGTCAATTTACCGTGCTATGGAGCATTCTCATTGGTCAGAAGAGAGATATTCTATAAAAGAAGTGGAGTGACGTTGCAGTAAATGCTGTAAATTTTTAGCAGTGAAGTCAATTAAAATCAATTTTCAGATTCGTTAAAATCGTCTGCTTTTGGCGAGGAAATGCACTGCTCGCCAAATCCTGCATCGCTTTCAGCTTTTCACGCCAATTATTCCAAACTATTTTATTTTTTTACATATCTAATAATGTAATTCCGCCGCTAATTTTCACTGATCCTTTATTACCTACATGAGTAGTTTAATTCGTATTTTTTTCAAAAAATTCTGAGTATGCCCCCAATGGAGACCTTCCTTGTAAGTTTAATTTAATAACTTATTAGCTGAACCTGTGAAATGTGCATCGGTAAATGCTTTATGATCACTGGTTTTAAATACCGTTAACTGTACAAAAATCGTATGGTTAGCAATTTAAATTATAATGAAATATATCTTTGATTATTGCAAATTACAACACTTCCATGTACTGATACTACATTGTTGACTTTATTAAAATACTTGTTTAAGAAAGTATTCGATATTAATAAGAATGCAAAAATATGAATCAAACATTTTTAATATTTTAAGCGTTCATAATTATCCATAAACACTTTTTTAATACCTAAGATAATGATAATAAAAATGAGTTATTTTTAATTTTAATTCATATCTCAATGAAACCTATCTTTGATTTTTGAAAATAATATTTCCATACATTGACACTGTTATTATCTTTAAAATATATCTTTAACAAAGTATCCGATACTAAAAAAAGAGATAAGACTTATGAATCAAACATAGATTGTAAAACAGTCTAAAACTATCAGATTATTGAAACAAATTCTCGCTAATTAATTTTATTTTTGAAATGTTCAAAATTATCTGAATCGTGTGTGCAACACATATCAAGTTTTGAAATACCTAGAAATCATTTAACTTCCATCATAGACGAACCAAATGAGTTTTATTATGTATCAATATCCAATATTTCAGTCGAAATGGAGAACGTAGTGAAACATCTTATCCCAAATATTTCATTCACGCGTCTTTGCCTCAGATGAAGATGAAAGAGGATTAAGATTTTCAGCCCAAAAGTTTTCTGAAGAAAGCAGTTAGTAGACAACTTTGCATCCCGTTTACAGTAACGTAATCGCAGATGCAAGATGCTTAAAAGGAAATTACAGCATGTGGAAAGTTCAGATAAGCTTCCCTGCACCTTAGAATAAGATTTATGCATTTTAATTGTACTTTACTTTTATGCATGTGAGGTAGTAAATAGTATTTTTGGAATTTATATTAATTTATATATATGTTCCGTACTTACTTCAAATTATTAAATTAAAATCTTGTTTCTAAATCTAATCTGTTAATCCTTATGCAGACGATATAAATTCTTAATTTGCCTTAAAAAACATTATTCCAGTATGCGTAAATTTAAAAAGATGGCTCTAAATTAAAAATATTCTTAATTAAAACTTTATTTCTTAATATTCCAAATAAAACTGATTTCTTCTATGTTTTTATCAACCCTTTTTAAGAAAGTCTTATTAAATTTATTCCAAAACCATACCTTTCAAAAAATATCATTATTTTATTTTATCTATTTATTTATTTTTCCTACGTCAACCTTTGATGTGTGCATATTAATAAATTCATTTCTTTTCTTTTTCTCTTAAAATTAATCATTTATAAAAATCGTCTGCCTAAGATATTTAAAATTCTGAGTCAATTATAAATTGGTTAAATAATATTTTTTTTAAATAAATTTATCGTTTGTGGAAAATAATCTCGTAGATGGACAAGAATTCTGTTTACATAAAAGAATGATGGTTTGAGGTTACAGAATGTTCCAGAACTTTCTTTTTAGTTTAAAAAGGTGGAAGTCTCGAGATGAAAAAGAAGATTTCTTGGGTTACTTCTTCGATGAGGACAGCTCGCTGAAATAATGATGGAATTTTTGCAAAAGGAGCTTTTCCTTCCTCATTATTACGAATTTAATAAATGAATTTACAGCAGCCCATGACTAATTATTGGATCTTCTACATTTATTTATTTATTTTGTTTTTTCCCTCGCTTGCCATGACTGTGTGTTTCTTTTTAACCAGTGGAAATAATTCGAGTTCTCCTTAAATCGTCACATATACATTATTTCAATATCACAACCAAACAAAATTTTGTTTTGTTAAAACATTCAACCTCATGATAACTATATAAAACGAATGTTTTATATGTTAACACTTTAAAAAAAAATTTACCAGCTGGATCTATGAAGTTTGAATATGTGAATACTTTATGATTACTAGTTTGAAATACCGAAGAAAAGTTGAAAAATCTAATGGTTAACATATCATATCATAAGGATTTCTAACTTTTATTTTTGCTTATATTGATTTTAATTATAATTTTTCTCTAAATAGATATTATTTAGTTCTCTGTAAATTACTTGTTTAACAAAGTAGACGATATTAAATAAGAAGAAAATACAAATCGAACATAGATTTTGAAAAAAATACCTAAAAGTTCTATACTTCAATGAATCATCGATATTTAATTAAGTTTCAGAAATATGAATATATACATATATATATTTGAACAACTTGAACAATACATGTAAATATTTGAAGAAAGATACTCTCGCGTCAGACGTGACAAAGTTGTACAATGGCTTAAATCAATAACGGCCTTATTGCAATCCAAGTATTCTTACGCACAGCAAAGCAAGGACAGACAGTTTAACAGACTGTCAGACATACCAAATACATAAACACTTTTATAATATGTTAAAAATTGTTGATAAAACTGTGTTATTTTTCATGTTAACGATCCAAATGATTTCTATTATATACCAGTAACTAATATTTCAATCCAAATGGAGAACAAAACGAAACTTCTTAAGAAAGCAATTAGTAAACAATTTTTCATGCTTGCATTCTGTTTACAGTAACTTAATATCAAATGCAAGATGATTAAATGGAAACACGTGGGAAGCACGTGGGAAGTTCAGAAAAGCTTCTCTACTACTAATAATATGATTTATTCAATTTAATTCTACTTTACTTTTAGCTATGTGGAGCAGCAAATTGTAATTTAGGAATCTATATTAATTTATGTACAGTTTAGTTCAATTTGACAGATCGCAAAATTCACGTTTCAGATTTATTAAAATCATTCAACCTTATGATAACTGTGAACAGATTGTTTTTTATGTTAAGACTTTAATTTAATAATTTATTAGTTAGACCTCTGTAATATGTACATTTGAATACATTATGATCACTAGTTTGAAATTCCGAAAAAAGTACAAAATTCCAATGGTTCATAATTCATTTCATAATGAATCCTCTAATTTTTTTGGCTTATATTGATTTTAATTATAATGTTTCCCTGTATTGATGCTAGGTTGTTCTCTTTAAATTACTTTTCTAACAAATTAGTCTATATTACATAAGAAAAGAAATTATGAATCGAACACAGATTTTGAAAAATTGCCTAAAACTTCTAGATGACTGAGATGATTCCTCAATATTTAATTAAGTTTCAGAAATATAAAAAAATATTTGAACAACTTGAACTATACATATAAAATTTTCAAGAAAGATGCTCTCTCGTCATACGTGACAAATGGGTGCAATGGATTAACATCAGCAACATACTTATTGTAGTCCAAGTATTCTTACACACAGCACAGCTAGGACCGACGGTTAGACAGACTGGCAGGCCTACAAATTCATAAACATTTCTATAATATTTTGTAAAATGAGTTACTTTTAATTTATCTATCCAAATGAATTTTATAATATATCGACAACTGATGTTTCAATCCAAATGGAGAACGAAGTAAAACTTCAGTTCACATAAATTATATTCATGTATGTTTGCATTAGGGGGGGGGGGGAATGAGAAGGGGCTTAAGATTTCCAGTCCGAAAGTTTTCTTGAAAAATCAATTAGTATACACCTTTTCATATTTGCATTCCATTCACAATAACTTAATCTCAAATACAAGATGCTTAAAAGGAAAATTCCCGGACGCGTAAAGTTCAGATAAGCTTCTTTACTACATAGAATATGATTTATTCAATTTAATTCTGCTTTATTTTTAGGCATGTGAAGCAGTAACTTGTATTTAAGGAATTTATATTAATTTATATATAGGGTAACACCCCCAGTAATTGGCATGCACCAGTGATTGGCACATTTTACAAACATGTCCTAAAATAAGATTTATATCCAGTCTTTTAAAAATTCAAGACCATATATCAGTTATATGCTCATTTACGTTAAAGATTATAACTTTGATTTATTTTACAAGATGACAATAGAGGCTAGGAAAGAGAAACAATTATGGCTTGTATCAAATTAGCCATTTTTGTTGCAAATTTTTCTTTTTTGGCTTAAGGAAGGCATGCTTTTCAATTCATTATTATCTGATTTATAATATATTTTAAATTTTAATTGACAACAGTTTTGTTTAGTTAAAAAGGGTTGCTTTAATTGTGTAAAAGTATTTTCGACACAAATATTTTGGATTTCTGAATTAATGGTAGATGCCAATTAATGGTGCTTCAATTTTGCTAGTTCAAAGTAATTGACACCTATTCCAATTACAAGAATTCGCAAGGAATTTGAGATGAGACCATTTATTTTGGAAGTATTTTTAAAATTATAGACTAATTTTGTTTATCATCTGTTTTTATTTTAAAATATAAATTTTATCAGTAATTGGAATCCATTAAACTTCATATGACAATTACTGGGGACAGTATGACAATTACTGGGCATTAATGTAAGTAGTATATTGTATTGTTTTAAAGTGTTCACATTTCAGACTAATATGCTGATTTATTACTCTCAAAATCCTGAAATATGGCATCTTCATCAACAGTAAATTAATTTAAAGTGATTAAACCCAATGGAAAATGTAAAGTTTTTTTTTTTTTTTTTTTAATATAAACATATGCCAATTACTGGATCACAAGATATCATACATTGGTGCTCTAGGTGCCAATTACTGGTGGTTTCAGCAACTTTTTATAAATATATTTTTATAAAAATACTTTTTCTTTTTTTTTTTTTTTGATTTTAGTGGGCAAAATATATGCACAGATATGCGTTCTTTGATTTAAAAATATTTCCAAGTAAATAGCTTATTTCTTTGTAATGAAAATTTAAGTAAGTTTGACGACAAATTCTTAAAGTGTCAATTACTGGGGATGTTACCCTAGTTTACGTCAATGTAACGCATCGGATTTTTTTTTCATATTTTGTAAAAACATTTAACCTCATGATAAGGGTTTAAAAGAGAATATTTTTATGTTAATACTTTCAGTTAATAGCTAAATTTAATTGACACATTTAATAACTGAATCTGAGAAACGAAGTAATGGTTTGGCATTAATATACTTGTGTAATACATTGCTCTTAAAAGTAATAATGTTAAATTTATTATTTGTTATGCAGTTTATTTTTTATTATTTTACATAATACACATAAATGTAAATTTTAATACTTTTAAATGTGTAGAGCAATGAGAAAGCTTAATGTGCAAAATGCTTAAAGAAAAATTCCAGAACGCGTGAAGTTCAGATATGTTTCTCTACTGCTTAAAATAGAATGTACTCAGTTTAATTCTAATTTAGTTTTAGGCATGTAATAGAGTAAATTGTATTTCAGAAACTAATATTAATTTGTATATAGAACATTTTAATGTAATTTTTAAATTTTTTAAGGTATTTTGTAAAAACATTTAACCTTAAGATGACTCTTAATAACAGAATGATTTTATTTTAACACGTTAACTTAATAATTTATTAGTTGAACTTGTGAAATTAAGTAAAGGTTTGTCATTAATATACTATATTAATGTACTGTTCTTAAAGACATTAATAGTAAATATAGTATTTAATATTTAATATATTTTTTATATTTTATGCAATGCACACACAGACACACATATATATATAACTTATATATATATATAATATAAATATATATAACTTTTCATACAAACAAATATGTATAACATAAAGAAAGTTTAATAAATTATTCTCCATATTAAATCCCGCTTATGCGTATTACTATTACATGCATGATTATTCATTAATATGAAAAAAAATTCTTTTTTGTTATGATGTTCCTTGAACGTTGTAAATGGATTCGTATGAAGTGTGCATTTCAGTAAACAAATAAATAAATGAATTACTACTATTCACAAGCTTTCTATAATTTTTTTAAGTTTAATTTTTATCTATAGATGCTTTGATGCTCTCTGTATTAGTAAGTATATTTATTTATTTCATTTCAGCGTTCAAGCTGAGTGAATTCTAATACGGATTTATCCATTCGTCCTATTTTGATATAACTCAATAGAAGAAACTATACGAAAACATAGAACTGGCCCAGTGATACGGTTTGAGACGTCAAATTTACATCTATAAAGAAACTGTGAATTATTATTTTTTAAATAAATCGATGGATTACTGTTAAAATTGCAATCAATGACATTGAATTTAACTAATCGGAATCCTTTATCTAATTTTTTCTTTGTCTCCATACACATTTATAGCTGTAATACATTAAATATTTTTTTTCCATATAATACATTAAATATCAAATGATGAATTAAATAATGGCTTTTAAACATTAAATAATGAATTAAATAAAGAATATTATACATTAAATAATAAATTATATTATGAATATTAAACATTAAAAATAAATTAAATATTAGATATTGAAAATTTTTAAATTGTTTCTCCGTTTATCATTGAGATTTTTTACGTCCAACAGTTTAAACCGCAGTAGAAAAATACAAGATTTACTTTCTTCCAAATATGAGTATTGTATTACCACTGCTAAGGTGTTCGGGTCTGTTTCGATCCAGAAACCATATTTAGAATTGTTAAATCAGCGGCTTTTTGCACATCATTATCATTTTTGAGAAATTGTTGTCTTTTTAAATCACTCAAATGTTTCAATTAAATAAAAGAACATTTTCAGCATCAAAATATTGGTACTAAATTTGGAAACTCTGCATATTTAAAATAATCTACATTGAAAATAAACACGTTATGAGAGTTTTCAAAAACAATCTACATATGAGGTAGAACACTGCTCTGAGAAATGTTACAAATATAAATAACACGTCACTTTTTTATAACATTTCTTTTTCCGTTTGTTTCATGCTACAATTTCACTTTATATACATCTGTTAATTTCGCTGAAATTACTCATAGGAAGATAAGTAGTTTGATAGGAAGATGAAGTTTTCTTTAATTGACAAACATATGATTTAAACTGAAGTTAAAATTAAAATTTATTATTTGTTTATTTATTTTTGTATTTCTAATAAAAGATAAATTAGGAATTAGTTATGAAAGTTCAAAATTTTTTCCAGAATTTTTCGTTATGATATTATTTTGGATTGAAATCTGCATGTAAAGGAGAATTATTATTATTATTATTATTTTATTCCATTCTATGTTTATAAGAAGAAAGTACTGAACTCGTGAAATTTTTTGACTTCCAGCTTTCAATGACACTTTTAAAACACATTTTAGAAGTCAGAGATGCCAAAACACTTGTTTTTCGAAAAATTATATATGTTTGTATGTGAAATTTTTTGGAAGTTATGTTTTAAGAAATAATATACGGAATTTAATAAAGAAACATATTTGCTCCAGAAACAAATTTGTGCTGGTTAATTTAGTGTAAATCGCCCAACAGTTTCTATACTGCGTTTTTCACGGTTTCTACAATAAATCTTTCTCAAGAACTAATGCGCGGATTTCCATAGAATTTCAGATTTAGTTAATTCTTGATATGGTTCGGGTCTGATTACATTTAAGTGAAAATCTCTAACATGTAGCACTGCTAAACTTAATTTTTCACAATTTCCGTAGTAAATCTACATCGAGGACTAATGCAAGAATTTTTCATCTAACTTCTAATTCAATTAGATGTCAACGCAAGTTTTTTCTGCTAGGGTTTAGTGTTAATAGCCTTATAGAGGGCTCTGCTATTATTAATTGATCACAATTTCCGAAAATTTTTATATCTAAAAACCAACGCACGGATTTTTATAAAATTTCATATACAGTTAGATGTTGACATAAACAGTTTCTCATTAAGTTTCGATGTGAATCAACCAATTGATGAATCTCCTATGGTGCATTTTGCAGGGTTTACACAAATTTAGCCGTAGGTATATCTCAAGAACTAATACACGGAATTTCATGTCTTTAAAATCTTCAAGATCAGCTTATGTTGCCATTTAATTTTAAAATTTGAACTATGAATTTTGATGGATACAGAGTAAAGTGCTTGGATTTTCACATTCAACTAGTTTTAAGATAGCATTGAATAAACCAAATGTGAACAATACATCACAATACATTTTTCCCCTCCAACTTATGAAATCAGCGAATATAAACACAAGTTACTGAAGTTTCAATAGTAAAAAAAAATATAAAATGTATTCACCAGTGGATTAATTTTGGAAAGTAAACAGCCGAATGTAAAAAAAAAGATTATTCACAACAAGTTAAAATAATTACAATTTACGTA
The DNA here is from genome assembly GCA_964019185.1 of Maratus speculifer. Classification (NCBI taxonomy): domain Eukaryota; kingdom Metazoa; phylum Arthropoda; class Arachnida; order Araneae; family Salticidae; genus Maratus; species Maratus speculifer. Next base: position 427,023,322 of record OZ025290.1, on the reverse strand, counting down.
TTAATTGTAGTTTTGGATCAAAAGTTATGTAATTTTGTTTAAATTACATTATTCATTTAAAAATCTGATCAATCAGTTTTTATTCTACAAATTGATGTCTTTCTTGTAATTGAGATACAAAAATTTTTCATGCATTAGCAAAATGCATTCGAAAAAAAGTATGAAGCTAAATATAGAAAGTAAAACTGTATATTAAAGTAATAATAATAATTAAAGTGTATTTTTGTGAATGTAACGTAAATATTAATTTTAAATCATTGCACTTCTTTTCTAATACTTAAAAATACCCATATATAAAATTGTTCGAAGATTCAGGATATATCGCTGTAACATACACTAAATACACCCTAAAAAATTAAAATTCATAAAATTGTGTTTCGATATATAATTTAGTACATTTCCAAATAGCATTATATACAAACACTTACTTAATTTGTTAAATACTTTAAAAATATGTACTCTTATTGCCGAAACGAATATGTATATTAAATAATAACATAAAAAAGAAAAATAGTTATTTTAATGATCTCAAAAAAGAGTGTTAATGAAAGATTATTTGGCGGATTTCAAATTTTGTAGAAAAAAAGTAAGTGGTTTGTGAGTATTTTAAAGTGGTTTGTGTCGTTTTAAAAAATTCTCAATAGATGGAAAAATATGTTCAGAAAGATAAGATTTAAACTGTGATTTATTTATAACAGAAAAAATATGATTTACATAAATAAATAAATAAAACAACTTCGATCTAAAAAAGTTCATTTTTCTTCATCATTAAGAATAAATATATAACACTGATTTCAAAGACCGTTCCTTTCTGTACAAAAACATATTGATTCTCTAACAAAGTCACGCTGATTTATTTTTATGCTGATTTTTTCCAATCTGCTAGTATTGATTTAGAATACTGATGACTTCGAAAATGTATGCAAATATTTTCCGAAACTTAATTTTGAAAGGAAACAAAAAAAATTGTTATATAATTTCTAAAGAAAACTCTTCTTGATGTATATTTTATGAAGAATCTAAACCTGATTAGGGCTGATTATATTTTTATTTTGAAAGTTATAATAATCACCAATCTTTTTGATTATTTTAAGGTAACAATGAAATGTCATTTTTTAATAATATAATAATAGTAAAGGATTTATAGTGAGTAGTTTGAAATAGAACGTTTAAGCATTAAGGGTTTACACTGAATCGTAACCAAACGTAGTTTTTTTTCTTTAACACGCTTTTTATGTACAAGGTGATTAAAATTAAATTGACAGTTCTCAGAATATTTTGTATGGAGATCTAATTGTGAATTCAGACCCAGATATTGTATGACGATTAAATAACAAGAAAATTGAAGGTTTCCAAAAAAAAAAAAGATTTTATTTCTTAAAATTAAGGTAATAACTAATATTTTCTTAAGGTATCAAAGAATTTATTTTTTAATATAGTCTAATACTAGCAAAAGCCATGCTTTGTTTGGATTCGCGAAGCATTATTTTATAAAACAGATATTTGAAAGTAACAATATTTTTTTTATTATTATTTTTGCATCTTTATTAAACAAAAACGTCATTTTATGTTTTGGCGCATTTTAATTTTTTATTTATGATGTAAAACTGGCATAAGATATTTTCGAAGCAAACTTTTACAATTTTTTTTTTAATTTTCAACTAAAAGCTCTTTTAAAGATGTTTTTACAATTTCAAGTAGCCACTGGTGTTTTTTAATTGTTTGAAATATGCATGTTTCCAATCTTTGTAATCAACATCCGATAATCTTTGATAGCTATTTTAGAATAATATATTTGAAGAAAGATTGAAGAAAGTTACTTCTTCAAAATCCTATTTTCTTGAAAAAACATTTGAAATCTGCTTTCGTTGATACTACGAATTTTCAACTGTAAAACATTTTATTTTAATTTCTTCATTTTTATACATGTTAGCGTATGAGAATTGCTGTAATTCTCTCCGCGTGGGAGAACTTTTTACTTTCTGCGAATGGCAACTCAATTAATGGAATTACCTTTTAACGAAGCGCTCTCTCATTCTCGGAGTGACGTTTTCACGAATAATTATTGTTGTGTTTGCGAACTTATTAAAGTTTTATTTTTCTATAAAATCCTTCTGATTAATGAGTCGATATTATTTAGCCACAATACGACCTTCGCAAAAATATTTATAAAGAGCTTGAACCAACAACTTCACGCAGATCTTTTAATTTTTCATTTATATAACAAATTTAAGAATTAATTTTATTTGTTTACAATTATTTTGTTGCCAGTTTACAAAAAAAAAAAAAAATCCATTATACAATTTTTTGTTAAATGTTTAAGTGTCATCTGTGCAAACGATTTTGCGGGATAATGAAAACATGTTTTATTTAATAAATTAATCATGATTCTATCTATAATTATTTACTCCATGATTTGAACTTTTTTTTCTGAAAATATACGCGTTTCATTTTCTATTTATTTGCTAAAATGCTTCCGTATTGGAAATGCATGTAAAATAAATTAATTAAAATAATAATTTTTTTAACGTTTTACTGTAAAAAAAAAATATATTCTGCAAATCTACAGATCATAATTTATTTTTGTGTTTAATTTGAAGTTAAAATATTGAATAGTTTTTTTTGTAAAGCGTACGACAAGTAGAGGACGACTAGTACGACTAGTAGAGGATTCGCTTCGCTCATCCTAATTAGTTGAAAATTTATACAGGGTGGAACAGAATATATAAATTAAACATTAAAGGCTGATAGTGTACAGCACTCAATGTAGTTTTTAGCGGATATTTAGGTTGTAGAAAACATGAATCAATAAAATGATAATACTCATCGTATTTTATATCGCAATCAAAATGTGAGAATGGCACCAAATGTTGTAGAATGATTTTACGAGATATAAAGAATTCCAAAAGGGTCAATCCATTTCAAATGGTCCAGAAAATATTGTTTTGGTCACTCGACCATTTTTTAAAAATCTGAAATTTTTTGTACAACAACCCTAACACGATGGAAGTTCAAAATGACTGTTATTTTAATTTTACTATTTTTTGTTTGTGCATGGCGGCCATCTTTGTTTCATCGTGTTCAGCAATTTTCTCAGATACTAGGATACACAAAATTGTAAATATCTCGTCTTCTATTTTCCCAATTGAAATGGGATTTGCAGCATTTTGTTCAGAATATTATAGGCTAAATAGGCAATGGTAGAAAATTTTTTAAAAATAAATTTTTACTGATGAAATTTTAGCACAAAATTTAGGATTTTTTCTAAAATCTATCCGTTTGCAAGAGGAAAATTTTCATGCAAGGGAAACTGTCAACCTTACACAATTTTTTTCTACAAATAGGTCAAAAGTGCATGTACTCACACACCAAGTCCCGGATCTGGGAGTTAATTTCTCTTTGCGAAAAAAATTCCGAAATTCGTCAAAAATTTAAAAAGTTGCACTTTTTAGGCTTTGATATCTCTGGTGGGGCACGAGATAAAAATCTGAAATTCTGGCCTTTGATAGTATTGTGTAGTAGTGTTATGTACAAAAAATTTCAAGAAGGAGATTAGACTACAAGCTGAGATATGACAGGGACAATATGTGAAAACAATACTGCCAAACTATTGTAACCTACTATGTAATTGTTCAACAAGACTATCAACCTTACACAATATTTTCTACAAATAGGTCAAAAGTGCGTTTACTCATACACCAAGTCCCAGATCTAGGAGCTGTATTTCTTTTTCGAAATTCGTCGAAAATTTACAATACTTCTAAACTATTGTAACCTGCTATGTGTTTGCTCATACCTACAAAATATTAAACTAATGGTTGATGATTCAAAGTTACAAAGATCATCTTCAAATTCTGTTTAAATATAAATTGAGAAATTATTAAAATAATTTAGATTGTATGCTAAACCAATGCACTATTTGTCCAGATGAACAAAACATACTGGAAATGCTATTTGTCCATTTCAAATGGCCCTGAAATTATTTTGGTTTATTGATTTTTTTTTTGGATTTTTTTTTGTAGAACAACCCTATTATGAGGGAAGTTCAATAATACTATTATTTTAATTTTAATATTTTTCGTTTGAGCATGGTGGCCATCTTTGTTTCATCGTGTGCAGCTATTTAATCACATTGAAGTTTGATATATCTTGTGTGTCGCGAGATAAAAAGATGGAATTCTGGCTTTTGATAGTATTTTATGGTAGTGTTATGCACAAAAAATTTCAAGAAGGAGATTTGACTATAAGCTGAGATACGGTGATTAAAAAAAAATTAAGAAATGCTATTACGAGTACATTAGGAGAAATGAGATTAGTGTCTTTTATTACAATATTTACACAGAAAATATCGTTTGTTAAAAATTTTACTGTTTTCAACATTTAATTTACAAAGATTAATAATAAACAAAATACAAAGATTAATAATAAACATTTAATTTACAAAGATACTATGTATGCTCAACAAAGAGCTTAACACTATTTACGAGAGATGTTATGAGTTCGACCAGTTACTGCTTTCAGTCCATCAGGCTGTTCTTTCTCAAAATTTTATTTGAAGTAACCCAAGTCTTGTCATACCTTGTTAACTTGAATGAAAGTCTCTAGGTTTAATAATTGAAACCATGTCAACTCGATCAGTTGCAACTCATTGTCTGTAATTTATTTTTCCTGAAATGTGTTCCGAGTAAAATTGTTGCAATAGAATTTCTAGTAAGTTTGTTCATCTGGACAAATAGTGTATTGGCTTAGCATACATTCTGAATTGTTTAAATCACATAGAAGTATTTGAAGAAGATATTTGTAATTAACATTTAACTTTGTACCATAAATAATTAATTTAAAATTTTGAAGGTATGAACAATTACATAGTAGGTTACAATAGTTTGGCAGTATTGTTTTCACATATTGTCCATGTCATATCTCAACTTGTAGTCAAATCTCCTTCTTGACATTTTTTGTACATAACACTACTACAAAAGACTATCAAAGGCCAGAATTTCAGATTTGTATCTCGTGCCCCACCAGAGATATCAAAGCCTAAATAGTGCGATTTTTGAAATTTTTGACGAACTTCGGAATTTTTTTCGCAAAGAGAAATCAACTCCCAGATCTAGGACTTGGGGTATGAGTACACGCACTTTTGACCTATTGGTAGAAAAAATTGTGTAAGGTTGACAGTTTCCCTTGCATGAAAAATTTCCTGTTACAAACGGATAGATTTTGGAAAAAATCCTAAATTTTGTGCTAAAATTTCATCTGTAAAAATTTATTTTTAAAAAATTTTCTACCATTGCCTATTTAGCCTATTTTATTCTGAACAAAATGCTGCAAATCCCATTTCAATTGGGAAAATAAAAGACGAGATATTTACAATTTTGTGTATCCTAGTATCTGAGAAAATCGCTGCCCACGATGAAACAAAGATGGCCGCCATGCACAAACAAAAAATAGTAAAATTAAAATAACGGTCATTTTGAACTTCCATCATTTTAGGGTTGTTGTACAAAAAATTTCAGATTTTTTTTTAAATATTCGAGTGACCAGTGCTGGACCGCTTGAAATGGATTGACCCCAAAAATATATGTATATATATAGATATATAGATAGATATTGATATATGTAATTTAACAAATTGCAAAGATCATTTGGAAAACGATATATTTAATTATTAAAACTTTATACTTATAAATAAATTCTATATTAAGGAAAACAAGTTTTATGGTGAAAAAAAATGTGGCTTACGTAATAACAGAGACCTATATTACGTTTGCCATGGATTAAACATCAATATTCTACATATCAATCTTAACCAATCAAGTTTCAGTTTTAAAATTTTCGATACTGTAAATTTTTAAACTTGTAGACAATTCACATTTATAATTTTCACACCGTTGGAAAGAAATGGACTATAGGAAAAAATGTACTTTTTAATGCAATTTGTTTGAAAGAGAATTTTAATTTGTTTAACAGTGCTATTTTTTGTGGTTTCTAATACTTTTTTATCGACGTGGCAACAAGAGTGTATTATTTCTGGATATTAAACATGGACTAAAAAGAAAACAAACAAAATTCGGACATCACCAGAATTCACATTTATCTCCGATATCTCTAGACCTAAACCGATAACCATTTTCCAAAGAGATTAAAAAAAAAAAACTTTACACATTTGATTAGTTGGGAATTTTATATATTTTTTAGAAAAATACTTCATACGTCGTTTCGTTTAGCTATCATACAAAATTTAGCTCTATTCTGGCTAATTAGATCACGCTGAAGAACACTCTGCTACATATTGCATTTACCAAAATGTTATGTTAAAAATGTTATTACAATCATAACCTCATTTTTATTAATAGCTTTAAAACGAAGTTTATTTTATTATAAATTTTGAGAAATTTTGTGGTAATTCCATATCATTAAGAAATATTCAAAGAATGTATGGTGTTTTTGTCAGAGAAACCCCATATAAAGTTAATTTTATTCGAATATATAGTCTAATTATAAGTGAAACGTAGTTGCAGTCATTCGGTAGCTTTCACGCCCCGGACCTACCCTTCCTGTTTTTGACGGTCTTTAATTTATATAAATTTGCTTTTAAATGTATGTGCTACTAATTTTTTCATATTTTCCATTCCTCTAGTGTGGATTTTTTGGGACATGGATAGTAACTCGTTCGCATTGGCTTGTGCGAGAGATTGGGATTATTCGGGAAGTACACTGTAAAAAAAAGGGTCGATCTACTAAAAAAACTTTAGTGATCCTTGTAATTACTAAAAAATTTTTAGTAATCTTAGTCGGTTACAAGAAAATCTGTAAGAATTACTAGAAAAAGGTTAGCAACAAAGAGAGTTAATAGTTTTATATTTTTAATAACTATTACTAAAACTCACTTGGTGTGGCCTTGATAGCATAGTGGTTATAGTAACGGACTCCAGACTAAAAGGTCCCGGGTTCGATACTGCCCACGGCCAAATACGCCCCGAATGTATGTTGTGTTTACACGTTAGTAAAGGGATTATGAAAATACTTTCGGAGCAGTTTGCAATGTGTGGTGCTGCCATCTATTGCAGTTTTGCCGAAAATCTTCCGCTTCAGAAGTCTGGATGCAGCTCGAAGGAACCTCCTGCCCTTCGGGCGCAGGTAATGGTTATGAAAAATAATTTTGGAGCTATTACTAAAATTTGCTTGGTGGCTCATACTAAAAATTTTTAAGTTCTTTATACAAAAAATTCTTTTGTTCAGTTTACAAAAGAAATGCTTGTTTCACTTGCAAAAAAAAAGTTTGTAATGGTTACTAAAAAATTCTGTGGAATACAAATTTAGTAAAAAATTTTTAGTAACCGCTTGAATTTTTTTTTACAGTGTAGGTAGGTTGCGCAAGTTACATTTGCCCGCGGTTAATAGCTATTCAATACTATTTAAATATAGATGGTTCAAACTTTTTCTATTTCATGTCACTGTGTCAGTCACCTTTATAAAAAAAAAAAAAAAAAACATTTTTTGAATTTGTTACATTTTCATCATTGCTTTTATTTACTATGTTACATCATCATGATCATTTTTAGATTATCCGGTTTAATATTAGTCGTTATTAGGCAATGATATCATGTAGGTATCGGGAATGACGCGATTCATTTCTTATGCCATTTTAGTGAAATTCTCGTGTTTGAATAACATATATATATGTATTTTTGAATTATTTCCAGTTAATATAACAAAGAAATAACAATGAATGAAAAAATATTAATAAGTATAGAGCAAAACAATAAATATAATATAAAAAAAGAATAAAAGTAAATAAACTATAAATATATATAGGACAGTTGCACCATAAAATTTAACTAATAATAACACATTGCTCAGTGGTGCACAAAACAGGAATTTTAATATACATTTGTACATATTAAAATAAAATAAAACTTTCAACGTTTCGCGCCGTCTTCTGCGGGCGTCTTCAGGAAAATATGGTAATGACTACGTTTGCATCTTGATCGAGAGATAATATTTCTATTAAATTAAAATCTAAATGAATTAAAATTTTAATTCATTTAGATTTTAATTTGTTTAATTTCTGTTTTAATCCTATTATAAATTCTGTTGTAATTTGTTTAATTTCTGATTTAATTCCTGTTTTGTGCACCACTGAGCAATGTGTTATTATTAGTAAATAAACTATTTATTAATAAATACACAGTGATAGCCGTATTATCATGTCAAGCAAATTAACGTCGTTTTGGCGCTAATTATGTATCCCGTTACATCTATAATATTTGAGCCCATTATTGTTTATTGAATAAGAGTCGGATTATAATAGGAGAATATTTCACAAATACACATTTGACAGAATATATTATGTACAACCGTAATTTCCTACAAGTTAATTGCTTATGGCAGTTTAATCTGCCACATTTTAAAATTTTAACGATAATTATGTGACCACTAGTATATAACCCCCGTCAAAAATGACGGAATTTCGACCTGCATTTTATTTACGTAAGACTTCATACAAAGAAACAGAATGAAGATTTTATTATTAAAGAGTTTGTATTGTAGAAAAGCATATTTTAACTAGTTGGATGTGTCAATCTCGAAACTTTCTTCTATCTCATAAATACATGATATATATATATATATATATATATATATATATATATATATAAAACGTGGTGACTTTAAAGTTACTTATTATCGAATTTCCTCGAACATTTGAGCTAGCCTAATGAGATTCTGGTATCCGAAAAGCCTAAAACGCAAAATGTAATTAATATTCTGAGAAAATGAGCTTAGTAGTGCCTCTTGGTGGGTAATTTATACTAAAACCTAATAAGCATCTATTGATGTCAAGACCTAACAGAATCTGAAATTTGATGGAATTTCGTCCATTAGTTCTTGAGATATAATTATAACAAAAAATTTGCAAAACGTAGCACAGCAACACCATATTTTGGACAATTTATGCCAAAATGTAAAAAAGCGTCTAATTATGTTATGGTGTAAAAGAATCTGAAGTTTGATGAAATTCTGTGCATTAGTTCTTGAGATATATCTAGTTTTAAAAAAACGTGTAAAATATAGCACAGCAGCACCATCAGTTGAAGGATTTATAACAAAACGTAATCATCGTGTAATTATGTTATATGTCATTTTGTAACAAAATCTGAAGTTTGATGAAATTCTGTGCGTTGGTTGTTAAGATATAGCTATCGGAAAAATCGTGCAAAATGCAACATAGCTGTACCACCTGTTGTAAGGTTAATACCAAAATGTAATCAGCGTCTAATTATGTTATATATTCTAGTGTAAAAGAAACTAAAATTTGATGAAGTTCTCTGCATTAGTTCTCGAGATATAGCTATCGCAAAAATCGTGCAAAATGAAGCATAGCAGCGCCACCTATAGGGAAGTTCACACCAAAACCTTATCAGCAACAATGTATCTCAAGGTATCGCGGAATCTGAAGTTTGGTGAAATTCTGTGCATTAGTTCTTGAGATATAGCTGTCATAAAAATCATGAAAAACGTGGCATAGCAGCACCACCTGCTGGCCAATTTACACCAAAACTTAATCAGCGTCTATGTATATCAAGGGGTAACAGAATCTGAAGTTTGGTGTAATTCTGTTCATTAGTTCTTGAGATATAGCAATCTTGAAAATCATGAAAAACGTAGTATAGCAGCGCCACCTGCTGGCCAATTTTCACCAAAAACCAATAGGCACTAATTCATATCAAGGTCTAACTGAATATAAAATTTTATTAAATTTCGAGCATTAGTTCTTGAGATAGAGCGTCCACAAATTTTTTGTCACAGACAGACGGACAGACTCACAGACAGACATTTTCTAAAAATAGTCAAAACGTGTTCAGGACCTTCTAAAACGTATAAATCCGTCGAAAACCGGAAGTCGAAAATTTTCATGAATCCAATACTTTCTTCTTGTAAAGATAGAAGAAAGTAAAAATAGCAATGCAAAAGATTTTTTTTTACTTGATATTAAATTTCTGAAATAGTTCAACAATTTGGCAAAACATACAGCAGTATTTATCACAACAATGAAAATAATTAGCAAAGTAAAACACATTTTCTGAAAATTTCACTAAACATTAAAATTTATTTTTTTTTAAATTTTTAAATGGATTATTTTATAAAAAGCAATGGTTCCGCAACGATTTTAGTCATATATATAGGAAGGATATGAAATAGATTCCTAGATAATAGATTAATAAAGCTTTATACATGTGGGTTTGGCGCCTTCTATTAGCAGTTAATATAAACAAACAACAACATTAACAAAAAAAAAAAGCTTGGGAAACAACATTAAAAAAAAACTTTTTGGAAAATTTGTAGTTATTTATAGAAAATATCGAACCAAGATGCATTGATTTAGATCAAAATCAATTTTTAAAAACTCTAACTATGTGACTTTGAAAATTCATTCCTTATTAATGAAAACCAAAATCGTTATTATTTTTTCCTTCGTAAAATTTTAATTTTATAACGCCTATTTTTAAAAGCTTAGCTTATATTCACTTGAAATGTTCTTACATTGTAAACGAAATTTACATTTCTTATAAAATGTCATTAAAATGTAAGTTATATACAGTCATGTATAACTTGTACTAAATACAACAAAGCAGATATTTTTTTATTTTTATCATAGTAATTTTTGAATATAATAACTTTGAAAAAAAAAAAAATACTTTAATAATAGAATGTGGAAAAATAATTTTCAATCTCATTAATGCACTCATGATAATACCTCATATATCCATTACACCTTGAGGAAAAAAAATATTTTCGGTACTTCTAGGTTATCCTGTCGATTAAAAAATTGTCGCCAAACTATAAGATTAAATGCCAATAATGGATGATCGTGAATTTCGCATTCAATGACATTAAATGCGATTAACGTGTTTAAAATGTCATTAAGTTATTTTTATTTCGACTTTTTATTAATATTTTTTTTAATATTCTACTAATTATTTGTTTTTTCGTTATTTAAAATAAAAATTATGTCAACATGTATAATTTGGCTATTAGTTTGGCAATTTGTATAATTTGGCGAAATTGGTCGACGGGATAACCTAGAAGTACCATATCTCCTTTATAGTAAAAAACAAAATTTGAAAAATTAAATTTATAAATGTTGACATCTTAAAAAAATATTAATAATAAAAGGAAATTTAAATTATATCTAAGAAATCATACTACAATTATCCTATTTATTTATACCTTGGTATTTTAAAATTATATAGTGGAAACGTTAAAGAGAAATCTCTTACACATTATTAGATCTTGCAATTTTTATTTGTTACTATTAGTATTATTATTTTATCATAAATCGAATGGAAAAAATTATTCATTTGCATTGATGCTGATAGATGGCAACACAATAAAAACTGAAGTGAGTCCACAGTGCATAAATCAATGAAGAAACCATTGACGTGAAAAATCATTGATTTTTTTTAATGTTTTAAATTTACTGCCTATAATAAATGTAAACGAAAGTGAAAAATATAATTTAAAATGTATTTAAATATTTTAATATGATTTTACAAATACTTTAAAATCAGAATTAGATATTTTTATTGTAGTTATTATTTTAATGAATCACTAAGAGTCATTTATTTCTTTTTTGTGAAACCGTCGATCGTTTATTTTTTTTTTATATAATAGCGTACTTTTAAATTGGAACTTAATGTATTGTAATTCGATATAATATACATGTTTTATGGGGAAATTTCAACAAACACTATTTCAAACAGAAGAAATTATCATTTAGCTGTCGTATGTTATCATATGTTTTCCATTAGGCCTAACATGGCGTTTAGCAACTGTGGATTTGTAAAGCAGAATGGTACGAACTGGAAGCGTTCTACATACTTTTCTCCAGATGCATTTTACTATAAGTAGATTTTTGGCATAATTTCTTGCAGTCGTGAATTTGAACACAGTCTGTAGTGTATTTCACTTTTTTAACCACTATTAGTTTCAATTATTTATTTCTATTGATGTAGTGTTGCATATTATAATACAGTAAGAGTTTTATTTTCCTGAAATTTTATGCCATTTTTCATTCAATTAATTTGAGAATTAATTTCTTTTACTTTGATTTAATTCATTTAGTTATTTATTTATTTCTTTATATATCAATTTTATTATACAAGAAACAGTTTAATATATTTAAAATGTGTCGCATACAATTCGCCCCTTTAACATTATCTAATTGAATACTTTTGTGTGGCTCTGTAAATGAATAATAGCTATATTTTCACCGTATATTTTATTGAATGCATATTTTATTGCACCTTGTCAATTTATATAAATTTTAATATGTTCCACAGGGTGTAACATCTTTAAAATTCCTTTGAAACGATTTTTTTCCATGGGCCGTAATGTAATAAAAAACTTTTGACACTGTAAATAAACTAATCATGGTAGAAAATTTATTTTCAATAGGGTTCGTGCTAAAGTAAAGGTCAAAAACGCCCAAACATGTCAGAGCAATCCAAAATTATTTACGAGAGATAGAGCACGGAAAGGCGGACAGACATTTCAACTTTTTGGAAAGTGCTAAAAAAATCTAATCGTTTTAGATATAATTTAATCATTTGTTTTTTTAAACCATGCTACCGAGTCTTTTCTTTAGAAATGTTAAAAATACATTAATTACTTTCAGGTATTTTTTAAAAGGTTAAAGTATTTGAAATGAGTTTTAGTTATTTTAGATTTTCATTTCAAATATTACTGATACTTCAGTCAGCAAGTACATTAAACTTTAAATTTAAATTGATTTTCCTGATTCTAATTAATTCATTGTAATAGTGTTTAAATAAAGACGGAGGACACGATTTAGATTTTTCCTCCAAATGCTATTACACGACTCCAATTAATAAACACACTTTTCAAATTAGCATCATGTTTAAATATTTATTTCAAGGCTGTAACAATCTTGTAATGAAAATGTAACTCGTATTATTATATATGATGTCCTGATAAAATTTAAAAGTATGGTGAATTTCTGTGGCTGGCTTTATCTCTCTTTTAAATTAAGTTGTCTTTAAAATATTTTATAATATTTTTTTAGTTATAACCATTGAACGAGATAATATAATAAGAGATTTATTTCGTTATAATTTTATGTGAATATTCGTTCATTTAGTTTGAGTACTAATTTCGATAATTTAACCCAGTTCTTTTACTTATTTATTTTCAACTACGCTATAGTCAGGTGAGGGTAAATGTACATTCTTTTCATAGACATATTTTATTACGTGTTTTTTTTTAAACAAATAATATTTAATTTATAAGTTTTAAAAATACATTAATTTGTTTCAAGTATTTTTTTAAATGAAATTTAGTCTTTTCATATGTCCGTTTCAAATACTACTGACACTTTATTGAACAAGTACATTAAATTTGAAATTGAAAATACAGATTCTTTGTTCTCTATAATTAATTGTTACTATGCTTGCCTAAGAAGAGACAAGACGATTTATGTTTTAACTTCGAGAGCTTGTATATATTTATATGAGTGCAGTTATATACGTATGCAATATTTTTTCTAATTGTTATAGACATAATTTATCATGTGTATTTAAAAAAAATGCTACCAAAAATTTTCTTTGGAAATGTTTAAAAACCATTAAGTTAGCTCAAACATTTTTTAAAGGTTAAATTATTCAAAATGGAAACTTACAAGGAAGGTCTCCATTGGGGGCATACTCAGAATTTTTTGAAAAAAATACGAATTAAACTACTCATGTAAGTAATAAAGGATCAGTGAAAATTAGCGGCGGGATTACATTATTAGATATGTAAAAAAATAAAATAGTTGGAATAATTGGCGTGAAAAGCTGAAAGCGACGGAGGATTTGGCGAGCAGTGCATTTCCTCGCCAAAAGCAGACGATTTTAAAGAATCTGAAAATTGATTTTAATTGACGTCACTGTTAAAATCTGCAGCATTTACTGCAACGTCACTCCACTACTTTTATAGAATATCTCTCTTCTGACGAATGAGAATGCTTCATAGCACGGTGAATTGACCGTGTTCTATAAAAGCGATGGAGTGACGCTGCAGAAAATGGTACAGATTTTTAGCGGTGTTGTAGCTTGTGCAACACTGTTAAAAATCTGCTGCATTTTGCTGCAACGCACTCCACCGCTTGTATATAATATCTCTATTCCAACCAATGAGAAAACTCTATTTCAAGGCCAAGTAACCATTTTCTATACAAGCAAGGGAGTGCGTTGCAACAAAATGCAGCAGATTTTTAACAGTGTATTTTTCAATTTGGAACAATTTTAATCAATTTAAATTGTGTTTTAAATGATAAATATGTTAATAATTTCATTTTGTTATAAGTACATATAAACGTATATGACAAAATAGTAAAGTAAAGTAAAGTAAAAATGGAAAACTAAAATTATTTATACTAAACTTATTTAAATAAATTGAACATAGAAAGTTTTTTCTTTAAAAAGTATTCGAAGCGCAAAAGCGTATTTTTGAAAATTTCGTTTTTTCGCCAACCGGGGATAAATCGCCAAATAAACGAATTTTTTATTATTTTTTTGCGGACGTTATAAGGAGGTTCCGCCAAAATGTTTTTTATAAACATATATAACTATATGAGAAGAACATTCTGTATTTTTTTCAGATTTTTCTGAGTATGCCTGTATGGAGACCTTCTTTGTTAGTTACTTTAGATGTCCATTTCAGATACTACTGACGCTTTAGTCAACAAGTACAGTAAAGTTGAAAGTGAAAAGCAGATTCCTAGTTCTGAATTATTTATTGTAATTGTTTTTGCATAAAGAGAGAGAATACGATTGAAAATTTCTAGCCAAAAGCTTTTACATGAATGCAATTAGTAAACACACTTTTCAAACTAGCATCAAGTTTTACATACGTAATTCAAGGCTGTAACAGTCTTGTAATGAAAATTAGACTCGTGTTATATCTATGATGTCCAGATAACATTTAAAAATATGAAGAATAGTTGTGTTTATCTCTCTTTATCTCTCTTTTAATTCAAGTTGACTTTAAAATATTTTAGATTTTTTAAAGTTATAGCCGTTGAATGAGATAATATAATAAGATATTTATTTCGTTATAATTTCATATGAATTTTCGTTCACTTAGTTTGAGTACTAGTTTCGATAACTTAGCCCAGTTCTTTTATTTAATTATTTTCAACTACGCTATATTTGGGGGTAAAAGTACCATTTTTTTTAATTGTTTTAAATATATTTTATTACGTGTTTTTTTAAACAACGCTATCAAATATTTAATTTATAACTGCTAAAAGTACGTTAATATTTTTCAAGAAGTTTTTGAAATGAAATTTATTCTTTTCTGATGTCTGCTTCAAATACTACTGACACTTTATAAATTTATAAATGCTAAAAATGCATTAATATTTTTCAAGAACTTTTTGAAATGAAATTTAGTCTTTTCTGATGTCCGCTTCAAATACTACTGACACTTTATTCAACAATTACATTAAATTTGAAATTGAAATGCAGAATATTAGTTCTCTATAATTCATTGTTATTATGCTTGCCTAAGAACAGAGAACACGGTTTAGATTTTCTTTCCGAGAGCTTATATATAGGAATGCAGGTAATTACGTACAATATTTTATTCCCTAATTGTATGAGACATAATTTATCATGTGTATTTTTAAAACAATGCTACAGAAAATTTTCTTTGGAAATGTTTAAAAAACATTAAGTTCAAATATTTTTTATAAGATAAATTATTTAAAATTGAAAGTTAGTTACTTTAGTCCATTTCAGATGCTACTGACATTTTAGTCAACAAGTACATTAAATTTGGAATTAAAAACCAGATTCCTAGTTCTCAATTATTTGCTGCAATTGTGTTTGCATAAAGAGAGAGAATACGATTTAAAATTTCCAGTCGAAAGCTTTTACATGAATGCAATTAGTAAACAAACTTTTCAAGCTAGCATTTTGTTTAGGCTATCTAATTTAGGACTCCAACACACGTATAGTGAAAATTTAACTCTTGTTATGACCAGGATGTGCAAGTAACATTTAAAAGTATGTAGAAATGGTGTTTGTATCATTATCTCTTTTTCAATTCAACTTGAATTTAATATATTTCTGGATATATTTTATTGTAATAGCCTTTGCATGCGATAATATAGTATGTGATTTATCTCGTTAAAATTTTATATGAATTTTTGTTTATTTACTTTAAGGGTGTATTTCGATTCAAACTGCTTATTTTCGCCCAATCCACGAAAAAAATGGACATGAGGATAAAAATTTAAATTTCTTTAAATATGATTGAAATTTTGCATATTAACTGTTAAGAGTGTACTATTTCATATTTTATCAAAAAAGAATTAAATTTTTGTCATTAGCATACTTATTTTAATTAATAAAGTGGCACTATGACTTTGTAAAATAGACTGCGGCAAAAATCTTTACATTTCATGGTCTCGTACAGCTGAACAAACATTCTGAAAATCTCCAAACTTGGATATATATGATCTGACAGCTATTATTGAAAGTTTTTGTCTCCAGAGAAGTGTTCACTAATCTTCAATACAAAAGGTAAGCATATTTAATTACTCTTAATTATTGTGTCACACCCGCAACAAAAAGTTACATTTATATCTCTGCAGAAAAATATTTTTGATTTAAAGTTATGAAACTTTATATTCAAAAATAGTTTATTAAGATACTTTGAATTACAGACACAAAAGAAATTAATTGATATTTTAATTATAATTATTGAGCGTTGCGAGCGTGACATGTCCCTGTTGCGGGTGTGACATTTAATTAAAATTGACTTATATTTTAAATGGTCAGTGTTTACTAAAAACAAGAGGGGAACCGCACTCCATTCCAACATTTTAAATATATGTAATTATTAAAAATTTGACTAATTTTAACAATTCTTATACTTACTTCTAACGAAAATACTCATTCTCAATGGAACCTCCTAAATGGATAGCTGTCCCGCATGTCCTTATATCAGTAAGAACCTGATTTTTTTCCTTGCACTTTTCATTAAAGGGACAGTAGTCATTGAAAACCAAATCGTGTTATTTTCAATGGATAGATTTTAAAATTTTTGACTGAAATATGAGTTGATTTTTATATCTTTAATGGCAAGCTGAAAATAGTTTTACTTCAAATAAGGTGTAGAATAATAAAAAATATTTTAAATTCATCCATTTCTTTTTTTTTATATCGAATTTTCATATTTCAAAATGTCTTGTGCGTATTTATTTTGTATAAAATTTTATAATATTTATTTATGAGGTATATTTTATGTTTTATAACGGAAGGCAGCATTAATTGTAAAAATCTGCTGAAAATGTACGCAGAAAAAATACTTATATAACCATGCTTTGTTTTTGTTTAATTTAAATAAGTAAGTACACTGGAAAAAAATGAAATACTTAAAAATGAGTATATCGATGTACCCATACTGAATTGGGTATGTGTGTATCAAAAATGATCACATTGCTTTCTCAATTTTATAACATCACAAGTTATCAAATCCAAACTAACTATAATTTTGTACCCTGTACTGGTTTATTGCATTCATGGTGGCATAAAAAATGCCTATTAATGTAAACATTAAATTATACACTGTGCAAGAGTGCTTGCAAATAGTACTCTTGTCATAAAAATGTTTGATTGAAGTATTTGGTTTTGAAGTATTTGAAGATTGAAGTATTTTACTAATAATTTCTGTTATTTTTCTTAATAAACAATGAATTAAACTTTTATTGTTAATCATTTTGAGCAAGAAATAAATGATAGTATATTTTTATTTTTATTTATAAGTTAAGGAGGCAGTTCATAGTGAGTTAGATTCGACACAACCATGGAATCAAAAATGAGTACATGTGTTTATCAGTTTTGAGTACATTTGTATCGGAGCTATTTTGAGTAAGTGAAGTACTTAAAATTGAGTACTTTTTACTCAATTTTGAGAAACCATTTTTTTCAGTGTATGCTTCTATATTATCAAAAATGTGAACACTAAAATATTCTTGAGATGCAAATATCTATGCTAGCATTTGTCTGTTATTTTAAAGAGAATATACAGCCTACGTTTCGAAAGAATCTGATAATAAAGACTGCACAGTGACGTTTCAAAATTTAGAATGACGCAAAATTTTCAGTTTTGAGAAAACAGTATTTTAAGTAAAATATGTTTACAAAAAGTAAGAAAAAATGTTTTACAAATGTGAAAGATTATATCTCTGCAAGAAGCATCACAATTAAGCAAAGTACTGTGCATAAGATAAATTTGGGCACCTAGTTTCAGAAATGAATAAATTAAATGAATATCTATTTCAGTGTTAACTTTTGTGTTTTTGAAAGTTCACTGTCCCCGTCAGTAGATCTTCATATTTCTATAAAACAAATTTCTTTCGGATTATTGCATTTAATTCATAGTCTGATTATTTTATATATTAAAAAGTAAAATTCGTAATCTCAAAATGTCTAAAGCTTTACAAACGTAAAATTCGGACAAATTTAAAAGTTTACGAAATTTTGAAAATATTGTCAAAAAATTATCCTATAATTCATATTTGTTCATATTCACATTGTTTAATAACAATATAAAAAATAAGAAAAAAAAACTTTTGTAAATTTCAAACAGATATCTTTAAATTATCTTTATTATTAGTATTTATATCAACTTAATTTGCCAATCTACAAGCAGTTTTGAGAAACTAATTTGAAATAAAATTAGAGATCTATTCAAAAATCCTAAGATAGGGAAATAAAATAAAATGCATCTTAAAAGTAAGAGAATATCGAAAATTAAAGTCTGCAAGCACAGAAAGTTTTTGAAACTTTCTTAGAATTTAGTTTAGTTTTCACATTTAGTTAATTACTTGGCTTTGAAAATTGGTAACTGAAATTAGTTTTTAAACTTCTTTGTGGTAAATAATTTATCATTTCAGTTTTGAAAAATGAGTATTAGAAAATTAAACTGTTTCTCTAATTTTATATAAAAGGAATAACTTTGTAAATACCTTTCTAAAAAAATAAAATTTAAGATGTCAACTATGCTTAGTGCCAAGCTTAATTAGCAATTAAATTTATGTAATCAAAGCATTAGATAAATTATGAATCATTTTTAGTACTCATTTAAGAATTGAATTTTTAATCCGAATGAAAATCATTATCATTTACATTGATATATGTATTTTATTTATGTTTTGTGTATCATAATGAGCAATTTTGAATACACTGTTCAAGTTTACTAATTTTCTATACATGTTTTCGCTTTGTCAAACATTTTGTTTTGGTTGATTTAAAAGTGCAATTATTTTCATTTACATTGATCTATGTATTTCATTTATGTTTTGTGTTTTATTTTGAGAATTTTCGAAAACACTTTTCAAGTTTACTAAATTTCTATAATACATACAATGGTGACACCATTGATATGCTTATACAGAATTTTGTAAGTAATGGGTGGAGTAATTAGGTGCGTTCGTAATTATGAAAATACATAGCACCCATAGTTGTCGTTCAGTCCGTCCGTCCGCATATAACAACACAAAAACTATCCAACCGAATCGTTTGAAATTTAAAATATATAATTATCATATAATTTTGACGAGTTATTTCAAATTTTATGAAATGCATAGATCAATTACAGGGACAATCAAAAGTATTCCGTTACATTACGATCAATGGGGAAAAAGTTTGAAATGCATTTTAATGGTGTTACACTCATTCGAATATAGTAGAATACATGAACCTATGAAGTATATACGGCGCTAACGGCGGCCTTCAGTCGCCTTCAGCGCCACCTATTATTTGAAATTCGAACTAAAATAAAAAATTACGGTTAAAAAACTCCTGATATTATACATAACCCTCCTGCGAAAAACTTTTTTTAAATAGCTGTCACCGTTTGCAAGTTATTGAGTTTAAAAATCCATCAGTCATTTTTGGGACACCCGGTATATATATATATATATATATATGTGTGTGTGTGTGTGTGTGTGTGACGTTTTAAGGAGAAACGGTAGCTAATAAAAATTAATTTTTATAAATTTTTCTCTAAATTTCAAAAACAAATAGTTTTCCGAAATTTTTAAAGGTAAAGGAACAGTTTTCGAAACCTTAGGTGAGTTAGAAGAGGTCACAGCATATTTTCGTTTTTGATTACAGTATATTTTTATACATTCAGAAACATCAGACATTTTTTACAGTGTAATTTATTGTAGAGTTAGTAAGGGGTGTTTACTTTTTTTCCACGTCTTTACAAAATGACCTTTACCATTTTAACTAAGAAGCATGTTTGCAATGCTGTAGGAAATCGGATATTGCATATGATAATCCTAAAATGCCTCTTTTTAAGATTCCGCTTATCCGGAAATATTTGCTTTGATTTATAAGAACAAATTTATTAAGCAGTATTTGCGGGAATCTAAAACATGTATAAACATTTAAAACAAAAATATTACTCTGAAAATAAACTTATATTTAAGCAGATGATTATATCCTTCTATAAATTAATGAAACATTTATTTTCAATTACATTTATTTTCATGGAACGTAAGAAACAGCAAGGAAAGCTTAAAATGGGAAAAAGCTGGAAAAGCTAGAAAAGCTGGAAAAATGTATTTTATGATGGCTGAATAAGACTGTTAAGTTGAATTTCACTGAAATTTTATTCATTCAAAGTAACCAAAAGGACTGACTTGATATATAAGACATATGTTATTTAAAATCGGTATACATAAATAATCTTAACAATTTAAAATTAATATGTGACACAAACAGGAAACTTTTTTGAATGACATCATTTGCATGAAATTTAATTACAGTGCCCGTCACTGATTATGTATCCGATGTTATAAATTAAAGATGTCGTTCTATTGTTAATGAGAAAATTTATTCACCGTAATGTTACCTGGAAAGTTATTCCTTTCAAATCGTGCCGAAATACTGTATTACAAATTATCGGACGAAATTCTCTCGGATAATGAAGCATCATTCCTGGAAATTCTCTTGCATGGGTCAGCAGACTTTGAAGTGTACTTTTAGTTCACTTAATTTTAAACATTTGTAGGTTAACCATTTCGAGTCCGATAATTTTTGGAAAAAAATATTTTTTACGGTAATAATATTAACACCATCGATCCAAATGGATTAATAAATGTTTAACGAAAATTTCATTATCTGAAATGTAACGAATATAGTTGTTTTGTACAATTCAATTATTCTTCATATGATAATAGGCTTAGGAAGAATTTTTTAGGTGTTTAGAAAATACTGTATAAAAACAATATTAACGTTATATTACAACTTTCTAATACATTTTACGCTTTACTTTACATGATTCTTTCAGGAAAGTAACTTTAATTTTAAACTTAAAGAATAAAATATGTGTTTAAAATAAAAGAATCATGAGAGAATTAAGCAAATAATGATAATTACTATTATTACTAAATGCCTAAACGTAAATGAATTCACATAGTACATGCTTAGACGTATATAGCATTACTACATGTACTAGCGAAAGTTTGTTTGTTTTAAACGCAAAAAAATGCTCCATTAAAAGGCATGTACTATTAATAGTACACCAGATATGAAAGGGTTAAGTATTAAAAGTTTAATTCTGGGTGCTTCGTAAAAGTGAGTAGAACTTTAAGAAGTTAATCGTACACATCGAAATAAAAAACTTCATCAAATAATGCATGGTTGGAATTAAAATGAACAAGTTGGAAATTGCACGTGAAGTGTAGCAAACGAAGTTTCAAAAATATTACTCTCATATATCAATCTCATAAAATTGTAAATAGTGAATTACAATTAATACGCTCATCAAACAATGTTCTCCTTATACCATTTTGTAATGGAATACTTTTGTGTGGCCATGTAAATGAATAAAAAATGTTCTTTGCGTCACAAATTATGTAAAATGTATATTATAATATGTACTTTATAGATGCATTTTTAATTTTATTAAGTTCGAATGAGTGCAACACCATTAAAATGCATTTGAAACATTTTCCCCCATTGACCGTAATGTAACGGAATACTTTTGATTGTCCCTGTAATTGACTTATGCATCCGATTTTGAAAAAATTTGAAATAACTCGACAAAATTATGTAATAATTATGTATTTTAAATTTCAAACGATTAAAATGCATTTGAAACTTTTTTCCCCATTGACCGTAATGTAACGGAATACTTTTGATTGCCCCTGTAATTGATCTATGCACCTGATTATCAAAAAATTTGAAATAACTCGACAAAATTATGCAATAACTATGTATTTTAAATTTCAAACGATTAAAATGCATTTGAAACTTTTTTTCCCCATTGACCGTAATGTAACGGAATACTTTTGATTACTCCTGTAATTGATCTATGCATCCGATTTTCATAAAATTTGAAATG
Organism: Maratus speculifer; assembly: GCA_964019185.1. Classification (NCBI taxonomy): domain Eukaryota; kingdom Metazoa; phylum Arthropoda; class Arachnida; order Araneae; family Salticidae; genus Maratus; species Maratus speculifer. The sequence continues at coordinate 427,000,894 of OZ025290.1, read as the reverse complement.
ACTCGCCAAAATTATGTAATAATTATGTATTTTAAATTTAAAATGGTTCGGTTGGGTAGTTTTTGCGTTGTTATATGCGGACGGACAGACAGACAGACGGACGGACTAAGCGACAACAATAGGTGCTATGTATTTACATAATTACGAACGCACCTAAAAACTGCTAGAGAGTGCTAAACGTGATGCTGTAATACGAGGCAAAAACACTAAAAGAAAGAATTTGCTGCTTTGTAACTATGTAACTCTGAAATAAATCATTCAATTGTTCTGAAATTTTAATCGTGTTTTCTTCTGTATATAATCTCCTATCCACAATTTTTTTTGTCTCCATCAGACAGAAATTTGACAGTTTTTTTTAACAATGTAACTTGTAGCATGCTATGTAACATACTTAATTATCTATAGATTATATACAGAACAGCCCAAAACTATCCTGTATTTTAATGACTATTCATAGTAAAAAACATACATTGGTAAAAACATTGGGTTTTCAAAAGTATCATTCATTTTTGAAATTGCTAATTTGACCGTCATCTTTCCACTCAGTAAACTGTCCTAATAGCATGCATGATCACAGTGACGTCATAGTGACGTCGCTGTGAGTCACTTTGGTCTCATCACATCTGTGACCAAAATGCCACCACTCAGTGACGTCACATTGTGACTGAGATGTGACTTTCTTAAAAATCTTTAGAAATTTATAAATATCCTTTAAAACACGTTATTTACTATAAAATACATGTTTCTGGCAATTTAAATATCGTCGCTTTTGTCACAGTTTAGTCGCAATGTTAATGTCAAATTAGTCACAAATGACACATTTTTTACAAATTTGTCACATTGTGACCACTTTGTGAAACGTCACAAAAGAGCTCTAAAACGGCCATAACAACTTCACATTTTAGTCACTGTAACTTCACATCGACGTCACGTGACGTCACATCGACAATCGATGGTCACAAAGTCACAATGTGACTTCACAACGACGTTGCAGTGACGTCACCATGCTTTACGGGTGAGTACCCGTTTTGGTGGTTTTAGCGAAATGCGCAGGCCTTTATATATCTAGTTGACGATGGTGTAATACACCTTTTTTATCCATCACTAAATCGTAAACATTTAATTTGAAATCAAGCGTGGCATACGGTAGTAGGAGATGGGATACAATTCTTCAGAATTTCCCATTGAAATCTTTTATTGACGATGTCCATTAAACGCATTTATTTACAAGTCACATGCTAACGAAACAATTCCACCAGTCGACGGTTTGATATTAGTATCAACGTAATATGTCGGCATAGAAAAAAAGATGATCTTTTAAAAAAATGGAGATTCACCGTATTAATAAACTTGATTTCCGCAAAGTGGAGAGTTTGTGTAGCACATAAAAATGCAGAATTCTCTGCTATGACGCCAATGTCACGAGATTATATCCGAACCTGCGCACAGTGGGGCAAAATCCCGAAAAGCTGTCCAAAATATGAAAATGTTATTCAAATTGTTAAAAAATTCGTATACAGGTGTTTTTGAGGATGCTAAGTAAGAATACAAAATTAAAATTAAAAAAAAAATGGCGGATTCAATATGGCGGAGCAAAAATTAAAAATGTCTCGAAAGTTGTTCAATTTATATTCAATTTTGCAAATTTTTCAGGATGCTAACTAGGATTCAAAAGTTAAACTTTAAAAATAAATAAATAAATATCATTAAAGATTAAAAGTAAAAACAATTAGATTTAAATAAAATTTAAAATTTCGAGGGTAAACTTAAAAAGCAATTTTCAAAAAACCAAGGCATATTTAATCGAAATTTAAGTACGTTAATGGAAAGTAAAATATTAGACTATTTAATTTTTATATTATTAAAACAAAAACGAAAATATATTCCAGAAATTCACCTTTAGTATCAACTGTTGTATAATTAAAAGATTCTTCAGAGGTCAAAGTGTCGAAACATTTAGCAGAACTTGTTGGCGGTATTGGAAGATCTTGTGACTCTTAGGATCAATGATTTTAATTTCTTCTACGATAATTTATCTAAACTGGAAATGAAAGAATCTAATGACAATAAAATGCGTAAAAATATCTTTTTTTTCTCGCTACTGCATCTTTGCGATAAATCTTCTCGATAATTTTTTATTAGTTTGTTGCATGAGTATCTTATGGCATTTGACAAATTGGCAGAAAAGAAGATAATGTTATTTCTTTGTCATTAATAAGTAGTTTGTGTAATGTAGTAGGCATATAGAGCCAGGGGTTCAGCTCAAATCTACGGGCTATTTGTAAGGAAAAGTCTTCGAAATTTATAAAAAAAAAATGACATGACTACAAGAAATTACTTATGATATAGAATCGTTTTATCAAATCTTCGTATACGATAGTTATAGAAGCACAAATATTTGCGTTTTCAAAGAGTCGTTGAATTGTATTGCCATCATTTCTGCTTCCAAATCTGGAATTTAGTTTCTCAATGAGAAGTCTTAATTGTAAACGAAATATTTTTTGCATATTTTATTTTGCAATTTCAGTGTTTGTCTTTTCATGCAGCTTACGAGCTTTTCATTTTTCTATCCAGTTTGTCTTCCAAGGAGTAAACCCTCTCAAAACATTTTTGCATGTAACTTAGATATTCTGAATTCTAAATTATCTCAATCCAATTTTTAAAAAAATGTCAGATCGGTAAGATGCTGTTTTGATACTGTCTGAAATAGGTAGCAACGTTGAGTATTAGACTAATTCGTTCTTGAAAAACTATTTCTTCTGTATCAATGATTGTATTAAATGAAATAAGTTGATTCTCCTGGTGTTTAATACAATCCATCTCATTGACATTCATTGACAGTAGCTTGCGTATTTCTTGAAAAAGAAAATGGATCTTGATTGGCCCGATAAAATCATTGAAATGAAGATCTCGGAATTTTCAAATTGACGATTCATGAATTATTCGCAACATTTATGTGTTCTAGTAGCATGTGAGAAAAAAATAATATATTAGACCTCCTGCCATCTTCATAGCTAAATATTTGTTTAAGGGTGTATTTCGATCCAAAGTGCCTTTTTCCAATTTACTTTTAGAATCACTTTTTCTCTCAAATGCACCAAACTTTCAAATTCTCTTATTTAGAAACTACACAAGGTGCCATAAATGTCGGATTTTTGATAAATGTAGAAAATGTTGCAAAAAAATGCTGTCGAAAACGGCGTTTTCGACCAAATTTTCCGGAGCGGGAGGTCAGCGAACGAAAAAAAGAGCATCCTGAGAAAATAATTGTTTATAAATCAAATTATAATGAATTGAGCATAAAAAGACATCTTACGGCACATTCTAGATATCTTCAAAAATCCCATTAGCAAGTTTCATGTTTCTACTTCTAAAAATGTGTCTGAAATTGTATCAGAAGATTTCGAGCTTTTGAAGGTGGAAAAGCGTTTTTTCGAATACACTCTTAAATGACTCAGAATAGATGTTCCATCACATACTCACTTGCAAATCAAATCCAAATTATTAAATATTCTAAAGTGACATTCATAAGGATTTTTACTCGCATTAATGAAATACGCTCAGTAGTTTGATCTAGCAAATATTGCCATTCACAAAATAATTCTTCTAATTACAATAGAACAAACAAAATTACTACCTATAAAGATAAGAAAATGTTATTCTACCGGATTAATAATAGAGAATTATTTTCATTTTTTCATTACTAAGCTTACTTATCAAATTAATTTAATCTTATGATTATATTACTTATTTAGAATATAATAGGTAATAAACTATAATAAAACTGAATAATTCAAAAATTTGAAAAATATTTATCAGCTAAATTATGTGAAAAGTAGTCAATTTCAAAGTTTTTGAAGCGGCCGAAAAAGTTTCATTTATACTTGCGGTTACTAAAATATGCGTGAAATGCAAAATAGCAGTTTTAGGCAGCTGATTTTTTATGAATCATTAGACAATAGCCTAGGATACTATTTCCATTAAGTTTCGTTGCGGAACACTGTGGAATATTTAAACTTTTTGATGTTTAAAAGCAAAAAAATAAAAAAAAATTCTAAAATTTTTTATCAAAAATGACAATGAATTTATTAATTTTTATGTGCTTAATATAAATCTTGTAATACATGCAAATAAAGTACATACTATCATAGTGTGAATCCATTTCAAATCATTAAAATCGAATAATAATATAAAATGTAGCACGCGTTCAGAGAAACTGTTGTTTTGCTGTTTTTGTTCACTCCATGTGATATCTCTTCAAGCATCATTTTCGAAATAATGCTGCTTGTAAGGACAAAGCAAAAATCTTTTTATAGATACAGATTATGACTCTCCAAACATTATTCTAGCCAATTGTATAGTCAAAATTCTCTAAATCGTAACTTCATTTTTCGACTTTTGGCCAGCTTTTTGGGCTTTTGCCCCACTGTGCTGCGTTAGAATGCAAGATTTTACGGCCACGATCTAAGTTGCCAATTAATTTACTAGAAAAAGTGATTTTAACCAATGTGAAAATTTTAGCTCGCGGAAAAGAAAGTATTCTGTCGTCAGGCCGCCAGTGAAGGAAATTGCACAAACAGTCTCGTGGCGTTGCTGGTCGGGAACTCTGAATAATCAAATGTTGTTTTTGTTTGTTTGTTTGTTTGTTTGTTTTTTTGTTTTTTTTTTGTTTTTTTTTTTCGTAAATAAATGGAAAAATAAAAATAATAGATGGAATTTTAAAGAAAGCGTTACATTGACGAATTAATGTTTTAGAATAAAATAAAATAAATAAGTGTAGATTAAAAATATAGAATACACTATATGGCCATTGATTATTGGACACTTGCGATTTTAGACATTTTGTTAAATATCTAGAAAAATACATGAGGAATCATCTCGAAACTCTTAGTGTATAAATATAATAGTATAAGTCATACAGCTCCGTGAAGATTTTTTCCCGAAACTCTATAGTTGACCGTCAGCAAATGAAAAAATAATGAATATCTTTTGAATAACTCTGTCAAAACTAATGTAGCAAAAGCTCTCAAACTCTAGATTATGATTGAATGCCTTATTGTAATACGCCTTGTTCATTTTTATGCAAATAGCATGCATAATTGCAGAGTAATTTAGGTTTTTATAAAAATGGTCCCAAATTTTTCCATGTTTTTTCCTTATAATTTTCAGAGTTCTTAATATAAAATAATATTTTTTTCAGAAAATATGACAAACAACATTGCACACAGTACCCTGTAATCAGAATTAAAAAATAATGAAAATTGTTTACAAAATGAGTTGGTTTACAAAGTAATTTTTTACTGCGCATGCGTCAACGATATCAAAATTTCTTTTGCATATTATGTTAGCTAAATGTATAGAGCAACTTATGTGAAAGTAACAAAATCATAACTTGAAAATTCTGAAAATAATCGCCAATTGAATATGTTGAAAATCCGTTTTTCTCAAAATGAAGCAAAAACAAGAGGGGTTGTATCCATATATTCATTGATTAGTGTCAATATAAAATACACAATACGGGATGTACTACTACATTTGGATAAAATCCTTCATTTTTTTGCTTCATTTTGGAAACAACGGATTTTGTCCTTTTTCTATAGACGATTACTTTGAGAATTTTCAAGGTATGATTTCGACACTTTTACAAAAGTTACTCTATACATTTAGCTAACATAATATGCAAATGAAATTTTGATATTTTTGACGCATGCGCAGTAAAAAATTATTTAGTAAACCTACTCATTTTTCATACAATTTTTATTATTTTTTAATTCTGCTTACAGGGTACTATGTGCAATGTTGTTTGTTATATTTTCTGAAAAAAAAAATATTATTTTATATTAAGAACTCTGAAAATTATAAGGGAAAAACTTGGAAAAATTTGGGACCATTTTTATAAAAACCTTAATTACTCTGCGAGTATGCATGCTATTTGCATAAAAATGAACATACGTATTACATTAAGGAATTCAATCATAATCTAGAGTTTGAGCGCTTTTGCTACATTAGTTTTGACAGGGTTATTCAAAAGATATTCATTCTTTTTTAATTTGTTGACGGTCCCCTATGGAGTTTTGGTAAAAAATGTTCACGGAGATGTATGACGTATACTATTATATTTATACACTAAGAGTTTCGAGATGATTCCTCATGTATTTTTCTAGATATTTAGTAAAATTTCTAAAATCGCAAGTGTCCAATAATAAATGGCCATATACAGTGTATAAATAATACGTTAAACGTCGGAATAAGAAAGGGAAAAGTTAAATTGTAAAATTATTTTAAAATAATAAATTTAGAATTAAGGCGAATTTTTTTTTATTATTACATACGTATACATCTTATAATAATATCAAAAACAGGATTTGCAGGAGAAATTGATTATTACTATACAAGTTTTAATTTAAATTAATAGGGAAACAATTCTAAAATTTAAAAAAGAAAGAAAAAATGGAAATGGAGTTTTATTAGGGCTAATTAGAAACTAAATATCAAAAGGAAATCCATTCCTTTATTTATTGAACTACATTCATCTGAATAATATGCAATTTTTATTACGAATAAGCTTTTGGGTGGAAGTCATTTGGGTTTTAACTAAAACCGAACAAATTCTGTTCTTAGTAATTAATTTCAAACTAATTTTAAAGTAGGTCTCTAATTTCATTATTTTGTTCCCATGGATTGTTTTCAAAGAATAGAGTAAACCGTTAAAGCAAAGAGGTAAAATAATTATTAATATTTTTTTAGTTAAAATTTTAAACTAGAATAATACATTTAAAAACAAGGAAATACATACCAATTATCTAATACTTTTTTTTGAAATTGTAAGATATGCGTGAAATTAATTATGCGCAAAATACGTACAATAAATTTTCCATAACTAACTGTAAATTTTTGAAGCATCTCTAAGTTTTCTTATTCGTTAAAATTTACAATACATTCTTATTATGTTAAATTTCTAAAAAAAAAAATAAAATAAATAAAACTTTTGTTTTATCAGAGCTAAGTTTAGTGCACGTATGTTTTATAAGAACGGCATTAATTAAAATACCTTCCATTTTTTGCAACTAGATATTTATTATTTACAACTGTAATTATTGTTTATCTCGGTCATTTATCTTTATTTATTTATATAGCTTGTATTTTTTAAGAATACAGTTTCGTTTCTACTTATCTTTTATCAAATTTATAGTTTATTACTGGAACTTTCTTTTATTTATTGAATTTGCGGTTTTTTTTATCTAGCGTTTTCTTTTTTTATTAAATTTATAGTTTATAGTTTATTGTTTATTGTTTAATGTTTATTGTTTATTGTTTAGATTTTTATTTTTTTTTTATTGTTTATATCCCATTTTTGGGGGAACAGTTTGTCTATGGGATTGCAATGAATAGCGCTGTAAATGTGTTGTAAGAAAATCTCTATTATATAAAAATAAGTATCAGAGAAGGATACCAGATTATTTATCAAATTTTTCAAAACAACAGTCAGAAATTAAATGGTCCTTCCGGCAGTGCCGGGAGGAAGAGGTAGCTTTCATATACTTATATATTTACTTATTTATTTTAAATTAATTTATATTAGTAGAACCTGATTATGAGTTTGGTCGAAATCTTAATTCAGGTGCACATGCACACTCATATTGAAATCGATTAATATATATATGCGATAACTCAGCCCTTTTGTAAGATGCAGACGAAACAAAAAATGCTCTGAATCTTTGTATCAAGGTCAAATGCATAAAAGAAAAATCTTTTTCAATTTCTCACTTTCTTGCACCTAATTTTAAATTTTAAAATTTATAAAAAAATGTAAATGGCCGCCATTTTGAAATAAAATGGCAGATGAAACTGAGTATCGAACTCGATTCAGGCCCCAGTATATACTATGTACACACCAAGTTATATCCAAATCGATTCATAAATACGCGTGTTATCACGTGACAAAAATCAGATCGTTTCAAAATGTCAGCCATAAGAAAAATTCAAAGTGCTCTAACTCAATCATTTTTTAAGATATAGACAAAATAAAAAGTGTTCTTGAATCATTGTTTTAGCTTCTAACACGTAAAAGAAAAATATTTTTCAACTTTTAATTTTTTCGTATTTAATTTAAAATTTTAAATTTTTTAAAAAATTTAAAATGGCCGCCATTTTGAAACAAAATGGCAGATGATGCTGGCCGACGAACTCGGTTGAGACATTTGTATGTACTATGTACATACCAAGTTTCATTCATGTCCGTTCATAAATACGCGTGTTATCACATGACAAAACTCATATCGTTTCAAAATGTCAGCCATAAGAAAAATTCAAAGTGCTATAACTCAATCATTTTTTAAGATATAGATAAAATAAAAAGTGTTCTGGAATCTTTGTTTTAAGTTCTAACACGTAAAAGAAAAATATTCTTCAACTTTTAATTTTTTCGCATTGAATTTTAATTTTAAATTTTTTTTTAATTTAAAATGGCCGCCATTTAGAAACAAAACGGCAGATGATGCTGGCCAACGAACTCGGTCGAGACATTTGTATGTACTATTTACATACCAAGTTTCATTCAAATCGATTCATAAATATGTTAGTTATCGCATGACAAAAATCAGATATATATATATATACAGGGTGTTTATAAATTCATGGTCCAAACTTTAAGGGGTGATAGTACACATCAAGACAAACAATATTTAAATAGGAAACCGAGGGTCCCAAAGTCTTCCGAAGGAGATAGGCGCCATTAAAGTTTAGGGTCCAAAAATTCAAATGATTATGAAAAACAGAAAAATTGGTCGATTCGTTTGCGGTTTTCACTAAAATTATTCTTTATGTCAGTATTGGCTTGAAAATAAATTATAAAGATAAATTTCAAAAAATGACGATAGAGGGCGCTTTAGACTTTAGAGTAACGAACAACTATTTTTTACCGTTATTTTTTGCATCTCATTAAATGGTTTCGTAAGCTTAGACTTAAACTTAAATTTTGAGCTCAAAATCTGAATAGTTGGAAGCAGTTAAGTAGCACAAACTTAACTGTGTTCAGAGGGTTTTAAAATCAAATGATTATAAAAAACGGAAAAATTGGTCGATTGATTTGCGGTTTTCACTAAAACTATTCTTTATGTCGGTATTTTATTGAAAATGAATTATAAAGATAAATTTCAAAAAATGCCGATAGAGGGCGCTTTAGACTTTGGAGTAACGTATAACTATATTTTACCAATATTTTTCGCATCTCATGAAATTTTTTTAGAAGCTTAGACATAAACTTAAATTTCGAGATGAAAATCTCAATCGTTGGGAGTGGTTAAGTAGCGCAAACAGAACTGTGTTCAATGGGGGTGGGGAGGTTCAAATTTCAAATGATTATAAAAAACGGAAAAATTGTTCGATTCGTTTGCCGTTTTCGCTAAAACTATTCTTTATGTCAATATTTCCTTGAAAATAAATTTTAAAGATTAATTTTAAAAAATACAGTTAGAGGGCGCCTTAAACATTGGAGTAACCAACAACTATTTTTAACCGTTATTTTTTGTATCTAATTAAATGCCTGTAAAAGTTCAAACTTAAATTTTGAGCTCAAAATCTGCAACGTTTTGAGTAATTAAGTGCGGAAATTTGAAATGTGTTCGAGGGGTGGGGAGGGTAACATTTTAACTCCTGAACACTGTTCAGTTTCCGCTTCTTAACCCCTCCATCGATTTAGAATTTGAGCTCAAAATTTAAATCCAAGCATTTGCAAGCATTTAATTAGATACAAAAAATAACGCTTAAAAATAGTCCCGACGAGTTCGAATTAACGAGAGTCGACTGTAATTACTTTTTATTCGCAGTTTCAGGGAGCAGATACATACTGATTCATATATGAACACAATTATGGGATTGAAAGTGAGTACATGTTCCTCAATTTTGAGAACACTTGGATCGGAGGTATTTTGAGCATGTGGCGTATTTAAAATTGAGTATTTTTTATTCAATTTTGAATGCTAATTTTGTTCAGTGTAGTTCATAGAAATAGTCTCAGTCGGGCAGACTGCGAATGCACTGAAAAAATAAAGTACTCAAAAATTAGTAAATTGGTGTATGCATATCGAATTGAGTATGTTTAGACCAAAAATGAGTACAATGTTTTCTCAATTTTGAAACAACATATGTTATCAAATTTAAAATAAAAACGATAGTTTTGTAGCCCGTATTAGTTTACTTCATTCATTTTCACATAAAAAATACTTAATAATAAAAATATTAAATTATGCGCAACATTTTATAATAGTTTAAAAGTGCTTGCAAATAATGCTCTTCTCATAAAAATATTCAGCCTGAGTATTTTACTATATTTTTTAATATAAATAATCAATTAAACGTTTATAGTTAATAATTTTGTTCAAGAAATTAATGCCAATACATTTTTACTTTAATTTGAAGTTTAGGGGCTAGTTCATAGCGATTCATATTTGAATACAACTATCGAAAAAAAATGAGTACATGTGATACTCGAGTACATTTCGAGTACGGAGCTATTTTGATTATGTAAAGTACTTAAAATTGAATACTTTTTATTAAATTTTGAGAAATCATTTTTTTTCAGTATGTAAGCCGAAAGTACTCAGAGTTCAAATAAAGAATGCATGTTAAATTTTTATCAACTACGTTGTTTCTGGTCACTTTTAAAATAAACGATGAACTTTTAAACATCATATTATTTATTTTACGACTAACTCAAGCTGAAATTTGTGCATTTCGTTGTTTGATTAATGAGACTTTGATCCATAAAAAAATCCTATTCGATGAATAAGTTATTTTGATAATTTACAGCAAAAACTATTGTCAAAATCGAATACTTTTAAGATACATACTCGGCATAGATAATATAATTATTCATTTAGACAATAATGCACTTAATTGATATCATAGTTATCAATGTATATCAATCCATTTAAAACTTTCATCATTTATAAAAATACACTTTTAGTTAACGGATGTGAGAAATGTATTCATGAAATATTTTAAAAAATGCATTATTATAAGTAATAACTTCAGCACTTTCAGTAGCATTTTACTTTTTAAAGCTACATTATTATTTGTAATTTCAAAAATAATTTATTCCTGGTTTTTTTCTTTTCTTTTCTACTGAATAAATTATTAATATTGATTAACACAAACACTTACAAAGCTTTTTAAACTGTCATCATAGTGTAATGCAAAATATGAAAAACAAATAACAAAAACTTTTATATTTAATGAATAAAATTCTTTAGGAAACAAATAATTTTGTAGTCTGAATACCTGTAAATGTCTCCCCCCCCTTTTTTTCTCACTGAGTAGAATCTAAGCATAAATATTAATGAATACAATCTCCTAAAGAGCTTCTTAAATTGTTAGAATCGCATTGCACGTTGTTAAAGTAAATTTTATATCTAATGAATAGAATCATTATGGAAGAAATTATTTTTTATTTTTTATTTTTTTTATTTTTTATTTTATTTTATTTTATTTTATTTTTTTTTTGTAGTCTGAAAGTCTACTGGGTGTATCTAAACTACTGGGCAAAACTTTAAAGGGTGATAGTACACATAAAGACAAATAATATTAAATGGGAAACTAAGGGCCCCATACGTCTTCCGAAGGTGATAGGCGCCATCAAAGTTTAGGGTCCAAAATTTGAAATGATTATAAAAAAAGAACAAATTGGTCGATTCGTTTGTGGTTTTCACGAAAACTATTCTTTATGTCAGTATTGTCTTGAAAATAAATTATAAAGATAAATTTCAAAAAACACCGATAGAGAGCACTTTAGACTTTGGAGTTACGAACAACTATTTTGTAGAGTTATTTTTTGCATCTCATTAATTTTTTTTAGAAATTTAGACATAAACTTAAATTTTGAGCTCAAAATTTGTGGTTAAGTAGCGCAAACTAAACTGTGTTCAATGGGAGTTGGGTATGTTCAAATTTCAAATGATTATAAAAAACAGAATAATTGGTCAATTGATTTGCAGTTTTCACTACAACTATTCTTTATGTCAATATTGTCTTGAAAATAAATTATAAACGTAAGTTTCAAAAAATGTCGATAGAAAGCGCTTTAGATTTTGGAGTAACGTACAACTATTTTTACTGTTATTTTTTGCATCTCATTAAATTTTGTTGAAGCTTAGACATAAACATAAATTTTGTGCTGAAAATCTGAATGGATGAGAGTGGTAAAGTAGGGCTAACTGAACTGTTTTCAATGGGGGTGGGAACGTTCAAATTTCAAAGGACCATAAAAAACGGAAAAATTGATCGATTCGTTTGCGGTTTTCTCTAAAACCATTCTTTATGTCAGTATTTCCTTGAAAAAAAATTTTAACGATAAATTTCAAAAAATTCCGTTAGAGAGCGCCATAAACTTTGGACTAACAAACAACAATTTTTAACTGTTATTTTTTGTATCTAACTAAATACTTGCAAAAGCTTAGACTTAAATTTTGAGCTAAAATTTTGAATCATTGGGAGAGGTTAAGAAGCGCAAACTGAACTGTGTTCAGGATTTGAAAAATTACCCTGCCCACCCTATGAACACAGTTCAATTTTTTGCTAAATAATTACTCACAACGATTCAGATTTTGAGCTCAAAATTTAAGACTAAGTTTTAAATCATTTATTTACATAAAAAAATAACGGTTAAAAATAGTTGTTAGTTTCTCTAAAGTTTAAGGTGCCCTCCAACGGAATTTTTTGAAAATTATCTTTAAAATTTATTTTCAAGGAAATACTGACATAAATAATGTTTTTAGAGAAAACTGCATACGAATTGATCAATTTTTCCTTTTTTTTTATAATCATTTAAAATTTGAATCTCCAGCCCCCATTGAACACAGTTCAGTTTGCGCTTCTTAACCACTCTCAACGATTCAGATTTTCAGCTCAAAATTTAAGTTTTTGTCAAAGCTTCTAAAAAAATTTAATTAGATGCAAAAATAACGGTAAAAAATAGGTGTACGGTACTCCAAAGTCTAAAGCGCCCTCTATCGGCATTTTTTGAAATTTATCTGTATAATTTATTTTCAAGACAATACTGACATAAAGAATAATTTTAGTGAAAACCGCAAATCAATTGGCCAATTTTTCTGTTTTCTATAATCATTTGAAATTTGGACCTACCCACTTCCATTGAACACAGTTAAGTTTGCGCTACCTAACCACAGATTTTGAGCTCAAAATTTAAGTTTATGTCTAAACTTCAAAAAAAATTAATGAGATGCAAAAAATAACAGTAAAAAATAGTTGTTCGTTACTCCAAAGTCTAAAGCTTCCTCTATCGACATTTTTTGAAATTTATTTTTATAATTAATTTTCAACACAATACTGATATAAAAAAAAGTTTTCGTAAAAACGCAAACGATTCGACCAATTTTTCTGTTTTTTTATAATCATTTCAAATTTTGAACCCCAAATTTTGATGGTGGCTATGCCCTTCGGAAGACGTTTGGGACTCTTAGTTTCCCTTTTAATATTAGTTGATTTGACGTGTACTATCACCCATTAAAATTTTGCCCAGTAGTTTAGATACACTCTGTATAAAGCTTCTTTTTCCTGTTTGTTCTCAAGCATTTAAAAAACTGTTGAAATTATTAGAATATTATCAGTTGCTTCGTAAAGGTTCTTCTATTTTTGGAGAATAAAACCCTCATAACAAGATTTTTTTTGGTACTTTTAATGTCTATAAATTTTCCTTTTAAATACATTAACTGTTGAGTTTATCACTATACATTTTGAAATATGTATTTCTGAGGCATAAATGAATGAATGATTTGGTATTATTTAAACTCCTATTCTTTTATCTTATTTATAGACTTTGCTTAGGATAAAAATTGCATTATATTAAAATGAATGTAAATATTAAAGAACATAAGTATTCAAAATGACCCATTGATGTTTGTTAAGAATGTATTAAAGTGTTACTATTTCTCGTATCTTGCATAAAAAAGTGTTAAGAATAAATTTTGGACTCGGAACGAATACTTTTTACATAATAATATCAAGTAATATGCGATGCATATCATGATAATTAGTATTATCAGAAAAAATAGACTGAATGAATAAATTATGAATATTCAATTAAAAATTAATAAAGTATGCTGAGTTGTACGATGCGGGTTAAGTGTTAACAAGTGCAACTATTCGACATTTTTCAGGTATTTTTACACGGCGTATATCCACTTATAATAATGATTCAAACGAAATAATTTTTTTAATATTATTATTTGGATACACAAACAATTACCTCATTGAGTTCGAGACAAAAGTCCTGAAATATTTAAAACTCCATTCGCGATTGTTCTACCATTTCATATCTTGGTGGAAAGCACCTGAAAACTCAAGTTTAGCGGTCGACTCGTAGTTTTAATATTGTTCCTGCACACAAATGTATGAAAACATGGCGTACTGGGAGAGCAAAAAACTCAATGTACGAGTAAAACTCGAACTACGAGTAAATTGCTAAAAGCGAAGTTTCAGGTATTTATTGGCAAAATATGACTTGACAGAATGATTCCGTTTTAATATGAGAATCGAGTTTAAACTAATACTGTAATTCCAGCTGTGAACTTCATGAAGTGTTTGTCTTTGTTGCTGCCTGCCTGTTCAGTACACTGTAAAAAATCCGTTAAAGTTACTGCATACTTACTGTTACCTAAGTTACTATTTTCGCCATAAAAATTCGATTATAATTAAATGAAAAAAAATACATCTAATTAACTGCAATTTTTACGCAAAAAACTGGTGGCAACATTGCTGCTAGCGGTTTTTGCAGCACGTTTAAACTTTTTTTTCGACAGTGTTGGATGTGGTGGTATAATTGAAAGGATTGAGTCAAAAGGTGTGAATTATTATGTGAATGTTGGGTCAGGGAATATAACACATATTCTGTTGAAATAAACTAATCACTATTTCAGCTGAATAAAATCAAGTTAGATCTATTCACAAAGATTTCATTTTTTGTCATAAAAAAAAGCAAAAGAAATTATTTTTTCCCTATTTCAGAACAATTCAACAACGAAATAAACTGTTTCATTCAAGGACGCTTATTCCTTTTCTACTGCAGTGAGAGTCACGTGACAACGACCAAGAACAAAATAAATAAAAAAGAACATTTCGAACTTTTTTTTTTTTGACATTTTAATTTTTCAGTGTTTGTTTAGTTCTCTGTGTGGATGTAAATGATGTAAACGTCTATTTCTTCGCTGCTAAAAGCAGCTATGTAATTCGTGTTTAATACAATATTATTATTCAATTCAGAATTTGCCTCGATAGTCCAGTCATTATAGTAAGTTCACCTCGGAATTCGAGATACCAAGCTGTAAGTCTGTAAATACTTGTATATTGACACCCTAAAAGTTGTCTCAAAACCTACATATGGTAGGGTGTACGCAACTATTAAATTCCAAGGTCAAAGGTCACAAAAATCGGTTTTTTGCGCTTTTTTTGTAAATATCTCATTTTCTATAGATTTTTTGCTATTTGTATTTATTATCAATATTGTAGAATACAAAATTCTCTACAAATTTTGTTTGAAAACATTTTTCATACGTCGAACCGTTTTCCAGATAGAGGGCAGAGAGCGCGCGGTCACAGCATCACTTCAGGTCAAATGGTGCCTCCGGTCGAAAACGCGCCATATATAGTTGATGAACTATCGATAAATCAATGATTATAAATATTTATCAATTTTTATTAACTATTATATTATATTTTATCGTTTTCTTTATGCATTGTATAGTATAGTTACGATTAGAGTCTATGAAGAAGATCACCGGCTTATGATTTAATGAAATAAAGTTGAAACGTTCCGAAAAAGAATGCCGGTTTCCTGTGTTAACAAATCTGTAAAAATAAATTATTGTAAAGTTGCAGTGGCTCCATTATTACTCTTCCAAAGAATTACTGTCAGCAAACAATTTGAAAGTAATGTTGAGGAATATCTTCAGTATGAATTAAGTCCGTATCCAACAGCTCTATCTGATAATGATGGTATGAGAAAAACAACAAAATCGTCATTGTATGACAACATGAGCTTAATTGATTTTTTTCTCAATGAAAATAATGTGACATTCATTATTGATGGCGGATTTCTTCTTCATAATGTTGTATGGAGCAGAGAAGATACTTTATCTATTATTTTTGATAAATACATTAATTATTTAAATAGGCATTACAGTTCCAAAAAAATTCTTGTATTTGACGGATATTCAGACTACAGTAAGAACATAAAAGCTATGGAGCAGCAGAGAAGAACTGCTGCACTTTCAAAAACGTATAAAGTCTGTTTAGATGAAACAATGGTTGTACCAGTTACTCAAGAAAAATTCTTATCAAATCGGAATAACAAAGATATGCTCATTAATACCTTAACTGAAAAATTACAAGCTGAAATATTACTACTAAACAAGCCAGAGATGATGCGGATGTTCTTATTGTTGAAACTGCAATTGAAGAATCAAAGTCTGGAAAAACTGCAGTTATAATAGGACAAGATATTGATTTACTTGTCATTTTAATTGGGCGCACACTGTCTTACGAACAAGAAATTTTCTTTAAAAAAGTTGGGAAAGGAAATGTAAAAACGGAGATACACTCGATTTAAAGTTTTGATAATTATCCTCATTAGAAAACACATATTTTATTTCTGCATGCATTAAGTGGCTGTGACACAACTTCTGCGCTTTTTAAAAAGGGAAAAAAATCATTTTTAAAAGTTTTTGAGAAACTGACCAATTTGGATGAACAAGTTGCAGCATTTGAGGAAGAAAATAGTTCGGCGCAGAGATTATTAGAGAGTGGAAATCAAATCTTACTGGCAGTCTATAATGCTCCGAAATCTGAGAAAAGTCTCGATCATCTTCGTTATATGCATTACGTCAAGTCTACAAAACTTAATAAACCTGTGCAGCTTTCAATTCTTCCACCAACAAGTGCAGCTTCTCATCAACATTTCAAACGTATATATTATCAAGTTCAAACTTGGTTAGGGCACGATTTGGAACCCCAGGTATGGGGTTGGGCAATGCAAAACGATTTTCCGGAGCCTATCATGACAATTTTACCACCTGCTCCAGAAGATTTGCTAAATACAATTTTCTGCAACTGCAAGAGTGGTTGTGGTTCGCAATGCGGATGCAGGAAAGTGGGCTTGCAATGCTCTTTAGCTTGTGGCCAATGTAATGGGCAAGCTTGTCTCAATGCAGAACCATATCAGAGCGACATTAACGAAGATGAAACCTTTGACCCCGAAATCATGGAACAACTTGAGACAAATGTCGTTGAAGACGATAATGAAGACCAGTTTGAAATTTACCAGCAGCCGAAAGACGACGATGAAGAGGAAGAAGATGATTAAAAACATAAATTATAGTTTTTGTACCCTTTATTCCATTTTTTTACTTTTAATAAAAATAAATGTATTGAATAGTATTTTTTAATAAAACGATTAATTTATAATTTATTTGTTTTTTTCCATCATGTAAGAAGTTATTAATATTATATTAATTAAGTTAAAATTCAAATATAATTCCTATATTTTCATTAACAATTCTGCAATTACATGGACAGATAAGTGTGGTTAAATAAATTAATGCTGAATAAAAAGTGGATAGGTTAGGAAAAAAATGATATATGGCGCGTTTTCGACCGGAGGCACCGTTTGACCTGAAGTGATGCTGTGACCGCGCGTTCTCCGCCCTCTATCTCGAAAACGGTTCGACGTACGAAAAATGTTTTCAAACAAAATTTGTAGAGAATTTTGTATTATACATTATTGATAGTAAATACAAATAGCAAAAAACCTATAGAAAATGAGATATTTACAAAAAAAGCGCAAAAAACCGATTTTTGTGACCTTTGACCTTGGAATTTAATAGTTGCGTACATCCTACCATATGTAGGTTTTGAGAAAACTTTTAGGGTGTCAATATACAAGTATTTACAGACTTACAGCTGGGTATCTCGAATTCCGAGATTCTTACCTAATTTAAGCTTAAATGACTGGACTACGACCCCATTGTTCATTAAGAATACATATATTAATTAACTATTTACAATTTCAGCAATGGTTAAAGTAATTAATAAGTAATAAAAACTGACGTTAAATCGAAGATTCCAAAAGAATGGAGGCCATGAAGAATGGAATATTTTGAAGAACCAGAAGAATGAAAGGTAAGATTATCTTGCCTTCTTATTATTATTGAAAGATATATATGATGAATTAAATTTGATAAAACGATATTAAACAAAAATCCTTATGTGGCGTAAAGCGCTACAAGACTTTAGTTTTTTAATATATTTTCAACATATTCAAGAGTATAAAATGCTGTATAGTCAAGAGTATCAAATACTGTAAAAACATGTAAATAATAGAAAATGTATGCATTTAAATGATTTGCGAATATCCTCTCCGAAAAGCTGAACATTTATCTAGTATATAACAGTTAAAGGATTTAGTACTTTTTAATGCTTAAGCATTAAAAAAACACTTTAATATGATTTTTTTTATCTTCTTATGCACGCTTATATTATCAAAGTATTTCCTTGAAATCTATTCGAAAAGCGCTTGAGATAAGAGGCTTAGTTAACTTCCATTTAAAACTTCTAGAAACAACTTAAATGCTGAGAAGCACATTCGTAGGATAATGGTGTTGTTTGATTGCAAATTCCCCAAGGGGATATGTTTAAAGAGAAATTATTACAATATACGATAAGTTACGTGTTATATTTTCTTTAAGTGGATCAAACGTATTCATCATAAATTAAATCCTTTAAAAATGGAAATAAATTTAAGGCAATAAAATGGAAATATTAGTTGTTCATTTATATTCTGTTGTTGTTGTTCTGCTATGCGAAATTAATCGTTAATGTGTTGGAGTAATCTACTTGAATTATTTTTACTTTCTTCTATCTTCATAAGAAAAAAAGTATTGGATTCGTAAAAATTTTCAAATTCCTGTTGTTGAAGGATTTAGATGTTTTAAGTATCAGAGATTAAAAAAAAAAAAAAACATGTTTTAAAAAAATATGTCTGTCTATTAGTTTGTCTATCGGTATGTGACATAAATTATCTGGGTGCTCTAACTTAAGATATAATGCACGAAATTTCACAAAAATTTATATTAAGATAGACTTTGTTATATGCAGGATCTGATTATTCTTAGTGCATAGCGCCCAACAGGTGGCGCTGCTATACTTTTTTACGATTTACACGATAGCTGTATCTCAAGAATTAATGCACAGTTTTTCATCACATTTTAGATTCAGTTAGACTGCCATTTAATTTTGGCACTGTGATAACGAATTTCGAAATATTAACATAAGTGAGATAGAAGAAGGTTTTGTGATTGTCACAGCCAACTAGTTTAATTATAGTTATATTTACATTTGACGAATATATTTCATCGATTTAAAAATGCACACTATCTTTACATGCAGTTTATCATAATTTTTGCGTTACCTAAAATATAAATAACAAAAATGTTTAGTTAAATATATATATAATATTAGTATTCGCGTATAGATATGATGCTAGTTTTGAAAATTGACAAATATATAAAAGAAATTTCGCTTTCTTACATAAACTATCGAATTTCCATACAATTTGAATCTCGGACTCTTATTCTAAAATATTGTTTTTTATATAATTTGCTCGGACTTTGTGAAAACAAATTCAAAATATTGTTTTATGAAAATAATAATAGTTAAACATATTTTATACATAAAAATCCCATTAGAAATTTTTTATGAATTCAGAGTGTTAACATTTGCTATTGTACTTCTTCAAGAATGGGAAAAAATGGCAAAAAAATTTTTAAACATTTATCTTATTTTGTACTAAAAGAATTCAATAAATTATAAATTTTATTTAGAAAATATATATTTTTGAAACTCAAAGAATTCGCTAAGTTTACAATTTTCATTTCATGCGTTATTATAATTTATTTTTTATCAAAATTTAGTCCTATTTTATTGTCTTGCGAATTAAAGTATTAAAACCGATTTGGTGAAAGTACTGATATTGAAATTCATGTTTTATTCAAAATCCCATTAAAATTATCTTCTAAACATTCTCTGGAGTTAAAATGCTACATAACAATATTTCAGTATTTACTGTAAAAGTATTATTATTTTCTGAAAATAATAAGAAAAAGCATCATTAAAAATATTAGTATATCACTTTAAATAAAGTGTCTAGATTAAGAACGATACTTAAAATGCTTTCTTTGTTTGATTCTTATATCTTAATTTATTTAAGCTGTTTAAAAACAATTCATGAATATTCAAACATAAATTCATAAATATATTTTGTAAATTTAAAGAATAAACGAAAGATAACCAGTTTGATTTTTTTTATAAATAATATAACTTAGTCATAGCTGATAGCACGTATAAATTTGGCAAAAATAATTCAAACAAGTAAAAAACGATAAATGCGATTTCTGTTTTAAAATAATTTTCATACATTAATATTTCATTCACATATTTAAATCAATTTTAATGCTTTGCGTAAACTTTTATGTAAAAATGAATTTCATCTACATCAAGTGCATGCATGTGACTTGAACACATTTTAATTTGAGCACAATATTTGAAAATAAGTCCCCATAGACTTAACATTATCTTTCGGATCTTTTTCAGTAACTAATGATGCGTCTTAACCCTCTCACCTCTGCTGTGCTATTTGTACCTGTCTTTTTTCGAGTATTAATTTTTCTTAACAATTATTCTGTTACTTTCTACATTCAGAAATTATAGTATATGCCTCTGCCTTTCTTACTATAGCTTTATTTATGATTTAACATTTATTAATAACAAAAATAATGAATGTTTACTTAATTCTCTCTGCACCCTTGGCTATTCTTTTATGTTATACATATGTTTAAGTCTTTAAATTCAAAATATACGTTACTTTTCTAAACGAATCATGTGTGATAATACGCAAATATATATATATATATATATATATTCATGGTGATAACCAGATCAGTTACTTTTTTTTTTCTCTCAATACCTTGTTTTCATACTTTTTATCGAAATTATATATGCAAGTAATGTTTATCATTTCCACGTGCATAAATAGGGTTAATTTGTACTCTTGTTACTGACACTATTTGCTGCACGCTATTGTTTCAATATATGTATATTTTCATTTTTTCAACTATTTATTTCTATGTTCCTTGTTTAATAATATGGTTTATGTGTGCTGGTAGCCCCAATTACGTATTATTTTGCTATTTCATGGCTAATACGTGGATGAAACCGCATACTTCATTTGTAGTTCCAGAGCATTTGGGGCCTGACGATTCTGTTCTGTGGACTACAAATTTCCTTTGCATTCATTTTATTTATTTATTTATTTATTCAGATATTCTCGTTTCACTTTTTTTTTTCTTTTATAATTCAATTCTATTCAAATCCTTCGTTTTGGTTTATTTTTTTATTGATAAAATCTATTGGTGAATTTTGTCTACTTTTAATGGTATTATATATATATATATATATATATATATATATATATATATATATATATATATATATATATATATATATATATATATATATATATATATGTATGTATGTATTTATTTATTTGAATATATATATGTACCGGGTGTCCAGTAAATAACTGATCCATTTTGAACTTAAATAACAAATAAACGGTTTGAGATAATAATTCTCAGTTTGCGGTATTGTTATTAGAAAATCAATAAATTTTTAAACATGTACTTTTTTAATATAGTTCAAATTTCTGAAAAAAATATCGATCTGGCGGTAACAGGCTATTTGAATACAGACATGAATCTAATTTTCATAAATGTGAGATTTTCGGCTGAATCTGAATCTATATGTTGTCGAATCTGAATCGACTCTCGAATCAGCTTCAGAAATAGGGTACGTTGGTTGGAAAGTGATTTAAAATAATATTTGTGATTGAAACATCTGTATTATATTTCCCCTCCTCAGTCTTGAGACTGAGATATTATTTTAAATATTATTATAGTACATTAACAAAGTGCATATTTTAAAATTTATTTATATTCTAATAACAATACAGCAAGCCGCGCATTTTTGTCTCAAACAGTTTTTTTGTTATTTACATTCAAAATGGGTCAGTCATTTGCTGGACACCCGGTATATACGACAAATATTTTACAAAATAAAGTTATTACTACCGATATTTTTAATCAGTTTTAATGAAAAAATGTTGTATTTTTTTTTATTTAGAATCTCAAGTATATCATCAGATATTAAGAAAGATAATAATTGAGGTAAAGCAGTTTTTCGATAAATAATTCGGTAGATAAATGAAATTAAAAAAATAACAGATAAGTAAAAATGAACAAGGAATCCGTAAAAATAAGCTTGAATTACTTTTATTTATATTAATAAAAGAACAAAACGCTCTGTCTGCGTGTGTGTCTGCGATGGCTAGCAAAATCTACAGCATGCACGAGGCTCAAAATTTTTTTGAGAGAAGCCCAAAATCTCTCCTGATGCACCTGAGTTTCAAAATTTCTAAATTCTATTTATTAACTGAGTAATTAATTAAATTCCAAAGATCACTCTCATAAAAAATCGCCTTTTTTCTTCTTTTATTTCCTTTCATTTAGTTATGGTTGATTGGTTGCATAAAATTTTCGCATGAATAATTAAAAAAGCTGGAACAGACCTTTAAAATTTATAGACTGGCAAACTGTCAGTTTAAATGATGATTTTGTATCACAGCGGTTGTAAACCATGGAGGAAAAGGATAAGTGGTGGTGAAGTAAACCGAAAAAAGGGTTGCAATATTAAACCATTTATTGCTCAAATTTTAATGTCCCAAACAAAAGCAGATAGAAGGGATTTTGTGTTAATAAAACGAATTGAAAGAAATGAATTACAGCCGAAGCATATTTTACGAAGAAATAGTAATTTTTTAAAATGGTCTTTTTTCCATTATATTATTTACTTGAAAAAAATATTTGCTTTTAAAATAATTGAAATTGATAAATTCGAAATAATTAAATGTCAAAATAAAATTAAATAAAATATTGAAAACATTTGATTTGAACTAAAAATTGTATTACTAAAAGTTTTCTTTTTTTTTCCAGAACTTTTTAATATTTTATAACGTCGATGAAAAGTGTTAATGATTTAACAACATATTAATAATTCTATGTCAATATATAAAATATATTTATGAAAACATTCTTTTAAAATCATGCGCGAAAACTTAAATTCGCGTTTGAAATGAAATAGATGCCCTCTCGCGGACAAAGTCTGCAACGAAATAGAACTGATACCGTGAGCATCTTCCGCTGAAATCAGTGTTTAAAAGGCCGATAAATAAATAAACAGTTTTATAATAAATAAATAAATAAACAGTTCTATAACGCATGCAACGTTGGGTTCTTTGTATTAAAATTATCTAAAATCAAAATTTTATACACAAAGTTTAGATCTATAACATAAAAAATTACATTTGACTTACTCATGGCAAAATAACATGACAGTAACACAATGCTTGCATGATTCGCTTGCTCCAGTTTTGCAAGAGCAAGAAAATTTTTTTATTTTCAAATTTTTGTTTTCCTTTACTAGCAAACCTGAAATAATATGGGGATTTCCTTTTGTTTGGCTTGTTTGTAAACACGAGCCTACAATCTCTATTTCTTCTTCTTTGCATTCTTTAATGCCGCACATTACTAATCTCTTTGAATCAATAATTGCTTCAGCTTCTCTAAAGCAATTACTAGATTTTCCAGAATCTAGATATTCTAAAATTGTCGATATTTGTAATTTATCTCCCATAATTAAATAAAAAAGATAAAAAACTGCACTTTAAATAGCTCTTTAAACGGGTTTCGCTAAGCTAAAGCATGGAACAAACAGACTACGTAAACAAACTATTATCAGGTCTATACAACGCCACCTTTCGGTCATTACAAACGCGAATAACAAATATTAGTCTAAAATCTAGATTTCAGAGTGCAGACGATTTTAAGACATTAATGAAAAAAAATGTTAACTTTTCAAGCAAAATCTTAAATGATGCTTTTATATTGATATGATAAAAATAAGTCATATGATAAAAATAATCACATAACTCTTGCCTATGATTGATATATTTATATCTTTTATGCATTCCGATCGTGTATTACAGTCAATAATGGCACAAAATGTTATTTTTTAAACGAAATTTTAGTCATCTATAACAGTTTAAAAGATAAAAAACAACGAAATACGGGTTTAAACCAGTTTGAATTGATCGTCGTGTCAAAGCACATGGTTTTGTTGGTGCTTATTTGGACTTAATGTAGCGGATTTTAGGGTTACATTTTTGGCGTCAGCCCAAGACATTATACTTCCACTCAATTTCTTTTTACTGTGTGGTTGTACGCAGATGTTTGACATTCCGAACTTTAGAATATATGAGTCATTAGCTGTGTTGCAGTAAAAAAAATCACACAACACTTTTCTAGGAGTTTATTTTTTTTTATCATTGATAAAATCTAACTGTATTCTATTCAATCTAAAATTAAATTATGGCTTTAATTTGGTTTTAAAACAAAAATAAAATATAGCTGTTTGGCGTAAAATTGTTCGAATCCGCAAACGATTCATACACCATAAAAATTATCAAATAGCAAAGTAAATTATTTATCAGAAATAGATATAAAAAGAATAGTAGCAAAACTGATTATAACCTTAATGTTTAGACTAATACATACATAATAACCCGATCCCAACCAGAAAAAAAAACAGACCACACTCCGATCCGTGTTAGACAAAATTTCCGTGAGTATAAACCCGACCCGAACCTAAAAATTCTGTTTGAAAAAAAACTATGGATTTGATAACTGACCCGAACCAAATCTCTATCCCATAAAAATGTTCAAATGAAGCATAACCCGATCCAAACAAGGAAAAATAATTTTAGTGGGCATGAAACCTGACCCGAACCTAAATATTGTCTTTAAAAAAACTCTAAATATGACCCGAACAAAATCTGAAACCGATAAAAATATTCCAGAGAACTATAACCCGATCCCAGCAAGACAAAATACTTTCCGTGGTCATAAACCCGACCCAAACCTAAAAAATTCCATTTGAAAAATTCAGAAATTTGACCCAAACCACATCTAAATCCGACCAAAATATTCGAAAGGACCATAAACGGATTAGAGTAAGACTAAATAATTTCTGTGAACATGAACCCGATACGAGCCTAAAACTTCCGTTCAAAAAAATACCTGAAATTTGAATCGAACCAAATCTGAATCTGACAAAACTATTTCAAAGAACCGCAACCGGATCCGAACAAGACAAAATATTTCCATGACATGAACCCAGTCCGAACCCAAAAAATTTCTTTGAAAAAATCGCGAAATTTGAACTGAATCAAATCTGAACTTGGCAAAAATATTCCAGCGAAGAATCTCCTTATTCGAACAAGACAGAATAATTTTCGTTAACACGCAAGAAGACCCGAACCTAAAAGTTCCATTTGAAAAAAAAAAAACCGAAATCTGTATTGAACCAAATCTGAACCCGATAAAAACATTCCAAAGAACTATAACCCGATCCGAGCAAGACGAAATAATTTCCATGGACATAAACCCTACTCGAACCTAAAAAAATCCGATTTGAAAAAACCTGAAATTTGACTCAAACCACATCTGAATCCGATCAAAATATTAGAAAGAATCATAACCGGACTCGAGTATGATAAAATAATTTCCGTGTACATGAACGAGATTTGAACCTAAAAATTCTATTTGAAAAAATACCTGAAATTTGAATCGAACCAAATCTGAACATGACAAAAATATTCCAAAGAACCGTAACAGGATCCGAATAAGACAAAATTTCCATGCACATGAACCGAATCTGAACCTAAAAAATTTCTTTGAAAAAAATCTCGAAATCTGAAATGAACTTGATAAAAATATTCCAGTGAAGCATGTATTTATTCGAACAAGGCAAAATAATGTACGTGAACACGCAAGAAAACCCGAATCCAAAAACTACATTTGAAGAAAAAGCCGAAATCTGAATTAAACCAAGTCTGAACATGACAAAAATATTCCAGTGAAGCATGTCTTTATTCGAATTAGGCAGAATAATTTCCGTGGACACGCAGGAAGACCTGAACCCAAAAATTCCATTTGAAGAAAACGCCGAAATCTGAATTGAACCAAACCTGACAAAATTATTTCACAGAAACATAACTGGATCCGAGCAAGGCAAAATAATTTCCATGGACATGAATCCGACCCGAACATTTAAATCGAATTTCAAAAAATACCTGAAACCTGAATCGAACCAAATCTGAACCCGACGAAAATATTCTAATGAATCATAACCAAATCCGAACAAGACAAAATAATTTCCATGGACATGAACTCCATGAATAGTTAGGTAACATTTGGGTTGCGATTAGGTTGCAATCATTATATTAAGTCTTTGAATTTATTTAACACTAGAACCGCGGGACTTTCGGTATACCTAGAACCGCGGAGCGGGTCAATTTGACCCGAGTTGGAAAAGGATATATAAATATGTCCAAATACTTAATTTGGTTAAGTAATAGTTTATATTTTTTAATAATAAACAATATTTCTTAGTATTTACATTATATTTTAAGCAAAAAGTCAGCAGAAATTGCCTACATTTCAGAAAATGCTATTATTCAAAATTACATTTCATTAAGTCTGATAAAAATATATTGAACAAATATTGGATAAATATTTTAAACATAAATAAACTTGTACTTAATAAACATTAATTTAAAAAATAGATTATCCCTTTCAAATAAGTTTAGATATAAAATCTAAAAATAATTTTAAATATATATATAAAAAAATGCAAGTTATTTACTAGTTTTACTGATTTATCTAATCCAATTTATTGTATGCATTGCTTGAAAAACATGGTTAAAGATTTTGCAAATGAAACGTGTGGGTAAAATTATATTTTGAACAATTATTTTTAGTTTTATTTTCATTTTTTAAAAATTTTGATAATAAATCCTTTTTTTCATTATCTTGTGTTTTTCATTGTTTTTAGTGTTTCTTCTTGTCCAAACGACAAGTTTTTTTTCTTTTCCCCGAGAAGTAAGAAACTATTCTTGTATGTCTTGAACTAAGTCTTGGATAAATTAACATATACCAATATATTTCTCACTTACAGATTTCATAATACCTAGCATTGCTAGTAGCAAAATACAAAATATTATAGATCTTATCCACCGACCTCCTACAAGAAGTAGGTATAACATATGCAAACTTCTTGTCATCTGGGTAATCACGCACATACTTTCATTTTACTTGCATTATAGTAAACAAGTGCATTTAGTATTTTTAGAATGGTCTGAAATTTCAACAGTTAGATGTGGACTGTTAAACAGCAAAACATTTTTCTCCTTTTCTCCTTGGTAAACAGTTATGTCGATGTCTGAATGTGTTAGAAGAATAGCCGCATGCAGTTTTGACATTTTTACAAAGGCTTTATTTCACGCCACGGGCATTTTATAGTCTACATAATGCTCGTTTGTTATTAACATCTGCAAATAACTACAACATGATACGATACAGAATTTATCTGGTTTTGTTAGGCATATACTGAGTAAACCTACTCACAGACTTTGAACGATATAAGTGCTTATTTACGCTTACGTTAGGCACTTTTATATAGTTAGTCTTTCAGTTTTCTTGTTATGTTCTTTATATCCAGGTCTGAATGTGCCAGTTATTGCTTATTTATTTTTTCAAATTTTCATGAGTATAAAGTTCAAATTTTGTCACTTTTTGTTCAAATTCTTAATTATAACCAATTTTTTATCTGATAAATATCACAAATTTTTGTTCAAACTTTTCGTTCATCTATATTCCAATAATAAAAGTCCAACAATGTTAAACGTGTCGTTGACAGACGGAACGATGTCTAGAGTCGTCGTCACTTTCATTTTCATCATTAGCATTTAATTTTCTTCATTTACAGGCAGATATTCATGCTGAAGCATTTGCATTCTCAATCATTTGGAGATAATAGTTACTAACATACCGATGCTTCTTTGACGGTAATATTAAGACATCGGAAATCGTATCTATACTTTCAATAAATGCAGAATAAAAGCAACTTCAATGCTACCTCGAAATATTTGTTGTAATTTTACACTGCAATCATCCATTCTTCACATCAAGAATATAAGATCTTGATTAAAATTTTTCACTATACCCCTTTCCAATTCTGCCTATTATAGGAATTAAGAGTGAGGCAGATGTACTTTCTCATTACTTCTGAAAAATGCATCTCTATTTCGTCATGCATGCTTAAAAAATTATTACGGGTTAAATTGACCCGTTTCGCAGTTCTAGGTATAAGTAGTTATAACTGAAAAAATATTTATGTTATTCGCTAATAAATACGAAAATTTTTTGTTTACCTTAAAATATTAAAAGTCAGAAAAGGAAAAGTTTTTTCAATGAATACTTTTTGCGCGGCGCGAAATTAAACATCGATTTGGGTCAAATTGACCCGCTCCGCGGTTCTAGTGTTAATTTCACGTTAGGTTACAGTTAGATCACGATTAATTTAAAGTTAGTTTAAAGTTAAATTGCATTTATGTGATGGTTAAAATAAGAATAGGTTACAATAAAGTGACGGCTAGGTTACATTTATGTTATGTTTAACTTACGGTAGGGTCCTGTTAAGTCGCAGTTAGGTTACAGACAGATTATGGTTACGGTACAAAAGTTTACGGTTAGGAATTTGTCCACAGAGTCAACATTACGCATGCTTTGATTAAAAATATACACTTTTGTTAAATGGCTCTGAAATTATAATACTATATACCAATCTTTTATCATCGCGTATCGATTTCATTCACGGTATAGTCGGATTTAAGAGTGATATAATTAGTTTGAAATTCAAAATATCTCTCTTGGGATTTCTATGCGAAAAAAATAATTAGTTACGTGATTTAACAGTGATTTTTACGGGTAAATATCAACACTTTAACACGAAACTAACGCAATCGTTGGATACATGTTCCCTCTCGTGTTTCTCATTGCTCATTTTAAGTATTTTTAGAGCTTAATATTAGTTGTTGTTTTTAAAACCGATTTTTCACAAAGTCAGCTACGACGTATTTCAGACAATGCATTTCTCCATGCTTCCAGTTAATGATAAAATCATACAAATTTCAAGTTCGTTTAACCCATTAATGCCTAAATTATTTTCTTCGTTAAAATTCAAATTTTGCATTTTCCCACCACTTTTAAAGCAAGAATAACTTTTATCTTAATTTATCGAGGACTTTGTCTCGAGAAAGAAAGCATTTATTTATCCTCCTTTTTTACTGGTGTGAAATGCGCTTAATTGAATATTTTAAAACTGTCCCAAAAATGGGACGCCAAGCACTAATGGGTTAATATTGTTAGTACGGACCCAGGCAACGCCGGGCGTGTCAGCTTGTATTTCGTAAAACATTGTGTGCGTTCAGTAAAATGTGAGTTATCCTTTATGAAGAATTTAATTTCCATTTTAAACTGCATCTATTTCCATAGAAATAAGAGAAAAATTATTCCAAGTTTCAGTTTGCGAATTGTAATTTGAAATCCATTGTGTTTTCATTGTCATTCAAAGAACGAACCTAAATTATTGAAACAATTCAAAATTTCTCTATATTCATCAATCTTTTATTTCGTTTCTATGTCTCGAAATGTCATTACAGAAGTCTAGACATTTAATTAAACTTTTTAAATATTAAGTCTATAAGTTAGTCTTGTCTAATGTACAATTTTAATATACACTATTTTTATTGTCAACGTAAAAATCATTTTATGATCTAATTCACAATTGAGGTTGTAATAAAAGGTTAAAATGAATTAAGATAATTCTGAACATTTTAAATATACAGGGTGTTTCGCTACCAGACCGACAAAGTTTGAGGGGTGATAGTAGACATAAAGAAAAACATTATTAAATAGGAAACCATGGGCGCAAACGTCTTCTGTAGGAGCTATGGGCCATTAAATTTTAAGGTCCAAAAATCAAACACTGATCAAAATTAGAAAAAAGGGTCGATTTGTTTGCGGTTTTCTCTAAAATCTTTCTTTATATCACGTTTTTTTATTTTTTTAATTTTAAAAGTTAAGTTCGAAAATTGTCGATAGAGGACGCTTTAGATTTTAGAGTAACGAACAAATACTTTTTGTCGTTCTTTTGTGCATGGAGTTGAAATTATTCTAAAGTTTAGCCTTTAACTTAAATTTTAAGCCCAACATCGGAAACATGGGGATTGATTAACTAGTGAAAATTTAACTGTGAAACGAGGGAGAGATTTTAAACGCTCATAAGCATTGGACAAACTAATCGATTTTGTTGCGGTTTGCGTGTAGGTCATTCTCTTGGTAATTATTTTATTCAAAATGATGTACATCTTTCATGTCCTCATTTTTTGATAGAGGGCGCTTCCGACACATGTTCGGCATTTCAATGGTATTATTCCTGGGTGTTTTACTACCAGGCCACCATACTTCCAGGAAGTGTAAGGGATGCAAAGACAACTCGGAATCACTCAGGAATGTAACGTTGAAAAATGTTTTTTGCATATTACGTTTAATAAAAAGCAGAGAAAAGACAACACAATCAAGCAGAGAAACAGCAACATGCTAAAGTGACAGAACAAAGTTTATTTAAAGGTTGTACTAGAAAAGATGTTCGAAAAAAAGATCAGAAGTAATTAGACATGCTTGACAGCGGCGTCGCATGCAATTCCTCACGCTTTGAAAGATTCTTGGAATCTTTGATAGATTTCCGAAAGCTACAGAAGTATGAGCTGCTAAATATTTAATTGGTGCTACGGGATTCTCATACACCCAACTTTTCATGTGACCTCAGCAGAAGAAGCTCATACTTGATAGGTCCGGTGATCTGGCAGCCCAATAAACCGAGACACGACCTATCAACCGCTGTCCATATGTGACGTTGAGGTATCAGTGAACATCATTGGTAAAATGTGGAAGAGCCCGATCGTGTTTGAACCACATAGAGCTGCGCAACGAGAGAGAAACTTTCACGCGCATTACCGTTCAGCACCTTCTACCGCAAGAAAATCGCAGCGCCATCTACGATCGCTGTCAAGTAGTTTGCCGGACAATTTCTGGTCGTAATTTCGAACACTTTTTGCAGTAACACCTTTAAATGAACTTTGTTCTGTCACTTTAACATGTTGCTGTTTCTCTGCTTGATTGTGTTGTTTTTTCTCTGCTTTTTTTAAACGTAACATGCAAAAAACATTTTTCAACGTTACATTCCTGTGTGATTCCGAGTCGTCTTTGCATCCCTTACACTTTCTGGAAGTATGGTGGTCTGGTAGTAAAATACCCAGGAGTAATACCATTGAAATGCCGAACATGTGTCGGAAGCGCCCTCTATCAAAAAATGAGGACATGAAAGCTGTAGATCATTTTGAATAAAATAGTTACCAAGAGAATGACCTACACGCAAACCGCAACAAAATCGATTAGTTTGTCTAATGTTTATGAGCGTTTAAGGGGACCAGGTAAGCAAAATTCGACCAAAAAATCGATTTTTATTTTTTTATTGCATTAAATAAATTAAACTTTTATCTTTCCAACGATGTATCACACTTGTATATCCACGAAACAGAAGTGTTAGAATTTCACATTCTTTCTCAAAGCACTTCAATGCTTACGCGTCATTTAAAGAACTTGCGAATGTAAACAAACCGCTCTTCCCTCATGGAGCCTCAGTTACACTGTTAAAAATCTGCTGCATTTTGCTGCAACGCACTCCACCACTTGCATATAATATCTCTATTCCAACCAATGAGAAAGCTCCATTTCACGGCCAAGTAACCGTTTTCTATACAAGCAGGGGAGTGCGTTGCAGAAAAATGCAGCAGATTTTTAACAGTGTAGCGCTTTACTTATATTTTTATCTCTGTTGAACCTTTTCTATTTTATTACGATGAAGGAATTGGCAACAGGAATGTTAACTGTAACCAGTATTTACAGTTTTAACTGTTTTTAATAGCACCTCGTGTGTTTATTATTAGTGATTTTTGTTGCATCTCGATTTATACACGTGTGCTGCATATTTACGTAAACAAATTGTATTTTACTGATTTTTATACAGCGAATTAGTTTTTTAGAATGGCGCGAAGTAAGCGTGTGTTTAAAAAACGTAAATGTGTTGAAAAACCAGCCGTGAAAGATACCGACACTGGCGCTGAGGGAAATGAAACTGTGGTGACTTAAAGTGCCAAATTAGATAATTCCTTTCTACAATATAAGGAATTCGATGGAAACAGGGAATTCGGATATGAATTTATATCCTTAAATGCTTTACAGAATGTTTTTGATGCATTTGCTGCTTGCAAGAACTGTAATGGAGGCCTATCTTTGGAAATAAAAAGGCGAATAGGCCTTGCATCAGAATTGCAGGTCTGTTGCAAAAATTGTAAAAGCTGTTCTACATTTTTCAACTGTGAGAAATTAGAAAATGCTGAATCAAAAGTAAACTTATATGATTTAAATATGAGATTTGTGTATGCTCTTCGCAGTATTGGAAAAGGTCAAGCAGCTGGCAGAATGCTGTGTGGTGTGATGAATCTACCACCTCCACCTGCAAAATTTTCACATTACAATAAAGTTTTGACTGCTGCATCAGAACAAGTATGCACTGAGCAGATGAAAGTAGCAGCTGAAGAATGTATATCGGTTAATGATAACAACAGAGATTTATGTGTTGCCTTTGATGGCACTTGGCAGAAGCGAGGTCATCTGTCACATAATGGGGTTGTAACAGCGACAAGTGTCGACACAGGCAAAGTGATAGATGTTCAAGTTATGTCTAAATTTTGTAAGTGCCCTTCAAGAAATCACTCGATTCATTTAGACACGTGCACTGCTAATTATAGTGGAACAAGTGGGAGAATGGAGGTCAGTGGCGTGAAAGAAATCTTCAACAGATCACAAACATTGTATGATGCTCGATGTGTCAAATATTTTGGTGACGGTGACTCCAAAGCCTTTAAAACTGTAATGTCGTCTAAAGTTTATGGTAATCAAGATATTGAAAATTAGAGTGCATTGGGCACATTCAAAAGAGGATGGGAAGTAGATTGACTGAACTGAAGAAAAAGTATTCTGGGAAGAAATTTAGTGACGGAATATCATTAGGTGGTAAAAACAGGTTAACCGACATTATTATTATGAAAATCCAGAAGTTCTATGGTTTAGCTATTAGAAGAAATGTCGGATCTCTTCAAAATATGCAACAAGCTGTATGGGCTGAGTATTTTCATTTGCTGTCCAATAATGAAAATCCAAATCATGGACTTTGTCCAGTTGGATCCGAAAGCTGGTGTGGGTTTCATCGTGCCCAAGCAACAGGCAAAACATATGACCACACTAAGCATACCCATGTTCCTCTTCCAATAATGGAGGTCATAAAGCCAGTATTTAGAGACTTGGCAAACCCTGAGCTTCTAAGAAAATGTCTGCATGAGAAAACACAAAATCCCAATGAATCTGTGAACAGTGTCATCTATACCCGTGTGCCAAAAAATGCGTTTGTGACCATTGAAACTTTAAAATTTGGAGTTTTTGATGCTGTTTCTTGCTTTAATGCAGGAAATGTAACAAAGTGCCTTACATTATCTAAAATTGGAATTAACCCTGGTCGCCACTGTGTCAAAACTATGAAGAATCTAGATAATGAACGTGTTATCGACAGAGAGCGAAAATTATCCGAATATCACAAAAAAGCCAAAATTAGAAATAAATTTCAAAAAAGGAAAGTTCAAGAGTCGTATGAAATTGAAGAAGGTGATGATCCTTCATATAAACGAGGATTCCATTAAATTTTTCTTATCACTACCAATAAAAATGATAATTTAATCTTTAAATCTGTTTTTCTCAAAACGTGGATTTTTCAGGTTCGTGTTCCTTTTTCTTAATATCTATGAAACTTAAGAACTCAATTTTTTAATGACACATATATTATGTTATATTACATACTTTAACACAAGGATTTGATGATATGTTGAATAGTTTTTATTTTAGGTGGTGAAATTCCACCAAAAATGCAAATTTAAAAGTGATTTTCAGTAAAAAATTAATAACAATTTTTTAATTTTACTCAGAAAAAAAATGGCCTGTTAAAGTATGTAAAACATGTTGTTCTAACTACCATAAAAATTTCATAACCATATCTTTCTTCATTTCTGAGAAAAGGTACATAAAGTTGATAAATTTAACATGGCGGAGATAGGGCTTTCCTGGTCCCCTAAAATCTCTCCCTCGGTTCACAGTTAAATTTTCGCTAGTTAACCGATCCCCATGTTCCCGATTTTGGGCTTAAAATTTAAGTTAAAGTCTAAATTTTTGAATAATTTCAACTCCATGCACAAAAGAACGGCAAAAAGTATTTGTTCGTTACTCTAAAGTCGAAAGCGCCCTCTATCCACAATTTTTGAACTTAACCTTTAAAATTAAAAAAATAAAAAAGAATTATTTTAGAGAAAACCGCAAACAAATCGACCCTTTTTTCTAATTTTTATCAGAGTTTGAATTTTTGGACCTTAAACTTTAATGGACTCTAGATCCTACAGAAGACGTTTGCGCCCCATGGTTTCCTATTTAATAATGTTTGTCTTTATGTCTACTATCACCCCTCAAAGTTTCTCGGTCTGGTAGCGAAACACCCTGTATATATATATATATATATTAAGTGCACGTGGAACGTAAAATGTTTCAAGTTTTTAAATTTATAACTATAAAAAAATACATGCAGAAGATTCAGGTGCTAAATGATTTTGAGCCTAAAAAAATATGGTATTAGAATACTTAAAAAATACATTTTAAGCATTGCCCGTGTGTATATATATATTCTTTTTTCCGAAATGAATCATTTTATGCTTTGGTACACTTTTCTAATATACGATTTTAGGTAAGCAGATAAAACTTTCCAAAATTATCTAACTAAATTGGTTCTTTAATAATAGCTTACATTGTGCGCCTGACGGAAATTTCTCTGAAATAATGAAAAATATGTTATTAATTTTTTTAGAAGTTTCAATATTTTTCAGTAAAATACTTTTATTTTTATTTCATTTTAGCCAAAGTGAAAATTACTTCTTATTCATCTCAAGTTGTAAGTTTTCTGATTATTATTTTTTTTTTAAAGAAATGTTTATGAATTCTTGAGAAATAATTTATGCATGAAATTGATTCCTGTTAATTTATTTATGAGCTATAATATATATATTTATTGTACAAAAAATAAGATCTATTTTTAACTACAAAAACATGACGTTAAATATTTCAAAATCTCTGCTTCATTCTGTATGTCAAAATGCTCCATGTGACTTGAATTTATATCAAAAAATATATTGTCAAAATGAATGTACTCAAATATTCACTTTACAATACTTGTTAAAATTAAAAAGAATACCATAACATCTACTAATACACAAACCTGATTTTCATTTTAAAGCTCAATATATTTTATATTAACTTATCACGACTATGTAGAAAAAAGTTTATGTTTCTGACCAATTGTACCTCACATCAAAATATTCAAAATTTAAAATGTACTTTTGAATCTTATGTCATTAAACTCATCGTTTAAAACTTCAATTTTCATTCTTGATATTAGAACTGCACTTCATAAGTTGTTGTCTGATTTTCTTTTTTCTTTTTTTTTATAATTTTTATTTTTTATGTTTATTTTTATTGCGTTTCGTTATTATTATATATATTACTTTCATCAAAATTCAGGAAAACATTTTTTCGTTTAAAATAATGTACCATGTTATGGTGAAAATCGTAGGCTTTGTATGTAGTAGCTGATATTTAAGTATTTGATTAGAATAAAAATGAGATTATTCGTATTTTTAATGAACTTTAATCACTATGACAACGATAAGTTCTGTTTTAACATATTGTAATAATTCGATATTGTACGAAAATATTATCAAATTGTATTGAAATATTTAACTGTTAATTAAAATTTTATTGACATTGAATATAGATAAAAATATGTATGCATGACGTCATTATTCTTTTATTTTCGAAATAATTCGTATTACAATCTGAGATGTATATTATATATGACAAGTAATTCAGTCATAACTTTTAACTAAAACCATGTCTAACGTTCATAATTAAGTAGTTGTTTGTGTTAAAATAACAATCTCTTTTGAAGAAATAAATTCAGACTAATGTTGAATAAATATTTTCTGCTATATTCTTAATAAATCTTTGAAAATCTTAAATTGTAATTGTTTTATTTTAAAAAAAGTTTCCTTAAATTATTTTAAAGTTTTTCCCCCAAACTTTACTATTTACATAACTAAAATGTTTGAAACATTATATCTAACCCAAATAAGTGTAAACATAAAAAAAACTACAAATATTTATTTAAAGTTCTAAAACATTTAAATTTAAATAGAAGTTTTATTAGTTTCTAAAATATTATTTAATTTAATTCGAAATGTTATGTTTGATATTTTTAGGTAGCTTTTATTACAAAAAGTAAAAAGCTACCTATTGCAGCCGTCCGGGGGTAAGCACTTCCAGAAAATTTTGGTATATTTTCACCGATCATGACCCCCAGACCCCAAAACCACCCTCCGTTCAAATGTTGACATATATATATATATATATATATAACCATATACAGGGTGTCCCTAAACAAATGGTATATACGCTAGGAGGTGATAGAACACATCAAGACGAGCAATAGTAAATAGGTAACCAAGGGTCCCAAACGTTTTCCAAAGGAGATAGCCGCCATTAAAGTTTGTGGTCCAAAATTTCAAATACACATAAAAAACGGAAAAATTGGTCGATTTATTTGCGGTTTTCATTAAAACTATTCTTTATGTTGGTATTTTCTTGAAAATAAATTATAAAGATAAATTTCGAAAAATGCCGATAGAGGGCGCTTTAGACTTTAAAGTAATGAAAAACTATTTTTTGCCGTGATTTTTTGCATCTCATTAAATAGTTTCGTAAGCTTAGACTTAAACTTAAATTTTGAGCTCAAAATCTGGATAGTTGGAAGCGGTTAAGTAGCACAAACTTTACTATGTTCAGAGGGTTTAAATTTCAAATGATTATAAAAAACGGAAAAATTGGTCGATTGATTTGCGGTTTTCACTAAAACTATTCTTTATGTCGGTATTTTATTGAAAATGATTTATAAAAAGAAAGTTCTAAAAATGCCGATACAGGGCGCTTTAAATTTTGGAGTAACGAACAACTATTTTTTACGTTATTTTTTGCATCTGATAAATATTTTTCGTAAATTTAGACTTAAATTTAAATTTTGAGCTCAAAATCTGAATAGTTGGGAGTGGTTAAGTAGCACAAACTTGAACCTCTGTTTGAACCCTCTGTGTTCAGAGGGTTCAAATTTCAAATGATAATAAAAAATGGAAAAATTGGTCGATTCGTTTGCAGTTTAAAATAAAACTATTCTTTAAGTTAGTATCTTCTTGAAAATGAATTTTAAAGATAAATTTCAAAAAATTCCTTTAGAGAGCGCCTTAAACTTCAAAGTAACCAACAACAAATTTTAACCGTTATTTTTTGTATCTCATTAAATGCTTTCCAAAACTTGTTAAATGTTTTCGAAATCTTAGATTTAAACTTAAAGTTTGAACTCAAATTCTGAATCGTTGGGAGGGGTTAAGAAGCGCAAACTGAAGTATGTTCAGGAGTTGAAATTCCCCCCCCCCCCCCCGTCGAACACAGTTCACTTTTCCGCTATTTAAACACTCGCAACGACTCAGAATTTGATCTCAAAATTTGAATCTAAGCATTTGAAAGCATTTAATGAGATTTTAAAAAATAACGGTTAAAAATATTTGTACGCTACTCCAATGTCTAAGGCGCCCTCTATCGGCATTTTGTGGAATTTATCTTTAAAATTTATTTTCAAGAAAACACTGATTTAAAGAGTAGTATTAGCAAAAACCGCAAACGAATCGACTAATTTTTCCGTTTTCTATCGTTTTCCGTTTCGTTTGAAATTTAAACCCTCTAAACACAGTTCAGTTTGTGCTACTTAACCTCTCCAAACTATTCATATTTTGAGCTCAAAATGTAAGTTTAAATCTAATCCTACGAAACCATTTAATGAGATGCGAAAAACAACGGCAAAAAATAGTATTCGGATGGATTATTTCGTTAATCCAAAGTTTAAAGCGCCCTCTATCGGCCCTTTTTGAAATTTATCTTTATAATTCATTTTCAATAAAATACCGACATAAAGAATACTTTTAGTGAAAACCGCAAATCAATCGACCAATTTTTTCGTTTTTTATAATCATTTGAAATTTAAACCTTCTGAACATGGTTAAGTTTGTGCTACTTAACCGCTTCCAACTATTCAGATTTTGACCTCAAAATTTAAGTTTAAGTCTAAGCTTACGAAACCATTTAATGAGATGCAAAAAATCACGGCAAAAAATAGTTTTTCATTACTTTAAAGTCTAAAGCGCCCTCTATCGGCATTTTTCGAAATTTATCTTTGTAACTTATTTTCAAGAAAATACCAACATAAAGAATAATTTTAGTGAAAACCGCAAATCAATCGACCAATTTTTCCGTTTTTTATGTGTATTTGAAATTTTGGACCCCAAACTTTAATGGCGGCTATCTCCTTTGGAAAACGTTTGGGACCCTTGGTTACCTATTTACTATTACTCAGCTTGATGTGTTCTATCACCCCCTAGCGTATATACCATTTGTTTAGGGACACCCTGTGTATATATATATATATATATATATATATATATCTGATTTTGTCATGCGATAACTAACGTATTTATGAACCGATTTGAATGAAACTTGGTATGTACATAGTACACACAAATATCTCGACCGAGTTCGTTGGCCAGCATCATCCGCCATTTTGTTTTAAAATGGCGGCCATTTAAAAAATTTTAAAAATTTTAAAATTTAAAATTTAATGTGAGAAAATTAAAAGTTGAAAATTATGTTTATTTTATGTGTTAGATCTCAAAACACCAATTCCAGAACACTTTTTATTTTGTCTATATCTTGAAAAATGATTGAGTTATAGCACTTTGAATTTTTCCTATGGCTGACATTTTGAAACGATTTAATATTTATCATGCTATAACTAACGATTTTATGAACCGATTTGAATGAAACTTGGTATGTACATAGTACATAAAAATATCTCGACCGAGCTCGTTGGCCAGCATCATGCGCCATTTTGTTTCAAAATGGCGGCCATTTAAATTTTTTAAAAAAATTTAAAATTTAAAATTTAGTGGGAAAAAATTAAAAGTTGAAAATTATGTTTATTTTATGTGTTAGATCTTAAAACACCAATTCCAGAACACTTTTTATTTTGTCTATATCTTGAAAAATTATTGAGTTATAGCACTTTGAATTTTTCCTATGGCTGACATTTTGAAACGATTTAATTTTTGTCATGCTATAACTAACGATTTTATGATCCGATTTGAATGAAACTTGGTATGTACATAGTACATACAAATATCTCGACCGAGTTCGTTGGCCAGCATCATCCGACATCTTGTTTCAAAATGGCGGCCATTAAAAAAAATTAAAAATTTTTAAATTTTAAAATAAATGCTAAAAAATTAAAAGTTGAAAAATATTTTTATTTTATGTGTTAGATCCTAAAACACCGATTCTAGAACACTTTTTACTTTGTCTATATCTTAAAAAATGATTGAGTTATAGCACTTTGAATTTTTCTTATGGCTGACATTTTGAAACGATCTGATTTTGTCACGTAATAACACTCGTATTTATAAATCGATTTGGATGTAACTTGGTGTGTATATAGTACTTAATAAAGGCTGGACCGAGTTTGTTAACGAGTTCCATCC
Organism: Maratus speculifer; assembly: GCA_964019185.1. NCBI lineage: Eukaryota > Metazoa > Arthropoda > Arachnida > Araneae > Salticidae > Maratus > Maratus speculifer. The sequence continues at coordinate 426,960,963 of OZ025290.1, read as the reverse complement.
GCCGTCTTGTTTAAAAATGTCGTCTATTTAAATTTTTTTAAAGAAATTTAAAATTTGAAATTAGGTACAAAAAAATGAGAAATTGAAAAAAGATTTTTCTTTTATGCATTTGACCCTGATACAAAGATTCCAAAGCACTTTTTTGTTTCGTTTGTATCTTAAAAAATGTCTGAGTTATAGTACTTTTAATTTCTAGTGTTGCTCACATTTTGAAATGATCTGGTTTTCGTCACGTGATAACACGCGTATTTATACACAGATTTGGATGAAACATGGTGCGTAGATAGGACATACTTATGCTTGGAGCGAGTTCGTTGGCAAGTTTCAACCGCTGTCTTGTTTCAAAATGGTGGAATATTATTTTTTTTAATTTAAATTTTAAAATTAGGTGCAAAAAAGTAAGGAATTGAAAAAGATTTTTCTTTTGTGTTTTGACCTTGTTATAAAAATTCCAGAGTATTTTTTGTTTCATTTGTATCTTGAAAAATGACTGAGTTTTAGCTTTAAGTTTCCAGTATGATTGACATTTTGAAACGGTCGGAAATTTGTCACGTGTTAATACGTATGTTTATGAACTGATTTCGATATAACTCCGTGTGTTCATGCTACATACCAATGTCTTTACCGAGTTCACGGACAAACGTTATCCGCCATCTTGTTTCAAAATGGCGGTCACTTAAATTTGTCAAAAATCTTTTAAATGTATAATGATGTATAAACAAAAAATTAGAAAAAAGTTATTTCTAAACTGTTTATCTTAATAATGAATTCCGGAATATTTTTTGCTTTGTCTTTACTTTGAAAAACACCTGGGATATAGCAGTTTGAATTTCTCATGTGGGTGACATTTTTAAAAAAAGCGCGACAGCGCTCGTATATATTCATCGATTTCAATGTGAGAGTTCATGTTCACATGGATTAACATTTCGATCAAGCTCATTGTTTTTTTTTATCCATCATGCTGCTTTAAAATGGATATCGTGGAATTTGGCGACCCTACAAATCGCTTAAAATAAAACCAGGTTGAATAAAAAATGACTAATTTCTAAAAATTCCTATTAATATTCAGTATTGACAAAAACTAGTATTCAATCTTACGTAATCGTGTTCCACTATTTTCAGCTTCGTATATTTGATTTATATAACTTAATATAAAATAAATAAATAAGTATATGAAACCTACCTCTTCCTCCCGGCATTGCCGGAAGGACTATTTTATTATTTAGTAGTGTTTTAATGTATATAAACTTAAGTATTATAGTTCGAAGAATGCTGTTAATTCTAGAATTCTGCTTAGTTCGTGAAATATCAACACACAAAAGTTTAGATTTATAAAATAAATACTATAAGATATATATATATATATATATATATATATATATATATAAGTCTATGTTAAATTAAATAGCATAATTTTAAACACAAAGTATTATATTTTTACATGCTGATCTTTAATTAGCCTAATTAGCTAACTGTAAGTAATTTTACTTCATTGCCGCATGGTTCTATTCAATATATTTGTATGAAACAATAAACAATTTTCCATATTATATTCGAAAATGTTCTACTGATACATGACGTTCTCTATAATGAAAACTTTAACACCAAACGGAAATAGTTAATAGGCAGTAAATATAGACATATTTAACCAAGGTGTTTTTATTCTAAATTTTCCATAAATGAATTCGTTTAGTTCTTAAATCGGTCGGGTACACTGTTAAAAATTTTGTGCTACTTTGAACCAAAATTTGGTGCTTAGTAGCTGCCACCATAAGATGGTGAAATCTTTTTCCAAGATTTGGAACTTCGGTTGAACCGTAGTACCATTTTTTCAAATAATATGGTGTAAACTCGTTCCAAGATTTGGAGCTTCGATTGAACCATCCTATGGTGGCAGCTGGTAATAGCTGCGAGCACAAAGTCTTGGTTCAAAGTAGCACGAAATTTTTTACAGTGTAGTTTCTGAGGAGACAGATCTTAATCCGGGCATATTTTCCATATTCGTGCCTTGAGATCGCGTCTCCCTATCAGAAATCATCAAAACCTTCAGCATAATAAATAAATAAATAAAATACATATACAAGTTTTTTAAAAGTACTGAACCACATAAAATCATATTTTTATACTCATTGGTAAAAATTCATAAGAAAAGTGCATAAACAACAGCATTTAGTAAATTTAAAATTATGATTTTCAATGTTTAACAAAAATAATCGGAATCCCTCCTTTTAAAGTATTTCGAGAGATTTATATGAAGGAACTATTTTCCCAATAGAGAAGAACCAATTATTCTTTGAATGAAACATTTCAGAAATTCTTTCAAATATAAAAGAGTAAGCATTTCCTTCAACGCGAATAAACATTTCCTTAGATACCTTGCGTTTTATTTCTTGCCCACACCGCGGTTGAAATCCTCCTTTTCGCAATGCAGTCGGATGGAAATTTCAGTACCTCAAAAGTCTGATCTATTCTTTTAACCTTTAGATATGCAAAAAATACATTAGTGGTACCTATATATATTTTTTTAAATTTCGAAATTTGGTTTGATACACTGTGCGAAATAATGCTGGTAATATGTGTTTTATTAAAAAGCAATATTTTAATTTCATTATTATACATGGGAAATAAAAAATATATATAATGATGCGGATGAATACCTTCTTTTCGGAATGTAGTTGGATTGAAATTTCAATACCTGAAATATCGTAAATATATTATTTAACCTTTAGCTACACACAAAATACTTTAGAAGCAACTATATTTTTAAGAAATTTTTTTTTTTATTTCAAAAATTGTTTTAAAAATAAAAAAACAAGTTTTCTAAAAGTAGTTAAAAACATGAAATTATATTACTTATACTCGTGCAAATTTTCAAAATTATTTTTCTCAAATATTTTTTAGTAAAAACATGTTTTAATAAAAAGAAAGTGTAATAATTTTACAATCATTTACTGATTTAACAATAACTTTGTATCTCCATAAAAAAAGATAAAACAGTAAAGAAGTATACCAAGTTACCAAAGAAAAGTTGAATTAGAAATGATATCGATATCAAAATATATCATCATAATATACCAAAATATTATCATAAGTATAATAATATTATGATGTATTATATTCTATTCTTTTAACCTTTAGATACCCACAAAACATATTAGAAGTACTTACATATATATTTTCTTATTTTCAAATTCTGTCTGATATACTGTGTGAAATAATTCAGACAATATGTGTTTTATTAAAAAGTAGTACTTTTATTTCATTATTATAAATGTGAAATAAGGAATACATATAATATTGGGCAAAAGAAATTTTTGAAATATCGGATGCATATTAGAATGCATACTAAATTTAGCCCTTTCAATAGCAAAGCAAGAAATACGTATATTATATATTTAATATATTTTTATAGAACTTTTAATTGCAAAATATATAAAGTAAATAAATAAATAAAATTTCTTTCACAGTTACTCCCCCGATTTTTTTTTTGTTGTTTTAGAACTATAAATTGCGAAATTTAAAGTCAATGAAATATTATACAAACTCGGAGGAAATACGAATTTATACATTTAATGATTAATCACAAAAGTATGAATAAATTGCCATAAGCCATGTGTTGCCATTTACGATGATGAACAGTATTAACACTTATTATATCCTTTACGCCCTGAATTGTAAATAAGAGAATATATCATCTTCAATAATTATTTCTTTATGTCTGAAGATATAGAAAACCGTATACTAAAAATAAATAAAAGAGATGAAAAACAATGAGGGGGGGGGGGGTGACACCGAAAATGTAACACTAAAATCAGCTAGATTAAGCACAAATACAACAAAGAGCTTCTGAAAAAAAACAAGAAAACTTTTAGTAATACAGTTTTTAATTTATAATACAATGAAATATCACTTTAGAATGCTTAAATACAAACAGATCATTTTCATTTAGAGAAAAAAATGGACGGTTCAAGCAGAGAATTCGGTCCTTGTTCCACGTGATTATTTTTTGGGCCGAATAAGGGCATTTAAATTTGAGAGATAACGCGCATCATATTGCAAACCTCCATATACACTGCTCAAAACAATTAAAGGATATTTGAAGTTTTATATAAAATAAAGATATAAACGAATTTTTTTTGCCGAAAATAGAAGAAGAGAATCACAAATGCAATTTTTTCTGATTTTCAAACTGTGGAGTATGCAAATTTTGAGTTCGACGTCAAAAACGCCGCTTCAGCGGCAGCGAATGAAATTTGACTTTCAACTGGATAAAAGAGAAGGAAGACAAGGATGATCGGCATTCAGCGATTGCTTTGTTTCGATGAGTACGATGTCTCAGCGATGTAATTTGACAGATTCCGAAGCTTGGAGAATTGTTGGTAGGTTAGAAGGGGGCCAAACTCAAGCCGAAAAAGCGCAAGCCATTGGAGTGTCACAAAGTGTCATTTCCAGGATCTGGAACCGTTTTCTGGAGAGTGGATGTGCAGGCCGAAGACCAGGGCAATGTTGTAGACGGGCAACAACGCCAAATGAAGATCGGTATTTAGCGTTAACAGCTAGGAGACACCGAAACATAAACGCTACTCTTCTCCAACAACACATTTACTCGGCTACAGGCACCACGATTTCAACTCAGACTGTTCGAAACCGGCTCCATGCTGTAGGTCTGTATGCTCGCCGACCGATGGTATGTGTTAGATTAACATCAACGCATCGTCGCGACCGCAGGGAGTGGGCAACTGAGCATGTCAACTGGAGGAGAAATGAATGGAGCAATATTCTGTTTTCTGACGAATTCCGTTTTTCTGTTCATCCGGAGAATAGGCGGATTTTCATCTGGAGGGTCCGTGGCAGTAGGAATAATCCTGCGTTCGTGCACGAAAGTGTCAGATTTGGCGGTGGAGGAGTGTTGGTGTATGGTGGCACCTCCATTGACGGTCGCACTGACCTCTACATCATTCGAGATGGAGCTCTGACTGGTCGCCGATATAGAGATGAGCTCCTCAGACCTATTGTAGTCCCTTACGCTGCAGCAATCGGAGATAACTTCATTTTAATGGATGATAACTGCAGGCCACATCGTGCAAACCTGGTGGAGGATTTCCTTTTCGAGGAAGGAATCGTTCGAATGGAATGGCCAGCGTGTTCTCCAGATATGAATCCAATCGAGCACGTTTGGGACGCTCTAGGAAGATGAGTTTCTGGCCGCCAACAACCCCCACAAACTCTCCAAGAACTGGAAAGTGCTCTTCTGGAAGAGTGGGGCAGAATACCCCTACTCGTCATTAATAGCCTCATTGAGTCCATGCCTCAAAGGTGTTCAACGTTGCTGGCCGCCCGTGGAAACCATACCCCCTACTGAAAATGATTTTTTTTTTTTTTTGAAGAAAACACCTTTTCTTATTCTTTTTTTTCTCATATGCACAAATTGTGTTTTTTTCCTTTTGTACACAAATGCGCATTAAAATGTATTTTTTTCTGCCAAACGTGTAATTTATTTTCATATAACCTACTATGTCTGTCGACCATGCATCAATCAGATAAAAAGTTTCCCAGATACAAAATCCACCTAAAACTGCAATATCCTTTAATTGTTTTGAGCAGTGTATATCTTCCCTCCTTGATAGAAAACAAATTGTAGTGAAACAATTAGAATTTTAGATATATTTTTCAATAAAACTGGCTATAAATCGGTAGTCAAGGTGATTTTTTAAAAATATTTACAAGAATAATTAGAACAATTAACAAAATTTATTGTTATTTTAATCTTCTAATTCTTAAATGAACAATCGATATAAATGTATTAAGATCCCATCTGTAACTGATAAATGTTTTGTAGTTGCAAATTGTTTGTACAATGTGAAAGGAAATCCATTAAATAATCGGCAAAAACTTCTGTCAGCAATGTTACCAGCAGTTTTTGACGTAAAAATTGCACTAAATTTAAATGTATATTGTTTTGATGCACCTACTTTACTGCAATTTACAGTGTATGACATTTTTAATTGGAGAAAATCTATATGGTTAAATGGTAAGAAAATAGCAACATTAAGAAATATAAATTGAGTATTTCACTGTGCTTGCTGAGTGTGAACTAACAAAGTTCTTTAAAAGAAAATTCTCATATTCATCTATTAGTAGATAAATTTTATATTGCATTTCCATTAATTGGATTTAAAAATCTCTTAGGATAGTAAATGGTTAAATAAGAAAAAATGCTTAAACATAGCATTAAGAATTCCATTTAAAACATTTGATACATTATTATTTATCTATTTATTTTTTACCTACACACAGTATATATTATCAAGGCTTACGTATAATACTGACAGAAATAATTTGCGATAAGAGGTTTAGATACGTTATTTTCCTTTTTCCCACTTAAAAGAGTCTTTCGAAAAACAACTTAAAACCGGATAAGCACATTTGTACTGAAAAGATGACGGAGATTGTAAATTCCCGAAGGGAATATTTCCAAAGAAAAGGCATTGCAATGTGCGATAAGCTACTTCTGTCGAATCTGTTGTTTACATTTAACAATGTATTGAAATATACGGTTAAAACGAGAGAAAAGATTAATGCAGTACTTTAAAAGATACGACAATTTAATTTAGATAATACACTGGCTCTTGCGGGTAAATTTTAATAATACTATAAAGAATATATTTCTTCAAACAGATAATTTACCTTTATCGTATGCTGAAACTTTATCAATGGGGGGGGGGTTGCATTCAGAGGGCGAACACTAATCATTTAAACGTTCAACGAACAGTACATAAAATAAAATAAAATAAAATAACTACATATTTAATTAAACTTTTAGAAAACTATTTCTTCTTAGCTATTGACATTTTTGCATATTAAAAAAAAATTCAAATGATTATTACAAAAGACTGCACATGTATTTTTAGATACGTCTATAATTACATTTAATATATTTTAATCATATATATGTATAGTGTGAAATAGATGAATCTAACTTATCTTTATATAATTTTACTTTTTAAAACAAAACCCTTGAAGAGTAATGTAAAGCGCAATTTACCAAATATATACAGGGTATTCCATAAATAGCGCCCAACCTCTGCACAGTCAGATACCTCATTTGGAGAAAAAAAAAATGCCCAAACAACAAACTGTACCTGTACCATCCATAGTTTACGAGAAAAATGCGTAAAGTGTGACGTCAGTGTCGGTGAAAGAAAAAAAATGACTCATCAACAGCAGTATTTTAAGTTATAAATGCAGATGTTCAAAGTGACCAACTTGCAAATCGAGGCAGGATTCAGCGCGTCGTGGTATGGATGAATGGAGGCGCGGTATCCACGGAAGAACAAGTCGCATGCAACAGTTAACCCTTTAAGGCGCGGAGCATTCCCATTTCGAAAATGTTGAAATAGATTAATGACACCCGTATTTGAAAACAAATTTATTTCTAAATATGTAAAAGTTATATTTCACACATATACAAAACCGAAAATTTTTTAACCTAAATTCTGGTGCCAATGCGGCTTTTGGTAATTAAAATGAAGTGGTTCCATAGATATACCAGCGTCCTTCAAAGGGTTAAGGCTGTTTATGTAGTCACTACGTCGCTAATTCCTTGAAATAGCTTTATAGCAGAGCTGCCAAGTCTCCAGGTTTTTGGATAAAAATATTTTAATAAAGAAAATGTCGTTTTATTTTATTGTAACATTTCGCTGATTTAAAAGAACTAGATTATGTCCAAGAGAATTGTGGTTTGCAAAAAGCTGGAGACTTGGCGACTCTGACTTATAATAAAAAGTACAATGGTTGGAAGTTATCGCCTGGAAAGATATGCAAGTACTGCTGTTGATGTGTTAAATACGGGATTATATTCTTTCACCGGCTGTGACATCGTACTTTGTTTTTCGTATTTTTCTCGTAAATTATGGATTGTACAGGCATAGCATTTTGAGAATTTTTTATGCTCTCTCAATGAAGAATCTGGCTATGCAGAGTTTGAGCGATGTTTATGGGATACCGTGCATGTAATAAAAACACGTACTTAAAAGTTTAAATTTTTATTTTAATTATATATATATATATATATATATATATGGATAAAACGTAGTATTTTTAATACTTGAAAGTGAACATAGAGAAAATGAAATTTAAAGTTTTAACTGCGGTTGGGTAACTGCGATTGGTGTATTAACAAATTTCACAATATTTCGCGATATAATTACTGTAAAAGAAAAATACGGCGTCAGAATATTCAAAATTGAATGATTATTTAGTATTGCAGAAATCGTTTTTGGCCATTTTTCGAAGTATTCTGTGCCCTTAAAACGAATAGAAAATTTCAGGCTGTAAAATGCAGACTGAAATTAATTACTGTTTGGATTAATTTAAATGAATGCGGGTGCTTAATTAATACTTGAAGTGGGTAGAAAGACCTATTAAACTTCTATGAAAAAAGCAAAACAAAAAAAACCCAACTAACATTAAATAACCATGAGAAAATGCAAATAATTTAGATATTCCAATGGAGCACAGAAGAAAACTAAGTTCCCCCTTTCATATTCTGGAGCTCATAGCACCGGGGAATATATACCACCAATGGCACTATGACTTTCTAAATTTTTTAGAAAATCATCACTGTTTTGACAGTCTTACTATTAATGGTTGAAGGATATAAGGTGGACAAAATTGTATCCCTCTAAATTTGCTAAATTGTTTGTTCAACAGTGATCGCTCCGATACGATTTTTCTTTTTGCATTTCAGTCGTAAAGTAACCCTCTTTTTACCTGTAACTGTATGCATATTTTTATTTCCAGTTTACTTACTGAGTAAGTGTATCTAGAATGTGCACTTAAAGTATCACACTTAAAGTATTTACACTTAAAGTATCGATTTGCTGAAAATATAAATATTTAAGTGCATGCTATATGAAAAATCCCATTAGAATTATCTTTGATTTTTTCCGACTCATTTAATACTATACCAAACATAAAAAAAATGTCATAATTTTTCAATAAATTTCGCCTTATTTTTTCATGCAAAATCTCCACTAACTTTACAATTTTTATCTCGAGCTATTATTATGTATTATTCCCTTTTTATATTGAGTTTTATCTGTTATTGTGTTGGGAATTAAAACATAAGCTATCGATTTCATGGGAATAATAAGATTTAAATATATGTTTTATTCAAAATCACATTAGAATGATATTTTCGAAGAACTCTCTAGAGTCGAAATGTTGCAGAACATTATTTACTAAACTTATGTGCTAAAAAACATCATATTTTGAAATTGATAAGTCGAAACATTATCAAAACAACTAGCAAATAACTTTGTATAAATTATTTATAAATAGGAATTTTAAATATTTTCTTTGCCTTTATTTTTATATTTTATGAATATATTTTATAAAAGCTGTTCAAAAAGGACACATAAATATTCATACTTAATTCCATAATTACCTGTCCTAAAATTTGAAAGCAAATAAAAGCAAATCTTTCGTTTTTTATACTATTTTTAATGTAATTTTAACATTGAAAGAAATAATTTTTATGAGGATGTCTAAATAAATAAGTGTATAACAGCAAAATATCCCTAATATATAACGACATAAATAACAACAACATCTCAATACAAAAAACATCAGTAAAAACTGATAAATTAATATGAATTGATGAATTAACGATTCATTATATGTGCTATTATTAATGATATCTGTACTTTTAGAATTTCCAATGAAAATGCTAAACATAGTAATTTTCGCATCAAACAGTCAAATACCCGAATTTGGCCTGGTAGCAATTCTCAGGAGCTGCAAGAATTGCATTAAAACATCCCAAAGGTTATCGGTGGTTAAGATCCCACACTACTAACTGAAAAAGACCCGGATAATAATGTTAAGTCTCTGGGAGCGTTCTTTTCAAATGTCTCTCTGAAATTTTAATACTATCTCATGATTTTGTTTGCATAGGATAGCAGAAGACGATCTACAACTGGACTAGATTTTTACTTTTCCAATTTTGATTTCAGATTTCATTTTAATTATTTTTATTTTTGAAAGAGTTAGAACCGGTTCTGAAATTGAACTTATCATAATATAAAAAAAAATTGTAACCAAAATTGAAAAAGTAAAAACTACCCGGTATTAGAACGTTCTCAGTTATCCTACGCAAAAAAATGTGTAAAAATATTAAAATTTGAGCGAGATATTTGAAAAGAACGCCCACATCGACTTAACTCTATCATTCGGGTATTTTTAAGTCAGTAGTGCGGCTCTTAAGGAGGATCAAGAATTATGGTCCATTTAAGTTTCCGGTGAAATAAGCTAGTGGTAAAACATTCCTTTTTGTAGTTTACTTTTTTTCAGTCATAAATGGAATCTGATAAAGTTCTGAATAACGCTATGTCCCAACAGGACAAGCTTCTTTCCAACAGGACCAACGTCCCTACAGGACTTTGCTCTCGTTGTTCGCAAATACTTAAGACCCAAACAAACAAGACCATTTCTGGTGTTTCTCGTCGGCTCGTTTGTTGTGACGACGTGGGGTTTATTATCTTTAATGAGTCTTGCAGGAAAGGGTCGGTTGTCTGGTAAAAGAAAAATCTTTCCGTCAAGTATGGTGGTTCTGCTTATCTCCCAATTCTTTTGTTCAATCTCCTCCGTTCTATTATGAATAAACAGCAAATGGGTCCTATACAAAAGGCTTTTTCAAGAAGTGGTGGACGTGGAGAGTATTTTATTGTGCATGCATCCTAAAGATTGTGAAAGCAGTGAACAGAATCACACCTAATTAATTAAAGCATGTGTTATCTTCCATGGCGGAACGTTGGTCTCTGTGTGGACATGCAGGTTAGACATGATATATTTAAAAAAAATCCTATGTTTGTATCCCCTTTGCACTTTGCATGTATTCCTTTCCTTCATTAAGCATGCTGATCGTAAAAATGGATTGTATTTGTTCGAGCATGCGTTTGTATGAGCATTTGTATAAGTTTATATAGATCTATATTAATAAAAATGTATGATTCATTGACTTATCACGAAATACATAAATATTATAAGTAAAAATAGTGCATCTCATGTATGAAATAAGAAATTCATAAATAAAAAGGTTTACGAAGCATTATAAGTGCAGATTTACGGTCGCCAGTCACCGTCTGTGAACTATATTTTTTTTCTTAGGTCACTTAATTTTGAATACTTTTGCTATTGAGATATTTTCTTTTTCTCGCGATCGGCGAAATTTAATTCTTCTTAAAATCAAATTTGCACATTCTCCTTCATAATTACAATTATAAAGAATAATTTTTTAACACAATAGATTATTGCATTATTTGCACATTTCCGAAGTTTGTTTTTATTTTTATAGCATAAAATAATTTCACATTCTCAAATTTTGATATGTAATTTCATATGAAAAAATCAAACTAAGACATTGTTAATAAATATAAAAATATATGACGGAATGAATTTTTCGCCTTGCTTTTAACACAAGGTATAAAATATGAACTTTAAAATGTTCAGGTTTACTTAAAAGACGGTTAAAATAATCAAATATAGGTGTTAATACATAATTTTATTTAAAAACAGATTAGTACTTTCGAGCCTTTAATCAGGTTCTTTTTCAGTGAATATTTTCTTTATTTATACAAATACGTTCATTTTGAAAACGGAATCATGTATTTGTATAAATAAAGAAAATATTCTCTGAGAAAGAGCCCAATTAAAGGCTTCAAAGTACTAAGATGTTATTAAATATGATTATTTGTTTATTTTATGAATTTGATTATTTTATTCACCTTTTAAGTAAACCTCAACATTTAAAAATTCATATTATATATTTCGTAAGAAATTGTTTCCTTAATATTCACCACTACCATCATATCTTAGCCTATATATATATATATATATACTATATTTAAGTACCTTGTTTAATTATATCATCTGAATGAACATAGATCAGATTTATGTTACACATTACAATCAAATTAAAAAATATATATAATTTAATTTTACATAGCTTTTTTTTTCTTGTACACGTGCATATATTAAATTTAATTCATATAGTTTTTTATCTGTTTCTTTAACAATGTAGCCACTGTATGTTTTGTGACTAAAAGCCACTGACGCCTTCAATATTTTAGGAATTTGTTCCAATAATATTCGTAAGAAAATGTTTTCTTAATATTCACCACTACAATGATATCTTAGCCTATATATATATTTTTTAAGTACCTTGTCTAATTATATCATCTGAATGAACATAGTTCAGATTTTTTTACACATTACAATAAATAAATAAATATATATATATATATATATGAATTGAATTTTATATAGCCTTTGTTTTCTTTTACACGTGCATATATTAAATTTAATTCATATTGTTTTTTATCTGTTTCTTTCACAATGTAGCCACTGTATTTTTTGTGACTAAAAGCCACTGACGCCTTCAAGATTTTAGGAATTTTTTTCCAATAATATTGTTGCGTATATAGGGTTCTTTTGATCTTATGGTTAGAGAACTTCCAACTCTTGTCTCTTAGAAAAATAGAAAATAATTTATTTACAGATCTTCAGAACAACAGAGTCTTCGAAACTCACAATATTACTAGATATTCAAAAATAACTGATCAAATCTATCGTACAAGTGCAGATATAGCAGAGACTCTTTATACAACATCTCAACACTAAAATCACATTCAAAATAACGTAGCTAAAATTCAAGCAAACTTGCTTAACAATCGCCTAGTTGTTCACTCAATGACTGATTGATAAATAACAACAACAACAACAGCTCGTATTGCTCTCCTTATATAGGCTCGCAGCATGTGCTGGAAATTTCCACAGGCTTCTCAAATATTCCAGAAAACCACGGAATAACATTCAATGTATCAGTATATCTAAAGGGGGGTTACCATAGAGAGGGAAGGGTTACCATCGCCAACAATCGCCAAGTTTTTCGCCAACTTGGCGAGACCTGAGACCTCTTGAAACTGCCCTCTGAAAGCTGCCCAATGGAAAATAATGCGCTTATAATAATAACTGCCCCCTGAATTAATATTTTGGGCATTTTTGAAATCATTGGATGCCACTGGTACAATTATACATGTAAGATAGAAGTGCTTAATGCATATTTTTCGGATTTTTCCGGATCATTTGTATGTTCGCTAGATATTCTCTTCAGTATGACTTTTAAGCGGTATATTAGGCAATAATTAATGTATGTTATGTCAGAAGCGTATTTTAGTTTAAAAAAAACTTCCTGTTTGTATTACCATCATTGATATTGCCAAAATTTGCCTTTGGTATGTCTACCAGCCCCAAACCAGTTTTTATCCGAAGTCTTTTCTTGATTTCGAGATCTTTTCTGTACTCCAGTCTTTCGCTCTCTAAATTTCTTTTAGAAATTTTAGAAATAATCTTATTGTAATAAGAGGGTGCCTTCAAAGCACAACAACTAAACTTCACAATGATAAAATAACAAAACATTATATTAAAATTTTGCTTTATTATCTTTTGTATCAATATCCATCAGAAAAACTTTCAAAATAAGCGTAAAATAATGAATATTTCACGTAAAAGGTAATGTATTTGCACGAACGCTGGGAAAAGACGCAAGCAACAAGTTGAACGACGGAATTCCGCCTAAATTTGAAGGAGACGAGTGCACTTGAAAAAGTTGGAAGGGATTGGGTATAGTTATTGAAACTGTCCTCTAACTCAGGTTATCTTTTTTTATAACAATTTTCACGCTTTAATAATTTGATTTTTGGACGTGTAGAATGTTCAAATATCCGTATGTACCACGTTCGTAGGAAATGCCAATTTATGCTTGACTATGAGTTTTTTCTTTTTTGTTTTTATTCTTTTTTATTACCAAAAACAATTACGTTTTGTTAAATTATAAATTATTTAATTTATGTGAAACAGTAAAGTATTAAGCTCCTTTTCAAATATATACAGCTGATAAAACTACTTCTGAATTGTTTTCAGCGTATAGAAAGATTAGAAGAATAAATATAAGACGTTAAAAGGATTGAAATTTTCATTCGACAACGACCTAAAAAGAAATATTCAACGGCAGTGTTGGCAAGAAATAACTCACAAGGTATACGGTAAGTCTTGCAATAGTTTTGAACATTGAAAATTTTCTGGCGGATTTACACGTTTCAGATGCTGGAGATTAAGAAAAACATATATTTTTTTAAAAATTGCCTTCCGTGCGTCTGTGTGTCTGTAAATCTCCCGAATAAATTGAAATAGATACTTGGAAATTTTTTGTGTACTTAGTATGTAATAATGGAAAGATGCCTATTTAAAATCAATAAACTCACTTATCCGGGACTATTTTTTCGGATTCTCGAAATATTCGTTCTGATGAAAGGAATATAAAATGTTCGATTTTTTTAAATTTTAAATACGTATATAAAAGACAATAAAATGACACAAATTTTGCATAATAAGCGATGTCAGTCGTACAATTAAGCCGCAGAGATATCTGTAATCCTGTTTTCCACACTCTTCGATTATTCATGACCCTTTATTTCAGTTCAAAGATATATTTTAATTTGAAATGAGACACTTAATCCAACGCAATAAAATGTTAGCTATTGCGATTTAGTATTTTTGGCGCTATAAAAAGATAACACAAAACCAAATTAAATATATAAAATTGTTTGTCTTGAATGCCTCATAATACGAGCACAGCCAAAACTACAGTACAGAAGCATGGAAACTGGAAGAAAATACGCCTAATGATATAACCGTTCATTAAGAAGATATTTTTGAAAAATCCCTCCCTTTAAGAAGGATAAAAGTGGGGGGGGGGGCGAAAACCATAGAAAATCTTCCCATATCTCAGCAAATACATTAGGTAGGATCGTGAAATTTCGAAAAGAAATCAACTAAAAATAATTAAACATATATTTCAGCAATTTTAAAAATTCCTCTCTTAAGGGGTTTAAAAGGATGTTTAAATCATTTTAATTATTTCAAGTACTGAAGTATTAAAATCCTTTCGAAAGTTACAAAAAAGATTAAACTACTTCTGAATTATTTTTTGCGTATACAAAGCATAGAAGAATAAATTTACTAAGTTAGAAGTATTGAAATTTCCTTCCCACTACATTCTAAAAGGAAATATTCAACGGTAGCGTGGGCAGGAAATAACTCACAAGGGTACTGAGAAAACGCTTATCTGAGTTGATAGAAATGCTGACTTTTTTATATTTTAAGGGGTTTCTTGAAATATTTTACCGTAAAAAGAATTGGATATTTTCTCTTGAGAAAATGGTTTATTCATACAAAATCTCCAAAGACTTATGAAGTATGATTCCGTTTATTTTTCTTAAACATTGAAAATGTTAGTTTCAAATTTACTGAATACTGTCGTTTAATACACTATAATACTGAATATCCATCCAGCAGTATAAAATGTATGAGATTATGAAATATTTTACATATATTTTGTAAGTTTTATTCAAGGTTTTGATGGTTTGTTTCAAAAATTTTAAAAAGCAGATGATACATAAATTAAGAGCGGAAACATTAAAAATACGTTTACAAAATTATGTTTAGCACATAAAAAATATAACACACAAAATAAACAAACTAAATATGTAAAATTGTTTGTCCTGACTGACTCATAATAAACGCACAGCCAAAACTACTATACCTAGAAGCATGAAAACTAGGGGGGAACTACGTCTAATTATATTTGGTTTCAGTAAGATGTTTTTGAAAAATACCTACCTTTAATAATAAAAGTGGGGGGATGGGTAAAAAGTATAGAAAATCCTCCCATATCTCAGCAGACACATCAGTTAGGATCGTGAAGAAAAGAAATAAACTAAAAATAATTAAACACATATTTCAACAATTTTAAAAGTTAATCTCTTAATGAGTTTAAAAGGATGGTTAAATCATTTTAATTATTTCAAGCACTGAAGTATTAAACTCATTTCGAAAGTTACAAAAAAGATTAAACTACTTATGCATTGTTTTTTTGCGTATACAAAGCTTAGAAGAATAAATTTACGACGTTAGAAGTATTGAAATTTCCTTTCCACTACATTCTAAAAGGAAATATTCAACGATAGCTTGGACAAGAAATAACTTACAAGGACACTGAGAAAACGGTTATCTGAATTGATAGAAATGCCGACTTTTTTATATTTTTAAGAGTTTCTCGAAATATTTTACAGTAAAAAGAATTGGATATTTTCTCTTAAGAAAATGCTTTATTCACACAAAATCTCTAAAGACTTATGAAGTTTGATTCCGTTTATTTTCTTATAAACATTGAAATTTTAATTTCAAATTTACTGAATACTGTCGTTTTATACAATTATTGAATATCCACCCAGGTGTATAAAATATATGAGTGTATGAAATATTTTACATACAGGGTGATTCATAAAAGATGGGCAGTACTTTAAGGGGTTATAGTACACTTAAAGACAAATAATATTAAATAGGAGACAAAGGGTCCCAGACGTATTCCCAAGGAGATAGGGGGCATTAAAGTTTAGGGTCCGAAATTTCAAATGATTATAAAAAATGGAAAAATTGGTCGATTCATTTGCGGTTTTTGCAAAAAAATTTCTTTATGCCAGTATTTTCTTGAAATAAAATTTTAAAGTTCAATTTCAAAAAATGCCGATAGGGGGCGCTTTAGACTTTGGAGTAACAAACAACTATTTTTTAACGTTATTTTTTGTATTTCTTTAAATGATTTCGAAAGCTTAGACTTAAACTTAAATGTTGATCTAAAAATCTGAGTCCTAACGAGTAGTTAAGTAACTTTAATAATTTGATTTTTGGACGTGTAGAATGTTCAAATATCCGTATGTACCACGTTCGTAGGAAATGCCAATTTATGCTTGACTATGAGTTTTTTCTTTTTTGTAGCGTAAACTGAAATTTGAAATTTGAAACCCTTCTCCCCCCAGAACAAAAATCAGTTATTCCCGATCTTTGTGTCGTAGATTAGGCTCTAACTACTGCCGCGTTTTAAAATTCTTTCGAAAGTTTTAAAAAGGTTAAACTACTTCTGAATTTTTTTTTGCGTATACAAAGAATTGGAGAATAAATTTAAGACGTTAGATGTATTGAAATTTCCTTTGCACTATATTCTAAAAGAAATATTCAACGGTAGCGTGGGCAAGAAATAACTCACAAGAGTACTGAGAAAACGTTTATCTGAGTTGATAGAAATGCTGACTTTCTTATATTTTAAGGATTCTCTTGAAATATTTTACGGTAAAAAGAGTTGGATATTTTCTCTTGAGAAAATGGTTTATTCATACAAAATCTCTAAAGACTTATGAAGTGTGATTCCGTTTATTTTTCTTAAACATTGTAATTTTAATTTCAAATTTACTGAATACTGTCGTTTTATACAATTATTGAGTCTCCACCCAGGTGTATAAAGTATATGAGTGTATGAAATATTTTACATACATATTGAAAGTTTTTTTTTCTCAAAGTTTTGCTGGTTTGTTTCAAAAAGCAGATGACACAGAAATTAAGAGCGGGAACATTAAAAATATGTTTATAAAATTATAAGTATTCTTAGCATATAAAAAAAATATAACAGAAACCAAATTAATTACATAAAATCGTTTGTCCTGACTGACTCATGATAAACGTATACCCAATACTACTGTACATAGAAACATGAAAACAGGGGGGGGGGGATACGTCTAATGATATAAGTGATCAATAAGAAGATTTTTTGAAAAATCCCTCCTTCTAAGAAGGATAAAAGTGGGAAGGGAGGGGCGAAAACTATAGAAAATCTTGAAATATCTCAGCAGATACATTAGGAAGGATCGTGAAATTTCGATAAGAAATCAACTAAAAAATAATTAAACAGCGATTTCACAAATTCCTCTCTTAAGGGGGTTAAAAGGAAGTTTAAATTATTTCAGTTATTTCATGCTCTGAAGTATTAAAATTCTTTCGAAAGTTTTAAAAAAGGTTAAACTACTTCTGATTTGTTTTTTGCGTATTCAAAGAATTGGAGAATAAATTTAAGGCGTTAGGTGTATTGAAATTTCCTTTGCACTATATTCTAAAAGGAAATATTCAATGGTAGCGTGGGCACGAAATAACTCACAAGGGTATTGAGAAAACGCTTATCTGAGTTGATAGAAATGCTGACTTTTTTATATTTTAAAAGTTTCTTGAAATATTTTACAGTAAAAAGAATTGGATATTTTCTCTGGAGAAAATGGGTTATTCATACAAAATCTCTAAAGTCTTATAAAGTTTGATTCCGTTTATTTTTCTTAAACATTGAAAATTTGAATTTTAAATTCACTAAATGTAGTGGGTTTACACACTTTAATGAACTTCCACACAGAAGTATAAAATGTATAAGTTTATGTTTTGTAACAGCTTTTCAAATATTTTACATGTATTTTACTGTTTTATATTTTACTCAAAGTTTTGTTTGTTTGTTTATAGAAATTTCGAAAAGCAGATGTCAAAAGAAATATATAGATGCAACGTTGAAAATACCTTTATCAAATAATGCATGCACTTTAAATTTATGCGTAAAAATTTAAAGCATATTAATTAAACTATACGTGTGTAAAAGAGTTTGTCCTGACGCAATCATAAACAACTTACATCCCAAACGACTGCACCTAGAAGCAACGTAATTGGGGGGAAAATATAATATATGCTTATGATATAAGCGTGCATAATTTTTTTAAATCCTCCCCCATCCCTATAAAGCGGGTGTGGAAATTAGAAAACACTAGCAGTCTTCGCCTGCAACGCTGGTCGTTTTTTTAAAGGAATCTTGAGACAAACGAAGTACAAAAAATAATGTTAAAAAATATTAATATATAATCAAACATCCATAATTGTTGTCTTATTTGTATAATCTAATATTTTCTTGTTCAAAGTCGATGTTGACGACATAATAGACAAAATAACTCTAAAATGACTGAAGAACCTATCTTTAACTATTTTTTAGTAGATCTGTTACCTTGAATTTTCCGCTTCTACCTAAACCTGCTGCTGAGATATGGCAAAATACTTCAGAGGCGTTTCAAATAATGGTCAGAGAGTTCTCAACGATATATCACATGAATGGTGTAGGCCAAATGTAGAAAATTTCCCCCACCAGAGTTCAAATTATCACGTCTCCCCAGTATAAAACCTTCTTTCTTTAAAATTTCCAAATACTATAACTAATATTTATCTGAAGTCCCCGTACAAAAATTTGATCTGCAATGATAAAATGCTACAAGTTAAAACAATTTCAAAAACTGCCTCCCCTTGGGGACAAATCGGAGTGCGAAATAAATTTCATAATATGAAAGACCAATCCGAGGGCTTTCAGATGACATGACACATATTGTGTCCAAAAAAATTGCAATTTTTGTGCCCCCCAACTACCTTACTTTCACTCTGCTACCTTAAACGGCTGCTGAGATATAAGAAGATGTTCCAGAAATTTCGAACCCCAGCTTTCTCAATGTAGAGGGGAGATTTTCAAAAATCCCATCTTAGTGCATGCTTGCATCATAAGAAGTACACTGTTCCCCATTTTTATGTTTCAACGTTTAGTAGTTTAGATCTGTTCGTTCATTATCAGTCAGTCAGTACAAACTATTTTATATATGTATAGATATTGCCATAGACCAGTATCCATTTTTGACAACAGCACGGAATATTGGATAATAAGTCTACTAAAAATATGTAAGCTTTTATTTGAACGATTTTACAAATTCCGCCCCCTAGATCCGTTAAAAAGAGGAGGAGTAAAATTTTAGAACGTTTTAGAATATTAGCATATTTTATCAGTTGTTTTTGATAAATGATGGAAAATAAAAATAGTAAAAATAACTAAATACATATTTAAGCAAATTTAGAATTTTCTTTTCAAAAAGGGCTAAAGGGGGTCGAAAATTTTAGAATATTTGACCATATCTCAGTAGCCGTTTTAGGAAGGTAGAAGAAATTCAAGATAATAAACTCGTTTAAAAATAATTTCTTATTTCAGTGATATTGGGTATTAGGAAGGTTAAAGGTGAAGGGCTAAGGACGTTAAAAAGGAGAGGGTGGAAGATGAAATCCCAGTTGTACATATCATAGCAGCAGTTTTAGCTATGGACATAAAATATAAGACAACAAGCTTATTAAAAATATCTGAATGGATATTTCAGGAAACTCCTTCATCCTCACGGAATCTAATTGGGTGAGTCGGAAATATTAGGACATTTGGCCATATCTCAAGAACCGTTTTGGGTAGGAGCGAGAAATGTTAGACAACAAATATCCTTAAAAAAAAAAAAATAAATTTTTTAGCACTTTTAGGAAATCCTTCAATAAGGCTAAAATGGGAGATTTTTTTATCTAAAACCATTGGCCATATCTCAGCCGCTGTTATAGGTAGAAGCATGAAATACAAAATAAAAAAACTATTAAAAATAATTAAACATGCATTTCAGCAATTTCAAATTTTTTTTGTAAGTGGATTAAAGGGAGGAATGTCTGAACTTTTTGGTCTTTACGCAATATCTCAAAAGCTGTTTTAGATTTAGACATAGTTTTCAGAATAACTGATGTAATAAAACATACCTAAACATGCAGTTTTGTGTATGCATTTCTAAAAATATCGCATGCATTTCTAAATGCATGCATTTAGAAATTCCCATCTAAGGGAATTTAATATGTTCGTGGCAAGTTTTAAGTTATATCACGATATCTTAAAAAAGCTTTCAAGTAGGTGCGAGAAATTCAGGATTACAAATTTATTAACCTATAATAATCCTTCTTTATAAAAAGCTACATGTTGTTGACGATAGACGTTTTTGCTTATTGTTTCCTCGGATTAATCTTGGAAAATTAAACAGTTAAAATTCCTCGAAAAAAAAAAAAAAAAAAAAAAAAAAAAAAAAAAAAAAAACGTGTGGCGCTGGTTGACTGTTTCGGTAAAGCTATTACATAGCATTTTTAATCAACTTATGCAATTGTAATTATTTATTTATTTTTTATTTATGCAGTTTTTAAAATATTCAATTTATCGGAATTAAATGTACTGTAACTGTAAAGATTTGGGTGTTTTATCTTATTATTATCATTATTAATTTCTAAGGTGTACATTTTTTAGCATTAGATATTTATAATATAGTTTACTTACGAAAAAGAAATAGAGAGATCGTAAACACGATAAAAACAATATCTTTAATTCATAGTTTTAATAAGTTAAAATTGTTGAGAAGAAAAGCTATTTTTCTTCTTAAAATTGCTAACCACCCTCGTTGGTGTTTCATCCTCGTGAATAGAGATGGCAGCACCAAACTAGTAAATATCTTGCAGTCGGAATTTTCTGTTTTAGAATTATTTCAATTAGGTTTTAATATTTCTTGTATTTATTTAATTTGATTAGATTATTTTTTGTCTTTGATATTAATTCAAGTTTTTTTCTTTTTCTTTGATATTAATTCAAGTTACACTTTTTGAGCGTGATGACCGATAAGAATTTTTTTTTCTTTTATTGAATAAATGAGAAGTCTGCCGAAGTCTGTCGAAATCTGAATAAGTGCCTAAGTCTGCCGAAATGAAACGACGTTAGCCGGAGTGTTAGGTTTTTTTTTCTCGTTACGGAATTTCTAGATTCGGTCGCCGCGCTCAAAGCCCGCGATAAAAGCTATGCAATAGCTTAAAAAAAACTTAATAATAATAGCTAGAAATGTATTTGTCGGAAAACCTTTTGACAAACTTCATTAGAGAGGTTTAAAATTGTGTTTTTTATCCGTAAGTCGTAATCTTTTCAAAGGATATTGCAAGTTACTCGGAAAATTTCCAGTCTGCCTGTCTTCTCCTTTACATAACTTTTTGATAGATTATCCTGATTTATTGACTTCAGATAACAATTTCAAAAGTACAATTAAAGAGCCGCCAGAGCAGACCATTTTCATATTTTGTTCGCACCAGATTTTTTAAATAATAATTTTGGAGTTAAATTTTCTTGAAAATGTTGTCAAAATGTTTTCTAAATATTTCTCGTTTTTTTTTTTTTTCTAATTATTTGGAAAAGAGTTACTGTCCTCGGTAGAGAGTTGGGAAATCTAAAGCATATCTGAATCGTTTTATTGGTTTAATTCCGCAATTTTATTTCGTTCTTTCTCTAATTGGTACATGTTTAATGTCCAAAATTGGATAACTTCTGTTTTTTATGTTATTCGTCTTCTGATTGGTTCATGTTTGATGTCCAGAAATGAAATACTCCTTAATAACCTAAAAACAAACTGAGATAAAGCTCTCAAATAAACTGCATTTAAAAGTACATTTTTTTCTCCCTATACGTCGGTGTAAAAATTGAAAATGTGTGTTATTTAGAAGTTTAAAAATTTGCAGCACCGAAAATTGTAAAACTAAAATTTCATTTAATATTTCTATATGATTGGTAAAAGCATATTATTTTTTAATCTATGGCGTACGTAACATAGAACTCTGCTATTCCGTAAACTACGTTTTGATCATCATAAAAATGATGTTTATTATTATTATTATTATTAAAGAAGAATTTAATTATAAGTCTAAAATTTTAGTGTTTTAAAAATATAATTCTCTAAATAGACGTTGTAATTTGTTAAATTACATTTTTTAACGACACCAGTTAAAATTAAAGTTGCGGAAATCGCTTGCAGCCCTGCATTAAATTAAATTAGCTTCAAATCGTTAAATTGTATTATTCTTATATATATTTTTTTTAATTGTGGAATAAATATAATTTTCTTCTACCTGTATAATATTTAATTATTTGAGCGTAATCCAATGCGTATCTTTTATTCTATTCCCATCATGTTCTATTTAGTTCTTTGTAGTTTACTTAAGAACTTATTTTATCAATGTCTTTTGTCAAGAAAATCTTCATCGCTGACTTGGGGTGATCATTCTTTTCCGTAACATTCAAAATATGTAAGACCAGCGGTTAATTTCATACATTCTTAAATTTTCTGTAAAGCAAGGACAGGAAATATCTAACTTAAAAAAGTATGAATTAATGTAAAAAAGAGAAAAAAATAAAAAAATAAATACCACTTAATTATAAATTATAATTATGTGCTAGTACAGACACGATGCTTTTGATATTAGATGGAATACATTTTCATCAATGAGTTTTGTTACGACTAGTGAAGAATATTGGTGACTGTTATTAAAATGTTATTAGTCATAAAAATGTTATTAGTCAGAAAAAACTCAAGTTTTAACCCTCAGTTTAAGTACTGCGGCGCAGCAACGTGACATTCATACAATCAACGGTTAAAGATCGTCTATGGTACGTTTTTCCCACATTTCTTGCAATTTTGGCGAAATTGCGGCTGAGTTGGAATATTTATATTTCCGCAGACTTTTGTCAACTTCTTTTCAAAGATTTTCTATTGGATTCATGCTGGGCGCTTGGGCTGATCATTTCAAAAACGAAATTTTTTGTGCGAAAACCATTGCTTATCGAAGTTTGCAAACATCATTTATGTCGTTATCATGTTAAGAAAAATAGATGCGACCAAATTTTTTTCTCTAACAAGGCAGAAAATAGTCTTGCAAGATATCCTTATACATTATATAATTCACCTGGCTGTGGATTTCAAATAACGGGCCGACACTTTTTGAGGAAAATACTCCCCACGGCATAACGTGTCCACCGCCATGCTTCATTGCAGGAATAACATAGGTCGAATCATATCTTTTGTTGTTAGGTCATCGGACGTTGTGTCTGCCATCACTTCCAAAACTGTTTCGAATTCGATTGATGAAAAAATAGAACTTTTTTCCGGTTTTCACTTGACCAGACTTTGTGTTCCTTGGAAAATGAAAGTATGCTATGTCTGTATTTTTTTTTATCTCTGAAAATTTTTTAACACCGACTCTTCCATAAAGTTCTGTATCACATCAGCATCATAACAAGGTAGACTAACTTATTTCAGCAATATTTTCATTCCGTAAATCGCAGTATATTGCAACGGAATTTTCAAGCGGATTATCAATGGTTCTTCTCCTGATAATTCTGCCCTCAAGAATAGTAATTTTCCGGCGTCTCCCGGACCTCTGAATGTCTTGAATGCCATAACCATCTTTATATAATTTTTGAATATTGTTTACAGTCGATTTTACCGATCGATAACTTAGCCGCAATATCTCGAGAAGATTGGCCTTTTAGCGACAAACTAATCACTCATTTCTGATCAATAATTGTACAAATATTGAACAATAATTCCAACTATGCTATACACGTTGATTCATTCATAAACACAATCAAAAACACGTTATGGAGAGAAAAAAATTAGTATTTAATTAAAAAATTAGTATTTAAATAAACAAAAATATTACAGATGTTATTACTTTATGTATGACGGTAAACTTGTGCATTAAAATAGTAATACATCATTATTATTAAAATGTATGACACATGTTTAAGGAAGATTACAATTAGTCTGGGGTAATTCATATTTCTAGTTATACTAATTTATCTTTAAAATTCCAATATTTATATAATATAATACATTTCTAAAACTCATAATATATTTTTTCAAAAAAAGTAAGTATGTAAACATTGATTCACACAGTATTTATCTATGTCGATAATTTAGCGTACTTTGGATTTCAACTTTATGCAAAATCCTTTAAACAAATTCAACCTACAGTGTTTACAATCAAATATAAATATTTTAATTCAAGATTTTTATTATTTTTTCAAATAATAATTTGGTACAATGAGTATGAAACAATGTTATTGATCACAAATACCTGAAATTTCAACTCTTTCTTGAAACATTGTACATAATACGTTTTAAAATACTGTTCAGACCAAAGTGTGGATA
Organism: Maratus speculifer; assembly: GCA_964019185.1. Classification (NCBI taxonomy): domain Eukaryota; kingdom Metazoa; phylum Arthropoda; class Arachnida; order Araneae; family Salticidae; genus Maratus; species Maratus speculifer. Next base: position 426,936,127 of record OZ025290.1, on the reverse strand, counting down.
TTAAGCAAGGGTAAATTGTTCCCACGTAAACTAAGAATATAGTCATTTTTATTCTTTGATAAGATATAAAGTCATAAACATTATTTTGCAACCGAAGTAAATTTATTATAGTTTCTTTTTAAACATCCATTACTCGCGTGGGGTGTTCTGATCATCCCACGAGTAAAAACATGCGCACAAGTACAGAGTTTTTCAAGCTCAAGGTCAAATATTTTTAGTAGCTGCACATTCCTAGAGGCCACGCCTACTGACGACAGATGTTCATTCTACCATTTTTTGCGAAGCAGTGAGGACGTAAAAATTTTCCAACGGGGTGCTGAGAACACCCCGCGAGTAAACATGGAATATTTTTTGACTGAAAACACAATTAACGTAAGCTATATTGCAGATTTATTTTATTTTTATCATAATAATAATTAAATTTATGAATTATTTTTAGTTTCATTTTAATTTATTTCGAGTCTTTTTCATCGATATTTTGCCATTTTTTCTAGAAAATGTCGAAATCTCCGTGGGAAATGGAGCAACAGCTTTTGCGGCATCTTTTGGCTTCTGTTTCATCAGATTCTGAAGATGATGAGGTAGCAGGTACAGATAATACTTTTTCGGATGATGATGAATACTTTGAGGAATGTTCTGATCACAACTCGGAATCAGAACAAGAACCTGATGAAATATCGGAACACGATTCGGATATCGAACTACAGTCTGACTCTCCGTATTACTTAGGAAAGGATAAAATCACGAAATGGTACAAGAAAAAAGGTAAAACTTAGGAAATAAATGCAAATAAATGTCATTATCCAATATTTTTTGAGTATAAGTAATATAAGTAGTAAATAATTTTTATATAAATTTGACTGTAATGTAGTAGTATATGTAAAGTTTTTTTATCTATTTTTTATAAAATTATATTTTTCTTGTATTTCCAAATTATTTTTATTTATAATAAGTCAAAGTAAGTTACTTTAATTATGAGTAGATGAAAAATTTATTATAATTCATTATAACTTGAAAATTGCAATAAAAAGTTTGGGGTGTTTACAACACCCTCGCGAGTGATCGTGTGACAAAAACAGGCGCGAGTGATGGAGGGTTAAAAGACTCAAGCCATTCATACAATCTGTAAGTCACATAATAAAAAATATAAAGATGAACATTGACATAGAAAATAAAGTTTAAAATATCTTTGTACATAGATTAGAGAGTTTAATAATTGAAGTTCTTAAGGGTGTTCTCAACTGCACCGCTCAACAAGCGCAAAATGTTTTGACACATTTACAAATTCATTTTTTAACAGAAAGTTATAAAATTGGAATGCCAGACTATGGAAGCGATATTGAATTGAACTTATTTTTTCATTTTATTATACTTAAATTTTCTATCCACTTGTTAGCTATTTTGATCACGGGATCACACGTTTTTCTCCTTTTTTTCGACTGTTTTTTTTTTTGCTTTGGCCGGGAAATGTGCTCAAAAACGTCAACTTTGAAGGCTTGTTATGAAATATGTATTGTGTTTAAATAAAAACCAAAAATTGAGGGCAATTAGATAGTTTCTGAATAATAACACCTGCTATTTTCATGCATTTTCGAACAAAAATAAATTAAAGTGTATCTCACAAAGTTGCCCTTTTTGATTTAGTAACACCCTTAAAGAGATATTAAACTCTTCCATTGCGTTGACTGATGTTAATTGCACTCACTACAAAATATCTAATATATATATATATATATATATATATATATATATATATATATATATATATATATATATATACATACATACATATACAGTAAAACCCCGATAATTCGTATTAATTGGGACCAGACCCAATCCGGATTATCCAGAGAATGAGAAAAAAATGAAATAAAACATACTTACAGAAATTCGCTTTTATATTAAACATACTGAACGTTTACAGACAATAAAAATGTTTATTTTGTAACTATAAAATATTTTGATGTACAAGTTTTGTACAGTTTTAGTGGACCACACGGTTACGCATCCACTTGAGTTAGTTTGTTAAGTGTAGTTTCCACCTGATGTTCAGAATATACAATTAAATGCTATAAATGATTTGTTACTTCATAATGGCTTAGTACTTTTAGTTGATCGTCACTGATAACAGTGTTTTCAATGTTAAAACTGTTGTTAGCTTTCGTTTTTTCAAAAACTAAAACAAAATCACTTCACCTTTTTCATTCACGTATAAAAACATTTCATATTTATTTACTTAGAAGGTGTCACAAATAAAAATTAAATTAAAAAGTTGACATGTTTCGGTTCATTCATATTAACCGTATTCATAACATATAAAATCAGTAGAAAATTAAATGACACTGGATATAAATTTTAATTAAAATTTTATATCCAGTGTCATTTAATTTTCTACTGATTTTATATGTTATGAATACGGTTCTTATGAATGAACCGAAACATGTCAACTTTTTAATTTAATTTTTATTTGTGACACCTTCTAAGTAAATAAATATGAAATGTTTTTAACAGTGTTTTCGTCTGAATCATCTTCATTTTCAACTTCGTCAGCTGTACATAAAGTGATTTTTTCCTCATCTGTAAATGATGCGTAAACTTTGATATTTTTTGCTTCATTCGATTGCTAATGTCGGTGATATCAACATATAAGGAATTATCTTTTAACAAGCTCACAAAATCTTCAGGTGTAATTTCCCTTTCATTCTCACCTATCTCTCCTTCTGTTTCAAGCTTGCTTGTTATTCAAGAAATCACAATTTGTAGACAATAAAATCTTCCACGACTTTCGGAAAGTACTCTCAGTATCCTTCTTGCAGACTTTAAATGATGCATTGTTGTTTCTTCGAAACTTAACATCAAAGGGTTAAAATGAAAAAAAAATTAAAGTATTCTTCCAAAAATATTTCAGAAAATACTTTTTATTCAGAATACGAAAATGAAATGAATTAAAGTTAACTAAATTTTCCCGATCACGTCCGGATTAACGGGGTCCGAATTTGCGGGATTCTATTGTATATATATATATATATATATATAAATTAATATACATGTACACAGTTATACATTAATCATGTATTTGTAATATACAATACAAATACAATACAAATATACATTAATACATTACAATTACATTACAATACATTACATTGTTAATACAATACAAATATACATTAATACATTAATAACAAATATACATAATTTATATAATCCAATATGCATTATATTGAAAATATCAACTGGAAAAACCTTTTTAACCCTTTATACACCGACGGTACTTTAAAATATCATTGAAGAAAACTTTATATAAACCTTATTTATTCTGTCTATTAATAACAGTTTTTTTATTCCTTCAAAACTCTCTTCTCGATCAAATTTAGACGGAATAGAGAAACAGTCGAAGCTAAATATTTTCAAAAAGTGGCAGTTTTAATATTCATTCTTGTAGTATTTATTTATTCATTTAAATACAATCATATGAAATATATTCAAATGCAAAAGCGTTTCCATTTATAGAGAGAATCATGATGCATTTAAATTCGTTACATTTTTAAGACTTGTAATAATTTAAAAAGAGTAATTTTGGTTAGTTAATATGAGTATTTTTGTAAATATTTAAAAAAATTTCTACCGATATATTTAATCAGTTTTCATGAAGAAAAAAAACATGTCTAAATTCCACATTAGTATTATCTAAAAATTCCAGCATACCTTCAGATATTCAAGAAGGTAATTATTGAGGTGGATAAATTTTTTGATAGACAAATCGGTCGATAAAAGATTAAAGGTAAGAAAAGCGCTGCTTAAAATATTCGCATTATCGTAGGTCAGTTTAGTTTTCAATGCGGTATACAGTGCTCAGCAAAAGTTTGGACACTGGTGTTATTTAACCATTAAATAAAAAATAGGAACGCTTGAGTTTTACAATTGGCTATACTTATTTTTTAATATATTTTAAACATTGTAGGATATAAATAATGTTTATAATATAATATAATGTTTAATTAAACTGAAAAAAAAAGTAAAATTTGCACATCGCAAAAGTTTAGACACATTTTTGTTTTTTTGCCAACTGCTCATGGAAAAATGAAAATTTCTAAGTTATGAAGTCATATGTTTGAAGTATTTAAGTATACCTCGATATGGCATCGGTTAGTGAAAATGTCGCGAGCTAAAAATATTCATAAATATATATAGGACAGTTGCACCATAAAATTTAACGAATAAGAATGTATTTATTAAAATACAACACATTGCTCATTGTCATTTGATGAGGCCAAAATCATAATTCCGTGCAATAACCATGTTCTAGGTAAAATAAAAGAATCCATCGAAATCATCGCTCAAGAAAATAAACCATGTAATTAAAATTTATCCTACAATATACCAAAAATGTGGCATAACTTCATAAAATCTTAAAATTTTTATTTCGTTGCAATATTTTAATTTTTACTCACGTGTAAGTGGCAACATTTTTTAAAATTTTAATTCATTTAGATTTTAATTTATTAGAAATATTATCTCTCGATCAAGATGCAAACTTAGTCCTTCCGTTATCATATTTTCTTAAAGACGGCACGAAACGTTGATAGATTTTTTTTAATTTAATTGTACAAATGTATATTAAAATTCCTGTTTTGTGCATCACTGAGCAATGTGTTGTATTTTAATAAATACATTCTTATTAGTTAAAAATATTCAGTTAGATGAGGTAATTGAAATAGGAAAGCAGAAATCGAAAGGGAAGACTCTTGCAGAAACTTCAGCAACACTGAATCGTCCAAAGTGGTATGTCTATGAAGCATAGTCTAAGGGTGACTCCTTCTAAACAAAAAATAAATCTGGAAGATCGTGTGTGATCAGAAAATGAGATGACAAAAGTAACCATAAACTGGCATTTTCACAAATAATGACTGATAATCCTGTTAAAAGTAAGCCAGGACTTTCTGTGTCGACGGATATGATTCGTAGATGAATTATAGAAAAAGGTAAATCAATTTGCATGAAAGTGAAAAACAATTAGCTTTAAAATCTCGCTTCAAATTTGCGAGAATGCAATGAACTTGTAAACATATGTCATATGGACCTTTATGGTACGCTGTGATATTCAGTATGAAATAAAGTGGAATTTGAATGGCCCAAACGGGTGGGCATACTATTGGCATGACTTGCGTAAAAAGCCTGGGACTTTCTTAAGTCTACAACAAGGAAATGACTTTTTAATAATTTGGTCCTCACTTTGCTTTAATTCTCGAGTATCTCTGGAGTTATTCAATGATTGCCAAGAATCATAAGACTACATACATACGTTGGAGATACATTTTTAGTCATTCGGGGAACTTTTAGCTGGTCCAAAGTATGAATTTTAGCAAGATAATGCCTCTATTCATGTTGCATTCAAAACAAGAACTTGTTGTAATGTTGTAATGTTTATGGAAATTTTTGCTATACTCTTCTGTTTATGTGCTTCGAGCCGCTTTTGAACATGTTTGGTACAAAATAGACCCCCAAGTGATGCAGCATTTAAGGTACCCTGGGGTAATAACGCCAGGCGGGGTAATAACGCCAAGTGCTTATATTTTGCATAATTTCGAAATAATCAGGTAAATGACACCCATGTGCTCTGCGCAGAAGGGTTTTGAGTCATATAAATCGCAAAAAACAGCTTCAAGTTAATTTGTTTCATTTTTAGGTCTTATTGTTTTTACAAACAACTAAAATTAACGCTTGATCTAAAATTTGCGAGATACGTTTTGTGATGTGAAGACTATCTTTTTACCCGGAAATACTTTGTTAATTACATAAATTTGTAGTGCATTTCATGTACTTTTAAAATGTTGTTGAAGATTTTGGATATATTCTCGAGATAATTTGTAATGTAAAATGTACTGCGCAATAACTATACCGGGGTAATAACGCCAATCCTTGACATTAATACCCCGGTTGATTCCCTACAGGGCCGAGCTACATCCTAAATACTGATTCAAATAAGCACAGTTAAAACTGTGCAATGTTTCTCATATTTCTACTTAAACGGTCCTTTTTAAGCAAAAAGAAGCTCACGGTCTGATATTCTTTTGCCTCATCCCCCCTCCCACACCACACCTTTATTTTTCTTACACTTTCACAAAAAATTGAACATTTTCAATAACTTAGAATGCAATTTGTCAATTTCTAAGTTTGTAGAGTTTGTATTTTTAGAATTGGGCTATCTACATGCAATTATTCCATCTTATTTCATAGTTTTGTTTGCATGGCGTTATTACCCATATAGGTGGGTAATAACGCCAAATAGCATGGGTCAAGAAAAAACGCCATTACATTTTATGAATACATATCTGTTAAATTATTTTATTTTATATAGATAGTCAATGAGTTGCTGTATCAGATCCTATATTTGTTTGAAAAATACAATCTAAAACTAAGCCGTGAAAATTGGTAGAACCTTAACGTGGCGTTATTACCCCAGGGTACCTTAGTTTCTTCGATGAATAGCAACAGTCTTGCACTAATTGTAGACAATGTGGGTGCAACTCGACTTTAATTTGTAGTTATTTCTCTCTAAATATACAAATTTTCTATACTTTTGCCACAATGTTAATTTCTTTTTTTGTCATTATATATTATATAAAAAGGTAAAATTTAAAATTTATTGTTTAAGAATAAAGGGTAAGTCTCAAGTAATGTATGACAGATGAATTATTAAAACTCGGTACATACTTCTGAATATAGAAGCGATATCGATCATTGTCTATACTTTTGCTGAGCACTGTACAAAAATCATTTATACGTAAATTTAAAAGTTCGTTGTTGCTCTGTTTTGTTTTTGAAATACAGTTTCCACCATGTTTTACAACATTTCATATATTTTCAATTTATAACATATTTAAGCGAAATTTTAAATTCTAAGTAAGGGTAAGTCTCCTTGCTCTCATAAAAATAATTATGCATTCTTACCTCTTTCAATAAATATTTATTTTAGCAATAAGCATTTTTTTTTTTTTTTTTTTTGCAAATTAAAGAGTTAATGTTCTTTATAATTGAGTTTTTACTTTTTCAAGTTGAAATGCTTTTGCAAGTTTTTGAAGTTATCTTTTAACCACCTGACTGCCCAGCCAAAGGGTAATATTGTAATGTTGTTTTCTCTGTAGTTTTTAAAAATATTTAAAAAAAGATGTTTTTTCCAACCTGATACAAAATATGTTATTACTTATAGATGTATAATCATTGTGAGTATTTATCCTAAATTAATTTTTCAAAACTGGGTTTTATTAATTAATTATACTAATTTAAATATTGCTTATGTTGCAGTGAAACCTGCAGCTTAGTGTGTGAAAAAAACAGCCGGCGGCAGTGAGGAGGTTAAAGTGCTAATCATTGAAATATTTGGTGATTCAGAGCATTACAGACATGTAAACGATTATAATAATCAGCAAGGGGTAAAATTAACTTAAGAAAACCTACGTACAAAACAAAACGATTGGAGTTCTAATTAAAAATTTCGACTCTTCCATTGCACAAAATGTTGTTAATATTGTTTAATGAAAACCTCAACATTAAGGATGTATATCGATTCAAACTGCTTATTTTCCGATTTCTTTTTAAATTCACTTTTGCTCTCAAATGCACTAAACGGGAAAATTGTCTTATTTAGAAAGTACATAAGGTGCCCTGATTGTCGATTCTTTGATAAATGTAGATAATATTGCAAAAAAGCAATCAAAAACGGCATTTTGAACCGAGTTTTGTGAAGCGGAGGATTTGAGAACGAAAAATATGGTCATACTGAGAAGGTAATTGTTTATAAATCAAATTCTAATTCATTTAGCGTAAAATGCCATCACACGGCACTTTATACGTCTCTTCAAAAATACTATCAGCAAATTTCATGTTTCTACTTTTAGAAATGTGTCTGAAATTGTATCAGAATATTTCGAGTTGTCGAAGATGGAAAGACGTTTTTTCGAATACACCCTTAAGTGGTAAAATTATCTTAAGAAAATCTCTGTACGTAGATTACAAAACTAAATGATTGGAGGTCTAATTAAACATCTCAGCTCTTCCACTGCACAAAGTGTTGTTAACATTGTTTACTAAAAACCTTAAAGTGCCATTTCAGAATATTGTGTTCTTCATTACACTTGCAGAATTCAAGTATACTGCATTTGGGGAATAAAAACCAAGAAAGCCTGTTTAAATAAAAAAATGAAAGAAAAAACCTCTTAGAAAATTATCAAAGAGCAATTTCCCAGCAAAGAACTAGCAGTAGGTTAGAAGCTAATACTGATTAAAAACCGCTGGTACAGCAAAGGTCAAGCAGCATATACATTGTATGATAATCTGCCGCTTTATAAACATTGTAGGGTAGTTGTTGGCTCATAGTAATAAAAAAGCAGTCTGACGGTGTACCAATGTATAAACACTGTAGGATAAGTGATGGTACTGGATTAAAAGTGCTGGCCCAGCAAAGGAATTGCTGTAGGATAAATGCTAGCACTGCAAGAAAACTGATGGATTGAAGCAATGTGGTGGCATACCAATGCTGGCTTGCTGTTGGCCATCACTGATGGGCCACCTGCATTTCGGACGGACACCTTAGTACAGGTTTAAGTAATGGCACTGTTGCACTTTACCGCTGATGGCACTGCTGGCTGCCATCTGTTTTCTAGCTGATAGTCCACTGTTTCTTTGCTGGGTTTGTTCTGTTCTGCTATGGTAATTTAAATGTAAATTTATTTTTTGTTGTTGCCCTGAATTTGTGTTTGAACACATAAAACTAACATACATTTTGAAGTTTTAAGCAATAAATTGCCTCAATAAATGACAAAGAAATCTTAAAAGGAAAAAAAATAAAATTAAAACTATTTGTACATTTTTATTGATTGTTTTCTTCCATAATGGTAATTTTAAAATAAATTATCATTTTTTTTTCTCAATCAGTGTTTAATCGCATAAAACTAAAGTCAATTTTGAAGTTTTAAGCAATAAATTGCCTCAATAAATGACAAAAAAATCTTAAAAGGAGAAAAATGAACATTAAAATAATTTGTCATTTATTTGATTGTATTCTTCTCTAATTGAATTATAATACAAAATACAGAATTACTATTAAAAGTATGGGATACATAAGTTTACAAAGCCTCATAATTAGTGTAGGATAATCCATATTGCTCCTTCTATACATTTATTTTTACAAATATAATATTCTTTTATCATGACATATTTTTTTTTCAACTAAAGGGGATACTTTTGCGTTGACTAAGCATACGATATTTATCAATGATAAGAAATTATCGCACCTTGAATTTCAACTTTATGTTAAATTATTTTAATAAATGTTCACCAATAATTTATACAGAATAATATAGTAGATTATAGCTTTTAAAAAAATCGTTCGGTACAGTGAATATGAAAAAATGCTTATTAGTCATAAAGTATTATAATTTCATCTCTTACTTAAAACATTGCACATAATTTTCGTTTTAGAGCTCTGATAACTAAAAGTTTAAATTTTACGTAAGAGTGTTTTACTCCCGTTTAAAACAAAAGTACACTGTTAAAACTAATGGTGACACATTGCACCTTTTAGGGGTGAAAGGCTTGTCTCACTGGTGACACCCCTAGAGGAGCTAAAATGGCACCCTTAACTAGGGTGAAAGGATAGCACCCCTAATCCAGGGTGTTTCAGGGGGTGAAAGGACGGCACCTCAGGGAAGAATAATGGCACCCCTTATCCACAGTGTTCAATAGGGTGAAACGATGGCACCACAGGGGAGAATAATCTCACCCCTTATCCAGAGTGCCCCAGGGGGTGAAAAGATGGCGCCTCAGGGGAGAGTAATGGCACCTCTTATCCAGGGTGCCCCAGAGGGTGAAAGGATCGCATCTGAGGGGAGAGTAATGACACCCCTCATCCAGGGTACCTTAAGGGGTGAAAGAATGGCATCTCAGGGGAGAAAAATGATACCACTTATCCAGGGTGCCCCAGAGGGTGAACGGATGAAACACATAATCCAGCGTGCCCTGTGGCATCCTACAAGAAATAGCACTCACAATCTATGGCCCACAGTTGCAACCCCCCTCCCCCCACCCTGCTTGTCAAGTAATTGCATTGGTTTGAATCATGAAATATAAAGTGTTTACCCATTTTTAAATTGAATTCTGCAGAGAAAATTATCATGATCAGTCAGTATTTTGAGTCTTTTTTTTTTCTTTTAGATTGATGGAATATTATATTTTTAAACTCATTATCAGGTGTCCAAAGAAAAATTGTAGCATATTTTTATAACTCAGAGAGGGATAATATGAACTACAAAAATAATCATAGAAAGGCAGAGAATTCAAATTGTACTTTCATTTACATGGAGAGTATTTTAAGAAAAATTCAAAATTTTAACTTTTATACAGTCTTTGCATTTGAAAATCACTACTCATAAGTCATAACTATTGCATTGCTAGTCATACCCAAAAGGTTTTGTTAGAATAAATCGCAAAATTTACACAACCTCTACACCTATTTTCTGCCTCTAAAAATCACTGAGTTAGAGTAAAATATTGTGACTTTGTCATGCAATTTGAAGCCTGATTTTTAATTTTATGTTTTGAAGTTATTGTAAAATGAAATAAATCATGATTTTTGACTGTCTCTAACTCATATGTTTGGATCAAACTTTTTGGATATGTTTAAGAAAGGGCCAGTAACTATTTTTGTGATTGGGGATTTTTAGATGCAGGAACATTATAAAAATTTGATGTTTTTTGACTCCAAAATAAGAGAAAGTACAAATTGAATTATCTATCTTCATATGAATATTTTTATAATTTTCTTATAGTTTCAGAAGTAATCCGTAACCATCTTTTTTGACATATAGTATATTACTTGACATGTATTTTCATTATTTTACATACAGGGCAACTGAAAAGTATGGGAACACAGAAATATGCTATATCCTGTAAAATATATGCCATAATTTAATAAAAAAAAGAAAGAACAATATTTTAACAAATTGTTCATTGGCTTGATATTTATTTTTTACACAAGTTTGAAAACGAAAGATCACAGAATTGACAGTCCGCTGCAGATAATTCTGATTTAAATCATTCTATGCCTTGATAATTTCGCATCACACACTATGCAAACTGGGGATTTTCTATTTCTAGCTTTTCTACAGAAGTCAAGTGAGTTAAGATCTGATTGTTTGAAGGCAATACACCTGTTATTAAATATCCACGCAGATGGGTGTTGAAGGTCAATGTTGTTTTTGCTCCATGTGAAGGCCCCAATACTGCTGGAAGTTCCATTAAAATTATTTTGCTTCCATGAGGCGAACACTTCGTTGAACATATTAGTTGCTGATCATTTTGACGGTTGTGAACTTTTCGGAGGATTAAGATTTTCATATAATAGAAGAAATGCTACAAAATTTTAAAATAAGCATTTCTCAGATTTTAGTTGTGAAATATCAATGTCAAACAACGCACCAATATTTTTTCAGCAACCCTGCTGTATCTAATTAAAAAAATGTAAAACACAAATTAGAAAAGAATATGTAATAAATGCTGTGTAACTTTTAAATTAGTAAGAATACTTCATATTCTTTAAAATTCTTCCAGAAAGTTAGCCATCAAGCTATGAAATGAATTATAGAAAATAAGTTCATTTTATAGTTGTGGTAAAATCACAGATGAAATTGAGTAAAAAAAATCATTTTTACAATATATGTAGTATTTACCTTTATAGTGAACATATGCAAATCCATATTTTATAGCATATATCCACACAGGATTAGAAATTAAGTATGTAAGGTGTCAAAATAATGCCTACAATTTTTTTTCGATGTGCCAACTGCATTTCATATTTTCTTATTTCTTTTCACAACCATGTTAATAGTAATAATATTGCATTGTATATTTAATTTTAATGTATTGAAGGGAAGTGGGGAGGAAGCTTTATATATTAAACACCTTTTCTTACTAAACAAAATAAAAACTGACTTTCCATAAGTATGAAACCTGATTAAACTACAATATTTGGATTCTGGAAAAACTTATTATTTTTATAAAGCTAATATGCATACAAAACAGATAATCAAGCAAATATGTCCTCAGAGAGAAAATATGAGCTTTAGATATAACTAGGGATAAGCTAATTTTAAAAAATCTGAGACTAACAGTACATCAGAAAATAAAAAGTTAGCAAATAAATGAATCTTTGGTTGCCAGTTATGGTGTGGCATTTAAAACATTTCCAAATCACACATATTTTTTTTGTTTGTTTGTTTGAGGAAGGGAATACAAAAATTTTTAAACAATTTTAATACAGTTTCTTATTTTAGGAACATATAAGGATGCAGAAATATCTCATAATAAAAGAAAATCTTGTTTACAGGGGTGTAATATCCAAGGACCAGTTTTATCAGTCATTGGTGAAAGTGAAGTTAACTTAAAGGTTATTGAAAGGTTCAAAATTCTTAAGACACGTGCTGATGTCATAGTGTAGAGGGGGGGAGGATGTATTCTAAAATACAAATGAAAGCATTTGCTAAACAAAAATTAAAGAAAGCTTGCTATCAAGATTTGACGACTAGGTATAATTTTTCTATAATTTAGTTTCATTTGACGACTAACGACTGCTGATTTCTAGTCCTGTATCCACATCAAAACACTTTCTGCCAAATTGTTTTTGTGTTTTGACTTATTGCATCTGAAATTTTAATCCAAAGAATAATTATAATGAAAGGAATAAAACACTGAATTAAAAAAACAACCTTTTAGTTCAAATAATCTTTTTATTATAAACACCAAGAATGTATTAAATATTATTAAACAAAGACGTAACACTATGTGGAACTGATGCCACTGAGAAAATTTTGAAGACATAAGTATCTAATAAAAATGATAAAAATTTAAATTGGCTTTTGCTGTAGTTAACGTTAAACCAAAATAATGCATACCACAAAGTAACTAAGCTTATAAAATTATCAGTTTTTGTAATTAACTGTTTATATAAAATTAATACATAGCATGAGTAATTTCACAAGTTGCTTGAGTTGCGGAGCACAGTAACAGGTTGAAACACAGAAATTTCTGCACCTTCTTCATGATAAAGAGTCGGAAACTTTTCTTGTATCAAGCATGGTAATGTAAGTACTATAAATGTAAGTTCATTATCTGAAATAATAATAATAACACATTAAGGAAAACACACAACAAGACAGTCCAATTAAAATGTATCATCAAAGTACAGCAAAAATGGTAGATGAACAAAAAAAGAAAGAATAAAATTTAAATAAAATTTAAATTATAGCTCACAAGGCTATCAAAGCCTGACAGCTAATGTGCCCGCAGGTTCTGTATGTAACGTGATAACTCTTTATATAAATATCAGATTTGCTTCAAATTTTATATGTAGGTTCATTCTGATAAGGTTCTTCACTGATTATCATTGGAGGTTCATTGGTTAAATATGAAGGAGGAGAGAAGAGAGTGCTACCCTCTTTAATTTATATAAATATGCAGAAATCATGCAGAATTATCACATTTTCTTCAAATTTTGTTAATAGATTCACTCTGATAAGGCACTTCCCTGATTAGTTTTAGCGGCTCATTGGTTAAGTATAAAGAGGGATGGCAGTTAATCCACTGTCCAATAACTTACAGTTGATTTCTTTTATTTTTGGAAGGGCAATATTCTTTGAAATATGAGTTGTATGTATAGCCTGCGAGCTCAATGCCATCAGTTTAACTGGGCACTTTCCTCTTTATTGCCTATTTTCGGACAGCACGAGAAAATTACATGACCAACTCATACTTGTCATTCAGATATTCTTTTCCTGTATTATCATTAAGAGTTACAAACTATTTACATTATTAACCATATTTACAAAACATATCTTGCAACAAAGTGTCTATTCCAGATTAGCAACGAATTTCCCTAACATGTACAGGTATTCCATACCAGTAATAATAAAAAAAAGGTGAGGAATTTTATTCAAATTTATTAGTACGCCTCTATTATGTATCCTATGTTGACACTAATCAATGAATATATGGATACAACCCCTTGTGTTTTTCCTTCATTTTGGGAATAACGAATTTTCAACGTATTCTATTGACGATTATTTTCAAAATTTTCAAGATGTGATTTTGCGACTTTCACAAAAGTTGCTTTATACATTTGGCTAACATAATATGCAAATGAAATTTTGATATCTTTGACGCATGCGCAGTGAAAAATTATTTAGTAAACCTACTCAATATTCGAACAATTTTTATTATTTTTTAATTCTGATTACAGGGTATTGTGTGCAATGTTGTTTGTCACATTTTCTGAAAAGAATGTTACTTTATATTAAGAACTCTTCAAATTACAAGCAAAAATCTTGGGTAAATTTGAGACTGTTTTTCGGATTCATAGAAAACCTTACTTTTTCTACGAGTATACATGCTATCGACATAAAAATGAACACAGTTTATTACAATAAGCCACTTAATCATAATCTACAGTTTGAGCGCTTTTGCTACATTAGTTTTGACAGGGTTATCCAAAAGATATCCAAAAGGTATTCATTCTTTTTTAATTTGTTGACGGTCCCCTATTGGAGTTTCGGAATAAAACCTTCAGGGAGATATATGACTTGTACTACACTACCTGGCCATTGATTATCGTCCACTTGCAATTTTAGACATTTTGTTAAATATCTAGAAAAATACATGAGGAATTATCCTGAAACTCTCAATGTATACACATAATAGCACAGGTATTTCCGTGAAGATTTTTTCCAGAAACCTTATAGGAGACCGTCAACAAATTAAAAAATAATGAATATCGTTTGGATAACCCTGTTAAAACTAATGCAGCAGAAGCGCTCAAACTGTAGATTGTGATTAAGTGGCTTATTGTTATAAACTGTGTTCATTTTATGTCGATAGCATGTATACTCGTAGAGAAATTAAGGTTTTTATAAAAATACTCCCAAAATTTTCCAAGATTTTTGCTTATAATTTGCAGAGTTCTTAATATAAAATAATAATATTTTTTGAAAATCTGACAAACAACATTTCACATAATACCCTGCAATCAAAATTAAAAAATAAAAAAAATTGTATGAAAGATGAGTAGGTTTACTAAATAATTTTTCACTGCGCATGCGTCAACGATATCAAAATTTCATTTGCATATTATGTTAGCTAAATGTATAGAACAACTTTTGTGAAAGTCGCAAAATCATAGCTTGAAAATTCTAAAAATAATCGTCGATATAATAAGTTGAAAATCCATAAGTTCCCAAAATGAAGCAAAAAAAATGAGGGATTGTATCCAAATGTACTAGTAAGTTCCGTATTGTGTATTCTATATTGACACTAATCAATGAATATATGGATACAACCCTTCTTGTTTTTGCTTCATTTTGGAAATAACGGATTTTTATGTGATTCTATTGACGATTATTTTCAGAATTTTCAAGCTATGATTTTGCAACTATCACAGAAGTTGCTCTATACATTTAGCTAGCATAATATGCAAATGAAATTTTGATATCGTTCACGCATGCGCAGTGAAAAATTATTTAGTAAACCTACTCATTTTTCATACAATTTTTATTATTTTTTAATTCTGATTACAGGGTTTTATGTGCAATGTTGTTTGTCACATTTTCAGAAAATATTATTATTTTATATTAAGAACTCTGCAAATTATAAGCAAAAATCTTGGAAGAATTTGGGAGTATTTTTATAAAAACCTTCATTTCTCTACGAGTATACATGCTATCGACATAAAAATGAACACAGTTTATAACAATAAGCCACTTAATCACAATCTACAGTTTGAGCGCTTTTGATGCATTAGTTTTGACAGGGTTATCCAAAAGATATTCATAGATTTTTTAATTTGTTGGCGGTTTCTGGAAAGTTTCTGGAAAAAATCTTCACGGAAATAGATGACCTGTACTATATTGTTTATATACTGAGAGTTTCAGGATAATTCCTCATGTATTTTTCTAGATATTTTGCAAAATGTCTAAAATCGCAAGTGGACGATAATCAATGGCCAGGTAGTGTATTATATTTATACACTAAGATTTTCAGGATAATTCCTCATACATTTTTCTAGATATTTAACAAAATCTCTAAAATCGCAAGTGGACGGTCATCTCTGGCCATATAGTGTATATCAGGAGCTTTAGGGAACTGGCTAATTCTTTATTTCCCCTTTTGCTATATGGGGGAAAGTCGGGTGGAATGGGACTGTAGGTTTTTCTCTTTGTGCATTATTCTAAACATTTCATCGATCGCATACAAGATGAAGCAATGGTAATCCATTCTTCAGTTTACAAAAAATATTGATATGCATAGACTTGCAAATGTATGAAAGAAAAAATTATTTAAAAAATCCAATTTAAATTTGATTTATTTGCTCTCAATATATTAAAGGCTTGTTTATGTATAAATTTAATAGTTTCCCCATTTATGGAACATTATACTGTATATTTTCCATAATTTAAACTAAGCCTAAAGCAGCATTTTTGTTTGAACAAGAAGTTTAACACAAACAAGGAAGTGGCGAGGAATGGGACATGCCAGAAAAGGGATGAATGAGACGCGCCCAGTTTCTTTTTTTAATTAATAATAATGCGAATTGCTAACATGCAAATTTTTTAGAGGATAATATATTGATTATAACATTGATAATGTATGCATTCATACTTCAAAATGTAAATAAATTGATATTTAAGGCGCAACGCTAGGCACAGAAAAAGACCCGGGTGATAATGCAAAGTCTATGGGGGCGTTCTTTTCAAATATTTCCCCGAAATTTTAATATTTTTACGTGATTGTTTTGCACAAGATTGCTGAGGGCGATCCGCAACCGGAGTAGTTTTTACTTTTTCAGTTTTGGTTTCAGATTTTTTTTAAAAAATTACTTTAATTTACGAAATTGGTTTAAACCGGTTCTGAAATTGAAACTATCATTATACAAAAAATATAAAAGCAAAATCGAAAAAATAAAAACTAGGCCGGTTATGCATCATCCTCAGCTGTCTTGTTCAAAAGAATCATGTAAAAATATTGAAATTTGAGTTAGCTATTTCAAAAGAACACTCCTATACACTTTTACATTATCATCCGGGTCTCTTTCTGAACCTAGTGTGGGGCCTTAATGACACCTATGACAGAAAATCCTGAATTTTCATTCCAGTCATGAAGATACTGGAATTTTATATTGTGGCATATACATTATCAACTTACAACCTTTGTTTGATTGTTTATCTTACCGACACTATAGGTTATTTTGTGCCTTATAGCTTTTTTTTATTATTGCTGCCCCATAACTCTTAATGAGGAGGTATGAGACTGAAACTTACGTTCTCTTTAAAATAAAATAGTATTTGCACGTTATGTTTCTATATTGTTCAGGGGGATTAAAAAGTGTTTTACCTTGCATTCTATAAATTGAATTTTTCCTTTTTGTATAAAAATAAATAAATAAATAAATAAATAAAATAAAATAAAATAAAAATAAAAAATCTTACTTTTGTAAAAAAAGACCCACACCACTCCACTCTCCCCTATATAGATATTATATATTAATACACCAATTACATGAAAATAGAATTTTTATCAATAGTATTAAAATACAGTTTAAGGGCTAATAGTTTATTGTATATCCTTAGGTTTTTACCACCTTCTCCCCAGGTTTTTACCGGTAAAAAGGCAACCCTGTTTATTGGTCTTGTTTCAGAACGGGTGGAATGAAAGATTGTTAAAAATTATGTCATTAGAAAAATGTTTAAGATTTATGAATGACAGTGCAAAAATCGCCTTTAAAACACGAGATCTTCATCACCTGCGGAAAACTTTCACATTTGTGTAAAATTACGATATAAGTTTTTATTCATTGTTATATTTTTTGAACACACACTATTTCTGTAAACTATTCTGAAAGTTCAGTGGAGTAAATGCAGATTGTTTTCCTTTTATAATTTGAATGTTCATGACTACAAATTTGTCATATCGGATGATGTTGATGATTGAGAAAGAGGGGGGGGGACTGATTACGGTCTTATCAAACTTAAATTACTATTATTGAAAAAAAATATTTTATTTTATTTAACCATAAAATTCTGCTACTAAATAAGGTTTAATGCGAAAGAATACTTTCGAAAAAAAAAAAAAAAAAAAAAAAAAGGGGTGTAAATCTGCATAGCCGATAATCAGATCATAAGGTTTATTCAATTCAATACCCTAACATTTTCTCACCTTTTTTAAAGAAAATGAAACCAAAAGTATGAAAATATGAAGAATTGGGAGCAAGAAAACATAATGGTAAACCTAAGATACCGCTAAATTCGGGTTTTTAGGCATTTCCCACCAAGGTATGACTTGGTTGACTAATAACGTTTTAATATGCAAATCGAGGTTTTATCCGTGATTTTTATCCTTAAATGAGACTAAATGATTGTCCGTGCTACCGCCTCCCGATCTAATCTTATTATGAAGATTATTTTGGAAATAATGTTGGTTAATAAGGAAAATATTAATAATGAAAACCCTGTAAATAAGTTTTGATTACTTTAAGATTTGCAAGTATTCAATTGTCTTAAATGAAAAAGTTACCCCCCCTCCCTCTCAAATAAAGACAAATCAGGTATACTGAAACAATATTAGAGAAGTTACGCGAGGCTGCAATATGGTGTGAATTAGCCTTTACAGGAGGGGTTCGGATAGCATCTATCCGACAATATATGCAAAGCCGGCCAGATGCTGTCCGAGATCCCGTGTAAAGGTTAAAATTAAAACTTCGCGAATAAAATTAATTGCTTTTAACTGTATATAGACGCAAAAACATATTTTAACATTAACTGCTCTGACAAAAATTGTTACATAACTACTGTGAGCTGTCTGTCAGACCATTTAATTTGAAGATGAATAAAATGTTACATTAATTCTCAGAATACTATTTATGTATTAAACTTTATGTACAAGAATATTATAAATCAAATTCAGGTATTCAAAAGTATTTAGAGGTAGTAATAAGACTCCAAACTAAAAAAAATTTGACCAGTATCTATAGTTAAACTAAAAATTACAAGTTAAACTGTGAAACTTGAAAAACTCACGGTGTCTGAGACCACAAACAGCAGTTAAGGGTTAAATTTAAACAGTTGAGTTTAAACACAAGGTAAAATGGTCATAGAATATTCCGATTGCAACAAGATTCGTCTATAATAACTGATTTGTAATGAAAAAATATGTAAATATTTTTACAATCTTTCATTTCGCTCTTTCTAATTGTGCGCCCTTATGATTCCCGTGCCTAGAGCAGTTTGCTCCAATTGCTCCTCGGTAGCTAAGGCCTCGATAAATCATTTAAAAATATTGACATGTAAACGAGAAATTGTAAAATAACTATCTCATAGGTTTAACATTAGCAAGCGGGTATTTTAGTGAGAGTGTAGCTTGTAGCTTCACATAATAAACTTAACAATCAATCATACTAACAAAAAAATCTAATTTACTGTTTTTTTATGACATTACTTATAAGGATGTACGATAAATTAACGTAACAATAAAATAAAATAAAATAAAGTTAAATCTTACCTTTAATCAGACTTTGCCCGGTTCACTGGTCGCGCAAAGCGGATCGTTAAGTCCTCACTGTTGTTTCATTGTAGCCCAGTGGTTAGTCCTCAATTAATATCGCCAATTTACACACTGCCATGTTTTTATTTGCTCACACCCGTAAACTTTACTTGCCGACACCGAAAGCAGAAAGACACGCGTCATAGAGCATGCGCAAGTTGGCAGTCCCCCGATGAGGTGGTTACGAAGTGCATGGCACCTTATTTAGCTCCCATCATCCAGCAACAGATCTGACGTCACCCTAACCGCATATTCAAGCTCCTATGACACCCTAGGGTTCCAAATGGCACCGCCTTTTCACCTCCGGGTCCCAAATGGCACCGGTTTGTCACCTTTATTTTTAACAGTGTAGTTACGTATTTTTCTTATTTTATCATATTGAATATAATATTTATTTTTGTCGTAAGAAATCTTTTGTAAGCGAAATATATTTATTAGATTTTATTCTTAAAATTGCTAATCATTGAACTGACATTCAAAACATAAAATAAAGGAAAGCAATTAGAATAAATAACTTTAAGAGAGAAAATAAAATTAAAAAAAAATCTTTGCACAAAGATGAGGGAATTTAAGGATTGAAGTTCTAATTAAACATACTCAACTAACCATTGCGTCGAGTGTTGTTAATTTTACTCACCGAAAAACCTCAAAGAGCCATCTCAGAATCTTGAGTTGTTCATTACACTTGTTGAAATCAAGTGCACTTCATCTGGAAAATAAGAACTAGAAAAGCCTCTTTAAATGTAAAAGACAACTGCGTAGAAAATTAACATTATCGCAAATCAACTTAGTTTTGATGCTGTTATACAATAGTAAATCAAAAGTAAATTTTAAAAAATCTTTTTCTTGTTCTCATTGTTTTTGAATGCTTAAATTTAAGATCCAAATTTTGAAATTGTAAATAACAAATTACTTGAAGAAATGACAAAGAAAACTGATAAAGAAAAACTGAAAAAAATACAAAAAATTCAAATTTATGTATTCTTTTCTTATTTTATAATTATTTCTATTTTATCCTTTGATTTGATGCAGCATGTTTCTGACAGTAATTTTGCACCGTAAAAATCCATACATCCAACCTTCTTTAATAATGTCTCAAGCTTTTTTTTTTTTTTTTTTTTTTTACGATTATGTATTATTTGATTAAAAGGTTGCAACATGCGGCTTGATTTTTGTATAAGAAATAAAAAATGGATGATGATACCAATTAAGACAAGAATGTCAATTCAGAATCAGTTCCGACGTTTTTTGAAGCCCTTCAAGGATTTCAAACATTCAGAAATTTTCTTTATTCATATAAGCAAAAGAGGGCGGAAAGATGTCGCTAATGTTGAAATTTTATTGTTTGGATTAGGAAGAAAACTGTGTTCTGTTTAATTATTGACTACATTAATTTAAAAATACAATTTTAAAGTTTTAAGAGATAGATTTTTTTCAATAAATGATAAAGAAAAATCAAAGGGAAAAATAGAAGAATTTCTTTTTTATGTCTTCTATTATTCTTTTATTATTAAAAAAATTCCAGATTACTGCTATAAAGTAATAAATATGTGTACGAAACCTATTTAGTCTCACATTATTTATATTGCCACATGTTAAATTTACATTTAAAAATCTTATGTTTTTCAATCCATTATTTTTTCTTATTTTTATATGCATTGCTAATCGTAGATATTGGCTGAACCTTCGAAATTAAGAATAAGTGGCTGGCATTTATGCACTTTTATTATTTTAAATATTGCTTTTTTTAAACCAATGTGTAGATATAATAAGATAATATATTGAAGAGTAAAAAATAAAGTTTTTATTATAAAGTTTAAGTTCCTAGCGTCATGTTTATTTCTGATTGACTTGTTTCATATTCACGACCTATATTCTCGCAGAGTTACGAAGAAAAGAATGTTTATAATGTAGCATTTTTTTTACTAAAGTATAACTAATGTATAAAAATATATAAAAAAATTAATTACATGATACATATATGATTAAAAATTATTATTTTTGATTTCGTTGCACTAAACTGTTTTATTTTATGCTCATTCAAAAAAAATCAGACAGCATGAGTTCTTTTTTTAAAATAAAGGAAGTAATTTTAAATTCAGAAGAAATAAAAAAAGCATCTGTTTTCAAACGCGTTCATAAAAATTTAAATTTAATTAATATAACCAATTAAAAATAATCGGCAATTATAATATTCTTTCTTGCAAATAAATGAAAGACGTAAACAATCAATGACAGCAATCTAATCCACTCAAAGCAAATACTTTCACGAAACAAATTGTTTAAAGAAGAAATATGTTTCTATGTAGAAAAAGAGTCTTGGGTTAAAAAATTTAATATAGAAAATTCTTGTAAATACTTCATGCATAAAATTAAAAAATCCCCTTCGACATTCAATGGAAGGGATCGATATTAACTATGAGTAGCATGCGATTAAGCAAAGTCATATAATTTAATGATTGTTCTCAAGGGCGTACTTTAAGGTCATGGGTAAAATAGGTTTAAGGTAAAGATAAGAAAGATAATTTTATATTACTTTTTTTTTTTTTTTTTTTTTTTTTTTTTTTTGAAGTAAAACTTTTAGTTTTAGATTTAAAATGCGTTAGAATTCATTTTTTTTTTCTAAATATTAAAAGTTCATAATGTATTTATATAAAACGAACTATATAATACGATTGGGGGTCGTAAAATGTATTAAAAAATTAAATATGAAATGAGTTTTTACTTTACTTGATGTATTGTGTGAATAACAAAATTTCAGAAATAATGCAAGAACTTTGTTCAGAAATAATATTCACTTGAATTGCATTCAAAATAAAATTCTAATTGTTGAAATATTGCTTTGACGATTGCGTGAGAAAATTGAAAACATATACATATAAATATGAAGGATTTTTTTTATTATTATTATTACTCAACACTTTTCAGATTATTACTGTTTCAAGTACTGGATTAAATGTTACTAAGAAAAACATTTTTTTTACTGACTATATATACATGCAGTTTATTCATTACGTCACTCTACACATTTGCCGAAAAATAAAACAAAGTGCTAAAATAACAAAAACAGAATAACTCTCCGAATACAACCGTACGCGAAAAACTTCGTAGAATACGAAGTGCCTGCCTTAAAGAGTGGAAATAATTGGCAATGGGTGGGTGAAAAGTATTTTGCTCCTAGCTCGGGAAAAGGTATTGAGAGAAAGATTGAAAACAATCAAACAAATTTTTAACTTGTGAACAATTTAATACTACCTGTCAATTTATTTATTTGTTTATTCACACTTCAAGTGCAGATGTTTAGAGAACAGTTAGATTCGGACGGGTATTTCCATTGCACTTTTTAACGTACATGACAAGATCTTTCTTTGATACTACATTCGTTCAAATCTAAAGCTTACACCTAGGAAAGTTCCCTAGTAAGTTATAGATGCATTCGGAATTGAAAATTGAAAAAAAGGAAAGTTATCTTATTTACATGTTCTTAAATGTTTACTACGTCAATAGAGCATGAGAAACATTTAAAAAAGCGGCAAATTCATGTCACAGTTGAAATATTTTTATACTAATTATTATTACTTTCATAAATAATCCTGTAA
Source organism: Maratus speculifer (assembly GCA_964019185.1). Taxonomy (NCBI): domain Eukaryota; kingdom Metazoa; phylum Arthropoda; class Arachnida; order Araneae; family Salticidae; genus Maratus; species Maratus speculifer. The sequence continues at coordinate 426,912,887 of OZ025290.1, read as the reverse complement.
TATGATATAACAAGATTAAACTATTAAATATACATTAAAGTTAATTACTGGCGAAATATCTGTTCTAGGGATTTTTACTGATTTGTATATTTTCTGATCTATAAATGTTACGGTGATATGCTTTCATTTTTGAGAATGTATTATATAAAAGTTTATAAACGAAAAAAAAAACACACATTTAAATTAAGTGAGCATTTTAATTCGTTATTAGATATATTTAATTATTTATTAGAAAATGAAGTAAAAGGTAATAAACTATTACTTAATAAATTTACATTACAAAAGTAAATAAAAAGAATATCCATTACATTTATGCTTATTGATATTTAAGCATCGAAATATTTTAAATATATTTTATATCTGGCATCTCCGATCTATTTGCATGCATAGAATTAAAATTGTCAGAATTATATAGAACTAACAGTGCCCGTAAGTGTCCTTTCTGTTTTTTACCTTTTACTTAATTTTACTTAATTTATACTTATCAGCTTCCAGATATTTTCTTTTTACGAAAGACCTGATTAAATGAAATAATTTGTTACTTTTATGAAACATAATTACTCCCTGTGCAACTTTTATGGAAATGAAAGTGATAAAGGATATGCAACAATCATGCATTTATGGTAACATCGCTTTTTACTGTGTTATAAATTACAAGGCTAATCAGAGTTTTATCGCAAATGAATTGCCATGAAATGAATTTATTAGCTACACAAATCATTGAGTCCTTATTAGGTTTTATGTGCAATGCCAAAAATTTTTCTACTTAATTTTCGTAATTAACCAAATTATTTGATTTATTATTTAGGAGAATACAGAATTGACATTTTATTTTCCGCGTAGCAGACTTTATTTATTAGACTAATGCAAGACACATTTTAAAGATAAATACGGCTGCAATATAATTAATTATTTAATATTTTTTGTATTTTATATATAAAAAAACATTCAAGCTGTAAACTTTATTATAATATAAAATATATTCATTAAACTAAATCAATGATAAACCTCAACTCACATGAAATGAGTAAAATAAATTCATTTGGACAATACAATTGGAAACTTTATAAATTGGATATGGTTCATCTCACATTATTATTGTTACGAATTTTGTAAATAGTTAGTATTTGTACTGTAAAATAATGTAAATAATCTTATTAAGCTCCATTCCTTTACTAATATTAGTTTTTGTTACATTGTCTCTGTTATCAAGCAAACTTGTCCATTATTTTCAGTGTATGTCTACGGCAGATTGGCGAAATAATAAAGATATCGCCAAGTTGGCGTCACTTTTGGCGACTAATTTTGGTCGCCAAATTTGGCGATATATCGCCAAGTTGGCGACAAACTTGGCGATTGTTGGCGATGGTAACCCTTCCCTCTCAGTGGTAACCGCCCTTTAGATATACGGATACATTGTTTGTTGTTCCGTGGATTTTTCGAGTAGGTTCTAGAAATTTCCAGCACATGCTATGAGCCTATATAAGGAGAGCAGTACGAGCTGTTGTGGTTATTATTTACCAGTCAGTCATTGAGTGAACAACGCGTTTGTTAAGCAAGTTTGCTTGAGTCTTATCTACGTTACTTCGAATGTGATTTAGTGTAGAGACGTTGTATAAAGAGTCTCTGGAACCTATATCTGCACTTATACGATAGATTTGAATATTTAGAAATATTTGTGAGTTTCGAGGATTCTGTTGTTCTGAAGTTCTGTAAATAAATTATTTTCTACTTTTCTAAGAGCAAAGAGTTTGAAGTTGTCTAACCATAAGATCGGAAGAACCCCATATACGCTGCAACATTATGGTTCATCTCTCTGCTGTTAGTGCTCTATCTCGCGCAAATATTGCACGATTGCCATGAAATTCATATGTTTGTTATTGGAGTTTCCTATGACATGTTCGGTATTACAAATGAAGTGTGTAGCATTTTTGTTTCATTTAAAGGTCTACTCAAAATATCATTACGTTACAGTATATACGGAATTATTGTTTGTTGTGTTTTTAATGATAATACAATATTTTACAGATATTAAAATGATAAACTCTAAAAAATTATATACTGTAAAAAAATAAAAATAAAAATAAAAATGTAGTCCTACAGATGTAAAGTTGCCGACTTCTGTATGCTTACTAACATTTTATTTGTGCACTATACAAGAAAAGTTGTAATTCTACAAAAGTGATTTTTTTAAAGCTACGGAAATTTGTAACTTTACAAACGAATCTACTAAAATGAAAGTTATCGTAATAAAAATATCTGCAACTTAAGTAACCCTAAGTAGCTTTTTCAGTACAATAGTCACTTTTCTCAAATCAAAATATCACTTATTCGGATTCTATCAATACTCAAGTTAACATTTTCAGCTGCATAACTGATTTTGTGCATGCAATTTTAGCAAAATAATGTGAACTTTCAAATTAATGTTACTACTGTTAATATTGTATGTTTGTCTATTAAACGTGCTCTCTGAATATCAAAATATTTTCGTATGAATTGGTAGCATCCGAGAAAGTGATATTTTGATTAGAGAGAAGTGATTATGGTACTGTAAAAGCTACTTAGAAACGTTTCCGAAATGGACGGGCAGCTAATAAAATTTACTTTTTATAAATTTTTCTTTAAATTTCGAAAACAAATAGCTTTCTGGGATTTTTAAAGGTAAAAGAACAGTTTTAGACACCTCAGGTGAGTTCTAAGAGGTTACTGTATATTTTCGTTTTTGATTACAGTGCATTTTTATATATTCAAAAACATCGGACTTTTTTTACAGTGTATGGCCAAAGGTGCTACCCCTCCTTTTGATGGTGAATTTTTGATGCTTTGTTAAACATCTAAAAAAATACATGAAGAATTACCCGGAAATTAGAAGCATGTAATAAAAATAGTATAAGTGATAAATTTCTTCAAAGATACTCCGAAACTCCATACGGAACCCAAACAGACTCCATACAGATAGACAGAATCTCCATACGGGATCGTCAACAAACAGAAAAAAAAGAAGGAATAGCTTTTATACAACACTGTCAAAACTAATGTAGCAAAAGCGTTCTAACTGTTGATTATTGTTAAATGGCTTATTGTAATACACTGTTTTTTTTCATGAGGATAGCATGTATGCTCATAAAAAATTTGTTTTCATAAAAACAGTTCCAAATTTTGCCACGTTTTTTGCTAGAAATTTCCTGAGATCTTAACATAAGAAAATTTTCCTTTCAGAAAATATAAAAATCAAAATTTTACAGAATACCTTGTTACCAGTATTTTAAAAATATATAAAACTTTTATGAATTATCAGCAGGTTTACTAAATACCTTTGTACTACGCATACACGAAAGCAATCAAAATATAATTTCCTTGTGTTAGCTAACAATGCAGAGCAGCTTTTGTGAAAGTCTCAGAAGTATAGCTTGAAGATTCTGAAAATGATATTCAATAGAATAAGCTCAAAATCCGTGGTCCCAAAAAGAAGCAAAATGATGAGGTGCTTTATCCAAATAAGCAACGTGCAATATTTTGTATATTGTTTTGATGCTAATCAATGAATATATGGATAAAATTCCTCATCTTTTTGCTTCTTTTGGGGATAAACTTGCTGGAATTCACTCCCGTTGGCTGGGAATGTTGAGCTCAGTGATACTTATTTATTAAAATATGGATATTTTGTTAATAGAAATTATGTAGTGCGCATTTGTCTCATGCGTGGGAAAAACGAGACCTCTCAGAATAATTCATTATTTTTTACTTACTATTTTTTTAATTAAAAATAAATAAATAAATAATACAGATTTTGTGAAGCTTCTAGAATTTCCAAACCAGAAAATTCATAGGTACCAGTAATCTATATCTATATCTATCTATCTATCTATATATTACGCTATCATATGTGGCACGAAAATAACGATCATTTGTTAATTATTTAATGGCAACGTCCATCTTATTAGTTACTGAGCGAAAGTCCTTTAGAAAGATTTAGGATGTGGTAAATTTTCTATGTTTTGTTTCTTCGCTGTAATTATAGAGCTGCAAAATATAATTATTTTTAATTTTTCTGTTCTTTTTACTTAAAAAAAAGAATAAATGTCATGAATTTTTAACTTTTCAGTTTCAAATTAAAGTTATGTATTATAAATGAAATGAGCAAAAGGATTATATTATTATATTTTAAAAAATTAATGAAATTAAAAAAAAAAGCCACGGGTACAAAATTTGGCGAATTATAATCTGTACCAGGATAGCATAAATATACTGAGTTCTTGATTTATCAGCACAGATGTCGTATATGCACCACGTTGGCGCGTTATTTTTCTGATGTCAATTTGGCGAAAACTTGGTTTGCAAATACCAGTTACATACATATTTTTAACTAATTTCTATTATTTTAAAAAGGAAAAAATTGAAAAACAGTTTAGTTAATAAATATAGAATAAAACAATTTATATCATTTTAAAAAAGAAAATAAAAGTTAACAAACAGTTTATTAATAAATAAATAAAAAATTTCGGGTTACCGCGTGAGGCACATTTAATTGTCATTTGTTGCAATCGCGTCAATATGGTGAGCATATGACATCTGTGTCTATTTCTGTAGCAGAATTTTCCAATATGGCAAAAAAATGAGTAATTAAAATAAATTATGTATAAAAATAAATTTATGCTTTATATATATTCAAGGGAGACTGGCCAAGGGCAGCCTGTTTTAATTTTTAAAAAAACCTCCAATTGTTGTGTTTAAACTTGGTTTACAATTTTATAGAGAAGTACTGATATTTCCCTAGAAAATAAAACCTCTAATGTGAACATTTCTTTACGTAGACAACATTGTATTTAATTTGAGAAAAAATTGAAATGAAAATAATTAAATGCAAGATAAAAAAAAATTCTCTTTTAATCAATAAAACAAAAAACAATACATCTTAGAATTATTTGGTTACAAAAACGCATTACAAAGTTACAAATGATAAACTATGAAGAAAATGGAAGAAAATCAGTATGGTTTACGAGCAAAGCTATTTATCACACAAAAAATGTGTCATAGTAGCTTTTTTTATGGGTAGTGTTAATTAAGTTTCTAATGGCAACAATTTAAGTGTTCTTATTCCATGTCTTAACCTTTAATTCATTTATAATGGCTATTTCTTTTTTATAGTGTGCAAATGTTAAAAAGTAAAAGTTTTGTGTTTAATGAAATGATGAAAAAAAAAATCGCAATTTTTTACGCAATGATTCATGTTTTAAAATATTATTAGATAATATCTGAAATATAATTTAAAAACTTACGCTAACTTAATACTTGATTTAAAAAACACTCTTTGTTTCAATATTTAGACTTTTTAATTATTTAACCTCTCGAAGCATGGCCAAACTCACTTGTGTTTAAATGCTGAAGATTAGATGTTGTCAACTTTGCATTGCAAATGCAAATAAACTCATTTTAGAATATTTTTGTCACCGAATTTACAGCACATTATTGTGTTGTGAATTAGGAAACCTCATATTCAAAATGATTTTCATACTGTGATTGTATTCCTAATATGAAGCAAAAGTGTTGCTATCGATAAATGTGTCTAAAAAATGTTAATTGTGCTGAAATCGTGTTGTAAATAATGTTGATAAAATATTTTCTTTACAATAGTATTGTGCTGTACATCTTTTTGTCACCAAATTAAGAAAATATTGTAACACCACACAATTGATAACGCAAAATAACACATGCAAAGTACTTTCAATATACTTTTTACATGGTGACATTAAATTTACATTTAAAAGGAAAATAAGAAACAGTTTGCTTTATGGAAGAAAAAAATTCCAGGTGGTTATTGAGTGAGTTGACTAATTTTGACAATAAATATAAATAACTGCATTTCTGGAAAAATTATGTAGTTGTTAACAACACTTTTTACACAATTTTTTTCTTGGCGCAACACATTCGCAGCACATTCACAAGACACTCAAAGATGAATTTTTAGAAGTGCTAATTATGTTATGTTAATGTTCGAAAAGTGTTTCACGAATTTGCAGTATAGTATTAGATGAATGAGACATTTTTAAAAACTTTTTAGCGTTATAGTAATGATTTTCTATGCATAACATTTAGGAGTATGGGGTCGAACAAAAATTTAAACATAGTAAAATAATTTTATTGATCAAAAGAGACTTTAAAAATAATTTATACCTCCATTAATGGGGTCAGGTACCACTGTCTAAAAATATTTTTAATTTTACTTAATAGATTATGTTAAAATTTTATACTTAACAGGCGACTAAGGCCAGCCGAAAACAACCTTGCGCCATTCCTAATCTTACAGAAGGCTGCTTTTCAAATATACCTCGTTTTCAATATATCTCGTTTAAAACATATCTCGTTTTTAATTCTTAGGAACCTTATTTTTTTTTTTTTTTTTGATTTAAAGTGCAAATATGTATCTGTTACATGATTTTTTATTGTTGACATTACATAAAACGTTCTTAGAATATAATTCAACTAGAAAAAAATAGTAATTTTCGAATTTTTTTAGAGTGCAATACCCGTAAAGTTCACATATATTCATAATTTTTTCAGGATTTTCACAACCTCAGTTCGAGTTCTCACTTTTTTATGTTTTTTACTGTTGGTGAATTTTGGAATTAAAAGTACTAAGTATGTTTTACAATAAAATATGCCCACAATACGCACAAAAGAACCAAAAAATATAACTTTATATAATTAATAATAATAATAATTTTATACAGGGTGAGTCATAAATATCGAACAAATAGGCTATCTCAGTGTTTGAAAACATGTATATATTTTTAATGAAGTTTTTTAAAATACTCATGAAGAGGGTCTAAAAAACTGTATTTTTGCGAATAAAATGTTGAGTTAGAGCTTCTTCACTATAAGCCATTTACTTTAAAATACTAACACTAACATCTACGAAATAAAAAAAAAACGTTCAATTAGGTTAAATTTAAGAAAACATTCGTGCTACACAAACTTCTTTGAAGTTTTAAGGTTAGCAAAAATTTCGTGAACTTAATTACACTACTTGTCAAAACAAAACACAAATCAAATTTCATTGTACAAGAATGAGTTTCCAAATGCTAATTTGAAATGCTGAACTTCCTTTTTTCTGAACTTTAAAAGTTTCTTGTTAAAATCAAATCACAAAAATGCAAATTGTTTTTGTAAAGCTCGTAAAAGTAACTCTCTAAAGAAATACAATCCAGAAATTAAATTAAGCTTTTAAATTTGTTTTATGAAGTATAACATAATATAAATTGGAATCGAAATTCTGTGATTTTGAGATTTTTTTTTAGATTGCACAAATGTTACGAATTTGTTAGTTTTTCTAAATTCTAAGTATATTTATATCTGGATGGCATTTAACAATTTGGATTTACATTGGATTGAACATTTAACAATATTTTTTATTATAGAATTTGTTATATTGTAATATTTCCTTTAAATTCTAGAATATTATGCAAAATTTGTTTGAGTGGGAGATTTTAGTTATAATTATTTTAATAACTCAACGAGAAATACTTCCTTTTTATTTTATTTTATTTTCATTTATTTATTTATTGTATACATCTATGTGTGGTGCGCGCTAACAAAGATTTAACTCTGTACCACAAAATATGCACATTTAGTGGATTTTTGATATGGAATAGTTAGTGTTACATATCAAACGTATCAACCAACATGACGGGATAAAACAAATTGACTTAAGCGCGCATTGAAAGTGTAGGCAATGCAGAAAACATATAAGGTACCCTTGGGTAATAACGCCACGTTAAAGTTTTACCAATTTTCACAGCTTAGTTTTAGATTGTATTTTTCAAACAAATATAGGATCTGATACAGCAACTCATTGACTATCTATATAAAATAAAATAATTTAACAGATATGTATTCATAAAATGTAATGGCGTTTTTTCTTGACCAATGCTATTTGGTGTTAATACCCACCTATATGGGTAATAACGCCATGCAAACAAAATTATAAAATAAGATGGAATAATGGCATGTAGATTGCCCAATTCTAAAAATACAAACTCTACAGCTCTAGAAATTGACAAATTGCAATTTAAGTTATTGAAAATGTACAAATTTTTGTGACTCTGAAAGAAAAAGAAATCTGTGGTGGTGGCAGGGGGGGGGGAGGAGGCAAAAGAATATCAGATTCTAAGCTACTTTGCTTTAAAATGACCATTTAAATAGAATTATTAGAAACATTGCACGGATTATTTGAATCAATATTTATATTCCTATGCATGCATTCTATGCGATAGAAAATATTGACTTTTTTGTGAAAGTGAAAGAAAAAGAGTGAGGAGGAGCTTCAACAGAATATAACACCCTGTGTCTCTCTTTGCTTAAAAAGTCCCGCTTAAATATGATTATAAGAAACATTGCATGGTTTTAACCATTCATAATATAATATTTTAATCATGTGAAGTTTTATAATAACTAGAGTTATATGTAATAAATATTTTTGTTAAACCTTAACTGGTGTTAGCGACTCTCATACCGCTGAGTTTTTCAACTGGTAATTTTTAGTTTAACTATCGATACCAGGAAAATTTTGTTTCATTTGGAGTCCTATTACTATCTCTAGAAACTTTTGAATAGCTGAATTTTATTTATAATAGTCCTGTATATAAGGACCAAGACAAAAATAATATTCTAAAAGTTAATTTAACATTTTATTTATCGTTAGATTAAGCGGTCTGACAGGCCGCTCACAGTAAGTTATGCGACAATTTTTGTCACAGCAGTTAAGGGTTAATACTATTATAGTAATCTCGTAAATAGTTTTTAACCCATAACTCCACACTAATGCGGACACTGCTGTTAGCAATCTGACTGAACACTGTGCCCCTCCCTCCCCCCAAAAATGGCGTTTAACTTGTATTTCCCCTTTAAATATAGTTACAACTGAAATTCTCTTTCGTTTGGAGTTCTCGTAATATTGTTAGAAATGTTTGAATAGATTAAATTTAATTAGAATTAATTCTGTACAAAAAGTTTAGCGCAGGAACAGTATTCTATGATTTTTAATCATGGATCACATTTTAACCTTTAACTAATGTTACCGGTCTCGTAGATCAAATTTTTCTTTTAATTTTTTAGTTTAACTTGTAATTTTCAGTTTAACTGCAAACACTACCGAAATTTTGTTTCAGTTGGAATTTTAGTACTATCACCAGAGACTAAATAGGTGAATATTAAGTATAATACTCTTGTATAAAAAGTTTAGTACAAAAACACAATCCTATGAGTTATTCCCACCTTTTATTCATCTTTCAATTTTGTGGTCTCACAAACCACATCACATTCATACGTTATAATTTCTGTCACATCAGTTAAAGGTTAAATTTATAAAGTTTTGAAAAACCGAACGCTGAGAAAGAGGACAGTTAAAATTTCGAACTCAATTGAACAATCCAGTGGAAATTTAATACAAATCTGATTTTGAAGATGTTTGAATTTGAATCTCGAAAACATTTTGATATAGTTTTATTTACAAGAGTTAAAAATTATTTTTTTTTACATTAGTAAACAAAAATAATAATAATATAATAAAAAATAAAATAAAGAGATTATTTTTAAGTATTGGGCACCCCCCCCGTTAATCTTACCATTTCAACAATGATGATAATGCTGTCCCATATTAATACATAAATCCTCTTCGGATATAGTTCGGCCACTGTTGGAAATCAACCGGGGTAATGACGCCAATCCCTGGCGTTATTACCCCGGGATACTTATTGCGCAGTAAATCCTAAACTACAAATTATCTCGAGAAGATATCCAAAATCTTCTACAACAATTTGAAAGTACATGAAATACACTACAAATTTATGCAATAAACAAAGTATTTCTGGATAAAAAATACAGTCTTCAGATCAAAAACCTTACCTCGCAAATTTTAGATCAAGCGTTAATTTTAGTTGCTTGTAAAAACAATACGACCTAAAAATGAAACAAATTAACTTGAAGCTGTTTTTTGCGATTTATATGACTCAAAACCCTTCTGCACAGAGCACATGGGTGTCATTTACCTGATTATTTCATAATTATGCAAAATATAAGTACTTGGCGTTATTAACCCGCCTGGCGTTATTACCCCAGGGTACCTTATATATAGAGAGATAGCTCTTCTCAAAAGGCTTATTATGCAGGGAAATATTTATACAACTTGCCCATTAAAGGCCTGACCTAAACATTTGTGTAGGTGATCCGAAAGAAAAATAAAATATATTTTGCTATTTTTCAGCGATTTAAAATCGCGCCTGAATTACATAGCTGTATCGGTATTCTAGTGACATAATCCGATATCGGAAACTTTTAAAAATACACATTTTTTACTCAATTATGTTCCAGTCAAATAAATTAGAATTAATCCACAATACTTTTAATTTCTATCAAAATATTTTAGGTGCTAAAAGGTAATTAGACTTATACATTTGGCACGATATTAAATTTGTTTCAATTATTGACCATTAGGAATTGTATGAATTTAAAGGTAATATTCATTATTAAACTGTATAAAGAATTAAACTGGTAACGCGGGTGAAATTCGACTAGAAATAAAAAGTTATTTTTTTAGATATTTTGCACAGCTTGTTACACTGTAAAATAAATCCGCTAAATTTACGGATGAGTAATGTTGCCAGCAGTTTAAGCCGTAAAAAATGCAGTAAAATTAGATGTGATAAAAAAAAAACATCTAAATTTACTGTAATTCTTACGGTAAAACCAGCTGGCAACAATGCTGCCAGTAATTTTGCCGTAAATGTAACATTTTTTTTTTTTTTTTTTTTTTTTTTTTTTTTTTTTTTTTTTTTTTTTTACGGTGTAGTTAGTTTGAAAATTTTCTATGGAACACATTTTTGTGGAAAATATTTCTGAAGATTTTTGTGGAACATATGATCACATCAATCCAAAAATCTAGAACACATAATTTGTATTAAAGTTTAGTACGATGGACGAAAGTGGTGACAGAAATTCGAACAGTTCTATTCGTGTGTGTGTTTGTATGTCAAAGATTCGTAACTAAGACTAATGACAGTAAAGCTTCCCAGTCTCTATCTAGAATGAATATATCATTTATATAATGAATGAATCTATCATTTATATAAATAAACAAATCTAATACTAACAACCTGACAACTTATATATAAGAATCTCACAATGGAATTTCGTATCATCACATCAAGACTCAATAAAACTGCACTTTTCTTAACATTTCATTTTAACTAGCAAAAGGTATTATGCATATTGAGAAACATCGAAAACACTGGCGATATAAATATATATCAATAAATATAAAAACTTTGTTAAATCACCATAAAAAGAAAAACTATACAGGACACGTTTCGAGCTGCAAAATTACTGCTCGTCATCAGCTGGTCCAAACACGTGTCACAACGGACAGAGTGGAAATAACAGTGAAATAAAGAGGGAGGAGATTACACAGAGTGCGACAGGTGGCGCTGCTTGTCATAGCCAAGGAGGAAGAGAAAAGTAAAGATAAACTCAAAGAAGGAGGGAGGAGATTACAAAGAGTGCCCCAGGTGGCGCTGGCTAAAAGAACCCAGATGTCAAACAAAAACAAATAAAAGATAAAGAAAACAATTGAAAAATAAATAAAATAAAATAAAAAATAAAATTATTTATTTATTTATTTTTATTTGATTTATTTATTTTTATTTTATTTTATTTTATTTATTTTTCAATTGTTTTCTTTATCTTTTATTTGTTTTTGTCTGCCATCTGGGTTCTTTTAGCCAGCGCCACCTGGGGCACTCTTTGTAATCTCCTCCCTCCTTCTTTGAGTTTATCTTTACTTTTCTCTTCCTCCTTGACTCTGACAAGCAGCGCCCCTGTCGCACTCTGTGTAATCTCCTCCCCCTTTATTTCACTGTTATTTCCACTCTGTCCGTTGTGACACGTGTTTGGACCAGCTGATGACGAGCGGTAATTTTGCAGCTCGAAACGCGCCCTGTATAATTTTTCTTTTTATGGTGATTTAACAAAGTTTTTATATTTATTGATAGGTATTATGCATGTTTAACATTTATTTATCATTAGCTCTATATATTATGTGTTACCAAATTATCCCTTTTTAAAGAAGTCGGCTGCATATAAATGCATTTTCTTTTAATTGTACCTATTATATAAATTCTTGTCAGAAGAAGAAATTGGTTGTAGTGTCTTCTCTGATTTATAGTAATAACAGTACAAAATATTTCTTGAAAATTACTTACAGTTATATTACATTATTTAAATTTCAAGTGATTGCGAAAGATTCTGTTGATAATTTAACCCGGGAAATATAATGTTAATAGAGAACTGGTTTCACTTTTTTCAAAATCTATAATAAGTAAATTAAATAATTAATTAATAAAATAGAAGTTAAAAAAGTGTGAAAATGTAAACAAAAATATGCTGTTTTCTTCTTTTTTAATGAAATTAAACTAACTACCAATGGAAATTATTGTCTGACTTGTAAAGGTTCTGATAAAGTTTGTATTTATTTTTTTTATGTACGAATCTAGTAATTAGATTTAATGTTTCATTTAGAAAATGTTATCGATTATTGAAGATTGTACTGTAATATACAGTTAACATTACAAGCTTCAACAGGTGGATTGTTAGCTGAGAATAAATTGACATTAGTAGTGAATATTTCTTGTACTGCTGCTGAGTGGTACTAGACAGTGGGCAGATAACCTAGTAGCAAACCAATATTCGCGTTTCATTGGAAATATTTCCAATAAAATTCCAATATTTAACCAATATTGGCGTTTTATTGGCAATATTTCCAATGAAATCCCAATATTGGCATAATGTAGGCAGCAAATATTGGCTAAATAAGGGCAAAATGTAAACATCCCAATAATGGAGCAATATTTCAATCCAATATTATGCCAATGTGCCAATATTGCTCCAAATGTAGACGATATTGGTCCAATATTGTTTGGCGTATTCCATTTTTAACATCTATTAGTTTTTAATTGAAACATTTGTCTAAAAATGTAAGAAACACATTATAAAAACTTCCAAATGATATATCGGTATTTCCATAAGCATTTGTCGTGTAACTCACATTAATAGCAACATGTAAGTCGTTTGCCACCGTTATTTTTGAAAGGTTTGCATAACCTTATTTAGTTAATGAAATATCTCTGATAAAACAAGTCACATTTTTCTGTTCTGAAATACTGGTATCCAGATCGTAGTATGCGACTTACTCGGCATGTACTCATGGAAATACCCATATTTGTTTAGACATTCGATGAAACTTTTCCACAAAATCAAAATTCCAAAAGAAATCGAAAGAACCACTGTCGTTAGTAAAAACTTTGAATGTGGCTTACAAACGTGCTAGTACTTAATCCTGTAAAATCACACTTTACAGAATTTGTAAAATACTACCGAATAATTTATCATTTTCAATACCAAACTCTCAGTACTAAATATACAAATTTATAGCATTGTAACAAAAAAAATTTAAGCATCACTTTTAAATAACGTATATAATTAACTGTCAAAGCTACCTAAAATAACTTTACCCTTAAAGAATTTTAGGAAGATATAATATGTAGGAATATGTAGAAAATTTTAATTATTGAGCACTCTGCAAATTTTTAAGTCATAAATAAAAACAAAACATTTGAAAAGTGTATTCAAAATCGAAACTTAAATAAACATACATTAGATATAAAAATAGTAACTGGTGGAACAAATTAACATGGGCTTCCAAATTCAACATAAGTATTATGTTAAACCAAATAAAACGAAGAAAGAATTTATCTACAAATAAAAATATACTTTCCGTTTGAGAACATTTTTATCGAAACCACGAAACATTCGGTCTAATGATAGTAAACAACTTAAATCAAGTGAAATAAATTGTCAAAAGCTTTTATCCAGCATTAATGATTCAGAAATCTCATTAAGCTTCAATGGCATCAAAAATATCTTTTGTAAAGTGAAATCTTAATAAAAGGAAACCTCGTAAATAGAGTTTAGTTTATTGTTTTTATATTTACAGTAAATTTCAAAGGTTATAGATTTAATGAGTAACATCTGAATATCTTTTTACAAAGTTTGTTACTGATCATTAAATTAAGTCCCTTATTATAGGGAAATTAAATTTTAAATGGATCAAAAATAGAATCAGTTGTTTATATATTTTCAAACAAAGAAAATGAAAAAAAAATATTACATAGCTTTAAGTGTTCGATAAATCTATTTTAAAAATTTCTTTTTGTAATTAAGAAAAGAGTATTTTATATTTAAATCTTTGAATTTATTAGAAAAATCTATTTTTGACTATTAATAAAAAATATATAACCATATTCTTTTAAAAACTTAATTGTTTAAATCAATTGAATAGGTAATCTGTAAATCAATTTCATACAAAAACAAAACAAAAAACAAAATAATTTTTGTTAAATTTATTTTCTTTATACTTGTTTGTATCTGAAAGTAAACTCATTGTATTGTTCATAGAATAATTTTGTTTAAAACAGTGTTTATTTAAAATATATAAAATTACACGTATTCATACGATACATGGTTTTCTTTTCATATTTAAAATTATAATTACGTTTAATTAATTATGTAATTTTAGTAATACGAAAGCAGTTATTAAGAATACCGTTTTCGTTATATTTAGAAAAATAACGGATTTATTTTTCTTATTGAATTCAGAAGTCAGTACTTAATTAAATAAGTTATTAGTGGTAAATGATGATAAAATATTGTATTGTGTTTGCTTTAAGAATATTTTTGAAATATTTTATAATTTGTAGAATTATATTATTTACTATGCTAACAACACTTACAGCCACGTGACAATTATTTATATTATATTTATGCTATTTTAACTCTCCATCATTATAAATAATAGTTTAATATAGCATGCATAAATGTGGAAATTAAAAATTGTACATTCAAATCTCTTAAAAAGTATTTACGAAATACCTTTAAATATTTTGATACAGTATAAAAATTGTTTGATATTCCTATGAATGCAAAACTATTTTAAATGAAGTGTTCTTTAACTTCATGAGTGGATCAGATTGCCACTACCATTTTTTGCCTTATATATGTGGTGACATATTAATACCTTTTTCTGATGAATCTGTAAAGTCATTACCATACAATATAATCGTGACTATCTAGTAAAAGTAAAACAAAAAGTCATTCTTCAATACAGTGATAGAAAGTAAATCATTACAATTTGATTATACATAAACAAAATAACTAATAAATCTGCAGATCAGGAACCTCAATGTCAGCTATGCAATTTCTTCTATTTTAATCTCATTTTATATAATATTCATCTACAAACAATCTGCACTTTTTTAAACATATGAATATTTATAAGTATGTAAAATTCTTAGAGGTTTTTAATAGAAATAAGTAATAGAAGTAAATATGCAAAAAGCAATATTTATTTAAACTCAGTCTCTTATAAATTAAATTATAATTTATAAAAGTGTTTTTATAAATTTTATTTCAAGAAAAAAACATGTTTTATGTTCATAGACTCATGACTCAAATGAAAACGCACTGAAAGCAATTATTATTCATAGGTACAATTATTGTTCAATTCTTCTATAGGTAAATTTTTATCTGTGTCTTTGTAAATGAACGTTATGTTCCTTGCGCACCATATTCTGTAGAAAGAACATTCTAGTAAACTTTAATGATGTACATCAATATCAGTATGTTTAAAATATCATTAAAATACACAACAAACGATTTACCTCTACAGTTCTTATTATTAAAGGAATTCTTTTGAGTGGCCCTGTAAATGAACCTACAGTGCTTCACACTTCATTTTCAAAACCGAATATACCAAGATAAACCACAATACAATGCATCAATTTCATAGTAATTGAATTATATTTACGCGAGAAAGAGCAAGAATAGACAGACTTACGAACAAACTGAAATTGTAAGTATTTTTCAACTGTGTCAGAAAATGTTGAAAACGTAATGTTATTAACATAGTTGAAAAATTTTATTGTTAATTATGTTATTAATATACATGAAAAAAATTTCATTTAAACATAGGGAATTACTCCTATAACTTAAATAATTTTTTCCTGAACTAACTTTCCTTAATCATTTTGAAAAATTAAATACTAAATTTCTAGATTTAAACATTGTATCGTTAAAATAATATTAATCTAATACAATTGTGTTTTAAACTAATTTTTGGTCTGAAAATTTCGTGATTATTACATTTTACCACTAATTGAAATTCAATTGCAATATCTAATCGTCAAATTAATATATATATATATATGAGTTTATAGTACTTTGCTTAATTAGCCAATTAACCATATACAGAAAACTACAAACAGTTTGAAATCTTTTAATAAACAGTGAACAGAAGACTATTGGCTCTAAAATCAATTATTACATTTTAGAGCTAAAGATTTCATCAATTTAAAAGAAATCGAAAATTCAGAGAAATACAATTAATGAACGGAAGTAGTTTGATGATTTGGAATCAATGGTATAAAATACGAAGTTGATTTCAAATCGATATCACTTACTTAGAAGTGCAGACAGTGATTTTCCCATTAGGTTTCACTTTGCAAATTCATACCTATTTAGATAATTTAATATTATTAATGTGTATTAAGTTAAAATACATATTATAAAAATATTGTACGATAAACAAATATTTCGTGAAGAAATCCCGTTGAGTGTATTGTAATGCGTTATTCATTGGTCTAAAATTTAATGAAATATACACTTATTAATGAAAGAATAAAAAAATGTTTACAGTACTAGATTTCCTAATTTTAATATATTGTCTATTCAAATAATTATTGTATTGTAAGTATTTACGTCACTTTTATTATTATCTTACTAATTGATAACGTTAATTCAATAGATATTCCGTTAACATTCGTTCCGATGAAAGGTCCATAGCAATTTTCGTTTTTTTTTTTTTTTTTTTTTTTTTTTTTTTAAATACTTTAATGGAAAATACAATGTAAAAAACATAAATTTTGCACAAAGAAGAAAGTCGATCCCATAAATTGTTGCCGAGATATTTGTAATCATATTTTCCATGCTCTTCGATTCTTCATGACCCTGTGTTTCATTCAAATTTTATTTCAAATATATATTTTAATTGAAAATAAAACGCTTAATCCTTCGCAGAGGACTGTTAGTTAATATGAGTATCATTTTTAAAAATATCAGAAAGTTTCTTTTACGCAATTCGGTACTACATGATTATCCCACTGTGTAAAAAAAAAATCTCAAAATTTGTCGCCAACTTGGCGATATATCTCCACATCTAACGACAAAAAATACTGGATAAATGTGACGCCAACTTGCGCTATTTCCGATATTTTGCTAAATTTTCATAGACTCCATTGTTATCCAATAAGATCTCGTTTTGATAGAAATATTTAAATGTACGTTTAAATTTTATTTCATATTTGCAATGCTTTTTTTTTATTGTTTACACATGTTTTATTTTCATATTTTTATATTATGCATATACATGATTGGTAAGTTTTAGGTGGCATCCATCGATTAATTTTCATTAGCAACTAACAATCAGTTAAATTTAAGAAAAGAGTATTATAGATTGTGTTCACTTCTCATAGCTAAATAATTCATGTTTTACTGAAAAGTTTCAACAATGAATTCTTAACTTAATCTTAATCGAATTTATGTTTTCTTTCATTAATTTGTTTATTAATATACTGCGGAAAATTTACATACAGCATTAACAAGCATATACAAAACTGCTTCTAATAATTTATTATTTTCTTATCGAAAAAAAAACAATTACTTTATTTTTTAGTTATAATTTTTCAGAATGAAACAATCTTTTAATAGTCAACAAACATCCGTTATTTTATCCATACGTTTTATCTCTTAATCAAGTATTTCAAAAGAAATCTTTAAAAAAATCAGATAAAGTTTAATTTAATAAGCTAGTCTATCGTTAAAGAAAACTTGAAAAAATCAGATAATATTACATTAATATAGATTAATCTTTATACACTTATCGGGTACTGAAAGATTTTGCCATTTTTAAACAATGGTATCAATTTAATTGAAAGAAAAAATAGTTAAAAACAGGTTAATGAAACACGATACAGTTTTGAGAGTTACACATTTCAGAAATGGTTCGCTTGAAAATATAAAGAACGCCTTTGTTAGCATAGAATATATCTATGCAAATACAAAACAATCATGGCAAGTCAGAAAAAAATCTTTTAAGGAAAGCATTTACCATTAATTTGGAATTGACAAATAATTTGGAATTTAGATTATTATTCGATGGGAAATGTTTCAGTAATGTTTTCTCTTTAAATATGTATAATATAGAATAATAACTTATTACAAGATTATTTTTTTAACTCTATATGCAAGAAACATGCTTAAAAAATTTTAGATAATATGCAAAAGATATAAAACTGCCAGCTGACTAAGTTGACATTATGTTGATAGCTAACGAAATTAATATGTAACACGTATTAAATATTTTATTGATAAACTGTTTAAACACACACTGTACATTAAACAAGCATTACACTTCCCGCATTAAACAATCAGTACCCTTTATACCCTGAATTATAAAAGAACGGCATCATCTGAATAAGTATTTACTTTAATGTCTGATATATACCTATCAACACATGTAGTAATAGTTATACACTATATTGCCATTGATTATGGGACACTTGCGATTTTAGACATTTTACTAAATATCTAGAAAAATACATGAGGAATCATCTCGAAACTCTTAGTGTATAAATATGATAGTATAAGTCATGCATCTCCGTGAAGATTTTTTCCCGAAACTCCAAAGGGGACCGTCAACAAATTAAACAAGTATGAAAAATCATGCGTTAAGCATAGATTATGAAGCACTTTCCAACACTTAATGAAATCTTTAACAAAACTAGTGTGGAAATAATAGTGTATAGCCAAATATACCCAAATATGTATTTCAGTACATTAGAACAGCCCTGTATTTCATATGTCAGTTCATATAATGGGAAAATTTAGCTTAGCAAGAAAATACCCAGTAGCTTGAGATTTCTTTTTCAGCAATTCATACTATTAGATGGAAACATACTTGAATACTTTTGTTCAGCCCTGTAGTTTACATTGTACCTTTATTACACGTCAGCATTATGCTAAAATTTATTGTAAACTAAAACACTTTTAAAACAACTAAAGTCACATTCTCATAAATCATCATTCATACGCGTCCATGTACCGAATTCTTTGCGTGGCCCTGTATATTCTTTTATCTATATTCTGCAAACATTTCTCAGTAAATTGAATGAAACTCAGCGTAAAAATGCATAGCTTATTTAAGAACCACGTTTAAATAATTTACGCTCATATTCAGTAACGTTGGTGAGCTCTTTATGGGTAGCCCTGTATATCAACTATAACATTTATACACACCATATAATGTGCATATATTTAGCGAAATATAAACGCGCATATCATAATTAAAATGCATTTCATCCCTCCATCAGCCATCATAGGACACATATACGGTACTTCGGAAAAAATGTACTATCTGAAATCTTTTGTGTGGCCCTGTAAATGCTATGTACTTCATATTATGCAAGACAGTAGCGTATAATTTATATTAAACTTCAGAGACATATATCAATTTTATTATACATGAAAAAGCTTAATATATTTATAATATGTAATGGGAATTTTGATTCGCCCTGTACATAAACTAATCATGGTGGAAACTTCATTTTCGATAGGACTTGTGCTAGGGTAAACATCAATAACGTCCTAAAATTTCATGGCAATCCGAGTATATTAACGATTTTTCCATTTAGGTCGTAATGTAATGGGAAACTTTTGATTCGCCCTGTAGATAAACTAATCATGGTAGAAACTTCATTTTCGATAGGACTTGTGCTAGGGTAAACGTCAATAACGTCCTAAAATTTCATGGCAATCGGAGCATATTAACGATTTTTCCCCATAGACCGTAATGTAATGGGAAACTTTTGATTCTCTCTGTAGATAAACTAATCATGGTAGATACTTCATTTTCAATAGGGTTCGTGCTAGGGTAAACCTCAATAACGTCCTAAAATTTCATGGCAATCCGAGTATATTAACGATTTTTCCCCATAGGCCGTAATGTAATGGGAAACTTTTGATTCGCCTGTAGATAAACTAATCATGGTAGATACTTTAGTTTCAATAGGGTTCGTGCTAGGGTAAACATCAATAACGTATAAAAATTTCATAGCAATCCGAGTATATTTACGGGAGTTAGAGCGCGGACAGACGGACAGACGGACAGACGGACAGACGGACAGACGAACAGACGGACAGACGGACAGACAAACCGAATGCATAAGCACTTTTCAACTTTGTTGGAAAGTGCTAAAAAGAATGAATATCTTTTGAATAACCCTGTCAAAACTAATGTAGCAAAAGCGCTCAAACTCTAGATTATGATTGAATGCCTTATTTTAATAAGCCTTGTTCATTTTTATGCAAATAGCATGCATACCCGCAGAGTAATTAAGGTTTTTCTAAAAATGATTCCAAATTTTTCCAAGTTTTTTCCTTATAATTTTCAGAGTTCTTAATATAAAATATTATTTTTTTTCAGAAAATATGACAAACAACATTGCACTCAGTACCCTGTAATCAGAATTAAAAAGTAATGAAAATTGTATAAAAAATGAGTTGGTTTACTAAATAATTTTTTACTGCGCATGCGTTAACGATATCAAAACTTCATTTGCATATTATATTAGCTAAATGTATAGAGCAACTTTTGTGAAGGTCACAAAATCATAACTTGAAAATTCTGACAATAATCGTCAATTGAATAAGTCGAAAATCCGTTATTCTCAAAATGAAGCAAAAACAAGAGTGGTTGTATCCATATATTCATTGATTAGTGTCAATATAGAATACACAATATGGGATGTACTACTGCCTTTGGATAAAATCCCTCATTTTTTTGCTTCATTTTGGAAACAACGGATTTTGTCCTTTTTCTATAGACGATTACTTTCAGAATTTTCAAGCTATGATTTTGAGACTTTTACAAAAGTTGCTCTTTACATTTAGCTAACATAATATGCAAATGAAATTTTGATATCTTTGACGCATGCGCAGTAAAAATTATATAGTAAACCTACTCATTTTTCATACAATTTTTATTATTTTTTAATTCTGATTACAGGGTACTGTGTGCAATGTTGTTTGTCATATTTTCTGAAAAAAATATTATTTTATATTAAGAACTCTGAAAATTATAATGAAAAAACTTGGAAAAATTTGGGACCATTTTTATAAAAACCTTAATTACTCTGCGAGTGTGCATGCTATTTGCATAAAAATGAACACAGTGTATTACAATAAGGCATTCAATCATAATCTAGAGTTTGAGCGCTTTTGCTACATTAGTTTTGACAGGGTTATTCAAAAGATATTCATTCTTTTTTAATTTGTTGACGGTCCCCTATGGCGTTTCGGTAAAAAATCTTCACGAAGGTGTATGACGTATACTATTATATTTATACACTAAGAGTTTCGAGATGCTTTCTCATGTATATTTCTAGATATTTAGTAAAATGTCTAAAATCGCAAGTGTCCCATAATCAATGGCAATATAGTGTATATTTAGATATTTTTAAAGTAATTCTGACTTAATAAAGCGACAGTTAGAGCACTTTTTGGATATTATTTACACTAATAATAAGATTAATTAACCCTTTAGTGACCGAATTTTATTTCCGTTTTAAGAACAAAAGTATTTTTACTAAAATAAGGGTTAATCGTACCTATCCAAACTAGTCGTTGGAGGCCACCATAATACTTACCCATCATTTATATGCATATGAAAATTTAAAAAAATGAAAACTATTTATACAATGAATTTCAATTCCAAAAATAAATGTAAATGTTGTTAATACACATGGTAATACTCTATTAATGAATTTCTGATGCACCAATTTCAACAAATTATATAAAACGCCAAACTACTCAAGAAGTACCAAACTACGTAAAAGAAACATCCTTATAACTCCAAAAATAATAATCATATTAACTAACAGTTTACTGCGTCGGATTAAGCGTCTTATTTTCAATTAAAATATACCTCCGAATTGAAATTTGAATGAAATACAGGATCATGAAAAATCGAAGAATGTGGAAAACAGGATTAAAAATATCTCAACAACTAATAATCCGATTGACTTCGTTCTTTATGCAAAATTTGTGTTTTTTTATTGCCTTTTACATGCATTCCTTAAAATAAAAAAAAAAAATCGAAAATTTTTATGTACCTTTCATCAGAACGAAATTTTCGAGAATCCGGAAAAAATAGTTCCGTATAATCGAGGTTGCTGATATTCAATAGGCTTTGTCCTATTCTTACATACTAAGTACATACAAAATTTCAAGTCTCTATCTCAATTTGTTCGTGAGATAGAGCGTTTATAGACAGACAGACAGACAGACGGACGGCCAAATTTTTTTTCTAAAAATATGTTTTTCAAAATCTCCAGTGTCTAAAACGTGTAAATCCGTCAAAAAATTTTTTCGATTTTCCAAACGATTGCAAGACTTACCTTATACTACGTATGATGGGTAAGTAATAGACTTCTTCAAGTGTAAAGATTGTTTTATTGTCTGAAGTCCAACAAACTTAATTTCCGTACTATTCAATCCATACTTATATAATAGATTAAGGAAGAGTTTTTGGAGACGTTTGATAAATATCGTATTACACCAGGGTTTAACCAATATTACAACTTTATTAGATACTTTGGCGTTTCATGACACATAACTCGTTCAAAAAGTAACCTGTATTTATAATTTAACGAGTGAAATATGTGTATAAAATAAAGGAATCAGAAACGGTGCTACGAGAATTAAGCAAAGGTTTTGTATAATTGGTATTAATAAATGCCAAAACATAAACAAAGCCATAATAAAAGAATATACTATAATTTCTATACGAGAAAGTAACAAAAGTAATTGTTAAAACGAACTAATATTCGATCAAATTACATGTATTATTAATAGCAAACCAATCCGGAAAGTGTTATCAAAAATACTGTAATGAATATATCACAATTCTGATAAGAACATCATGAATAAACCCATTGTGATGATGTAAGTTAGCTTTAGTATTTCTCTAATGAAGAAATACATTTATATTTTAGATGCGTGTTTGGGATTATATTAAATAACACAGGTATTAAGGTATTTAAAACACACAACATTTAATGCAACATTTCACAAGACGAACAAATTGAATACTAAAGAAGGAGAATAAATATTTAGATATAATACAGTTTCTTTCTAAGCTGTTGTTGTTGTCATGCGGCTGGTACTACTTTAAAAAATAACATTTTTTCATCAATGGAGAGATGATTTGTAAGATATATGCGCGCGTGATAAATGCATTTCTTCAGTAGAGAAATACTACATGAGTATCCCTCCAGTTTGGTAGCAAAATTTTTCAAATAACACTTTACTAATAGGATGAAAGCTATACCTTTGCAAATGATTCAGAAAATAACCACATTAAAATTATTTAGCTGCGACTGTTTCACTATGTTTTGTAAATAGTGTTGAACATTTTATTTAGCATTAAATGTGCAATGTACTTTTATTAGTAGATGAATTAAATAATTTTTGCAATAAATTTTAATTAATGGTACCCAAAAGTACCATTCATACGTAAAAGTTTAAAGGGTTTTTGTGCATTTTATTGCATTTAAATACAAAAAAAATCAGTTTTATATATTCATACAATCAGTGTTCTCGCTGACATTTGACCAACATTAGTAATTTGGCTAATTAAAAATAAAAAACATTCGCCAAATGAGAAAAGTATTAGCAAAATAGATACGCCGTATAGCACAAAAAACTTTAATTCTTTAATGTACTCCCTTTTTTTCAATATGTTCTAAAATAACCAAGTTTTAACTCTGACAGCGATTGTTATTAATCTAACTTCAACTATCCGCTACAAATATAAAAAATATGTGTAGATTAAACATATATGCATATAGATGAAAAACGAAAAAGAAAAAAAGAAAAAGCAAAAATTGAGCACTAGCAATTTGGCGAATCTAATCGCTTGTTTACTAGCCAAATAAAGAATTTAGTCGCAATTTGGCGCATTGGCGAGCGACAGCGAGAACACTGCATACAATAAAACAAAAGTTCAATGACTGTATTTATCCTGATATATTTTTCATGTTGCAAATAATAATGAATCGCATTTGAAAAAACTGTGTGATTGATTACGCTCACTTCTATCAGCTAAATAAATCTTGTTTTACTGAAAATTTTGAATAATATATTCTTAACTTAAATTTAATCTAATTGCGATTTCTTTCATTAATTTGTTAATTAGCGTACTGCTTCTATTAAATAATATTATTTTAAGAAAATGTATTAATAAAACTTAGTAACCTTCTTCTCGAAAATCACAATTATTATAATTTTTAGAAATAAGATTCCGTAGTGGAACACTCTTTTAATTGTCAACAAAAACTTTTTTTTACAAATACTTGGTCTTCTAATAAATTATTTCAAGCGAAAATATTAAGAAAATTCCAGTAACTTTATAAAAAGTTAATTAAATCCAATTGATTTTCTAAATCATCAGATTTTAAAATATTCACCTTTTATATAAACATTTTAAGAGAGTCCATTGAAATTTATACGCGTAATAATCTGGTTTGCAATGATACTGTTTCTTTTATTATTCCTAAGTTATGGTTAGAATTAATGAATAAATTCCTCGTGAGGGCTTGAATGGGATGAACCAAGTTGGAATTTCTTTTGATCATGGTCTATTTTTATTTTACTTTAATTTTTTACAATAGCGCGCGTGTTTTTTGGTGTTTTTTATATCTCTTTGTCGCGTGTCATTTGTATTGACCGTGAAATAGTTTGAAAATTTTTATTTTTAGTTAAGTTTTATATCATGGTCTATATTTTAATTTAATTTTTTGCAATAATGCGCGTGTTTTTTTTTTTTTTTTTTTTTTTTTCTCATTGTCGCGTGTCATTTGTATTGTCCGAGAAATATTTTGAAATTTTGTTTTATTTATATTATGACTATGGAACTTATTTGACGGTTCCGAAACATGTCAATGTATTTTATTTTTACTATAACACCTTTCTTAAGAAAAATTAAAATTGCCAGTAACTTTAATTTAATAATCTATTTTGTCTTTGAAGAACTTTTAAAGAAAACGGATCACATTACATTATTATATAAAGTTTCTTAATAAAACACTGGTGTACTGTAATATTTTGTCCTTTTAGCAAAATTCAAATTTAAATGGCATTCAATAAAAGTGTAAAAATGTTACATTTAAAAGGAAACTTTTGCATCGAATCTGTATATAGAATTTTCTTCAAAATTACAATGAAATAAAATTTAAATCATGAAAAATATTATTTTAGAATTTAATTTAATATATTGAAAAGTTATTCCAGCAATATCAAAAACCATAGGATAAAATCAGTTATTCGTAAAATTAGTTTATTCTTTATGAAAGTTAGCTGTTTAAAGTGCATTGCAATTGGGATATATAATGTTCATCAAACAAAATTCAAATCTAATTTGAAATTCAGGAAAGTTTTCATGTGTAACAAAAGCTGAAATGAGAGGTTATGAATATTTTATCAATGCAAACTGCAAAGAATATTTTTATTTATAGGAGAGTTTATGATTCTTTTAAATTGCTTTTTTCAAATAGAAATTAGTGTACCAGAGATAAAAATATGTTGCATTCCCAGAACTTACCAAAATATGTCTAACAAATTCATTTGAATAAGTGCTGAATATTTAGATAAAATCTTATTTATTGATATTATTTTATGTGACTACTGTAATTTTGAACAATTTAAAATTTAATTCAGAATTTAGCATTTTCTAAAGTGATTCCGAAGTAAATATACATGAAAATTTTTTTTGTAATAATGTATTGCTTCTAATTGCAGAAAAGATGTAAGATTATAACAGTAAAATAGTTTTATTTAACTGTTAGCTTGTTTCCACTGCAACCGAGACATTTTTCAAAATAAATAACAGTAGTCTAATATTACTCGGTTTATGATGCAATGATCTGAATACCAACATACAGATTTTCATGTAACACGCATTATTTTTTATTTTAGTTCAAAATTTATTCTTATTTACGACACCACTGTGTAACTTGAGCCACAATTTCAGTAAATTGAATTATATAAAATGGGCATATATAGAATTTGTGCGTGTTACAATCTGTATTAATTTTCTTATAAAAGATGAATAATATAGATTGGAAGTTAAACTTATTTTGATTTCCTTGAAATTTACTGGAGGTTTTCTTTTTGACATAACATCCTGGGGCTGTGCTTTTTCTATTATATTTAATCAGCGACAGGCTTTTTTCTGTATTTAGATTACCTGCTGGTCATTCCAATACAGTAACTCTTTGATCAGTCTTCTATAATGAAGTTGTATTTTATATACTTTTGAATAACTCTAGAAATTAATAGGATCATTTTTCGTGGAAATAATAGCCTTCTATTTTGAACGCCGTTTTGTTACTTAGCATATACTGAACTGCTTAAGACTGTATTTTAATTTCTCAAAAACTGTACTGAGTGTATGTTCAGAAAATAATTTGAATAATGAATTAGATAACATTCGCAGAATTGCTTATATGAATCGTTTTAAAGTTCAACATATTAATACATTGTACGTGAATATTACCAATAACACCAACCAAGGATACTAAATATTTTTTTCCTAAAATCACAAACTTTGTCATATTCAATGTTATACAAATTTTAAAATAAATTAAAATACAGTCTTAAGACGCCAAACGGCATTGGTCGATAAATTACGCCATTACATTTTATAAATGCATATCTCTTTAAACATTATTTTTTGTATGCATATTAAGTAAGTTGCTATATCAAATACCATATTTGTTTGAAGAAAATATTAAAACTAGGCTTTGAAAATTGATAAAAAGCTAACATGGAGTTATTATAAAATGACACTTTAGTTAAATTTTTAATAATTACAACTGAAAACGAACTTCCAAAACTTCCTTTTGCCTATGGATCATAATGCTTTATTGGCATAATTGTTGCCAAATTCTTTTGTGAGTGCTTGCATATAAACAATAAATTTTATGTACACATGATTTTACAGGAAGTTTATTCTTGCACGCTGATGTGTTGTATGTAAATGTAAACGTATTTTAAGTAGTGTACTATCATTTTAATATACCGCAAACGAATTTTTATCGTCAACCTTAATGCAACAGAATTTTTTTAAATGTCCCTGTAAATGAAATGTTAATACTACAAGCAAAAGTAAATTCCAATATCTTAATCAATTTCACGGAAATCTAAATGAATTTACGTGAGCAGGGAGAAATGGACTGACAGACATAGAAACTGACAGAAAAAACAAACATATAAGCAATTTTTAACTACGTTTTAAAGTTTTAACCATTGTACTGAAAAAAGAATGACTGCGAAAATCCATTCTTTTGTACAAAAACTTTTTTAACCTAGATTTTTCATACTGGAACGCATGTTTTAGTGATCTGTATCTGTGATTTACACAAGTGATTTCCAACATGTGACATATACACAACCAGAAGAAGTATCTTTTAAATATAATAAAGGAATGTTATATTTTAAAATTAACACACATATATAATAAAAGTATTTTTAAAAAGACGTGTAGTACACACAAGCAAAACTTACAAAACATTAAATAAAAACTTTAAAGTCTAAAACTGACAAGTTTCGATTAATTTGTAGGGATCATTAGAGTCTTCCTGCAGTCCAAAAGTTTGTTAGCATATTTCTTTGTTCATAAAAATCAGCATGTTTGCTTTTTATTTTTCGAACTAGTACACACTGTCTTTTTTGGTAAGATAATCATAATTACCACGGAATGTACAAAACTGATCGGTTAGACTTTATAAATTCCATTAAATACATTGATTGTTTTTGCATGCAGTGTGTAATGCACGTCGTATTGTATTTAAGAGAACTGCCGTATTTTTCCGTGTATATGTTGACAATTTTTGGGCATGCTTTTGATTCCAAACTAAGGACACGGCTTATATACGAATCTAAGAAAATCGATTTTCAAATGGATTTTGTAAAATAGAAAAAAAATATATATATATATATATATATATATATATATATATATATATATATACTAATTATTCCTCTTTGACATGATTTTTCCATTAAAATCAATCAATGATAATTCAATTATATTATTATTTTCTTTTTCCTGTTCTCAATGGCGATTACTGGTTTCGATTGATACTTGTAAATTTATCTTTATCAATATTCAATTACAGTTTAATTATTTTCTAATATTTTTTCTTTGAAAACGTTTTTCCAATGCAATTAATATATTGATAATTCTATTATGGTCTTATTATTTATCTAATATTTTTCTTTGAATTGAGTTCTCATTTGCGATTAATCGGGCAATATGGAAATCATTATTAGGTCTATCCTGATTTCCATCCAGAAATTAATCGCAATTAATGTGACTATTTAGCATTGCCCTTGATAACTAGCTAAATGCCACATTTCCAATTTTATTCCAAATTTTGACAACTCCTCTGTTTGATATAATTTAGCATTAACAAGTTTTTCCAGTAATTGATGTTCATTTGTAGTAAGGTACCCTGGGGTAATAACGCCAGGCGGGGTAATAACGCCAAGTGATTATATTTTGCATAATTATGAAATAATCAGGTAAATGACACCCATGTGCTCTGCGCAGAAGGATTTTGAATCATATAAATCGCAAATTATAGCTTCAAGTTAATTTGTTTCATTTTTGTTCATACGTTTTGTAATGTGAAGACTTTTTTTTTTATCCGGAAATTCTTTGTTAATTACATAAATTTGTAGTGCATTTCACGTACTTTTAAAATGTTGTTGAAAATTCTGGATATCTCTCGAGATAAATTGTAATTTAAAATGTACTGCGCAACAACTATACTGGGGTAATAACGCCAATCCTTGACTTTAGTATCCCGGTTGATTCCCTACAGTGGCCGAGCTACATCCTAATTAGTGATTCAAATAAACACAGTTAAAACTGTCCAATGTTTCTCATATTTATATTTAAGCGGTCCTTTTTAAGCAAAAAGAAGCTCACGGTCTGATATTCTTTTGCCTCATCCCCCCTCCCTCACCACACCTTTATTTTTCTTACACTTTCACAAAAAAATTAACATTTTCAATAGCTTAGAATGCAATTTGTCAATTTCTAAGTTTGTAGATTTTGTATTTTTAGAATTGGGCTATCTACATGCAATTATTCCATCTTATTTCATAGTTTTGTTTGCATGGCGTTATTACCCATATAGGTGGGTAATAACGCCAAATAGAATTGGTCAAGAAAAAACGCCATTACATTTTATGAATACATATCTGTTAAATTATTTTATTTTATGTAGATAGTCATTGAGTTGCTGTATCAGATCCTATATTTATTTGAAAAATACAATCTAAAACTAAGCCGTGAAAATTGGTAGAACCTTAACGTGGCGTTATTACCCCAGGGTACCTTATTATCTAATGGTTCTATACATATATATATGTGTGTGTGTATGTATATATATATATATATATATATATATATATATATATATATAATACATAATGCTTTAAATTAAAAAGAAATAAATGCTTACTATTAATTTTATATATTATTATTATTGTTATTTTACAATTGGAATGTTGAAAATCATGTTTCACAATAGTTGTTATGATATCTTTCATTTCCTAAAACCAATTTTTTTTCATTGCTACATCAGGATGAATATCGCATGGAATGGCGTGATCTTCAGTTCCACCCAATTCATTACTAAATCAACCTTTACTTATTTTTATTTTTATTTATTAATTTATTTATTTTTTGAAATATCAAGCGATTTTTAGAAACGATTATAGTAATAAAAGCTACGATTCTTTCATCCATTTACATACAGAAGTCAACTATTTTTTTTAAATTATTATTAATTGAAATTGTCACATTTTATCCACGAATGGCATGCATCCAATCAGTTTCGGAAGGAGCTTGTCTTTAAATGACTTGTTTACAAAAAACTTAAACAATAACTAAAGAATACACTAAAATAGAATAGTGGAGAAAAATAATTTCGGATAACGCGTTGTCTTACTACTTAACGTTATTAATTTTGCGGACACAAAAATTTTTGCCTTTTTTTTCTTAACATTGCCTTACATACGGGTTTCTGATTTTGGACTATTTTTTATTGAAAGGTCCTGAACACAACTTTTATACAGAAATATGCGATATTTTCTGTTTTATTCTTGCATTAAAAATATCTAATTAAGGAAACAACAGACTTTCAAACACATTTATCGGAATGGTGTCAAAGTAATTGTACAAAATGATGAAAATACCTATCCGCTTTGTGAAATGTAATTAAATTTATAATTCATTGAACACAGACTTAATCTTACACTATCTTTAAAAAGTTCATAAGTGTTGTTTGGCGAACTGAGGCGTTTTGTTGAACACAATCTGTATCGTCTTCTGTCTCCATCCACGAATTACCTTCGTTAATTATGAAATGAATTCACTAACATGTGGAACTTCATTTTTCATTACCACATCATTTTGCTCACTGTAATTTTTATGCGTTACAGCATCAATAACATTCTGATATGTTATGACCTCTGATATTGGTTCGAAGTTGTCAATTTCTATACAGTCATTTAAATCATCAACACCGATATCGAGATGCATAGCAATAACCGAAGACTGCAAGTCCCTCATTGTGATTCAGTGAAATTTTAAACCCAAAATTTATCCTAAAATTGTTCTTTTTCCTTCTAGGGACATGCTTTCCCCGGCATTAAATGCGACTTCGCGGTATATCGGACCGCGTAATTTCGGACTTTTTCTGTAATTTAATTACCCCCCTCTATATTTTTCTAAAATATATTTGGGTATGGTTAATAATTTATAAATATAACATGTTGCCTTTTTTTATTTCAGTCAGTTTGAATTTTCCACGTTCTATATAATTTACAAGGAAATTGGCTGTGACGAACAGACACATGAGTGGATCTTATAATGGTTCCGTTTTTGCATTTTAAGTGCTCCCAATTTTTGAAACATAAGGATTTCACTTTTCGTTACATAATTAGAACTAATCTATAAGTAAATGTTCTATAGCGAAATATAATAATAAATTGAAATGTTAATCAGACTTAATAAGATACTTTTATTATTTTTTAATTACCTGAATTTGTAAATACAGCGGACTCTTGCTAATTCGAAATCAGCTAAATCAAACCTTCGCTTAATTTGAAATAAACATGAAGCCCCGAAATTTGCAATGGCAAAATAACGTTAAAAAGTTTCGCTTATTTGAAAATATTTTCCCTTGACTTCGATTGATTCGAACTAACGCGAATTTCATTTTTTTTTAGTTTTTCCTAATCTCTTAATTAGTTTATGTATTTATATATTTAAATTTAATATTAAGTCATTAGCTTATGATAACATCCGAAATAAATTTGAAAACTAACATCCCGTACGACATGGTGACGTCACTACAACGTCGTTGTGTAGTCACATTGTGACTTTGTGACCATCGATTGTCGATGTGACGTCACGTGACGTCGATGTGAAGTCACAATGGCTAAAATGTGAAGTCGTTATGGCCGTTTTAGAGCTTTTTTGTGACGTCACATTGTGACCACTTTGTGACGTCACAATGTGACCAATTTGTGAAAAGTGTGTCATTTGTGACTACTTTGACATTAACATTGTGACGAACTGTGAAATTTTTTTTTAGAAAGTCACATCTTATTCACATTGTGACGTCACTGAGTGGTGGCATTTTCGTAGCAGATGTGATGTGACCAAAGTGACTCACAGTGACGTCATTGTGACGTCACTGTGAACATGCATGCTATGAGGGATAATATGAATTCCTTTGTATTAGTACTACTTTAAACATGTTTCTCTCTGCTACTTTCCATAATTCGAACATTTATTGTGGTCCCGACGAGTTCGAATTAATAAAAGCCGACTGTATACTTTTTTATGCATTGTAAACCTGCAAGTCTATTCTTATCCATGATGTAGTAGTAAATAATTATAATTTTCACATAGACGTATGTTATTTCAATTCTATTACTTTGGTATTAAACAGTCAAATAATACTAATAAGACTGTATTTATTAAAATACAACACATTGCTCAGTGGTGCACAAAACAGGAATTTTAATGTACATTTGTACAATTAAACTAAACTAAAATAAAACTATCAACGTTTCGCGCCGTCTTCTGCGGGCGTCTCCAGGAAAATATGATAATGGAAGGACTAAGTTTGCATCTTGATCGAGAGAGAATATTTCTAATAAATTAAAATGGAAATGAATTAAAATTTTTAAAATGTTGCCACTTATACGTGAGTAAAAATTAAAATATTGCATTGAACTAAAAATTTTAAGATTTTATGATGTTATGCCATATTTTTGGTATCTTGTAGGATAAATTATCATTACATGGTTTATTTTCTCGTGCTATGATTTCGATGGATTCTCTTATTTTACCTTAAACTGGGTTATTGCACGGAACTATTATTTTGGCCTCACTTCTATTCACACTTATAAACTTCGATGAAGCCAAAATAATAGTTCCGTGCAATAACCCAGTTTAAGGTAAAATAAAAGAATCCATCGAAATCATAGCACGAGAAAATAAACCATGTAATGATAATTTATCCTACAATATACCAAAAATTTGGGATAATATCATAAAATCTTAAAATTTTTAGTTCAATGCAATATTTTAATTTTTACTCACGTATAAGTGGCAACATTTTAAAACTTTTAATTCATTTCCATTTTAATTTATTAGAAATATTATCTCTCGATCAAGATGCAAACTTAGTCCTTCGTTATCATATTTTCCTGAAGACGCCCGCAGAAGATGGCGCAAAACATTGAAAGCTTTATTTTATTTTATTTTAATTGTACAAATGTACATTAAAATTCCTGTTTTGTGCACCACTGTGCAATGTGTTGTATTTTAATAAATACAGTCTTATTAGTTAAATTTTATGATGCAACTGTCCTTTATATATTTAGTCAAATAATATATCCTAACTCGATACAGGAAAATAACGTACGCATTTTGGGAATGTTACTTATGTTTTAAAATATTAATTTGTGAATCACGATAGGATAAAATATGTTTATTCATACTATTGTAATAGGACATTTAATATTTGCCGGATAATTATTTATTTTCACTGATGTTTTAGCGAATTACAAAGAGGATAAAATTTTGACATTGCGTGCATTTTTCTGTAAATATTGGGAAAAACTTTTAGATTATTAAATAATACATAAAATATTAATATTATCTAACTGAAGAAAGTTATTTTTACATTAAAAATATATGATAAATTTCTACAATTACCTTAAATTAAATTATAACTCATAAACAGTAATGCAATTAAGAAAATAATTCAATGCATTAATTTAAGTAGCCTTTCCTATTAAATATATTTTTAAAACTTTCCAAGAAAGTTGAAATGTATATATGAATTGGGTTTTTAAGACCATATATGTATCCGCGCTCTAACTTTCGTAAATATATGTGCACTAATATATGTGCACTTTCGTAAATATATGTGCACTAATATATGTGCACTAATATATGTGCACTTTCGTAAATATATTTGCACTATATGTGCAATTACCATGAAACTGATATATGGTATTGGGATTTAATCTGGTATGTTCGGTATTGAAAAAAAAAGGAAGTGTGTAGAGTAAATATGCAGGGACAAAAAAAAAAAAATACCATTACATTAAAGCGAATGTTGAAAATCGTTTGTGATTTATTTTAAACATATTACAGATCTTAAGGGGACAGTGGACCTTTATTTGTGTAAAATCGTCTATACCAAAATTGTCGCAAAAAACGTCTATTTTTGTGGTATAATAGTATCAAAACATTGTTTTTTTAAATTAAAATATCATTTATGAAGGTTTTTAAGAAGTAAATAATAAAGGTAAGTGTATTTGTGTACATTAAATCAGTTTTTCACAAAACTAATTTTTCAGCGTTTTTAGATTTTTCAAATGCTCCTTGAGACGTAATTTTTGATCAATATATATAAAATTTATAACGAAATATCTTGATATTGTTTAGAAAGAAATTGTGTAAGCTTTTAAAAAATCTTCTTTATTATGATAGTCAAATTTCATTTTTTACTTATTAAAAGCCAAAATTTTGATGAAAATCGATATGGAATACAGAAAAGTACCTGTATAATATTAACCATTTAAGAGATGAAAAAATTCTTACGCAATTTTGTTTATAAAAGTTTAAAGTGATACAAATGCAAAACCAAGGAAATATCTAAAAAAGTCAGACACGAGGAGCATTTTTAAATTTCCCATTCAAAATTTATTTATTTTTTTTAAAGTTTAAAACTATTAATAAGATTGGAAATTTTTTTAAAGGTGTTACATATGTTTTTTGGTGAAATGTATGTATGCACAAAATTTTACATTGCTATGATGAAAAAAAATGTCTACCGTGACCTTAAATATTTATATTTAGGAAATGAGTAAAAATACATATAACTTAAATAGATTTTATTTTAAATCGTTACATAAGTTCTTTCTAAAAAAAAAGTATGGTTTTGAGAAGACGCAAATAAAAATAAGTTATAAATATTACAAAGAAAGTTATATTATTGGAGAATAACTTTTAAATGAATAAAAAATCTTGGAACAAAAATGTTTCAATCTTTAATTAAGAATGATAAAAACAACTCAGGAATTTAATAATAGATGATTATTCAAAAACATGTTGCTTTCAAAAAAAAATAATAAATAAATAAATAAATAAATAAATAAATAAATAAAAATAAATAAATAAGAAACTGAAGAAAAATTAAATTTTTAAATAAAATCCTTCTTAGAAAAAGCGATATAGATGAACGAAATTTTTGTACTCTTTAATAAAATTTGCATAAATAATATCCTCTTTTTTTTCGTACGGTATTATTGCAAGTTTTCTGAAAACTCATATATATATATATATATACTAGAAGACAGCCCGTCAAAATGACGTGTTTGCATTTTTAAAGTGATGATAAAAAATACAACTGTGGTCAATCAGCCACTGGCCTAAACGAATTTTTAAAAATACAGCAGTTAAACATGGGGGGAAAAATCTATAAAAAAAGAAAATTTTAACAAAAATTTGCATTTAAAACTATAACAAAACTGTCTGGTGGATGGGGGGATTGTAGTGAACAAATCGTAAATACATAAATTTTAAAAGAATAAAGTAAGGCAAAAAAATCAATTATAAAAGAATATATTGTGAAACTACAGCCAAAATATATCGAAAAATACTGAAAGAAAATAATAAAAATATCTAAAATGGATAAAAAATTTTCCTATTTTGGCCCATTTTTTAGCTAATACTTAAAAGAAAACACTCTATAAGATCGAAAACAATGTCAACAATAAAGAGTAAACAATGAACGTGTTTGGGAGATACAGGCGCTTCGAGCGCGAACTCAGGAGTTTTTACCGAGTGCTATTCCGCTGTAAGATCCACTCCACGTATTCTGCCTCCTGAGCGCGCGCGCTCAGCGCGCATAGATCCCGAACGCACCTGATCATTCTTGAGTCGTGATGTTACAAAGGAGTCATTCTAAAGATTCAATCACGGAATTTGTCATTCTTGAATGGCAACAGTATTGATTTGTATACATTTTTTGTTTGGTTTGTTTTTTTCCGTAATTGCTGGTTGTTTTATTTAGAACTTAAACATTATAATTAAATAGTTTTTGTAGATTTTAGAGAAAATGAGTAATGAATAAATATTTCACATGTATATCTTCATAAGTTGAACAGTTAGAATATTTGTGAACAGCTCGGAATAGTTAAGCCTAACGTGGACGCAGTTGCAATAGGTTTATTTTTCTCGTGGATGGGTTGTCCCCGGAATCGTCGTACACGGAGGGGTTTTATATATATAATATATATATATATAGATGAACGAAATTTTTGTACTCTTTAATAAAATTTGCATAAATAATATCCTCTTTTTTTTCGTACGGTATTATTGCAAGTTTTCTGAAAACTCATATATATATATATATATATATATATATATATATATATATATATATATATATATATATATATATATATATATATATATATATATATATTGCTATTCAAAGTAAATGAAGCACATAACAAAAATATTTTATCATTGAAAATAAAAATGACTCATTAAGGTTTTTTGGTATTTAACAAAATAATAAGTAAATAAATAATAATAATAATAAAAACTTTAGAATTCTTTTCTATAATTTTTAGTAAACAGTTTAATTATAGAACATTTTTTATGGAATGAAAGATGGGAAAATTCCACTTTTCCTGTAAACATTTTTTTCCTTATAGTACACATTGAATAATTATGCTAGATATATTGTCATTGAAATTATCAAATACTAATTTTTAAATATGCTGTTTTTAAATGAAATCAACTATACTGGTACAGAATTAATTCACATTGTTAGTCTATACTGATAAAAGAATGTCTCTCTCTCTCTCTTTCTCTCTCTCTCTCTGCCTGTCTATCTTTGTGTGTGTCAGCAATGGCATACGAAATCTACGGCACATAGGAGGTTGAAATGTTTTGTGACGATAGTTCAAGGCCTACGCTAATGTACTCGAATCTCTGAATTTTCAATTTATAATAATTATATGAAATATTAAAGAAAAACTCATCTATATTATAATTTAGAAAAAAAAAACATCCGTTAACGAGATTTTACATCGATTCGAGGTTAGTGCAAGACGATCCATTCAAAACGCTACCATTTAAATATAACTTTCTATGAGAGAGACAGAAGTTAACGCTATAAACTTCTGCTTCATTAACGTCATTCCTTTGAAAAACAATTGTTTTTCCTTTCGGAGAGTGGATAAATACCAGACTGCAAAATATTTATGTAAAATCAGAATTTAAATCATTTTTTTAAATGCAATATTTAGAGATTTTAAACGTTTGCATCTAGATTATGTGTCAGCGGTTGCAATCGAAATCTACTGCATTTAGGAGGCTGAAATGTTTTGTGAAGATACTCGAAGGCCTGTCCTAATTTACTAGAGTCTCAGAATATTCCATTTCTAATAATTAGGTGAAATATAAAATAAAAACTCATCTAAAGTCTCAATTAATATATATATAGATGCATCTTTTCTTTTTTTCCAAAACAAACTGCTGAATAGATTTGGACATCGATTCGAAACTAGCAAAAAACTGTCTTATCAAAACACTATTACATAAATATAACGAGCTGTGAGAGAGGCACAAGTTAAAGTCATTAACTTTTGATTTATTAACTTCATTTCTTTGCAAAACATCTGTATAGTATGGAAAAATATATGACAAATATTTTACTGGGTAAACTGACTTTTAACCCACTTCTTAGCGGCGTTTTTTAACGTACGATGACTGCGCCATGTCTTGCTTTCTTTTCCATTTAGGTGCTGCTCTTCTTGGCAACCCTCGGAGATTTCGCTCCTCGGCTTGCGCATGCTCCGTTCGTTCTTTCTTTTCTCACTTTCTTATTAGACGAGGGAGGAGAAACATTTAAAAGTTTGAAGTCTCGCGCCTTGAAATTAATTAAATATCTTGTGTGTGTGTGTTAGAGGCCGTTGGATTTCGAAGAGTGTAACATCGATTGAGTAAATTTTTTGGGGGCAATATACGAGTGACTTTTTATAATTAGAAACCTTTGTTTTGTATTTAAAAGGAAGTATTTTCTACATTTCTATCGTTTTTTGAATGCAGAGACCGTGCTTTGTATTTAAAAATAAGTGTTTAAGCCTTTCTTTAGTACTTTAGATGTTTTGAATCTTAATGTTATTTAGTTCCATATTATATATAAAAGAAAAACATTATTCGACTTTAAAGCTTAGTATATTTCTTTAGAAAATCTATTATTGATTTCTTTTTTTTATTTAAAAAAAAGGCTAGTTTTGTTTATAAAAGAAGGTATGTCTTTTCCGTAGTGTCTCCTGGACTCCGGTGAAATCCTGCTCCGGGAGACAAAACGCAAAAGCGCGCCAATGTGGTGATATTTTGGAAGCGCGCCAAGAAGGGGGTTAAAACTCAGTCGCGCCATTTTACCATATTTTGATATTGTTACAGTGGAATGTAGTTTTTGGTAAAATAAGGTATTTACGCACAGGCTTTAATTTTTCTATATTATATTTATCATGATATATGGAAATGTAAGTACTTAATATTCGAAAATCAGCTTTTTAATCAGATCCTAATAAGTATATATAGCAGCACAAAAAGTTTCAAGAACATTCATCTATAACATATTAAAATATGTAAATTCTTAGTTTTTAATTTTTCGTTTTATTACAATATCACCAACTCCAATACTATAATCATATTTTATTGTAAAATATTAAATATACCTTTCGGTTCATAATTTACTTTCATCGTAATGAAAAAAAAAATCTAAATTAAATTGTATTTCTTTTAGAAGAAATGCTTAAATTTGCATTTTTATATTTGTATTGACAGAAATACAAATAAAAATATACTTTCCTCTGCAAAAGAAAGATTGTAATCAACCTGTTCCCGATTGAATCATGGTATTTGTAAAAAAATTCAGAAGACGCCCTCAGGGGAAAAAAGGAAATACATAAAATGTATCATAAAAAATAGGACTTGATGTCATCGTTGCTTTTATTTTTTTAGGAGACTATACAAATGTTTTTATTATACTATGTGCTCATAATAAAAATAGAAAAAAGAGATAAAAGAAAACCTTTGATTTAGCTATTGTATTTTATAATTTCTAAGACAAAAAAAAAATGTTTCCTAAACTTCAAAACATAGACGGTATACTAAGTTCACTACTCAGTGAGGAAAAAAAACAGTTTACATTTCCAAAATTATTTTGTGCTTAACATATGTGCATTCTTCCTAAATAATCTTCAAAACTTTATTCCCTCAATTTTGAATTTAAAAAAATTTCTTCATCAGTACGTTACGTTAACCCGCGAGTAGTCGCGACTTTTTTCACAACGTCATTAGTCGCGCTCAGTCTTTTCGCCGCTGGCCCCCCGCATACCAAATATGTAAGATAAGAAATATTTTTCACCTAATATACGAAAATAACATTACATAGAAGATATAAATTCGCAGTTTTCTTAAACTATGCATTTTATTCATGAGATCTGGAGTCATTGGAAAAAGTAAAAATAAACTCACATTAGTGATTTTTACGCAGACTTTTTCGCCAATTTCAACTTTGTTTCTAAAAATGTACCTGAAATAAAAACAGAGGTGTCCTGTTACTTCACTAAGGTGTTCTAGAAAGCTTCAAAGTCAGCTACGTGGTAGATCTCCGTTGTATTTGTAATGTAATATAAGTTAGGAGAAGATAAGTTATACGGGCGGCGAAAAGACCGACACGCGACTACTGACGGGTTAATATAATTTACGTTAATTTCTAGGTTATCCAGAATAACATGATTAAGAATAATCACTTTAATTTTTTTTAATATACTGTTGTGAAAATAATAATGTAAATTAATGTACTGTAATCACATGTGTAATAAAAAAGTATTTTAAAATTGTAAAATTTTTCACATCATTTTAAATTAGGATGCTTTACTTATGTTTTTTTTTTTTTTTTTTTTTTTTTTTTGAGAAAATAAACATATTACACTATCTACCAGTAAGTATTTAAACAGTTGTATTTTTTCTCATTTTGTTAAATATTTAAAAATATTCTAAACGGATTCTTCTGGAACTTCAGGATTATAAAGATTCTTTTTGACCTCATATTTATCAACATCCATTTGATATGCAGGACAATCAGGGGGGCCGTCAAAAAATCAAAGAGTAATAGAGATATTTGGGATCACCCTGTACGTGAAGATGCACGAAACGGTTTATCGTTGCAGAATACAAATATGTGGATACTATAGAACATGTACATTTATTTTTGTAAGAATAGCATGCATATACATGGAAAAAGAGCGATTTTTTTTAATTCAAAAAATTCTGGTATGTTTTTTGTTTATATCATGCATGATTTTTTACCAAATTTAACGCAAATAAAAAAAAATGTAGTAGAAAAAATACAGCACAATTGGAATATAAATATATTAAATATTTTATGAAATATGAGTAGCTGTATGAAATAATTTTTATCTGCGCATGCGCGCACGATAAAAACGATTTTTTTGACATCACTCAATAGTCAATTCTATGGTGTAACTGATAAAAAAAAGTCCAATCAAATATCGTGAAAATTCAAAAAAGATATCATTATTATAGTTAGCTGTTTTTACTTTGCTCTCTAAAAACAGCGGAATGATAAGGGATTCTCCACAAATTGACATTTTCAATTAACTGACTTTTAGGAATTTTTTTTTTATATTTAATGAATACACTATCGAATACATTATTGCTGCTAATAAGTATCTTAATACATATGATAGAAAAGAATAAGAGCTTTTAAGGGGCATCTTCACTCAAATGAAAAGACACGTTCGCTAATGCTAATCCTATGGAAGAAATTTATAAAGATATCTCGGTTGCATTTTGATATTTTTAAATGGTTCTTTTTGCATTGGATAGCTGAGATTGACCTAAATGCAGGCCGTTTTTTACTTTTTCGATATTGTTTACTGATATTTTTTGCGCGTTATAAAAGATATCTGTAAACAATATCGAAAAAGTAAAAAACGGCCTGAATTCAGATCAGTCTCAGCTATCCAATGCAAAAAGAATCATTTAAAAATATCAAAATGCAACCGAGATATCTTTATAAATTTCTTCCATAGAATTAGCATTAGCCAACGGGTCTTTTCATTTGAGTGATGCGGCCCCTTAATCGCACTCAGGGCCAAAACTAAGAGAGGGGGGAAAACGCATTCGCCCCGGAAGCCAGGTCGAAAGGGGGCCAAATGTAGATTTGTTTGGGGATTTTTTTCATGTCTATGTTAGCATGATATTGTTAAAATCTTCCTATCTAAGGTATGCCAAAACATAGAAGAATCTAATGGTGATGACATAAAGATTCTGTATAAAGCAGATTTTTTTTCTCTTTTTTTTTTTCGATTCGGTTCCACGACTTTAAGGTCTTTTAAAAAAGCAGA
This sequence comes from Maratus speculifer, assembly GCA_964019185.1. Taxonomy (NCBI): domain Eukaryota; kingdom Metazoa; phylum Arthropoda; class Arachnida; order Araneae; family Salticidae; genus Maratus; species Maratus speculifer. The sequence continues at coordinate 426,871,610 of OZ025290.1, read as the reverse complement.
TTACGTTGTTCAGTATTACATATTTTAAGTTTTAAAATAATTCGCCTGTTAATAAATTAGAGAAATTATCTTCGTAAATATACTTTATAAAGTATGAGGGGGGGTTGACAAAATCCACGTTTGCCTCGGAAAAAAAAAAAAAAAAAAAAAAAAAAAAAACTTTGATGACACCTTTTCGCCCTGGTGCCTGGAGCACATGCTCTTCTCCCCCCTTTCTTAGTGTTTTATCTGAATGTGATTAAAATCTCTTTTTCTTTTCTATCACAAGTGTCAAGATATTTATTAGCAGCAATATCGTAATAAATATTGTATTCATTAAATACTAATTTTTCCTAAAAGTCAGTTCATAGAAAATGTCAATTTGTGAAGAATCCCTTATCATTCATTGTTTTTAGAGAGCAAAGTAAAAATATCTAACCATAATAATGATATCTTTTTGAGTTTTCACGATATTTGATTGGGTTTTTTTATGTGTTACACCATAGAATTGACTATTAAATGATTTTAAAAAAATCGTTTTTATCGTTCGCGCATGCGCAGATAAAAATTATTTCATACACCTACTCATATTTCATAAAATATTTAATATATCTATATTCCAATTGTGCTATATTTTTTCTACTACATTTTGCTCTGAAATTTTCGTTAAATTTGGTCAAAAACCCTGCATGATATAAACAAAAAACATACCAGAAGTTTTTGAATTTTTCAAAAAATCGCTCTTTCTCCATGAATATACATGCTATTCTTACAAAAATTAACGTACACGTTGGAAAGTATCCACATATTTGTATTCTGCAACGATAAATCGTTTCGTGCATTTTCATGTACAGGGTGATCGCAAATATTTCTATTGTTCTTTGATTTTTTGACGGCCTCCTAATTGCCGTGCATATCAAAGGATGTTAATAAATATGAGATCAAACATAATCTTTTTAATCCTGAAGTCCCAGAAGATTCCGACAAGTATATTTTTAAATATTTGACAAAGTATCAAAAATTGAAAGAGTCCAAATACTTATTGGTAGACAGTGTATAAAACATTTCATTTTGACTGTTTCACCGTGCTTTCTAAATAGTATTAATTCAATTACTTTGCATGAAAATGTTATCTATTTTTAATATTAGACTAATTAAATAAATTTTAGAATGATTTTTTTTAAGTATTATATAATGACTTAAGCAAATGTTTACATAAATATATATAGGACATCAGTTTTTATTATATCTGTTATATTATCAGTTATTATTATATCAGTTATATTATCAGTTATTATATTATTAATTATTAGTCAAATGTTTACAGTTCGCAGATATATAAAACTTCTGAAAAGCACGGGATAATATAGTTAAGTAAATACTATATATACATTAGTAAAATAAAATATTATTAAAATTTTTACAGATGAAGCTGAAGCCTTTTTCTGATCAACGATGAACTCGCATTTGGAAAACAAGGACTTTAACCCTTTAAAAGAATTTTCGATTTTAGGATTTACCACGTCTTTCGAAGACGATCTTTTCTATACGCTAAAAATAACTAAACGTCTGTTTTTCGATGCAGTATTTCATAAACTATCTGGGTATATAAGATTTATATTACTCACAAAAATATGAAAATTTCAGACGAGTGTAAAATTTTAAAAAAATATATATTTATATCAGATATTTCTAATAAAAACGCTAAAATGCTTGCTGTAGGTGCAATTATTTTTGATAATTTTTAAGAGGCCTTAGAGAAATTTATATTTACATTTAGATTATGATGTACAACACTATGTTAAAGCATCAAATGTAATAATGAAAAATGGGAAGAAAACATGTTTATTTTACATTTAGATATAGTTTTTGTTTCCACGAAATTCCTACACGAGCTTCAAAACAGTCATATTTATAAAAGATAACAATTTTAAAAACTTCGAAAAACCAAAATGATTCTTTTTATCTATGAAGAATATCTCCTTACGCTTATACGAACGCTTTAACTACTATTTATCAATTGAAAATTATCAATTTTTATCAACAATTATTTATGAATTTATTAATTAAGAAATACAATTCCATACAAAATCGGGTTGGGGAAATAAAAACATACAATTATTTTCATTAATATTATCACTGGGTCAGCAGGATCAGATATTTATAAATATAAGTTTAGTAAATTTTATCATCAGATGTTTTTTATGAAATTATAAATGTAATAAATACAGCCATAGAAAAAATTATAAGTACAAGCAAAAAATCATGATATGCAGAAGCCGCTTGGCTAGAAAAAAATGTAAATGTTTGTATGATAAAAATGCTTGAAATGGAGCATTTCCAAACAAAGTTTAAGTTGGAAGTTTGAAGAATCATTAAAAGGCATGCATTTAAAGAACCCCTTAACGCGCCCCTTAAAGCCCCTTTAACCCCTTAACGCGCAGTGTTGCCGGGTCCGCAACACCTAAAGTTCCCCCTGTTTAGAGACACAAAAACTCCTTGAATGTTTCAAAAACTACTCTAATGGCTACTTTAAATCTTTCTTATGAGTTATAGATTGCAGCACCACAGAAATAAAGCTATATTGTTTTTAAATATTAGGTAAAATGTTTTACTGTAATACCCGCTTCACAGCAATGTTCTTCTCACTGCGCTTATCAATGCTTTACATATGGGAGGTTACCACTTCGGCAATAGCTGTATAATTAAAATGGTTAGTGCAATCATTACAAAACAATACCTGTGTACTCCTCTAAGCGTAAATAGATTGCTAATTCCAACTTTAACGAGTAGTGCGCCGGAAAGGGTTAATGGGTTGCTACTCGAAAATAATTATAAGGACATGGATTTCTTTTAAAAATGTAATTAAAATTTTGCCGATTTAGTAATATCATAGAAATGTTTATGTGGCCTAAATCTGTTGCACAGTAAGATTGTTCAGTTTCTCTCCTTCTTCATCATGGCAAAAATCACACAACAATCTAAATTTAAAACTGGAAAAAGTTTTTGCTTTTATAAAATTTTGAATGAGTGGACGTGAAATTGCAAGGAATATAAAAAGATTTAAAACAGTAATTTATAATATGTTGAAGAATCTAAAAGGTTATGGCAAAAAAAAAGCATACAAGTAAATCCATTTCTCTGACTAAGCAACATAAACATAGGATTGCGCGTTGAGTTTTCCTAAAAAAATGAGTTCTACTCAAATTAAAACAGAAATTAATCTACCATGCTCTATCTGAACAGTCCGTAATGTTCTGCCAAAGAGTACCAATGTTAGATATATTAAATTACGGTAACATCCACCACTTACAAAACTACTTAAGAAGCCTAAATTGGAATTTGCTTAGAAACATGTTTCTTTTCAATTTCGCTGCAAAGATGAATCATTTTCGAACAAAAAAATTAACTTTGGACAGACAAGAGAATATTCTCCATTACTAGTAGGGATTGCAAAGAGATAATCTCTTTTTTTTCGACACACCTTTTGGACAACATTCCGTGATTGCATTGGCAAGTTTTGCAGTCAATGGAACACATATCAATCTTGTCTCTATGTGGCCACATGAATTCAAAAGTTTATGTGTGTATATCAGCTGAAAGATTATTATCACTTATTACAGGTGGTGATTAATTGTTTTGAAAGGACAATGAAATTTTAAATGTGTCTCGTACATCATGCCCATGGTTCCCAGCCAATTCTGTCTGACTTTCGGATTGGCCACCAGAAAAATGCTCTTTTAAATATCATAGAGAATCTGTGAGGCATTTTAACTAGAGAAGTATGTAAGTATAGCATACAATAGACGAATCTAGACATTTTGACATCATTTATCTAATTAACGTTGAAAAATATTTTTAAACAAAATTTAATTGAACTTTCTTAATCAATGATTGTAAGGTTAATAAGGTCGTTGAAAATAAAGGTGAATTTGTAGGATACTAATTTCTTTTGAGAAATATTTTACTTTTTCTTCATAATATTTCCCATTTTTCACGTAATATATTTGTATACATTTGTGTTTTCTATTTTTTTTAAATTAAATTTTATATTGATAGTGTGCCTAATGTTTGCCAATTACGAGTAGTATTTAATGTTTCACTGTGTTTTCATGCATTGATTACTGTAACATATATTATTCATTTTTGAACGTGTCCTTCTATTTTTTTTCTATAAATATATTAAAATAAAATGACAACGATAACACAATTCAGATATTTTTACTTATGAGAAAGTAAGCTAACTGCATTTAAATTTTTAATTAAAAAAATTTTTGATTTAAATAATGACTTTTTAATTATAATTCTTACAAAAAATCGAAGGGTAATTTTTTGGAAAAAGATGTTAAAAGAAAAAAATGTGCTATACACAAATTTCTTCAAAGACTATATTATTAGCTACTTTGTAGCTTTGAAAAATAACGCTAAAAGCTCTTTTAATGTTTAAGTTGCATTTTTTAAAACTCCAAACTCAAGTCTGAAATATGTATAAAAGATTAAACAATACGAATTTTTATATTAGTCTGCTAAATTTTTCCATAAAGTTTCTTAAATTTATTTTTTCCAGCAACAGAATTTTCTTGAATATTTCTTGATGAAATTATTTTAAAGAACATTTTTATGATGTATTTTCTAATAAGAAGTTATTTATTTTCTTAGAAAGAGAAAAATGTTATTTACTTTTTACTCTTATTAATTTTCTTTATTTATATATTTTTGTGATTAGAAAAAACGACTGTATTGTTCATCTCTAAGAATTAGTACAAGATAGGATTTCTGTTATTTTTGTATGTGAAGCTGATAGGTATTTAATAAAATCTTTTTGCATGCTTCCTGTTTCATTTTAAAGTATTATATTCTGTGTTTTATTATAGTAAATATATTTTAAATGTTTTTTAATATTAAATTTGATGAATTATATACATTCATTCTATCTATACATATGATTATTGTATATTATGATAGTGTGTAAATAAATATTAAAATGCAATAGTATGTATAAAAGTTTATGTTAAAACAATTACTGAAAAAAAAAGATCTTTTAAAATAATGTCATTTATGTTCTAATCCGTATCATTATGTTGTCTTTGATCACGATTATATTTTCGTATGATTATGTTAAATATATGCATTAAATGTATTCATATATAATATTATTATATAATATGAAAATGTTTATGTAAATAATAGTACTGGAAATTAATTTTACACATTTTTTAATAAAACATTTAGAAATGCAGCTAAAAACATAAAATTAATATGCTTATAAAATGTATCTTCAATATTTTTTTTCGTTATGATGAAATTTAAATGTCCCTTTTGCAGATATAAAAAAGGTAAAGAAAAAATTTAAAAAAAAAAAGTCAAAAAAGTAAAAAACTGCATTATTTACAGTATTTTTATTAATTTCTGCTGTGTTAAATTGCATTTGTTTAAGTTGATATAAAATGTTAAATTTAAATATTCAGGTAAAATTAATTTTTTATTACATATGAAGATTTTCGAAAACAGTTTATTGTTTAGTTTGAAGTAGCAATCGTTTAATTATCTAAATCTCTTTTAATTTTATTCCAACCTTTATTATAAGAGGATCTTCCAATTTAATAAACATTAAGTATTATAGACCCATCACGAGACGAAACTTGGGAAACTCCCTCTTTTAGGCGAGTCTATTTTACAGAAGGTGTGGAAGGTGATACTGGAAAGGGAAAATAACCCAGTGTTTCCCTTTCGACCATTCCTCACTAAGAGCAAGGGGTTGCAATGAAATAAGTTTCGCTCCAATAACTTGCACTTTCCTTGACAGAAACCTGTTTTCTCTCTCTCGGTTATGATATTTTTATCATTTGGGATTCAACAATGGAACAGTTACAGATTTTCTTCGATGAAATCAATGCAATCGATCAAAACATACAATTGAAATTGGAAATCGGACAAAATGGAAAGCTACCTTTTCTTGACACTGAGCTCATAAAAAATAATTTGCTTATTGAAACTAAAGTCTGTAGAAAAGAAATTAGATCACGCAACACCATTTCATTCAATAGTTCTTCCCCCAGTAATTATAAAGCTGCAGCATACAGATTCTATATAAACTGTGCTTTCAATATCTGCATTAAGAAATATATTAATCAGGATATAGACACAATCAGAAAAATAGCAAATGATAACGGTTTCCCACTCAAGTTTATAATTAAACTTAGTTACCAAGTTCAACACGGTGGCAGTAATAGTAAACTTAATTAAAACGAAGCAAAATTGCACAAATTTGAATATTTTCCAGGTTTCTTTAAATAGTTAAAAAATACAATTTTAAGTTAGGAAAATACAATATACATTTAATCGCCCCGTCCTATAATAAATTAATCACAAGACTTCACAATAGCATCGATCCTATCCCCATGGAAGATTCAGCAGGTGTAATGCCAGGCACTATAATGGAGAAAAAAAAGAAATCAGATTACATTGGAATGACAACCAGAAAATTCAAGAAGCGTCTGTCAGAGCACATTGCAGATATCAGGCTTAATCGATGCCAACGATGCTTAACGATCGAAAACCGCTATCTCTAAACTATACCAGGAACAAGAGATTATAACAGATCTCGAAATAGCTAAATTACTAAAGAGAATATCAAACTACCAGAAGATTAAAATCATGTAATCAATTGAAATTCTATGTCGAGCTAACAACACTTGTAACGATGCTTTGTCATACGACATCCCAAGAATGTACAGTCTACTCAAAATAATTTGAACATCACCTCTTCTATCGAATTTGGAACATCCCGACAGCCCCCCCCCCTTTTACGTTGTCTTTGGATCAGTCCACTTCGTATAAATACTCAGCCTTCGACTTTTACTCTTTTGTTGTTTTTGACCCTGATGATGAGCATGACATGCTCGAAAGTACTAGGTTTTATTAATAATTGTAAATAAAACAGCTTTTAATAATTTGAGCATTTTATTTTGGTTTTATATATAGTGGTTTCTTACCACTTTGTATTATAATTGACTTGTAAGTGAGTTTATATAGTAAATGTTGTATATTTATAAAAGGTCCTCAGATCATACACAATAAAAAAATTTGTGTTATGGTGAATCAACTTTTGGTACAGCAAAAGGCGACATTATAAAATAGTGAAATCTAACTCAGTGATTTGCAGCTTCTATTAAATTATAGTTTCAATTTTGTTTCAAAATTTTACCCTTTTATCAATGAAGCACCATTATTTATTCAAATTTATTTATTACCCTTTTTTTCAAATTTATTACCTACTTCTGCAGCACCATTATTTATTCAAAATATCACAATATTTTTAGCACTGTAAGCGGATAAATTATGTAAGCATTTTTCTTTAAAAAAAGACGATTTTTAAGGAGAGTTTGTAACTGCACATTTCTACAGCTGTTAAATACATGGAATTTAGGTATGTCAAATATAAAATATCATTTTACAGCAATTTTTATTGGATATAAGTTAATTTTCTACATTAATTCATAATTAAAAAGTTTTGAGTTTTTAGTGCTACGAAAATTCTTCGTTCGAATTTCAGAGTATGTTAGTGAGAAATAGATAGAATATATACTTGCATGTTGTAATACTTTATAATGATTTTTTTAAAATACCAGGTAAATATCAAATCAGAAGGTGTGATATTGCTGAAACATAATTCAACAAATAGTAATAGAAAAAGTTATACAGTTTATATAAATTTCCTATATTCAATTCAACGCTTACTTAATTTTATTTTTTATGCTTCTGAGCTTTATATTAATTATTGATTTAATAATTTCGTTTTCGTTTTTTCAACTTAAATTAATGTATAAACGTTCACTTCCAAATTATAATAATATACTTATAAATGTGACTTCGTAAAACATTTTTATTTATCAAATATTACCTAAATATGTATATGCTTTTTTTACATTTGTAGTGAACTAGTAAAGCTTATTTTTATCCATATTGTAGCAGTAAATATTCTCACTATATAATGTAACGATTTTACGATATGTTTTTTTATGTATTATATATGTATTATTTGTATATTATATACGTATTTTGTACTTTTTATAACATTTTTAATACGTTTAGAGCGGAAGAAAAATGCATATACATATTTAGAGTTTAAAAATGTATTACAGGTTTCAGGTAAAATGAACTAGTTGGATAATGTTGAATAGGGATGGTATTTACAGATGATTTTTGCGAAACTGTTTTAATTCACACTTCACAAAAAAAAGAAAAAAATGGCTACACATATCACAAGAGACTTTTTTGAGAAGAAAACAATCCACTTAGTTCTCGGACGCTTTGTGTTATAATAGATGTATATATACCCTCATGTAAACATGCGTGACAGTAATGACAAACATTTCCACTTTTTAGGAGGACAATTAAAAAATTTCAATCCTCCTTTTATAAAAAGACAAAAAAAAATGGCTACACATATCACAAGAGACTTTTTTGAGAAGAAAACAATCCACTTAGTTCTCGGAGTCTTTGTGTTATAATAGATGTATATATACCCTCATGTAAACATGCGTGACAGTAATGACAAACATTTCCATTTTTAGGAGGACAATTAGTTAATTCCAATCCGCCTTTTATAACAAGACAAAAGGGTGCATTGTTAAAAATATCGTAAAAAGTTATCTTTTTAAAAAGAAAAAAAAACGTTTTACAACTGTTTTTGTAGCGTTTGCGTTTCTCAGAAAATAGATATAATTTAAAAAGAGATACAATTTTTCGCGGTATTTTTAGCAGTGCGGGAGTAATTATTTCGGCTTGTTTAAAATAATACTATGATTTAAGCGACGCAGTAAACACAAGCCTTACCATTGATTTTTGAATGAAATAACACCTGCTCATACAATATAAACACTGCATCTACTACAAAAAGACTTACTTTAGTTTCCATTTTAAGAAGGCACTCTTACTTCAACTTAAAAAAATAGCTAGTTCTTCAACAGGGAGAATGATGCTATAAACATGCTGAAAAGTGAAGAATTCAGCCGCTTCAGGCCTTAAAAGCTTTTTTGCTATTTATTTAACTGAGCGGACTCAGTGATTATATCTGTGTTATTAAATTTATCATCTTCAAATCCATGCACAATAATATGTTACTCATGTAAATTATTTACTGCATCTTGTTTCGGTTTATTCTGGTTGATTTTACTTCCAAACATCGACTTTATATGGATAGTTGTATGATCAGAATTTGACCACTTTAGTAAAAAAATTAAATTTTAAGATATTTATACAAAACTTTTTATACAATTTATATCAATTTTTGTCTCTGGACAGTATTAAGAATTCAGTGAAAACAAAAATTAAAGTCGATGATGATTAAATTTATTTATTCAAAATTTAAAGTTATGATATGTGTACAATGCCTACCTTTTGAGAACGTCTCGTATGTAGCAGAACAAAAAGTTTTTAAAATTTTCATTTTTAGCACATTAAAATAAGTATTTTCTTCGTCTTTATTTTTTTAATGTTTCCTTTTTAATACAATTTTAGTAACTCCGATACTATAATCATATTTTATAGCTACAAATTAAATTTTGCTGAAAATTTATCAGTCGGTTCATAAAATATTTTACCCGTAACAAAAAATAAAAAAATATAATTCTAAATTAAATTGTAATTCTTTTGAAGAAATACTCAATAATCATTTTTATATTTGTATTGACACAAATACGAATAAAAAATATACTTTCATTAGCTAAAGAAAGAATGTAATCAGCATGTTCCCAATGCAGATTGAATCATGATATTTGTAAACAAATTCAGAAGACACCCTCAGGGAAAATAAAAGCAAAGACATAAAAACGGATCATTGGAAAAAGGATTCGATATCATATGTTCTTTTATTTATTTCTGAAGAATATACAAAGAATTTTAGTATACTATGCGTTGGTAATAAAAATAAGAAACAGTGGTAGTTCGAGGAAGATGTTCGACGAAGATATTAATTTTTGTAACTTGTTAAAAAAAAATGCATGCAAAAGGAAACTTTTGATATAAATATTGCTTTTGTGATTTATAAAACAAAAAAATGAAGGTTTTTGTTTTAATTTCAAAACGTAAAAGGAGTATTGATTTCGTCTCTGAGTGGAAAAAAAGTTTAACACGGTAGAAGGCGCACTACATACTGTGACATTGGTGATCGAATTTTATATAAAACATGTAGTATAAATAATAATAATAAAAATACATTTAATTCATTAAGAAAGTATATTTAACCAGCTTAGAAATGTCCTTTAACGATTGAATGCGCGTCACCAAATGCGAATCTGGAGATCGCGCGACGTGACCGATTCCCCCCCCCCCCTCCCAATCATTTCCTACAAAAATGTACTACAAAATTTCTTCTTTAGTAGAAAAAAATCCTTAGATTATAAAGAATAAAAACAATTCATTTAGAAAAGTGCGTAAAATAACAGAAACGCTTCCGAACAGAGAACCAAACCGATTAAAAACAGAAAAATCGCAGCAATAACGGTCGCATGGAAAGACTAAGTCATTGCGTTACTGCAGCTTTTCTAAGTATGTTTGTTTAATGAAAATATAAAAAAGGCAAGTAATATTAAGACTGCACCTACCAAGTGCGATGTCAAACATGAGTATACTTAAAAGATCATTGTTTAGAGATAAATATTTCCCCTGGGCTCATATGGTAACTCTGTGGCGCACATAATTTCTCTCTCTTTAACTGTCCATAAAAATTCCGTCATTAACACTCTCCGGCGCAGAAAATATCTTGTGGTAAAATAGTTAATTCAGAATTTAGAAACTAATTTCTTTAAAACAAAAAAATTGTTTTTCTAAATTTTCATTACAGGAGCAAATTTTTATTAAAATATTATTGGTATTAGTTGTCAATTTTGAATTAAAATTACGTTTTCCCATCTTGTAACTACCGCTCTTGAAAGGGTTAACGCCTGTGCTGTAGTTATCTCTTCCCATAATCCTTTGGAAAAAGTTAAAGTATACAATATATAACAAATCCAAAGTCACAGGAAAAAATTATTGATTATTTGCTAAACGATGTTAAATAAAACGTGCCAAAAATATGTATGCACTGTTTACATGTTTGAATTTTACTAAATGAGGTTTAAAAACAAATATGAATATTCCACAGATGTATGACCAATAATGCAGTGTTATGAAAGTACATCTTTTTTTTATATTATCTTCCAGATAGTTTTACTCTTTTCTTAGATTCTACATACTTGCAACGATGTTCTAGTTCAACAAAAAAATTTTGATAGGTTAAATGGACCTGTGTTATCATACATTCAATTTCCATTTCTTTCAATAGGAATGGTTTACTTTAGAATAAATTGATTGTACAGATTACGGAGAATAATGTATTTTCTTACATTAGAGTTAAGAACAAAAAATGCTTACCCAATAGTTCAATGTGAAAACAAAAGTAGATTACTTATCGCTGTTATGTAGAACCTCATATGTGTTTGAAGAAATTAGAAATTATATGAGATGAGTGTGGTGTTTGGGATGGGAACGAAAAGCAAGAGTCGTTCCGAAACAAGAATTAAGTACGTGATCGTTTTTTAGTACACTGCATTGATTTGGCCGCAAAAGACCACTAGACATGAAGCGACACAGTTCAACAACTTTTTTAATCATTTGCAGGAAAAATAATTGAATAATAAAAATAGAGCTTACCTGCACAAACTTGAATTATGATGTGAGCAGAAACAAACAAAAGAATAAGCTCAGAACATATTCTTGTAAAGAAAATTTCTTTATTTATTTTTTCATGAAGATAAATAAATATTCATTCTTGGAGAATAGAACTTTTAGTAGACATAGCTCTCTTATTTTTAGAGCCGGGCATGGAAGGCACATTTGACTTGTACAAAAATTTATAAATAATAGAAGAACTTATTTTCAAATTATTATACCTTTTTCTTGATTCTCTTGGAGAGTAAGGGGCAACATATTAACATACGCAATAAAACGAAGGAGTGTATAGAGCATACTATAGAGCTTTTCTGTATAGAGCATACAATGTACCACGAACGGAAATTCTAGATGAGCGATGTTCCAATAATTTTGAAAAAAAATCATTCTTTCAAGAAAATAAAATATTCTCTCAAAATCGAAACATATTTTTTATACGCAATTTTCTTCTTTTGAAATCATAAGTTGTATTTTTCATGGACGAACAAATCTTTATATGACTCCACGAAGGGATACATGTTTTTCCTTGCCTTTTAAAGAATTCCAATCTTTCATATTTAAAAAAGGGTGAACGTTAATCGTACAAACGAACAAACCATTTTAATTGGTATCCCACACATCATTTCCGCAGGCGTTCATTACCGTACTTCTGCCGACGTCTGCTCTGCTCTGACTCGAAACCACTTCTTCTTGACGAAACGACAGCGGATGCTCAGGAAAGAAGGCAGGGATGGCCATAAAATTAAAAATACGCCAACTGGCCGTACAAAAGGAAGTGGCGATAAAATAAAGCGGCCAAGCGCATCGCCACGAATAGGTAAACTGTATTTTAAGTATAAACTTTTATATCACCAGAAAGATGCGGATCCAAAACTGGATAACAGGACGCACCTATTTTTAAATTACGCATCAGAAGAATAGGACCTGATTGGACAATAGGAGGAGTCATAAAACGGAAGTAGACACTCCATCGAACATTCGAGAAAAGACAGGAAAATTCCACAACCGGAAGGAACAAAATTTCTAACTGATTTCAACATTTGAAATCAACAAAAAGTTAGGTTATAAAAAGAACTTTACAGGGGAGATTTAAAAAAGCGAGAATTAAGATAATTTTTAGAATGCGAAATATATAATAAATGAATAAAGATTAAAACAAAAATAGACGATAAATTAAATTAAATAAAAATATGGCAGTGGTAAAGATTAACCACAACAATGAGATTATTAGAATTATGCAAAAGGAGTGTTAACCTTGTTCGTCAGGCTTTTCACGGAGTTGTAAGTGCAATAAGCAGAGCACCCGTTAATGGCCGCATCCTAGTGTTTTATTAAAATCCTACATAAAATGCAGTTTTCTCATATCGTTTGGAGTGCAGTTAAGAATAGCAAGTGGTTCCACTTAGTATTTTATGATAGCATGTTAACGGCCACACGATATTTACAACTGCTACAGAATATAACACTTGATTTTTATGTGAACTTTTCATTCTTTATTCACTGCAATCTATAATTTTTAATATGGTTGCGTGTACAAGATCTCTTCATTGAAGCACCTTATCGTTAATGAATTCGGAAATTAAATAATGGTGTATAGCGGTGTAAAAGATTGGACTCCAGTTTCACCTGATCTGACTCCACTGAACTATTTATTGGGGGTAGACATTAAATATCAGGTGTATGCAATTGTTCAACAAACATTACAGGACCATAAACGACACATAACGACAGATTGTGCCAATGTATTATTCTCTACGTTCCAGCTTATGCGTCGTGAAATTCAAACAAGAAACAAAATAATCATTGCAACTGACGGGAAGAAGTTTGACCATTTCAAACAAATGTATATCTTTATAACTAGATGCTTTCTTTCTTTTTAAGATCGTTTTGTCCTGTTACAATATAGGAATTCATAAAATAAAAAATTGTTTAAATCGCTCTATTCTTTGCATTAATATCCTCTTTTTCTTTTTTATTATTATTAAATAATTTATGCTATATAACTTTGTAAATCATCATTTTTATTCTACATCTGTTTCCGTTTTCAAAATAGGAATATTAATTTTAGGTGATATCAATCAGTAGTTGATGACTACTTTACTATACCTAGCATGAATAAGAATATAGAATATTGAATATTGATATATATAGAATATTGATATATTAGAATATAGAATATAGCTTTTAAGAATATAGCAGCAGCCGTTGCGACTTTATGATGTTTCTAAGTGATTTTGTGGCCATATTGTATTTTTAAGTAAATTAATATTTATTGAGTCAGTATTTTACAAAAAACTAAACGATACGTAAAAGCATATTAAAAACTTTTCAAAATCTAATCTTAGGCAAGAAATGCTTTTCTTTTTATTACTTAACTAAACTTTTTTTTGTTGTTGTTTTAATACAAAAACGTAGCAACTTTAAAGTAATGCAAATAATATTTCGTATTCATTTTGAAGAATCTTAGATTACTTTCAATTAAAAAAGTGGAATTTTACAATATAACATCAGCGCTATATCTTATTACACAATAATTTGCGTAATTATTTTTTACTAGGACACTTTTATCTTTATTTGCACAAAAACAAATTGTTTTCTAATAAACGAAAAATATGAAATTTTTATTTATTTTCAATAAATAATTTCACCAATTTGATTATTTTTAATTGATTCAATATAATTCAAAATATTACAGCAACAACACTAAATGTAATTAGCAGCGTATTTAATATTTATTCTTAAATCTGTAACTTTATTAAAGGATTAAATTGTATTCTTAAAAAAAAACACCATGAGAGTCATGCCACCAGCCTAGGTAAAAAACCTAAAACATGAAATATTTATTTATTTCTATAAAGTAATTTATCAATTTGGGTACTTCCAACTGATTCAGTGACTCAACATTTCTAAATATAACAACAAAATAATATTTAATTTCATCCGTAATTGTTAGTTAATTATAAAAATGTACAATCAGCTGCGTATTCGATATTTACTCCGTATTATATTAAATCCGTAACTTTATTTTTACAAGTTAAAACTGTGTTCTTTACAAACTTAAATAAGCAACGCAAAAACGTGACATAGTTATCTATTTTCAAGAAATAATTTCATCAATTTGATTACTCCAACTGACACAGTGAAATTTCTAAATATATTAGCAACATTTAACTTGATGTGTAATTGTTAGTTAATTATAAAATCGAATCTATATTTTTATAAGGATAAATGGTATTTTTAACAAACTTATGTAAACTGCGCAAAATAGCAAATCATGTTTATTTCCAAGAAATACTTTCACGAATTCGATTACTTCCAAATGATTCAATATAACTTTGAAGTAGAACATCAAAAACAAACTCATTTATGTGCGTAATGGTTGTTTTGAATGTATAAAATATCCTTAATTACTTACGGTTTTCTCGTTAAGTTTCTATTTTAGATGTTTTAAGACATGTTTGATAAGAAATATAAACGACTGTAAGTTTGATTCTGTCAGAAATTGGATTTATACTCTTAAAATAATTTAATTTACATTTGTTGGTGCAACCCATTTTGGTCTTTTCTACTACAGCTCATATTCAAAATATTAGAATAATTACCTTTTTTTTAGAAATTGAAAATATCGTTTGGTAATTTAATGTCTTTTAATGAAAATATGCAAACGGTATTTTTATTAAGAAATTAGTGTTGATTAAACTTACTTGTTATCTTAAATTTAATATCATTTTTGAAAATATTAATTGCAAAAAAAATTATTTTGAAAAGTCAAAATATTAGAATATTTATTCAATTGGTTCAAAATATTAGAATATTTCACATTAATTCTCCTTTAATTATCACCAATTCTTAACTGGTGGCATCATTGATTAAAATCAGACTATTTTATTTAAAATCAGTATTCTTTTTTGCAGTTTGTTTCTTTTTCGTCTTAAAATGGGCCGTGTGAGTGATATTCCTGAATCTACTAAACTTCGTATGGTTGATTTGTATCGGCACGGTAAAAATCAATGTTTTATAGCGAATTATTTACATTGTTCGCAATCGAGCGTTAGTAAAATACTAACACAATATTCAAAAATTGGAAAATTTCAAAATAATCGCCGAAATGGTGGCCGAAAACCAAAAACATCTGCTAGAGATGACAGGAAACTGAAGCGTATAGTTAAGAAAAACCGTTTTAAAAGTGTGCGATTCTTGCACCGAAAATGGAAAGAAGAAGGAGTTGAAGTTTGTACATCGACAACATTAAGACGTCTCCATAAATTTAAATTTGAATCTCGTGTACCGGAAACAAAACCTCTCATGACTGCAAGACAAAAGCGTATAAGATTGAATCGGTGTAAATCAAGACGTTTATGGAGCAATGAAGATTGGAAAAATATATTATTTAGTGATGAAAGTATGTTTTGTGTTTCATATGGTAATCAAGGTATTCGAGTTTGGAGAATGAAGCAAGAAGCATTTGATAAAGAATGCCTTAAACGTTCCGCAAAATTTGCTGCTAGTGTCATGGTTTGTGGTTGTATGAGTGCAGAAGGACCTGGAAAGTTATGCATCGTCTACGAAAAGGTTAACTCTCTGATATATCAAGAAATTTTAGAATATTACATGATTCCATCATCAGAAGATTTATTTGAAGATGATTTCATATTTCAACAAGATTTTGCGTCCCCGCATACCTCGGTATCAACTAAGAATTGGTTCCGCCAACGCAACATTAAGGTACTTCCTTGGCCACCAAATTCACCAGATCTTAATCCCATCGAAAATTTAAGGTGTATAATGAAGAAAAAACTTCACGAAAATCCTCCTTCAAGTAAAACTGAGTTAGTGGCACGTATAAAGTCTATTTGGGCTAATATTAATAGAAATGTTTGTAAACACCTTGTATATAGTATGCAAGATCGATTGTACGCTGTTATGAAAGCTAAAGGGGATGCTACAAAATATTAACTACCATTTACTTCATATTCATAAGGTAATATTGTTGCGTAAAATAAAATATTCTAATATTTTGAACCAATCTAAATTTTTTTCTAATATTCTGGTGTGTTTAAGGAAGCTGTATACCTAATTTATTGTGCTGTATTTTATATTTTATAAAGGTTAAATTCTTATCTAAACATTCAAGATTTAATTTATAAGAAATTTAATTGCATTTACTTAGTATAAAAAATAAATAAATGACAAATAATTTTTTCTTATTACTTTTTCTCAATTATTCTAATATTTTGAATATGAGCTGTATTAATAGTACATGTATTCACTGAGTATTGTTCTGTCTTAACAATTTTTTTCCTATAATTGTAGTCGTCGTAGTAATTTTAGTATATGTGTATGCGTTTCTTGTTAGGACACTATTTATATTTTCGTATTTAATAATAAAAGTTACAATTGAAAAAAAAATAACAAATTATAACAACTATTAGGAAAACGAAAACTATATCAATTTGGCAGTTAGATTTGTTGTTTGTTAGATTCAGATTCAGATAATGAAAGTTTACCTATATGTCTTTCTAATCAAGTTTAATCTAATGCAATTTGTCAGCTAATATTTTAAAAATAATTAGATCGACGCAACCGCAGTTGTTCGGTAGCTTTAGAGCCTAGAGCCCAGCTTTACTGGGTTTTTTTGTGTCTTTAATTTAATCATTTTTTCTTTTAAATTTGCCAGATTTAAATTTTTATTCTTTTTTTCTTCCGACCTAGCTTTCGAGTCGCAATACGAGAAAAAAAAAGCTAAAAGATCACCGGCGTAAAAAGTATAAAGAAAATAAATAAATTTTCCAATAGTTTAATAAAAGTTTTTGGAATTTTCTTTGTTTCGTTTGCGATTCTTTTATTTTAAACATGGGTTTCACCCTTCTAAATTGGAAAAAGGGTAACTTTTCTAAACGATACATGTATGATAAAACACAAAAATATAAAGAAGTTTTAATATTTTTTAATTCTTGTTCTAATACGATATTCTCCAAACGATACCAAAAATCCTTCCTTAGCAAATATAAGTATAAATAGAATACCACGCAAAGCAGGGACTTTTGTTAAATTCAGATGATTACATACATATTTGTTAAACCCTAAAATATATATTAAGATAGCTAATATTAATATTACTAAAGTAAAAATAATGTATCGCTCTAAATTGAATGTTTAATATGATCACGTTCAAAGCACTAATTTAATATATTTAAACAATGGAAATCGTTCGGTAGATACTATAAAATTTAACTAATAAAGTAAATAAATTATAAGATATAAATTATAATAAACAAATTACATTAAACGATAAAATTAATTTAAAAATCTACACAATAAATTATAAATTTAATAAAAGATATATAAAAGTAAAATTGTCCACTTAAAAAAGCTACATCTGTTAACAATATAGATGTTAAAAAATAAGGTTATTTTATTTTGTATGCAAATTTGTTGTATCTTCTGAACACAAGCAAAATGTAAGTGCTATTTTTTTATAAATTGAATATAATATAAATGTATTGTAAAACTGAATAAATAACTAAGCTTATAGACTTTTAAAATATTTATAAATATTTAGGATTGATTTATTGTAATTATTCTATTATAATAATATCCTTAATGCCACACATATGTTACAATTTCAAAAAAGCACTGAGGAACAGATAAAACTTTAGCTGTTATTAAATATCTTAATCTAGTTTTAAAATTCAAAAAAAAAAAAAATAATAATTAACAATTATTTAATTTATTGGATTTAATGTCTTACTTTTGTTATTTGAAATATGCATGAAAGCATTGATTTGCATGGAGCAAAATAATAAAAATAGAAATCCCACTTGAAAATTAGTTTGAAGTTAATTACAAAGAACAGAGTTTGTATAATTTTAATTAAAGCTCAAATGACCTCCATCTGCACGCATATGCATTATAAAAATTGCAAATTATTCAGCCGAATGTAAATATTTGAATAGCGGAATGGATTTTCTTTTGATTTTCAGTTTCTAATTAACTCTGAATAATATTCGAATTACAGATATTATTTCCTCTTTTAATTTTTTTAAGTGTTTTCCTTTAATTTTAAAAATATAAGGTCTACAATCATTATATTTCAACAATTCTATTATTGCATTTCTCACTATCTCTCTATATAGATATGTATAACTATATATATTTATACTTATATATATACTATATATATACAAGCCCATTTATTGTAAAACAATATACACTGTTAAAGCTAAAAGATGCATATGGCACTCCTAGGAATGAAACGCTCGTTCCGTCTGCGACTCCCCTAAGGGAGCCAGAATTGCACCACATGGCACCCCAAAGCACCCTATGGTACCCTACGAAGGCCAGGGGGTGCCCTAGGGCACATCTAGGGGTGCATTTCTGGCTCCCTTAGGGTTTTCGCTCACGGGACAAGCGTTTCACCCCCTAGGAGTGTCATATGCATCCTTTAGCTATAACAGTGTATAAACCATTGAATTTCTCTCATAATTACCATATGTGTATACAAAAATTGTATGAAAATTATCTTGAGCAGCAGGTGCATAAAGTATGAGATTTTTGTGAAAAAACAAAAAACATAAAAAAACATATGGAAGTCATTATATAAATTATAAATCATTATTCATCAGTAGGTGGAATGGCTCTATATATTCCACCCATTATTTAAGCATAAAGTACGGGAAAGTCGGATAAAACCGGGACCCTAATGTTTTACTTTTTATTATTGTGCATTATGTGAACAAAACAGTCAAAATTTATATTAAAATGATAAATTGATTCCTTAGGAAGAAAAACGTATTCATTCAGTCGCGAACAACAGAAATTTAGATCATAACAACACTTTTTTTAGAAAAGTGCAATGTCCCAGTTTTTCCGACCAGGTCGGATAAAACCGTGAAATGGAAAAAATAATTAAAAGCAGATTGTAATTTTGCAATAATACAATTTATTAAAGAGAAATTGTCATATTATACTTATAGAATGTGAATCTATATCAAATCTACATAAAATAAATATAATTAAGTTATGCTTTAAGAGTTAAAATTGTTAGGCACAAAAATCTCAAATAAAAGTTTGATCTTGTTCATTTGCATTGCTGCATGGTTCATGGGCAAACCCTTTGCAATGAAGGCCAACTTTCCTTAGGTTTAGATTGTTCATGAAAGCCGTTGTAAAAGATGCATGATTTACTTCACTTTTATCTTTCTCCTCATTTGATGTCAAGGATTTTTTTTCTTAGCAATTTTCTTTTTCACAACAGTTTTTCTCCATTTTTCTGTCATCATGGAAAACTTCACTTCAGGGTTAATTTCTTCTGGTCTTATTTTCCCATCTTTTCTTTTCCTTCTTGTTCGAGTTCTAATTTTTAGGGGCTTGAAATAAAGATAGATGTTGCAGTAGAATTGCCTAAAAACAATCTCCTGTATAACAACGTAATTTAAATAATATTTTTTGTATAGCTTTTAAATATTTATACATCACCAAACAATGCATAAACAAGTTAATTCTATTTCAATAACGCAAATAAATGAGTTGTTCAAAACCGGAAACTTCTTGGTTATGTCCAACAATCTGCATCCCGGTTTTTTCTGAGTGCGTCATTTTGATCATTTTGATGAAATGTTACTCTAGCGTTGTTCAAACAACACGTAGACACCAATACAAAACGTTAAAATAACGAGTAAATATTAAAGTATCATACGTTATAGTTACCTAATTTAAATCCTAAGGTGTTTAGGATTGATAACGTAATATTGCAGACGTCGATCTTTTACATTTTCACGTGAAATCTTTAAAAAATCACCACTTCAAAATGAGCTCGTTTACATGATTTCTGGTTACTGGGAGTTGGCATAACGCTCGCCTAAAAGTAATTATAAAAGTTTCGGATAGATACCGTTGCAAATAAAGCCATAAAGTCTAGTTCCCTGTTTTATCAAACTTTCCCCTACTAGTGGCAGGTTTCGTATGATAAGACAAACTTGAGAAACAGATTTCTTCTGCCATTCAAGTTTCGTGTTGTCACGTTGTAGAACACATATCATGAAAAAGCAAAAGTACGTTTTAACCGTTATATTCTTCGCATTAATGTTCACATGCTTATTTTCGTAATATGTCGATGAAGATAATAAGTTGAAACTGGTGTTAATCAATCAAGTGAAAAAACTTCTTTAAAACACCTGAAACTAAATTAACTAAATGCACGTCTTCTTTGCGCCTGACGAATAAAAACTCATTTCTTTCGTAAGTCCTTGCGCAATTTAATTATTTATGGTGCTTTAAAGAAGTTTTTTTACTTCGAAGTCGATGATGACCAACAACTTTGCGGAACACTTTGTTTCCTTTCTTTTTCAGTTTTTGAGATATGAATGCTAACTCTGACGTCTTCCACGAGATGACTTTGTAGGCGTTTTTATTCAGTGGCGCGCGGCTATCATTTGTAAACACCACTATTATGAACATAACAGCAGCCGTTTTGTAGTTAAGAGGGTGCCTAAAAATTTAATAGACATTTTGTATGCACCATTAACACTCGTTATTTAATAGCGTACTTCTAACAATCCCATTTTGACACAAATTCACATTTCTGCAAACACATAGTGGGTTCCATATAATAGTGATCAGTAGACTACATGTGATGATTTAGCATCGGAACTGTCGTATAACCATTTTTTATTTTTTAAATTTTGGAGTTAAGTTAAAACAAGTTCACATGTTTTTCAAAAGTTCTGTAATACTTCCATAATTTTAAATATTTATATTCTGATAATGTTTTTAAGAACCATTACAGAAAATTCAAAGCAAATTTTTCTTCATTTATGTGCTAAAGAAAGTTAATTATAATTTATGAGCAAAATAATTTGATCGATCCTAATTAGAAGTGATTATAGGATGAATGGGACTGTTACATTCATCTCCAGGGCTATTCCACAATAGATAAAATTACATTTTGTCATTACCTAGAAACCAGATGTTAAGAGGAGAAAACGAGGTCACTGTTGTGTTCTAACCGATACACCAGAAAAACAATACTTAAAAAAGAAAATTGTAAAAAAACAAAATGAAATTAATAAGAAAAATGAATTGCCTGCCTTCAAAAAATATTTTAATAGTAACGATGAATCTGACAAAAAATATTTTAATAGTAGTGATGAATCTGACAATTTATCACTTCGTGATAAAGATGAAAGTGATTTGAACATGATTTCAAATGATATGGACCACCAAGTTTGCAGCTTGGATAATATAATAGAAGACGACTTTCTCCTAACAAAGATATGTGGAAAAAATATTTATCATTAGGTTGCTATGGTTTTAAAGAACAATAACGATAACCTTAAAGTACATTTCTAGAGAAAAAATAATAGCAATTTTTTTGTTTTACTATACCGATTCACCAGAAATTTATTTTGTTAATCTGGAGGATTTTGTTATGAAACCACAAAACCCTAGAGATCTCTGGGAACTACTAGAACTAAAGGACTGTAGTAATTTGATATTAGCTTCAGTCAATACGTAATAAAATAAAATATATCACTCAGTTTTCAAATAAAATATGTTTAGAATAATTTTTTTTCCTGCCCCATTCATCCCCACCAAGGGGATGAATGGGATAGTATGCATGCATGTTTTTAAAAAATGATTAAAAATTTAAAAAACAATTATTTATTGAAATTAGTATGTCAATAAGTTGCTAAATGCTGAAGTATTCTAAAAGTAACATTTTTTTAAAAATTAACAACTGTATAAAACTTAAATTATTAGTAAAAAATGTAAAAATTGTCACATTCATCCCCACTCGCCCCTTCTGTTACAAACTGGATTGAAGTACATTTATTTAAACTGCTGATATACGATTTAAGAGATTTACAATACATTTTTTTTATTGATTAATCTTGTTATTCTTGTAAATATTTTGCAAGAAATAGCTCTTACTGCGGACTTAATTATTGCGGATTATTAATAATTTAATAATAAATTAAATTACAAACGAATAAAAATTAACTCAATAATTGATGAGTACATTATAAAACAAATAAGTAAAATACACTTAATGTAATTTAAAAGTGTGTATAGAAATTTAAAGCATTCTCTGTTCTGAATTTCCAAAGTTTTGCCATATTCGGCAATACCAATATCAATCAAAATAATGGAAACTATTTTTGTTATATTTTTATTTATTCACCAATGTACCGTTGCGTTTTATGATAGCATTAAATCTACAAAAATGAAAAGCAGCTTTATTAATCTTTTACAGACCAATAATTCCCAGTTGGAAACATAAGTTAAAAAATTATTAAAAATTAAATTTAATCAAACCACATTGACTTGAAACAATTAGTAGAAATAGAAAGAAGATGACGTGATTTTTTGAAATACAAGTTACATTCCTATCATTGATGAAGACATTTACAGAAAATGACCAGTGACCACTGGAAAATGATCAGTCATATAAATGATTTTTTTTAAATAAATTTTTCGAATTAGATAACTTTTTTCTTTTTTCTTTCTTTTTTTTAAGAAGTTGTATTTATATTATTTATGGGGAAATGTACACAAAATCTTTAAAATGACAAATGACCATTTAAAAATGACCGCCTGAAGTGACATATGTTCCCAATTGTGAACATTAATATATATAATATATATTGGGAAAATTATATATATGAACATTTCTACCATATTGGTGACTTATATCCCTTAATAAAGCATTAGAAGGTATAATGTGAGAAAAAATACTTTTAAAATATACCTGAATCTGAATTTGGCCTGTAAAATATAAAAAGAAGCGATACATTCACCAATTACCCTCAGCAAACATATTCTTTAATGTGCAAATGACTCAAACTTATAAAAAAAATTCCCATCATTTATAATAATAGAAAGTTAGTTGGTTATACATTTGTATGAAACAATGTTTGTGTAAAATGTACATATTTCATTTAATTTTATCTATTTAATTAATTATTTTTCAAATACGAATTAAATTAAATAATAGTATTTCAGTTTTAATAATTAATTTTTTCACTTTTAGTTTATGAAAATCATATTCGTTTGAGCAGATATTAAAAATAAAATTTCAATATATTAAAAAATAGTTTTTTTTTTCTTAAATAACAATTTTCGAAAAAATTTGATAATTTCATTTAAGACATTCTGAATAAGTTTTTCACAAATTATCAATTTAATATTTCTCGTAAACAAATTTTACAAATATTATAGCCTTTCTTTTATTTAGCTCTAAAAAAAACTTGCACATTTATAAAGTGTGATTTTTTTTTTATCTAATGCTAAATTCTTAATTAAAAATAATTTACCTTTTTTTATTAATTAATTTTTTTAATTTATGAGATTTTTCATTACCTTTGCATTTTTGTGTTTTTGAACTTTTTTTCCATTCCAATTTATTTTATAATATTAAAACACCAAATAAAATACTTCTCTATTTGAAAAGAAGTTAATCTTGAAATTCTTCGTGTGTTTGTTTTTATTTACTTCGACTTTTATAAAATTCATTTAAGTATTAAGCATATCTTAACAAATTTTCTTTCGAAAATTAACATGCTTTTAATTTTATACCACATAAATATTAACTATATTATTTGATAAAATTAGTATAAATTAATAACAATGAAATTTTGTTTCGAAAATAGACATGCCTTTAAATATTTTCTTCATATGTATTAACTATCTTAACTGTGCCTTTATAAATAGTTTTCGAAAACTTTTGATAATTACATTTTATATAGTGTTTATTATATACATACATATATATTTCAAAATTAACAACTTATTATTTTTTGTATATATTTTTTTATAATTTGGTGCTTACTTAAACTTGTCTTTAACAACGAAAATAAGACAAAGACCTCTAGGTTTTGGGATTTTGTCAGAAGACTTTTTTTTTTCAATTGCTAAATTCCTTGATGAATTTTAACATTCAGTTGAATTGTATTTTTCGCTAATATCCTAAATATACATGAACAGATTTTCAATCAACTTTACTTTCGTGTACTTACAGACACTTTTAAACACCGATATGCTATTTCTTTTAAACAACAAATAAAATGCCGTCTCTAAAGCATAACATTCCATCGTCTAATTATCGTTATTTTAAATTTTATCCCCGTGCGATAGATTAGAAATTTTTTTAAATAATGTTTGTCTGAAAACCACACCTCATTTTATTTTTGTGATGTGATTTTTTATGTAGATTTTGTCTAGGCCGTTTTCGTACGTGACAACTGAAGTACTCGATCTCTGTAGAAATTGTGTGGAATTTCTCTTGAAAAAGTGGAAATAGTGTATTACTATATCATTCAATTGCCATTTTTCAAATAAAATTGAAAAAAATATATATTTAAAATACATGCTATGTCAACAATATCGTCTGATATGCAAATATATTTTATAGTAGATATGAGCGTCTCGTTTATTTGCATCTATTTAATTCTCATGAAAAAGCTAAAAAAATTAATTTTATTAATCCGTTTTAATAACATTTTTTTTCCCGATTAATAAAAAAAAATGATTTCCGTTAAAACACAGACCTTTTATAAATTATATTTAATTTTTAGTACCTACATAAAGGTACAAATAAATAAAGGCTTGTGAGTCATTTGATATCCAATTTTGCCGAATGACGACAACGCTTTTTGCTGGATTAGTGTATTATGTTTCAATACTGATGTTAAATGCATGCTTTTCTATAATACTGGATCCTTGATGTGGAATTATTCAGCGGATGCAAATGGGCGATATTTTATATGATATAGGTTTGAAATAAAAGAAATTGGAAAATTAGTAACATATAACTAAATTTTGGGGTATCAGACGATGCACTACAGATAATAACAGGTTTGTCACCAAATGAAAGAATCTCGACAAATTTCGTGAAATTTAGTAGAATTTTAGCAACATCTAGGGAAAAAATGGATTCTGAATATGAAACAATTTTCTAGAATTTGTTAGAAAAGACCGAGGTATGTTAAAAACAGATTTCAGCTTGTCGTAGAACTACATACATGCTTAGTGCAAAGTGTCATAAGAAAATGACAAAAAATGACAAAACATAGATGTATTACTCCGCAAACATCATAAAAATAATCTTGTGATACTTTATTGTTATATCAAGTTCAAAACAAAAAATATTTTAAGCGACCTAAGTCACTTTTCGCCCTTAATACTACTTTAGTTATTAAAATGTATTAAAATATACATTATGCAAAGTAGTTAAATAGTATTATACACAAAGTGTCTAAATTTTAAGTTTCACCGAAACCATTTTAACAATAAACCCTAATATTTTACATATGGACTGTTGTATGGATGTTGCAAAATTTTGCAACACCATCCTTTACGTCTGTTACACTTTTTATCAGATTATTTGTGTTTTTCTAATATATTTTAACTATGTTTTTATTTTCATACTCTTAACAACATAATAATTCAATTTATGATTTTTTTAAAGCTGAAATGCTGTTGTGTTGTTTCAGATTGAGATTTAAAGTATTCCAGTTTCAATGCTTTCACTGACAATGGATGGATACATAGATTAGAGAATAAAAATACCTTTTTAATGGCTTACTCTTTTTCTAATCGTGAAGTGCTGAATTTCTTTTCGATTTTGCACTATAACAACTAAGTGATTTCTTTCTCATATAGCTATATTTATTTCTAGTCACGCTAATATAATAAATCTTTGATTCACTTGATTTTAATAAATATCAACTAGTGCAAGATTTTTAGTGCAAATTGCATTTTTGAAATTTTAAAGATAAATTTTTATTTCTCAAAAAAACTATTTTCGGGTATAAAGTACTTTTCTTTTTCGTGAATTATACTAGCTAAAAGATTTTTTTTAGTATTATTATTAATATCTAGTATTAATGTATTCTGTGGGATCTTAAAAAAATGATTGTAGGAAGCGAAAATTAACTGTACGATAGCACATAATCATTTAACATATAAAAAATTTGGAACTAGAACATCGTTTTAAGTATGGACCATCAAAATAAATAAATAAATAAATAAATAATGTGAACTATTTCAAAGATAATATGAAAAATCAAAGATTACCTTTCAAAACATTGCGTTGTTAATCGTACATATGTAGAATATCATGTTTGTTTTTAAAACTGATTTGGTGAAATCCAAACATGTAAACAATATATTCATATTTTTGGCAATTTTTATTTAACATCGTTTAGCAGTAATAGAAGAACATTATCCTGTGTCTTTTGTATTTGTTAGGTATATTAATATTTATATTTTGTTAACTCCAATGGTTCTGATAACGGGTAACGACAGACTAGGCGTTAACAATTTCAAGAAAAGTAGGGGAAAATTGGATAAAACCGGGTAGGTGGATAAAACAGGGAACCAGGCTTTATGGCTTTATTTGTGGAGATTTCTAGCGGAAACTTCTAGTATAACTTCTAGACAAGCGGCATGTCAGCTCTCAGTAAGCAGGAGTTGTGTAAACTAACTCATTTCACAGTAACGATTTCTTAAATTTTCGCGTGAAAAAGTTAAAAAATCAACGCATTCAATGTCACGTTACAAATCCTAAATGCCTAAAGATTTAATTTAGTTTAGTATAACGTATGATTATTTGCGACCTATTATTATTACGACCTATTATTTACTTGTTATGTTAACGTTTTGTATTGGTGTCTATGAGTTGCCTGAACAATGCTAGAGTGAATTTTTCGTCAAAATGGCGAAGTCGGACAAAACCGGGATGCAGGTAGTCGGACATAACAGGGAAGTTCCCCATTTCGAACAGCTCATTTATTTGCGTGATTGTATTAAAATTAACTTGTTTAAAATGCAAAAAAATGTTATTTAAATTAAGTTGTTATATGTAAAACTGTTTTTAGTCTTTTATATTCCAAAATAAGGGAATTCCAAATACAGGAAATCATAAAATTGAGAATCATCGAGGAAATCATCGATTTTCTTCATTTGAGAGGCCCATGGAAATGGAAAATAATCCTTTGGCTGAATCTCAAAAATTGTCTGACCAAAAACAAAATCCTGATATAGACCTGCCTGTAGAAAACTATTAGCCTCAGTCTGAAAAACACAATGGGTCTATAGGAAAGCAGCCAACGCCGACTTCGAAGGCTCCAGTTCCTGTAGAAGACGAAGATGTGGACATTCTGGTTGTTGTGCAACTTTTTACATCTCCTAAACGCCTGGGCAGATATATCAGGCGTTCTTTTGATTTCTTATCGCAGGATATAAAACCTATTCTAGTGCAAATGCACCCTAGGACCATCGGGAATTCCAGCAAGTGGCGAGGGAAAACAGCTGTTCTTACTTCAACCCCCTATAAATCAGAACTCGGACGAGAAGAAAAAGGAAGGATGAAATAAAAAAGACAAGAAGAACTTAGCCATGAAGAAAATCTTTTCAAGTTGACAGAAAAAATTGTAAAAAAAATTGAATTGAAAAAAATAAGTGGCTGGAGAAAAAAAAACTTGACATCAATCAAGGAGAAGGATAAAAGTGAAACATGCATTTTTTGCAATGACTTATATGAACAAGCTAAGGAGAGTTGGATACCATGACTTCACTTTACAGAGTGGTCACATAAAGCATGCAGCAATGCAGATGAACAAGATCAAATTTTCATTTGTGATTTTTGTGCCTAAAATTTTTAATTCTTAAAACAGAACGTAGATTTAATATAGATTCATATTCTATAAGTATAATATGACAATTTATGCAATTCTGTTTTTAATAAATGATATTATTGCAAAGTTAGAATGTGCTTTTAATTATTTTTTCAAAGTTCCCTGTTTTGTCCGACCTGGTCGGACACGACTGGGACGTTGCCCACTTAAAAAAAGTGTTGTTATGATGTCAATTGCTGTTATTCGCGACTGAATGAATGTTTTTCTTCTTTGTAAGGAACCAATTTATCGTTTTAATACAAATTTTGACCGTTTTGTTTGCATAGTGCACATTAAAAAAAAAAGAAAAAAAAAAGGGTTCCGGTTTTATTCGACTTTTTCCAAGTTAAGCGGGGTAAACACCAAATTAAAAAAAAAAAAATTGACAACAGACTCCTTGAATATTTTAATAAAATTTTTCTTCTGTAATGAAAGTTTAAAAAAACAAGTATCTTGTTGCTAAAAAATTAGTTTGTGAATTTTGATTTCGCTATTTTACGACAAGAAATTTTCTGAGCCTGAAAGATTAATGACAAACATTTTCTGGAAATTTAACCTGAGAAAAATCGTGCAAGAGACTGAGTAACCCATTGGTGGACAAACATCAGTCCCGGGAAAATGTTTATCTGTATTTAGCAATCCCTTATGTATCCTCTTATCTAACACTGCCCTTGCTAGGTGCAATCTTAATTTTACTTGTCTTCTTTTTTTCTTCGTGCAAACAATAATTTTTTTTGGAAAAACTGTGATAACGGATGATTTAGTCTTTTCACGTGACCGTTATTGCTAGAATTTTTTCATTTTAATCGGTGCAGTTTTCTATTCTGGAGTGTTTCTGTTATTTTATATGCTTTCATGAATGAATTCATGCATTCATTGTTAAGAATCAAAGTTTTTTTTATTTTACGGCTAGGTACTTAAAAAGTAAAAACGGACCATTATATCGTCATTCCTGTTCATGTCAGATTCTGTGTCACAACTATTTTACTCTTAAACTATGTAACGTGAAAAGTTCAAATTTGGTGGAAGTAATAAAAACTATTGACCCACATATATACAGAATATTAAACATTCGCAAAATTTTAAAGAAAATATACAGAGGAAAATTAAAGAACTCAAACAAAATTCTTTGTATATTGTGTGGGGTTTCTTTTAAAAGGTTTTGTAACGGTGAACTTAGAAATGCATTTATATGCTTCGTCTATATAGTTGAAACTTTAATTTTAATTATTAGCTGAAAGATTATCGATTATTAGCTTAGATTAAAATATTTTTAAAGTATTTTACATAGCATTGCTTAAATATAAATTAAATCTGTGAATAAAATTTTACGATAACTGTTATCATGGCCCACGACCTTCTTTTCTCCTTTTGTATATGATATATACCACGTCAATCTGTTCCACTATATACAGCTATACACAACTCTAAGTCAATTGTGGAGGTGGCGATGTATGGTGCTGAGATTTATTGGAGCTCTGCAGAATATCTTCTGCTGAGGAAGTCTGATTTCCAACCCCATGGGTGCTGTCCAACGGAAGCTTCAACAGCCCTTTTGCTCTTTGGACATACATCAACAACTACAATAATTATCTCTCTGATATTTATTGTACGAAATCCTTCGAGCGCGCGTTATACTCGAACTTTACCGTTTATTTATAGTACATGTTTATAGAAAACTGATTGGGATGATCCTCGTGCAATCTACATTAGGGTGGGCCGAAAAAAACTTTTTTTTCGATTTTCGATAATGGCGGGTGCTGAAAAGTGGCCACTGGTGGCACTCAGTTCACACAAAAAATTAAAAATTTTTTGGACAATTCCTTACCCTGCCCAAATAGCTTGAAGTTTTGCCAAAATGCTGATTTTTGAACTTTTTTCGTAAAAACTTTTAAAATATTAAATTAAATTTATTTTGGCTGTATATACTTGGAAATGCATATTTGACGTATCTAATGTTTAAGTAAGTTCTGATAATGCATTATTTAATTGCTATGAGTATTTTAAATTAGCCGATTTTTATAGGCGAGAAAAACTCGCCGTGCAGCTCGCGTGGATACGCGAAGAGTTCTCGGTTGTTTCGCTTTGGTACGGAACGCGAAACAAGTTAAAATCAAGTACATTTTTAAAGAACATAGTACTAAACTAATGCATAATTAGAGGTTATTTAAACATTTGGCACATTAAATACATCTTTTCAACTAAATACAACCAAAAAACTTAATTTAATATTTATTTTATTTATTTATTTATTTTTTTTGCTAAAAAAGGTCAAAAATCAGCATTTTGGCAAAACTTCAAGCCATTTGCGGCAGGGTAAGGAATTATCCAAAAAATATAAAATTTTTTGTGTGAACTGAGTGCCACCAGTGGCCATTTTTCCGCACCCGCCATCATCGAAAATCAAAAAAAAGTTTTTTTCGGCCCACCCTAATCTACATTGTCGTATTCTAGACGCGCCTTCAGTTATTAAAATAAGTTTCTCAGCTAAAAAAAGATACTTTCTTAATGTATTAATGCACTTATTGTTTATAATCAATTTTTTTTTTCTGGAATATAAAAAAAATTTTCTGCTTAAAACTTGATCTTTAATATCACAGTTTGTAAGGAACTTTCTGCCGGTTAAAACTGTTTCTCCGGCGAGTGACGAACTCAGTACTCCTTCTATGTTATAAAATTTTGAAAACATCGATTTTTTATTTTATTAATTACAAAAAATAATATCTTGAACAAAAATTTTCTTTACCATGGATTTTTTGTTTAATAAGTTACCAAAAATGATATCCAAGTCGAAGATCTTCCTTTATCATTTTTTTCCTATTTTTATTACCAAAGAATAGCGGACAAAAACATTTGAATATTCTCCTGAAAAAAAAAATATCAGCACCGATGATATCAAATCCTTTTTCCGATGATTCCGTCTTTACTTTTATTTTCCCTAAAGGTGTCTTCTGAATCTGTTTACAAATATCATGATTCAATCTGCATCGGAAAAATGCTGATTACATTCTTCCTTTTGCCAAGAAAAGTATATTTTTATTTGTATTCTATCAATACAAATATAAAAATGCAAATTTCAACATTTCTTCTGAAATAAATAAATTTTAATTTAGAGTTATTTTTTTTTATTTCATATTACGATGAACAAATTTTATGAACCGAGAGATATATTCACAACAACATTTAATATTTATCAATAAAATAATATTATAGCATTGGATTTAATAAAATTGTAATAAAATGAAAAAATAAACAACAAAAAAAAAAAATAAAAATAAAAATGGAGAATTTACTTATTTAATATTTTATAAATGGAAGTTCTTCAAAATTTTATATATATATATTTATGTCACTTATCAGGATCTGAATAAAAAGCTGACTTTCAAATATTAAGATACTTACATTCGCGTAATAGTCCGAGTGCTACGCGACAAAAATAAGGTGAAAACTGCAAATCGTG
This sequence comes from Maratus speculifer, assembly GCA_964019185.1. NCBI lineage: Eukaryota > Metazoa > Arthropoda > Arachnida > Araneae > Salticidae > Maratus > Maratus speculifer. The sequence goes on along the minus strand of OZ025290.1, from coordinate 426,839,783 downwards.
ATAAGAATATACCACTTGGTGAGTATGTACTTTACGATAATACAATGGATATTAGAGGGGGGGGCATCTCGTAAAGTCGTCGGAATTCAAGATGGCGGCCGTTATTCAAAATGGCGTCTTTTTCTGAATTCTGTTAATATGCGTAATATAAATGTGCATTTCACGTCGATTTCGATATTTTAAAAGTCAAATTTTCGTTTTTAACTCTTTCCAACATTATATAAAAGAGTGTAAGAATTTGATTTATCTGTCCGTTTGTCCGCCTTTCCCTCCATGCTCTAGCTCGTTTAAATGTAATCAGATTGCAAGACAAATTTTATATGTTGCATGAAGTTTGTAATAACATGTTCGGAGTAAAATATAAAGTGTATAGCTTTTATAGTCCGTTTACAGGGTACTAAAAAAATGACATTACAATATTATGTTTGCGGCGAAATCGTTTGCAATGTGTTTCAATGATGTTATACTCTTTAAAACTCATTCAAATTGATCTTCATCAATGTTAATACTGCAATGAACTAACAAATACTTACTAAATAATAAGGTGTGCAAATTTATCGTTTATTAAAAGTGACACAATAAAACAAGAAAATATGCGTTTGTAATTTGTATATAAATTTTATAAAGATCACTATCTAATTCAAATATTATTAGTGGAGGGCTAGGAGGGACAAAACTTCATTTTGTGATAAGGATATCCCGAATAGTGAATATCTATCGTATTTTAATAAAATACGTATAAGAATTTGAGGCATCGTATAAATTTATAGAAATTCAAAATGACGACTATTATCTAAAATCTATTGCAGTTTTATTCCTCGGCATCTTACAAGCCTGTTTCTGATGTTTAATTTCCACTTTTTATAACTCAAAAAATCTCTTTATAATACTGGAAATATACCTAAAATGAAAATAGGACAATTATTAAAATATTTTTTGTCATTTACAGTAGAAAAATTAAAGGAATATATAAATAATAAAAATACTATTTTATCAACACATTACTTATACAATATATTAAAAAATTAATGTTACATATAAAGCTGTAGAATATAGAAACTTCACTTGGTATAATCATATTTTTCACATTCATTTTTGGAATTGCACAATTATGTGTAAGAAAATCCAACTTTTCTACAGACACATTCATTTTTACATATTTTACATTTACATTTTATTAATTCTTCATAAGAGTCTGAAATCCCTGGCAACTCCAACCATTATTTTTTCAATGATAAATTATTCAACCACCATTCCCATTTGTTTGGAGAGGGTGGACGTATTTCACGCTGATCTGCTTGTACCCAAATGTATATCCAAGTTGAAAAGCACTGCGTAAAATATGTTGTTGATGTGCACCCTTGGTTGGCGGATGATGTTCAAAAGAACGATTTTTTGCCATAAACTATTCTTATCTTGCATTATCGGCACTTGTGATATTGCTTGTTGAACAGTACAACAATACTACGAAATTTTCTAAAAGATTTAAAAGATTTTCAGGAATGGAAATTAGTGATTTTGATTGTTATGAAAATGCAGCAGTAGTTTCTTTAAATGGAATTAATGTTTTCCTATTTGACTTTTTGGTCTTTCCTGTGAAACCCAGATTGCTGTCGCATTCCATGAAAGCATGCAATTCTAGTAAAGCCGTTTCTCGTCCAATTGCTGCAGCTATGGTATAAGCAGGAATAAATTTGTATTTTTTCCCTGTTACGAATGCAACTCAAATATTTTCTAGGAATTTTTCTGAAATGATAAAAAAATATGGAATCACTCAAACTAATACATCAGTGTATATAGAGCGTATAACAATATTTTTCAGTCCTTTTTCAACCATGTCTTTGAAATGCAGTATTATTCTAGAATCAGCTTCTTCGTGACCAGGGGAAGTCATTCCAATTAAGGAATTTACAGCAGTAAATTTAACTTCTTCCCGATTTAACTTCTTCTCCTGGAGTGGTTATATTAAAGCTTGTGTATTTTTATGGTATTTATTGCTGGCGTCCCAAGTTGATTAAAAAGCTCTTCTTTGTTATTTGCAAACTTTTAAGAAATCTAACATGTGGTTGCACTTGTCATCTGGTACCTGCACCCCTCTTCTGTCTTGTTTCTCTTTTAAAACTTGGTGTAATATATCTATCCCAAATCCATTCTTTGACATATAAAACTCTCAATGTCGTTACGTAAGTGAGGATAAAATGTGTTAAAGTAGTAATCATTAAATGTGTTTGAAGTTTGTTGAGGCTTTAAAATGTTAGTAAGAATTGGCTCAACATATATTAAAGCATCACATGTTTCTGGAAAAATTTTGCCGTTTTTCCCAACAGTTTTCTCTAAAATATGTGGTAAATCACTCTTATGGCTAGGTCTAAATTCCCTGTTACTAGAAAATGCAGATAGAAATGGTTGATTTTCATATTTGAAAAAAAAATTGCAAGTCTAACTGACGATTCTGTATAACTATTAAAAGCCTGGAAAACAACTGGACGTCTGTTTTTAAAACCTTCAAGACTGTATTTTTATTGTTTATGTTTTCCGCCGGAGTACTAAACACTGGAATTTTGTTTTTTTTAATGGTTGAAACATTGATGAAAATTGTTTTACTAGGCGTCCCTTAATGAATCTGTGGAATTGGTCAATACCAGTTGACTCACCTGAATAAATTAATTCATTACTATCCTTATGAACAATAACTCTGCTTTCGATTCAAGCAAGTCTTCACCATCTTCTAAAAATGGGTTCCCTAATTCCTTTAGTACGCTATAAAGTGCTTGAACCTTAGCACTCTATAGAAAAATTTAATTTGAAATAAGTGATATTGTTCATGATGGTATCGATTTCTGTCTTGGGTTTGCTTGAATGTTAGACTCAAACTCTTGTATGAAATTACAGATTTCTGGTCCAGATACCATCCAACGTATAAAGGTCGATGGATTCTGCAATACTGCACCTCTTTCTCCTCTGAGAACAGCGTTTTTTTGTTTATGCGCTTGATATATTCCCATAGCTGAGAAGAGTTTGTTTGATTTTCTTATCACAAAATGTCCCGATAAAAATGCACGATGTACGTCTGGTAAATTAATATCTGTATCAAACAGATCTTTTAGATGGATTGGTAATTAACATACATAATTAGGGTGATCAGAAAGAAATGAGTCTGCGAGAAGAGTTAAGAATCGGAACAAAAAGAAAGGAAAATAAATTCAAATTGAAATTTTGGATTACTTTTGATTCATCTCATTTTGGTTGGTGATTAATCATCGTAATTACAATGTGCATTTATAAGCTGCATTTCAAACAAAAAAATAATCATATGCCATTTTGCAATTCGTTCCTTGGCAAAGTTTAAAAAAGCATATTATAAATTGAAAAGCACATACACAACATTATGGTTATAGACAGCACTGTAAACGAAAGCTTTTTTGAAAGCTTGTAAATGAACTATAAATTCTACGCTCACTATACTGTACAGCAAGTATCTCGTACTGCACTTCAGTGATATCTTTTAATTTCAATATGTTTTAAAAAAATTTAACATCATTAAAATACTCTAAAAAGTATTTTCGCCGATAGACCAAAATGTAAGAGAATTATTTTGAGTGTGCCTGTAAACGAACTATAAATTCTACACTTTATATTTTTGATGTAGAACATTTTGCAGTATACCACTTCTTTAAATTACATATAGAGATAGCACATATATAAATTACACGGAAATCCGAGTAAATTTAAGCAAAAAAGAGTAGGGCCAGACTGACGGCTAGACAATTCATAAATACTTTGAGTGCCCTGTAAATGGACCATAAAAGCTATACGCTTTGTTTTTTACTCTGAACATGTTATTATAAACTTCATATAACATATAAAATTTACATGGCAATCTGAGTATATTTAAGCGAGCTAGAGCATGGAAGGACAGGCGGACAGACAGACAAACAGACAGATAAACCGAATTCATACACTTTTAAATAATGTTGGAAGGTGTCAAAAACGAAAATTTTACTTTAAAAACATCGAAATCGACGTGAAATGCACATTTATAATACGCATATTAAGAAAATTCTCAAAATGACGACATTTTGAATAACGGCCGCCATCTTGAATTCCGACGACTTTACGAGATGCCTCCCCCTCTAATATTCATTGTATTATCATAAAGTATATACTCACCAAGCGGTATATTCTTATCACGATTTGCAGTTTTCTGATACGTAGCACCCGGACTATAACTCATACAAAATATAATGCAGAAAATTAATGTTTGTACGCATATACCTAATTTTGTCAAACGATGTATTTCAAAATTACAATATCTAAACATTGTAAAATATTTAAAATATTTATCGTATATCTTTCTATGAAATCTTACCGAAATATGTTTCATTGTTGTCGCCAGTTTACCAATAGTAATTTCGTAAAATCGTCCGTTTTTTTTTTTTTTTTTTTTTTTTTTTATAAGTGTAAAAGCGACAAAGAACCAGGATTGTTTTCTTTACAAAGCCGTACACATGTGAAATCTCTTATATAACCAATATAACCAATAATCAAACTTGTATAACCAAATATACAACCAATTATTTGTAATATGGGTATCAAAGAATTTTCTCATAAATCCTGTGTTAATCTCATCCCCATCTTATATTATCTAACTGGTGCATTTTACCTTAAAAATGTTATTAATTTTTAAACTCCAAATACTGATAAGTATTTCTTTTCTAATTTAAACGATTCAAAAATCATTTAAGAAATACTAAAAGTTTGTGCTTTTTTTTAATTTTACTATTATTTTTTTATTGTTGACTTGCAATGCAAATGGTATTACAGCATTTCCTTAAAAAAACTATTTGGTATTTTTTAAATATTAAATACCACAAAATATAAATATTTAGTACCTTTCTAGGAATATTTTCCAAGCAAGCTTCAACAAGTTGTGTAAATATTTCCTTGAGTATAATATATTTAAGATTAAAATATCGGGATATCTCTTATTATCACTTTAAATTAATATCATGTTAAACAACTTGCTAATTACACGTAAAAGTTTCAAATGGGGTGCGTTCGTACAATAACTAGTTTTGAAAATATTCAGATTTTCATACACTAGCTGTTGCACTCTTATTCAAAACCGCATTATGTCCAAATTCAATACGATTATATATCTCTAATTCAATAATAAGAAAATAACAGACCTTTATCTGAAATATGAAGTAATCAACAACGCAATCAACTTTAACTTCGGTCTCTCTCACAGCTAGTTATATTTCAATGGTAGCGTTTTGTTTGGATAGTGTTGCACTACCTTCGAATCGATGTAAAATCTAATCAGTGGATGGTTTCAGAAAAATATACCTTTAAAAAATTATATTTTAGCTGATTTTTTATTTAATATATAATTATTAAAAATAAAAAAATTCCGAGATTTGAGTGCATTACGATAAGCCTTGAATTCTTTTTACAAAACATATCAGCTTCCAATGTGTCCGTGCTCACACACACAGATATAGAAAAGGAAGAGACAGGAATAAAAAGCATTATTTTCTTTGTGTATATTACAAAATATGAATTAATTCTGTTACAGTAATTGGTTTAACCAGAAAATAAAACCAGATTATTTAAAAATCAGTATTTCAAAATTTCAATGCAAATGCACCTAATATAATTATTCATTACATATTATAACAACGACAACAACAACAACAAAAATACAGGAAAATTGGAATTTTCACTCCTCAGAAATTATAATTTTATGATAAAATTTACTACCAGTAACAGAAAAAATTCATTTTTTTAAACACTGAAAACCTCAAGTAGTCATTTTTATTTTTATTGATAAAGTATTTTTATACAAGTATTTTTGTCACATTTTTATACGAGTTTTGAGAAAACTTGCAATACTGTGCAAAAAAAGAAGGATATTTTACTATGCGAAATTTATTAATGAGTATAAAAAAGTTGTTCATCTATATATCTTTTTCAAAAAAGGTTTTTATAAAAAAATAAGTTTTGCTTTAGATTTTTTTTTCTTCGAAACAAACTATTTCTGAATTATTATCTATATTTTTTTTTCTCAGTTTTATTTATCATTCTCAATTAAAGACTGCGTTGAAGAACTTTTTTATCTCTTTTTTTATTAAAATGCTATTATCCGATAATGTTAATTTTTTTCGAATATTTAAAATTTATTTTTTATTTATTATTTTATTTATTTTTTCTTTCTTTCAAAACTTTATAAAGTTTTTTTTCTTCTGAGGAAGAATATGTGCAACGATTGAAAATAATCTTTATTTACGACAGGTCTATTTTTATTTAATTCCTAATATACATATGTCTAAAAAACGTGATATGTTTAAAATTTTCTTCGTTGGCATTAATTTAAATTTTTTGAGTATCCCTGTGTATGAAGCCTATTTCAATATCGAAAATATTAGGTTAAAGTCCAATATCATGTATCAATTTCAGGGCAATTGAATTATATTTCCACGAGTTAGAGAGGGGCCAATCTGAAAGAGGGACAGACAAATCCAATTTATGAATACTTTTGACTATTTTCGAAAATCTTAAAATTACATTTAGAAGGAAGGAGTGGTTTAATTTTTTTATTCAATTATTTTCTTAAATGCATTACTGTGTATTAATTATAATTTTTATTTTAATATAATTGCATAAACTTAGATTTCCCATACAATTTATGAGACAAATATAATTTTTTCGTTGAAATTATATTCATATTTTATGTATTATTTAATAATTTAAAATTTTTGCTCAATATTTACAGAAGAATGTGAGCTGTGACAAAATATAATCCTCTTTGCAAGCCTCCGAAACTCACACGCTGCTTCTCTTATCAAACATCAGGGAAACTAAATAATTATCTGGTAAATATTAAATATTCTGAAACAAGAGTATGAATAAACATGTTTATTCTATCATGGTTCACAAAGAAAAATATTGGAATACGAAACTCCCCAAATGCGTGTTCTATCGAGTTTGGAAATATTTTTTATTTGTCTGTTGAATGTCATAATATTATAATTTAAATAACATTTGTCTATGTAACACTTGTTGTAATTATTTACTACTACATCATGAATAAGAATTGGCTTTGTTCTTTCACATTGTATAAAAATATCTTTACAAATTCAGGTAACCTTTGACGAATAAAAATGTCTGACGATATCGGTCCAACCTTTCATTTTGTTGTTATATCACTATAGAGTTCTGATTATTCTGATTATTTATTATTAGTTAATTAGTTGATTATTTATGATTATTTATTAGTTCTGCTTATTAAACGAAAAGTGAAATAATTAGCTTTTAAAAATAGATACTACATCAGTGAAACTCAATAATTATCTGACAAATTTTAAAAGTTCTAGTACAAAAGTATGAATAAACATGTTTATTCTATCTTAGATCGGAAAGTAAAATATTGGATTAAGAAACTCCTCTGACACAAACTCGGTTTTCCTGTATCGAGCTAGGAAATATTGTTTATTTGACTGTTTAATGCCATAGTATTAGAATTGAAATAACATTTGTCTATGCAAAACTTGTTATAAGGTACCCTGGGGTAATAACGCCAAGTGCTAATATTATGCATAATTATGAAATAATCTGGTAAATGGCACACATGTGCTCTGCGCAGAAGGGTTTTGAGTCATATAAATCACAAAAAACAGCTTCAAGTTAATTAGTTTCATTTTTAGGTCTTTTTGTTTTAACAAGCAGCTAAAATTAACGCTTGATCTAAAATTTGCAAGATACGTTTTGTGATGTGAAGACTATTTTTTTCATCCGAAAATACTTCCTTAAAAACATAAATTTATAGTATATTTCATGGACTTTCAAAATGTTGTTGAAGATTTTGGATAGCTTTTCGAGATAATTTGTAATTTAAAATGTACAGCGTAATAACTATAACGGGGTAATAACGCCAACCCTTGGCATTAATACCCCGGTTGATTCCCTACAGTGGCCGAGCTACATCCTAAATACTGATTCAAATAAACACAGTTAAAACTGTGCAATGTTTCTAATAATTATATTTAAGCGGTCCTTTTTAAGCAAAAAGAAGCTGACGGTCTGATATTCTTTTGCCTCATCCTCCCCCCCCCCACAACTTTATTTTTCTTACACTTTCACAAAAAATTGAACATTTTCAATAGCTTAGTATGCAAGTTGTCAATTTCTAAGTTTGTAGAGTTTGTATTTTTAGAATTGGACAATCTACATGCAATTATTCCATCTTATTTCATAGTTGTGTTTGCATGGCGTTATTACCCATATAGGTGGGTAATAACGCCAAATAGCATTGGTCAAGAAAAAACGCCATTACATTTTATGAATACATATCTGTTGAATTATTTTTTTTTATATAGATAGTCAATGAGTTGCTTTATCAAATCATACATTTGTTTGAAAAATACCAACTAAAACTAAGCCGTGAAAATTTGTAGAACCTTAACGTGGCGTTATTACCCCAGGGTACCTTAGTTATTTACTACTACACCATGAATAAGAATAGACATTGTCCTTTCACATTATATAAAAAATATATTTTCAAATTCAGATAATTATTTACAAAAAAAATGTCGGTCTCACATTTTATTTTATTGTTATATTTCACTATGAAATATTATGTTATAGATTAGTTATGGTTATTAAATGGAAAGTGAAACCATTTTGTTTTAAAAATAGGGAAAATTTAAATAAAAATTCGGAACATTTATAAGGTCGTTCCTGTGTAGAAGAGCTCATTAAATCACTTGAAAAAAATTGTGATATACCATGTGGAGTTATCGTGTGGAAATTTTAAAAATTCGACCTCTAACATACACTTCCTTTAATTTGATGCATTACATTTTCAGATACATCGTCGAAACTGCAATACAAAAATGTTCCCATCTTCACGTCATTTACAAATCTACCGAAACTAAAATTTTGAAACAATTAGGGTTAGTGGGAATTTATTTAAGTTTTAATTTAAGTTACAGTAGAAGTTATAATTTAATTTTTTCGATTATTTTACTAAATGTTTTACTGTATATGAATTAGCATAAAAAATTAAGAATAATTTAATGATCTAAGCATAATTAATTAATTTTTTCAGTTATTTTATTAAATTCATTTTTTTGTATTAGTTAGTATATTTATTTTAACGTAACTGTAGCAATACTGATTTCACGTACATTTTTAAAGTAAACGTACAGTTTTTCATTGAAATAATAATCCTATTTTATGCATTGTTTAATAATTTAAAAGCTTTTTGAACATTTACAGAAGAATGCACACAAATGTCAAAATTTAATCCTCTCAAAAATCCGCTGAAACCCATAACTTGTTTCGACTTTCAAAATATCAGAGAAACTGGATAATTAACTGGAAAATATTATATTTTCTAGGACGCGAGTATGAATAAACATGTTTATTCAATCACGGTTCTCAAAGTAAAATATTGGAATACCTAACAATTCCTCAAATGCGTATGATATGCTCTTGTATCGAATTAGTAGAGTATATTTCTTTGACTGTTTAATACCACTGTAATGGAATTGAAATAATTTATGCAGAACGTGTTATAATTATTTACAACTACATCATGGATGAGAATAGACTTACTTGTTTCACATTATATATATATATATATCTTTATAAATTCAGATATTTTTTTGACAAATGGACAAGTTTTATACAGTCAGATTTAAAATGTTATTTTATTATGCTGTTTTCTTATTTTCTTATTTTCTTATTTTCTTATCGTCTTATTTCTTTAACTGTTTAATACCATAGTAATGGAATTGAAATAATTTATGCAGAATTTACTGTAACTATTTACACCTACATTACGGATGAAAAAAAAACTTAAACTGCTTCACATTATATGTAAGTATATCTTTATAAATTCATGTAATTTTTTACAAATGAAAATGTTTTATACAGTCAGATTTAAAATTTTATTTTATTATACTGTTTCGCTATTGAACATTTTTACAGGTTTTTTAGATTAGATTTATTCATGTTTTAAAAGGCATGTGATTAAACAATGTTAACACTAGAAAGGCGTGAATTTTCACACAACATATATAAATACTAGTCAACATCAGAATTTTTAGTTAAAATCTGTGGAAATACCAAACAAATTTAATCATATTATCAAATCGCGAAATTAAAATTATTTTAGAAATTAAAAAAATACATTTAGAAGCAGAGAATAACTTATTTTATTCAATTATTTTCTTCAATGCATTACTATATATGAGTTAGCTTTTTATTTTAACATAATTCTAGAAATTCCAACTATGTTATTATCCTGTAAACCTTCCAACCATTCAATCTGCATACTCGGATGTGGAAAAACAGTGAATCGTTACAAACATGTGAACTTTTTAAACAAATTTCAATGGACTATCTTATGAATAACTTTAAATAAAAATTAGATCTGTAAATTAATTTGCTCACGTTAAAAAGTATGTTAATGCTCTCTTTTTGATTCAGTCTAGATAAAGAAGTTTTCCTTATATTATATTTTTTATCTGTTATGTGTTTTTTACATCCGATATTAAATTTTCGATGGTACATATGTAATAATTTTTGATTCTCTAATAAATGGAATCATATAAACTCCCAACAGGTCGGCCATACTAATGTGATCGATTTTTTTAAAATATAATTTTCATAAAAGTGAAAAGCAAATAAAAAAACTTTCAGTTTTTTTCGAATAAACAAATTACTTCTTATTTGAGTATGTATCATAAAAACGTTCTTTTAAAAGAATTTCATCAAAAATACTGATTAAAATTATCACATTACAAAAAATATATTTAAGAAACATTATTGGAAACCCTAGCGAACTAATAAAAAAAGTGGTAGATCTTAATCTTCAAATTTAATAACTTTTAATATGGGAGGCAGTTTTTCCAGTTTTTTAATTTTTTTTTTCTTAAAATTGTTTTTTTTTTCTAATTTAATCTACAAATTATCCCACTCAATATTTTTTAATCAAATTATTTATTTTTAAGGAAAAAAAATCCGTGATAACTAACAGGGTTAGAGCGGTTGAAATGAAATTATAAATACACTGTTTTGACGCATTTATGTACATACTGGAACAAACACATATTCAAATTGTAATCCTTGTAGTATATAAAGAAACTCAGATTCAGATTTCTCATTTACTACAACATCGAAATTGAATAAGTATGATCCAGATGTTGATCCAAATGTTGATCGCAATAACTTAAATAAACATGTTTATTCGTGAGTTTATCCAAGGTAAATACAAGAATTTGAAACAAACGTCATACATCTAAATAAACTTGATTTCTCAATTTACAAAGGTATGTTCATTGCACTGAGAAAAAAATACAGTTCTGAATTCTAGAATCTAAATTGTAGCTCTAGAAAAAATAGTTCCATGTCATCCTTATAAATTCTAGTTGCCATTATTTGCGAGTTCTAGAATCTACTACAGAAATTCAAGAGAGATTTCCTTTATTCTCGTTGTAATACTTATTTAAAAATTTCAGCAAATAGATGCGAACACAAGAGGTTTGATTTAGTAACTATAATTCCAGTTTTTGAAACCATTTCCGAAATCAAGCTATAATTTCTCGTTACTGAGACGAGTCAATATCGTTTCATCACCTTAAAAACAAGAGACTAGAAATGTTAGGTCATTTCGGCTATTCAGCTTAGTAGATCAAACTATTCGCATATTTCGGTCATCTATAATTCTAGTTTAGGTATTCAGAAAGTGACTAACTATTCATTCTAGGTGAAGGCGGTATATTTTTTTTCTCAGTGTGAATAAATTATTTTGGTATATTCTAAACTGATACGAAATAATTAAATGTATCATAAATGTGACAATGTTATTTTATTTTCAATAAAATATAATTAGCGCGACGTGTAATTTCCATGTATACAATCTACGCTTTTATTACATTGTTAAAAATGTCACTGTAAAATTATGGTAAGAAATTCCAGTTAATAAAATAAATAAATAAATAAAAAAAAAAACCCATTATTTTGTGAAGCCAATAAAACAGGATATAATGGCACTTTATATTGCAGCAACAGTTTACTTACTTTTCACAGAACGTAGGACGTTTGACAATCATCACAGAATCGCGTTTTTGGCGAATTTAAAAATATGTTACGGCCGCGCTTATGTGACATTATTTTTCAAAACACGCCTAAAACGAACAGTTACACACCAGTGGGCAGACAATGCATTAGATCGTACTGTATTGCTGCCAAAATATGGACTAAAACTGTAAAGATATGTGGACTGTCCTTTATTTTTAATATTATCTGATGAAATATGCAGCTTACTTAGTAGATCAGACCATTTTTCATAAAATAAGCCTGTTGCCTGTTTAAAATTGAGGGCCAAACAATCATACATTTACTGTTTTCTTTTCTGTTTGTATATATATATGTCAGATATAAATTATCCTATTAGAATTCTTAATATTTAGATTTTAAACTAGAAAATGGATTTTAAAGTGTTTGAGAGGCAAAATAAAATAAATTAAAATAAAAAATTAAATTAATAAAAATTAACTGAAATGCAACGCAAATTAATACACAATCCAACATATTTTTAGTAACTATTTCAGAAAAGCTGTATTTTCAAAAGCTATTTTGGTGGGGTTTATTGTTATTATTATTATTATTATTATTACAATTCGCGTAAAATAAAATTCTTCAACATGATATTTTTACCATAGTTATCTCTTTTTTCCATGTGATCAAAAAACTTCCTACATAATATTAACATTGCTAATCCACTGAGATTTTGATAAATTTTTCTTTTCTATTTCAACAATTCTTCAATAATTTATTTTTTTCTTTTAAGCAATTTATTATTTTTATTTATTCGTGTTTACTCTTGAACTCTGTAATATACTGTAATATACTCCTAAAAAATATGTATATATATATATATATATATATATATATATATATATTACAAATTTAAAATTTTTTCGCCAAAACTAACCTTTATACTACCTTAATTTTCTTATAATAATGTTCCGTACTTACTTCAAATTATTAAATTAAAATCTTGTTTCTAGATCTAATCTGTTAATCTGTATGCAGACGATATAAATTCTTAATTTGCCTTAAAAACATTATTCCAATATGCGTAAATTTAAAAAGATGGCTCTAAATTAAAAATATTCTTAATTAAAACTTTATTTCTTAATATTCCCAATAAAACTGATTTCTTCTATGTTTTTATCAACCCTTTTTAAGAAAATCTTATTAAATTTATTCCAAAACCATACCTTTCAAAAAGTATCATTATTTTATTTTATCTATTTATTTATTTTTCCGCCGTCAACCTTTGATGTGTGCATTAATAAATTCATTTCTTTTCTTTTTTTCTTAAAATTAATAATTTATAAAAATCGTCTGCCTAAGAAATTATGAGTCGATTATAAATTTGTTAAATAATATATTTTTTTTAATAAATTTATCGTCTGTGTAAAATAGTCTCGTATCTGGACAAGAATTCTGTTTACATAAAAGGATGATGGTTTGAGATTACAGAAAGTTCTAGAATTTTCTTTTTAGTTTTAAAAAAGGTGGAAGTCTCGAGATAACAAGGGGGAGAGATTCTGGAGTTCTTTCGTCGATGAGTACGGCTGGTTGAAGTAAATGATGGAATATTTTTTGGACATTTCGGTAAAAGATCGTTTGCAAAAAGGAGTTTTTCCCTCTATAATGACTACAATTGAATAAATAAACTTACAGCCACCAATGAGTAATTTATTGGATATTCTACATTTATTTATTTTTTATTTTTTCCCTCGCTGGCCATGACTTCTGTGCAAAGAACGGGGACCCTGGCGATGATGTTTCTGGCTCCTAACTTTAAAATGTCATATATATATATAAATATATACTCAGAGCTCTTTTTTATTAGTATTTACTTAAAAAATATTATTTTTAAGTCACGTAAATGTAATGAAATAACATAAGCATTAAACGTAAAAAAGATAGATTTTGTGATTTTATTAATTTTAGATTTTAATTAATATCATCATAAGTATTAAATAATTATTGTATAGAGCGTTGGAGCTCTCAATCGACAATATGAGACATTTTTTCTATTAGACTCTTTTAATAACATATACATGAAACTATTATTTGAAATTGAGTTAGGTCACTATTATTATCAGATCAGTTACATTGGAATTACAGGAGTTAATAATATTTATTTTTCATGAAGATCCTTTGACAATGAATTCTGAGTCTAAAGTAACGTATGATCTTTAAACTTAAAATGTATATCCAAATACATTATTTCACATATTTTTTTCTTTATAAATATCTAAAATTTTGATAAAATAATCAATACATTTATTCAGTTACTCTTTTATATTTATTAATTTATGGCATACTTTTGAAAAAAAATTACAAAAATAAATCAATCCATTTTAATTACAAAGAAAAGCTTCGTAAATGATCTATCATCATGGATACTAATAAAATTTAATGTGTCTTTAATTCGGTTTAAAAAATAAATCATTAACAAACAATACTAATAATATAAAAAAATAACGCCCAAGAATTGAAGATTAGTACATTCGTACGAATCTACAGTAGTACATTCGTACTATATTCGTACTGATAATGTCTACACTCATATTTTTTTTAAATTATTTTTAACAATTTTCCATTGCAAGAACTACAGTTTATTTAATTTGGGTTTTTATAAAATAGAGTACATTCAATTTAACGCAAAACAAAATGCAATTTAAATAAAACTTTTATGAAGGAATAATGCGACTCTGGAATTACGTATGCCCTTTAATGTATTACTTATATAATTTCATGAATTCGAAATTTCACACGGGTTTGTGTTAAATTGATTGTTTTAATTATGCTTAGTCTCTTATATCGCTTACATTATGCCGAGTAGTTAACATAATTACAAAGAAATATGAAGCCGCTTTAAAACCAGTAATATTTATTTATTAATAGGAAATCTTCTTAATTAACTCCAATATTAACATCGTCAATGTGCCCCATTTCAACTTTTGTGCAATATTTACATTTATATAGTATTAACTTGATGTTCATCATTTCTGAAGAAACAATTACCGTATAATTCCATGCATGAATCGAGACTATTTGATTTTTTTTTTTTGGGGGGGGGGGGTCCAATGTAGGAGGGGAGGGCGGCAGCTGCTTATAACCGTTCTAAAAAAGAAATATAAATATATATATATATTCTAAAAACATACATGTTAAATATAAAAATATATAAAAATTTACAATTTTATATAAATATTTTAAAACTCTTATTTATATTACAATTATTACAAAAGTTATTAGTCCTTACTCACTATAAATATTATCTGAATTTCCTTTTAATATTTTTTTCTTTAATTGGCACATCATTATTTGTATTGACAGCGTCTGATTCAGCATCGTCACAATCGCCATCTTCATCAAATAATGGCAAGATCTCCTGTACTATCCAACGTATTCTTGCAACATTGGTTGAAAGATTTAAATGTTATTAATTACCCATCATACATAGTATAAGGGAAACATTTTGAAATCGAAAAAGTCCTTCCGGCAATGCCGGGATGAAGAGGTAGCTTTCATATACTTATATATTTATTTATTTATTTTAAAGTAAGTTACATTGTTCAAAAATACTTAGTTCAAATTAGTGGAAATAATATTATAAAATTAGTGATTTTATAAGATTGAATGCTAGTTTTTGTCAAGACTGAATATTAATAGGAATTTTTAGAAATTAGTCATCTTTTATTCAACCTGGTTTTATTTTAAGCGATTTAGAGAGTCACCAAATTCCACAATATCATGAAGTGTATGCTATTTTAAAGCAACATGATGGATTGTTCAGATCAGACCTTTTCAAAATGTCAGCCATAAGCAAAATTAAAAGTGCTATAACTCAATCATTTTTTAAGATATAGACAAAATAAAAAGTGTTCTGGAATCGTTGTTTTAAGTTTTAACACGTAAAAGAAAAATATTTTTCAACTTTTAATTTTTTCACATTTAGTTTTAAATTTTAAATTTTTTTAAAAATTTAAAATGGCCACCATTTTGAAACAAAATGGTGGATGATGCT
Source organism: Maratus speculifer (assembly GCA_964019185.1). Lineage (NCBI taxonomy): Eukaryota > Metazoa > Arthropoda > Arachnida > Araneae > Salticidae > Maratus > Maratus speculifer. Next base: position 426,823,663 of record OZ025290.1, on the reverse strand, counting down.
GGCCAACGAACTCGGTCGAGACATTTGTATGTACTATGTACATACCAAGTTTCACTTAAATCGGTTCATAAATACGCATGTTATCACGTGGCAAAAATCAGATCGTTTCAAAATGTCAGCCATAAGAAAAATTCAAAGTGCTACAACTCAATCATTTTGTAAGATATAGACAAAATAAAAAGTGTTCTTGAATCTTTGTTTTAAGTTCTAACACGTAAAAGAAAAATATTTTTCAACTTTTAATTTTTTCGCATTTAATTTTAAATTTTAAATTTTTAAAAAAAATTAAAATGGCCGCCATTTTGAAACAAAATGACGCATGATGCTGACTAACGAACTCGGTCGAGACATTTGTATGTACTATGTACATACCAAGTTTCATTCAAATCGGTTCATAAATACGTTAGTTATCGCATGACAAAATCATATATATATATATATGTTGACATATATATTATTTATATATATATATATGGTTATATATATATATATATGTGTGTGTCAACATTTGAACGGAGGGTGGTTTTGGGGTCTGGGGGTCATGATCGGTGAAAATATACCAAAATTTTCCGGAAGTGCTTTCCTCCGGACGGCTGCAATAGGTAGCTTTTTACTTTTTGTAATGAAAGCTACCTAAAAATGACGGATTTACACGTTTAAGACACTGGAGATTCCGAAAAACATATTTAAAAAACAATACCATCTGTCTGTCTATAAACGGCTTTGTCCCCCGAACAAATTGAGATTGAAATCTGAAATTTGATGTGTACTAAGTAAGTAATTTTGGAACGAAGCCTATTTAATACCAGTAACCTCGCTTATCCGGAAATATATTTTCGGATTCTCGAAATATTCGTTCTGATGAAAGGTACATAAAAATTTTCGATTTTTTTTATTTATTATTTAGTATATGCAAACGGCAATAAAATGATACAATTTTTTCATAATAAGTGAAGTCGGTCGGATAATTAGTCGCCGAGATATTTGTAATCTTGTTTTGCACACTCTTCAGTTTTTCATAACCCTTTATTTTATTAGAGATTCAATTCAAAGATAGACGCTTATTATTATGAGATGATTAATCCAGCGCAGTAAACTGTTAGTTATTGTGATTATTATTTTTGGATAATTTTGTTTCTTTCACGCAATTCGGTACTACTTCAATAGTTTGGAAATTTGTATAATTTTTCGAAATTGGTCCATCAGCAATTCATTAATAGAGCATTACTATGCTTTAAAAATATTTAAATATACATTTAAATTTTATTTTTGAATGGCGATACATTTTATAAATAGCTTACACATATTATTTTTCACATTTTTACTATGCATATCCATGATCGTTAAGTATTACGGTGACTCACAACGACTTGTTTCTTGTGGTAATGGAAACAAAAAATAGGAATGTCTGAATGAGTTGTTCTGAATTAGTAAGTCATAACAGAATGCGTAAGGCCCATCCAAACATATTTCGCAACCGGTCATGATAAAAAGGAAGGGATCAATTATTTTTGAGAGAGCTTATTTTTCTACTATCTATGTATACAAAAATGTGATAAGTTTTCATTCGCTAAATTTTTCATCATCATTTTATATCATCAGCTGATATTCGGATTTGCAATTTTGGGCGAATTTTTCCAAAGAATCTTATACTTCTCTTATATACGGATCCGCTTATAAGGGAAAAATACAGTAAAAAAGAAAAATAAATACACGGAAATTACTAAAGTAATTTAAGCAAAATTCAACGTTAATATTATTATTATTATTATTATTATTATTATTATTATTATTATTATTATTATTATTATTATTATTATTATAAACAATGTTTTATAGCGTTAAAGTTTATTACAAGAAAAAAAAAGATCAAAATTTATTTATTCAATCGAAGATTTGGGCATTTTTAAGATTATTAGTTTTTTCATTTCATTATTTTAAAATTAAAAGAATAATTATCAGATACAAAGTAATCGCGGTAAAATATATTGACATTGTAAGAAATACAGGCAGTTTCGCCACTTTCGTATAAGCAGAAGTAAACATGCAGTGATACGATAATAACTACAACAAAAATCATGCCTTTACCCACATAATTAACACTTTAAAACTTATTTTTTAAAACATATAATTTAATTAGATTTAAGAAAAATATGTTTGAACTTTGTTTGATAGTGTACTTAAATATCGTCAAATGTGTTCCATTACACCTACACTATTCTAAACTAAATTATTGATATGTAAATGTTTACAGCCTGCGCATTAACAGGTGTATAATATTCTAAGCATGCTAACTTATTACACTGGCTTATGAAGAAAATATTCGTATAAAATTCATATGTACATTTTACATAAAAATCCATAAAATAGTTCATTCTAAAATCACTATAAATATATTTCGGTATTGAGAATTCTTCAAAATAATTTTTGCTTTTGAAGTGAGAAAATAGGCTTTGGTGCAAAAAATTGGTACACCTTCTAATACTACATAGGGCCTCCAATAGCCTGCAGAAGTATAGCAACACCATGCGTCATACACATGAATCAGGCAGTGCATTCAACATGTGTATAATAGTAGGAATATTGACAACAGTTTTTGTTGTAGAAATTGCAGTAAAATTAGATGTAATACAAAATTTACATCTTATCTTGCCATAAATTTAAGGGATTTTTTGTACAGTGTGGAATTTTCTTCTGAAAAGCATGTTGCAAGATATTCCAGGTATGCTCACAAATGTTTATATCTGGTGATTTAGGTGGCCATTGGAAGTGTCTAAAATGTCAAATGACTACTCCGAAGCTGCTCTATTGCTAATCTTGATGTATAGGTATAACGCTGTCCAGCTGGAATTGCGAAGTTCGAACAATTTACAGGATATTTCCGTACACATTACCTGTCAGAGTCATCTCCAAATACATACTTTGTCTCATATCATACCAACTACACGGCTATACCGTCACGCCTCCAGCAGCTTCACTAGATTCCACTTGACATGTGGGAACCAAAAATTCACTAGTTTGTCCACATAATCGTACACGTTCATTCAACGCAAAATAACAGTAAATGAAGCTCAATCGATAGATGTGTCGGTAGGTCCAGTCGAGGCGTAAATAATTTTGTCTTAAGGTCAATAACGTTGCACGATTAAGTCTGGGGTTTCAAAGTCCATTTATATGAATTTTTATTAATATATATAACTAAACGGTTTTTACTCTGATATTTGTTGAGGAATTTTTGGACTTTTGTCTCGTTTAAGGAATCTCGTCAGTCATTTACAATCCCGTTCAATCTAGGTCTGTTTCAGGTGTGTTGTCATAGATTCGATATTTTACCGTATAACTGACATGCAGGATACACTCGTGAAATGATCAAAATTTCTTCAGCTGCATCAGATATACAATATCTTGTCTCGCATGCACCGTCTATAACGCCTCATTGAAACTAAAAAATTGTAATAACCTGCCAGGCAGTTTTACCAGACTGTCAAATATTCCATATTTATTTTGAAAGTTATATAAAGTTGTGATCTCTCTAAGCATTATTATTTCAATTTGCAGTCTTTTCTATTTACGAATTATAATTTATCGCATATATTTTAAATATATGTATTTTTTGACTGACTATTAGATAATAATAATGTTTGTATACAAATATGAGTTAATTTGGCGGGATATTTTTTTTAATCACGCTTGAGAATTAATAAAAATAATATATTCATCGGTAAGTTGAAAAAAAAGACATTTATTAATACTTTAACACATCTATAAATTCAAAATAATGTTAAAATATACTTCCAGTTTTACTTATAATGTCACGCAGATAATTAGTTTTAATTCTGAAATAATTTCATTAGTAATTACTCTGTGATTTATGTTTCTACATTTACTTTTTATATTTAAACTACTTTTAAACATTCATTTTATTTATTTTGATAGAAAATGTTTTTCACTATATATAAAAACTCTATGCATTAGAGAATATTTCCATAAGTTTCCATTTGCAACTGCAACATATGGCTGAATAAATTACCCATATTTCTAAGAGTGTGATAAAAGTAACCATCTCATAACCTTTTATCAAAATATCGGAATATATTCTTCTTATTAAACATCAAAGATCCATAATGCAGAAATGTTCTCATTTGTTTATGTTATAGTTTGAGAAATTGGAACAACGAAATTACTATAGCTGTAATGATTCTCATTGATACCAGTTTATGCTGTCGATTGAAGTATTAATTTAGAAAATTGGAATATATTGTGAGTTTCTTTTTTTTTCTAAAACAAATGTATAATGTTAAAGAATTTAAAACAAAATAAATATAATTCAATGGAAATTAATTACTACTTTTCTTATGATTAGTTATTAATAGTTATTTGTTATAACTATTAATTATAGTATATATTTTTATGTAAAAAATGATTCTATGAAACGATCACAAATATTTACATTAAGTAATCGATAATTTGAAAAAAAATGTATGTGCATATATATCTATTCAACAGTTTACGCTCGGACGATACTTTAAAGTACCATTAAAATAAATTTGCTATAAAACTATACAGTTTACATTCAGTTACATTTTTTTTTATCTTGTTCCAAAAGTACTATTAGCTGAGATAGATAAAATATTTTTAAAAGAAATATTTATTTTTACATTTGATTTCTGCTTTCTTGACATTGAAAGATTGGAAGTTGAGGGGTAGGGGAGTTTCAGTTCGGAAATACCATTTCTATTTATATTTGTACATTTTCAAGTCCACATAATACTAGAAAATATATTTTAAATAAAGGATTTGATTGGAGTCAAAAATATTACACATAAGCCCAATAACTTAAATTTTAATTCGCAAAAATCTTCAAAAATGTATTAATTAATTGTCTAAAACGTTTAACGTAATTTCAAAAATTCACGAAATTTACTTTAGCAGATAAAAATTATGGGAATTTATAATTTTGGACATAATATATTAAGGTCATTTGCGGTTCAAAATTCTCAACAAAATGAACTTTAATTTTCTTGCTAAAAAGTACGAGAAAGTTAAAAAAAAAAGTCAAGAAAACTGCATATTTTATTATAAATACGTCAACAGGTAAAACAATTTTTGTGTTATGTTATCATATCTGCCTTACCAGTAAGTAAATTTTAAATCAATTTATCAGATAATTCAAATTCTCAAACGTTTTTATGTTTAAAAGGATATATAAGAATAGTTTTATAGAGCATATGTATATGTTTTATTGTTAACTTTTTCTTTGCAAAATGTCATTTTATTATGTTGAAAAATGTGTATTTTCACACATGTGTTTATGTTTATATTTACCCATTATAGGAAACATGTATAATCTGCACTCTACTATATATACATAAAGCTTAAAATTGAAATATACATTTATTATTAATCGTTACAAATCACCTCCCTCTTGCCACCGTAAATAAATAAATAAATAAATAAAAGTTTCCTCGATCGAATCGCTATTAATCATTTTATTCCAATTCGCACTTGTAATGTTGCCTTAAAAAATGAACATCGTAGCTTCGAACTTTCTATCACGTTGCGTGCAAGATTTCAGAAGATGTTTCTATTATTAGTAATCGTTTAAAGATACAAAAGCAGCGATCTATACTTCTGTGTTACGAAAAGCTGAGGGCTTTTACACACTCTTCGCGTACTGTACTTTGTATTTTCATCTAAAATTATAAAGCGTTCATATGCCTTATGTAACTCTTTCAATACTTTAGTGATATTTTAACTCTCTAAATAAAACAGATTTTGTTAAGAGAAAATTTGTTTAATGTCTACATGGATAGCTTCATCTGATAATGCTCATGTAATAACCTCTTACACTTAAATTTCCCATTAAAATATATAAACAATCATTAAATAGCTTTGTAAAGATTCTAAAATCGTATGATCAAAAACGATTCAAATCTTAGTGTGGACTGTGTCCGCGTAAGTGTGATCAGTGAAAATTTGAAGATCAGGGTGACTAATAGTCAGGGTAAAAAACAGTAAAAAATGAATAAAAACCAATATACTATTCTTCAAATCATCTTTACTTTTCACACCACGCTCTAAATACACCATCTGACTCAATTATTAAAAAATATCTGCACATTAATTTTATAGTTTTTGTTGCTTATAAAACAGAAGCAGGATAACTTTCCTTACGAATTAATACATTAGTTTCATTTAGATTCACATAATTAAAACTAATCTTGTATTTCATAAAGTACAAACTATATTAAAATAAATAAATAAACAAAAATAGGTTCTGGAGAATTCAGATCCTGTTGATTTCACTTAAATTTATAGAAGTAAGCAGAAATAATAACTTCAATATTCTGAATGATTTTAAAATATTTTCCACTGATCATCTTTGTATTATGTTTTTACTTTATCACTGACAAAAGACTACCCAAAATGAACAGGCACCTAAATAATCAGAATCTAAAAAAATAGACTAAAAAAATTCAATTTAAATCTAGGAAAAATTTTGCCATATATTTAAGGCTGTATTAATTTAAGTGAAAAATTTATTTACATGAAATAATAATGTTATTTCACGTTTCTAAATTAGACTCCTGTTATTATTTTCTTTTCACTGCTTTTAAAACTGTTTTTATGCTCTTAAAAGCACATTTTAAAGTAGTTAAATTTCGAAATTTCTTTAGTTTTCTATTCTCATTTTGAAAGCATTCACGTAGAATTTAAGTAGGCTTTTGTCTACATTTTTAATGACATATACTATTTCATTTTAAAAATTGTTTAAAATGAGACGAGGTAAGGCTATTAAAAACAAAATTAAGTATTTTTAATAGTCTTAGATTACGGAGAAAATTTTTCTATTTACTCATTCATATGTTTCTTAAAATTACATATTTTTGTGTTTTCTTTCGCATTTCTTTTCAAAATGATAAGGAAACATATTTGTTATGCAGAAAACGTAAAACAATAATTTTTTTTAAAAATAATATAAATATTACAATTCGTATAAATGACATGTGAATCTAGATCTTTAAATTATAAGCACATTAAATTCACGATTAAAAGAATTATCTGTTTCATTCATATTCCTATCTTTATTTTAAATTTTTACAATCTTCTATCAACACTATAAGAAAAAAAATATATAATCGAATTTTTTTTACGATTTCCGAAGGAATTTACACATTTTAGGGTTAAGAGATTCCGAAAAATATGAATTTACAAAATGTCTATCTGTCTGCCTGTGTGTTGCCATTGTACCATCTAAAAGTGCATGAAGTTATGCATAGCATTGAACAAAATTTTTCGCGTATATATGTGGCTGTAGTAAGAAGTCGATATAGAAATATTCTGCCGGAAGGGGGATGTGTAATAGTAATGTCTGTGCCATTTCCCTTTCTGTACTCGAAAAGTGTATGAAGTTATACATAGAATTGGACCATATTTTTGGCTATTGTTAGAACATCCTCTGTAAATTAAAAAAAAAAACGCAAGAAGGAAGCGATGTAATAGCGATTTTAAAATTCATTTTGATTATTGTATCATTTAAAAGTTTATGAAGTTTATAAATCATTTATAAACCATACATTAAACAATTTATAATCCATATATTTAAATTTATTTTGTATTGATTGGCTATGGCCAACAGGGTCTTCTTCAATTTAGAAATAATTCGCCGGAAGGGGACGCTATAATAGCAATGCCTGTGCCATTTTCATTATTGTACGATCAATAAGTGAGTGAAATTATGCGTGGAATTGAATCAATTTTTTGTGTATGTATTTGCCTGCAGCCAGCATTTTCTCGAATTTGAATATTTTACTTGAATAGTATTTAGGGTGTAATAAAAAAATAAAAATAATAATAATATGAATGTCCTTTGTCTCCTTATTTTCTTAAATAATTGTTTTCGTTTTCATTAAATCTTCAAACAGAAAAATACTTCTTTTTAATTTTTAAATTGATCATCTTTTTTTTTTCTCTTTTGCGTTGTTATGTTATGTTATTTTAATAAAAAATATGTGATAGAAAAAGTCATTTCAAACGTAAATCTATTCTGCTGCACATACTCCAGTAGATTACAGTCATAAATAATTTTGAAGCAATTTAGAGGGAATAAAACATTTTTTTTCTTTCATAAAAAAAATTTTTAAATATATTGATTATTTTTAAATCACAAGATATTAAGAACTTCACCTTGAATGAACAATTTTGTATTACTTGAGAGAGGTGTAACAATAAATTAAAAACATATATTATTGACATATTTCGGTCCGATTCTAATAAGAACTATAATAATAATAAAAATAAAAATGGAAATCGTTTCACGGTCAATACAAACGTCATGCAATAATGAAATGTAAACAAAAACCATGCGCTCTATTGTAAAAACAATAAATTAAAAATAGACCATGATCTAAAATTGATTTCTAACTTGGTTCAGCCTATTCAAGCTTTCGCGAGGAATTTATTCTTAACTCTATTCATAAATGAGTAATAATAATAATATAAAAAAACCATTTATTTGTATCATGTGTGAAAATATCTTAAAGTGAAGTTTGAGCCTTTCTGAAACTCAACTACAACGCTTAAAATATTCCGAAAAAATTTCTTACTTTTCCTAAAAAAAAAAAAACATTTTTTACATTACTTTTGTAATAAATGTATGGTTTAAAATGTTATGGTTTGCATTTAAAAAGTATTTAAAATATAAGGTGGTCTGGTGAAATAACGGCATTCGGGGTAATATCCCCAAGTGCTAATATTACGCATAATTATATAATAATTTTGTGAATGCCACATATGAGCCTTTGCGCAGAAAGTGTCTGAATCATATAAAACAGGAACAACAGTTTAAAGTTAATTTGTTCCATTTTTAGGCCTTATCGTTTTTAGAAGCAACTAAAATTAACGCTTTTGATCTAAAATTTGCGAGATAAGTTATGTGATGTGTAGACTATATATTTACCAAGATGTAATTTTTTCCATTTTTGAATTTTGGGTGAAAAATGTCCGGGCCAGGATTCGAACCAGGGACGTATTGGCTGAAGCCGCCAATGTTCTACCAACTGAGCTATCCCGGACACGAACACTGGAAGACTATTTCACCCAATTAACCTCAACGATCACTTTATCTGGTCTGATACCCTGGATCAGACATTGGATCATTGACTTTTTTCACCCAAATTTCAAATATGGAAAAATTACATCTTTATAGTTAATTTACCGATTGAATAACCTTGAATTAAAATTAATCTAAAATATATTTATCAGGAAACACGTTGTTTATTACATAAAATTTTAGTGCATTTCATGTAGTTTCAAAATGCTGTAGAAGATTTTTGATATCTTCATGAAATAGTTTGTAGTTTAAAACGCATTGCGCAATAAGTATGCTGGGGTAATTACGCCAAGGAATGTCGTTATTACTCAGACTGATACCTTACAGTGGCGGAACTACACCCGAAGGGTTTTTTTATGTATGAGACAGCATTATTTTTATTGTTGAAACGGTTAGATTAAGGAGGGTTCGATACCCAAAACTGAACTTTTTTTTGGGGGGGGGGGGTGAGGTAATACTAATGTAAAAACAATTTTAAACTCTTATAGATAAAACGAAATCAAAATATTTTCCATATTCCAATTCCAACATTTTCAAAATCAGGCTTTTATAAAATTCCAACTTCATTGTTCGATTGATTCCTAAATTTTAACTGTCCGCTTTCCCAGCATTCTGTTTTTCAAAATTTTATAAATATAACCTTTAACTGATGTAACAGAAATTGTAACATAACTAGTATGAAACGATCTGTGAGACCACAACATCGAAAGATGAATAAAAGACGTAAATAACTAATAGGATGATGTTTTTGTACTAAACTTTTTTGTACAAGACTATTACATTTAACAATCATTTAAGTCTCCGGTGATTGTACTTAAGTTCCAAATGAAAAAAATTTCGGTAGTATTTATAGTTATAAGTTAAACTATAAAAAACAGTGGTCTGTGAGATCGGTAACATTAGTTAAAGGTTAAAATACGATCAATGATTAAAACATTGATGATAAAAATACAACGCAATGATTAAAACAACACAGAGTACTGTTTCTGCACTGCACTTTTGGTACAGGATTAATTCTAATTAAATTTAATCAATTCAAATATTATATATATAAAACCCCTCCGTGTATAACCATTCCGGGGTCAACCTATCCACGAGAAAAAGAAACTCATTCACCAATGAAAATGTGAAAAGTTACCACCGATTTTAAAGGCAATCTATTTTCTGACCAATGAAACCGTTCCATAGTCGTAATGGAGCGTTCTCATTGGTCTGATTCACAGTGCGAGCTATAAATGACGTCACTACATTTTACTTCGCTTTGAAATCTTTTCACGATTTCAAAAACAATATTTAATTAACTCTTTTTATTAATCAAACCAAGGGTGCGGTTTAAATTTCATTATAATCCCCACCCCCATCTACCAGATAGTTGTGCTATAGTTTTAAATGCAGATTTCTGTTGAAATTTTCTTTCTTTTTTTGGTGCATTCATAATTATGTAAATACGTAGCACCTATTGTGTCGTTCAGTCCGTCCGTCTGTCTGTCCGTCTGTCTGTCTGTCCGTCTGTGTGTCCGTCTATATGTCTGTCTGTCCGCATATAACAACGCAAAAACTACCCAACCGAATTGTTTGAAATTTAAAATACATAATTATTACATAATTTTGTTGAGTCATTTCAAATTTTATGAAAATCGGATGCATAGGTCAATTACAGAGGCAATCAAAATTATTCCGTTACATTACGGTCTATGGGGAAAAAGTTTCAAATGCATTTTAATCCTTTGAAATTTAAAATACATAGTTATTACATAATTTTGTCGAGTTATTTCAAATTTTTTGATAATCGGGTGCATAGATCAATTACAGGGGCAATCAAAAGTATTAAATTACATTGTAGTCAATGTGGAAAAAGTTTCAAATGTATTTTATACGTTTGAAATTTAAAATACATAGTTATTACATAATTTTGTCGAGTTATTTCAAATTTTATGAAAATCGGATGCATAGATCAATTACAAGGACAATCAAAATTATTCCGTTACATTACGGTCAATGGGGGAAAATGTTTCAAATGCATTTTAGTGGTGTTGCACTCATTCGAACTTAATAAAATTTATATGCAACTATAAAGTACATATTATAATATACATTTTACATAATTTGTGATGCAAAGAACATTTGTTATTGATTTACAAGGCCACACAAAAGTATTCCATTACATAATGGTATAGGGGGAACATATTTTGATGAGCGTTTTAATTGTAATTCACTATTTACAATTTTATGAGATTTATATAATAGAGTAATATTTTTAAAACTTCGTTATCGTACGAACGCACCTCTTTTGCTACGCTTCACGTGCAATTTCCAACTTGTTTTAATTAGATTTTTCCCTCTCCAAGTTTAATCGCTGTATTTATCAAAATTGTTTCAGCCTAAAGTGGCTATGATTGACTACAGTTGTTGTAATTTTTTATCATCCTTTAGAAATGCAAACACGTAATTTTGACGGGCTATCTATTAGTTTCTAATAATAGTACAAGGACTCCAAACGAAAGCGAATTTCAGTTGTAGCTATAGTTAAACTGGAAAATACAAGATAAACTCGAAAATTAATGGGGGCGGGGCAGCGTTTACTGCGACAGCTGACAGCAGTAATTTTGTTGCTGAGAATAGAAATAAGACTATATAACCACATGAATCATGTATAAATATTAAAAGGGGACCTCACACGGACATTGTTTTTTATCAAAAATCTTACTTAACTAATTAAAAATACAAATTTATTAAAGCATTTTTAAATAACTCCGACATTTTAACTTTAGATTTGCGCGAATCCACATTTGTGTGGAGTTTACCGGTTAAAAAGTATTTACAAGACTTCTATAACAGTGATAACAAACATATTTATTACACATAACTCTAGTTATTATAAAAATTCACATAATAAAAATATTACTTTAAAAATTGTTAAAACCTTAAATGTTTCTTAGTAAATGGGACATTTTAAGCAAAGATAAGCTCAGAGCGTTATATTCTGTTGAAGGTCCCCCTCCCCTCCTTTTCTTTCACTTGCACAAAATATTGAATATTTTCTCATGTATAGTATGCATACATAGAAATATAAATTCTGATTTAGAAAAACTTAGTTAAAACTGTGCAATGTTTCTAATAATTCTATTTAAGCAGTCCTTTTCAAGCAAAAAGAAGCCCTGGGCCTAATATTCTTTTGACCCCCCCCCTCGGTTTCTTTTTCTTACACTTTTACAAAAAACTGAACAGTTTCTATCGCTTAAAATGCATTTTGTCAATTTCTAGGGCTGAAGAGTTTGTTTTTTTAGATTTGGGCAATCTACATGCGATTATTTCATCTTATTTTATAGTTTTGTTACTACCCACCTATGTGGGTAATAACGCCAATTAGCATAGGTCAAGAAATCACGCCATTGTATTTTATGTATAGATATCTGCTAAATTATTTTTTTTTTATTTAGATAGTTAATGAGTTGCTGTATCAAATCCTACATTTGTTTGAAAAATACAATCATAAACTAAGCCATGAAAATTAGTAGAACCTTAACGTGGCGTTATTACCCCAGGATACCTTAATTAAAAATATTTTGTAGTTTCCTTGTTCTCTTTAACTACGCAATTATTTTCGTTCGCTTTAAAACATAAAACATAGAAAATACTTCTGTTCAATTCTCAAATTCATCAGTTATTTTTATCCCTTCTGCGTTGTGAAACTATTTATTTGAATTAAAAATATATGATAAGAAAGTTCATTTCAAACGTAAATTTATGCCACTAGCGCATACTGCAGTAGATGAAAGTCATAAATGAATCTAGAGAAGTTCAGATGAGAAATGAGAATTCACATTACGGTCAGTGTGTTATTTCAGTGACAATTATCGTAGGCATAACTCAAAACACACGCGACTGTATTACCTTCATAAAAGGTTAGCTACTCTCTAAAATTGTCAGTAGTTACTAATATATAAAAGTGTACTATAATCAAGAACGAACGCATACAATAAGCTTTGCCGAGTCACTGAAGATTCCGAAAAACGCTCCTTTAAAAACTCTAGAAAACTATTTATTTTCAAAATTCAAAGAATAAATTATAAAGATAATCATAAAATTATTAGTTCGTCATTTTCGGAAATGCTTCTGAGTATATTTTGCAGTGCAATAGTCTGTTTACTCAAATTGGAATATCAGTTTTCGTATGCTATCAATTCTAATGAAAATATTTTGATAGTTTCTCATCGAAAATATTTCACATAGAAAATATTTTCTAGAGAAGTACAAATGCTTTTTTTTCTTGTTTAAGTTATAATAGAATTTATATTCGTCCTTAAGTTTAAAGTAAAATGCATTTTCTTTCCAACAAAATAAATACCACCAAATGATGTTTTATAAAGTAACATTTTATATAGTTTTTTGCAAACATGAAATTCAAATTTCTAAAGGTTTTACTTTTCCTAAATAACAGTAAGTATGTTCCACAGGCAAACATTTTTTTTCATTGTATTGAATGTCTTTCAAAAAAGTCAAAACAACATTTAATTCTACCATGATTGGCTATATCATTTTTTACAGCAACTGAAATTTTTAGATGAAGTTTGCACATTTTGAAAACTTTCCATAATGCTTAAAATATTAAGAAAAGTTCCTTATTTTTGTCCAAAAAAACTTTTAAAAATGGCATTAGTGATAAGTAAATTGTATAATTTATTGAGTATACCTTTAAACAGTATTTAAAGAATAAAAAAAATTGTTGGAAATTCCCTTGTCCCCTTAACTAAGTAATTATTTTTGTTCGCGTTAAAGAATAAAACAGAGAAAATACCTCGATTCAATTTTCAAATTTATCCCTCACTTTTATCCCTTCTGCATTGTGACGCTATTTATTCGAATTGAAATTAGCGTTTGGAAGATTCAATTGTGTTAGGAAAATTCATTTCAAACGTAAATTTACTCGATTTCCTTATACACCGTATATTAAAGTCATAAATAAGTCTGGAGAAGTTCAGGGTACTAAAGTATGGAAACTTTAGATTCTATGCTAACTTTGAGAGTTTATGTTTTTATTTATGGTATAAAAGAGTTTATATCAGTATTTATGTGAAAAATAAAATATATTTTCTTTCGAAAAAAATAAATTAAAATTGGATGATTTAACAGTAATTTCTTATACAATTTTTAAAAAATTGACATATAAACTACTAAGAGTTTTCCTTTTCAAAAAAATAAATAAATAAATAAATATTCCACAAGGGTCATTCCACACCAAATGAGCAAATCAGGTGTGGCTGACATGTCACAGATTTTATTGAAAATCATCATATAAGTAGATCACAATCATTTACGAGGAAACGCAAAGTAGTGGAGTTCAGACTAGTTTATTTCAGTATAAAAAATTACATTAAAGTTGAGACGAAATCGAGATCTTGTGTACATGCTTGAAATTTCAAGTTTGATTATTTGCCGTAGGAATGGAAAGATTGTAATAAAAATTATTTACACTTAAGAATGAACCATAAGTAACAGATTAGCATAATTTAGTAATTGTATTTTTATTTCATAATTTAAAAATAAATAAATAATAAAAAAAGTCGTGGAAAAAATAAACTATTTCAGTTATAAGTTTTAAAATGAAGGACACTTATTCCAAATTCAATTTTTTTTGCCATTATAGCTAATTGAATATATTTAATACATCTATAATTTAATTCATGCCTTTTTCATTCCTTTATGAGAAAAAAAAATAAATAGTGAAAACTGCTGATTAAAAAGTGAACATTTTTTTTTCATTTTTTTGGAGACTAATAAAAGCTTTTAAAAGTTTTAAACTCTTTGATATTACAGATAAAAGTGTATATTTTAAGTATACGGAGTTTTATTCTTGCTTTCAGTTTATTTTTGCCTCAAGAATATTTTAAATTTGTATAGAAGAAAAACTATTTTTTTTCTTAAAATAACTGTATTTTAATCTTAAATTCAATTAACAAACAAAGATGGCAGCACACGTCTATTTTTAGCAAGAAATTTCCAAAAAAGCGCGTGTTTTCAAAGAAAGATCGTCTTTAGAATGTCTCAAATATTAGTTTTTTGAACCCATTTTTGTTATGTTAGAAATTAAAAAGGCAGTATTGAAACTTTTGTAATGTGTCAAGGACTTATTAATTCTTATGTACGTGTAATATTGTTGATGTAGGAGTTGTCCTTTAATTGTTTTTTGAGGTAACATAAGAGGAATAATTATGATTTTGTCATTTTTTTTAAAGTTTCTAAGTATTTTTGAAGATGAAGGAAATAAATAACAACTTTGAAACTTTGAGAATTCGATCTTCATACAGAGTACTACATCTTGCATCTATTTCAGAGATGTTTTTTAAATCCTTTAATTTTTATAACATTTCAAAAAAAATTACAAAATTTCAATATTTACAACCAATTTTTGATTAATTATGATATTACCAAATTATTGTTACTCAATAAATATAAAGATTGATATCCAGAGATTTCAATATCATAAAAAAACTTCATTTTTGTTAAATAGTTTTCAAAATATAGAACTTGAAACTTGCAACTTTCGACGATTATCCGCAAGCCATTCTATATCACAAGTTTTTTAAATGTCCAGAATTAATAAAATAATTAATTTTTCGTGAAAATATTGTGCACACATACATTTGAATATGAAATGAACACGTATCTCAAATTTTATTAAAATCGGATTCTATGCAGCCACGGCTTTTTTTACATTTTTGCTCATTTGACGTGGAATGACCCACAAGCAAGTATTTTTGTACTTTTAATATACTTATTTCAAAAAAAAGTATTAACTATATTTATTTCTAACATGCTTGGCTATACCTTATGTTATAACTTTTAGTGGATATTTGGGCATGTATTTAATAAATATTTGTCATAAATATTATAGTATGTTCTTGAATGGCATTTAAACTGTAATCCAATAATAAAATTAGTAATAATAACATGTCTTCGAAAATCCTTTGTACCCGTAACTAGACATTTTTTCTATAAAATATTCGATAAAATATAAAACAGAAACTATTTATTTTACAGACAGATGTATATTATACAGAGAAGATAACAACTTTCAAAATATTAAATACATATTTAAATACTAAAACAGGGAACTTTCTGACACTCTGTGGCCATTTTCAGTGTTTTACTCCAGTCCAAGGGATAAAAATCATACAGTTCATAAAAATCAAAAGTGAAAATGCTGAATTTTACAAATTAATAAGTATTTTTGTCTCTTGAACTGCATTAAGAACCTGATGATAGCCACAGAGTAGCCGAAACTTGTCAATTAAAAAGTTTTAATTTTTTATTTAAGGTTTTAAAAGTTTTAACGGTTGAGTGTACTATAAGATTTTTAGTAAATCATTTTATTATAAATGTATGTTAATTTCAAGACCTAACAGTTATTTTATTTATTTACAAAGTACTACTCTTCAATTTTCAAATTCATAATTTCTTTTTATCGCATCTGCTTTGTAAATATAGTTATTTGAATTGAAATTATGTGATAGTAAAATTTATTCGAAACGTAAATTTATTCCGGTGGCACATACTCGAGTAGATTAAAGCCATAAACAATTCTGGAGAAATTCAGGGGTACTAGAGGATGCAAATGTAAGGATCTAAGCTTACAATGACAGTTTATGTTCTTGTTTATAGTACTAGAGAATTTATATTCGTCTTTAAGCGAGAAGAAAAAAAAACATTTTCTGTCCAATAAAATAAAACACAAGCAGGTGATTTTGACCATTTTCTATCTATGCAAGAAGAAAGTGTTAAATTCGTGAAAATTTTCGAATTCCGGTTTCGATGGATTTATAATTTTTAGGAGTTAGGAGTCGTGAAGCACATGCTTTTTACAAAATGTCTGTCAATGAGTCTGTCCGTCTATTTATTTGTATGTGGTGTCACGGATTTTGTGGACACATTATCTGAAGAACTAATTCACGTAATTAAATAATACATTAGATTTAGTGCTGATTACTTTTTGGTGTATATCGACAACAGATAGCGCTGATAACTGTATTTTTCATGATTATAACAATAGCTGTATCTCAAGAGCTATTGCATGGGATGGCATTTTCATCAAAACTCAGATTTAGTTCTCGTATGGTCCTAAATTAATTTTTGGAGCAAATAATTTAATAGATAGTGCTGCTATGCAGATTTCCGCAATAGTACTATTTGAAACACTACTGCATAAATTTTCATCAAACTTCAGATTTAGTTAGAATTTGGCATAAGTTGCTACTGATTGTATTTTGAAATAAATTGCATAGCCCATAGGGCAAGTATGTTGCCTTTTTCAGGAAGTATTAACATGTACGAGTTCGAAGAAAGTTTTAGGATTGCCAATTCCGAATTGTTTAAAAGAATTTTATTATAGAATTTTGAGAAACATAAAATGTAAATTAGTAAGGGTTTTAATTTTCTTACAATTTTCAGAAAACAATAAGTATGCTCCAGAATGTAAACATAAGGTTCCATAAGGTATGTTCAATCAGGTAAACATTTTTGTCTTTGTGAATGACATTTTCCAAAAATAATAACAACATTTATTTCTATTATGTTTGCCTATATTTTTTTTACATCGATTGAAATTTCTAGACGAAGTTTGCACCTTTAGATAAAAATCTACTTAACGCTAAAATAAATCAAGAAAATCTTTTTTTTCTTATCCCAAAACGCATTTTTTATTTCTTCTGTGATAAGCATTTGGCTTTATTCCTTTAGTATGCTTAGAGTATATAGTATGGATAGTAATTAAAATATATATGGATAGTAATTAAAATGCAATTTAAAAAAAGTGAGTTTGAAGGTACCTTGTTAGCTGTATCCCTATTGAAAAATGTATGTCACACATTGGAAATCCCTTTTGTAAGTAATAGTTTAAGATGCCTGAAGAATGCATTCGAGCATGAAAAATTTAGAGAAAAAATGTTTTTTTCACAAAATAAAGGATTTTAGTTGTCATTTTTTTTCAATTTAATGCAATGATGAAAACTGCAAAATATTTGAAATCTGCTATAAATTATAGTTATTCTGTCAGTCTCTATGTCTGTCAATCCGTTTCTCCATGCTGTTCCTCTCATAAATATAATCAGATCGCCGTGAAATTGATACATGGTATTGAAAATGAAGTATACGTTATTTACGTTTCATTTACAGGGACGTGCAAAAGAATTATGTTACATTGTGATTTATGGTAAAAAATTATTTCCGGTATACATATATGATATACGGTATACATATGATACGATACCGGTATACATACGATTACGGTATACATATATGATATTGCACTATTTAACCCTTTATCGACCGAATCATGAATTCCTGAAAATTTATATTTTAAAGCCTTTTACTTAAACTGTTTAAACTAAATTAAACATTTTTCATAATTATTTAATAATTTTTTGAAAGATTTCAGAAGGATTGAAAGATTTAAAAGGATTACTTAAATTTTAATTTACAGATATTTTGTGTAATATATATAATCCCACTCAGATCTTTTATTGTTAATTGTTTTCTTAGTATTTTGTAGATTTATAAGATGTACAAAACTGATGTTCTTACATTATAAATACAAAAAAGAGTGATTTAACAGATATGTATTCATAAAATGTATTACACAGTTACTTCGAAAATAGAAATAAATATTCCAATAAAATGAAACAAGTTGGAAATTGCACGTGAAGCGTAGCAAACGAGGTGCGTTCGTACGATAACGAAGTTTCAAACGTATTACTCTCATATATCAATCTCATAAAATTGTAAATAGTGAATTACAATTAAAACGCTCATCAAACAATGTTCTCCCTATACCGTTATGTAATGGAATACTTTTGTGTGGCCTTGTAAATCAATAACAAATGCATCACAAATTATGTAAAATGTATATTATAATATGTACTTTATAGTTGCATATAAATTTTATTAAGTTCGAATGAGTGCAACACCATTAAAATGCATTTGAAACATTTTCCCCCCATTGACCGTAATGTAACGGAATACTTTTGATTCTCCCTGTAATTGATCTATGCACCCGATTTTCATAAAATTTGAAATAACTCGACAAAATTATGCAATAACTATGTATTTTAAATTTCAAACGATTAAAATGCATTTGAAACTTTTTTCCCTATTGACCGTAATGTAACGGAATCCTTTTGATTGTCCCTGTAATTGATCTATGCATCCAATTTTCATAAAATTTGAAATGACTCGACAAAATTATGTAATAATTATGTATTTTAAATTTCAAACGATTCGGTTGGGTAGTTTTTGCGTTGTTATATGCGGACAGACAGACAGACAGACAGACGGACAGACAGACGGACGGACTGAGCGACAACAATAGGTGCTACGCATTTACATAATTACGAACGCACCTAAAAACAACGTGCATTACATGAAAAATTGAATGATTGTCACTGAATGTTCGACATGACATCGTTGAATCTTCGACCTTACAATTTAAGACTATCATTATTTATTTTGAAAATGATTTGGGTACAATGGAAACAAGCGAACATTTACATAAAACTATTTCCCTGTTGTTTGTTACATGTTTACTTCGAAATTACTTTAAAAATACTAAATTCTTAATTAATTTTTTAAATACTGAAATCTATAATAGTCAAATACTGTATTATTTATGGATGAAGTTTTATATAAATATTCTGTGTTCATTCAAATGAATTTGATGACATATTTCGATTGTCTAAGAGAAAACAATATAAATTTTAACTGTGTTACACAAATTTCTTTCTCAGAATGCGATTTAATAGAATGATAAACTCCCTAATAAATAAAAGTATTCATAACATAATACATTAATAAGATATTCACAATACCTCATTTTATCTTTTGTTTCGCATGAAAACCTTCCAGTACTTTAAATTAAATTTGATTTTCGTTTGATGAACGTTATATGTTCCAATTGCACTGCTCTTTTAACAACTCACTTCCATTAAGGATAAAAAAAATTTTGCGAATGAGTGATTTTATTCTATGATATTTCATATTGCTGGAATAACTTTTCCTTATTTAAAATAACTTTTAAAATAATATTTTTCGTGATTAAAATATTATTTTGTCATAAGTATGGAGAAATGATTTAAATATAGATAGATGCAAAAGTTTTAATTTAAATGTAATATTTTTACACTTTTATAGAATGCCATTTAAAGTTGAATTTTGTTAAAATTAATTTTGTGAGAAATCATTTTAAAGTTCTATATATATATATTATTCTATAAGTACTTCTTTTTATTTGCTTTGAATGAAATTTGCAATGAAAAATTATAAATAACAAATAAGATTTCATTTGATGATCGTCCTACGTTCCAATTGTATTGCTCGTTTAACAGATCTTTAAGATATAAAATAATTTTTCGAATGAATGATTTTCTTTATGGTATTTGACATTATTGGAATAACATTTCATGATTTAAAATTAAGTTTAGAAACATTCTTTTTGACGACTGAAACTTAATTACGTCATGTTTTATTAACATAATTAAATATAGCAAAAGTACTTTATTTTGACAGTTTTATTGAAAGAAATTTAAAGTTTAAAACAAAATTTTCGAAAATTTACAAAATCTACTTATCTCAACTATCATTCGAAAAAAGTATTAGGGTAGAACTGATGTAGTATTGACTCAATTGTAGTTTTTGACTCAATTGTTTAAAAAATCGACTTTGCGTTTATTTGTTATTCATTCATTACATGTTAATCCTTGTGCCGCTATATATGATTAACCCTTTCGTGTATGGTGTACTATTAATAGTACAATTTAATAGTACATTTGCCTTTTAACAGATTTTTATTTTGTTTTAACATTTTTTTTTACTAATTACATGCAGTAATGTTAGTATTTGTCCTTGCATTTAGTTCATTGCTTCATTAATGTTTAGGCTTTTAGTATTTACAATAACAATACACTGAGAAACATTTTTGAAACATTACTCCGTAAAATTGGTGGCAGCATTGCTGCGTCTAATTTTATGGAGTATTTTAACCGTTCAAACCGGTGTAACATTGTCATGTTACACCAGTAATATATATTTAGATAACACCATTGCATATGTGAAAACAATTACTCCATGAAATTGGAGGCAGCATTTGCCACCATTTTTACACCAGTTGTATGGAGTAACGTTTCCACAAATGTTTTACAGTGCATTAATAATATTTGCTTAATTGTCTTTGCAATATTTGCGATCTTTAAGTTTAAATATACATTTCATTCTTTAAATTTAAAATGAAGGTTATTTTTCTAATTGACTAGTGTACAATAAAGCACAAAAAAAAAGTATTAGAAAGTTGCAATGTGAGTTAAATCTTGTTGTATTGTAATATTTTCTAAACATCTCCAAAAATTCTTTCTTAGCATATTATCATATGAATATGAATTGAATAGTGCATAAAGGGCTGCCAAATGGTCCGCGAACTGAACATCAATATTTTTTAACGAAAAATTTCATGATATCTTTCTACTACTTCTACTTCCAGTACTACTTCTAGTACTTCTTCATGATATCTTCTATCTTTTGCTCTACACTTAACTTACAAAATTCGTTTCTTGGCAATTTGCAAAAAAATCTAAAAGGAAAAATTTCCTAAGAAAATTCTGATGTTCAGTTGGCGAACCATTTGGGAGCTCTGCGTTTAAAACGACAACATTCGTTACGTTTCAGACTATGAAATACTCTTTAAACTCTAATTAATTTATTTGGATAGCTAGTGTTAGTGTTATTAACATAAAAGTATATTTTTCTAAAAATTGAAAAAAAATCAGAACTGAATGGATTAAAAAACATTTTTAAGGAATTAAAGAAGAAAATTTTTTTATCACTTGCATTTCGGCATCTAAAACCAAAGTACGGGTAACATGCCAACTAGATAAGAGTAAGATGTTTTCTTGAATTTCCATCTAAGGAGCAATTTTTGAGAAGCAGTATAAACCATAATTGGACGAATAAAAGTGAATTTAATATTTTAGACATACCAAAGTTTTTAACTATACTAATTTAAAAAAAAGTAACAAACGATGGAAATTTAATAAAAAAAATAAAAATAAAAACTTTTATTTTCTAATTAGCATTTAAAAGAATTTTCTATTTTTGAGTATTTTTCAGTATTTTTGAATTTTCTATATTCTAAGTTTTTCTTATTTTTGAACAATATAATAATTTTAAATACACTGTTAAAAAAATTCTGAAATTCACGAATATTTTTTTCTTGAATTTCTCAGAAAAAGTCCCTTTTCACAACAAAAGGGCATTTTCCGTTACAAATCCAAAAATTGAAACATATTTCCTGAAAATAATGTAACGGATAGAAATAGAAACAAAAAAAGGAGACACTCCGTTGTGTGTGGTGCTCCATGTCCTAGTGGTCAATGCACCACACCGTTAATCGCCTGTGAGTGCAGATTGCGGAATCGAATCCCACTTGTGCCATGGGATAATGAAAACATAAAAAATCCCTTTTAAATTATAATTTTTCTGTTTATTTTTCTCTTATTTCTTATTTTAAAAATCTTTTAATTAATTTTCAAAAAATAAATAAATAAATGGTACACCACAATTTCAAAAAAATGTCTATAGCATTATGTTTGTAAAAAAAAAAAATAATAAAAGGTTTTCTTTTGTTCATTCATTCAT
Organism: Maratus speculifer; assembly: GCA_964019185.1. Classification (NCBI taxonomy): domain Eukaryota; kingdom Metazoa; phylum Arthropoda; class Arachnida; order Araneae; family Salticidae; genus Maratus; species Maratus speculifer. The sequence continues at coordinate 426,800,874 of OZ025290.1, read as the reverse complement.
TCATTCACTAAAAAAACAGTGGTTTTAAACAGTGGTTTTTTTTAAATTTAAACTGTTTAGAAAATTAAAATTGAATTAAAAAATAGTAAGTAATATGTATCAGTCTAAAAGAAAATAAAAAAGACCGCTTACAAATATTCTATATTTGAAAAGAAACCTTTAAAAAGCACAACAGATTTTCCCATTAACTCATAAAAGACATACTTTGTAAACTCCGGCAACAGCAGCTTTGGCACAGTTAGTAAGGGTTTGATCCGCTATCAAAAAATCCCGAGTTCGATACTCTGGTCGGCGTGAGATAAATCATACAAAATAATAATAATTTAGCAGCTTAAAATCACTCGGTAATTTTGCATTCTTTGACGATTAATCGATCCATTAATTTTAAAAATTATATTCAATTATTATCATTAAAAATTAAACTTTGTAACAGAATGTTACCGCTTCTTCAAACGGAGTTTTTTTTTCTTGTATTTTCCACAACGGAAAATCTACTAACGGAACGGTAAAAGTTCGGCTACACTGCTGCCGGTAGTTTCACCGTGATTTCACAAGTTTATTTTTAACAGTGTACTGTAAAGCCTCTGATAAATTGCCCATCTTTTTTGTTGAAGCTTTTCATATGCCCTTTTTTTCTTTGCAGAAAAATCTCAGACCTACACATTTATGTATCATCTTATACATATATAGTTTATACACATATAGTTTATAGAACCAACAGTTTCACTGAATGCACTTCCTCCAGTAACATTTTTCATCAGTCAAGGTTCTATTACACTCTGTTAGACATTCTGAACATTTCCGAGCAGCATCCATACCATCGTAATTTGATGAAACTCTCTTTCGAGCCTTTGAATTCTTCTTATATAATTTCTTTTTAGAAAGGCTTCAGATATCAGGAAATTCGCACTTGCTATTGACACATTGATTTAGTTTGGCTTTTACAAGCTTTCAAAATTTTTTTAATGTACATATTAAAATGAGAAAAAAACGCTATATTTAAAACAATACATTTAAAATGTCTAAAATATAAAAAAAAAAATCTTACGTCGTCTTTATAAATTATTTAATCAATACAAAAGTAGCCATTAGCAGTCTCGACAGCCATTGAATTGACCTTAAAATCCCAAAACCAAAAGGATATGAATCGAAACCTGATCGCACGAGATCGCTACTAACTATTTAATCGTGATTTAATCTTCCGTTATCTGTTCAATTTAAAACAAATTAGCGTGGTTTTACAGAATTAAATTTAGAAAATTTAAGATTTTACTTAATAACATTTTTAATCAATTGATTAAAATTATGGAATTTATGTTTCTTCATATGTTTTTTAACTGACGAATAATATTGTAGAATTTAATTATTGTTAATGTATCCAAGCATGTGTAGTGGATTTGAGTGTTCCTCCGGGGATTGCACTTATACACTAAAACAAAAGCTGGGTTCCCGGAGCGGTCATCCCTGCCATCCCCATACCTGCCGATTAGCGGTTACTACAAGCCGAAAATGTCAGAAAATTGTTTTCGGATATAGTTTTGCTGTTGGTCTCCCCTTACGATGTTTCAAGAGTCTTACTTTTTACCTGTGCAATTTAGCAACACGTTACGTTATTTTTTTCTCAATCCCTATCAAATATGAATGCATAAAATTTTCAATACAGACAACAAAATATCTCTTCTATTTAAGATATTTTTTTTAAATCTACGTTGAAATGTTATTTTTATTTTTTTATGTTTAATTTTTCTAAAAAAAATTAAAATTATTTTTGCATTGCACCCACTGTGCTCAATATTGTAGCAAAAAAATTGGTTCAAGATATCAAAAAATTATTAATAATGATGTAAAATTAATGTATCTTAAACTTATACTTCATTTAAAAGCAATTTATTTATTTAAAATTTAAATTTATATTAAATTTTGAAAAAAAAAACATTTTTTTATAGAAAAAATTGCCATTTTTATATAGCCAATGTAATTATAATTCTAAATTTGTAACGTAAGATATTCATTAATTAAAGTAAAGCTATATACCAAATTTCATGCAAATTGCTTTAGTACTTTTTGAGAAATGTTGCGCGCAGTCGATGCAATTTAAACAGTAAATTTAATTTTTTTTATTAAAGTTAAGCATGACAAAAAAAAAAGTTAAATTTCAGTGCAGAATATTTAGAAAAATATTTTTTTAATAGAAGAAGTATTAAGTTGTTTCTATTAAAAATTTTATGCATTTATGTTTCATAGGGGCTGAGAAAAAAAATTAATGTAATATGTTGCAAAATTGCAGCAACAGGTAAAAAGTAAGACTGCTGAGACCCCTTTACCAAGCTGTCTATCAACGGATGTAGTGCTTAAAAACCGACTCGAAGCTCTTAATTTGACGCTTTGAGACTTTCAAATCTTGGACAACCTCCATATGTGTTTGACCATCCTTGATTCAACCATTTATTCGCCACTTCACACCATCATATAAATGGTGTCTTATATATAATGGTGAGCCATAACTAATTAATGTTGATGAGTCTCACACATCACATTCGCCTTAGACGGTACTACTGACCAGAATTCCAATTTGCTTTTACGTAATTTGTCTACTTTCAACCCTAGCGTATGCCCGAATGCGAAATCTTGTATTCAAAAGAATTTAATTAACATAAATAATTGCATTGGCCATTGGTTGCAACATCAGCTTAGTTAGCATATTTTTTCTAATTTTCTGTTAATTTTGATGATCAGTGTAGTAAACTTTAAACAATAATATTGTTTAATTTACAAGTTTCGATAAGTGAATTTAAACTAAGAAGAATTTTATTGATTTATTTAATCAAATCAAAAATAAAGTTATTTATTCACTCTTTCTCATAACAGATTCCATTTTACTATTTACTCTAAAATCGTGTAATTTAAATTCCAACATTAGAGAAATTTCATCAACAGTAAGAGAAAATACTGTGTTTCGAAAGCCAATTCAAGATTTAAAACTATGAGAGATTACATGATGTGATCCATGCACATAACTCATTCTAATTTAACAGTTTACGTACTGAATTTGGAGTTAATAAATTGCCTTGCCCAAGTAATAACTTAATGTTAATATCTAAGATATTCAGAATAGCATATAGAATAATAATTCGATTTTTATAAGTGAAAATTGTGCTTCCATAACATTTTTAATGCCAAAATAAGTTAAATGAGATGTTTGTGAATAATTTTCTTAATTGCATTACTTAAAAACTTAATTTTCAGTATTTACTTATTTTTACATTATCCATTTTAATGTTACAAACAAATGAAGATTTATGAATCCTTAGTTTGCCTAATTCCTTGAATGAAGACATCACTTATTGCTGGGTTTGTAAACTATTAAACAAATGAAGATTTATGAATCCTTAGTTTGTCTAATTCCTTGAATGAAGACATCACTTATTGCTGGGTTTGTAAACTATTAAACAAATGAAGATTTATGAATCCTTAGTTTGTTTAATTCCTTGAATGAAGACATCACTTATTGCTGGGTTTGTAAACTATTAAACAAATGAAGATTTATGAATCCTTAGTTTGTCTAATTCCTTGAATGAAGACATCACTTATTGCTGGGTTTGTAAACTATTAAACTATTTATTACATTGTTACTTATCAACTTAACTGATCATTATGTTTGAAAAAACTTTTAAATTATACCTACATTTTTTTCATGTTTTTACAGAATTTTTAATCTTTTAGAACCTGCTTTTTGAAACAGCATTTAAATCAGAAAATTTCTTGACTTAAATTATACAAATTTACAATAGAAATTTACTGTTGATATTAACAAGTTATGACTGGAATGTGGATGCCCGTAAGTGGTATGGAACAATCAGCAATATTTATAAGCATTGCCTTAAAACCATTCAGTTCTTTAGAATTTATTGTCTATTGGATATTCTAACTGTGTGCTTAATACGTTTTGTAATCTTATTACATAAGTTTACAAAAATAATGGAAGCTTCATGAAATAACGTCAATAATTAGTGAGATAATCATAAGAGTTACGTAAATGCCTACCACATTTTTTGAATATATAATTTTTTGACAGCAACAAATCTAATCCTTTAAACGTGTTCGAATATTCCCCTCATATACTTTATTAAGTTTTAAAATAATGTATAAACGCTTTACCTTAATATACTCAGTGGAATTTCTTCAAAGAATATTTGTTTATCCATCACTTTCTACATAATAGGCATTTAAACTTAATACAGATAAATAATAATAAATTATTTAAAGAATTATCAAATTGGACAGTGAAACCCTAATGGGAGATTTCACTGTTTGTACTTTTAAATAAGTGATATCGATTTGAAAACAACGTTCTATTTGATACCATTGATTTGAAATCATCGAACTACTTCCGTACATTTATTGTATCTCTCTAAATTTCCGATTCCCGTTATATTGATGAAATCTTTAGATTCAAAACATAATGATTGATCAATAATGATTTCAAAGAGTTCTTAGTTTTCTGAAAATGATTATTTAGATAATTAAGCAAAGTCCGGTATACTCACAAATATATATTTCAATTTTCCATTGAAATTGAATTCCAGTTAGTGGCGAAATACCATAATCGCTAAATTTTCTGACCAAAAATTGAGAAAAATTGACCAAAAATTGGTTTTAAACAAAAACTTATTTGGTTAATATCGTTTAAATGATACAATATTCGGTATTGGATTTTTCGAAATAGCTACAGAACGTTCCTTGTAGTTTTGGAAAAATGTAAAAGTAAGTAAACTTAAGTTATAGAAATGAAATTCTTTGAGGAAGATCCTGATGAAAGGCTTGAAAGTACTAAGATGTTTTTATGTAAAATTATCTATATTTGACTTTTTAATCGCCTTTTAAATAAACCAGTACATTTTAAAGTTCATATTATATATTATGTGAAAATAGTTTCTTAAAATAGTATTGTGCTGCACAATACTTTGTCCTCAAATTAACAACACATCGTAAACGCATCGTAATTTCTAGCTGTAAGAAGAAAAGAAACATTAATCCGAGAGAAAATCTAAATAAAAATATAATCAAGCAGTGGGAGAGGAAAGAAAGTTTCAAATCTGAAAGAGAATTTAAATAACGAGATAAATCTATTTATTTGAGATAAAGAAATCACTGAAAAAAACACTAAAAACATTCTCCAAAAATAAAAGCGGCGATTACTTAATGTGTAGAATTAAATAGCGTTGCAAAGGTTAGAAAAAACCCGGTTTAAACCCGGGAAGAAACCGGGTTTTTAGGAATAAACCTGGAAAAAACCCGGGATTTTTTGGATTAATTCGGTTTATTGGGAATAAACCTGGTCTATTGGATATAAACCCGGGAATAAACCGACTTTTTGCAACTCTACAATTAAATAGTACAAAAAATAAAATCGTAAATGTTTCCGAATATAAATTAATTTCTAATTTCAATAAGTGTTGTAAATGATGAACTATTTTTTACATAATTATATTACTTTATTCGGCTACTATTAATTACACCTTTATAAGTATTCATATACATTATTTAGTTACATGAAAATATAAAATTTAGTTATAATTACTTTATAATCAACAGCTTAATAAACTGTTATAGAAATAGAGAAATAGGTGTGAGTTTCTAGGATAAACATTTAACCCTTTCCGGCACGGGCAAAATCTGATGAAAAATGAGAAATTATCGACTGACACCGGAATTCACAAACGAATTTTTTAGATATTTTGAATTCCTTAATTTAAGCTTCTATTGTAAAAGTAAATTCTTACTAAAATTTTATTGGTGCGGATTGCAATTTTAGAGTTAAAATTAAGTATCCCAGACCGGGCACAGTGTGCCGGAAAGGGTTAAAGAAAGGTTAAAATTGTCAGCAATAGTTATCATTAACAAAAGTTATCATTAACAGTATTATTTAAAGCGTTGCAGACACCGGGATACTTTTCTGTCGAAAGAATTTATTGGTTATGTTTTTTGGAGACTTCTCAATACTGATATTAAAAACACACAGGTGTTGTTTTTAAAAATTAGTAAAAGCAGTAATGAAATATTATTGGTGGTCACTATGTCCATACTTGAAAGAAAACGAAAATGATCTCGAAACAGATGATATTAATATATCACCGGCTCACTTAATACTTGTAAGTTGAGTAAAAAAAGCGGTAGATGAGGTAACCTATTCTGTAAAGATTTGTTTTATACTCTGATTAGTCGATCTTGGTCAGCAAATATAACAAAAACAATTGTGAAAATCATTTATAATTAAGAAAGTTATACAGAAGTGTATGTACATATAATTAATCAGCCAAGAACAACATAAGAATAAGATAAAAATATAATACTATAATAAGATAAGAACATAACAATAAGATAAGAATAAACTTTATGTTCCAAACAAATGAAGGACATATTAAGGGGTGTGATAGAAAGAATCAGGAAGATGAAAATTTACCATAGATCACGGAGTTGCACACCATTTATTCAAATACAAATACAGGGAGATACATTATAATTGAACTCTGATTTACAAGAATAATTTAAAAAAAAAATAAAAAAATTGCAAAGAAAATGCAACAATACATACTTCGTTTTATGTGAAACGTTATAACATCTCGAAATATTCTGCAAAATATACTGCTCATGCAACTGAATGATTTCATATGAGCTGATAATCACAGTTCAAAATGTAGAACGTCAGATTCATATCACTAGCGACATTAATGAGATATTCTACAATTATTTTAATATTATCAAATTTACAAGAAAGGTGAAAACGTCTGTTATAAGTTTTATTATAATGTACTTCAGTTTTCTGAAAATTATTAACAACGACCCAAATTCATTTATGATGAAATACCTCGTATTTCTGATTAAATAAATTTATTCGACTCCATGTTCTATGGTAATTTTTTATCCTCTACTATCACCCATTTAAATCTGTCAAACAAATTTTTGAAAACCCTTTACTGCCAAAAATATATTTCATAACATTTTTATTAACAGGAATGTAATATCAATTCATCTTTGCCATTTGGAAGTATTTTCATACAAAACAGGTAGTTTGTCCTCCACAAATTATCACCTCGAAATCCCTTATTTTTCAGTTAATGTTTTATGATATTACTTTTAAAAAACTACACATATTATACATAGTTATACATTTAACTTAATGAAATGTTTTTGTATAAGTAGTAACTTCTGTTAAAGTAACGTGCTGTTTTTAAAGGAAACAACTTCTAGATTGTTCTTTATATGTCTGGATTGCTCCTATTTATAATGCTAATTCTAACACAACAAATTGATGATCGTAACATTACCCTGTACTGATAAATATTTATCCGCAGGTTATTATTTAGAAAGTATCAGCAAAATCTCAGACATTTCGTGACATAAATGATTTATGAAGTGGTGCAAACGTTATAACAATGATTTATAACGAGAATACTGATATACAAAATAGCTTGCTAATTTTAGAATTGTAACTTTGATGATTTATATCAAGTTATATAAGTGAATACACAACTTGACTGATGATTTGAAAGCTACCATACATTATTTTAAAATGATTAACAATTTACAATGCAATAATCAAATTGGTATTATAAGAGTCAATCATTTGCATTTTAAAAGTTAAATAGATTATTTCTATACGAATTGTGTAATTTCCAATGCTTGGTAGTATATGCAAAAAATTAAATTGAGATATATTCACGTTTCAATTGTCAAAATTATTCAAAGTTATTTTTAAAATATAACGAGCGATTATGGAATTTAGGAATTTCATTTTAATACCAATTTATAACATCGATATTTGTTATTTATATGATACATTATATTTTATATTTCCAATATTAATACTTTTGTTTATGCATTATTAAATAGAAATGATTTTCTTTCTGTCGCTGTAGAGAAAAATGAATTTCTGTTTTACTTTTACTAGATAGTCACGACCCTATTTCGAGGTAATGACTTGACAAATTCATGAGGAGAAGGCATTATTGTTTTGTTTGTAAAACATCTCTATACATATAAGACATTTCGTTTCATTCAAAATTCTTTCAGAGAAACCAACCAGCGAAGAAGGCGAAGACTGCTAATTTAGAAACATCTATATTAAAGTATCTTAAAAATCAATTCGATCATTTCCTTAACTAAGGATGTTGCAATTTTGAATTGTCTGACAATAATCGATCACCGCTTTCAAGTTTTTAATATTATTTATTTCAAGCTGATCTGTATTTGGGCAGAATTTGTTTAAGTATCTATCTCTTGAAACAAACTCTAAACGTGATAAAAATTTTTTGGTGAAAATGTCAAAGCTTTCCTAAAATTATATTCAATTCCAGATATCTACACATTTTACCTCGTAATGTGTGCTTTGTCAATTCAAAATCTGAATAATTTTATAGTTAGATTGAATCAGTTACAGAGGTGATGAATATATAATGAAGTGATTTATATTACAAGTTTTAATATTTTCATTCTGTTCTTTAAAATTTAAAACAGATGTGGTCTTCAATATATATTTTAAAATAAAATTATTTTTACAATCAGCTAAAAATTAAATCATACCTTTAAAATAGGCATATATTACTAAGCAAATGAGAATTCAAATAAAACAAAACATTAAATAATTAGGATATATTTGTAATACTATTGTTTTATCGAAAAAAAATAGAAGATGTCTTGTACACTATTTGTAAAATCAAACTCTTGGAGTGTTTTAATATAGAAAGCAATGTTATGATTACTTATCAAATCTTATCTCAACTCTATTAATTAGTCTTGATAATACAGAATATTTGATTCATTTTACGTAAACCAGTCTCTTTACACACCATTAGAAATGATGAGTGATGAGAAATGCCTATGGTGTACTACTATTTTATTAAATATCTATTTCGAATTATGGAAATAACTAATCCGATGACTATATTAACTAAAGATTAATTAAATAAGGATCCATGTTGATCTGTTTGAAATTATTAGACAGAGCATTTTAGGATGCGGAGATGGTATAATTAAGCACTCATTTGAGTTCCAAATATTTATTACTAAGTAAAAATTAATATCCTCTATGAAATTTTAAAGCAGATAATGCAATGGTAACTATAGTTACAAACGTACAATTTACATTTTTTAAAGCATCTGCTTTAATCAACAATAGTCAATTCATTACAAAAAGTAAAAAGCTACTTATTGCAGTCGTCCGGAGGATAACACTTCCGAAAATTTTTTATTTATTTTCACCGATTTGAATTACACTTGGTATGTACATGGTACATACAAATGTCTCGACCGATTTCATTAGCCAGCATCATCCGCCATCTTGTTTCAAAATGGCGGCCATGTAATTAAAAAAAATTAAAATTAAAGACGAAAAAATTAAAACTTGAAAAATATTTCTGTTTTATGTGTTGGAAATTAAAACACTCATTCCAGAACACTTTTTATTTCGTCTATATCTTAAAAAGTGACTGCGTTATAACACTTTGAATTTCTTGTATGTCTTATATTTTGAAACGATCTTATATTTGTCACGTTATAACACATGTATTTATGAATTAATTTGGATGTAACCGGGTGTGTACAGAGTTCGTGATGAGGCCTAGACCGAGATTGTTAGCCAGTTCCATCCGCCATTTTTTAAAAATTAAATTTAAAATTGAATTTCTAATGTGGGTGACATTTTTGCCCGCGACAGTAATATTATATATTAATCGATTTCAGTGTGAGTGTGCATGTGCACATGAATTTTAGTTTGTTTTATCCATCATGTTGTTTTAAAATAACGTACACTTCATGATATCGTGGAATTTGGCAGCCCTGTAAATCACTTAAAATAAAACTAGCTTTAATAAAATATGACTAATTTCTAAAAATTCTCATTAATATTGAGTATTGACAAAAACTAGTATTCAATCTTATACAAAGTACCTGATGTCACCAAAATGTATATTAAGCAAGAAAGTTAACATAAACTTTTTTATAATAAATAATATGTAAAAAATGTGGTACACAGTAAAGGCTAAAAAGCTGTTTTGTTAAATATATAACATTGAAATGTTAAAAAAGAAAAATGCTGTAATTAATGTAACAATAAATTTGAAAGTGTTAAAATAAATTATGGATTGCCGGGATGGGAGGCTCGGTGCTTAAGAAAAACGTTATTTAAGGGACAGGTCTGTTTTCAGCGTGGTGTTGTTGGGTGACTTGGTCTCTTCTCGTGAATGCCCTTATGCTCGAAAGTTGATTGCCCGAGGTGAACACCCAAGGTATGGGGCTCTTTTAGTTGGTGTAGATTATCGCGAACAATTTTAGAAAACAACGAATTTGTATTTATCAATCACTTCCCTTTTTGATCTAGCTGGGACTTATATTTGTTCCCATATCCATTACAGACAGGAAGCAAAGTTTTGCACATTATGTACAGATGGAGGATAAAATAATACGAACACCTGTGAAATAATAGAAAATCTTTATTAATAGGGAGTTAAACCACCCTTTGACTGAAGTATAGATTTAATGCGCGGTGCGATTAATGCATAAAGGTCATGGGCAATATTTAAAGGTATATTAAGCCATTGCTCCTGCAGAACGAATTCTAATTCTGAAAGGTTGGATGGAGGAAGACATCGAGATCGAAGTTTCGACTCCAAATAGTCCCGTAAATGCACAAAAATATTCAAATCCAGAGACAAAGTAAAGATGTTCAACTTCATTGTTATGCTCTTCGAACGAAGCTTGAATACACCTAGTAACATGGATAGGGGTGTTGTCGTCTTGAAAAAGTGGTCTCTCTCCAGGGAATACAGTCAGGACAAAAGGGTGTACATGATCCCCCAGAATGCTTATATAGTGATTGGATTTGATTCTCCCATGCAGAATAACAAGTGGCCCAAGACTGCGCCAAGATATAGAACCCCATACCATAATGGAGCCATCCCCATGGTTCAAAGTCAGCATGATGCATTCAGGATTAAAAGCTTCTTTGAGTGTTCTCCAGTCATACATGCGTCCGGCCGTCTGGCTTAGGGTGAATGACGACTCATCTGACCATATGACCTGTTGCCACTGCTGTGTGGTCCACCCTTTGTGATCTCTGCGCTGTTGGCGTCACCTGAAAGCATTAGTTGCTATCACCCAGTGTTTTCAAATTGCCACTCTGTCATAAGCTCTCGCAACATGAAGTTCCCTTTCGGCAATTTTTGTTCAAACGGGGTCCTAGAGATAATTGTTCATTTCGGATGTTATCTCGGATAACGATTGCTTATTCTTTCAGGCTACTTTGCTCTTCAAGAGTCGTCTATCCCTATCAGTAAGCTTGAACATTTGGCCACTGTTGTACTTTGAAGACGCTGTCTTATCCACTTTCATGTGCGCTGTCATAACGGCTAATGCTCCTTGTAAACCCCAAAATGTTTGCTGTTCCCGTAATCGGTACTCCAATTAAACGCGCTCCACCAATCATTCATCTTTGCAACTCTGAGAGGTCTGACACTTCAACTCATCACAGACAGTTCAATAGACGCATGCAACACAGGTTACTGCTGATGAGAGACTGATACATTCCTCTTCACGCTCACAAGGTGGCAGATTTATGTTGAAGGTGACGCGGCTGTACAGCAGATGTGAAACAACCTCATACTTTTGCACAGGTGTTCGTATTATATTGTCCCTATCTGTAAATACTTTTATTGCTTCCTTTTGTTTTTTTAAGCTATTTATATAGTAATTTCATTATAATTAACAGATATACACTTCATTTAATATATTCTAACTGTAAAATTTAAAACTTATGCCTTGTAATTGTTAATGCGTAAATAGAACATAACACATTTCCTCTCACTGTAAGTACAGTCGTCATTCTTTATGAGATTGAGAGCCAGAACTATCAAATTGAATTTGTTCCTACTAACTAATGAATAATATTTTTGAAGTTAATCATTGTTAATGTATCTAATCATGTATAGTGGATTTGAGTATCCGCCCCGCGATTGATTAAACACTCTAAAGCGAAGCTGGGTTCTCGGGGCAGTAATCCCTGTCATCCCCATCCCTGTCGATTCACGATTACTACAAGCCGAAAATGTTTTCGGATGCAGTTTTGCTCTTGGTATCCCTTAATTAAGCTGTCTATTAACGGATCTAGTGCTTGTAAACCGACTCGACGCTCTCGATTTGACGCTTTGAGATTTTGAAATCTTTAGCAACCTCCACTTGTGTTTGACCATCCTTGATTCTGCCAATTATTCGCCACTTCACAACGCCATATCAATGATGCCTTTGAGCCACAACTAATAAATATTAATGACTCTCAGGCAGAACATTCGTCTTAAACGGTACTGCTGACCAAAATTCCAACATAAGTCTTTTACGCACCACATTGTCATTCACCTAACTTGCATATTTCCGACGATAGCGTATGCCTGAATGTGAAATTTTGTATTCAACAGTATTTAATTAACATGAATAATTGCAGCATTCGGTTGGGCACTGCTTGCAACATTAGCTTAGAGAGCGTATTTTTTCTCATTACCTGTTAATTTTGATGATCATTTTATTAAACTTTAAACAAGAATATTGTTTAATTTACAGTTTTCAATAAGTGAATTTAAACAAAGTGTAATTTTTATTGATTTATTTAATGAAACTGAAAATATAATTATTTACTCACTGTTTCTGATAATATATTTTATTCTATTATTTTCTCAAAAATCAAATAATTTAAATTCCAACATTAGATAAATATCTTCAACAGTAAAGGAAAATATTGTGTTTCGGAAACCAATTCAAGCTTTAAAATTATGAGAGATTACATGATGTGATCCATCCATATAACTCATGCTTATTTAACTGATTATATCCTTAATTAGAATTTTAAAAAATGCCTTGCCCAGGAAATAATTTAATGTTAAGATCTAAGATATTCAGAACAGCATATAGGATAATAATTTGATATTTATAAATGAAAATTGTGCTTACAAAACTTTTTTAATGCCAAGATAACTTACATGATGTTTTATGAATAATTGTCTTAACTGCATTTTAAAATTTAATTTCCGCTATCCATATTAATGTTACAAACAAATGAAGATTTATGAATCCTTAGATACTCAAATTGTTTGTCTAATTTCTTGAATGAAGACATCGCATATTGCTTTATTACAGTATTACTTATCTACTTAAATTATCATTATTTTTAAAACACTTTCAAATTATGCCTATATTTTTCATATTTTTACAGAATTTTTAATGTTTCATCACCTGTTTTTCGAAACAGAAATTTTTGCTTAGTTAAGTCAGAAAAAAATCTCTGCTTAAATAATACAAATTTACAATAGAAATTTACTGGTGATAATAACAAATCATGATAGGAATGTGGATGCCCGTAAGTGGTACGAGAACATTTTTTGTATTAAATCAACATTATTTGTATGAGATGTCTTAAAAACAATCAGTGCTTTAAACTTTAGTGTCTATTTGATATTGTAACTGTGTTTACTACGTTTTTTAATCTTATTACATATATTCGCAAAAATAAGTGTTCCGTGTGTTTAGGAAGTTTCGCAAATGAATGTTATTAATTAGTAAAATAATCATAAGAGTGACGTAATTCCCTACCACACATTGTACTAATATATACATATATATATATATATATTTGACAACAGAAAATCTAGCCCTGTAAACGCGTTTGATTATTTCCCTCGTGAATGTATCCTTTATTAAGTTTTAAACAATGGATAAACGCTTTACCTTAATATACTCAGTGGAATTCCATGAAAGCCTATTTGTTTATTGATCAATATCAAACGTTCATATTTAGTAAAATAATCATAAGAGTGACGTAAATGCGTACCACATTTTTTGAATATAGAATTTTTTGAGAGCAACAAATCTAGTCCTGTAAACGTGTTTGACTATGCCCTTCATATACTTTATTAAGTTTTAAAATAATGTATAAACGCTTCACCTTAATATACTCAGTGGAATTTCTTCAAGAATATTTGTTTATCCATCCCTTTCTACATAATAGCCATTTTAACTTATTACAGATAAATAATAATAAATTATTTAAAGAATTATCAAATTAACCAGTGAAACTCTAATGATAAAATTCACTGTTTGTACTTTTAAATAAGTGATATCGATTTGAAAACAACATTGTATTTGATACCATTGATTTAAAATCATCGAACTACTTCCGTACATTAATTTTATTTCTCTGAATTTTCGATTTAAGTTAAATTGATGAAATCTTCAGCTTCAAAACATAATGTTTGATTTTAGTAAGATAGTTTGTTTGCTGAATACATATTAAAAGATTTCAGTGTTCGCAGTTTACTCAAAATTCTTATTTAGATAATTAAGCAAAGCACGCTAATCTCACAAATATATATTTAAAATTTCCATTGCAAATGAATTCCAATTATTGAGCAATTACTATAATGACTAAATTTTCTCACCAAAAATTGGTTTTAAAGAGAATTTTACTTGGTTAATATCATTTAAACGATACTATGTTTAAATCTGTAAATTCGGTTTTTGATTTTTCGAAATATTTACAGAACGTTCCTAGCAGTTTTGGGAAAATGTAAAAGAAAGTAAACTTAAGTTATAGGAGTAATTTTTTAAGTCGGAATTATGAAACTAATATTCACCAGCTCAATAATCAGATTATTTTACAGACCTGTTGCTACAAAAGAAGTATTAAGGAAACCAATCTGCTGTAGTTGATTGGATAAACTTTTTCTAACTGTATTTTTAACATGTTTCACTTGAAATATTAAAAAAAATCTTTCCCATGATCAGACGGAGCGTAACAATCTATACTGCATTTGCATCTGCAAAAAATGTTTTTTTTTTTATTTAATGTCCGATCACCTGGAATGAAAACTGCATAATTTTTTACATCTTGGGATGCAAAGAATCCTGTTCCAGCTGCCTCTTACTAGTGCCGCTAAATGCGCATTCAACTCGAAGAAAATTTCGTTGTTTATTTGGTGGAAATGGAAGGATATTTACGAGTTACTTCTTCCGAAAGAGACCTCTACAAATTACCGCACGCAAATCGACGAACTGAAGTCAACAAACTGACAAATTCTTATGATTCATCCTCACAATACCAGGATATACGTATTTTTGACTGCATTAAATAAAACTCCATTCATTCATCTTAGATTTTTCTTGCCCCATCTTCAGTTTTCTGCAGAAATTGCTCAAACTAACTATTATCTGTTACTTTGTGTCCAAATTCAGAATGGCGCATGCATACATAATAAAATCATTCGTTTTTTGAAATTTCAAAAGTTCATTAATAGATTTATTAAAAATAGAAGAAATTTGAACCTGTTAATTTGAATCAGAAATCACTTCAGTTTTTTTAAGCTTAATTAAATTTTAGTACTTTATGTACTGTGTATGCATCTCTTAGATGATATCGATAGCATCACAAACTATTTCGTATGAACCATTTTCGTATGAAACCATTTCGTATGTCTTTTGGGCAGAATTGATTACAGCGTTGTGGAATTGAGATATTGTGTCCTTATTTTTCTCATTAAATATTTTATTACACTAAAATTTGTTTTCAGAATGTACGTATTTCTATACACAAGGTTAAAAAAAACAGGATATGTTGTAAGCTGTGGAATAATGAATTATAAAATGTTATTTTTACCTTATGTGTGAATCCTAGTTTAATTAATTTTCAGTCCATTGTACTGTGTGTATAAAAGATGTATATTTTATACTTGACTTTACCAAACATTTCAAATAATAGGTAGGTTTGGTCTACAATGCGCGTTTCAAATAGTCGTATAATTTTTTTAAAGCTTAATTAAATTTTAATGCATTACGTGCTGTATACAGTGTCATAAAAAATATTGACACTTAAGCCATAATCGCAATGTCCGAATGCTTTATTTCATTTTTTTCAGTTTTAAATATAAGAGACAGATTAGAGATTCTATCTTGGGTTTGTTGTGTGGAATGATTGACCCTAAACCTTAACTTAATTTAAAAGTGCGTTTTTTTTTTTACTATTTTTAAATGACAGATTTTTTAAATCTCCTTCTCTAGAAAAAAAAGAATTCTTCTGGGGCACACAGATCACGCAAAAATCTTGGTAAAATTATCATACGAATTAAATATTTCCAATTGAGCGAAAAATTGCCCAGGCTGGGAATCGAACCTAGATACTTGGCTTACAAGGCCAATGTTTTACCATTTAAGCTAATTAGTCTTGTTATTAATTGTTTTAAAATAATCATGTAAATAGTGTTGATGAAAATAGTTTCAAATCTATGTATAAAATATATGATGGAACGAAACTTTTACCTTGATTTTAATACAAAATGTATAACATGAACTTTAAAAAGTTTAGGCTTATTTAAAATGCGATTAAAATAATCAACTATATGTGTTAATAGATAATCTTATTAAAAAAAAAAATCTTAGTAATTTCAAACCTTCAATCAGGCTCTTCCTCAGAGAATATTTTCTTTTATAAATACAAATATATGATTGCGTTTTGTAGTTTAAAAGGTATTAGGACCCAATTCAAGTACTAATTAATCACCCGCGTTCATTTTACTTAATCTAAACAGTACTTAATTTGAACTTGCATTTTACAGCCTCAAATTTGCTAATCAATTTAAGGGCACATAATACTTAAAAAATGACACAAAATCAATTTCTACAATACTAAATAATCATTCGGTGCAATTTTGAATATTCTGACGCCGTATTTTTACCTTTACAGTAATTATATTTCGAGATATTGTGAATTTTGTTAATACACCAACCGCAGTTAAAACTTTAAATGACTTTTTCTACGTGTTCACTTTCAAGTACTAAACATACTAAAACCCTTGGCAAAAAGTTTCCGATCATTAGACAAACATGATCATTTTTTGTAAGAAAGAATTCTTTATTCTCACTGCATAAAAATTAAACGATTATTATCGATAATACATTTGTATTATACATAATGAACAAGCATATGCAATAAATAAAAACATTATGCATCAATTTATAAACAGAAAAATGGTGATTGAAATTTAAACATCAAAGAAAAAATTATTCAACCACGCTTTGATTTGGAAAAAAATAACCGATCACTGCTACCAATATTTAGAAAATCAATCTTTTACTCAGATGACAGCCAAAAATCTTCATGGAATGGGCTCAATAAGCTTTTTACCTTCTTTGAGAGAAATTTCACTACAGCATTCTCTTGTAGTTTTACGTAGTTCTATGGCATTTGTAATCCTTCAAAAATCGATTTTTCTTCTAAATATAATCCACAGATTTTCGATAGGAATAACATCCGGACTATTGGATGGCCAAGTAATTGGATTATTACCTACTTTTTGTAGAAATTTCTTCACTGATTTGTTGCGATGTGGAGCTGCGTTGTCATCTTGAAGTAAGAAGTCATTTTGATCCGCGAACCATTGATCGATGCTGGGAATCAAAAAAATTCTCTAAAATGCCAATGTAAACTTCAGGGTTTACTGTACGTAACACAATACACAGGTTACTGACTCTTTGTGATGTAATACAACTGTAAATGCAGGTGAAAATTTAGTCCTCGTATTGACTCACTTACTACTAAACTTTTCACCAACTCTCCTCCAAACAAATGTTCCACATTCATCACCTGTTCCGAGAGATATCCAAGACTCATCGCTGAAAATAACTGTATTTTATTTATCAAGTAACCAGTGTACATGTTTTTTATATATTTCAAGCGCATTTTTCTATGGTTTTTTGTCAAGTAAGGTTTCACTTTAGCTTTACAGAATATAAATCCCACTGCATTTAGATGATTACGTACAGTGCGGTCACATACCTTTATATTAGACTTAGACAATTCTGCATTGATTTGTTTGAAAGTTGCTCACCGCTTTCTTTTCGGTATTTCTACACTTTTTCTGTCTTCCCTAGGTGTCGTCATTCGTGGACGTCCACTTCGAATTAATTTTTCTACGCTGTTAGTCAACTGATATTTTTTACAAATATCGCATATCGTATTTTGAGAACAATTTAATAAATCAGCCATTTACCTTTGAGAATTTCCTTCTTGAAACAGTTTAATCATGCGGATTTTTAAATCGCGAGACAGGTGCTTCACACAAGCCATTGTCCAGCACTTCAGAGCTGCTTTTGATCTCGTAGCTAAAAAATTTCTTCGTTTAAATAGGATTCGTGCATTGTACGCATGCGCAGACACTCTTATTTGTCTTCAATATACAAATTTGAAATTTGTTTCCTCAGTGATCGATTACTATATTTTCCAATTTCCGTCTTGATCGGATATTTTTTTTCTCACGAGAGAACATTTTCGTTTGTAGTATAATTATAAATTTTATGTTTGTTATAGTGAATTCACTTTCCGTTTATATTTTAATACGAGTTCTTTTATTTGGAATATTGAAAAATGATCCTATACGTATGAATCGCAAAATATATGCTTCAAAATGCGAAAATCATATGCTTGATAACACTGATCGTAAAGTTTTGGCCAAGGGTTGTATATGAACTTTAAAATGTTCAGGTTTACTTCAAAGGTGATTAAAAAATCAAATATAGATGTTAATTGTTAATTTTATTTAAAAGTATCTTAGTACTTTCAAGCCTTTAATCAGGTTATTCAATTCAAAGTATTAAGATGTTTTTCAATAAAATTAACTATTAGCATCTATATTTGACTTTTTAATCGTCTTTTAAGTAAACCAAAACATTTTAAAGTTAATATTATGTATTATGTGAAACTAATTTCTTATGATAGTTTTTGCTGCACAGCACTTTGTCCCCAAATTAACAACACATTGCAGAAAAACATCTTTTGAAATATTTTTTGAAAATACATTTTCACTCGTTATAATTTTTAACATTTTTTGCGCAATCATTTTATTTCGTACAACATTTACGCAACACATTCACATCACAACCGAAAACGATTTTATTTAGAAGTATTGATTTTCATGATCAGTTAGTGTTACAAATGTGTTTCATGCATTTGCAGCGTATGCTTATTTCAGAAAAAAACTACTCTCCATATGGAGTTTTTAATAATTTCATGTTACTTGTTTATATAGATTTTCATATGCAATGTCGCGAGTAGATTGTTTAGACATTATTTTACATATAAATGGGTTTTGCATTCTATTTTGTATAAGCATAATTTTTACAGATATTAAAATTAGACATACTATTGAAAATAATTAAATTTAATTATTTTTAAACAGAATTTTGCTTTTGGTAATGAAAAATCGGTTATTCTTAATTCCTTTGATTAATGTAGATATAAAAAATTTTTAAATTATAATTTATCTGTGGAATGAACTGTTTTTTTTAAACTTTTTACATTATTTTTATCAGAGAAAAGTAATTATCGTATATATCCCCTGAATTACTGTTATTTACAGTGGATGCTGAATCACCATATTTTCAACTTTTTTCCTGATTAATTGTATTTTGATGTTTAATACATAAGACAAGCATATAATTAAAATTATTTTCGAACAGAATTTGGTTTCTGATAATGCAAAATCGGTTATTCTTAATTCCTTTGATTAATGTAGATATAACAAATTTTTCAATTATAATTTATCTGTGGAATGAACTGTTTCTTTTAAAACTCTTTATATTATTTTTATCAGAGAAAAAAAGTTATCTTATATATCCCCTGAATTATTGTTATTTACAGTGGATGATGAATCCCCATATTTTCAACGTTAATTACCTGAGAAATTGAATTTTGATTTTAAAACATAGGAAGAGCATATAATTAAAATTATTTTCGTACAGTATTTAAATTAAAAAATTACTAGTTATTAACGGATAAAAAACAGATATCAGTTGTTATTAACCGCATTCTCGGAATATTTGTTTTTTGCAATGATGTATTTGTGAAAACTATTTATCCCTAATTATCTTGCAAGTCAAGTAACTACCTATCGTTTCATTATGAAAATATAGATATATATTTTCCTCTTTATTTAAAATAATAAATAGAACTTAACATTTCATTTTACTTCTAAGTCCCACCTCCCATTTGAAATACTGTTGATTTCACATTATGTCCAACTTATCTTTAGTTATTGGGAAATATAGAATAGGAAAAAAATAATAGTATGCATTGCTGTTTAATAGAGTTTTATTAATCACAGTGGGAAATATGAAATAAAAACATGTATATTATTTTATTGAAAGATTAATAGGTACTTTCATGTTAGACATACGTTAAGCATGTCAATGATTTTTTTTTCTTGTGCCAATAGCAGATTAAAGTTTTTGCACCACTAAATTAGAAAAAAAAAACTGCTTGATTTAAGATGTCAGATATATTTTGTTTATACCATCATTTTTATTTTAATTTATATGCTTTTAAATGAAATGGAAAAATGTAATGGGGGAAAAAATCACGAATTTTAAAAATATGTTATATATGCATTTTAAATGGCAGTTACTTATTTCAAAAAGAATAAGTTACATGTTTATATTCTTAAGAAACTTATAGCAATGTGTAGCATAAACGGAATTTTTATTACACAATCAAACTGACTGGTAAAGTTATCATACGAATTATATATTTCCAACTGAGCGAAAAATCGCCCAGGCCGGGAATCGAGCCCAGATACTTGGATTACAAGCCAACCTTGTAAGCCGAGTGTCAGGGCAATTTTTCGCTCAGTTCGAAGTATTTAATTCGAATGTGTAGCATATTTTGTGATTTATCATTTGCGCTCATAATGTTTGTGGCGGAACAATAATCCAAATAAAATAATCGAAAATTTACACCAATAAAATTACTTGATTAAATTCAATATCAATAACGGAAAAGTCATTTACACGATGGTAATATGTCACCCCAAGATCAGCATGTTTCACGCAAGTGTTTTCAATAGGCATTATTCAATTTCATGAAAGAAAGCAAGATTTAAATTTCACACTTTCATTATCAGACTCGGCCTTAAAATTTCCGTATTTCTATTAAGTTCCAATTAAAGGAAAATTAATAGAAAGGCTTTTTCAGGTTGTACTGCCGATAGTTTATATTTATAATTCAGTCTCCTGCAATCTTTTTCAAGCGGATCAAATTATCACGCTTTTAGAATCTGCGATGCCTGAACGAGTTTTGGCAGCGTAGCTGGTACACCCATGTATATCAATAAATTTGCATTTATGCCGTACAATTAACAAAAACGTTTTATAAAAAATAACAAATTACTTGTAAATCAAAAATCATTACAAAATTACTAGGAAATTCACTGCCAACTTATTCGTAATATTGACAAAGTTGCAGATTTCCATAAAATAAGCATAGTGTACTGGCACCTAGATTGTCCGCATTTGTTCTTGTCATTTTTTCTTGTTTTCATTTCATTTTACAGCTTTTGAGTATACCACTATTAATGAATTAAAAAGCATATAAATCGGATTGCTTTTAACATGTTTTCAAACTAATATTAATCAGTTACGTACTAAAAAAATTAAAATGTAATAAATTTGGTTTGAATACTTAAGAAATAATACTAGAAAGAGTTACAAATAATCTATCTGTTTTTACTTTAATTTTAATGGACATTATTTTATCATTTATCTTTCAAGTTAAGAAAAAAAGGAAGAAAAAATAATTAATTCCTCATTATCCCCCTGTGAACTGCATTGTAAAGCTTCTCTCGTTGAGTTAATATTTCTGGTAATAGTTTCTTTAGTTTGAAAGTTTAGATATATTTCTTGCCAATTGATTATGGTTTTAAACTGTCTTTTACAGCTGTTAAATAGTAACAAATGATTTTTACTACTTATTTCGCTTCGTAAAAATGCAAGAATAATTATATAAGTTACATTACTCACAATGTTCATATATATATAATATATACTGCGTTGTATTTTTTGTATCTTCTTTTATATGAAACAGGTTAAAAATATTGTTACATTATCCAGAGGATTTTAGAAAATTGAGACAAAAATTGAGACATGAATTTATAAATAAATTTATTCATTTAATTTGATATTTTTTTAATTATTTTATCATTTAAAGATATTATTATACATTTTAAAATTACTTAATTCAGAAGTTAATTTAAAGCATGAATATATATATATATATTTACTACTTTTTTTCTTTTTTACAGAATAAGCTTTTATTATTCCGAGTGAGTATAAAGATTTATAACAATAAAAAAATATCATCTTCGAATTTTTATTCAAAATTATTATTCATATTTAACCGGATGTCATTATTAATGGAAGTACCCTGTCCACATGCATTTGCTTACACAAAACCAACCAATTAATCCTTTTTGTTTTTAAGAACGATCTTTTTTGAAGACAATATTTAGAAAATTATTATATTGAAACATAAAAATAAAACATAAAATGCACTGCTAAAAACAACTATAGGATATTTTTTGTCTTATATCAAATAACGACATATAGTTAAGTCTTATATACAGAGGTTGCTGAATCACCATGTTTTCAACGTTATTTACATAATTGTTTTAATTTTCATGTTTAAAACACAGGAAGAGCATACAATTAAAATTATTTTTGAACAGTGTGTAAATTCAGAAACTATTTGTTATTAACTATGAAAAACAAATATCAGTTGTTATTAACACGGGAGAATGCGCGCTTACCCAGGGTATAAATGGTTTTAAATTTTTCATCAATAAAATCAAATTATAACCGTCATTTTATTTAGAAGGAGACAATCCTTACAAATTCCGCGATAAAATATATTGAAAATTACTTAAAAAAAATAATGGATAAAATTACAAAAACCATACACACTCCGGGTCTAAAAGGCCCGGCGCGCGTCCTCCCGGGTTAACCGCATTCTTGGAATATTTTTTCCATGCAATGGTGTATTTGTGAAAATATATTTATCCTTAATTTTCTTGCTTGTCATGCAACTACAAATCGTTTCATTATGAATACACACACAAACACACACACATATATATAAATACTGGGTGTCCCAAAAATGACTGATCATTTTAAAATTCAATAACTTGCAAACGGTGACAGCTATTTAAAATTTTTGCAGGAGGGTTATATATAATGTCAGGAATTTTTTTACCGTAATTCTTGATTTTAGTTCGAATTTCAAACAATAGATGGCACTGATAGCAATTGAAGGCCAGGTGATCAGTACTGAGTGAGGTCAGTATCGGTGTTGACGTCGGTTTCAATAGCCGTCAGCGCCATCTATTGTTTGAAATTCAAACTAAAATAAAAAAATTAAGTAAAAAAAAAAAAAAAAAAAAAAAAAATCCTGACATTATACATAACCCTCTTGCAAAAAAATTTTAAATAGCTGTCACCGATTGCAAGTTATTGAACTTTAAAATTCATCAGTCATTTTTGGGACACCCGGTATATACAGTCTGTTACAAAATTATAAGACCATTCAAAGTTTCATCTTTTTTCAACAAAGAAAATATTAGTTTCAATTTAAACGTAGTTGTATGAAAAGAAATAACTCTAAAATGTTTTTTAGCTCAGGGAAAAAAAATCAGAATTATTTTTTGTTTAATGCCAAACAATTTTACACAAATCAGCTGTTTCATAAATATAAGCCCACTCTCATACTTTTAATAAAGCAGACGATTTTCTTTATAACTCAGAGTTTAACTGTAACCTAAACACTCTGTAAAATTTAAAAAGAAGAATTAAATGCAAAAAATCTGGATTTTATCTGATTTTTTGAATTTATTAGTAAAATGCCTCGTCAGAGCGAGTCTGAAATCGAAGTGAGAAGTATGTGGTTCTACAAAGGAAAAGGAAAGTTTGAACGTGATATAAGTAAGATTCTTAATCGTTCTAAGTCAGCGATTCATAGTGTTTTAAATAAGAAAAAATTGTATGGAACACATAAACGATCTGGTCGTAAAACGAAGTTATCAGATCGTGATAATAGGCAAATTGTCAAAGTGCCAACGAAAAAATACCAGTTAACTCGTAAAATAGCACAACTAATAACTAAAAATGTATCACGTAAAAAGTTTGAAATCTAATTCTGGTGTTATTTATCACAAATTAAACAGAAAGCCACTACTACTAAAATGTCACAAAGAAGCTCATCTTAAGTGGGCAAAGAATGTCATGTCCTGGAACTCCGAATGGAGAAATATATTGTTTTCAGACGAAAAATATTCCAATCTTGATGGTCCAGACGACAATAATTACCATTGGCATGATTTAAGGCAAAAACCTCGCAAGTTCTTCAGTAGGCAGATGGGAGGCGGTTCCGCTATGGTGTGCAGCACATTTTCATATGCAGAAAAATCTAATCTCCAAAGAGTTAAATAGAAAATGAACTCGGGCAGTTACCAACGGATGCTGTTTCGAAGTCTGATACCATACGGAGCACTTTTAAGAGGAAGCAAAATGGAAGTTTCAACAACTTAATGCTCCCAGTCATTTATCGGAATCAACAAAAGAGCGGCTTATACGAAAAAAGATTGATGTTTTACCTTGGCCAAGTCGAAACCCTGACCTAAAAGCCATAGAATATTTGTGGGGTTATTTGTCTCGCCAGTTGTATTAAAATAACAAGCAGTATCATTCAACATATGAGTTAGAAATGGCCATTACGGAGAAATGGGACAATATTTCTGAATCGTTCCTTAAAAAGTTAATTAACTCTGTGCCAAATTAGTGTGTTTGAAGTTATTAATAGAAATGGTAGAGCTATAACTTACTAAAAATTTCAGAAATTTGCCTTTCTCAAAGGTGGTTCTATAATTTTGTAACAGTTCTTTTTGACACTTTTTAGTTATATTGATGTTTTATTTTTTTTTTCGAATTAATTTCATTTGTGTAAATTGCTGCATTTTACTAAAAACTTGATGTACTAACGTAGAATATTCTTCATTTTGAATGAAATATTTCTTTAATTACCTAAATTGCAAAATATGTTATGGTCTTATAATTTTGTACCAGACTGTATATATTACTACTCATTTAAAATAAAAAGTAGAAATCAAATTTTTTTTTATTCTAGAGCCCCACCTCCCATGTGAAATTGCACAGTGTTGAATTAACATTACATTCAATTTAATGTGAAAATATAAAATGGTTATAAAAAGATTTTTAATAGTATGTACTGCTATTTAAAAGAGTGTTATTGATCACGTGTGAAATGTGAAATAATAAAAAATATTTATGCTATTTTATTTTAATGGAAGATTAATAGGTGCTTTTATGTTAGACAGACACAAATCTTGCCAAGTTTTTTTTTTTTTTTTTTTTTTTTTTTTTTTTTTTTTTTTTGGTGCCGATAGCAGATTAAAATTCTTGCACCACTTAATTAGAAACACCTTTTTGATTATGATGTAAAATGTATCTTGTTTATATGATTCTTCTTCTTTTTATTCATTTGGATTTCAAATTAAATGAAAAAATGAAATGGAAAAAGAAAGGTCGTGAATTTTACATATATATATATAATGTATGCATTTTAAATAACAGTTAATTAGTTTAAAATGCAATAAGTTACAGGCTTATATCCTTAAGAAAATTATGGCAATGTGTACAATATTTTATGATTTATCATCTGCGCTCATAATATTCATGGAAGAACAATATAACTAATGGAATAATCAAAAATTTGCGCGCACAACATTTCTTGAATAAATTCACTATCAATAATAAGAAAGCTTTTTTTTACATAATTGTAATATTTCACCCTAAGGTTAGTATGTTTCGCGAATGGGTTTTCAATATGTACTTCTCCAATTCATGAAACACAGCAAGATTTAAATATCATACTTCTATTTTTTGACTCGGCCTTAAGATTTTAGTGTTTGTATTAAGTTCCAGTTAAAGGGAAATTAATAGAAAAACGTTTTCAGGGTGTATTGTAAATAGTTGTTATTTATAATTCAGTTTCCTGCAATCTTTTTCAAGCGAATCCAATTAGAGCGATTTTAGAATCTGCGGTGTCTGAACGAGGTTTGGCAGTGTAGCTTGTACCCCAAATATATCAATAAATTTACATTTATGCCGTAAAATATCATAAAATTAACAGAAACATCGTATACAAATTTCATAAAATAGTAAATTAAAAAGAAAATCAAAATCACTGTGAAATTCACTGCCAACTGATGTGTAATATTGACAAAATTGTAAGTTTCCATAAAAAAAAAAAAAAAAAAAAAAAAAAAAAAACATAGTGTGTTGGCATTTAGGTTGTCTGCATTTTTTCCAGTCACTTTTTCTTGTTTTCATTTTATTTTGCTGAGTATGAGAGTAACACAATTAATGAATAAAAAAGTTATGAATCGGATAGCTTTTATCTTGTTTCCCAAACTAATATTAATCATTTACGTATAGTTTTTTATGATAAAAATTAAAATGTAATAAATTTTCTTTTAATTCTTAAGAAAAAAAGAAAAGAGAAAAGTATAAATTATCTATTTGTTCTTATTTTAATTTAAATGTACATTATTTTATCATTTATCTTTCTAGTTAAGAGAAAAAAAGGAATATTAATTCCTCATTATCCTCTTGTCAACTGCATTGTAAAGCTTCTCTCGTTGCGTTAATGATTCTGGTAATAGTTTCTTTAGTTTGAAAGTTTAGATACGTTTTTTGCCAATTGATTATGGTTTTAAACTGTCTTTTACAGCTGTTAAATAATAACAAATGATGTTTAGTGCTTATTTTGTGTCGTAAAAATGAAAGAATAATTAAATAACTTACATCTCTCGCAGTGTCTTTTTCTATATAATATTTACTGCATTGTACTTTTTGCATGTTCTATTATACGGAATATATAAACAAAAGATATTATTACACTATCCAACGGGATTTAAAAAATCGTTTAAAAATCAAGGCATGAATTTATATGTATGTATATTTATTTATTGTTTTATCATTTACAGATGTTATTTTATATTTTAAAATTAATTAATTAAGAGATTAATTTAAAAGAATATTTTTTTGCAGATTAAGCTTTTATTATTCTGTGTGGGTATGAAAATATCTTAAGGGAAAATTAATCGCAGCTTTCAATTTCATTTCAAATACTATTATTCGTATTTGGCCGGATGTCGATATTAATGGATGTATCCTGTCCATATGCATTTATTTGCATGCACAAAACCAAACAATAATCCTTTTTGTTTTTAAAAAAATGATGTTTTTTTAAGATTATACTTAAAAATGTATTAAATGAGAACGTAAAAGTAAGGCATAAAATACACTGCCAAAAACAATTAAAGGACATCTTAAGTCTTATATCAAATAACGGCCTATAGTAGAAAAATGGAAGATGATAGTCGCTAATTCTCATTTTCAAACTTCGGAATACGATAATTTTGAATTTAACGTAAGAGATGTAGTAAATAAAATTTGGCTTTCAAATTATTCTAAGGAAAAGAGAAACAAGTTGGAAATTGCACTTGAACGTTGCAAATGATGTGCATTTGTATGATAACGAAGTTTTAAAAATATTCAGATCTTGCTGATATAGTAGAGCGTACTTCGGATACAGTATAGTAGTCGAAATCTTTGTGTTTCTGTAAATATTCAGAAAGTAATTTTTATTACACCTCAGAAACGTATATCTTATTCATAAATGTGAAATAGTTGAATATAATTAAAACACGCCCCAAACAAACATTTCCCCGTATAGCATTATGTAGTGGAATACTTTTGTGTGGCCCTGTAATTTAATAATAAAAATTCTTTGCATCACAGATTGTACAGAATGCATATTTTAGTATATATTTCATAGATTCATGCCAAATCTATTATGTTCGAATGAGTGTAACATCATAAAAATGCATTTGAATCTTTTTTCCCATTGACAGTAACGTAATGGGATATGTTTGATTTTCATTGTAAATGATCTACGCATCCGACTTTCATAATATTTGAAATGACTCGATAAAATTACGTAATAATTATAAGTTTTAAATTTCAAACGTTTAAATTGCATTTGAAATTATTTCCCCATTGTCCGTAATGTAACGGAATCATTTTGATTGTCCCTGTAATTGATCTATGCATCCGATTTTCATAACATTTGAAATGACTCGATAAAATTATGTAATAATTATATGTTTTAAATTCCAAACGATTAAAATGCATTTGAAACTTTTTTTCCCATTGACCGTAATGTAACGGAATCCTTTTGATTTTCCCTGTGATCCTCCGATTTTGAAAATTTGAAATGACTCGGCAAAATTATGTTATAATTATGTATTTTAAATTTCAAACGATTCGGTTGGGTAGTTTTTGCTTTGTTATATGCGGACGGACAGACAGACAGACAGACGGACAGACAGACAGACGGACAGACGGACGGACTGAGCGACAACAATAGGTGCTACGTATTTACATAATTACGAACGCACCTAAAAAAGAAAACAATCGACATTCAGTAAGTGCATTGTTTCTATCAATGAAATTTCTCAACTTCAAATATTCGAATAGGAAGTTTGGAGATTTGTTGGTCATTTAGAGAGGAATCAAAAACAAGCCGAAATAGCAAAAGCCATTGAAAATAGCCCAAGTACCATTTCCTGAACTTGGATTTTTTTTTTTACTATTTGGAAAATAGTTGTTGTTCTCGATAGAGAATTGAGAAATCTGAAGTATATCTGAATCTTTTATTGGTTGAATTCCGCAACTTATTTTATTTTATCCGTTTTCTGAATTGTCCATGTTTAATGTCCAAAAATGGAATACTTCTGTTGCCACAATGACAGAAAGAGTAGTAAAAAGTTTAAAATAATAATAATAATTTAAAAACAAATTGTGACAGAGATTTCAAATAACTTCATTAAAAAGTGAATTTCTCTATGCAACGGTGTAAAAATTTAAAATGTGCGTTGTTTAGAAGTTTAAAAATTAACAGCTCAGAAATTTGTAAAACAGAGTTTTCATTTAAAATTTGTTTTGGGATGGGTACAGGGATATTAATCTTTAATGTATGTCTTACATAATATGAGGCGTTCGGAAGTGAGTTTAACTCCGTCAAATAAAAATGCACAATATAAACAGTTAAAGTTGTCTATCTATATATTACTACTTTTTTTATCATTGATCAAGGAATATTAACGTTTAATGCAAGGCAGAAGTGGAAACAGCAATTCTGGTGGAGTGGAAAGATTATACCCGTTCGTTATTAATAGTCTCATTGACTCCATAGGCTCAAAAAGGTTCAAAGCATCATACAATTTAACAAATTATATCATGAGAATTAATATTTGGCTTTATAAAATGCTTTCTATCAAATAATCATCTTAAAACACACCTTAAGTTTAGTTTTAAATACTTAATTTGAAAAACAAATGTTTAAAGACCCCTTATATATATTTTTATTTTGATTTGAGTAGAAATGTAATGCTTTAAAATATGTCATTTAAAATAATCGGTAGTAAATGTCCTTAAGGCAATGAAAAATACTCTTACATAAAATACACTTACATGATAAATAAGTAATTCCTTAGATGAATACGCAACGATGCATAATTGAAATTTGATGAATGTGAAATTGTTTTAAAAGATTCGTAGAATTTATCGCTGTTGGTATTGCTTTAATAAACGCTGGTGAAAGCAATTCATATTCAGATAACACTTGATAAATTCCCACAGATTTGATTCTTAGCATCTTATACGCATTCTGTATCAAATGACTTATATTTCATTTCAAGATTACTTGATATGATTAATTCATCTATCAAAAATAAAATATGTGAAATAACATTTATTACAGTTTAATTCGTTCCATAACTTTTTTTCAGTAAAATAGTTTAAGCATTTTGTTTAATGTATAGATTTATATATTTCGGTTAAATAAGTTGAAACTTTTGTTAAATACATACATACATATGTATATCAGATTGAATAGCAACATTCAAATGAGAAATATGAATTGAATGAAAAGTAACAGTCTGCAAATGTGTTAAATTAAAGGATGAATATCATTTCATTTCATTATACATAATCGTGCAATAATCGGGAATATACTACATAATTAATAAATGAATATCGAAAGAGATCGGTTGGTGAAACGAAACATCAAAGACTAAAAAACTCGTAGAGTATAGTTAAAAAAGTTTTAGTTTAGAAATCATAAACAAAAATGCTTATTTTATTTGTTGTGTACTGAATCGGCAAATCTCACCAATATTCTTTGATAATTTTCTTTTTTATTATTGAACTAAGTTTTGTGTATTTTAATTAAGTCTTAATCTTATGGTTGTTTTCTTCTTCAAATATGATTACTGTTGGGGTACAATTACTGATTTTTCAAGATTAATACAAGAAAAATTGTTGGGCTGGTACGGAATAAAAAACAAAAATCATAATTTATAGTGGAAACAGAGACAAATAATTCTTCATATAAGAAACGGAGGCATAGATTAAAATTAGAAGTTTGAAATGTAACCTTCATAATCGTGTTAACTAACTTAAGTTACTTTTTGAAATTCCATCTTATAAAATAATCAAGTGAAGCATGTCAGAAATAAGCATCGAGAGGGAAATATATTATCTAATCTACATAAGTTGATCGATATATTTAAAAAAAAATTACAGATCAAGTTACTTAAAGAGTGAATGTTATGATGAGGAATGTGTCAAAGACCGTTTTGAAAATAGTAGCCCTAGCAAATTAGAAGCGAAAGTATGAGGGGGGGGGGGGGAGAAGAAGACTTTAATAAGAGGCAAAAGAAAGGAAGCTTCATTCGGAAAGAAAATCTGAAGAAGAAAATTTTCTAGCATTGTAAGAAGAAAATACACTTCAATCCGAGAGAAAATTAAAAAAAAATAATAATAATCAAGCAGAGGAAGAAAAAAGTTTAAAACTGAAAAAAATTATAAAGAAAAACTTCAATCAGAAGAAAATCACTGAAAAAATTATCCAAAAATAAAAGTGGCGATTACTTAATATGTGCAATTAAATGATACAAAAAAAGAAAACCGTAAATGTTCCTGCATATAAATTAATTGCTAATTTGAATAAGTGTTATAAATGATGAACTATTTTTTTACATAATTTTATTATTCTATTCGGCTACCATTAATATCCCTTTATAAGTAATCATATACATTATTTAATTACATGAAAAGATAAAATTTAGTTATAATTAATTTAAAATCATCGGCTTAATAAACTGTTATAGAAACATAGAAATGGGTGAGAATGTCTAGGATAAACATTTAGAGGTTAAAAGCGGTACAAAGAGAGGTTTCAATTATCAGCAATATTTCTCATTAACAATATTAATTAATGCGTTGCAGACACTGAGATACTCTTCTATTTGAAGGTGTTATTGGTCAGGGTTTTATTGAGATTACTCAATATTGATATTAAAAAGACGCAGGTGTTCTTTTTAGGAAATAGGAAAAGCAGTAATAAAATATTCTTGGTGGTCACTATGTCCATATTTGTAAACAAATGAAAATGATCTCGAAACAGAAGTGATTACTATGTGACTGGCTCGACTGAATACTTGTAATCTGGGTTAAAAAAAAAGAAAGAAGAGAGGTCACCTACACTGTAAAAAAAAAAAAAAAAAAAATCAAGAAGTTACTAAAATTTCTTTAGTAAATTTGTATTCCACAGAATATTTTAGTAACCATTACAAACTTTTTTTTTGCAAGTGAAACAAACAGTTTTTTTGTAAATTGAACAAAAGATTTTTTTGTATAACTAACTTAAAACTTTTTAGTATGAGCCACCGAGCAAATTTTAGTAATAGCTCAAAAATATTTTAGTAACCATTACGTGTGCCCGAAAGGCAAGAGTTTCCTTCGAACTACATCCAGTGGGTAAAAAGACAGACTACTGAAGCGGAAGATTTTCGGCGAAGCCGCAATAGATGGCAACACCAAACATTGCTACCTGCTCTATTCTGACATGTTTCTAAAGGGGAGGGAAAGTCCAGACATCATTACCCATGGTAACTGCTACAACAGAATTTTCATAATCCCTTTATTTATCGAGTATTTACATTGCATACATTCGGTACATATTTGGTGGCATCCAGCCTCGAACCCGGGTACTGTCAGCCTGGAATTCTGTGCTATGACCACAAGGCTATCACGGCCACACCAAGTGAGTTTTAGTAATAACTTTTAAAAATGTAAAACTATTAACTCTATTCGTTGCTAGATTTTTTCTAGTAATTCTTACAGATTTCTTGTAACCGAGTAAGATTACAAAAAAATTTTTAGTAATTACAAATATCACTAATTTTTTTTTTTTACTAGATCGACCTTTTTTTTTTACAATGTATGCTCTGAAGATTTTGTTTTACACTCTGATTAGTTTATCTTGGCCCGTAAATATAACGGTAATAATTGTGAAAAACATTTATTATTAGAAAAGCTATAGAGAAGCGAGCATACATATATTTGTTGAGTCAAAAATTACAATAAGATAACATTATACTGCATGTTCCAAACATCCGAAGGGAAAATTAAGAGTTGTAATAGAAAGAATAAACAAGATGAAAATTTACATAGATCATGGAGTAGCACACCATTTATTTAGATACAAATACAGAGAGATTCATTGCAACGAAGCTCTGGTTTACAAGAATAATTTCGAGAAAGATAAAAACATTGCAAAGAAAATGTAATTTTGCACACTTTGCTTTCTGTGAAATGTTATAAAATCTCGAAATATTCTGCAAGATATACTGCTCAAGCAATTGAATGATTTCGTATGAGCTGATAATCGAAGTGCAAAACGTGGAGCGCCAGATTCAGACAGCTAGTGACTTTAATACGTAATTCTACAATTGTTTTATTATTATTACATTTCAAAGAAAGATGAGAATGTCTATTATAAGTTTTATTATAATGTACTTTAGTTTTTCGAAAATTATTACCGTCAACCAAAGAAATACGCTGTGTTATGATTAAATACCCTGTATTTCTGACTAAATAAATTGCTTGCGACTGCATGTTCTCTGATACTTTTTTATCCATTACTATCACCTATTTAAATTTGTAAATCAAATTTTGGAATATCATGTACTGCCAAGAATGTATTTCATAATATTTTTACTAAGACGAATGAAATACACATTCATCTTTGCTATTTAAAAGTATTTTCGTACAAAATAGGTATGAAATAGTTTGTCCTTCACAAATTATCACCTCACAAGCTTTTATTTTTCAATTACTGTTTTACGATATTAATTTTTTTTTTTAAAAACTACGCATAAAACAAACAAAACTTATACATTTCACTTAATTAAATGTCTTTATATGATTACTAACTTTTATTAAAGCAACATGCAATTTTTGAATGAAACAACTTATTATTGTTTTTATGTATCCGGAATTCTCTTATTTACAAAGCTAATTCTCACACAGCAACTGATGATCGTAACATTGCACTGCATTGGTAAATAATTATCTGCAAGTTATTATTTAGAATGCATCGGTTAAATCTCAGACACTTCGTGACATAAATGATTTATGAAGTGGTGAAAACGTTATAACAATGATTTATATCAAGAATATTCATATACAAACTAGTTTGTTAATTTTGGAATTGTAAATTTGCTGATTTATATAGCAAGTTAAATAAGTGGATATATAACTTGGCTAATGATTTAAAAGATACCATTCAATATTAATAAATGATTAAGAAATTATTCAAAGGCAATAATGAAATTGCTATTATAAGAGTCAACCATTTGTATTTTAAAAATTAAAAAGATTATTTTTGATTAAACGCTTTAGTTTAAATTAATAATTAATCATATATTAATTAAAAGTGTTGACGATCAAATTCGTATGCTTGGTAGTATATACAAAAAATTAAATTGAAATATATTTGCGTTTTATTTGTTAAAATTATCCAAAGTTATTTCTAAAATATAAGGAGTGATTATGGAATTTAGCAATTTCATTTAAATATTAACGTCATACTACCGATATCTGTTATTTATATGATACATTACATTTTCTATTTCCAATATTATAACTTTTGTTTATGTATAGTTAAAAAGAAATGATTTTCTTTCTATCGCTGAAGGGAAAAATGAATTTCTGATTTACTTTTACGAGATAGTCATGGCCCTATTATTTGACGAAATTCATTAAGAGAAGGCATTATTGTTTTGTTTGTAAAACATCTCTATACGTATAAGACATTTCGTTTCATTAGAGATTCTCTTAGAGAAACCGACCACTGAAGCAGGAAAAGCTGCTAGTTTAGAAATATCTATATTAAAGAACTTTAATAATCAATTCGATAATTTCATTAACTAAGAATGTTGCAATTTTGAATTGTCTGAAAATAATTGATCACCGCATTTCAAGTTTTTAATTGTTTCAAGCTGATCTGAATCTGGGCAGAATTTTTTTGAGTATATATCTGTTAAAACTAACCATAAACGTGATGAAAAATTGGTTTTTGTTTAGGTACATGGCCAAAATATCAAAGTTTTCCACAACTGATATGTAATTCCACATATCAGCACCTTTTTACCTCGTAATGTTAGCATTGTCAATTCAAAATCTCACTCATTTTGACATTTGTTTGAATCAGTTATAGAGGTGTTGGATGTATAACGACATGATTTATATTGCAAGTTTTAACATTTTCCTTCAATTCTTTAAAATTTAAAACGGATACGGTCTTCAATTATATATTTTAAAATAAAATAATTTTCTCAATCAGTTAAAATTAAATCAAACGTTTAAAAACGGCATTTATTAATAAGTATAAGCGAATTCAAATAAAACAAAACATTAAATAATTAGGATATGTTTGTAATTGTAATACTATTTTTTCATTGAAAAAAATAGGAGAGTTTATGTCTAGTACACTATTTGGACCGACCTTGGAAACTATTAAAAGAGAAATCAATATTATAATTACTTACCAACTCTTATCTCAACTCTATTAATTAGTCCTGATAACTAATAATATTTGTTCATTTTACATAAACCAGTCTATTTTCACACCATTAGAAATGTTGAGAAATGCCTATGGTGTACTATTTTATGCAATATTTATTTCGAATTATGGAAACAATCAATCCGATGATTCCATTAGCTAAGGATTTCTGATCTGTTTGAAATTATTGGACAGGTCATTTTCAGACGCACAGGTGGTGTAATTAAGCACGCATTTGAATTCCTAAAATTTATTACCAAGTAAAAATTCATATTCTCATTGAAATGTTAAAGCAGATAACGTATTGGTAACAATAGTTACAAACGTACAATTTATATATTTTTAAAGCATCTTTCTTAATCAACAATAGTAAAGCCCGAAAATATCCTTTAAGTTTAATAAAAATGTTTTACACAAAAGATGTTTGTTCAAACATATTGATTTCGTGTTTTTGCTAATCCTGGCATGTTAGTACCATGCACGAGTATCCATACTGTAATCGTAACTTATTATTCTCACCAATAAAATTTTATTGTAAATTTTGCATTATTTAATCCGAGCGGTTCTGAGATTCAATTAGGCAAAAATTGCTGTTTTGAAAAGTCGGTGATAAAAGATTAAAATTTCAGTGAAAGAGATAAAAAATCGACATTACTTGAAAGTTTTCTTTCAAAAAATTTTATAAAATGAGAGGTTAAATTATTTATTTGGTTTACCCTTTCGCGACGGCGCACAGTGGTCCCAAATTGCGATTATGTGGCCAAAAATCCAAAAATCGAAGTTTCGTATTTCGAAATGAATAAACTTCCACAGTATTGAGAAATATCTGAAGATTAATAGTCTTTAATATTTTTGTTTTATATGCTTTCATGAATTCGCAGTGCTTATCTAAAGTTGGGAGTTTTGAGCGTTTTCTACTGTTGCGTGATTTTCAGTCAAATTCGTTGCATTCATAGCCTAATTAAGACCTTTTCAGATAGTTGAAAGTTTTTTTCTTTGCACTTTTCTGAAACAGCATTAAATTATATACTTAATTTATTTTTTCGGTTTCAAAAATCTCAAAAATTTAAAAAAGTTGATACATTTTAAAAATACATAATTTTAAGGGATTTTCGTACATAAAAAGTGATATATAAAAAAAAAAAACTCCTCCGAACATAACGGAGATTTTGCTACAAAATGTAGAATGAACCTTCTAAAATAATATCCCAAGAGATCTATTGCGACTTTTTGCGATTTTGTGAGAACCAATACTTTGAAGTTGGACATTGGATGACGCCCATATTAGTCCAAAACCAGTAATCGAGTTGAAGCTCTGTGAAATTTCCGCATTGACACAAAATTGTCAGTGTTTATATTATATAATGCAAGATTCCAATTAATATAACACAGTCAACTTATTTTTTTTAATTCTGGGGGGGGGGTATAAATATGTAAATTTATTTATTTTATTATTATTATTATTATTTTACAATTTTTCTTTTACTTTTTCCGTTTATTTCAAAAATAATGTTAAAACTTGAAGCACATATTTAGAGTTCAGTTTATATATATATATATATATATATATATATATATATATATATATATATATTATATACACATACATATGTACTTATACATATATATACACTATTTCTACCAACATGCATGTAAGG
The DNA here is from genome assembly GCA_964019185.1 of Maratus speculifer. NCBI lineage: Eukaryota > Metazoa > Arthropoda > Arachnida > Araneae > Salticidae > Maratus > Maratus speculifer. The sequence continues at coordinate 426,764,310 of OZ025290.1, read as the reverse complement.
AACTTCAGTCAGCTGGAAAAAAAATCATTCAATGTTTTAAGTTTCTGAATTATTTTTAAAGTTCTATTTTGTCTACTTAAAAATAAATTTTCTTAGTGTATTTTTTTATTTTCACGCAATGTCATATAAATCTATTGTTACATTTTTAAATAAAGGTTTTTTTTCCAATTTATTACATGAGTATAACTTTATTATATTAATTTCTATGCACACTTAAATTTGAATGAATACGTTAATGTAAACTCTTACTTATATGTATTTTATACTTATGTACATTTATTTTGTTTAAACTAAGAAACGATCTCGTTATATTAGTTAAAGGAAATGTATACCTCTGCACTTTCACTAGAGAAATGTGTCGACCTCTTAAACGCGATGTGTGTACAAATAAAACCCCCATATAGAATAGTCATTGCGCTCCCTTCATGTGACACTCCCACTACCTCTTATGTTCTCTTTTGTTCATTCGTCCCCCGCCCCCACTTCCTGTGAAAGGGGAGAGATTCTCTGAAGAAAGCGTTAAGAATTTTTGTTAGTTTAGTTTGATTGTGCAGATCCGTTTCTGTGTGTATTATTCGTTGATTACATGCTGTGTTATGCTTAAAAGTTTTGCTTTGTGAATATCAAAATGTTATCTAGGAGACAACTAGGTAATGTTGCAATTATTTCTAGTAATTTTAAAGATTTTATACACGTGTTATAGTGGAATATTCATTGAATGAACAAAAAGGTTCACTAAAAAAATCCTTAAATCAATTTTATTGGAAGTTCATTTTGGAAAAAAGCGAACAGAAATAGAGATAATCTCGAACGGAAACATTCTACATGGCTTGACGGAATCGTAGATTTTTCTAAGGATTTGTTAGAAGTTCCCGATCCAAATACGTCAAATTTAACAGTCAGAAAACGTGGGCGCCCCAAAAAATCTTATGTTGAAAGTAGCGATCGTGCTTAAAGAAGAATCGTAAAACGTGAGTCCGATTCATGTACAACTCCAGAAGCAGTTAGAGTTCTATCTAGTCGCTTCAAAAATAAAGGAAATCGAGCAGCAGTATCTGTGCTAAGAGTTGTAGCGAATAGCACACCCACATTGTCAAGAAAGAGTCTTGAAAAAATAATGAGCGAAGAGAAACCATGTACATCATATTCGCCCGAAGAAGGTCTAGCTCTTCTCCTTGAAACAAAATTAACTAAAAGATCTTATAAATATTACGAAAATCGTCAAAAGAGCGAAATGCAGATATTTATCCTAGCTATAAGAAACTAGTGGCAGCTAAGAAACTTTGTTATCCAGAAAACATTCGATGTTCAGAAATCGATTGTGAGGTTCCACTACAAAGATCACACGATTAAAAGAATATTGCAAACATTAAAAACCCCACTTGAAGGAGATTATACACTGTTGTGCAAATGGGGATTTGATGGATCCTCCGGGCAATCCCAATACAAGTAAGCATGGGAAGAAGAGACACTGGCTAGTGATGAGAGTGTTTTTATTTCTTCTTTCGTTCCATTAGTTTTAAAAGGTAAAGACTGAGATGTATGGAATAATCCTCGGCCAAGTTCCACTCGATTTTGTCGCCCCATTAGGCTTCAATTCAAAAAAGAAAATAAAAATCTTATAAAACAAGAGAAGTATATTCAACAACAAATAAATGACTTAAAGTCATTTAAGGGATCTTATTTAGAAATAAGCTACAATTTATTGTTAACAATGATAAATGGGAAATCTGGCAGTGCCTTGACTGATACGAGCACTTTACAGTGCCTTATTTGTAAACAAACTTCAAAAGGCTCCTCGTCATGGACTGTATCAAAACCAGCAGATGCAGACGCTCTGAAATATGGACTATCACCACTGTATGCATACATAAGATTCTTGGAATTCATTTTGCGAATTTCCTATAGGTTAGGTAAGAAATTTAAATATTTAATAATTTAAATAGTTTTTACTTTAAAACCTCTCTACTAAGCATTCTCTTACATTAATTTTATAGGTGCAACAGTGAAAGAACGGGGTGATAAGAACAATCCAGAAATTAAAAAACAAAAAGAAATTGTTCTTCAAAACTTAAAAAAAATAATGCATATAAATCCTGATCGTCCAAAGCAGGGATTTGGATCAACGACCGCTGGAAACACTGCCCGAAGATTTTTTTCTAATCCATCAGCAGCAGCTAAAGCAACGGGAATTGAGCATAATATAATCAGAATGTTTGGAGTAATTTCGTTTGTTTTGTCGAGAGGCCATGAGGTTAATGTCGAACATTTCGAATCCTACTGCAAAAAATCCTTATTGTGCTATAAAAAATTGTACAGTTGGTATCCATTAACACCAACTGTTCATAAAGTTTTGGAACATAGCTCTGAAGTACTAAAACATTTTCTCTTGCCTATTGGGCAGCTGTCTGAAGAGGCACAAGAGGCAAGAAATAAAGATATACGAAATTACAGGGAATTTTTCAGCCGAAAATCAAGCAGAAGGCTGAACATCAATGATTTATTTTGCCGACTGCTTCTATCTTCGGATCCTGTAATTTCCTCTGCTCTTGAATTGCCCCCCCCCCAAAATACGCATAAGCTTGCTCCAGAAATTAAGAAAGATTTGGAAGCATTACTAATTTCAAGACAATTTCATGAAAGTTTACAGGAAAATGCAGCTATAAGCGATGATTCTATTGAAGAGGGACTTAGCAGTGAAGAATCATCAGATGCTTCAGATGGATTGTTATAGCTATGAATTGTTGCATTACTGTGTAAATTTTGGATTAGACATCTAAAATTTTCGTTATTTCATGATGTGTGTAAGTATTGTATTAAATTATATTTAACCTAGTTATTACATGTCTATAGTTATTAGTGCACGCATCTATAAATATTAATAAGATTTAATTATTTTAAATATGCAAAGTTTATTGATTTTAAATAAGCAATACGAAAGAACAAATTAAAAAATGCATGAAAATTTTACTCAACCCTCGGGATGAAATGTTGCGATTACTCGAAATGTCTAATTCCACTCTTCTAAAAAGCATTTAACCCTTTATGCAGTGACAGTACTTTTAAGTACCAGTGAATAAAATTTATTGTTAAATTTATTTATTCTGTCTATTAATGAAATTTTTTTTTTCTTTCCATAAAATAAAATTTGCTCTATCAAATTTCCATAACGTACAGATATAGTCAAAACTAAATAGTTTCAAAAAGTGGTAATATTCTTAATCATTTTCATACGTATGGCTTTTCTTATTAAGACAAAAGTTATGTGAAACATTTTGAACTACAAAAGTCTTTCAATATATTTAAATGCATTGCTTGTATAAGAATTGTGATATTTCCACAACGATATTTTTTGCTAATTAATCTGATTGTTTTTGTAAAATGATTACAAAAAAAAAAAAAAAAAAAAAAAAAAAAAGTTAAAACTACCGATATATTTAATCAGTTTTAATGAAAATTTATCTAAATTTCACATTATTATAATTTAAAAATCCAATATATCTTCAGATATTAAAGAAGATAATTATTGAGCTGAAGAAATTTCTTGCTAATTAATTCCATAGATAAAGGATTAAAAAACGGATTTTATTTTTATTTTTCAATAAAAGCAAAAAAAAAATTGCGGGGGGGGGGGGGGGATCGAAAATTTTAGAAGTGATCTAATTAATGAATTCCATGATTTATTATTAATTCATATTAAGTTGATGTTGAAAACTTAAAAAAAATAACATTTTCAGATTTTCTTTTTTATAGGATCAGATGGGAAAAAAGGGCGATTTCACATGTGTTTAATGGGGAAAAGGAGGGGGGGGGTTCGAGGGGACAAAATTTAGCTGATTGTTTCTTTTATGTATTTCGTTGATTTCAGGCAATCTTTTGATTTTATTTTGCAATAACATTAAAAAAAAAGGTTTTTTAACTATACATTTTTAATGAGGGGGGGAAGAAATTAAGGGGGGTGTAAATTTTCGGGAATATTGAATCGGATGATTTCTCTTGAAAAAGATTCAATAATCTCAAAAATTAAAAACATTCATTCCCGTGAAAAAAAAAATCGTAAAAAATAGAAAATTTAAATCGAACAAAAACTTTCCCCGTCTTTTGCCCCCCCCCCCAATTCCCTCCCTCTTAACCCCAACTACATTTGTTTGTAATTCACAATGTAACATCATATACTATGTTATAAAAGGATAAATGAATCATATACAACCACTAGGAAAGCCAGAAATGATTTTTGGCCACTAAATCGCGATTTGGGACCACTGTGCGGCGCGGCGCGCGCATTCGGGAGCGCGAATCTCAGGACGAAGCAAGGAAATTTGATTTCAAGTTTAAGGTTGAAGGATTTTTTTAAGCTAATCCTAACTCTTGTACAGTGCTCTTTAAAAATTATAAAAAAATCGTTTTTTCCCTGTAACCATTTGAAATACACATGCATGAAACAAGTTGTTATTATACATATTCATGGAGTATTTCCTCTGCTGTTATAGTATAAAAATGACTTTTAAAATATATAAAATGTATGTTTTAACCTCGTTTTCATGTTAAAAAATATTATAATGTGATTAAAAAACACTTATGTGCCTCTAATATAGTAACACATTAAACATTTTACTCAAGTAAAGAATAATTTTGTTAAAAAAAAAATAGGTTAATCTAAATAATTTTTAACACATTCTTAAACAAAATAAAGGTTTCAAAAATATGCATTAAAATAAAGGTTTCAAAAAAGTTGATTCATTCACAAATAAAAATAATGAAATAAACAACATTCAAAACAACTTGTGGATGGTTTTTTTCAATATTAATTATGCAGACATACATAAAAATATAGTTTTAAATTTTTTAATTTAATTTAAATTTTTGAAAATTCCAAAATTCCATTTAAATATATCATCAATTATAAAATATATTTTAAATAAAAAGTATTTAATAATAATAAGTAAAGCAGAATTATACTTTATAATAAACATTTCTAAAAAGTTATGAAATGCTAAAAATATTTCTGAAAATAAAAGAACAATATATAGAAATGCATCATAATATTAATTTACGGTATTTGATTCAAATAAAGAGTACCTGATAATAATGAGTGTGCTTGAAAGACTTAAAATACATTCATCAAAGAATATGTTGAAATTAATATAAATAAATAGATAATTAAATATATCAAACAAATGTATTCAATTATTACTATTTTGGGGCAAAATTGACTATTAATTTGATATATACATGTTATTGTATGAGTTTATTTATAAAAATAATCAGAGTTAAATTATTGTATTATAATCACTAATTCTAAAAGGTTTTACTTTTAAAGTCTAAATATTTTTCAAAATCTCTGTCATTTTATTCTATATCAAAAACCTGCGTTTTTTTTTTTTTTTTTTTTTTTTTTTGACATTTTAGTGAGTATGCAAATAGTATACATAGATGTATATAACCTAATTTATTTGAATTAATTTGAATTAATTTGAAAGGACTGATAAAATTATTGAAGATAAAAAAAATAAAATAAAACGAAAGTAAAAAAACAAAAAGTTCTTTGAAATTTTCTTTACCGAAATAATTTTAAGTATTAAAGAAAGCAAAATCTTAGAATCAGTAACTTTTTTTCTTTTTCTTTTCTTCATTTTTTCTTTATTATTTACTGAGCAAATTAATTTGCCACAACAAAATAAAATTATAAATTGGACACATCCTTTTATTTTTAAACAGCAGGTCTAAGCGTCCGCAAACCACAACGATTTATATAGATCGTTACAACACAGATAAAAAAAAAAGTAAGAAACTATTCATTTAGTCGACCTTCAACTAAGCAAGTTTTCAATCCAGATAAATGTAGAAAAAAAAGAGAGATAGAACAACACAATCAAAAGAGTTAATCGTAGGCAGATTACATGATGTTTATAGTTCATCAACTCTTTCTATCCCCCCCCCCTTCCATTCTTTACAAGTACTGCAGAAAACTTTATGATAAATAAAAAATAAAGTTTTACCAGACGTGTTAAATAATTATAATCGAAAAGAGAGCTCGTTTCTGAAACTTCATTCAGAAACGCAAAAAATGATAAAATAATCACATTTTCTTTTCATTGCAATATTTTTTTGAAAAATTAAATTAACATAAATTAAAAATATATATATTGATACCTTTTGCTTTCTAGGTTAGAAATAAATGTTTTCTTCCTTAATATAAAGTCAAATACGATTAAGATATTTTTTATACGTTATATTCATATATTTAAAGCGTTCCAAACAGTCGGCACAAATACTAGTCGCTCGTGATCTGAGTGACAACAACGCTGTCGCGTATACCGGCCGCGCGGGATATGAGTGCCCACGGTTCCGGCACGCATACCGGTCGCACGTTCCGAAGGGGGTTAATGTGTACATTTTATTTTATGAAATGGAAATTATAGATTTGTTTGTGCGTGAAACTTATTATCTATGTATGTTATATACAAAATAAAATCATTTGTGTCCAACTGAAATTTTTTCTTCAAATAATTAAAATGTTCAAATGTCTTACTTTTCTTTAATTTAAAAAATAAAGCTGATGAGCTTATGATTTGTGTTTTTCATATTTACGTACGAAATCTTAAAAATTATTATTTATAATTATGGGGGGTTGAAATAACTTAAATATAATATAAACAACTGTCATGTGGCTGTAAATGTTGTTAGCATAGTAAATAATGTAACCGTACAAATTATAAATTATTTAAAAATTATTCTCAAGGCAAATACAAGACAATTTTTATCATAATTTACCAATGATAATTTCCATATTTAAGTACTGACTTCTGAATTCTCTAAGAAAAATAAATCCTTTATTTTTCTAAATATAACAAAAACGGTATTCTTAATAACTGCTTTCGTATTAATAAAATTATTATTTCTTTTTTGTTTTTGTGTGAAATTGATTTACATATTACCTATTCAATAGATTTAAACCTTTAAGTTTTTAAAAGAATATGGATATATTTTTAAATTAATTGTCGAAAATATAGTTTTCTAATAAATGCAATGATTTATTTAAAAAAAAAAAAAAAAAAAAAAAAAAAAAAAAAACCTCACTTTTCTTAATTACAAAACGGAATTATTAAAATCGATTTAACACTTAAAATGGTGTACTAAGATTTTTTTTTTCATTTTCTTTTTTTGAAAATATATAAACAACTGATTCTACTTTTGATCCATTAAAAATTTAATTTCTCCGTAATAACGGACTTAATTTAATGTTGCTTAACAAACTTTGTAAAAAGATATTCAAATGTAACCCAATAAATCTAAAGCTTTTGAAAGTTATTATAAATATAAAAACAATAAAATGAACTCCATTTAGGAGGTTTCTCTTTATAAATGTTTCACTTTACAGAAGATATTTTTGATGGCATTGAAGCGTAATGCGATTTCTGAATCCTTAATGCTGGATAAACGCTTTTGATAATTTATTTCACTTCATTTAAGTTTTTTACTATCATTAGAGCGAAAGTTTCGTGGTTTCGAAGAAATCTTCTTAAGCTAAATAAATATTTTTTATGTTCAGATAAATAGTTCAGAATTTTATTCATTTAACATAATACTTATGTTGTATTTACAAGCTCCTGTTAATTTGTTCCACTACTTGATATTTTATATCTAATGCTTGTTTATTTCAGTTTACATTTTGAAACACCTTTTTCAAATGTTTTTTATGACATGTAATTTTCAGAAAGCTCAACAATTAAAATTTTCTACATATTGAATGAATTTGTTATATCTTGCTAAAAATTATTGAAGGATAACGTAGATTTTAACAATTATATGTTTAATTTTTAAGTAATGTTTCGATTTTTTATTATAATTCTATATATTTCTAAAGATAGCATTAAGCGTTTGATACTGAAAAAATAAATTATCTTGTAATATTTTACAGAACCTAATTATAATAAGTGTGAACTTACAGGGTTTTGTACTAGCAAATTTGTTAGCCAGATTTAAAGAGTTTGTATTAACAGTGGTTCTGTCAATTTCTTTCAGAATACTGATTTTGTGGAAAATTTGACATTGAATGTCTATACAAACATATTATTTAAAAGGTTTGATGATGTATCTCTCACATTTTCAACCATATTTTACATTTTCCATCTCACAAAAAACATTTTTTTAATTAAAATTTGTTAAATTTGTTTTTTTTTTTATACTTATTTGTATTTCAATGTAAACTCCTTGTACTGTTCATAGAATAGCCTTGTTAAAAATAGTGTTTATTTTAATTGTATAAAATCTCCTAGATTCATACGATAGATGGTTTTTATCTCATGTTTAAGAATAATGATTACATTTAATTAATTGAGTAATTTTATTAATACGAAAGTAATCATTAAGTATACCATTTTCATTACATTTAGACAAATCGGGGATTTATTTCCTTATAGGACTCAGAAGTCAGTACTTAAATCAGGAAATTATTATTGGTAAATAAAGATAAAAAAGTCTTTTCTCTTTGAATAATATTTCTAATAATTTATAATTTGTAATTTTTTTTTTTTTTTTTTTTTTTTTTTTTTTTTTTTACCATGATAGCAACATTTACAGTCAAATGACATTTGATTATTATGATTTTTGTTGAAACCGGGAAACATCCTCTCACTATCTGCTGCCACTCAGCTGCAGTATACGGAAGATACACCACCAATATACTCAGCTATATCTGTATACTAAGTTATCAATATATCGATCAAATCGTGTAACGTTAACTTATTAAAGCATAATTTTTAACCCTTCACTGCACGATTTTTCTTTTTTTTATGAAAAAAAATATTTGAAATCTATATATTGGTTTTATAATGGAAAAAATAATAAACAAAAGTAAATAAAAATTTTGTGGCTATAATTTTATATTTTATGGAGAAGAACATTCATTGAAGAACAAATTCTAATTTTTTGTCAAATGTAGTCATCTGACATGGAAAAAATAAGTGTTAGTCCATTCTTTGGACATTTCTCTATTAGTTGCAGTCATCGTATTGACCAAATTCATGGCACATATTGAGAATTATAGTGCTTTCAGGAATGTGCCAAATGTGGCACACCGTGCAGTGAAGGGTTGGTAATACTGTAAGGTTTTATGAAATATATTTTCAGATTGAAATATATAATCTAATTACTAATTTCGGTACTACTAGGTTATCCCGTCGACCAAAAAAATATCGCCAAACTATAAGATTAAATGCCAATAATGGATGATCGTGAATGACACATTCAATGATATTAAATGCGATTCACGTGTTTAAAATGTCATTAAGTGATTTTTATTTCGACTTTTTATTAATATTTTTATTAATATTCTACTAATTATTTGTTATTTCGTTATTTAAAATAAAAATTATGTCAACAAGTATAATTTGGTGATTTGTATAATTTGGCGAAATTGGTCGACGGGATAACCTAGAAGTACCCTAATTTCGTAAATAAAAAAATAAAAAATAAAAAAGACATAAATTTTATTAAAACTTTTAGAACTTAAACATTAATTTCTAAAGATAGTTTAGTTTTATTAAAAAAGGATATTTTTTAACATTTCCTTTCATCTTTCATTTTTTACTACAAATTTAATTAAAAAGTGCAACTAGTTCTCTATTAATTTGATACTTTCCAGACTAAATTATCGAAAGAATCTTTAACCATCACTTGAGATATAAATAATGTAATATAGTGCTCAGCAAAAGTTTAGACGCTGATGTTTTTTAACCTTTAAATAAATAAACTTTTCTACCGAAAATTGAACTGACTTCAAAACTACTCCAAAGTGAAAAATAATTTTTTTTACATAATAGTAATAATAAATTAAATTAAGAGAGTTGTACTTACCATGCGTATTATTATATTTATGTACATTAATTTGATTTTTTGGAGTCGGTGCCAGTCAAGCCAAGTTACATGTAATTTTCCAATAAACACATATCCAAGTATCTGCGAGCTTTTTTACGATTTAATATTTAGTTAAAAATTTTTAAATTTATAAATTTATGATTTGCATTGGATAATTCATTTTAATTTGAACTTGGCTTGGCTGGCACCGACTCCAAAAAAATCCAACTCCAAATTAATGTGCACCGACTCCAAATTAATGTGCATAAATATAATATATGGTAAATACAACGCTCTTAATTTAATTTCTTATTACTATTATGTAAAAAAATTATTTTTCACTTTGCAGTAGTTTTGAAGTCGGTTCAATTTTCAGTAGAAAAGTTTATTTTTCTCTTTTTAGTGAAAAGGTAAAGATTTTTTGAAGTCGGTTAGCAAAAATTATAGTAAATTACACACGCATGTCAGGAGTGGGGTTCGAACCCACGTTCACTCTCGAGAACCAGAGCTGAAATCTGGCGACTTAGACCGCTCGACCATCCTGATTTCACTCCATTCGGCGAGCTTAATCAACGTGCATGTTACTTTTAATTTTCGAGAAATCATTCATTTTATTAGTTTTTGCCTAATTACTAAAAAAAATTCTGTACCAATTTCGATGAAATGGAAGAGGTACCAATTCGAGAGTAACCTCTTTCATTTAACATAAAATCCAAATTAATCGGTTGGCATAGTTTCGGAGTAATCGGTGGACATACATAAAAAATACATACACATCGAATTGATAACCTACTCCTACTTTTTTGGAGTCAGTTAATAAAAATTATAGTAAATTGTACACGTATGTCAGGAGTGGGGTTCGAATCCATGCACTTTTTCGAGAACCAGAGGTTAAATCTGGCAACTTAGATCACTCGGCCATCCTGACTACAATCCATTCTGCCAGATTTTTCAAAATCCATGTTAGATTTAATTTTCGTGAAATCACTAATTTCATTAGTTTTTGCCTAATTACTAAAAAATTACTGAACCAATTTCGATGAAATGGAAGTGGCACCAATTCGAGTGTACCCGCTTTCAGTTAACGTAAAAACCAAATTAATAAGTTGGATAGTTTGGGAGTAATTGGCGAACATACATGTAAAAAAAATACGCGTCAATTTGATAATCTCCTGCTCCTTTTTGAAGTCGTTTAAAAATTATAAGACGGAAAAGATTATTGTACATACGTATGTCAGGAGTGGGGTTCGAAACCTCGATTTTTTTCGAAAACCATACTTTAAATCAAGTGCCTACCGCTCGGCCATCTTGATTGCATTCCTTTCGGCTATCTTATTCAACGTCCATGAAACTTTTAATTTTCAAGAAATCACTAATTTTATTAGTTTTTTCCTAATTACGAAAAAAGTACTTAACTAACTTCGATGAAATGGAAGTGATACCAATTCCAGTGTAGCCTTTTTCATTTAACACAAATACTAGTTTAATCGGTTGGACAGTTTCGGTGTAATTGGTGAACATACATCAAAAAATACATACTCGTCGAATTCAGGATAACCACCTCTTCCTTTATTTTAATCGATTAAAAAATTTTAATACGGTAAAGATACTATACACGTATGTCAGAAACGGGGTTCGAACCCACGCTGTCCTTCGAGAACCAGAGACTAAATCAGGTGCCTTAGACCGCTCGGCTATCCTGACCGACAATAATATTTTCGTTGAACTTATTCAACATGGTGTTACTTTTCGCAAGTCTATTACTTTAGTACTCTATCACTGATATAGTATTGTGTTGATAAAATATCTCTGATACTCTGTGCTAACGGTTAAATACAAAATATTCTTAATGGCATAATTAGTATTTAATTTGTAAAATGTGCATGTAAAAATTATAATACGAAAAACTGTTGTATACATGTATGTCAGGAGTGGGGTTCGATCCCACACTCTCTTTCGAGAATCAGAGCTTAAATCAGGCGCTTTAGAACGCTCGGCCATCCTGAAGGCTCTCTATTCCGAAAACTTGTTCAACTGCTTTAATTAGCGAAAAATCACTAATTTTATTAGTTTTTGCCTAATTACTAAAAAAGTACGGAACCAATTTCTATGAAACGGAAGTGGTACCAATTTGAGAGCAAGCTGTTTCATTTAACACCAAAACGAAATTAATCGTTTGGATAGTTTCGGAGTAATCGGTGAACATACATAAAAAAAATACATACGCGTCGAATTGATAACCTCTTCTCCTTTTTGAAAGTCGGTTAGAAATACGAACACTTGTGTTTTTCAAATGGCTATACTTGTTTTCATATATATTTATTCAATGTAGAATAAAAATAATGGTTATAATATAAGATAATATTTAATTTAACTGAAAAGTGTAAAATTTGCATGTTGCAAAATTTTAGACACTTTTCTGATTTTTAGCCAACTTTTCATGGAGAAATGCAAATTTCCAAGTTATGATGTCACATATCTGAAGTATTTATTTATACTTCGATATAGCATCAGTTAATGAAGATGCCACGAGCTAAAAATATTCAATTATGTGAGATAATTGAAGTAAGAAAGCTGAAATGGAAAAGGAAGACTTGCAAAAATTTCAGCAGCACTGAATCGTCCAAAGTGGTCTGTCTATGAAGTATAGTCTAAGGAGGACTCCTTCAAAACAAAACATAATCTGGAAGACCTTGTATGACGAGAAAATGAGATGACAAAAGGATCCAGAAACTGACATTTACACAAGTAATGATTGCTAATCACATTAAAAGTAAGTCAGAACTTTCTGTGACGACGGAAATGATTCGTAGATGAATTAAAGAAACAGGTAAATCAATTTACATGAAAATGAACAATTAGCTTCAGAATATCGCTATAAAAAATCGCAAGAATGCTATTAACTCGCAAACATACGTCATATGGACCCAAATGGTACGCTATGATATTAAGTAACAAAAAAGTGGAATTTGAATGGCCCAAACAAATGGGCATACAATTGGAATGACTTAAGTAAAGATCTTGGGACTTTATTAAGTCGACAAAAAGAAGGCGACTTTTAAATAATTTGGTCCTCACTTTGCTTTAATGCTCGTGTATCTGTGAAGTTATTCATTAGTTGCCAAGCAACACAAGACTACGCACATACGTTGGGGATTAATTTTTAGTCATTTGGGGATCTTTTGCTGATCTAAAGTATGGATTTTAGCATCTATTCATATTGCATAAAAAGAAAATCTTTGTTTAACTCTGAAAATACTACTGATCTCAACTGGCCGGCGTAACTGCCCGGACCCAATCGAAAACTTTTGTAACATCATATATCGTAATTTGTATGCAAATTTTTGCTATAATTTTTTTTAAAGAAGTTCGAGATGATGTTGAACATGTTTGGTACGAAATAGACCCCCAAGTGCCGCAGCACTTAGTTTTTTCGATGAAAAGTCACATTCTTGCACTAACTGCAAACAATGCGGTGCAACTCGATTTTAATTTGTAATTATTTTTCTGTAAATACACAAATTGTCTATACTTTTGCCACAATGTTAATTTTATTTTTTTGTCATTATATTTTATGTAAAAGGTAAAGATCAAAATTTATTGTGTGGGAATAAAGGATAAATCACAAGTAATGTATGACAGATGAATTACAAACATTCGGCACATACTTCTGAAAATAGAAGCGTAATCGATCATTGTCTAAACTTTTGCTGAGCACTGTATAACTGTATTAACTATCTAGTTTTTTCTGTACTATTAGTATTATAAATCGGAAAAGACATCACGCCAAACTTCTTCTTCTGACAAGACACTTCGTTTATATAATAGACACAATAACAAAATTGTAATATATCTGACATTATTTAACCGGCTTCGTTAAAATGGTAAGTCTATATTAAGAAAATATTTATGATACATTAGTATAAAAAGAAAAGTTCTATTTCAAATGAAAAAGAAATTTTTAATTTCTAAAAAGGCGCAAATTGCTATCCTAGTGAAAAATTTTCCATGACGGGAATCTAATCCTCGCCATCAATATACCGCATTGACTTTCTACTGACTAAATCACGTGGAAATGATACCCAGCCTCATTAAAAAAACATCGGTTAAAAAACTTTTTTTTTTATTTATTAAATTCTAACAAAGTACTTAAAAGGTTTTGTAAGCACTGTAGTTTTCGATAAGAAATTAAATTAATTACTTAACCCTTTGTACTCGAGGGTTGATTCTCAGTGACTACACTGAAAAAAATGGGCTCTCAAAATCGAGGAAAATGTACTCAATTTTACGTACTTGACATACTCAAAATAGCTCCGAACCAAATGTACTGAAAACGGAGAAACACATATACTCATTTTTGATTTCATGGTTCTGATGAAATATAAATTACTATGATCTTCTCTCTAAACTTACAAATTAAAGTAAAACTACTGATATTTATTTTTTGGTTAAAATTATTAACAGTATACGTTTAATTGATTATTTATTAAGAAAAGTAGCAAAATTTTTAGCAAAATATCCAAATTGAATATTTTTATTGCAAAATCATTAACTGCAAGTACTTTTGACGTATTTTAAAATACTGGACATAATTTATTATTTATGTTAATAGGCAGCTTTTATGGTGCCATGAATGAAGTAAACCAATAAAGGATACAAAATGTTCGCTCGTCTGGATTCGATAACATATAATTTTCAAAATTGAGAAACCAGTGTGTTCATTTTTGATTTATTTATACTCAATTCCATATGACTACATCGATTTACTCATTTTTTGAGTACTTCATTTTTTTATTGTACTAGTGTCTGGCATAACTGGGTGCTACGAATGCTCTGGACACTAGTATTTTAAAATAATTTTCTTTGCTTCATCTAATGACCGAATAGAGTGAGATAAAAAAAATGACGAAATAAACTGTAAGATATTAGTGGTGTCCAAAGAATTTGCGTCCGATTTGCGTGGTAACCTGACAATTCCAGTTGTGAGTGAGAGTCGTGTTTTGAGTGGAAAGTGTTAATAGTATTGGCTTGATTTATACGAAAGAGGGGGGCACGTTTGGACTGGGGGCACCTTTAAACACTGTAAATGTTTCCTTCAAATAAATTATTTTTTAAAAATGTTTATGACAATACATTACTACTGCTTTAGTGCAACAAGTATATAAAGCTGCACCATTTTGTATGAACCATACTGTCTAATCAACATATGCTTTTTTCCTCATCATGAATATAAACTTAAGAAAATAAAGTCGTAAGATTTTTGTTGACAATTTTGTATCCCTAAAATTTTTATTGATTGTTCAACACTTAAATAAAGATGTAATCTTTAGTTTATAAGCTTTGTTTCATTAAAATTGTTCAGAAGAATTGAGTAAACTGATATAATGTTGAACTCGTTGTGGAGGAGGACCATTGAACAAAAAAGCTGGAACACCATTGAACATTTAAAACTATGAAGTAAAGAGTAGTTGATCTACCTAAATATTATGATTTTTGGAATTTTTTCTATGTGAAAAGAGGTTAATTTAGAAAATCAAAGAACATGGAATTATACTGTTAATAATCACTCTTTAATGGCAAGTATTACAATATCTGGGTGCATCAGCGATAGAAAGTTTCAAAACTAAATTTATGATGGCATTCATTTATTTGATAATTAGAAATCAAAGATACACAATAATGATTCAGGATTTAACAGGTTTGTCTGACAAAGTCTATACTCTTTCATCTATTATTTCCCAAATATTATTATTGGTGTTAGTACTAGATAAAACAAAATTAAAGTCAGTTTTTTTATCATAAAAAGAGTGAATGGAAAAATTTTCTGAAGCATCAGATATCATATTGGTGTATTTAAAGGATATTGTAAAAAAGTTTTCACAAACAAACATAACTGGAGGGATACTCTGCTTGACATCAACTTTGATGGATTTAAGTTTGGTTAAATATTTAAAAAAATATCAGTTTCAATAAAATATAGCTATTTAATTTTATTCATATCACTTTATATTTCTGAAACATATGCAGGCTTTTTATGAAAATGCTAAATTTTTTCATATGAACAGAAATTTTTCAGCTTTTTAAATACTCACATCTTTTTTAATTTATATGGAATACTTTTAATTTCGATTTCATATGATGAGGATATGCATTATTTTTATTATGTAATACTTAAAATGCAAAAAAATATTTCAAATAAGAAATGTATTGATTTTTTTAAAAAAATTGTTCAAACGTGCCCCCCTCTCTCCAATTCTATTTTCAGCTGGTTGGCAGCTTTATTTACTTTTTAACGATGGAATCTATAACATTATGAAACATAAACTCTAATAAATATGTGTATATTTATCGATTACCATGTTAGAAAACACTTATTTATTACCCAAAATATTATATTTAGAAAAGAAGTTCTGAAATTCATTTTATAAGCATAACAAATATGGTCTAAATACAACGTAATCTCAACTTTCCGCAATCTGAAAAAAATATTGATTTCTATGAATAGGGTTTAATAATCTTGTCTAGCTAACGTATAATAGAACGGCATTTTTAAAAAAATATATTAAATGCAGTAATGGAATGATGTGTGTATTTAAAATTGTTTTTTATATTTTATATGTATTAAAAAAGTGACGAAAATATTCCCTGTCGAGTTATTAAAATAATTGGAATTTTCCAATAAAACAGAATAATATTCTAGAATTTAAAGGAAAAATTACAATATAAATGATTTTCAATGTAAAAAAAATCCACATTGTTATGTACCATTGAGACATAATTCTACTTAGAATTTAGAAAAACTATGAAATTGGGAATATTTCTCCAGGTTAAAAAAATTTCAAAATCACAGAATTTCGATTCTAAATAATATTCTGTTGTTTTTCATAAAAAAAAAAAAAATAAAAGCTTAGTTTGATTTCTGGATTGTATTTCTTTAGAAAGTTACTTTTGCGATATTTAGAACAACGAATTGCATTTTTTAAATTTGATTTAAGATTAATTTTGTTCAGAAGTAAGGAAGCTCAACATTTCAAATTAGCATTTGGAAACACATTCTTGTGCAATGAAATTTGATTTCTGTTTTGTTTTGACAATTTGTGTAGTTAAGTTCACGACATTTTTGCTAACATTAAAGCTTCAAAGATGTTTGTGTAGAACGGATTTTTTCCTAAAGTTAATATAATAAGAAACCACGACGTCACTACAAGTGATTGGATTTTTGATCTTCAAACTACCACGGAAAATCTAATTTGATGGTCAAAGGCTTAACGAAAGGGCTGTCTGAAAAAAAAAAAAAAAAAAAAAAAAAAAAAAAAAAAAAAAAAAAAAAACATTATTACTCGAAACATTACCATCTCGAACAATCCGTATTAAAATCGCTACCACTGACTGACCTAATACGTACCTAAAATAAGTAAAATTTGGTTCAATCAAAATTTTTACGAAAACCACATTAATTTTGAAATCGCTTTTATTTTACAAAAAAAAAAAAAAAAAAAAAAAAAAAAAACTTTAGATTTTTTTTAAAGAATAGTATATTCAAATGCTAAAAAATTAAACACATTAAAACTAGAGAAAAAAAAAATCTGCCTATGACGGAATTCTGTCTTTAACGGAAAATGTGTTGATACATGCAAAAAAAAAAAAAAAAAAAAAAAAAAAAAATACAGTAATATCTGAGAAAAAAAATAAACTCCATTTAACCCTCCAAGGAAGGGCATTTGTCTATAACGTATATTTTCTTTCCCATGTGATTCCGTTTTAAAACGTTTTACTGAATAGCATTTTTCAAAGTCTACAACGCACGGGATATGGATTAGCGATATTAAAATATAAGTGAAACATATACATATAAACAGTGATTCATTGATAACATAAATGTATCACAGCCTTTGGCGTTTCTTTAATAATAAAATGTATAAATATAAGCAACAAACAGCTATAATACGTATTTTTAGTTAGAACTCCTCCATACGAAAGGATTTATAAGTACACCGAAAAAAAAAAACTATGTAGAAATTCGAAGAGGACCGGGCTATGATTTAATATTTTTTCTAGGCCGGTCTGGGTTGTTATTTTAATATTTTTCCATGCCGGGCAGAACTTTTTTTCCTATGGGTCGGTTTGGGACCGGACTTAGATATATCGATCCATGCAGACATCCAGTGCTGACGATCAACATAATTTGAATACAAGTTTTGATTTAAATCATTACGCTGCTTTATTATGTCCAAATAAGAGGAACTGTCTTAAATCGACATTTACTCACGATAATTTGTGGACGATCCCTCATTTGCTTTGAAAATTAGTCAAAAACTCTTCATTTACAAGCATGGTAAAGTGGTGTAAGTCACGAATTTTAGATTTTAATATCTCTGTCAGGTTTTAAGATACGGAGATGAAATTTTTTTTGTTCAATTTAAGAATGGATAAGGAATAATTTCCTAATTGGAAATTTCGCTCTACGGGAGCCGGATAAAAATTTAATTTTCGTATTTTTTCAAATAAACCCTTTATGGAGTTGCAACTTATCTTATCAGAAATTTTACCTTTTTTATGAATATTTGCAATTGGATGTATGGGTCTAGAGGCAATATTTAAGGGGATAAGCTATTGCTTCGATAATTATGACTCACCCTTTATAAATGAAATTTAATCATGTTTTGCTTATTGTAATATAGTACGTTACATATCCAATATTAAAAATAATATTTTAGTGCATATCATATTTGAGTCAATTATATTGCAAACATCAAAATCAAATAATGGAAGCTGTATTATCTACATTAGAAATTCTTTATTATGATATTAGAAATCAGAGTACAAACCATCATGTCACTGATAAATTATTTTTTTTAAAAATAAAAAACCCCCAAAGCAATTGTATCTAAACTAAATAAAATATGCAAATTGTTTCAAACAAAGTACCTGGTATCACCAAAATGTATATTAAGGATGAAAGTTAACATAAACTTATATGTAATGTGAAAAATGTGTTAAACACAGTAAAAGTTAAAAAGCAATTATGTTAATTATATAACATTGAAATGTTAAAGAAGAAAAATGCTGTAATTAATGTAACAATAAATTTGAAAACGTTAAAATACATAATAGAATGCCAAAAATGGGAGGCTCGGCGCTAAAGGAAACCGTTATTTATGGGCCAGGTCTACTTTCAGCTTTGTGTTATTGGGAGATTGGTCTCCTCTCGTACTTGTAAGTTGTATACTTGTATACTTGTAAGTTGTATAGTACTTATACTTGTAAGTTGATTTTCCGAGGTATGGGGCGCTTTTAGTTCCAGCAGCGTATTGCGTACTGTGTGACATTTTTAGAAAACAACAAATTTGTATTTATCAATCACTTCACTTTCTGAACTTGTTGGGACTTCTATTTATTCTTAGATCCACTAAAGAGAGGAGGCCCAGTTTTTTACATAATGTAAGTATGTTTATTGCTTTATTTGTTTTTTAAGTTATTTATTTAGTAATTTAATTATAATTACAGATTATACACTTCAATAAATATAATCGAACATAAAATTTTAAAATTATATCTCGTAATTCTTAATGCATAAATGGAACACAGAACAATTCCTTTCAATGTACGTACTGTCGACATTTTTTATGAAATTGAGAGCCGAAACTATCAAATTGAAATTATGTTTCTTTTTTTGTTACCAACTGATGAATAATATTATAGAAGCTAATCATTGTTAATGTATCCAACATGTGCAGTGGATTTGAGTATTTCTCCCGGGATTGCATTTATATTCTAAAGGCAAATTCCATGAAAACTTCTCATGTCTGTCACATACACTGATTTTTGGCTACCTGTATTTTAGAACGGAAAAAATGTGACTTATTTTATCGGATACATCTCATCAATTGAATAGGGCAAAGGAAACTTTTCGAAAAAAAAAAAACGGTGGCCTACAAGCATAACGATTTTTAGCTGTGTGACAGACGTGACAGGTTTTCATGGAATTAACCTAAAGTGAAAGCTGAGTTCCTGGTTATCCCTGTTAGGCCCATCCCTGTCAATTTGCGGTTACTACAAGTCGATGATGTCAGAATATAGTTTTCAGGCGCAGTTTTGCTCTTGGTCTCCCTTAAGGAAGCTGTCTATCTACGTATCTAGTGCTTAAAAACCGACTCGAAGCTCTTGATTTGACGCTTTGAGAGTTTCAAGTAATGGGCAACCTCCATTTGTGTTTGACCATCCTTGTTTCGCCAATTATTCGCCACTTCACACCGCCATATAAATGATGTCTTTAAGCCATAAATAAGGAATATTGACGACTCTCTGACACAAAATTCGCTTTAAACGGTACTACTGACCAGAATTCCAACATAAGTATGTTGCGCACCACATTGTCATTCATCTAATTTGCATATTTCCGACGCTAGCGTATGCCCGAATGTGAAATTTTGTATTCAACAGTAAAGGGAAAATGCGGATACTTGAGACACTGTTAAATTTTAATTTTTTTATAATTTCTTAGAACAAAATAAAATATTGAAAGTGAAAATTTGATAATTTTTCTTCAACTGAAAACCACTTTCAATAAATTTTGAACTATTTTTCTATGTTTAATTAATTTTTACCTTTTTTTTACATCGTGGCTCAAGTATCCCCATGGAGGGGATACTTGAGCCATGGTGAAGGGATACTTGAGCCAGTACGGAAAAATAAATATAAAAGTAATTTTTTTCGCTTTATTTTTGCACAAATATTATACAGAATGATAAATTATGATTAAAGTCCTTCAAAACCAATCAAGATTAGAATTGAGATGTTTCACCTCTTTGGCAACATGTAGGAAGAACAAATTCAGAATGGTTTTAAATCCGCACATCTTTTCCCTTTTACCTACATGGTAGCACAGTAGTGCCCTCTGTTAGGGACAATAGAAGTCATTTTTTTGATTTAAAAAAGGTACAGTAACAGAGGTTACAATTTAAATATAAAATATTAATCTTAACATATTATATTTAAAAATAAATATTTAATATGTTGAACCTAGCTAATTAAAGTATTAGAGATTATTTTACATTTATTTAGTCAGGCTATTTTGTTAGTCAAAATGAAAAATAAAATGGATATTTTCATTAAAAAAATACATTTTAAACTTTTTTTTCTAAGTCATTACTTTTTTAAGAAAAAAAAATAAAATAAAAAATCATGCTACCTTTTATCCAGAAAAAAACTATTAGTGAATATAAGGACGTAATTTTATTTTTTGTTTATTTTACCCATGTCTAATTTCCTAGTGGATGTTTGATCCATGGCTCAAGTATCCCCGATCTCACTGGCTCAAGTATCCCGATTAACATTATTTTTGTTTATCAGAGTTTTACTAAGTAAAGCACGCTGCTATTTGAGCTATTTTAGATTCAAAATACAATTGAGATTATATTTATTAAATTTATATATATTGTTGCAACTTTAAACGAAACTTTGATAACAAAAAAATAAAAAAAATCCACGTAAATAATTACTTTAGATAGGAAAAAACAACTATTAATCACCATACTTTCAAAATGGTACCAAGGTATGTGATTTCTTTTTTTCATGTTCATAACTATAAATATGTTACCATCTTGTCAGTTTAAGAAAGAAAAAATAACCATTTGTAGAAATAATAGAGGTGGCTCAAGTATCCACACTCTTCCCTAAATAATGTAGCATCGGGCGTTGGCTAAAACATTAGCTTAGCGAGCATATTTTTTCTCATTATCTGTTATTATCTGTTATTAACTTTAAACAAGAATATTGTTTAATTTACAATTTTCGACAGAATTTAATCTAAGAACAATTTTTATCGATTTATGTAATCATACCAAAAATAAACATTTTTATTCACTATTTCTGCAAGCATACACTACTCTATTATTTACTGTAAAATCGAGTAATTTAAATTCCAACATTAGAGAAATTTCACCAACAGCAGGAGAAAATATTGTGTTCCGGAAAACAATTAGAGCTTTAAAATTATGAGACATTACAAGCTGTGATCAATGCATATAATTCATGCTAATTTAACTGTTTACATCCTAAATTTGAATTAAAAATTGTCTTACCCAAGTCATAATTTAATGTTAATATTTAAGATATTCAGATTAGCATATAGAATAATAATTTGATTTTTATAAGTGAAAATCGTGCTTACATTCATTTTTAATGCCAAGGTAAATAAAATGAGACCTTTATGAATTATTGTCCTAACTGCATTTAAAAACGTAATTTTCCGTATCCATATCGATGTTACAAACAATTGGATATTTGTGAATACTTAGAAACTTAAATTGTTTGTCTAATTTCTTGAACGAAAATATCACTTATTGCTGGGTTTGTAAACTATTAGACTATTTATTACAGTGTTACTTACCTACTTAACTGATAATTATTTTTGAAAAAAAACTTTCAAATTATGCCTATATTTCTTCATGTTTTTATAGGATTTTTAATCTTTTATCAATTCATTTTCGAAACAGAAATTTTTGCTTGGTTAAAACAGAAAAATTCTCGACTTAAATAATACAAATTTACAATAGAAATTTACCGGTGATAATAACAAATCATTATTGGAATGTGGATGCCCATAAGAGGTACGGAAAAATCAGCAATATTTGTATGCATTGTCTTAAGGGGTCTCAGGAGTCTTACATTTACCTGGTAGTGCAACTTAGCAACATGTCACATTTGATTTTTTTCTCAGTCCCTATAAGACATAAATGCATAACATTTTTAATATAGACAACTGAATATCTCTTCTATTAAAAATAATTTTTGAAATATTCTACATTGAAATTCTATTTTATTTTTTTAATGTTTAATTTTGATTAAAAAAATTAGACTTGTATCCATTGCGCGCAGGATTCTAGCAAAACTATTAGTTCAAGAACAGCTAAAAAAGTTGATAATGGTGTAAAATTAATGTATCTTGAACCTATATCTCATTTTAAAGCAATTTATGCATTTATATATTTAAAATTGAAATTGAAATTGAATAAATTGAAAATAAATCATTTTTATTTAAAAAAAATGACAATTATCAATAATTAATGTATTTAAAATTCTAAATTTGAGATATAAGTTGTTCTTAAACTTAAAATGAAGATATTTACCAAGTTTCATACAAATTGCTTTATTATTTTTTGAGAAATGTTGCGCGCAGTCAAAGAACAATTTAAATTTTAAATCAAAATTAAACATAAAAAATATATAATAAAAATTCAATATAGAACGTTAAAAAATTATTTTAAATAGAAGAGATATTAAGTTGTCTATGTTAAAAATTTTATGCATTTAAGTTTAATAGGGACTGAGAAAAAAAATCAAATGTTTATGTTGCTAAATCGCACTACCAGGTAAAAAGTAAGACTCCTGAGACCCCTTAAAAAACATTCAGTTCTTTAAAATTTAATGTCTATTGGATATTCTAACTGTGTGCTCAATAAGTTTTGTAATCTTATTACATTAATTCACGAAAATAATGGAAGTTTCGTGAATTAACGCTATTAATTAGTAAGATAATCATAAGAGTGACGTAAATGCGTACCACACATCCATTATTTGAATACATAATATTTTGACAGCAGCACAACTAGTCCTGTAAACGTGTTTAATTATTTCCCTCATAAGTATATCCTTTATTAAATTTTAAAACAATGAATAAACGCTTTACTAAGTTACGCTTTTAATATAATCAGTGGAATTTCTTAAAAGAATATTTGTTTATCGATCGATTTCTACATAATAGGCATTTTAACTTAATACATACAAATAATAATAAATTATTTAAAGAGTTATCAAATTGGACAGTGAAACTGCAACGGGAGATTTCACTTTTTATACTTTTAAGCAAGTGATATCGATTTGAAAACAATATTCTATTTGATACCATTGATTTCAAATCATTGAACTACTTCCATCCATTAATTTTATTTCTCCAAATTTTCGATTTCAGTTAAATTGATTAAATCTTCAGCTTCAAAACATAGTGATTGATTTAGAAGAGATAGTTTGTTTGCTGAATGTATACTAAAAGATTTCAGAGAGTTCACAGTTTTCTGAAAATGATTATTTAGAAATTAAGCAAAGCACGGTAAACTCAAAAATATATATTTAAAATTTCCATTGCATTTGAATTCCAATTAGTGGAAAAATACCATGATCACTAAATTTTATGACCAAAAATTGGTTTAAAACAAAATTTTATTTGATAAATATCATTTAAACGGTACAATGTTCAAATCTGCTAATTCGTATTGGATTTTTGGATGTATTTACAGAACGTTCCTAGTAGTTTTGGAAAAATGTAAAAGTAAGTAAACTAGAAGAATGTAAGAAAAATGTAAAAAAAGTAAACTTAATTTATAGAAGTAATTCCTTATATTGAAATTCAGATAATGTTATTCACCGAAACACTAATCAGAATTTCAGATTATTTTACAAACATGTTACTATAAAAGAAGTATTAAGGAAAACGATCTGCTGTAGTTGATTGGATAAACTTTTTCTTACTGTATTTTTAACATGTTTATCCTCAAATATTTCAAAAAAGTTTTCTTTCCCATGTGTTACATCATATTAAATAATCTAAACAAAAAAAAAAAATTATTTCCATTTTTAAAACTTAAATTAACATATTCCTTTTCAAAATTTCATTCAGCAAAAAACGAACTTTCATAAATCTAATGACTTAAGTTTTAAGTCTTTGTAAACATCCTTCGAAAATAGTTGCTTTTCATAATAACAATTTAATAACTTTCGTAATGTTTTTACTTTATTTCTAAAATCCGTAACATTTAACAGAATTTTAAATCTCAGTCTTATCAGTTTAAATAACGATCTTTTAAAATTAAAAGTTTTATACAATATAAATTCTAAAAATCATCTATGTCTCACTTTTAATTTAATAATAAAAATAATAAATCGATCTTATAGTGTAATCTTTAATATAAAAAAAATAACTATTTCGCTATACATGACGTGCACCATTTTTCTTTGTTTTATTATGCAAGAAATAAAATATTTTTATTTCCGATTTTTTTTAATACTATCTATATTCAATAGATAGATAAAATTTTTCTGGTTATTTTGACATAAATAACTCCTAAAACGACCATGTATTTGCTGAAATATGTTATTTTGTATGTTGTAATGTTTTTATATTTTGAATATTCCCGCTGTAAATCGGTCCGCCATGACAGTGAAAAAATGTGTTCTTCCCTTCAAAATAGACGCCATTTTTCGTCATGGGTAGGTCAGTGGAGTTAAAGATGAGTCATCACAGAATTTTCGAGAAAACGCTCGAAACACGTACGCTCAGGATCGTTTCTGATTGGCTGAGCTGAAGCTGGGATGCGAGGCTCGCATCTGGAAAAGTAATCATTCTGTACAATTCCACCTGCTTGGTAAGACGCGGCAGTTTTTTCTCCCTCGCTCGGGAATTTTTCCCGTAGCGGAGGGGCTCAGTTCCGGAAAATACGGCGAGGAGGACAGTGCTTTTTGATATAGTTCTCTGAATTTATAGGAGAATGGAAGAGTCTTTTGTATGCTGATGGTTTACGATTTGAACGGTTCACTTGGGAAAATTTACAGCAAAATTTAGTGTCCGATGAATTCTGAAGAGCGTTCCAGCTTTGCCGCATCTTTCAGCAATTGCCTCATCGTAATTTCTACCGAATGTAATTAATTAGAAGTATGCATCCCAGGTTAGTCGCATCTTCCAGCATTTGCCACAACTTGATCCCAGACGAGTTTTTTTAACCACATATGTACTTCCCAGACTTACCTCATCTTAATATTTATCAGTACTGGCCAAGAAATAGTGATCCTGTTACTTGCTCAAAGTTAAACTTTCCGTAGACATAAACTGCCTGCTTTGCCACAACGAAAGTTCTCAAAGTGCTTATCCACAACGTAAGTTCTCAAAGTGCTTATCCACAACGCAAGTTCTCAAAGGTGCTTATCCATAACGTAAGTTCGGAAAGGTCTGTTCTACTATAGACTCTCAAGAACTGATTTTAATGAACATTTATTGATTTCTCACCACAAACTTTGATATTCAGGACTTTACATTTTTCAATAATAGAATTTAATCATATACCTCTTCTTCTTACCAAGAACCTTGATATACAGGATATTACCTTTTTTATAATAGTATTTGATCATATTAAGAATGCAACATATATTTACAAAAAATAAAATAATTTGATGTCACTTAAGTTGTCTTTTCTGAAATATCTACCAAAAGATGGGTGAGTTGTCTATTTTATTTTAATTTTTTATTATCACCATAGGTAAACGGTATTTTATTTTTGATAAATTTAATTTTCTTTATTTTTGATAAATTTTAATTTGTTTTATTTTTTTTATTTTCACACTATGCGATCTGGCCGATTATGTGTGCACTTGGGATGTTGGGATTTTTTATGCTCCTATATTAAATTAATGCAATTCTCCATGATTCTGAAACATTATTAATAGTTTTGCGTTGAATTTTTCGGCATCCGAAGTCCACATGTAACACCATGATTAGATAAAATGTAACAATCTATACCACATTTCGTTCTGCAAAAAAATGACATGCTTTTTTGAATGACTGGTCACCTGGACTGACTCACCAAACTGCATACTTTATGATATTTTGGGTTGCAAACAATCCTATTCCAGCTAAGACAAAGTGCCGCTAAAGCCGCGTTCCACACTAAGAAGGTTTTGTTGTTTATTTGGTGGAAACGGAAGGATATCTACGTGTTACCTCTTCCAAAATAGTCCTTTAAAAATTATCACATGCAAATTGACGAAATAAATTGAACAAACCGAAGAATTGTTATGATTTACTCTCACAATAACAGGGTATTTTTGATTGCATTAAATAAAACTCCATTCATTAATCTTAGATCTTTTGTCCAATCTTCACTATTTTCCGGAAATCATTCAGACTGGCTACTGTCTGTTTGTTTGTGTCCATATTCGGAATAGCGCATACATACTTCATAAAACCGCCCGCTTTCAGAAACTTCAAAAGTTAATTAATAGATTTAATAAAAAATAGAAGACATTCTTGATCATATTATTTACTAATTTATTAAAATCATAATTCACATTATGTTTTTTTTACAGCTTTATTGAATTTTAATACTTTATGTACTCTGTGTGTATCTCTTAGATGATATCTATAATAGCATAAACAATTTCGTACGAACTACTATTTTTTGGCCAGAATTGATTACAGTGTTTTGAAATTGAGTTAATGTGTACTTATTTTTCTGATTAAATATTTTAATACGCTAAAATTTGTTTGCATAGTATACGTATTTTCATACAGAAGTTTAAAACAAACAGGATATGTTGTAATCTGTGGAATAATGTGTTATAAAATGTTGTTTTTAATTTATAGGTGACTCTTAGTTGAATTAATTTTCAATCCATTGTCTAGTGTGTATAAAAATGTATATTGTATACCGTACTTTACAAAACCTTTCAAATAACAGATAGGTTTGATCTAAAATGTGCGTTTCAAATAGTCGTAAATATTTTTGAAAAAATAATAGAATTTTAATGCATTACATGCTCTATACAGTGCCATAAAAAGAATCTTGACACTTAAACCATAATCGCAATGTCCGAATGCTTTATTTTATTTTTATTTTTTCGGTTTTAAATATAAGAAGCAAATTAGAGATTCTATCTTGCGTTTGTTATGCGCAATGATAGACCCTGAAGCTTAACTTGATTTAAAGTTGCATCTTTTTTTGGTACTAGTTTTAAATGAGAGATTTTTAAATTCTTTTCTCTAGAAAAAAAATAATTCATCTGGTGCAGACAAACGACGCAAAAAACGAAATAAACAAACGCGAAATAAATCTAAAACATTGCTAATGAATGTATCAGAAAGGATCATATGTCACGAACTTCACATTTTTCAAAGTTTTTTTTTTTTTTCTGGCACTGTATGTATTCCTAAGTTTATATCTACAGCAGAATAAACGAATTTGTATGCGCAACTGTCTTTTGGCTAGAATAGTTTTAAATACTTTTTATTTAGATTATTGTATATTTCCCTCATTAAATAAAACACTAAAATATGATTGTATAATATATACGTAATTTAATGTATAATGTTAAAAAAAAAGGATATATTCCCAGCAAACACAGAACTAACAGATTGGTACAAAAATGATATCTTCCGACAAGTACTAGAGGTGTTATTTCGATAACAGCGATTCGTAACCTAAAAGTATCGATTCTGTCCTTTCCTTCGATATCTTTGGCGATACTTAGATGGGCTATCTTTGTGGTGCCAGAAATATGGCACCACGGCGAAAATCGGCGATATGGGTGATACGTATTCGATACAAATACGTAGGAATTCCGATATTTCTGGCATAAAAAAGTTAATATAAGGGCACATATTTGATACCCAAAGATAATCATTTTGTACTTGTTTTTGATGCGCATAGGATTATATAAATCTTGTGCCAGTCAAAAGACATTTTATACCCATGTCGGCGAATACTTTTAATATTTATTTTGCAGCATCTAAACTATTTTAATCCTTTCAGGACCAAATCACTTCCATTGTTGTCAAATCACTTAAATTGCTGAAATGAAAGATACTGGAATTTACAAATATAATTTTGAACAAGAAAAAGCTAAATTTCCCTAACATCATAAACTATTTTTAATCAAAATTCTGGTACCAACTGGGAATTTTCATAAATGTACCACCGTTCTTGAAAGAGTTAAAATACCTCAATTATATTAATTGGAGGAAGGCGGGGGGGAATCATACATTTTTTAAAATTCTGAAGTTTCAGAATCTTAAATTGTTGCAAGATTTTCTCTAAATTTTATAGAGGGGCATTGAAACGTTTTATTGCGGAAATTTAAAACTGGAGAATACCCCTCCCCCAATATCTTGCAGTTATTAACTTATTTCATGAGGCAGTTTACATTTTTAACTTAATACAGAATCTCTCTGCACTGTGTTATGCTTAAAATAAAAGCCCCCTCCCCCTTTTTTTTTGGTTATTTTGTATAAATTCTTCCTGCATTCAGTTTCATATGTGTATTTCATTTTTATCATATTAAGGGAAAAAAAAAAAAAAAAAAAAAAAAAAAAAAAAAAAACTAGTTTTTCCGATATCAACTCTAAACTATTCAGGAAACATATATATATATATATATATATATATATATATAGAGAGAGAGAGAGAGAGAGAGAGAGAGAGAGAGAGAAACTTGTGATAAACTATTCAATTTATGTTTTTGATTATAAAAAATGCATTTAGTATTAATGCTGAAATTAACATGTATATACATATTAAAAAGTTTTTTTTTTTCTCTGATATTGCAGATTTAATTTTTTGTTGTTTCCTCATACGATTTGTCTAAAACTCCATGTTGGGAAAAAAAAAAGTATTCCAAAGAATCAAATACTTCTCTGACAAGAGGGGAAAGAATAACTTTTTTAATCTTGAAGCATAAAAATATTCTAATTTTTTGCTCAAATATTCAATAGTAATTTCTTTTTTATAGTAAAAATGTTTCATTCCCCACCCCCCTCCCTGCAATGGCATTTACCTAGAGTTCCAAGTGTAATACGTGAAAAATAATCAAATATTGTTTCAAAGCAGTAGACATTTTTCTGATATGTAGGCATGCATGTGTATATTGGATTTAGGGGGGGGGGGGGAGATTTCCTTTATCTTTTCAAACTAATCAGAAGCATAAAAAATAATCTAGTTTATGTTCAATAGCCAACTTGCTTTTGACTATGAGATAAGAATTATTAAAGATGAAATTTGCATTAAATAAAGTTTATTTACAATTATTGCAGATTTTATTGTCTTTTCCCTTTACGGGATCTATCTTGTAATAATCCGTACACAATAGGGGGAAAAAACTAGGGGTTAACACAGATTTTCCCCTCTTGAACAATGAAGTACTTTTGTGATAACATTTTTCATCGCAAAATTATTCTTGAATTTTTGTTTTTATCACATTCAATATAATATTGATGCACTCAAAAAAAAAAAAAAAAAAAAAAAAAAAAAAAAAAAAAAAAAATCCAATAAATTATTAAGTTAACAACATTTTGTTGCTAAGATGCATAAACCATTTAAATAGCAAGAAATACATAAATAAAATTTCGACAATACAAATTTTGGAAGGAGGTGAGTGAGAGGTAATTAAATGGAATAATAACTCATATTTCATAAACTTTTATATTGAGACTTTCGTATGAAATAGTTAAAAATTTACTAACTATTTTAAATAGATAATAATTACAAGTTCTAATCAAAATTATCTCTGCATTCATACACATGCACACACCAAATTCATCTTATCTCAAATAAAATGTGAAGCACACAAGCGTAGAAAAGAAAAATCCTTGCCACCCCCCTCCCCTTTTAATTGTGATAAACCTTATGCACCTTCTTTTCAAATTGCTGCTGGAATTAAATAAGATGACTTTAGCTATTTTCTGGCATCATCTGCCAGTTCTTGTCCTTATGTTCCACCTGAAAATACCTACCATGCTAGGATAGATGAAATAAATAGACACAGACAATAAAGAACAGTGCTAATGTTTTCATTGTGCTACTTTTTTTATTAAACATAATTTTTGCTTACAAATTATATATTTAGTATTCAATTAAACAAAAATTTCATTCTTTTTTAAAAAGTCATAGCAGAAATACAATATATTTTATATGTTAACATGAGCTTTCTCAATATATTTTCTTGAATATTCTGAAATGGGCATTCAAGTCTTCAATCCTTTATTCTGAAGTCAGGTATACTTCAAACCCGGATTCCTTCCAAGTTAGGTAAAAAAAAAGTATTGCTCCAAGTTCTGGCTAATTTCTCCACCTATTTTAACAATATAAAATGAAATTTTAGAAAGATCAAAAATTGTAATTTGTACACACAAAATCAAATTATTAAACATATAGAAATATAATAAACAAAATAACTGAATTTTACACCATGAAAATTAATAGAAATATAATAAACAAAATAACTGAATTTTACACCATGAGAATTAGTAAATTACACAGGACATTAACACTAAATATATAAAGAATTTTTATTAAAGATATATAAAAATACTTCATACCAGAATTTTTATTTAAGACTAACTAATTTATGTGTGATTTAACCACTAGACAACATTTTTTACTGAATATATTTTCATTATTTCATTACATGGAAGAAAATCAGCTAACTGCAGCCCTTTGATAAAATTCACATTTTTCTGTTATCCTTGGACGACATCTGTGTTTAAGCGATCCTTTGACAAAATTGGCATTAAAGCGATCCTTCAACGAAATTCGCATTTAAACGATCCCTTGATGACATATGTATTAAAATGATCCTTAGACAAAATTCATGTTTAAGTGATCTTTGACGACATCTGCATTTAAGCATAAGTACCAAAAAAAAAAAAAAAAAAAAAAAAAAAAAAGCATACTCACCATTCTAGCATAAGTGCCCTAATTGATACGCACGATATGTTTTAAATTGATACGCACAGCAGCACTTCAAAGAAAATACTGGGCCATGGTACATTGCAACTAAATTCTAGTAATTCTAGGGATGTGCCGGATATTCGACTTCTGCTGGATATCCTGCTTATTTGGCACTCAAACCGGATATTCGTTCTGGCCGAATATTTCAATATCCAGTTGCTGGATAGGAAAACTTTTTTACATTCTGTTTTTTACATTTAAAATAACATATAAAATTAATTTGCTCCTTGCTAACCTTATCGTATTAAAAAGCAATGTTAACAAAAATAAATATTTGTATATTTTCACAATTATGAAATCAATGTTTTATATGTGAATGAAGATATATTTAAAATGTGACAATATTTTGTCATAATCTATAACAGCAATTGTAAAATCAAAACTAGAATATGTACTACAACTTCAAATTTTCTATTTCTCTTAATTGTTCTTAAAATTTCAGTAATGAAGTAATTTAACTCTGAAAAGTTTTATTGTAGTTTTCACCAGTCAAAATTTAACTCGTGTTCAATTATTCTGTCATAACTGTAGTTGCAAAACCAAAACTAGAATATCAATTGTAACTTTGTTTTGCTTTCAGTTTTAATTGCAGTAATGAAGTAGTTGACTTTTATACTTCAAGTGTTTTGTTATTAACTTTACTAATTATTTGAGTTATGAATATCAACAGAAGGTATAAATATCTTATCTGAAAGTTTTATGAAGTTACTGTTAATACATCAAAAATTTTGAGCCAGAAATGTGTACAATGGGGAATGGGGCCATCTTGTAAGTGCTAAAGTATTGAGGATTAAAAACCATGTAGAAAAATAGCTTCTAGCAAACTAAAGAGTTTAATTATGAATATTCATACTCCAGATTCAAAGTATGTTTGTTTAGAAAATCAAGACTAAAATGTAATCAAAATGGTGCTGATATTAAAGAAACCCTTCAAATTTTGTGGAACATCAATTGCACAAGTTAAGCAGTCAACAATAGAAAAAATTGTGGTAAAAACAAAAAATCATTAAATATACAAATTGCATTTTTTTAAAAACATTTTAGTAAAAATTTTCAAAGCAATTGAATTACACCTTGTTATAAGTCCTCAGTCATGTTAAAATTGCAAGTGACCTTTTAAATAAAGTTCATTCTAAGACTTGCTGTACAATACAAAAAGAGCTTAATAAGAAAATTAACTCTCACTCACAGTCAAGAGGAGTAACAAACATAACTATCCCATTTTGTTAATTATGCGTCAACAGGATATTTTTTTTTGTTGTTGTTGTTATGTTAGTCGATACAATGCATCTACATAAAACATCAAAACACTACCTAAATCTGGTGATAGACTAAAGAAAAGATAGAGAACAATATGCATGTAAAGTTAGAAGTTTTATAAGTAAAATTGAAAAAGCAAAATATTAAATTTCAATATTTAATTATTACTATGCATTTGTTTAAATAACTTTGACTTAATAAGTGAATTAAAATCTATTAATCCTTGAATAACATAAAATTACAAAAATTTTTTTCTTTAAACAAGCATAAAATTGAGATATTAAAATTAAATATAAGAAATTATTCAGCTGGATACAAGATATCGGTCAAATTTTGTACCAGATATCCATTATCCTGCAAAAATCCACATTCGGTGCATCTCTAACTGATTCTCTATCCAGAGTCTTGATAATTTAAAGAAATTTGTAAAAAACTTCAAAACTATTTGCTAACTGTCAAAATTTTTTCCAAACAGTGTTTGCATTTCGTCTATTTTATCAAATTCTGCAAACAAGGAATGAAACTTTCAAACTGTAGCTACTGGACCTTAAGAATTAAATAGCGGCTTTTTCTCATAAGCAGCACTCTGCTTTTCTATTTTTTAAACTTATAGCAATTCTGTTTGCACAAATAAATCTTTCTGTAAATACAGCTGATTTTAATTTTAGTTTCTAAAAAAATTTCCCTACTATTACACTTCAATGTCATTTTCCATATTTAAAATTTAACATTTAATAACATGTATGTAATAACAGAGGGGTTCACTATACAACTTTGTCTAATGTAATTTGCAGTAGTAATAGTAGCATAAAGATGTAAAATCAACAAATTGTTATGTTTAAAAATAAGTAAAAAAAGTAAAACTAGAATTAATACAGTAGTTTCCCTCAAATCCACAACCGTAAATGCACATAATTTATGGATGTAAACAAGCAAACATTCAGTTCAGATATAGGGAGAAAATTTGAGTTATTTAGCTTTTTATCAATTCTATGCATATGGTTTAATTTATAGTTTTTGTTAATATTGCTGAATTAATGCTTTTTTTTTTTACGAAGGAAATGTAAATTTATTTCTGAAAAAATTCAAGCTATTGCTTATATCACTAGTAATTATAATCTTGTTATCAATTATATTTATGTATTAAATTTTTTTAGTTATAAGGCTGGCTAAACTTGAAATAAAACTACTTTAATTTTTCATGATATTGATGTGAATTAGCAATGTATCTTTATGAGGAAAGCTTCATTGAATGATTTAGGAAAGCTACATTTAATCTTTATAATGAATATTTAATCATACATTGATTATTAATTTGACTTTTTTTTTTCTATATTTCATCAAGGATGAGATCTAATGACATTCTCTTTTTTTTCTTTATAATTTACATGTTTCATATTATTAGATAAATAATTTCTACTTTTAACACTTTTTTTCAACAATTAGCATTAGATATAGTGGGTTTAGGTCATTATTTTTATGCATAGGATTAAAATCAGTATGCACTGATAAACATATCTAATGCTCTAAAGATAACTTCAAATGTGTAGTTTAAAATATATATATATGTATTTATATATATATATATATATATATATATATATATATATATATATATATACATATATATATATATATATGCAGATCATTTAACAATAACATAACAAGATCTTTAAGATTTTGCCCAAAAGATCATTGAAGATTAGCTGTTACAGGAACTTTTCTTAATTTGGGAGATTTTTTTAAGCATTAAAATCAAAATATGAAGTTGAAAAAGAGTATTCAAAGACTGGATGTTAGTTATAGCATTTTAATAACAGTCTCATTTTTGTTTTTCATGTTACCTTCAGAATCTATAATGACCAAAAATGTTGACTTCAAACTGTCACTAAAAAACAAAATCCCAAGAAATATTTGAACTAAATATATAAATATATATATATAAAATTACACCCAAATGTTTATTATTCGTAATCAGAAGATTGTTTATAAAGTTTTTATGAATATCAATGTTTCACTTTGTAGAGCAGCTTATTCTTTGAACATAAGACTATTTGCTAATACTGTTTAAATTAAAATGCAATAATATATAAATTCAGAGTAATAATTATTTTAAAATGCAATTACACTACTTATAATCCAATAATGCATATCTTTATCAATAAACATGCATACATATGTAGAAGGCAAAAAAGTTATTACAATTTAAACCAAAAAACCTATCCTCCCCCCCCCCCATAAAAACCAGGTGTTTTGCCAACCCTGTATTGTATTTAATTTATTAAAGTTATAATTTTTTTGTTAAATAAATAAATAAATAATAACTTGCATGTTTGGAAAAATGCATACTGTAGGATACTCCAATAATAAAGATACCAAGGAAGGCCTTCCTGAATTTCTCAATAAAACCACCTAAAAGAAGAAATTAAGAAAATACAATAGATACATACAAACATTTAAATTCTTATTTTAATATCATTATGAATTAAAATATATCAATATATTATGCACTCAATGACCCTTTTAAACACTTTTGATGCACTGGCAGCCAATTTTAACACTTTCTATGTGCCCTGAGGTAATTCCCATAAAAACATCTCTAATTCTATTAGACTTCAAACAAATCAGTATTTTAAAACAAGGTTTTAAAGGTTTTGGACACAATGGTAAAATCCATGGTTTAACCTTTAACTGCTGTGACAAAAATTATTGCATAACTACTGTCAACGATCTATCGGACCACTTAATCTAAAGAATAAAAATGTTAAATTAACTCTCAGAATACTATTTTTGTATTAAACTACAGGACTATAATAAATAAATTTCAGCTATTCAAATGTCTCTAGAGATATTAATATGTATCGAACAGAAACAAAATTTGTCCATTATCCACAGTTAAGCTAAAACTTACAAGTTAAACCCCAAAACTTAAAAAACTCAGCAGTCTGTGAGACTGCTAACAGTAGTTAAGGGTTAAACCGTACTATCTAAAACCCTTCTGTCTAAAACTGTCCAAAAATATATTTTGTAGTAAAATTTTTATTTATCAAAACAAAGCTAAAAATTAAAAATCTTAAAAATTGTCAGTAAAATTACAATACAAAAATACCAATTTAGTAGGAACAACCTAATTGCCCTATGTAACAAAGCAATTACTTTAAAAAGATTAAATTTAATTGTGTTT
Organism: Maratus speculifer; assembly: GCA_964019185.1. Lineage (NCBI taxonomy): Eukaryota > Metazoa > Arthropoda > Arachnida > Araneae > Salticidae > Maratus > Maratus speculifer. The sequence goes on along the minus strand of OZ025290.1, from coordinate 426,728,457 downwards.
GTGTATAATAATTTAACTATTTAGATGAAATTCACATATTTATTTTGCAATACTTTGACGAAATTTGCTTTTTATTAGGATATCCTGAGACGAAATTCACTTAAACAACTCAGGAGTTATTCTGATCTGAATTTTCCAAAAATTTAAGACATGCAATTACAAAAATATATTTTTTTAAAAAAGCCATCAATCTGAAATTTTGGACAAATAAAAAAAAAAAAAAAAAAAAAAAAAAAAAAAAAAAAAAAAAAAAAAAAAAAGTGACTATCACACAAATGGTCACAGAAAAAAAAAAATCAATTTTGTTAACACATTCGCTATAAGGTGCCAACATTAAAGGGCCACTCAGCCACCAGCTTGTGATGTCCATTCCAGTCACGCGCTGGTGCGGGAAAATCTTTCACCGAATCTTTGTCAAAAAAAGTAAATCTGCTTCTGGAGAAAACCCACTTTTACAGTGCGGCATTAACAATCATCACATCTTCACATAAGCGGCAGCGAACGTGTTAATTGTGAATTTCTTCAGAGGACTGGTGGATGGTGCAAATTTTGTCAGATCATCAGAAAAACATCATTCGTTAACCACTTAACCGGCGACAGGTATGGCAATACAGTGCTTTTACCCCCCGACTTACAGTGGCGGATCCAAGGGGGGGGGGTCATGGGAGACATGACCCCCCCCCTCTTCAAAGAGGTATGTACACTGCACAGTCTAAATAAAAGGTGCTAAAACAGGAATGCAAAATAGCATCTAATCGAAAGAATGTGCTTTTTTCGAAACTGATTAAGAAAACTTGCGAATTTTCTGTACCTGATCTACATAATTCAGAATTTTTCCGCACCCGATCTGTGAAATTCGCAATTTTCACGAAGCCGATCAACGAAATTCAGAATTTTTCCATGCCTAATCGATGAAATTCAGAATTTTTCCATGCCTAATCGATGAAATTTTTGTTCTTGTTCGATGAAATACGAATTTTTCCGTACACGAACTAAGAAATATGCATTTCTTAATTGAATGACGAGCTATGCATTTTTTTCCTGCCGTAAACTGATGAAATCCGCGATTTTTTTTCTCGCGATACTGACGAAACTCACGATTGTTCTGCAGATGCTCAAAGATTTATTTAATTTTTCCCGTGCCCTATCAAAAAAAATTTGCAGTTTTTCCGTGCCCTATCAACAAAATTAGTGATTTTTTGTTCCGAATCGACAAAATTAGCTATTTTTTCGTTTCGAATCGATAATATTCGTGAGTATTTTGTATTCGATCGCCAAAATTCATGCAAAGCAGATCGACCATATTTGCGATAATTTCTTTCCCGATCGATGGAATTGTCAATTTTTGTTCGCCATATCAACGTAATTTGCGATAATTTCTTTCCCGATCGACGGAATTGTCAATTTTTGTTCGCCATATCAACGTAATTTGCGATTTTTTTTCTTCATTCCAGATCAACTGTATATCTGCTTTTTACAAAACTGATCGACCATATTTGCGACTTTTTCGTTCCCGATTGACAAAGCTCACAAATTTTCCGTGCCCTACCAAAAGCAATTTTTTCGTTCCCGATCGACTAAATTTGCGCTTTTTAGGAAAGCAGTCGACCATATTCGGGATTTTTCTGTGCCCAATTGATGAGATTCACGCCTTTTTCCGTTTTTGTCCATGAAATATGCATTTTTCCGTATCGAACAATAAAATTTGCTATTCTTAACTGACTGATGAAATCTGCATTTTTACCCCACATTAAATTAATGAAATCTGATTTTTTTTCTCGCGATAAACTGATGAAACTCGTTATTGCTCTGTAGCCACTCAAAAAATGTTTTGATTTTTCCATATATCATCGACAAAATCTTCGATTTTTCCTTGCCCTATCAACGAAATTAGCGATTTTTTCGTTCCGAATTGATAAAATTTGCGAGTTTTTCGTACCCAATCGCACAAATCGCTCTTTTTATGGAGACAATTGACTACATTCACGATATTTTTTTCCCGATTCACGAAATTGGCAATTTTTATGTTCCATATCAACTCAAAATTTGCAATTTTTTTTATTCCCAATCAAAATTCACAACTTTTTGTGCTCGATCGACAAAATTTGCAGTTTTTCTGAGACATACAAAATTCGAAATTTTTCGAGGGCCGATATACAAAACTCGCGATTTTCCAACGTCCAGTTGACGATATTTTCGATTTTTCCACGCCAGGCCAACGAAGTTCGCATTTTTTTGCATGGTAAACAGACAAAACAGGTGACTTTTCCACAACCTATGAACAAAATTTTTTCAAGTATTATAAAAAAAATTAGATTTTTTTCCTTGCCGATAAACGAAATCTGAGATTATTCGCGTCCGATCGACAGAATTCATGATTTTTACGTGCCTAATCAACAAATTTCGTGATTTTTTTTTATGCCCGATCAGCGAAATTTGCTACTTTTTATCGTAATTCCGTTTTCACAAGATTTACTGTATTTTAAAATTGTTTCATTAAATCATCTGTCAAAAGTTGTGACCCCCCCCCTGGAGGTTTGGCTGGATCCGCCCTTGCCCGACTTATGTCGCGGCAAATGGTGAAATGGTTAAAGAATAGTAGGGGGGGGATGCAAACAAAGAAAAAACTGCTAATTTTACAAAAAAAAAAAAAAAAAAAAATCGAGAAAAACTGAAAATTTTGTCAAAAACCTCCAAATTTCACCACAGAATCGTTAAAAATCTGAGGTCCTCAAAGGGGTCTAAACTGGATTTCTCTCCACACACACACACTCTGTTGAAACTTTGCAGAAAATTGTGAAATTTGTCAATGAAGAAATCCTATTCTATTTGCAACCTTGTTTCATTAGTTTCTACAAATTTATTTAATGCAGCAATTTTAAATTTGTAAAATAAGAAGACTTAATGTAAAATACATCATCTGCTTTTTACCTTCATTAAAATTGTAACTTGAAAATGCTGATTTCAGCCAGATTTGTGATAAGGTAATCAGACAACAACCTCACATAAATGGATTCCCTTTCCATGTCAGTTTCTTTAGGAAAGAATTAACGATTTCATAGGTACAAAAATAGGAAGCAGGACGTTTCGGTCCCGCCATTTCGGTCCCGCCGTTTCGGTCCCGCCGTTTCGGTCCCGAGACGTTTCGGTCCCGAGACATTTCGGTCCCTGGCCATTTCGGTCCCGAGACATTTCGGTCCATGGCCATTTCGGTCCCGAGACATTTCGGTCCCTGGACTTTTCGGTCCTCAGACATTTCAGTCCCTTCTCCAGCAAGCTGAAATTTTGTGCATGGGAAATATCTGGCATAATTTTATAGGGAACATTTTAGAGTGTTGAATTCAGAAGCGGGTCATTCCCCTCGGAGTTATCAAATGCCCCCCCCCCCCAACGGAAATTTTGAGATTTTGTGTTTTCAGTGATTATTCTCAGATTTTATTCATTTATTGGTTAGTTTATGATATTTTTCTTACTCTTTAAAAATAATTAATTAATATATGATTGCATTTTTCGAACTGTAAACTATAACTTTGTTTCAGAAAATTTAAATCTTCATCTGGATAATAATGTTACCTAACACTGTTAAGAAATATTTTTACGCATTGTTAAAGTACTGCATTATTATGTTTAATTAATTATTACGTTACGTTACTAACTGACTTTTCAAAAAAAAAAATAATAATTTCCTTTTTTGAAATAAATAACAATTTTTGAATAAAAACTTATGGTGATGAATAATTGCTATAAATTAAATCTCAAAATAGTTAGTGATTTTAAAATTAAAATCAAATTAATATTTTATTAAATATATGTATTTTTAATTTAATGAATCTTTATTTAATTAAATTGATAAAATTATTAATACGCATTTCGAATTTTACTTTAAATAAACTCAATAAATAATATGTTTTATATTCAATTTATCATTATGTTTTGTAGTAGTTATAAACTGAAACTTATTGTTTACCTGTTTATTTATTTTATATTTAAAGTTATTGAAACTTAAAACTATTAATTCAATCAATAATAAAATTAAAATAAGAACTGTCAATTTTTTTTTCTGTGAAAGCGGGAGTAAAAAGGTAATGCAAATAAATAAATAAATAAATAAACGATAAATTAAAAAAACTTAGTTTTGTCAATTAAAAATTGAAAATAAAATTATTTAAAATAATAGTTACATTATTATATATAAAAAAAAATCATTTTGTTACAAAGAAATAGGCCCACTTTCAATAAAATTAATTCACAAAAATTGTCTTCATAAAATAAGAAAACTGTAAAAAAAAAAAAAAAAAAAAAAAAAAAAAAAAAAAAAAAAAAAAATTGCAACTTATAATTGTCGTTGGAGAATTTTTATTTTTTAAACAAAAAATTTTCGTAGCACGCCTAGTTACGAAATCACTAATTTAAAGATTCTAAGAAAGTGTGCTAAAACAATCAATCAAATATGTATTTTAGTTTTTTGTATAGATAAAATACCTAATACAAAGAATATGTGATAAAACTTAAAATATTCATTCTGTTAAATAATAATAATAAAGACAGTGTAAAATTATATAATATTATTTAATCAAATTTTCAACTCGCTGTGATTTTGTTATCACGAGTTACAATAGATTAAACTTATTGGACTATTATATTCAGCTTTGTATAAAATTTGAGGGAAGGGGGGGGGGCAGGAGAATAAAAATATTAATAAAAAGCCTGAACAATGTTGAGCTTACAGCGTTTATTAGGCCTTCATCAATCAGAAACCAAGTTATAAAGTGGCCGGTAAAGAAATAGCAAGGGACCGAAATGGCAAGGGACCGAAATGTCTCGGGACCGAAATGTCTCGGGACCGAAATGGCCAGGGACCGAAATGTCTCGGGACCGAAACGGCTGGACCGAAACGGCGGGACCGAAATGGCGGGACCGAAATGTCGTGTACCCACAAAAATACGAGGAGTAAAATCCAAAAGATAGGTATTTTTGTTCGGCACTACTTGCTTACCCCCAGAATTGTATAAAACCAAAAACTTTCTGCACACATAATATCGGGTCAAAAACTTGCTGCAAATCAATTTAATGTTTAATAAAATTATGTATTATATTATTTTGGCCTGACGAAATTTGCTTTTATTATGCAACTTGCATCTTTTGCGTGAGTCATGGATGGATGTAATTTGCGTATTTTATGTGATTCATGAACGTAATTCACATCTTTTTTTTACGTGCTTAATGGATGCAATTATTTTTTTATGTATCTCATGGTCCTAATTTACGTTTTTTGAGGGATATGTCAACAAAATTCACGAAATTTGAGATAGTTATGGATGTAATTCACGTTTTTTATGTGATTTTAATGAACATAATTAAAAATTTTTTACGCAATTTTAATGCAATTCATGGATGTAATTTGCCTTTTTTGAGCGATCTGTCGATGAAATTAGAGGAGGTTTTCTTGAGTGATTTATGAACATAATTCGCATTTTTTATCTGATTTATAGACGTAATTCACTATTTTTATGAGATTCATGGACGTAATTTGCATTTTTTGAGCGATCTTTCAACATAATCCACGTTTTTTGGACAATCTGTTGCTGAAATTTGTGTTTTTTGAGCGATTGATGAATGTAATTCTCATTTTTTATGCAATTCATGAAATAGTTTGTGTTTTGATGCGATTTTATAGACCTGATTTGCTATATTCATGGCCATAATTTGCGTTGTTTAAGAGATTTGTCAATGATATTTGTGTTTTTTTGAGTGGTTTATTGATGCAATTCGCATTTTTTAAGTGACTCATGAGCGTATTTTGGTTTTTTGAGCGATCTGTCGATGAAATTTGCATTTTTTGAGCAATTTAATCATGTAATTCACATTTTTTAAGCGATTTACGGATGAAATTTGCGTTTTTGAGCAATCTGTTGGCATAATTTGCATTTTGAGCAATTTATTGACATAATTTGTGTTTTTAAAGCAATTTATGGACATGATTAGCATTTTTTGAACGATTTATGGAAGAAAAAAAACCCTCATAAAATTATAAATTCTCATTTTTAATGCAGAGCATCATTCCGTTGATTAAATTCATGTTTTTGAGTAATTTATGAGCGCAATTCTCATATTTTATGAGATTCCTGAAACGTAACTTGCATAATTTTTTTTTTTTTTTTACACAATTTTATAGACGTAATTCACTATTTTTATGAGATTCATGTACTTAATTTGCGTTTTTGAACAATCTGTTGACCAAATTTACGTTCTTTGAGCAATTTATGGACTTAATTAGTGTTTTTATGCAATTCATGAACATAATTCGCATTTTTTACATGATTCATATTCGTAATTTGCTATTTTTTAGTGATCTGTCGATGAAATTTGCATTTTTTGAACAATTTGTCTATGAAATTTGCATTTTCTAAGTGATTTATGGACGTAATTCGCATTTTTTGAGGGATTTATGATGTAATTCACATTTTTTTACACGATTCATGGACCTAATTTGCATTTTTTGAACAATTCACTGATTTGTGTTTACTATGTGTGCATGAGTTGCATAAAAAATTCACATTTTTTTATGCAATTCATGCACTAAATTCGCATTTTTACAAAAGTCATGCATGAAATTAGCGTTTTTTGTGAGATTTATCGACAGAATTTGTTATCCGTGCAGTCTTTGGTTAATATTTGCATTTTTTATGTCATCTTTGGATGTAAGTGTGTAATTTTTTGCTGTGTCAGTTTTCTATACCTTTTGCGAGCCGTACGATCACACCACACATCCACTTCAGCATAAGTAATTCATTGGGTGTAGTTTAAATAAGAAAGTTTATGGTATTGTTCTGAAAAGATTTCAGAAAAAAGTTGTTTTATTCAGAACACGATGATGAAACAAGTTAATGCTATGGAAATTGGCCAAATTGCTTCACAAACTTTAATAAAAAAAAATTGATCAAACAGATCTGGATTAACGGGGTTCTACTGTACTAAAAAAACTTACAAAAGTAAAAATTGTTTCTTTCCTAAAATTTTCTGCACAAAGTGTGCGTCCGTCTATTACACAACTCTGGTTATCCTGTTGACCAAAAAATTATCCCTGAACCATAAGATTAAATGCCAATAAAGGATGATCATGAATGTCACATTCATAGATATTACAGAGTTTCCCCCAGGTTTAAAAAGAAAAGGGGCAGGACACTACTGTTCTGAAAAGGGCATTTTTATAGAGTTGAATCTAGAATCTAGAGGTTCAAAAAATCGTGGAAATACAGACATTTCTTCAAAGAATCCAGAAAAAAAATCCAAACATTTTGTCAAAAAAAAAAAAAAAAAAAAAAAAGGGGGGGGGGACAAATATTGTCAAAAGATCTTGGAAAAAAAACAGACAGATTTTGTTTAAAAAAATATATATATCGCAAAAAACAGCAGGTTTTTGATAAAAGATCTCTAAAAAAAAACTGACAAAATTTTGGTAAAAGATGTCAAAAAATGGCAAATTTCTTCAAAATATCTCGAAAAACCGTCAATTTTGTCAAGTTTAATCACGAAAAAACAAATTTAAAAAAAGGGCCGCAAAAAAAAAAGCACATAGTTTGTAACGGGAGTGGAATCAACCCCCCTTTTCTCTAATTATGCCCTGGATGCAATTTTCTCTACACACGAAAATGATTGTGAATCAGGAAAATCCACTTTAGAAGCAAGAACACCATTTTGAAGCAGGAAGATCAGTTTTTAGAACAGAAAAAATCACTTATTGGGGATTAACTTTTTTTTTGTGCCCCTTTGACACAATTTGCATTTTTTTTTTCTATCTCTTGAAGAAATTGCTGTTTTTTGAGAATTTGTTTTTAGTGCGATTTTTCTAAGACAGTTGCCGTGTTTTGTGAAATTTTCAGTTTTTTATGAATCGTTTAACTTTTCATTTATAGCAATTTTTGGATTAATTTTGTCGTTTTTTTCACGATCTTTCGAGGAAATCTGCCGCCTTTTTCAGAATTTTCCGACGAAATTAACCATTTTTTTAGCGAATCTTACCAGAAGTTAGTCCTTATTTCACAATTTTTTAAACAAAATGTACTGTTTTTTCACAATTTTTTGACGAAGTTACGCATTTCACGAGACGGGTAAAAGCTATTTTTCGCATAATTTACGCTGTGCGTCCGCATCATCGCTCAAGGGCTGCGTTTTTTCAAATGTGGGCAAGAAGGGCGCTATTTTTTTGAATGAGTGACAAGAGGGGTGCTAGTTTCTGGATTAGGGGGAAGAGGGCACTATTGTTTAAACTAAAGAGCAGGAGGGGGCAGAGCGCCCCCCTGAAACCCTCTGGGGGAATCTCTGGATATTAAATACAATACAAATATTTGAAACATCAACAAGTGATTTTTATTTGTATTTTCATTAATATTCTACTAATTATAATTTTTCTCGCCTTTTTATTTAAAAATTATGTCAATATGTATAACTAATGGGTGCAAGTTTGAAATTTTGCCAAGAATGAAAATATTTTGACCTTCCTCCTTCACCACTGACTGAGCACATACGCATGTAACTTGTGTTTTTTCCAAGACCATCTGATGAAATTAGTCCCCCCCCCCATCTTTCGACTAATTTTGCAACTTTTCTATGATTTTAAACCGAAACTTGCAATTTTCTACTATTTTTAGCCGAAATTTGCAATTTTTCTATGGCTTTTAGGCAAAATTTGTGATTTTTCTAATGGTTTTCAGCTGAAATCTGCCATTTTTCGACGAAATCTAAGTATTTTGTATGATCTTTTGGAGAAATTCGTGTCTTTTTGACGATCCTTTGAAAGAAATCATGTCTTCTTTTCGATCCTTGGACAGAAATTGCATCTCCTTCGTGATCCTTGATCAGAAATCGCGTTTTCCCTGTTATCATTTGATGCAAATCGTAGGGTTTTTTTTGGGATCATTTCGCAGCAACCAATTTTTTTCTCAATCTTTTGGCAACATTTGCTTCTTTTCCACAATCCTTCGATTAAATTCACATCTTTATTGCAATCTTTTGACAAAAATTGTACCTATTTTGTATTCTTTAACCGGAAATGGTGTCTTTTTCAAAATCGTTTGACAGAAATAGCGTCTTTTTCACGATCCTTGAACAGAAATAGCATCTTTTTCAAAATCCTTGAAAAGATGAGACGTGATTTCTTCAGAAATCACGTCTTTTTGTGATACTTTGACGAAAATTGCGTTTTTCCTGCAATCATTTGATGAAAATAGTGAAATTGTTTTCTATCATTTGATGGAAATCGCGTCTTTTTCTCGATCTTTTGGCACAAATTACCTCTTTTCAACGATTTTTTGACTAAATTCACGTTTTTTTTCCCACAGTCCTTTGATTAAATTCACGTCTTTTTGTTGATCCTTTGACAAAAATTGCATCTATTTAGTATTCTTTGACCAGAGATGGCATGTTTTCCGCGATTCTTTGACAGGAATGGCATTTTTTCCTATAACCTTTTGACTGAAAACTCATCTTTTCCACTGCCTTTTAACAGGAATAGCGCGTTTTTGGGATCTTACAACAAAAAGAGCATGTTTTTCGCGATCCTTCGACAGAAATAGATTATTTTTCTGCCAGCTTTTGACAACAAACACGTCTTTTTTTGCAATCCTTTGACAGAAATAGCACTTTTTTCCACGATCATTTCACGAAAATCATGTTTTTCTTTCTGCGATCCTTTGAAGAAAAGCGTGTGTTTTTCGCGATCTGCTTCTGTATTCAGAGATTTTTCCGTCTCGTTTCCATCTTCAGGAATTTTTAAAAGACGGAATTCTGTCTCAGGATGGAAAAACTTGCACTCATGGAATGGTATAACTTGGCTATCAGTTTGGTGAAATTGGTTGACATAACCAAATAGCACCTTCTGTTCTACATTTATTTTTATTTATTAAATAATATTAATGATTATAATGAAATAAAAGATTAAAAGCTAAAATAGTAGTTTGTGATTCATGATTGTTGTTCATGAAATGAGTTATTTTCTTATTTCACTACACTTTTAATGAAATTTTAATTATGTTACAATACTGATAAAGTATATTTGATATAAAATAAAATATTGTGAAATAAAATACTTTATTTAGAACTTAATGTGTACTTTCTGACTTCCATATAAAAAATTTTATCTGTAAAGTAAAAACTTTTGCATCCAATCTGAAAAGAGAAGACTACAACAATACGTGAGAAACTTAAGAATTTTGCAGTAAAATATGTCCTAAAGAAAGTTTTAAAAAATATTTTTATTTTCACCCCTATCTCCCCTCATACAATAAAAAAGTTCATAATAATTATGAGAGTAATTAATGTTTTTTTTTTGTGTAACCTTTTTTTTGTGTGTGTGTAACTGTATTACATAAAACTTTTATTAAAAACATACTACAAAGAAAAAATAAGCTCAATTTGGGACAAAAGATTGTAATATGGATCATTTTTTAAAAACAAACTATTGCACAACTTTTTAATATAATATTGAATAATGAACAGGAAATCAATCCAAATTTTCAGATTTATTCAGTTTTCTAATTAAACATAGTATCAATGTGACTTGTTTAAGTTTAAACAATTATTTTTCTTAGAAAGTTTATATTGTAGTTGTGACTGGTTACTTTTTTGGTCACTATAATTTGAATAGCTAGTTTGCATATTTATCCAAATAATCTGTAGAATAAACGCCTACTGGCCAGTTTGATTCTACCTGTTGACATTTTCTGAAAGAAAATTGCTAACACTTCAAATTATTTTTTAACATTTTCCTTGAAAATATACAAATACGTTTATTTTTTTTTATGAAAACTACTTGTTTTATTTTTTAAGTGACATTTCTGTTGGCACAATTGCAAATTTCTTTGTGAAGATTCTTTTTTCCATAAGTTTTATATTTTAAATACTTGTCTCAGAAAAGCACATTATTTTATTAGAAAAAAAGCATTAACAAAATGAATACCTCTTTAATATTTAGTTTGTTTTCAATATTAATGTAAGTCAAATAATGAAATAGAAAAATGTTTATTATTACTGACTCTAAAGTTTTCTTAATGTGCAATTAATCGGTGACATTAAAAATATTCAGAACAGAATATTAATTTGGAAAAATTTCCTATACAGATCATAACTTCTTAGCTAGTATCTGCCTTCAAAAGAAAATAGATATAAATAAAAGAAATTATTTATTCCAATTTATTATGTAGGTCTAGCTGACGATTTCTTATAAGAAGTATAATTATATATCTATAAGTCATGTGCAGTGTTCTCGCTGACACTTGACCAACGTTAGTAATATGACTAATTAAAAAGTAAAAATCATTCACTAAGTGAAAAAAATATTAGGAAAATAGATTCGCAATGTAGCACAGAAAGTTCAAGCTTTTAATGTACTTTCCCTTTTTTTCAATATGTTCTAAAATAACCAAAGTTTTTATAACTGCGACAGAGATTGTTATTAATCTAATTTCAACTATCCGCTACAAATATTAAATATATGTATGAAAAACGAAAAAGAAAAAGCAAAAATTGAGCACTAGCAATTTTGCAAATCTAATCGCTTGTTTACTCGCCAAATGAAGAATTTAATTGCAATTTGGCACAATGGCACGCAACAGTGAGAACACCAGTCATGTGGGATCAGCAAACAATTTTTAAATTTCTAGTTGAAAAATTTTGCTTTATTTTTGTTAGAGTGAAAAAAAAAATGTAATAATATCATTTGTCCATTTTTATTCATACAAAGCAAAATACATTTGGACATTATTTATAATTTACAGAATATAATAAATTTTGACTTGAAATTCCATAAAGTACATACATACATTAAAAATATATAGTAGCAAATAATAATTATAAATAAAATAAAAATCTAGGCATAAAATAGCTTGTATTTTTAGTACAAATTTTATTTTACAGTTGAGATAAAATATAAATTTTCACGGAAAAAAGCTTAATTGTATACACACAACATAAAATATCAACCCCCCCCCCCTCCAAACACACACACAGACACCATAACATTTCTCTCAAAAGTGTTATTCGGGGGTTAGAATCTCCCAAAGTCTGAATTCTCCAGTGCATTAAAACTTCTGTACATTAATATAGAACAAATCTTAGCCCCCCCTTTTTTTCTAGATATGCTACTAATGCAGAAATACGGACTTAAACTGAATATACTTTGCTGAGAATGTATGATTTCAATGAAAATTTGCTTTCATAAGTAATTTTACTTATTCAGGGTTCATACTGATTTTCCAAGAAAAATTCCCTGATATATTTCCCGGGATGTACAATTTTTACATATCAACAATTAATGACATTTTGATATTACATATAACAATAACAGGGCCGAAATAGAGGGGAGCAGAGGGGGCATTTGCTCTCAGCACTACCAGAACAGAAGGTGAAGTGGGCGCCAAATTAAGATTTTGTTTGGTGTGTTTCATAAAAGAATGCTTAAATGTGGTGGTGGTGGGGGGAGGGGGTGCCAAAACCCATGTTTGCCCTGGGCGCAAAAAAGGCTAACTTCGACGCTGGACAATAAAGCACACAAATAGTAACAACTGCCCCCAATTTCCCAGAATAGACTATCAATTTGACAGGTTTTGCCCAGGTTTGGGAAATTTTTTGCATTATCCCCTGATTTTTACAACCTAAAATTTATCCCATGATTTTCCCAGGAACCCCATATTCCCATGATGAGTATGAACCCTGTTATTTTTTTATGTTTAATTATATATTTATTTTATACAATGCAGGGTAGATATAAAAAAAATTGCAAAATTCTCTTAATGCAGCAAACAAATATATGTGTGGTAAAATAGATATTGCATAAAAATGTTTAATTTTAACTTATTATGAATTAAAATGTTTATTAAACTACATGATATTGAGGTGTCCAAAACTAGTACAAATTGAAATAAATTACTTAATGAATTATTACTCACAATCTGAAATATTCCATAAAAAGTTATTATAATTAACAGAAATGCAATTCCATTTACTTAAGAATGCTGTTGTTATGATTTAATATGCTTTAATCAGTCAATAAATTATAAAATTTCTGCTTCAACTTTTCTCTAAATGTGGCTAAAACTGGAGCATTCACCTTACCATAACTTTTACGTTTTACAAAGTAGGCCGCAAAAAAAAATAATAATAATAACCGATATTAACCGCTAACTAATTTTTAGGCTATCCGGTGAAAAATGTTTGAAAAATTCTTGTTTTACTATTAATTTTAAAGCAGGCCTAACTGTAAATGTAAACATTAGTTTACATTTTTGTAACTCACATCTACAATATTTAAAAATTAAATTTAATGATAAAATGAAATAACAATACAAACAATATTTAGTAAAGCACTTACCTTTTATATTTAAAGTAAAACCATGGCCACGTGCTCCACAATCCCGATCGTTCGAATCGAATACATGCAACACAGATCCGCTCGCCGGTAGCCGCCATTGCAAAATTCCCTCCAATTCTCCAGCGATGTACTGTTGCCACTTTTCACTGACAAAGTTATACACGAATAACATGGCAGGATATCGATGCCTAATCGATGACGCGCTAGAAAATTATAATATTTATGGTCTCAAACTTACACCATAGGGAGCATGCATTAGTGGCATGCTAAACAACTGTCATGTGTGGGATAGTTGACAGATAACAGTATTTAACGATTTTACAGGGCCTCTATTTAATATCGCCTGCCTTACACTATATTGGCATCACTTGTACGATATAACATTATTTTATCATTAAAAAATGTCGCAATGGTACATGAAAATCGATGTACTTGACAATCATGATAAACTTGACATCACATAGTGACTTTTTTGACAAATATGTGTTTGCTGGGTTGTCTTCTGTAAAATGGTGTATTTAAATTCCTTTTCTGTTTTCTGTGTGATTCCTATCTGAACTAAATTTTAGTTCAGTGGATACTGTACATAAAAATTATACACATCAAATACAGATCTTCACAAAACATTTCAAATAACTCATGGACTTCAATATACGGTATAACTCATTGTTGAGATTTTAGACTGCGTAAACCAAGATAATTGAATTTTAATCAAAGAAGATTTTACCTGTGACATATTCTTCTTGACGGCGTCTTGTATAAAAGGTATCGTTTTCTTAACTTCAATAACTGTCTTCGATTTTATGGTTTCTTATGTCTTGAAAATAGCTATTTATGAATTTTGCCCACTGGCAATATTATATCCTTTACGTATGGTTCTTCACACATAAAAAAATGATTTAATGGGATTTTTCAAACGATTTAATAGACTTCAGCAAAACGTAAACATTCTTTTTTTAGAACATTCTAAAACAGTCCCGCAGTCAACTGCAGAATAAAGAATACAATCTAAAATGATGGATTAGAGATGAATAAATACAAATTATATCTATGAAAAAACATATTATGAATTTTAAAGTACAAATGGACAAGAAATCATGAGAAATAATTGATTAAAAGTCATTACAGCTTCGTTCTGTCAACATCAAAGTTTTTGGTGCTGCCATCTGTCATCACGTTTCAGAAATAATTAGTGTCGTTTTACTAAAGATTTCTTTTTAGTTCTTTTTAGGAAACAACACTCATAATTTAAATAAATTATGAAGCGTGTTAAAACTGTACGTTATCAGATACAAGAAAAGAACAATATTTTTTGTATGAATTGAAGTAGGAGTCTGCTCCATACCTGATGAAAATAAACTAGTGCCTAGATCAAACATTAATATCACATTCGGTATATCTTTAGAGGATTAATTTAAGTTACGTGATACTAGAAATGAAAAGTGTGGAAAATGTTGAGATCATTAAAAATAAAATTATGGATTTATATCGTTGCCGCCTGGACCATTAATTAAGATTCTTTGTAGTGTATATATTTTCTTTGTAGCTTCTTTGTAGTGTACAGGAAATCTAAAACCTCTTTCTTTGTGTTTTCTTTGTAGTTTCTTTCTGGGATGTAATATAGCTAAAAATTCTATAGATGTTACATGATAGAAATCTGTTAAATTCATTTGCAAACTGTACAAAAAATACGTATGTCTACAAAACTAATTTTTGTAAAGCAATAGAATCGTATTGCTTTATAAAAATAAACATTAAAATTACATTAATCTTACGAAAAATTTACCTGTATCCCGGGTTACAGTTATATACAATGTCTAGGTATACCAGTTTCTTAAAAATAAGACTAAATACATTTTGATTTATGGTGCAAAATGTATCTATTACATGAATTTTTGTTATCACTGTTAGATAAAAAGATTTAAAAATGCCAATTTTTTAGAAAATGTTTAGTAACATTGCAGATTTATTTTCACAGTATATAAAAGAAAAAGTATAATATATTAATTAATAAATTTATTCTTTATGGGGAATATAAATGCAAAATACATATTTAATTCACACATTGCACTCAAACACAAAAATAATCACACTTTCTGCCCCAAAATGTTTCTTTTTTGCGTTGTAATTGAATTCTTAAAATGTAGCAAAAGTATTGCTATCTAGAAATGTTTTCTAAAAAAAGGGTTATTAATAGTTTTAAAATAGTCATGTAAAAAGTGTTGATCGAAATAGTTTATAAAATATATGACGGAACGAAATTTTTGCATTGCGTTCAACACAAAATATAAATGAAGAACTTTAAAATGTTAAGGTTTACTTAAAAGGCGATTAAAAAAATCAAATATAGATGTAATAAATAAATTTTATTTAAAACATCTTTGTAATTTCAAGCCTTTAATTTTTAATTCTTCCTCAGGAAAGAAATATTATTTAAGGAAAAGCCTGATTAAGGGATTGAAAGTACTAAAATGTTTTTAAATAAAATTAACTTTTAACATCTATATTTGATTTTTTAATCACCTCTTAAGTAAAACTGAACATTTTAACGTTCATATTGTATAAGTATATTGTGAGAAAATAGTTTCTTAAAATAGTATTATGCTGCACAGCACTTTGTCCCCAAAATAACAACACATTGCAGACTCAACATGTTTTGAAATATGTTTTGAAAACACGTTTTCACTCCCTATAATTTTTAACAACATTTTTGCACAATCATTTTATTTCGTAGAACATTTGTTATGGTTCACCTTGGAAACCGTCGCAACACGCCAGCATTGGTGCGTTCTCTTCATGGAGGAAGAAGATAGGTGGAGGTGAACTAAGCCTTAAAAAAGGTTTGCAATGTCAATCCATTTATCGCTCAAATTTTAGTGTACCAAACAAAAGCACGTGGAAAATTGGAAAGCTTCCAAAAAAGGAAGGGATTTTGTATGAATAAGATAATTGAAAGAAATGAATTACAGCTGGAGCATTTTTTAAGAAGAAATAGGAAAATTTTAAAATGGTCTTTGCTCTATTATTATTTATTAAAAGAAATGTTTACTTTTAAAATAATTGAAATTGGGAAATTATTATTATTATTATTATTATTAAATGTCATTATTATTATTAAATTTCAAATTAAAATTAAATAAGAAATTGAAAACGTTTGATACGAACTAAAAATTGTATTATTAAAAGTTTTCCTTTTACAGTAATTTTTATTAACACTTTTTAACAAAATTGAAAAATGTTTATGCATTCGTTTTGTCTGTCCGTCTGTCCGCGCTCTAACTCTCGTAAATATACTCGGAATGCAAAGAAATTTTACCATGTTATTGACGTTTACACAAGCACAAACCCTATTAAAAATGAAGTTTCTACCACGATTAGTTCTTTTACAGGGACAGTTAAAGGTTTTCGATTATATTAGGGCCAATGGGGAAAAATCGTTTCAAATTAATTTTAAAGATGTTGCGGCCGGACAAACGTTTTCACATTTATTTGCATTTACGAAAAGCACACTAAAATATGCAGCTAAAAGAATAGTTATTCATTTACAGGGCCACACAAAATAATTGTAATACATGATAATAAATGAGGAAATTGTTTGCCACATATTTTAACGATGGTAAACGGTATCATGTGTAATCAAATTGATATACGTCGCTGAGACTTAGTATGAGTTATTTCACGCATAATACGAAGTGCATAGCATTTACAGGGACACACAAAAGACTTCAAAAAGCATATTCTATTCGAAGTACTATAGTATATTACGCATGATAACTGTTCCATGGATGAAAGGCATTTTTAATTATGATATGCGCTTTTAAGTGTCACTAAATGTATTCACATTATATGGTGTGCATAACTGCTATAATAGTTACACAATTAAGATATACAGGGTTACTCAAAAGAACTCGGAAAAGTTACTGAATGTGAGTGTAATTTAATTAAAGGTTTGTTTTTAAAAAAGTTTTGCATTTTTACGTCAATTCGCATTTAGTTTATCGTGAAATGTTTGTAGAATATAGATTAAATGATATACAGGGTCACGCAAAGAACTGGATAAAGTTTTGTTTAAGGATGATAATTTCTGGAAATATGATTTAAATAGTTTAAAGAGTACTGTTGTTTGATTAACATTATTTATTTATTTTTTTATATAATTAATTTTAGCAAAATACTTTCGTGTTATAAAGGTACTAGGTAAACTGCAGGGCTGAACAAAAGTATTGAAGTATGTTTTACATCTATTCGTATAAACTGTCAAAAGAAAAATTTCATCCAGCTAGGCATTTTTTTGCTAAACTAAATTTCTCCATGATATAGTATATATATCAACCGACAAATCAAATACAAAGCCGTTCACAAGTATTGGAATACATATTTGGTTATGGGCAGTAACACTTATTTCCCTGAATAACGAAGTTTTGTTAAAGAATTAAGGAAATTTGGATAGTGTTTTATAATCTATGCTTAACGCGGGATTTTTTCTTTTACTGGTTAATACTTTGTAACGTAGATGAAAAATGTTTATGACTCCGGTTTATGTGGCCGAGTTCTAACTCTTGTAAATAAACTCTGATGCTCGTAGCATTTTTTATATGTTATTGACGTGTACTACACCATGATCGCTATTGAAAAGGAAATGTGTAGAATTTATAGTTCATTTGCATAGACAGTCTAAAGTACTCTGTTACATTATGGTCAATGGGAAAAATCGTTTCAAGTTCATTTCAATGACGTTAGACCATTTAAAACATAAAGAAATTGATATGCATTTATAAACGGCAGTATAACAAGAATTTTGTAGAATATGGGGTTTGTTAAACATTTATTATTTATTTAAAGAACCACACAAAAGAATTCCGTTTATGGGAATAAGAATATATGGTTGGGAGCTTTTAGCGGCCAAAATATGTTACTAAATTATAGTGAAATAGACATAAATTATTCACTGATTCTTCTCAACGCTACATTTCCGTACCCACATTCCTTTTCAAATCTGCTCATTAATGTTCCCGCTAATTGCCTTTACATTTCTGATGCATAACTTTGAAAAACCCTGTATAGGCATATTCAAAATGTGAAGAGTGTAGCTCAATATAGTTTAAAACCGGGCTTTTTCAATATTTTTCGTGATGATATAAAATTTCACGCAAAGGAAAGTAAGAGTGTTTAAAATGATGTAATGTTGCTTAAACTGTAATGTTGAAAAATTATAATATTGCAACATTATAAAAAAAGTGATATTATAATTTTGTTTATTTTCTCAACGCTTAAAGCTGCACAAATAAAAATGTATGTTAAATTTGCAGCGAGACTAGATCCTTGAATGGGTCGGGTTGCGTATTTTACCTTAACACGAAAATTTTATTCAAATCGGAATCCAACATAAATGTTTTTTTTATCGATCTGAACCGCTAATATTTGAATTTGAATCCGACACATAAACAGTATTCCGCCTGAAACAGAGCTAATTTTAATACTTACAACGTTATTAAAAAATTCCAAAACATGTTTTAAAACAAATATTGTTAGCATATAGTCATGCTTTACATTAATAGGAACGATTTCTGACAAATATAAAAATTTTACTTCTTCAAAATAACAGCATTATCAATAAAAATGTTTGAGAAACAATTAATAAACAAGTTGGAAATTACACGTGAAGCGTAACAAATGAGGTGCATTCGTACGATAACGAAGTTTTTAAAATATTCAGATCTTGCTCATATAGTAGACAGTACTTCGGTTACATTATAGTAGTAGAAATCTTTGTGTTCCTGTAAATATACAGGAAGTAATTTTTATTACACCTCAGCAACGTATATCATATTCATAAAATATTAAATAGTTTAATGTAATTAAAGCACGCCCCACAAACAATGTTTCTCCGTAAGCTTTATGTAATGGAATACTTTTGTGTGCTCTTGTAATTTAAAAACAAATATTCTTTGCATCACAGATTGTACAGAATGTATATTTTAGTATATATATTTACTTCATAGGTTCATGTCAGTTTTATTATGTTTGAATTAGTTTAACACCATTAAAATGCATTTGAAACTTTTTTTCCCATTGACCGTAATGTCATGGAATATTTTTTATTGTTCCTGTAATTGATTTAAGCATCCAATTTCAATAAAATTTAAAATGACACGACAAAATTATGTAATAATTATTTGTTTTAAATTTCAAATGATTAAAATGCATTTGAAACCCCCCTTGACCGTAATGCAACGGGATACTTTTGATTGTCCCTGTAATTCATCTATGCATAATTGATCTATCTTAAATTTGAAATAACTTGACAAAATTATGTATTAATTATGTATTTTAAACTTCAAACGATTCGGTTGGGTAGTTTTTGCGTTGTTATATGCGAATGGACAGACAGACGGATGGACTGAACGACAACTATAGGTGCTACGTATTTACATAATTACGAAAGCACCTAAAAACAACAGATATAAAGCATAATAAAATTTGAGAGCTGTAAAATAAATGTGCTTATTTTCACGCAGTAAAAATTTCGATTCTTATCATGTTTTTAAAATTATTAGAAAATAATTTACACATATTTTAAGATTAATCGCATTTAAATGCGAAAAATGAAGCATAAATACAGGGTTTCGATATTACAAATAGATTTATTCTAAATAAATAATTCAGGGATAAAAAAAATCAAGATGAATATATAAAAAGAAATTTTTTTGTTACATATTAATAATTGCATTTAAAAATATTTAAAGTATAATAATGAAAACATTCTTTTAAAATCATGTATGAAAACATAAGTAATAAATATTAATCTAAAATACAGATTTCTGATTGCAAACGATTTTCAGATATTAGCAAAATACTGTCATCTTTTCAAGAAAAATGTTAAAAGATTTTCTATTTTGATATTTAAAACACATATAATTAAATAATCAAAGAAATTTTTACCTGTGAAGCGCTGTCTAATAAAAAATTCGACGATAAAAAACAAGAGCAATCAAATACGGGTTTTAACCGGTTTGAATTCATACGCGAATCAAAACACGTGGTTTTGTTTGGACTTAATGTGACTTAATGTAGGGTTACATTTTTGGCATCACCCAAATCATTATAGTTCACCTCCAGTATATTCTTCCTCCATGGTTCTCTTTCCCAAGTTTGTTTAATCGTTTGGCAACAGCCAAACTAATTCGTTTTCGTTTGCTTTGTTAATATTCGAATGTCAAATATTTTCATGGTAAAAACTTTTTTTAAACTATTTCATCAGCTAAATTTTATAGTTAGTGATGTTTATTACTTAAGGTATGTAAAAGAATAATACTTATTATGGAATTAATTCGTGTGGTATTTGTCCACGTTTTATTTGAAATATTTTTAGTAACTAACTATGGTGTCAGTCGTGATGCAAGATTGTGTATATGCATATAAAGGAACTTTTTTCAATTAGGCGTTTCGTATTTGACTAGTTTTGCCTTTATATTAGAAATCATCAAACATTACAGTCCATAAATCGACAGCATTTTCGTAACACATTCACAACATGATCAAACACGATTTTAGTTAGAAGTATTGATTTTAATGTTCAGTTTCTATTGCAAAAGAGTTTCATGCATTTGCAGCGTATACTTATTCCAGAAAAAACTCCATGTAGATTTTTTTTTTTAATTTCGTGTTACTTTTTTTATATATAGATGTTCGTATACAATGTCGTGAGTAGATTGTGTACACATTATATTACATATACATAGCTTTCGCATTCCATTTTTTATAAGAATAATTTTTATAGATATTAAAATTAGCCATACTATTAAAATTAATTAAATTTAATTATGTTTAAATAGGATTTTGCTTTAAGTTCATGAAAGAAAATTAATAAAAATCGGTTATTCTTAATTCATTTGATTAATGTAGATAGAAGAAATCTTTAAATTATAATTTTTCTGTGGAAAGAACTCTATTAAAACTATGCACATTATTTTCATCACAGAAAATTAATTGTCTGATACATTCCCTGAATATTTCATTCCTGTTATTTACAGTAGAGATTTAACATTATATTCAACTTATTTCTATTTAAGGGGGCTCAGGGGTTGATCAATACGGAAAAACATGTAAACAGAGCTCTCGCTTCGAGCCCATATAAAAACAGAAGTATTCAATGTAATTAATTTAAACTTTCTGATATTTTAAAGGTATGTTTGTAGTCTTATAAAATTAAAAAATGAAGTATTTCAATGTAATATAATAAACAATATTGGGAAATGTATGTAACACAATTTTCGAAAAAAAAATTATATGCTATATCACCAACACCAAAATATCTTAACGTTGAATTGATTTAAGAACCTAATTTTTGCTTTAAAATGATCAGGAAATTTTACGCTAGATAATGAATTAAGGATATAAAAATCCCTCAAAAAACATTATTAAAAAAACTCTTAAATTTGAAAATTTAAAAAAACCCTAAAAAATACAACTTTTTATTCATTAAAACTACTCAAAATAATAAAAAACCCAAAATATATTAATTCATAACCTAGATAATGATGTTATATAGATGCAACAAAAAAATTAAGCCATTCCATCAAATAGATTTTTTTTTTATTTTGGTGTTACTCGTCAAAAATCAAGTTTTGAGAAAACGCGACTTAAAGTTGAAATTATATGGATGCTGCTGTGAAAGTGTTGATACATAAATGCTTATAACTCCGTCAAAAATGCAAATATTTTATGCGGTTTTTTGCATTGAATTAAGAATTAAATGAACAATAAAATTAGATCATTAAAAAATCGATTTTTTGAAAAGTTTTCAACCTCTGAGCCCCCTTAATGTGAAAATATAAAAATGGATAAAAAGACTTTTGATAGTATGTACTTCTATTTAAAAGAGTGTTATTAATCACGTGTGAAATATGAAATAATAAAAAATATTTATATTATTTTATTTTCATGAAAGATCAATAGGGAAGTTTATGCTGGACAAGCAAAAATCTTAAAACTGTTGTTAGCTTTCGTTTTTTCAAAAACTAAAACAAAATCACTTCACCTTTTTCATTCACGAATAAAAACATTTCATATTTATTTACTTAGAAGGTGTCACAAATAAAAATTAAATTAAAAAGTTTACATGTTTCGGTTCATTCATAAGAACCGTATTCATAACATATAAAATCAGTAGAAAATTAAATGACACTGGATATAAATATAATTTAAAAATCAAAACAAAACATTGCGCCCCCTATGATCGTGAATATAGCCATTGCCACCGCGGCATATAAATATAATAAATTTTGACCATATATTAAATTTAATATGTATAAAATTAAAATTAATAAAAGTAGAAAAACTAAATGACTCTGGATATAAAGGTAATTTAAAAACCCAAAACACAAAATATTGCGCCCTCTATGATCGTGAATAGCCAATGCCACCGCGGCTCCTCCTATTAGACTCACCCTTTAAATATTTATTAAGTAATTCTAACCACAAACTCGGAATGTCATAAGAATAAGAATCATTACAAACCCTATCCCTCCTAGAATATATCTCTATGGATTCACGGATGATTAATTTTCGGAATAAACTTGAAATGAACACTAATCTACTATTTTTAAAACAAATTTTAACTCCCCTATTTAAAAACAATCTTGATAACGCAGTCTTATCCCTACCAAATTTTATGTCACATTCATGCTCTTTCTTTCTAACCCCAAACTTTCTACCTGTCATACCGATATAAAAATTAATATCCCCCCCTTCATTCTCATATGGAATTTCAT
Organism: Maratus speculifer; assembly: GCA_964019185.1. NCBI lineage: Eukaryota > Metazoa > Arthropoda > Arachnida > Araneae > Salticidae > Maratus > Maratus speculifer. The sequence continues at coordinate 426,705,318 of OZ025290.1, read as the reverse complement.
ACACCCCTGCTAGATCATCTTGTGGAACCGGATCAAAAGCTCTGTATAGAAGATGTTTTAACTTAGGAGGTGGCTTAGCAACTAATTCTATTTTAAACTTTTTTAATTTAGATTTAAGCCTCTCAAAATTACCCTTTATATAAGGAAACGATAGTCTTTTAACCCCAATTTCTTCCCCCTTCTCACAGGCATTATCAACCAAATTACAATTAACCTGAGAATTATTTTTATCCCTATAATTTTTAACCAATTTATTAATTTTATCCTTTTTGTAACCATTCAACTTAGCAATATTAAAAATATAATTCAACTCTTCATACAAAAATTCATCAGAACAAATAATAAACGCACGATTAACCATGAACCGGAATGTAGAAAACTTATACCCAAAGGGTGAATACGCAGAAAATGGAATAATATGCTGACTAGCTATATCCTTCCTGTAAACTTTCCTTTTTAACATAGAACCCTCTCTAATAAGCCACACGTCTAAAAATGAAATAGCACGATCATTTTCCAATTCAAACGTAAATTGAATATTCCTATCCAGTTTATTAACTTCATCTACAAAAACAATGAAAGACTCAACTCCCCCCTCCCAAATTAAAAACACATCGTCAGCATACCTCTTCCAAAATTTAGGAACTTTCTCGAACTTTGCGAAAATATTCTCTTCAAAAGGCCTCATTTTAAACTCAGCTAAAAAACCCGAAATAGGAGAACCCATAGGGGCACCCATGTTTTGTTTATAAATTTTACCATCAAAAACAAAATAATTACTTTGTACAATCAACTGTAATCCATCTTTTAAAGTACATTTTATACTGTCATTATATATTTCCGCCTTGTCAATCATAATTTTAATCCTAATTTTTATTTGTGACACCTTCTAAGTAAATAAATATGAAATGTTTTTATACGTGAATGAAAAAGGTGAAGTGATTTTGTTTTAGTTTTTGAATAAACGAAAGCTAACAACAGTTTTAACATTGAATTTTATCGATACTGGATAATAAGATGAGTTTTTATACAAGTTTTAATCGGTTTAAGAATTGATAAAAAGTTCGGAACAACATTAACTTTCTTACAAACCTTTAGAAATCTCAAATTTAAAATTTCACGATCCAGCGTCATTCTCAAATTCTTAAACCGATTAAAACTTGTATAAAAACTCATCTTATTATCCAGTATCGATAAAATTCAATGTTAAAACTGTTGTTAGCTTTCGTTTATTCAAAAACTAAAACAAAATCACTTCACCTTTTTCATTCACGTATAAAAACATTTCATATTTATTTACTTAGAAGGTGTCACAAATAAAAATTAGGATTAAAATTAGGATTGACAAGGCGGAAATATATAATGACAGTATAAAATGTACTTTAAAAGATGGATTACAGTTGATTGTACAAAGTAATTATTTTGTTTTTGATGGTAAAATTTATAAACAAAACATGGGTGCCCCTATGGGTTCTCCTATTTCGGGTTTTTTAGCTGAGTTTAAAATGAGGCCTTTTGAAGAGAATATTTTCGCAAAGTTCGAGAAAGTTCCTAAATTTTGGAAGAGGTATGCTGACGATGTGTTTTTAATTTGGGAGGGGGGGGGGGGTTGAGTCTTTCATTGTTTTTGTAGATGAAGTTAATAAACTGGATAGGAATATTCAATTTACATTTGAATTGGAAAATGATCGTGCTATTTCATTTTTAGACGTGTGGCTTATTAGAGAGGGTTCTATGTTAAAAAGGAAAGTTTACAGGAAGGATATAGCTAGTCAGCATATTATTCCATTTTCTGCGTATTCACCCTTTGGGTATAAGTTTTCTACATTCCGGTTCATGGTTAATCGTGCGTTTATTATTTGTTCTGATGAATTTTTGTATGAAGAGTTGAATTATATTTTTAATATTGCTAAGTTGAATGGTTACAAAAAGGATAAAATTAATAAATTGGTTAAAAATTATAGGGATAAAAATAATTCTCAGGTTAATTGTAATTTGGTTGATAATGCCTGTGAGAAGGGGGAAGAGATTGGGGTTAAAAGACTATCGTTTCCTTATATAAAGGGTAATTTTGAGAGGCTTAAAGCTAAATTAAAAAAGTTTAAAATAGAATTAGTTGCTAAGCCACCTCCTAAGTTAAAACATCTTCTATACAGAGCTTTTGATCCGGTTCCACAAGATGATCTAGCAGGGGTGTATGAAATTCCATATGAGAATGAAGGGGGGATATTAATTTTTATATCGGTATGACAGGTAGAAAGTTTGGGGTTAGAAAGAAAGAGCATGAATGTGACATAAAATTAGCTAGGGATAAGACTGCGGTATCAAGATTGTTTTTAAAGAGGGGGGTTAAAATTTGTTTTAAAGATAGTAGATTAGTGTTCATTTCAATTTTATTCCGAAAATTAATCATCCGTGAATCCATAGAGATATATTCTAGGAGGGATAGGGTTTGTAATGATTCTTATTCTTATGACATTCCGAGTTTGTGGTTAGAATTACTTAATAAATATTTAAAGGGTGAGTCTAATAGGAGGAGCCGCGGTGGCATTGGCTATTCACGATCATAGAGGGCGCAATATTTTGTGTTTTGGGTTTTTAAATTACCTTTATATCCAGAGTCATTTAGTTTTTCTACTTTTATTAATTTTAATTTTATACATATTAAATTTAATATATGGCCAAAATTTATTATAATTATATGCCGCGGTGGCAATGGCTATATTCACGATCATAGGGGGCGCAATGTTTTGTTTTGATTTTTAAATTATATTTATATCCAGTGTCATTTAATTTTCTACTGATTTTATATGTTATGAATACGGTTCTTATGAATGAACCGAAACATGTCAACTTTTTAATTTAATTTTTATTTGTGACACCTTCTAAGTAAATAAATATGAAATGTTTTTATAAACAAAAATCTTTTTTTTTTTTTTTTTTTTTTTTTTTTTTTTTTTTTTTTTTTGTGTGTGTGTGTGTGTGTGTGTGTGTGTGGATTAAAATTGTTGCGCTATTAAATTAGAAACAACGCTTTGATTATGATATAAAATGTATTGTGTTTCTACTTATTTATTTATATTATTAATTCTTATTTTCAGTCAATTGCATTTCAAATAAAATGGAAAAAAAAAAGGTCATGGATTTTAAATTTATGTAATACATGCATTTTGGCAGTTACTAATGACAGTTATGACAGTTACTAATTTAAATATTTTACATAAAAATTATATATTTTAAATAAAATAATGGCAATGTCTGCAATATTTTGTGATTCATCATCTGCGTTCATAATATTCATAGAGGAACAATAATCTAAATACAATAATCCAAAATTTGCATACACAAAATCTCTTGATTAAAATCTATATGAATAATGGAAAAGTTTTTTACAAGATTGTAATATTTCAATATGTATTACTAATAGGTTCAATAGGTATAGGTTTCGTAGGTTTTCAATAGGCATTTCTCAATTTCGTGAAACACAGCAAGATTAAAATATCATATTTCTATTTTCTGAATCGGTAATTCAGATTTACATGTTTTTATTAAGTTCCAATTAAAGAGAAATTAATAGACGTTTTCAGGTGTATTGCCAATAGTTTTTATTTGTAATCCAAACCCCTGCAATCTTTATTAAGCAGGTCCAGTTAGCACGTTTTAAGAATCTGTAGTGTCTGAACGAGGCCTGGCAGCGTAGCTTGTACACCCATGTATATCAACAAATATACATTTATGCCGTACAAAAAAAAAAATAATAAATTACTTGTAAATCAAAGAAAATCAAAATCATTGTAAAATTCACTGCCAACCTATTCGTAATATTCACAAAGTTGCAAATTTCCTTAGAAAAACATAGTGTGCTGGCATTTAGATTGACTGCATTTTTTTTCTGTCCTTTTTTTATTTACAGTATTTGAGCACAACACTTTTAATGGATAAAAAAATTGCAAAACAATAGCTTTTAACTTGTTTCCCAAACTAATATTAATCAGTTATGTTGTAGTAGTTTGGTTTTTATGATAAAAATTATAATGCAATACATATTGTTGAAATTTTTAAGAAATAAAACTAGAAAGAGTTACAAATATTCTATTTATTTCTAGTTTAATTTCAATGTACATTATTTTATCATTTATCTTTCAAGTTAAAAGAAAGAAAAGGAAGCAACGATAATTAATTCCTCATTATCCTCTTGTCAACTGCATTGTAAAGCTTCTCTCGTTGAGTTAATGCTTCTGGTAATAGTTTCTTTAGTTTGAAAGTACAGATATATTTTTTTGCCAATTGATTATGTTTTTAAACAGTCTTTTACAGCTGTTAAATAATAACAAATGATGTTTCGTACTTATTTTGCTTCATAAAAATTAAAAAATAATTAAACAACTTACATCTCTCACTTTTTTTACTGTATTATATTTTTTGTATATTTTATTATATGAAATAGATAAACAAAAAATATTGTTGCGTTATTTAACGGGTTTTAATAAAAAAATCGAGATATCAATTTATATGTATCTATATTTATTTATTGTTTTATCATTTACAAATGTTATTTTACATTTTAAAATTAATTGATTAAGAGATTAATTTAAAACAAGATTTTTTTTTACAGATTAAGTTTTTATTATTCTGAGTGGGTATGAAGATACCTAACGTAAAAACTAATTTCAGCTTTGAATCTCATTTCAAATATTATTATTCATATTTGGCTTGATGCCATTATTAATGGATATACCCTGCCCATATGCATTTTATTGCATGCACAAAAACAACCAATAATCCTTTTTGATTTTAAAAACGATGTTTATGATGATATTTAAAAATGTATTAAATGCAAAGATAAAAGTAAAACACAACATCTCAGACATAAAATACACTGTTAAAAAAATTCTGAAACTCACGAACACTTTTTTTCCTGAATTTTACAGAAAAAATCCCTTTTCACCACAAAAGAGCATTTTTTCCGTTACAAATTACAAAATTCCACTATATTTCTTAAAAATAACGAAACGGATGGAAATAAAAAAAAAGTGGAGACACTCCGTTGTGTGACACCATGGCCGAATGGTTAAAGCACCACAACGCTAATAGCCTACGAGAGCAGAGTGTGAGTTCGGATCCCATTGGCACCATGGAATAATGAAAACATAAAAAATCCCTTTTAAATTACATTTTTTCTGTTTATTTTTTTCTTATTAAAAATCTTTTAATTAATTAGCCAAAAAATAGCGTACGACAATTTAAAAAAAATGTCTATACTTTTTTTTTTTGTAAAAAATTGTTAATAAAAACTTTTTTCATTCATTCATTCAAAAAAGGGGTTTTAAACAGAGATTTTTTAATTTAAACTATTTAAAAAATTAAAATAGGTTTTTAAAAATAATAAGTATTATGCATCAGTCTAAAATAAAATAAAATAAACCGTTTACAAATATTTTAAGGAATATATTTCAAAGGAAATATTTAAAAAGCACAACAGATTTTCCCACTAATGCATCAAACGCGTACTTTGTACAATCCGGCATTCGTAAGGATTTGTTCCGCTGTCAAATAGTCCCGAGTTCGGTCCTCAGGACGGCGTGAACTAAATTATACATAATAATAATAATTAAGTAAAATAACATAGCAGGTTAAAATCACTTGGTAATTTCAAATTCTTTGACGATTAATCGATTCATTAATTTAGAAATTAGATTAAATTATTATTGTTAAAAATCAAACTTTGTAACGGAATGTTACTGCTTCTTCAAGCGGAGTTTTCTTTTCTTGTATTTTCCACAACGTAAAATCTACTAACGGAACGGTAAAAGTTCGGATACTTTGCTGCCAGTAGTTTCATTGTGAATTCAGAGATTTATTTTTAACAGTGTACACTGCTAAAAACAATTAAAGGCCATCTTGAGTCTTATATCAATTACTGGCATATAGTGAAAAAAAATTGAAGATGACAGTCGCGAATTCTCATTTTCAAACTTCAGAATACGATATTTTTTTTAGCGTAAAAGATGTGGTAAATGAAATTTGGCTTTCAAATCATGCTAAATAAAAGTGAAAAAAGAAAACAATCGATTTTAAGCAAGTGCATTGCTTCAATCAGTGCAATTTCACAATGTCATTTAATCGAATAAGAAGCACCCAAAGTATGGCTTCTAGAGCCTGGAACTTATTTTTTTTTTAACTAGAAACGCTTGATCTTTTGTACTTAGATCAGGTATTAGATTTGCAACAACGCCCTATGAAGATTGATATTTAACCCTAAAGGCTCGGAGGCCATTCTTTTTCATTCCATTCTTTTTCAACAATGCATTCGTTCTGTTACTGGCACCACAGTTTCGATTAAAACTACCCGAATCCGTCTCAACGCTATAGGACTGTATTCTCGCACACCGATGCGTTACGTCAATAGCAATTCATCATGTGTTGCTCCCACAGGGAACGGACAGAAGGGCATGCGATGTGGTGAAGTAATAAATAGCGCAACTTATTTTCTCTGGCGAGTTCTTTTTCTTCACCCTGCAAATAGGCGTATATTAATCTGTAGGAAACTTGACACTAGATACAACCTTGCTTTCGTGCAAGCAAGTGTCAGATTTGGCTATGAAAGAGTAAAGGTCTATCGTGGCATTTACATTGATTCGAGCACCGACATCAATATCATTTGAAATGGAGATTTGACCGATCAGCGATATAGGGATGAAATCTTCAGTCATATGGCAGTCATTTATTCTTAAGCAACCGTAGATGAAAAATTTTTTAATAGACAACAACTGCAGGTCATATCAGGTTCACTTGATTTCCTTTTAGAGAAAGGAATCGTACAAATGGAAAGGCCAACGTATTTTCCGGACATACACCGAATAGAGCATGTTTGAAATATTCTAGGCAGACGAGTTGATGATTACCTATAACTCCTCAAACCTCTCTAAGAAATGGAAACAGCAATTCTGATGGAGTGGAAAAAATATACCCGTTCGTTATTAATAGCCTCCTTATCATTGAATCCATAGGCTCAAAGGTGTTAGCATCATTCAATTTAACAAATTTTATTATGCGAATTAATATTTGGCAGTCTGAAATATATTCCCTCAAATAATCATCTTTAAACACACCTTAAAATTGTTTTAAATACTTAATTTAAAAATCAAATGCTTAAAACTCCCTTAAACATATTTTTATTTAGATTTGAGCAGAAATGGTGCTGTTAAATATGTCATTTAAATTAATCGGTAGTAAGAGTCCTGAAGGCAATGAAAAATACGCTTACATAAAATACACTTGTATGACAAATAAATAATTCCATATCTGAATATATAACGATGCATAATTGAAATTTGATGAATATGATTTGAAAATTGTTTTAAAAGATTCGTAGAATTTATCGCCGTTGGTATTGCTTTAATAAACGTTGGTGAAAGTAATTTACATTCAGCTAATACTTGATAAATTCTCACTGATTGGATTCTCAGCATCTTAAACACATTTTTTATCAAATGACTCATATTTCATAAAGATTACTTGATATGATTAATCCAGATATCAAAAATAAAATATGTGAAATAACATTTATTACAATTTAATTTGTTCAATATTTTTTTTCAGTTAAATTGTTTAGACATTTGATTTAATATATACATTTATATATTTCGGTTAAATAATTTTAAAATTTTGTTAAATACATACAAACATATATATGAGATTGAACAGCAACCGTTCAAAAGAAAAATATCAATTCAATGAAAAGTAACTGTCTGTAAATGTGTTAACTTAAAGGGTGATTCCATTATACATAATCATACAATAAAGGAGAAAATATTATATACTTATGTATATCGAAAGAGATCGGTTGGTGAAAGTATAATTGCAAGACTACCAAAATCGTAAAGTATAATTTGCTATTTTAACACAATCAAACTGATAGGTAAAGTTATCATATGATTTAAAAATTTCCAACTGAGTGTAAAATTGCCCAGGCTGGGAGTCAAACCCAGATACTTAGCTTACAAGGCCAATGCTTTACCGTTTAAGCTAACTGGGCACGACAACCAATAAGCATTTTCCGCTCAGATTGTAGGTCATAACATCTGGTCTGTCATTTAGACAGCTCAGCAGACTAGACCGCAGGTAAAGAAACTCCATTGAACGATGCGTGCGAAGATAATTTGTCATTTTAACACAATCAAACTGATTGGTAAAGTTATCCTAAGAATTAAGTATTTTCATTTGAGCAAAAAATTGCCAAGGCCGGAAGTGGAACCCAGATGTATCAGATTTAGATACAGATACAGGGAGATTCATTAGAATTAAACTCTGGTTTAAAGGAATAATTTTGAGAAAAATAAAAATATTACAAAGAAAATGCAACTGTATGTACTTTGCTTCATGTGAAAGGTTATAACATCTCGGAATATTCTTTAAATTTTAACTCCTAAGTAATTGAATGATTTCGTATGAGCTGATATAATCACAGTCCAAATTGTGGAGCGTTAGATTAATACAGCTAGCGACTATAATGGGAAACTTTACAATTGTTTTTATATTACCACATTAACAACAAAGATGAGAATGTCTATTATAAGTTTTATTATAATGTACTCTAGTTTTCCAAATCATTACCTTTAACCCTAATTCACTTAGGATGAAATATTCTGTATTTCTCACTAAATAGATTGCTTTCGACCCCATGTCCTATGGTATTTTTTCCCTCTACTATCAATCATTTAAATTTCTCAACCAAATTTTTTAACATCCTTTACTGCAAAAAATATATTTCATAACATTTTTGTTAACACGAAGGAAATATCCATTCATCTATGCTATTTGAAAGTATTTTCGTACTAAACAAACAAAACTTATACATTTTATTTAACCCGTTCGCGACGGAGCGCGCATTTTTTAAGTGCGCATCTGAGGACGGAGCGGGGAAATTCGATTTCACCCTCTGGGCCGGAGGATTTCGCGCAGTTAAGCCTAACGCTTGCCAAAAATTCTTTAAAAATTAATAAAAAAATAACTTTCGCATGAAACTTTTTGAAATTCACATACATGGAATTTGATGTTATTTTACATATTTATTCAAAAAATGATGTACATTGTATGATATTTTAATTGGAAAAAAATGTTTAAATGTAAATAATGAATAGTTAATATCCTGTTTTTAGCTTTTAAAATGATATAACATGACAGAAAAAAACTTACCAGGCTGTTAAATATCAACCTATGAAACATTTTGCTATAATAGAAAAACAAGCCTTGATATTTAATAATTTTTAACACTTTCAGTAAATAAAATAAATGTTTTACAAAAAACGATTTATTTAGAAATGAAAAATATTAAATAAAACATACAAACAACCTGCTATTGTTGCTTTGTAACACTTATATATATTATTATATGTGTTTTTAATCACACACACACATATTTATGTGTGTGTGTGTGCGTAAGATTGGATTAAAAAAAACTTAGTTTAATTTTATAATATTTTTGAAATAAAAAAATATATATAACACATAAGTAAAAACAAACAAACAGTCTTGAATAATAATCAGTAATGATGTGCAAATCAGAGTAAAAATTAAAAATGTACCTTTCCAAAATATGTTTATGTTAAAATTATTTCAGAAATAGAAAATATATTTCCATATGGTATATCGTATAATAAGGTATATCAAATAAAAATTATTGGATAATTATGAATAAAATTTAATAATGATTTGAAACTTTCAAAACTTTCGTTGATGTTAAAATTATCTTTTAAAATCTATGTTAACATATAATCTAATATATAAGTAAGAAAAAAATCTTTAATAATAATGAATAAAGCACAATAATACTTTAAAATACTCTTTAAAACTTAAAACACTCTTTAAAAACTTTTGTTCATGTTACTAGTAATTTTTCAAATGAAATGTATATGTATGCAAGCATGTAATGTAAAACATATTAGATAACTATATAGAATTATAGAAAAAAAAACTGGTCAGTAACGCAGAAAAATATTCTTAATTTAGCTGCACAGAGAAAGAATGTTATCAGCGTATCAGCTCCCACAATCAATATGTAACCCTTTTTTTCTTTCTTATTATTTTTTATTTTTTAACTGCGAAGCACTCCTGAAATAAAATAAAAATATAAAAAAGTTAAATCTTTCCTTCTACAAGAATGAAAAACATGAAAAATTAAATTGAGATATATTTCCGTTTTATTTGTTAAAAGTATCCAAAGTTATTTCTAAAATATAATGAGCGATTATGGAATTTAGGAACTTCATTTAAATTCAAAGTACCGATATCTGCTATTTATATGATACATTACATTTTATATTTCCAATATTAATACTTTTGTTTATGTACAATTAAATAAAAATGATTTTATTTCTAGCACTATAAAGAAAATTGAATTTCTGTTTTATTTTTACGAAATAGTCACGACCTTATTTCATGGTAATGACTTTACAAATTCACGAGGGGAAGGCAGTATTTTTTTGTTTGTAAACATCGCTATACATATATGACATTTCGTTTAATTCAATATTCTTTTAAAGAAACCGACCAGTGAAGCAAGCAAAGGTTGCTAGTTTAGAGATATTTATATTAAAGAATTTTAATAATCAATTCAATCATTCCATTAACAAAGATATTACAATTTTGAATTGTCTGAAAATAATTGATCACCGCATTTCAAATTTTTAATTTTATTTTCTTCAAGCTGATCTGTATCTGGGTAGAATTTGTTTAACACGTTCGCTTCCGCTTACGCGAAGATGTGATGATAGTTAATGCCGCTGTAGAAGTGGGTTTTTTTCCAGCTGATTTACTTTTTATAATAAAGAATCAGTGAAAGATTTTCTGGCGCCAACACGTGTCTGGCTATTGAGCCATCACCCCACACCACGCGCTGGCGTGTGAGTGGCCCCTTAACGTTGGCGCCGTATCACGTGCTAGTGCGTAATCGGCAGCGAATGTGTTAAATATCTATCTGTTAAACTAAGCCTAAACGTAATAAAAATATTTCTGGTCTAGGTACATGGTCAAAATGTCAGAGCTTTCCTCAATTGATATTCAATTCCAGATATCAGCACCTTTTACCTCGTAATGTGTGCTTTGTCAATTCAAAATCTGAATCATTTTTTAGTTAGATTGAATCAGTTACAGAGGTGATGAATATATAACGACGTGATTTATATTACAAGTTTTAATATTTGCATTCAGTTCTTTAAAATTTAAAACACATACGGTTTTTGATTATATATTTTAAAATAAAATTTATGTTTATAATCAGCAAAAAATTAAAACATACCATTAAAAAGAGGCATCTATTACTAAGCATATGCAAATTCAAATAAAACAAAACATTAGATAATTAGGATATGTTTGTAATACTATTTTTTATTGAAAAAAAATAGAGGAGTATATGTCTAGTACACTATTTGTAAAATCAAACTCTTAGAAACTTTTAAAATAGAAAGCAAAATTATAAATACTTATCAAATTTTATCTCAACTCTCTTAATTAATCCTGATAATACTTGATTCATTGTACGTAAACCAATCTATTTACACACCATGAGAAATAATGAGAAATGCCTATAGTGTACAATTTTATGATATATCTATTTCGAATTTTTGAGATAATCAATCCGATGATTTCATTAACTAAGGATTAATTAACTAATCATAAATTCTGATCTGTTTGAAATTATTGGACAGAGCATTTTAAGATGAGATGATATAATTAAGTACGCATTTGAATCCCAAAAAATGATTACTAAGAAAAACTTAACATTCTAAATGCAGAAAATGCAATTAAGTTAAAATAGATAATCCAATCGTAACTATAGTTACAAACGTACAATTTAGATTTTTTTAAAGTATAATCTTTAATCAGCAATAGTAAAGCCCGAAAATCTTCTTTAAGTTTAATAAAAATATTTTACACTTAGAGATTTGTTGAAACATAACGAACCGATTCTCTGTTTTTGTCAATCTGACATGAAAGTACAACGTACGAGTATCCATACTCTAATCGTAATTTATTATTTTCAGCAGTAAAATTTTATTGTAAATTTTGCATTATTTAATCCGAGCGTTTCGCTGATTCGATTAGACAAAAATTGCTGTTTTGAAAAGTCGGAGATAAAATATTAAAAATTCTGTGAAAAACATGAAAAAATCGACATAAGTTGAAAGTTTTCTTTCAAAAAAAATTGATAAAATGAGAGGTTAAATTGTTTATTTGGTTTGTTGCTGTCTAAATTATATTTACCTTGCTTTATAAAAACTTTTCTGGTTTGAATCGACACTTAATCTAGTCATAGTCGAATTGACTCCTACTGGCAGTACTATTATTAATGTGTACATTTTATTTTAGGAAATGGAAATTATAGATTTGTTTGTGCGTGAAACTTAGAAACAAATTATCTATATATGTTATATACAAAATAAAATCATTTGTGTCAAACTGAAATTATTTCTTCAAATAATTAAAATGTTCAAATGTCTTACTTTTCTTTAATTTAAAAAATAAAGATGATGAGTTTATGATTTGTGTTTTTTATATTTACGTATGAAATCTTAAAAATTATTATTTATGATTATGGAGGGTTGAAATAACTTAAATATAATATAAACAACTGGCATGTGGCTGTAAATGTTGTTAGCATAGTAAATAATGTAACCGTACAAATTATAAATTATTTAAAAATTATTCTCAAGGCAAACACAAGACAATTTTTTATCACAATTTACCAATAGTAATTTCCTTACTTAAAAGTACTGATTTCTGATTTCTCTAAGAAAATTAATTCCATTATTTTTCTAAATATAACGAAAACGGTATCTTAATAACTGCTTTCATATTAATAGAATTGGTTAATTAATCAAGCGTAATTATATTTTTAAATTTGTATATTATTAAACCATGTATCGTATGAATCTACGTAATTTAATATATTATAAATAAACACTTTTTTAGACAAAACCATTCTGTAAAGAATACAAGCCATTGAATGTCTATACAAACATATTATTTGGAAGATTTGATGATATATCTCTTACATTTTCAACCATATTTTACATTTTCCATCTCACAAAAAACATTTTTTTAATTAAAATTTGTTAAATTTGTTTTTTTATACTTATTTGTATTTCAATGTAAACTCCTTGTACTGTTCATAGAATAACCTTGTTAAAAATAGTGTTTATTTTAATTGTATAAAATCTCCTAGATTCATACGATAGATGGTTTTTATCTCATGTTTAAGAATAATGATTACATTTAATTAATTAATTAATTTTATTAATACGAAAGTAATCATTAAGTATACCATTTTCATTACATTTAGACAAATCGGGGATTTATTTCCTTATAGGACTCAGAAGTCAGTACTTAAATCAGGAAATTATTATTGGTAAATAGTGATATAAAAGTCTTTTCTGTTTGAATAATATTTCTAATAATTTATAATTTGTATTGTTATATTGTTTACCATGATAGCAACAATTACAGTCACATGACATTTGATTATTATGATTTTTGTTGAAACCGGGAAACATCCTCTCACTATCTGCTGCCACTCAGCTGCAGTATACGGAAGATTCACCACCAATATACTTAGATATATCAGTGTACTAAGTTATCAACACATCTGTCAAAACTTGTAACGTTAACTTATTAAAGCATAATCTTTAACCCTACACTGCTCGATTTTTCTTTTTTTTTATGGAAAAAATATTTGAAATCTATATATTGGTTTAATAATAGAAAAAATAATAAACAAATATTAAATAAAAATTTTGTAGTTAAAATTTTATATTTTATGGCGTGTACCTTAAATATACAATTAGGGTTTTTAAATATAGTATAGCTATATTTTTAAATTACATGTGATTATATTAATCAATTTTATGTGCTTCACGCTCTGTAAATTTCTTTATATTAATATTTGAAAGTATATAGTAAAAACGATAATAGAAAAATTTGCCTTAATAGCTTGATCGATTTTTTCGATTTTTTTTTTCCTTGAAGAATAAATTCTAATTTTTTGTTAAATGTAGCCATCTGACATGGACAAAATAAGTGGTAGTCTATTCTTTGGATATTTCTCTATTAGTTGCAGTCATCGTATTGACCAAATTCATGGCACATCTTGAGAATTATAGTGCTTTCAGGAATGAGTCAAATGTGGCACACCGTGCAGTGAAGGGTTGGTAATACTGTAAGGTTTTATGAAATATATTTTCAGATTGAAATATATAATCTAATTACTAAATTCGGTACTACTAGGTTATCCCGTCGACCAAAAAAATATCGCCAAACTATAAGATTAAATGCCAATAATAGAAGATCGTGAATGACACATTCAATGACATTAAATGTCATTCACGTGTTTAAAATGCCATTAAGTGATTTTTATTTCGACTTTTTATTAATATTTTATTTAATATACTACTAATTATTTGTTTTTTCGTTATTTAAAATAAAAATTTTGTCAACAAGTATAATTTAGCGATTTGTATAATTTGGCGAAATTGGTCGACGGGATAACCTAGAAGTACCCTAAATTCATAAATAAAAAAAATAAAAAATAAATAAAGACATAAGTTTTATTAAAACTTTTAGAACTTAAACATTAATTTCCAAAAATAGTTTAGTTTTATTAAAAAAGCATATTTTTTAACATTTTTTTTATCTTTCATTTTTTACTACAAATTTAATTAAAAAGTGCAACTAATTCTCTATTTTTTGATATTTTCCAGACTAAATTATCGAAAGAATCTTTAACCATCACTTGAGATACAAATAATGTAATATAACTGTATTAACTATGTAGTTTTTCTCTGTACTATTAATATAATAAATCGGAAAATACATCACACACAACTTCTTCTTCTGACAAGACACTTCGTTTATGTAATAGATACAATAACAAAATTGTAATATATCTGACAATATTTAGCCGGCTTCTTTAAAATGATAAATCTAAATTAAGAGAATATTTATGATACATTAGAGAAAAAAGAAAAGTTCTATTTCAAATGAAAAAGAAATTTTAATTACTAAAAAGGCGCAAATTGCTATCCCAGGAAAAAATGTTCCATGCCGGGAATCTAATCCAAGCCATCAGTATACCGCATCGACTTTCAACTGATTAAATCACGTGGAAACGATACCCACCCTAGTTAAAAAAACATCGGTTAAAAACCTTTTTTATTTATTTATTTATTAAATTCTAACGAAGTACCTGAAAGGTCTTTTAAGCATTGCAGTTTTCGATGAGAAATTAAAATAATTACTTAATCTTTCGCACTCGAGATGTTATTCTCACTGACTATAACGAAAAAAAGTGTATTCTAAAAATCGAACAAAATTTACTTAATTTTAAGTAGTTCACATGCTCAAAATAGCTCCGAATGTACTAAAAAATGAGAAATACATGTACTCATTTTTTATTTCATGGTTGTGTTCAAATATACCTTGCTATGATCTTCCCCTGAACTTAAAAATTAAAGTAAAAATGTACTGATATTTATTTTTTGCTCAAAAATATTAACAATACACCTTTAATTGATTATTCATTAAGAAAATTAGCAAAATGTTTAGCAAAATACCCAAACTGAATATTTTTATTGCAAAATCATTAATTGTAAGTACTTTTGAAATATTTTAAAATACTGGACATAATTTATTATTTATGTTAATAAGCAGATTTTATGGCGCCATGAATGAAGTAAACCAATAAAGGATACAAAATTATCACTCATCTGGATTCGATAACATATGATCTTCAAAATTGAGAAATCAGTGTGTTCATTTATACTCAATTCCATATGACTACATCGATTTACTCATTTTTTGAGTACTTATTTTTTTTATTGTTCTAGTGTTTGACATAAATGGGTCCTACGAAGGCTCTGGACACTAGTATATTAAAATAATTTTCTTTGCCTCATCTAATGACCGAATAGAGCGAGACAAAAAAAATGACGAAATAAACTGTAAGATATTAGTGGTGTCCAAAGAATTTGCGTCCGATTTACGTGGGAATCTGACATTTCTAGTGGTGAGTGAGAATCATGTCTTGAGTGCAAAGTGTATTGGCTTGATTTATACGAGAGAGGGGGAGCACGTTTCAACTGGGGGCACCTTTGAACACTATACATATTTTCTTCAAATAAATTATTTTTTAAAAATGTTTATGGCAATACATTACTACTGCTTTAGCGCAATAAGTATATAAAGCTGCACCATTTTGTGTGAACCATACTGTCTAAGCAACATATGCATTTTTCTCCACCATGAATATAAACTTAAGAAAATAAAGTCGTAAGATTTTTGTTTACAATTTTATATCCCTAAAATTTTTATTTATTGTTCAACACTTAAATAAAGATGTAAAATTTAGTTTATAAGCTTTGTTTCATTAAAATTCTTCAGCCGAATTGAGTTAACTGATTTTGTATCCCATAAAATGTTTATTTATTGTTCAACACATATATAAAGATGTAATCTTTAATTTATAAGTTTTGTTTCATTAAAATTCTTCAGCCCAATTGAGTAAACTGATAAAATGTTGAACGCCTTGTGGAGGGGCACCATTGAATATTTAAAACTATGAAGTAAAGAGTAGTTGATGTACCTAAATATTATTATTTTTGGAATTTTTTCTATGTGAAAAGAGGTTAATTTAGAAAATCAAAGAACATGGAATTATACTGCTAAAAATCCCTCTTTAATGGCAAGTATTACAATATCTGGGTGCATCAGCGATAGAAAGTTTTAAAACTAAATTTATGATGGCATTCATTTATTTGATAATTGCAAATCAAATATACACAATAATGATTCATGATTTAACAGGTTTGTCTGAAAAATCCTACACTCTTTCATCTATTCTTTCCCAAATATTATTATTGGTTTTCGTACTAGATAAAACAAAATTAAAGTCAGTTTTTTTTTTCATAAAAAGAATGAATGGAAATTTTTTCTGAAGCACCGGATACCATATTGGTGTATTTAAAGGATATTGTAAAAAAGTTTTCACAACCAAACATAACTGAAGGGACACTCTGCTTGACATCAACTTTATTGGATTTAAGTTTGGTTAAATATTAAAAAAATATATTAGTTTAAATAATATATAGTTATTTAATTTTATTCATATTACTTTATATTTCTGAAACATATACATGCTTCTTATGAAAATGCTCAATATTTTCATATGAACAGAAATTTTTCAGCTTTTTAAATACTCACAACTTTTTTAATTTATATGGAATACTTTTAATTTCTGTTTCATATGATGAGGATATGCATTATTTTTATTATGTAATACTTAAAACGCAAAAAATAATTCAAATAAAAAATGTATTGGATTTTTAAAAAAATTGTTCAAACGTGCCCCCCTCTCTCCAATTCTATTTTCAGCTGGTTGGCAGCTTTATTTACTTTTTAACGATGAAGTCTATAACATCATGAAACATAAACTCGGATAAATATGTGCATATTTAGCGATTACCATGTTACAAAACTCTTATTTATTACCCAAAATTTTATATTTTGAAAAGAAACTCTGAAATTCATTTTATAAGCATAAAGTGTATGGTCTGAATACAACGTAATCTCAAAATTCAGCAATCGGAAAAAAATATTGATTTTTATTAATCGGGTTTGATAATCGCGTCTAGCTAACGTATAATATAACGGCATTTTTTTAATATATTAAATGCAGTAATGGAATGATATGTGTATTTAAATTTTTTTAAAAATATTTTATATGTATTAAAAAAGTAAGGAAAATATTCCCTGTCGAGTTATTAAAATAATTGGAATTTTCCAATAAAACATAATACTATTCAAGAATTTAAAGGAAAAATTACAATATAAATAATTTTCAGAGTAAAAAAAAATCCACATTGTTATGTGCCATTGAGACATAATTCTACTTAGAATTTCGAAAAACTATCAAATTGGGAATATTTCTCCAGGTTAAAAAAATTTCAAAATCACAGGATTTCGATTCTAAATATTATTCTGTTGTTTTTCGTAAAACAAATTTTAAATCTTAATTTGATTTCTGGATTGTATTTCTTTAAAAAGTTACTTTTTCGATATTTACAACAACAATTTGCATCTTTCTTATTTGATTTTAACAAAAAACTTTTTAAGTTCAGAAGTAAGGAAGTTCAACATTTCAAATTAGCACTTGGAAACACATTCTTGCACAATAAAATTTGATTTTTTTTTTTTTTTGACAAGTTGTGTTATTAAGTTCACGACATTTTTGCTAACGTTAAAGCTTCAAAGATGTTTGTGTAGAACGGATTTTTTCCTAAAGTTACTATAATAGGATCTTTTCTTTTTCTTACACTGTAAAAAAAAATCAGTAAAGGTGCTATACTTTATCTAGGAAACTGGGATTCCAAGAACTTTTCTTGTAACGGTAACAACAAAAATTCAAGTTTTAGAATCGGTTTCATGGATTTTTTTGTTATCATTACATGAAAAGTTCTTGGAATCCCAGTTTGCTAGAAAATGTTTAGTACCTTTCAGATTTTTTTTTTTTTTTACAGTGTAGATGTTAATGTTATTATTTTAAAGTAAATACCTCAAAGTTTAAGAGATTTATCTCATTATTTTATTTTTCGGTAATAAAAAGTTTTATAAGACCTTCTTCTTTAGTGTTTGAAAGTTCATCATTAAAAATGTATACGTGTTTCAAACACTGAATAATAAAAATGTTACACAAAAATATGAACGAGAAAAATAATACTGTAATGTGCAAAAAAGTAATTTTCTTATAAATATATTAATTTTTAAAATAAAAAATTCCCAAAAGACGTACACTGTAAAAAAAATAAATAAATTAAAAAAAAAAAAAATTAGAAAATTAATCTTACAGATGTAAAGTTGCCTAATCTGTATGGTTACTAACACTGAATCGGACACTGTACAAGAAAATATGTAAATCTACAGAACTAATTTTTGCAAAGTTACAGGAATCTATAACTTTACAAATGAGTCTGCTAAAATTACAGTTGTCTTACTAAAATTTTATCTGTAACTGAGTTGAAATTGCAGGAAAAATTCATGGTATCCCAGTTTCCTTAAACTTTCTTAGTAACTTTGCAGATTTTTTCATTTTCAGTGAACATGTTTATCCGTTACATGAATTTTTACTGTTGTCGTTAAATAAAAAAGTTCAATGAATCCTAGTTTCCTAGAAAACTTTTAGTAACTTAAAAAATTTTTTTACAGTGTACATAAAATTTCTTTTTCGATTTTATATATACATTGTGAATAGAAAACTACTTAGAATTTATAAAAACTAACAAAATTGGAACATTTCTTCAGGTTAAAAAATTTCAAAATCACAGCATTTCGATTCCAAATTATATTTTGTTATACTTCATTTAAAAAAATTTAAAAGCTCTATTTGATTTCTGGATTGTATTTCTTTAGAGAGTTACTTTTGCAAGATTTACGAAAACAATTTGCATTTTTCTTATTTGAAACTAATAAGAAACTTTTTTAGTTCAGAAATAAGGAAGTTTAACATTTCGAATTAGCATTTGGAAGCACATTCTTGTATAACGAAATTTGATTTGTGTTTTGTTTTGACAAGTTGTGTAATTAAGTTCGCGACACTTTTGCTAACATTGAAACTTCAAAGGAATTTGTGCAGTACGAAAATTTTTTTAAGTTAGTATAATAGGATCTTTTCTTGTTCTTAGAAGTTAATGTTGATATTTTAAAGTAAATATCTCATAGTTTAAGAGCTTCAACACAATATATTATTATTCAGAAATAGAAAGTTTTGTTAGTCCTTCTTCTTTAGTGTTTTAAAGTTTATCATTAAAAATTTATATGTGTTTCAAACACTGAATAATAAAAATGTTACAAAAAAATATGAAGGAGAAAAAGAATATTATAATGTGCAAAAAAAGTAATTGTCTTACAAAAATATTAATTTTTAAGAATAAAAATTTCCAGAAAACGTACATAAAATAGCTTTTATCATTTTTTAGTGTATTGTGGACATTAAACTATTTAGAATTTATAAAAACTAACAAATTCGGAACATGTCTGCACGATAAAAAAAACTGAAAATCGTAGGATTTCGATTCCAAATTATATTCTGTTATACTTCATAAAACACATTCAAAAGCTTAATTTGATTTCTATATTGTATTTCTTTAGAGAGTTACTTTTGCGGGATTTACGAAAACAATTTCAGTTTTTCTTATTTGATTTCAACAAGAAACTTTTTAAGTTCAAAAATAAGGAAGTTCGACATTCCAAATTAGCATTTGAAAACACATTCTTGTATAATGAAATTTGATTTGTCTTTTGTTTTGACAAGTTGTGTAATGAAGTTCACGACATTTTTTCTAACATTGAAACTTCAAAGAAATTTGTGTAGTACGAAATTATTCTTAAAGTTAGAGTAATAAGATCTTTTCTTTTTCTTAGATGTTAATGCTATTATTTTAAAGCAAATATCTTATAGCTTAAGAACTTTAACTCAATATTTTATTTTTCGGAAATAGAATTTTTCGTTAGATCTGCTTCGTTAGTGTTTTAATTTTTTTTTATATTAAATATGTATATATGTTTCAAATACTGAATAATAAAAAAGTTATATAAATATATAAACGAGAAAAAGAATATAATGTGCTGAAAAAAAATTATATAAAAATAATAATGTTTTAAAATAAAAATTTTCAGAAAACATGCATAAAATTATTTTTTTTTTAATTATTCCATAAAATTACTTTTTGGATTATTTTGTGCGTATTGTGGGCATATTTCATTATAAAGCATCATAATGATTTTATTTACAAACTTAATCAACAATAAAAAACATTCAAAGTTAGAACTTGGACAGAAGTAGTAACAATTCTTAAAAATTTATGAATATTGCTATATGGGTAATGGGATATGGGATTTTGTGTTTAAAAAATACAGTATGCATACTCTTTTATAAATTGTTGAAAATTACTGTAAAAAACACAGAAAAAAGCACGATTCCCTATAAATTTACACTATTTCTCGGTTAATGCATTCAATGGTGTTTCGTGGTCATTTCTTTAACCACATTTTTATTATATCTAATTCCTTGTATAAATTTCGATGTATTTATTTAAAGATATTTTTTTTCTTTGTTAATACTTGTAATTCAAAATAAAAATTGTAAAATTCTTTTGAAACATTAAAGAAGAAAATTTAATTCAAAAATTGTTATTCTTTTTAAACTTAGAATAAGAATAATTTAGAAAGGAGAAAATCATTTCATCAGAATTCCTGGGGATTTGAAATCGCTGAATTATAAAAAGACATAATTTGTATTAGATAGCAACAGTTCTTACATCTCGGTTAGTAAAGTTTTATTCCGCTGTCAAAAGCTTTTAAAATTTGAAATTTTAAAAACAAATTTGGTTTTAGTATTTGAAATTTGTAATTTGAAAAACAAATTAAAAGCATCATATGCTGATAGTTAATGTTCCTAAAAATGCCTGTATTTAATACACATAATGTAATACATTGGGCTGTTTCAAAATCACAGGATTTCGATTCTAAGTAATATTCTGCTGTTTCTCATAAAACAAATTTAAAATCTTAATTTGATTTCTGGATTGTATTTCTTTAAAAAGTTACTTTTTTGAGATTTACAACAACAATTTGCATTTTTCTTGGTTGATTTTAACAAGAAAACTTTTAAGTTCAGAAGAAAGGAAGTCCAACATTTCAAATTAGCATTTCGAAATACATTCTTGTTCAATGAAATTTGATTTTTGTTTTGTTTTGACAAGTTGTGTAATTAAGTTCACGACATTTTTGCTAACATTAAAGCTTCAAAGATGTTTGCGTAGAACGGAATTTTTCCTAAAGTTAATATAATAGGATCTTTTTTTTTCTTAGATGTTAATGTTATTTTTTTAAGTAAATACCTCAAAGTTTAAGAGTTTTATCTCAATATTTTATTTTTCGGAAAAAAAAAGATTTCTTAGACCTTCTTCTTTAGTGATTGAAAGTATATCATTAAAAATGTATACGTGTTTCGAACACTGAATAATAAAAATGTTACAAAAAAATATGAACGAGAAAAATAATACTGTAATGTGCAACAAAGTAATTTTCTTATAAAAATATTAATTTTTAAAATTCAAAATTCCCAAAAAACGTACACTGTTAAAAAAAGAAGAAAAATCTATAATCTTACAGATGTAAAGTTTCCGAAATCTGTATGGTTACTAACATTGTACCGGACAGTATACAAGAAAATATGTAAATCTACAAAACACTAATTTTTGTAAAATTACAGGAATCTATAACTTTACAAATGAGTCTGCTAAAATTACAGTTATCTTACTAGAATTTTATCTGTGGCTGAGTTGCAGTGGCATGAAAAATTCACGGAATCCCAGTTTCTTAAAAATTTCTCAGTAACCTTACAGATTTTTTTTAATTTTCATTTTAAGTGCATATCTGTATCCGTTACATGAATTTTTGTTGTTGTCGTTAAATAAAAAATTCTAGGAATCTTAGTTTCCTAGAAAAATTTTAGAAACTTTACAATTTTTTTTTTACATTGTACATAAAAATATTTTTTTCGATTTTCTTAATGTATTGTGAATAGAAAACTACTGAGAATTTATAAAAACTAACAAATTCAGAACATTTCTTCAGGTTAAAATAATTCAAAATCACAGGATTTCGATTCTAAATAATATTCTGTTGTTCTTCATAAAAAAAATTTAAAAGCTTAATTTCATTTCTGGATTCTATTTATTTAAAAAGTTACTTTTGCGAGATTTACAACAACAATTTTCTTTTTCTTATTTGATTTTAACAAGAAACCTTTTAAGTTTAGAAATAAGGAAATTCAACATTTCAAATTAGCATTTGGAAACACATTCTTGCACAATGAAATTTGATTTGTGTTTTGACAAGTTGTGTAATTACGTTCAAGACATTTTTGCTAACATCAAAGCTTCAAAGATATTTGTGCAGAACGGATTTTTTCCTAAGGTTAATGTAATAGGATTTTTTCTTTTTCTTAGATGTTAATGCTATTATTTAAAAGTAAATATCCTATAGCTTAAGTTTAAGAGTTTTATCTCAATATATTATTATTCGGAAATAGAAAGTTTTGTTAGATCTTCTTCTTTAGAGTTTGAAAGCTTATCAGTAAAAATGTATACGTGTTTCAAACACTGCATAATAAAAATGTTACACAAAAATATGAACGAGAAAAATAATACTCTAATGTGCAAAAAAGTTATTTTCTTATAAAAGTATTAACTTTAAAATTAAAAATTCCTCAAAACGTACATAAAATAGTTTTTTCATTTTTTTAGTGTATTGTGGATATAAAAATATTTAGAATTTATAAAAACTAACAAATTCGGAACATGTCTGCACGCTAAAAAATGTCAAAATCGTATGATTTCGATTCCAAATTATATTCTGTTACACTTCATAAAACAAATTTAAAAGCTTAATTTGATTTCTAGATTGTATTTGTTTAGAGAGTTACTTTTGCAAGATTTACGAAAACAATTTCAGTTTTTCTTATTTGATTTCAACAAGAAACTTTTTAACTTCAAAAATAAGGAAGTTCAACGTTTCAAATTAGCATTTGGAAACACATTCTTGTATAATGAAATTTGATTTGTCTTTTGTTTTGACAAGTTGTGTAATGAAGTTCACGACATTTTTTTCTAACATTGAAACTTCAAAGAAGTTTCTGTCGTAAGAAATTATTCTTAAAGTTAGAATAATAGGATATTTTCTTTTTCGTAGATGTTAATGCTATTATTTTAAAGCAAATATCTTATAGCTTAAGAGCTTTAATTCAATATTTTATTTTTCGGAAATAGCATTTTTTGTTAGATCTGCTTCGTTAGCGTTTAATTTTTTTTTTTAATTAAATATGTATATATGTTTCAAATACTGAATAATAAAAAAGTTATATAAATATATGAACGAGAAAAAGAATATAATGTGCTGAAAAAAATATTTTTTGATATAAAAATAATAATGTTTTGAAATAAGAATTTTCAGAAAATATACATAAAATTATTTTTTTAATTATTCCATAAAATTATTTTTTCATTTTTTTGTGCGTATTGTGGACATATTTTATTATAAAATATCATAATGCTTTTATTTACAAACTTAAACAACAATCAAAAACATTCAAAGTTAGAACTCGGACAGAAGTAGTAACAATTCTTAAAAATTTATGAATATGGCTATATGGGTAATGGGATATGGGATTTTGTGTTTGAAAAATACAGTATGCATACTCTTTTATAAATTGTTGAAAACTTCTGTAAAAACACAGAAAAAAGCACGATTCCCTATAAATTTACACTATTTCTCGGTTAATGCATTGAATTGTGTTTCGTGGTCATTTTTTTAACCACATTTCTCTTATATTATATCTAATTCCTTGTATAAATTTCGATGTCTTTATTTAAAGATATTTTTTATATTTGTTAAAACTTGTAATTCAAAATACAAAATCGTAAAATTCTTTTGAAGCAATAAAGAAGAAAATTTAATTCAAAAATTGTTATTTTTTTTTAAAACTTAGAATAAGAATAATTTAGAAAGGGAAATTCATTTCATCAGAATTACAGGGGATTTGAGCTCGCTGAATTTTAAAAAGACATAATTTGTATTCGATAGCAACAGTTCTTACATCTCGGTTAGTAAAGTTTTATTCTACTGTCAAGAGCTTTTAAAATTTGAAATTTTAAAAACAAATTTAGTTTTAGTATTTGAAATTTGTAATTTGAAAAACAAATTAAAAGCATCATATGCTGATAGTTAAAGTTTCTAAAAATGCCTGTATTTAATACACATAATGTAATACATTGAGCTGTTTTATTTTGTAAGGAAAAAAAGTAATTTTTTTAGACATTGCTTACACCCCGAGTCTAAGTGATGTCAAATTTATACATTCCAAATTTTAAGAAGATCGGATAACATTTAGAAGTTGCATACTTTTGTCAGTTTTTCAAAAGTAAGCAATAAATTCCATTTCTTAATGTTAATTACTTTTATTAAACTTACTTAAAACTAAAAATCACAGACTTAAAATAATACTAAATTTGGACACTTAGATTAATAGGTAGTATGATAGACAAAAGGTGTGTTAGATTAATCAATTTTGGACGATGCAATCTGTTCTTTGTTCAATTACTAAGAATTTTTCTGTGATGATTTTTTCTCGACTATTCTCAACAAGATTTTTTTTCGTTGTTCAAGCCTGATCGATTCATTATTTTTTCTATCAAAGCAATAACTCTTTCTGCAGTATCATTGACTACCTTAAGAGCATTCACGTAGCTTCTTAGAGAATCACAGCAGTACTGTGTCACTTCGTGGATAACAAAAAACTCAAAGAATGTCTTTGTTTTATTAGTAACGAAATAACCCAGGTCAAAATTTATGCTAGTATTTGTTTGCTAGACAAGCATTACTTACTATATACCAGCAAGTAAAATAGCACAAACTACCATTACATATTTGCTGGTTCTAGCAGAATTATCAGCATGTCATGGTGTGTTTTGGCCCACTTTGCTGTTTGGCCAGCATACATTATCCAGCATGTGTTGCTTGAATATGTTGCTGGCCTAGCAGCAATAAAGACCATCACTTGCTAGTATTTTCTGCTAGTCTAGCACTATTTTTCTACCATCATTTGCTTTAAATTTTTGCTTTTCTAGCATCAGTTGCTAGTTAGAAAAAAACGCAGGTGCTGCCATCTATTGACAACACTGGAAGCGTCTACGGATATTGGGGGAAGAAACTGCATCGGACTTTTTCACTCCTGAGGGTTGAACTCGTCACCTGTGGTTTAGGAGACGCGCGCATTACTTACCTTGCAAGCGGGGACCTGTTAATAGATGCCTGTAACTGCTAGTGATTGTTGACGAAGCTAATTCTACTATGCGCTATTATTTTTACATGGTTAAGAATGAATTTATCGATGCAACTATTTCCTCAAATTTTCAATAAATAAAATTAATTTATTGTTAATTTTTTTCTTCAAATAATTAATGAGAAATTAGAATATGATTACATTAATATAAATCAAGAAATAAATAATTATGAAATGTATTTTTGATAGAATAAATTTCAGGTAAATACTGTTTAAGATGGGGGATTTTAAAACTATAATGCATATTGGAAAGAAGGGAGGAATCAATTATACATATTTTTAAATCGATTGTTATAAACATATTTCTTAAATGAAGAATTGCTTCTTGAATATTGAATTTTAAATGACTAAATTTTGTTTTTTACCGATTTTGAAATACACATTTATTATTTTTTAATAACTTAAGTTAATTAACACTAGCAAAATTGAAAGTTAATAATTTTCGGGTGGACGAAGGAAGTTTTGAATTTACGTTGTATTAGCCCGAAGAGAAGATCTAAAGCCTCTTCGTTTTGAAATTTTAAAAACATATATTTCCCCTTATTTTAATAAACACATAATATTTTACTTTTAAAATAACTTAAAAGAACTAAATACTATGAGAAAGTGACGATGATTTTCTTCCATTTCATGAAAGGGTGGGGAACCTATAAAAATTAATTGTTATTATTTTTTGTTAAGTTTGTGTGTTAAAGCAACGAGTTCAAAAGGCAGTGTTTTATTCACATGGTGGTACATAGCTATTCTTCTTGCCCAGCTTTTTAAATTCAATAAACAAAAATTTATTTTATTCCTATCCTTAAAGAAATAATGAATTTATAATTTTCATGTAAGTTAAAATAATTCAACTCTAAGAAAAGGATCAGTTAAAAGATCAGTTAAAAGGTCAGTTAATTTTCCGTTAGGAGAGGAGAAGAGTTACTATTATAAATCCGCTATAAAAATAAATTCATTGTTCTTTTTTTTATATAAATTAAAAATTAATCTCAAATCGGTGGTTTAAGGTAATCATGAATCTAAGTAGTGATAACAATCCTTCTCCAGTATTTTTAATTTTGATGAACGATTTCTTTTTCTCTAATTTTCAAAGACACAAATGTTAAGGTATCTAACTGCATGCTTGGAAATAGCTTAAATAGCAAATAAGCAAAAGATACTTGTACATAGCTTGTCATGCTATTTCTCCCCAAACTTTCTACATAGCATATTATGCTGGAAAGCATTAAATAGTATATTATAGCATATTACGGTACCTATTTCTGCTTGCTTTGGAAATAGCTTAAATAGCACATAAGGAAAAGATGCTTTTACATTGCTTGTCATGCTATTTCTCCTTAAACTTGCTGCTTAGCATATTATGCTGGAATGCATAAAATAGTATATTATAGCATATTAAGATACCTACCTCTGCTTGGTTTGGAAATAGCTTAAATAGCACATAAGCAAAAGATGCTTGTACATAGCATATTATGCTGGAAAGCATAAAATAGCATATTATAGCATGTTAAGGTACCTACCTCTGCATGCTTTGGGAAAAGCTTAATCAGCAAATAAGCATAAGATGCTTGTACATAGCTTGCCATGCTATTGCTTTGCAAGCTAGCTATATAGCATGTGATGCTGGCTAGCAATTTAAAGCATATAAAGCATATAATAGCAAGGATATCTAGCAGACAAAGCAAAAAATAGCAATAACTAGCATATTTTTGTTGCTGGTACTAGCATGAATTTTGACCTGGGAATCCAGAACTTTTCCTTCAAAAACTAGGTTTTTACTCTCTAATCGCTTCGATTCTTTTTTCTATGCAGGTTTGTTTACTAAATTTTAAAGCATATTTTCTTTCTCAGCCTGAGTAATACGTTCATCCAAAAAAGTCAATCCCATGTATGATTCTGACAAACTCCAAAGGCGTCTCTTAGCAACTGTGAGAGCACTGTTTTTGACATCTGCACCTGTGTAAGAGCTCAAAAGCTGTAACTTATCCAAATCAATCTTTGGAGCCCATCTACATACGATTGTCTCGAGCCAGAAGTGACTGAGGCTGACAAAGTATGCAACTTGTTTTATTGCTTTCAATTCTCCTTCAGGAGTGTCGAACTGTTTAGCAAATAGAACAATTTTAAGGGTATATATTGCCTTTGCCTTCCACCGCTCTTGATGAAGATCGCCTGCGATTCTGAAATTGAATTCTTTTGCATACCAACCTCCTTGGTACAGGAGTGACATTTTTAATAACTCTTTTTAGTCTTTTCTTGGCTGACTTCTATCTTTTGAGATATTTTTGAGGCAATTTTCGTTCGTGGTTCTTCTAGAAAGCCTTGAACGGTGCTTTTTTCATCCAGTATTGTCAAATTGTCATATATAACTTCTGATCAAGTGAAGCCCATGGACTTCGGAATTTCAGAAAAAAAAACTGGATGTCTGGACCTGTCAATGGTATGTCAGAGCACTTCTCAAACATCCCTTTCAATATGTGATGACGGCAAGCCAACCACAAAAAAGTTCGTCCGAATTCCCTCTCGATTCTTATGTATGGTCCTAGGAACACACCTGTATTAGATGCTGTAGTATTGAAAGTCATACAAATGACATTATCACGTAACACAAATCGGTCAACTTCTCCGATAACTACTTCAGCCATCCGCTCACCAGTGCCTTTCATGGAAACGGGGAGGTCAAACAACTGTTCAAAATATTTGCCAGTCACTACAACTGCAACTCTATCTTCAAAGTTTTGACATTCCTATGGGCAACTGAGCTCAAAAGTTTGCTATCCCAATGCAAGAAAAATATGGAGAATTTTCAAAGTGTGATGCTTCAGTTTTTTTATCGCCATTTTACTTCTATTGATTGCCCGAGCACGGTAAACGGTCGCTCGAGATGCGGAGATTTTTAAAACATCGTGGCCAAGGCACACAAGGGCGGATCTGGAGAGTCCTCAAGGGGGGGGGGGGAAGCGATTTTAGAAATTTGGAAACTCGTGTCTGATGCACTGGTCGATATAATTTTTTTTTAATGCGGGTCGTGTTTCGTTAACTTTTTTGCTCTGGGTCGGGTTTGGGTCCGATTGGCTTTCATTTATTTTGCTCCTGGTCGGGTTAATTTCTACTTGGGTCGTGTTCGGGTCCGGTTGACTTCTACTCTTTGCTGCGGTTCGAGTTAATTTCTGATTTTTGGCATTTGGGTCGGGTTTGGGTCCGATCTACTACTACATTTTGTTGTTGGTCGGGTTTACTTTTACTTTTTAGCTGTGCTTAGCGCATTTGGGGCGGTTTGACATGGAATTCTGATTTGGGGCAGTTTAGGATTTGGTTTTTATGTTTGTGATAAGGGTTCAGATTGACCCGAATTGATTGGTGAGAGTCCTTTGATAAAATATTCGTTCTTTTACGCAATTTTTGGACAAAATAAGCATCTATTTCATGATTTTTGAAGAAATTTGTGTTTTCTCCGCGATCATTTCACAAAATTTGATGTCCGGTTTGCTTTTATTTTTTGCTGTTGGTCGGGTTAATTTTTTACTTTTTGTAGTGGGTCACGTTTGGAGCCGGTTAACTTCTACTGTTTGCTGCGGGTCAAGTTAATTTTTGATTTTTTGCTTCAGGTCGGGTCTGGATCCGGTTAACAACTATATTTTTCTATTGGTCGGGTTGACTTTTACTTTTTAGCAGCACTTGCCTCATCGGGGTAGATTGTCATACATTTCGGATTTGAATCAGTTACAGATTCGGTTTTTACTCTTGCTAGCAGCGCCGAGCGAAAGGGAAGGGGCGGTCGCCTCGGGCACCAATTTTATACTACCAACGCCCTTTTTGGCCTGAAACAAGGAAAAGTTAGGAGAGGAGGCGCCAAATTGAAACTTTGCCCTGGGCGCAGTTTTCTCTTCGCACGCCCTTGCTTGCAAGAATGGTTGATCCAGTGTTGATCGCGATCCTGTGACGAAATTATGTTTTTCCGCGATCCTTTAATGAAATTCTTTTTATCCGTGAACGTGATCCTTCGAAGAAATTCAGATCAGAGACGTACCGAACGTTTAGCTGCACGGGTCGCGCTCGAAATAAAATTGTTTATCATACTATCTAGATGAGAGACGGACCGAATATTTATCTTTTATTCCGGACCGAGCCACGGCCTGGAAATTTTGTCCAATGCAAACGTCTAAGAAAAATGAAATTGAGACCAGGATTGGTCTGGAAGAAAAAGCCTGTCTCCACCCGAATCTCCAAATAAAGCAAGATCAGGACACGACCCGATTCAAAATGAGAGAAAACCTTACCCAGTCCAAGTACGACCCGTGCCAGGTCGTGACGGGCTCAAGCTTCGCACCAACTTATTTCTCGTGAGGATGCATAATGTCACTTTGTAAACCCTTTATTAGCCCAAGAGGGAAGGGATCCACCCTCTCCCCACGCCCCTTAGGACCACTACAGCATATGGACTGTGTCGATTCCAGATCGAGCATTTAGCCTTTATACTGGAGGGAGCCTGGGCTTGAAAATTTTGACACGTGTATACCTCTAGTAGAAAGGAATTCTACGCCAGACCCGACCTCGAAAACACAATGTGGCTCGATCCAGCGCTGCAGAAAAAAGTAAGACCGGACCAGACCCGGTTCCGAAAGTATGAGACAAGACGCCAGTCCCAGTATAATAAGTTAAAGTTGGCGCGACCCAACCCGACCCAGTTTCGAAGGCGTGAAGACCTGACCTTGTCCCAGTAAAACAAGTTAAAGGTGGCACGACCCGATCCGGGTCGCGCCGGTCTCGAGTTTAGGACCAATAACTTTTTCGTGCGGACATCTAATGTCGTTCTGCAGATCCTTTATTTGGCTCAAGGGAGGGCGATTGCCCCATCGCACCCCCCTTAGATCTGCCATTGAAGGCACAACGCTTCATTTCCAGTTGCTATGAAGGAAGTATTTGCTTGACGAATAGAGAACTGTGCTTGATCCCAAGTAAACGTGATTGTCTGATCAAGAAGTTTTAATGTAGGACTTGAACGCAAAACCACACCCTCATTGTCACTACGTGCTGATGATGATGGATATGAGTCTTCAAGTAGAATTGTGTTATCGATTTCATCGATAGCTCTCTATTAGCAAATCAATATTGGTCCAACGTTGTGCGAAAATTTCATGCATTAGAAATGTCAATATTGCTCCAATATTGGGATGCATGGTTCTTATTTTTAAGGCGTAAACCTTGTCAAATCCACCCATTGACGAAATAATTCATTCCTCTCTTTGTGATTTAAGAAATTCTTTCACTTCTTCTGATACACGAGTCCATCACATCTTGTTGGGAAATGTCAAATAACTCAATGAGATCATTTTTCAAAATCTGTCGTTTTACATTTGCTTTATCCGTGTTTTTTGATTTATCTTTACTCAAATTTTGTATTCTTTGTACAACTTCTGTATACCAACACGGATATTTTCCTCTGTCTTAACTGGGTTATTTTCTTTTCTCCAGAATTCCTGTAATTTAGTGCTGGTAGATTCTGCTGGTTTCTATCATTTCCTTGGGATGGTAAATAAGAAGTAAAAGAACTTTTTCATTTAAAGGGAGACGTTCTCCTAAAAATTCCCCACTAGGCATTTTTTTCTACAAGCCAAATTCCTCTTTTGGTTCTTATTTTAAAGTTGAATTATCTACAAAGATAAAAAAAAATACTTATGAACCCCATTAGTATAATATACTACACATAGTACATAGTATATAGTATATAATTAGTACAATATAGAAATTTTACTTTTTTTAGATAAAAGTGATCAAAACCTTCAACCATTAATAATATTATCCAATCTTCTTGAAATCTGATGTGTGTATTTTTTATAACACTCAGACTCGAGGCGGATTCAAAGTCATGTGAAAATCACACCTTTGGAAAAATGAAACACCCCAATGTACATGTTAAGTTTATTTTTTGATTTACTTTAAAATCCAATATATATTTTTAATAAACGAATTCATCCAAATTGTCACCTTGAGCCCTAAATTTACTGCTAGAAATATATTACGTGTTTACTATAACAAAAAATAAAATAATTGATATTTGAGAAAAATGCAAAATACAAATTGCCAAAATGTTGTTGTTGTTGTATAAAAATAGCTATTTTTTATTCATTTTCCCTAAACACAACAGTAGGTAAATTTGTCATTTATATTCTCAATAAATGGTTCATGAAATTCTATCAGTGATTTCTTAGAAATAATGCGCGCATTGTTCAAAATTAATGTTTTAAAGAAATTGAAATTAAAGATCAAATTATTGCTAGATGTTGTTAAGAGAGCTCGAAAATTTTTAAACATAACTTTCATAAGTTAAAAGAAAATTTGCATTTTTTAAAATATTTCTTCAGAGGCTACTTCAGTCATCTTGAAAGATTCGATTTCTAGTGTTGATCCTATGGCAGAAATTATAAAAAAAATCTCGTTAGTAGTTTAATATTTTTCAATGATTTTCTTGCATTCTATAACTGACATTGATCTCTACATCACATCACTTACTTTAGTTTTTAGCTCACAGGCTATCATAGCCTGAGAGCTTATGTGCCCGTCCGTTCTGTATGTACGTTCGTACGTTCGTACCTTCGTATGATCGTTCGTGCGTAACGCAATAACTCATGATGAAAATATCGGATCCACTTGAAATTTTGTATATAGATATATCCTGATAAGGCGCTTCCCTGAGTAGTTTTTGGAGTTCATTCGATATGTATAAGAGGGGGAACGGGGGGCTCATGCCCCCTCCCTTAATTGATATAAACGGGATTTTCATGCAGAATTAACAGTTTTCGTTCAAAATTTAGATATAGGATCATTCTGATGAGGCGAGTCCGTGGCTGTTATTAGGTGTTCATTGAATAAGTATAAACAGGGTGAACGGGGGGCTCATGCCCCTCCCCTTAATTGATATAAACGGGATTTTCATGCAGAATTAACAGTTTTCGTTCAAAATTTAGATATAGGATCATTCTGATGAGGCGATTCCGTGACTGCCATTAGGTGTTCATTGAATAAGTATAAACAGGGGGAACGGGGGGCTCATGCCCCCCTCCCTTAATTGATATAAACGGGATTTCCATGCAGAATTAACAGTTTTCGTTCAAAATTTAGATATAGGATCATTCTGATTCATCAACTGACATTGATCTCTACATCACATCACTTACTTTAGTTTTTCTATTCTGTTTCTAAATTTTTTTAAAAGGACACTTTTAATTTTGAAATCGATCCCAAAATGAAAGAGTCATTAATAAATAAAGGACCTCAATAAAAATTATCTGAAAAAAAATCTAAAAAATAAAAACGTCCTGTGTGCAGACCGATCCCAACTATCCAATGCAAAAATAACTGTTTAAAAAAATAATATGCGAAGGAGTTATCAAACAGAAAGTATTAAATAAAAGTAAATGTAGATATATATGTTACAGGCCAAACTAGAATGGCCTACTCCAAACTAGTCTATCCTAGTGCCCATCGTATAGACTAGTTTTTCCTAGGCCAAACTAGTCTAACCTAGCACCCATCGGATAAACTAGTTTTCCCTAGGCCAAAATAGTCTATCCGAACGACCATCGGATAAACTAGTTTTTCCTAGGCCAAACTAGTTTAGCCGGTCATCCATCGGATAATCTAGATTTTCTTAGGCCAAATTAGTTTGGCCGAACGGTCATTAGGATAAACTACTTTAGCCTGCTATTTTTCGGCCTGAACTAGTTTTTCCTAGGACGATCTAGTTTATCCTAGGCCAATTGAATTTAGCGTGCTTTTATTGATCCCAAAGACCGCTTCGGCGCCATTCTTCTGGTTTAGCCTAGTTCAATCTAGTTTATCCTAAACCAATTCAATTTGACGTGCTGTAATTGATGCCAACTACTGTTTGGCACGCAAAAAAAAAAAAAGAATTACTTCAAACTCAAAATTAATTTCTCAAAAATTAATCAAGTTTAAGCTCAAGTTAAAAATATTTCAAACGAATCCGCTCAGCTCAAGCATATCTATTAAATAAGCAAAGTACATTTAAAATCTATTCTTTTATATATTTTACTTTTTTCTGTCTTTACAATAAGTGTTTGATTCGTGAAAATTTTTTAATTCCGGTTTTTGACGCATTTACACGTTTTAAAGGTCAGAGATTCTAAAGAACATGTTTTTACAAATTCTGAGCGTATGACTCTGTCTGGCTGTCTGTGAGACAAATTTTGTAGATACTGCATCTGAAGAACTAATGCACGAAATTTAATAAAAATTTATATTCAGGCAGTCTATGATCTAAAATGATGCTGATTAGTTTTTGGTGTAAATCGCTCATCAGGTGGAGCTGCTGTTTTTTTATATAATTTACGCATCAGCTTTATCTTAATAACTAATACACAAATTCCATCAAACTTCAGATTCAGTTCGTCCATGATATAAGTTGGTGTTGTTTCTATTTTGAAGTAAATCACTCAACATGTCTATTCTATGCTGCATTTTTCACAATTTTCACAATAGCTGTATCTCAAGAACTAATGAACGGAATTTAATAAAAATTTACATTCAGATAGTCCCTGATATAAATTGAAGCTGATTACTTTTTCATTCAACAGATAGCGCTTCTAAACTGCATTTTTGCCGATTTGCAACAACACTATTTCATTAACTAAATTACAGATTTTCATCAAACTTCCGGATTCAGTAAATCCATGATGCGAACTAATTCTGTTTACGTTTTCATGTTAATTGCCCAATAGGTGGCGCTGTTGTGCTCAATTTTCCCGATACCTTAAATAGCTCTGTCGCAAGAATTAATGCACGAATTTTCATCAAACTTTAGGTTCAGTAAGTCCCTGATATAAATTAGTATTCTGTAGTTTTTGAAGTAAATATCTCGAAAAGTTGCACTGCTATACGCTATTATTCGTGATTATTGCAAAAGCACTATCTCAGGATCTAACGCATGAATTTTTAAACTCCAGATTCTGTTAGTCCTTGAAATGAATTAATATTCTTTTAATTTTAGAGGAAATGGCTCAATAGGTAGCGCTTCTATCCAGTTTTTTTATGATTTCTGTGATAATTTTATCTGAAATAGTACTAATACACTGATTTTTATCAAATTTCAGACCGAGTTAGAATTTGAAAGACGTTGTTACAGATTAGATTTTGTTATAAATTACCTATTCGGTGACCCTGCTGTTTCATTTTCCTGGACCTGTCCACGTGTGTGGGATAGAATAAAGTTTTGGAGTTGGCATATCCGACTAGTTTTTCTTCTGTTTTTACAAAAAAAAGTATTGGATTCGTGAAGATTTTCAAATTTCGTTATTGAAGAATTTATACATTTTAGCAGTTATCAGGATAAATCTATGTCCAAAATTCAAGCAAATTGGGTATTCTATCAGGAGTTATCGCATTACGTACATACGTACATACATACGTACATGGTTACATACACACACACAAAATCTGCGAGCACATTAGCTCCTAGGGTCAAATTGCATCGGCCTAGGATAAATTATCTAATTTAAAAACTAGAAAGTTGGCGCCGTGGCGGTCTTTAGATTAAAAAAAAAATCACGCCAAATTGAATTGGCCTAGGACAATCTAGATAGGCCTAGAATAAACTAGTTTAAACCAAAGAAAAGCAGGCTAAACTAGTTTATCATAATGGCCGTTCGGCCAAACTAGTTTGGCCTAGGAGATTCTAGTTTATCCGATGGGCGTTCGGATAGACTAGTTTGGCCTAGGAAAAACTAATTTATCTGATGGGCGTTCGGATAGACTAGTTTGGCCTAGGAAAAACTAGTTTATTCGATGGGCGTTCGGATAGACTAGTTTGGCCTAGGAAAAACTAGTTTATCCGATGGGCGATAGGATAGACTAGTTTGGCCTAAAATCGGGTTTGGCCTGTAATACATATATTTAAACAGAGATACCATCCCTTAACCCTTTATCTACTGAATTATGAATTCATGAATATTTTACATTCTAAAGCATTTTACGTTTATTGTTTAAATTAAATTGAAAGAGTTACATAATCATATGATAATTTTTTTAAGCATTTTAAAAGGATTGAAGGATTAAAAAGGAGTAATTAAATTTGAATTTACAGGGATTTTGGGCAATATTTATAACCCCAATTAACTATTTTAATTTAAATTGTTCTCTTAGTATTTTATAGAGTTATAAAGTGTAGAAATATGGTGTTCTTACAATAGAAATATAGAAATATTTCCGAATTGAAAAATCCTCATCCCCCTCCCTCAGCGCTCGTTGCTCCCTCTCTCCTTTTTCTGATGCTACACATTCAGAGATAAATATTTTGATACTTAGAAAACATGTTTAACAGACAAACATAAAATATTAAGGGATCAATTATTTGAAGTTTAACTTGTTTTTTTTTTAATTGTATGCTCATATTTAATTATAAATTTGAAAATGTGTATTTGGTAATTGATAGAAATAGAAAAACTCAATTTATTCGTACTGAAAATTTGTTAATGCATTGTAAAATCTACTAGAAAAGTTTTCCGAAAATTACGGGCTCCTTGTAAAAAAACATTTTTCTAAATACCTTTTTTAAATTCTGAAAATATTTTTTTTCTAATTGTTTTGAAGTTTCGAAAGATAATGCAATACTTCGCGGGATCTTGGGTGACTTCAAACCGGTTATTATATATTTTGCTTATACATACCCTTACTACCCCCTTACTACAAATAGGTAAATTTGAAATTTTGAGAATGAACTTCGAAAATTTTCAGTGCACATCAATAAATTTAATGAAGCAATAAAGAAACATATTTAAACTCAACATGTAATGCAATACTTTGTATTGCGATCACTTGAAAAGCGTTGAGTAATTATTATTATTATGAGTTGTTGAGTTATTATTATTATTACTATTAGAATTCTATCTTGAATGCAATTCAAATGAATAAAAGTTCTAAAAAAATAACTTGCTCTAATTTATGAAACTTTGTTACTACACAATGTATCTATTAAGTGAAAACTCATTTCATACTTATTTTTTGTTACATTTTACGTCTCCCAATCATATTATATAGTTCGTTTTCTATAATTATTAATATTATTCTATAAATATTAATTAATTCTATAAATATTAAATACTATTAATATTAAATACTATTAATATTTCATAAAAAAATATTAATTCTAACGCAATTTAAACCTGAGATATGTTACCTATAAAAAATAATAATAAACTTCTTTTTTTCTTGTCCTTACTTCTTACTTTTTTATTTATCACCTTAAAATACTCTCTTCAGAACAATCATTAAATTATATGACTTTACTTAATCACATGCTACTCCTAGTTAATATCGATCCCTTCGATTGAACGTTGAAGGGTATTTTTAAATTTCATGCGTGAAATATTTACAAGAATTTTCTATAATAAAAATTTTAACCCACGACACTTTTTTCTGCATAGAAACAGATTTCTACTTAAAACGGTTTGCTTCGTAAGAGTATTTTGCTTGGTGGGTTACATCGCAGTAATTTATTGATCCTGTCATTTATGTGCACGAAAGAACTTTATAATTACCGATTATTTTTGAATAGGGGATATTAATTACATTTCAGATTATATGAATGCGTTTGAGATTACATGCTTTTATTTATTTCTTCTCAATTTAAAATTATTTTCTTTATTAAAAGAAAAAAAAACTTATTCTGTCTCATTTGTTGGGTGAGTATAAAAGAAAACAGTTTACTGCAATAAAAATATACATAATATATTTTTTAATTATATGTTTTTCATGTAATTAAGCTTTTATACATTTTGCTTATAGTTAAGATTTATTAAAATATGCTACATTATAAATACTCTTATCTTCGCAACTTTGTGATGGTATATATCGTGAATACCAAACAAGTGATTATGGAATAAATATGACGCTAGGAATGTGAAATATATAATAAAATATAATTTTTCACTTTTAAATACATTTTTTAATTATTTCTACACATTGGTTCATAAAAAGGCAATATTTAAAATCATAACAGTGTATCAATGTCATCCAGTTTTTCGTAAATAATCATACCTTGAATATTAATTTATATTTATTTCTTGAATATTAATTTAATTTAATGTTTAGGACATTTAAAGCGATACCCTTGTAACTAAGAGTGAATTAATCAACCTTTTAATTTGCAAAA
Source organism: Maratus speculifer (assembly GCA_964019185.1). Classification (NCBI taxonomy): domain Eukaryota; kingdom Metazoa; phylum Arthropoda; class Arachnida; order Araneae; family Salticidae; genus Maratus; species Maratus speculifer. The sequence continues at coordinate 426,667,201 of OZ025290.1, read as the reverse complement.
TAATACTTTTGACTAAAATAAACATTTTATCAAAGATTATGAATAAGAAAATTACATGATTTTCATTTTACATGAAATTAAGACACCCTTAATTATAACTTAAGCTTTGTTTTTTATAGAAAATAATAACATTTATGTGTCATTCTTTAAGAAATAGTTGAAACTATAGGCTGCTATAACTGATGATATTTATTCATACTAACTGTATGACAATATTTAAAAAATGCATTCATATTATTTAAATAAATATATTATTGTTTTAATCTGTATAAATCATCACTTAAATAAAATAGCTCATTTTTAAAGGTGCAAACATAATACAAAGGGGGCACAAACAGTGTATAATATGTATATATATTATTTGTAATAGAATAGAAACTCGATCAATCGTTTCTCAAGGCATCATTCCTTTGAAACGATAGAAACGGGAAAACTATTAATATGGATAAACATAAATTAGTTTCTACAGAAACAGTATATGTCATAAATAGACATTGAAGTACATAAATTTTGAAGAAGAAATAAATCATACTTACTGCACAAAATTTACGAAACAGAATAAATCTGAAAAAAATCAAAAGTCGAATTACAAGTACAAAATAAAAGTCGAATTAAAAATCACCTGATGACGTAAAAAATACGTGTATCCTGTGATCTGTTTATTTACTGGAAATATTGGGAAATACACTGTTTTCTTCTTAGTCCAAGGAATAAATTTTCGACATTAGTGATGTCTTTCCGCTCTCTCTTGTTTAATTCATGTGAATAAAGTAAATTTGTCAAAATTTGAAATCCTTTAGGTACTACAAAAAACGTCGGAACTGATTCTGTATTGACATTCTCGTCTTCATCGGTACCATCATCCATTATTCCGATCATTTCTTAAACAGTAATCAAGCTGCATGTTGCAACCTTTTCATCAAATGATAAATAATTATCATAAAAAAAAGTTAGAGACATTTGCTTCAAATTCTAATAAATCTTTTGCCTCTTTTTCGTTAGCATCAGCAGTTACATTTTTTAGTTTTATGACTTCCCCCTTAGCCTTATTGAGAGAGCTTTTGTATAGTTTCGTGAGTTCCTTTTTCCCAGGCAAAGACTATGCAATAAATGTCTTGTAGAACATCAGTTTTGATGCTATCGCATTTTCCTTCATTTATCAAAGCTAGATATTTTCTAACTAAATTCTTTCTGTAATGGCGCTTGAAAATATAAATAACACCGATATCTAGGGGTTGAAGCTTACTAATGCAATTAGGAGGATAAAAACTAACTTTTACATTTTATAATAAAAATTTTCCGGAGGCTGCGCTAAATAGTTTTCAAAAAGTAAAATCATTTTTCTTTTTTGTTTTCCAACTGACTTGCAAAAATCCTTAAGAAATTCAGCGAAAAATGCATTTGTCATTGAAGCTCTTGAACTAGCAATGTACGACACAGGTAATTTTTTTATGTCTTTGAAACACCAAGGCTTTCTTTACTTTCAGATTAGAATCGGCATTATTTTGTCATTTCTATCACTATTTGTGCGCAATAAAATAGTCAGCCTTTCTTGAGAACGTTTGCCGTCATGACAAGCCTCTCATTTTAGTTCCAGAATGCGGTCCGGCAAACATATATAATAAAATCCCCTTAAAATAGCAAATAAAGCCTTTGTGCAAAAATGTTAAAGGATAGAAAACCAACGATTATAAATGCACAACTACTTCATACTTTATACTTTTCATACTTTATTTGTGCATTTATAATCGTTGGCTTTCTATCCTTTAATAAAATCACGATGCATTGTTCAGCTAAAGCCGTCATTTTGGAAAACCGCTCTGTCATCAACAGCTGAACTTTTGCAACACATTAAAATATTTTAAACCATTTCGTTCTTTAAAGCGTGAAACCCCTCCATTTGAGACTGTGAAAATATCAATACCTTTTAAAATAGAGATTTCTAGGGCTTTCCCCAAAGAAATGACCTATTGATTGGAATTTGTGATCCTCGAACTTGACGGCACCAGTCATACAAAAGAGTTTCCATAAATTGTATATTGCTTTCGTTTTTTCGCGGAAATGCTATATTTAACAAACTTACTTATTTCGTATTATTATTATTATTATTTTTTTTTTTTTGAAATTATAAAATTCAATAATCAAGGTCGTAAGTTGAGCGTTTAGCAATTTTAACTCTTTTTTTATAAAGGTATGTTGTTCTACTTCTTCAATAATTCAAATTCTTTCCTTTTAAAAATTGAATTTGTTTCGCCATATTAGTCACAAGCAAGAGAAAAATAAAGTCAACAACAAACAGACAATAACAGTCTATCGTAACCCAGACTGAAATGACAGCCTAACCTGAATTGACAATGTCGTAACTTCTAGAAGCTATGTCGTTTGCAGAAGTTCGCCTTTTCTATCAATCCTTCACACTTTCAACATATTTAAAAACTTTATGAAGGTTCTGCTGCCTTTTGTAATTTTATTGTTTGGAAGGTCCCCCTCTGAATCATATAATCTCTCTCGCTTTATCAATACGCACGTCACAATAAGAACAACATTTTCCCCCCTTAAACATGAATACAAGTGAATAAATTCTCCAATTTATTTATTTTTTCGAAGGCGGATAAAATATTTGAACAAAGATGAAGGAATATGTATGTTTCAAAAAAGACCTAAGTGTTTATACTTAACATTATTTATATACAATTCTTAACGAGACCTTTATAACAAGTCGACACATATGGAAAAACCAAAGATGTGGGAACGGTGGATCAACGTTATCCTGTATAAGTTTATATACCGGGTGATCCAGAAGTTTCGGGAGTTTTAAAATGTTAATAATTAGGAAACTATGAACAATACAGAGGTCTGGTTTTCAGATATATCCTTAGAAACATGTGGGATTTTTGTTTAGAATGATTTTTTTTTTTTAAATATAGTTAGTTAATTTTTTAGCAACAGGCGGCGCTGCTTTACAACAAGGAATGTACTTATATCATGCGTTATAAAGACACATGAGTTCATTGCGAAATTTTTTTCTAGGATATTTATGAGTTCTCATTTTAAGGGTGGTTTAAGTTGAAATTTTTTTTAAGTAGTTGGAATTGCATGGAACAAGAATTTTGATACAAAATTTGATCAGTAACTGTTGTCTTTTGACATGCTTTCTTTGCATGTCCAGTCGTGTTCTTATCGTACTATACGTGAAGTTAAAACTACAAAAGATGCGATTTCCATTACAAATGTGAAGGCTATGGTAAACAGGGTTTCAGAAAAGGGCTCATTGAAAAATCGTAAAAGGAGCAGGAGATATCCAAACGTCTGTTGCAATCGTAAATGAGGTAGAATTCGATATCAATACTCAATGGAAATCATCAGTTCATGGTGAGTGTAATACACTTTTAATTTCACGAGGAACTGAAATTTCTTATAGAATTTCTTTCTGCTCTGAAGATACTGTGCACGTTGTTTTAATTCGGTTCACTGCGGTACTTATAAGCTTGGGCGTCATAATGGAAATTTACAACCCTTGGACATTAATTCTTTCTTTTAGTGAGCTGTATCATACCATAAAAATAATACTATCAATTTTAGCGCCACCTGTTGGCAAAAAGTGTAACTAATATAATATTTTTTTTTTCATCCAAAAAACAAATCCCATAAGTGTCTAAGCATTTCTGTGAAAACCGCATATTTTTATCGTTTATAGTTTGCTAATTATAAGCATTTCAAAACTCCCGGAACTTCTGGATCACCCGGTATGTAGCAGTACGTATTATTCAGACTAATTACAGTGTTCTGTAAGAATCTTATTATTTTTAGTAATAATTATGCAATAATTTTAATAAAGAAGGTTGGTTATATGGATTTTTATAGCACAAAATCCTTTCAGGGACATGCTGCGACAACCAAAAGATAAAATATAAAGAATTATAAAAAAAGTAAAGCATACACAAATTTTCGTAATTTTTCGGTTTTCTTTGTCATTTTTTAAAGCAATTTATTGTTTACAATTTCAAAATTTTGATCTTAAATTTAAGCATTCAAAAAGAAAACCAGAACAATATGATTTTTTAATTTACTTTTAATTTACCATTGTATAACAGCATGAAAATTTCACCGTAATTGCTTTACGATAATGCTAATTTTCTAAGCAATTGTTTCTTACATTCAAAGAGGCTTTTCTTGTTCTTATCCTCCAGATGAAGTATACTTGATTTCAACACGTTTAATGAACCACTCAAGATTCTGAGATGGCTCTTTGCGGTTTTTTTGGTGATTAAAATTAACAACACTTGACGCAATGGTTAGTTGAGTATGTTTAATTAGAACTTCATCCTTGAATTCCCTAATCTTTATGCAAAGAATTTTTTTCACTCTTAATGTTATTTATTCAAATTATTTTAATTTATTTTATATTTTTAATTTCAATTCAAAGATTAGCAAATTTAATAATACAATTTAATAAATATATTTCGCTTACAAAAGATTTCGACTGAAATAAAGATGGTAAAGATGGTAAAATAAGAAAAATACATAACTACTTTTGTGTTAGATGAGAGTAAAGTACTCTTACATATAACTTAAACTTTTAGTTATCAGTGCTCTAAAGCGAAAACGATGTGAAATGTTTTAAGTAAGAGTTGAAATTATAGGAGTTTATGACTAATAAGCAATTTTTTTCATATTCCCTTACCGAACGATTTTTTGAAAAAAATTATAATTGACTATATTATTCTGTATAAATTATTGGTGAACATTTATTAAACTAATTTAACATAAAGTTGAAATACAAGGTGCGCTAATTTTTTTCCATAGATAAATATCGTGTGCATACTCAACATATAAATGTCCCCTTTCTTTGAAAATGAAATGTGTCATGTTAAAACAATATTTTATTTTCTAAACTAAATGTATATAAGGAGCAATATGGATTATCCTACACTAAATATATTTCGTAAACTTACGTATTTCATACTTTTTAATAGTAATTATGTAACATTTTTTAATTATAGAAGAAGACAATCAAATAATGTACAGATCATTTTAATGTTAATTTTTTTTAATTTAAGATTTCATTGTAATTTATTGTGGTAATTTATAACTTAGAACTTAAAAATGGATCTTAGTTTTATGCGTTTAAACACAAATTCTAAACAAGAAAAAAAAATAAATTTCTTTTTAAATTACCATTATTGAAGAAAACAATCAAATAAAGTACAAATAGTTTTAATGCTCATTTTTTCCAGTTAAGATTTCTTTGTCATTTAATGGGGGTAACTTATTGTTTAAAACTTCAAAATTGATCTTAGTTTTATGAATTAAGATACAAATTCAGAACTTTTAATTTTTTTTTAAAATTACTATAACAGAATGAAAACAAAATTGCTCCACAATAAAGCTAATTTTCTAAGCATCTATATATTTTTTATTATTACAGTTAAAGAGGTTTTTCGGTTTAATTTCCCGAATGCAATATACTTGAATTCTATAACAGGGTACCGAGTGGTCAGGGAAAACCCGGAAAATCACAGTCAAGAAAAGAGAAAACTACCAGTATTTTCTTACAGAAAATACTTGAAATAATATAAAGTGATTATATAAACTTAATTTATCTTTAACAAAATACTGGTATTTATCATCTATAATGACTGTGTTTTTGTCTAACTATTTGCCACCCTGTATAAGAGTAATGAAAAACACAATATTCTGAAATAGTACTTTGAGGATTTTGGTAATTAATATTAATAAATATTTATTGAAAGAGGAAAAAACGCATAACTATTTTTAGTTTTACATGGCAAAAAGGAATCCTTACTTAGAATTTAAACTTTGGCATAAACAATGTTATAAATGGAAAATACATGAATTGTTTTAAAAAAAGTGTCGAAATTTTTGAAACTGTCGTTCAAAAAACAAAATAGAGTAACAACCATTATATACCATATTGAAAACGAAACTGTTCTACGATAAAGCGAGTATTTTAAGCAGCACCTTTCTTACGTTTAAAGAGGTTTTTCCAGTTTTTATTCCCAATATAATGTATATTTTAATTCCAGAAATGTAATGAACGATTCAAGATTCTATTTTTATTTCTTTCTTTCTTTCTTTATTTATTTATTGAGATTTTGTAGTGAGTAAAACTAACAACAGATCAACGCAATGCAGGAGTTGGGTATCCTTTTTAGAACTTCAATTATTATATTCATTCTCTAATCTATGTACAAAGATATTTTAACTTTATTTTTTCTATTAATGTTCATTTTTTATGCTGTGATTTACAGTTTGATTCAATGGCTTGAGTTTTTAAAAATAAATTATAACAACTATACTTCGTTTGGAAAAGAATTTTTATGACTTTAACATATTCTTACGTTACATGGGAATAATTTACCGTTATTTAATATTCACACTTTGGTCTGAGCAGTATTTTACAGCTTATTATGGTTAATGTTTCAAGAACGAATTGAAATTTCAGGTATTTATGATTTATTACATTTTTTCATACTCATTGTACCAAACTATTATTTGAAAAAATAATGACAATCTTGAATTTTATATTTATTATTTATTATTTAATATTTATTATTTTATATTTATTTTTATAATTTATTGCAAAAAACTGTTGATTGACATTTATTAAAAGGATTGTGTATAAAGTTAAAACCCAATGTACGCTAAATTATCGACATTGATAAATACTGTGTGTTTTACTCAATGTTTAAATACTTACCTTCATTAAAAAAGAAATGTATCATGAACTTCAGAAATATATCATGTTATAAGAATATTGAAATTATTAAGATAAATTTGTATAAGAAGCAATATAGAACACCTTTCACTAATTATAATGTTCCTTAAACATGTCATACTTTTTAATAGAAATTATGTATTACTTTTCCAATATACAAGAACACAATCATACATAAAGTAGAAATATCTGTAAAATTTCGATTTTTTTTCTGTTTCAGTTATTAAGATATTTTATTGTTTACAACTTTAAAATTGATCATAATTTTATGCACTCACGCACAAAATTCAATACCAAATTTTTTTTAATTAATAGTTTATAACAAGAAAAATGCTTTTTCACTTGTAAAAGTCTTCATTAGCCTTTTTTAGTTATTTCTTTAGTTTTTTTTACATTTAAAGAGACTTTCTTGGTTTTTATTTCCCAGATGAAGTTACCTTGAATACTACAACTACAATAAATTCTGAAATGGATGTTTGAGGTATTTTGGTAACTATTAATTTTTACGCAATGGAAACGTTGAGCGTGTTTAATTAACTCCAGTAATTATTTCTCTAATCTACCTGCAAAGATTTTTAAAATTTTATTTTCTCTCTTAATATTATTTATTAAATATTTTTCTTGTCTTTTATGCTGTGAATCATTATTAAAATTCAATGATTAGCACTTTGAAAGAGAGACTAAATCTTAAGCAAAATAATGTTAATTTGAAAAAGAGGAATCTTAATTGTAAAGCATCTGAACTGCTTAATTTGCAAAACAATGCTTAAGGCTAAAATAAATATTTTATCAAATAATAATCATATTATGTACACATATACATATAACTATTGTGGGTTTTACATACGATTAAGGAATCCATACTTACAATTCGAACTTTTGTTAAAAAAATTATCTTAATTGTAAAGTATATGAGCAATGTTTGAAGAAACTGCTGAAAGTGTTGAATATGTTTGTCTCTCAAAAACAAAACTGAACAAGAACGAAAGTATTTTTTTTTATTGCCCTTATTTTCTTGTATGTTGTGCTGTTATCTAAAATGGTTAATGTTCTATGGCAATACGTTGTAAAATTTTCACGCCCCCGTTCTAAAGAAAAATTTTCTTAAAGGAATTTTTAATGCGCGCTTATGACATAAGAAGTATTTTCCTCCTAATTACGATACTTTTAGGTGTAGTAGTTTGTGATGTATGTTGATTATGGGTATATTAGGACAAAATATTTTAGACACGTATAGTTTAATAATATATGCTTTAAATTTTTATGCATAAATTTAAAGTGTATGAAAAATTTAATAAACGTATTTTCAATGTTGCATCTATTAATTACTTTGACATTTGCTTTTCGAAATTTCTAAAAACAAACCAACAAATCTTCGAACAAAATAGAAAACTATAAAATATATGTAAAATATTCCAAAAACTCAACTACAAAACATATAAATTTTATACTGCGGGGTGGAGGTTCATGATTAAAATGTGTAAAACCCACCTCATTCAGTGAATTTAAAATTCAAATTTTCAATGTTTAAAAAAAATAAACGGAATCCCACTTCATAAGTCTTTAGAGATTTGGTATAAATAAACCATTTTCTGAAGAAAAATACGAAATTATTTTTACGATAGAATATTTCAAGAATGAATTAAAAACATAAAAAAGTTGCCATTTCTCTCAACTTAGATAAACGTTTTCACAGTACCCTTGTGAGTTATTTCTTGCCCACGCTACCGTTGAATATTTCCTTTTAGGACGTAGTCGAATGCTAATTTCAATACTTCTAACTTCTTACATTCATTCTTCTAAGTCTTGTATAAGCTGAAAGCATTTCAGAAGTAGTTTAATCTGTTTTATAAGCTAAGAAAGAAGTTTATTACTTCAGTTATTTAAATAATTTCATATTTGATTATAACATGATCGTTTGTAGGAATATATATCAATGGAAAAACGAAAGAAAAAAATCACGCATCAAGCATAGATAATATAACACTTTCCATCGGAATATTGTAATGAAATAGCACCGTTTAATAAGTTCAGACATTATGTCTAATTTCAACATAGCACTTTTTATCTAGTATTGATTAATGTTATTATATATTTGAAATTGTTTGTTCACTCTTGAATAACTAAGTATGTTATGAGACTAAATTGTTAATAATACCTTAATAATATGTTTTTGTATTGCAATGGCATCTGCTTCTTGAAATTTATAAACCAATTATGCCTAATTTCAACATAGCACTTTTTATCCAGTATTGATTAATGTTATTATATATTTGAAATTGTTTGTTCACTCTTGAATAAGTAAGTATGTTATGGGACTAAATTGTTAATAATACCCTTTTTGTATTGCAATGGCATCTGCTTCTTGAAATTTCTAAACCAAACCAACAACACCTTGAGCAAGAAACACGCATACAATGTTTGTAAAATGTTTTTTAAACAACTACAAAACACAAACTTATATTTTTTTACACTTCTGGGTGGACATTTTTTATTAAAGTGCGTGAAACTTTTAATAAATTTAAAATTCAAATTTTCAATCTTTCAGTAAAATAAATGAAATCACACCTTCTTAAGTACTCAAGAATTTTGTATAAATAAACCATTTTCTCAAGAAAAAATAACTAATTCTTTTTACTCTAGAATTATTCAAAAATTCTTTCAAATATAAAATTAAGTATTTCCATGAACTCGAAAAACCATTTGTAAGTTATTTGTTGCCTACACTGCCGTTGAATATTTCCTTTAAGAATGTAGTGGAATGGAAATTTTAATACTTCTAACGTCTTAAGTTTTTTCTTCTTCGGTTTGCATGTGCAAAATTCAATTCAGAAGTAGTGTCATCTTTTTAGGTGCTTTCGTAATTATGCAAATACGTAGCACCTCTAGTTGTTTTCAGTCCGTCCGTCCGTCTGTCCGTCATTCCGCTTATAACAACGCAAATCTACCCAACCGAATCGTTTGAAATTTAAAATATATAATTATTACATAATGTTGCCGAGTCATTTCAAATTTTATGAAAATCGAATACATAGATCAGTTACAGGGACAATTAAAAGGATTCCGTTACATTACGGTCAATGGGGAAAAAGTTTCAAATGCATTTTAATGGTGTTACACCCATTCAAACATAATAAAATTGATATACATCTATAAAGTACATATTACAATATACATTTTGCATTATATGTAGTGAAAATTTGTGAAAAACACAAAAGTACTCCATTACATAATGATATAGTTAAAACATTGTTTGGTGGGCATTTTAATTGTAATTAACTTTTTAGAATTATATGAGATTAATATATGAAAATTAAATTTTTAAAACTTCATTATCGTACGAACGCGCCTTATTTGCTACACTTCATGTGCAATTTCCAACTTGTTTAGCATGATCACATGTGGAAACTCGATTTCAGATATTTCCATCTAAAATCGGATTGTAAATATGCATTAAAAACATTTAGTCCTATGAATCATTTTTAGTGAAATTCCGGGGTTTACATGAGATTCAAAACGCATAAAATAGCACAATGTCATTAAAATACTCTAAAAACAATTTTCCCATATACCAAAATGTAATGCAATCATTTTCATTGCCTCTGTAATTATAATATATTACCTTTAGAACTTAAATAAACGGAAGATTAGACATATATTGATCGGAGTTCTCGAAAAACGTTTCTCATTTGCAAAAAATAAAATTAAATAAAATCACTTTTTATAATGGCCAATCAATCAAGATTACTTATATATAGCGAAATAAACTAAAAAAAAATATATATATATAACCATAGTAAAAATAAGTTTAAAAAAATAGAAATTATGTTTATAAAATGAATTTACATTAAATATATTTCTTCATTTTTTATATTTAATAAATACTAATTTTCCGTGTGAATGTATTCATGTAATGTAACTATTATTCAGTATTACTGAAAACAGTACATTTATACACTGCTCAAAACAATTAAAGGATATTTGAATTTTTATATAAAATAAATATATATACAAAATTTTTTTGCCGAAAATAGAAGAAGAGAATCACAAATGCAAATTTTTCTGGTTTTCAAACTGTGGAGTATGCAAATTTTGAGTTCGACGTCAAAAACGTCGCTTCAGCGGCAGCAAATGAAATTTGACTTTCAACTGGATAAAAGAGAATGAAGACAAGGATGATCGGCATTCAGTGATTGCTTTGTTTCGATGAGTACGATGTCTCAGCGAAGTCATTTGACAGATTCAGAAGCTTGGAGAATTGTTGGTAGGTTAGAATAGGGCCAAACTCAAGCCGAAGTAGCGCAAGCCATTGGAGTGTCACACAGTGTCATTTCCAGGATCTGAACCGTTTTTTGAAGAGTGAATGTGCAGGCTGAAGACCAGGGCAAGGTCGTAGACGGGCAACAACGCCCAATGAAGATCAGTATTTAGCGTTAACAGCTCGGAGACACCGAAACATTAATGCTACTCTTCTCCAACAACACCATCGCTCGGCTACAGACACCACGATTTCAACTCAGACTGTCCGAAACTGGCTCCATGCTGTTGGTCTGTATGCTCGCCGATCAATGGTATGTGTTAGATTAACATCACTGCATCGTCGCGACCACAGAGTGTGGGCAACCGAGCATGTCTACTGGAGGAGAATGAATGGAGAATTCGTTTTCTGACGAGTCCCGGTTTTCTGTGCATCCGGATAATAGGCGTATTTTCATCTGGAGGGACCTTGGCAGTAGGAATAATCCTGCATTCGTGCCCGAAAGTGTCAGATTTGGAGGTGGAGGAGTGTTGGTGTATGGTGGCATCTCCATTGACGGGCGCACTGACCTCTACCTCATTCGAGATGGAGCTCTGACAGGTCGCCAATTTAGGGATGAGATCCTCAGACCTATTGTAGTCCCTTACGCTGCAGCAGACTGCAGATAACATCATTTTAATGGACGATAACTGCAGGCCACATCGTCCAAACCTGGTGGAGGATTTCCTTTTCGAGGAAGGAGTCGTTCGAATGGAATGGCCAGCGTGTTCTCCAGACATGAATCCAATCGAGCACGTTTAGGACGCTCTAGGAAGACAAGTTTCTGGCCGCCAACAACCCCACAAACTCTCCAAGAACTGGAAAGAACTTTTCTGGAAGAGTGGGGCAGAATACCCCAACTCGTCATTAATAGCCTCATTGAGTCCATGCTTCAAAGGTGTTCAACGTTTCTGGCCGCCCGTGGAAACCACACTGAAAATGATTTTCTTTGAAGAAAACACCTTTTCTTATTCTTTTTTTCTCATATACACAAATTGTGTTTTTTTTCCTTTTGTACACAAATGCGCAATAAAATGCATTTTTTCTGCCAAACATGTGTAATTTATTCTCATATAACCTACTATGTCTGTCGACCATGTATCAATCAGCTAAAAAGTTTCCCAGATACAAAATCCACCTAAAACTGCAATATCCTTTAATTGTTTTGAGCAGTGTATTTAAATATATTTAATAATTACTAATTAAAAATGTTAAATAAAATATTTATTAATAAATTAACTACCGTAAAATGGGGTGAATCGGAACACTTTTCAACTTTAACGTTAAAAAAAAGCAACAACTGATTTTTTAATTTTTTCAATTTTTTTTTTAACTGGAAACTTCGGTCTTGTTTTGTTCTTTAATTTTTAAGCAAAAACGAGACATTTTTACTGTTTATATACTATAAATTTTTTAAATTTTTAATGGTGTTCCGGTTCACCCCGCAGATAGGGGTGAATCGGAACAAATGCTATAATCTTTATTTTTTCCGATTCAAACTTTAATAAGGTTAATACAAATATGATAATATAGATAATAATGATAAAGGAGGAATAGGAACACGTAGTTACTGTAAAACCAAGCCTTTATTTTAAATACAAGTAAAGATATGCCTTTTTAAAAATTAGAAAACAACTTTTAAAACAAGAAAAATTAAAAATTATTTTAAGAAATTATATTCTAATCGGAAATGTAGAATTTAATGCAAATTTAGCCCTGTAAAGTGTTATCCTTTACTAGTAGTCATTGGGTAATCTTTTGATTAGCCCCAATCGCTGCATGTATTAATACGATCTACTTATACGCCCTCATCCTCAGCCCATAGTACTTTTTGCATTCCTCTCTTTTTTAACTGGTTTTTCATTTTTCGATGTTTGTGTAATGTTGTGGATGCCAGAGAATAATTTTGTACAGTTTTTCTAAATAATTTGCTATTTTAAATGTCTTTTATTGTATCTTCTCTGTCTGTTGGATTAGGCGTTGACTTTTTTCGTTTAACCAAGCAATTTTTGGCACCTTTAAACTCTTCAAGTAATTAGAACAAACAAAATATTCTTACAATATATATTCATACATATGTTTTTATATATTACATGAAACTATTATTGTATAGAAAAATTAACAATGAGAGAAATGAGAGATGTTTGTGTAATGTTGTAGATGTCAGAGAATAACTCTCTGCATTTTTTCTGAATAATTTTCTATTTTTAATTAATTTTATTGTGTGTTCCATGTCTGTATAGAAAAATAAACCATGAGAGAAAACGTGTTCCGATTCACGGTAAATAGATTCCGTAAATCTTAAACCCCTGATGTTTCAAGCCATTTTTCATTTTTTTATTATCTAGTTTAGAAATAAGTAGAATTTAATACAGAATATTGTTAACAGGACTATGATTAATTAAAAATCCCCTCTCTTAGGTTCAGAATACAAAAAACACTGTAGTTACATACAAAATTTTGAAGACGTTGCAAAAATGATGTTTTTGAGGATCATCTTGAAATTTTTTTAGATACCCCAGTAGTTGTGAAAACATGTCAAAACTAAATTTCCAAACTCTTAATGTTATAACCTTCTTATAAAAAAATTGGCAACTAAAAATATCATCACATATATTTATAATGAATTTATTTGTATGACTGGGAAGTTTCGTTCCTATTCACCCCATTTTACGGTACTGTAAAATGGGGTGAAAGGATTAGTTGCTTTTTTTAACGTTAAAGTTGAAAAGTGTTCCGATTCACCCCATTTTACGGTATACTTTTTGAAAATAAATTCAATCTTTGTAGAACGCTCAGGCAAAAATACTTACATTTATATGAATAAACTTTTCTTCAAAATCATGTTTTTGAATAAGAATTTAGATTAAATATATATTAACATACAATATATTGATTAAATATCGATTTTCCAAATAAAAAAATAAGCATCATCCAGTATTACTCAATGTATTATTTATTTTAAATGTATTAAAATATTACTAAATCAAAAATATTTTAAACAAAATATTTATTTCTAAATCAATTATATTTTTAAATATTTTTGGTTCAAAATATAATATTGCTATAACTTCATTTAAACATTATTAATATCTGCACATATATTTTTTTAATATAATAATTCAATTATTTTAAATATATTTTACTAGTTTCTTTTGTCTGGGAAGGAAATATTCGAATAATTTAAACATATAGTTTCCTAAAATGAAAATATTATTTTCTCTCAACGAAAAAAATCTTAGAAATGTATTTTAAAACATTTTCTTAAAAATTGCCTATATATATAAAGGAAAATTTATGTTTTCCTGAAGAAATTAGTAAGGTGAGAATTTTTGCATTTGCCCGTCTTTTTTAGAAAGTAGGACATTGTTAATAGCTAGCTCTAATTATCATGTGTGAGAGAATACGTACTGCATATAGTTGCTTATGTAAACGTTATGTTATATTTAAGATTTTTCGTTAATTTGACATTTTAAAATAAATATATGCTAATTATTTTAAGATTTTTTGTTAATTTGACATTTTTAATAAATAATTCCAGTTATCTTATAATAAAATATAATTAAGATAAAAAATGTTTTAACTAATTACATACCACCGTATTCCACAAAAATATGTACCTATTTTTTAACGAAAAGCATTTACTTGTCTATGAATGATATCATTTATTGTAATTCTAACAAATGTATTGTAATTCATTTTATTGTAATTCTAACAAAAACAAAATTTTGATAACAAAATTTTGATTTATTAAATAGACAAGCTTTTTCTTGCAAATTAGATACATTTTATGTAGTGCACCACAATGGTATTTAAGTAGTTATATATAATTTTATATTAATTATAATTTGTGATAAATTAATTAGAAGTAAGTGTAAAAATTTACTCTTCTGGTTTGCACTAATAACCATAAAAGCTCCGTTATATTTCTGGATTGCCAATGCAATTATAAGGCAGACTTAAGTATCAAGAAATATTTTGGAAAACAACTTGTACAATATTCATTGTTTGCAATATAGCTATTAATATAGCTATTAAAGTAACTTGAATTTTTCATTGTTAGATACTATGAACCGTTAAAAAGCAACTTCTATATTTAAAAAGTCCTTCCAGCAGTGCCGGGAGGAAGAGGTAGCTTTCATATACTTATTTATTTATTTTAAATTAAGTTATATAAATCAAATATACGAAGCTCAAAATAGTGGAGCACGATTATATAAGATTGAATACTAGTTTCTGTCAATACTGAATATTAATAGGTATTTTTAGAAATTAGTCATTTTTTATTCAACCTGGTTTTATTTGAAGCGATTTATAGGGTCGCCAAATTCCACGATATCCATTTTAAAGCAGCATGATGGATAAGAAAACCCAATGAGCTTGATCGAAATCTCAATTCATGCGAACATGCACACTCACATATCGAAATCGATTAATATATACGAATGCTGTTGCGGGCAAATTGACTTTAAAAAAAATGTCACCCACATTAGAAATTCAAACTGCTATATCCCAGGCATTTTCAAGGTAAAGACAAAGCAAAAAATACTCCGGAATTCATTATTAAAAAAATAGTTTAGAAAGAACCTCTTTTCAATTTCTAATTTATTGTTTATACATCATTATACATTTAAACAATTTTTGACAGATTTAAATGGCCGACATTTTGAAACAAGATAGCGGATAATGTTTGCCCGTGAACTCGATCAAGACATTGGTATGTACCAGGAACATACGGAGTTATATGAAATCAGTTTATAAATATCGCATTAACGCGTGAAAAATTTCAGACCGTTTCAAAATGTCAGTCACACTGGAAATTGAAAGTGCTAAAACTCAGCCATTTTTCAAGAATCAGATGAAACAAAAAATGCTCTGGAATCTTTGTATCAAGGTCATAACACAAAAGAAAAATCTTTTTCAATTTCTTACTTTTTTGCACCTAATTAAAAAAAAAAAATAATATTCCGCCATTTTGAAACAAGACGGCGGTTGGAACTGGCCACCGAACTCGGTCCAGGCATCAGTATGTCCTATCTACGCACCAAGTTTTATCCAAATCGGTGTATAAATATCACGTGACAAAATTCATATAATTTCAAAATGTCAGCCATAAAAAAAATTCAAAGTATTATAACTCAATCATTTTTGAATATATAGACAAAGTAAAAAGTGTTCTAGATTCGGTGTTTTAGGATCTAACACATAAAATAAAAAAAAATTCACGTTTTAATTTTTTCGTATTTAATTTTAAAATTTAAATGTTTTAAATATTTTAAAATGGCCGCCACTTTGAAACAAGATGCGGATAATCCTGGCCAACAAACTCGGTCGAGATATTTGTATGTACTATGTACATACCAAGTTTCATTCAAATCGGTTCATAAATACGTTAGTTATAGCATGACAAAACTCAGATCGTTTCAAAATGTCAGCCATAAGAAAAATTCAAAATGCTATAACTCAATCATTTTTTAAGATATAGACTAAGTAAAAAGTGGTCTGGATATGGTGTTTTAAGATCTAACAAATAAAATAAAAATATTTAACAACTTTTAATATTTTCGCATTTAATTTTAAATTTTAATTAAAAAAAAAATTAATGGCCTCCGTTTTGAAATAAGATAGCGGATGATGTTGACCAACGAACTCCGTCGAGACATTTGTATGTACTATGATTCAAATCTGTTCCTAAATACGTTAGTTATAGCATGACAAAAATCAGATCGTTTCAGAATGTCAGCCATTAGAAAAATTCAAAGTGCTATAACTCAATAATTTTTTAAGATATACACAAAGTAAAAAGTGTTCTGGAATTCGTGTTTTAAGATCTAACACACAAAATAAAAATATTTTTCAATTTTTAATAGTTTTGCATTTAATTTTAAATTTTAAAATTTGTTTTAAATTTAAATGGCTGCCATTTTGAAACAAGATGGCGGATAATGCTGGCCAACGAACTCAGTCGAGATATTTGTATGTACTATGTACATACCAAGTTTCATTCAAATCGGTTCATAAATACGTTAGTTATCGCATGACAAAAATCATATATATATATATATATATATATATATATATATATATATATGTGTGTGTGTGTGTCAACATTTGAACGGAGGGGTATTTTGGGGTCTGGAGGTCATGATCGGTGAAAATATACCAAAATTTTCTGGAAGTGTTTTCCTCCGGACTGCTGCAATATGTAGCTTTTTACTTTTACTTTTTGTAATGAAAGCTACCTAAAAAATAAAAGAACTTTTTTAAACTATGGGACATATATTTTTATTTTTATTGAATGTAACATTTAGTATATTTTTTAAGATACAAATCGTTTAATGAAAATTTAAAGGAATTTAAATATTTTCCTAAAAATTGACTACTGTTTGCTAAAAACAAAGTAATAGAAATGAAGTTATCCTAGCCATTATCTATGATGTATAATGCAAAATTGAAAAAAAAATTAAACATGTTTTTGATTAACATAACAATGTTAGGACATAATTATTTATTTTATTTAAATTGAACATTCATTAGGAAATTAATTTTTTTAATATACTGTCAGTGTATAGTTTAATAAATATTTAAAATGAATTAAACACTTACTAAAAAAAATTACTATAAATATTATATATAAAGCAATAAAAATTAAATCGTTTTAACCATGTAATTTATTATTCATAAATTTATTTTTTGAATATACTGTTAGTGTGTAGTTTAATAAATATTTAAAATGAATTAAACACTTACTAAAAAATTTTACTATAAATATTATATATAAAGCAATAAAAATTAAATCGTTTTAACCATGTGATATATTTCTAACTGCAATTTTGAAAAAAAAAATTAAACCGAATTTAGTTTAAAATCATTTATGTTTGCAGTGTGAACATGGCAAACTTGTACCAGACTTTAAGCTATTTAAAAAGTTTAATTGTGTCTAGACTTCTGTAATAATATTTGTAACCTTTGAGAAATAAAAAATTCTTCTGAAGTTACAGGAATTTTAATTGTCTAATATATGTAGAGTCATATTTACAAAGGCAATGTAATCACGACAGATTTAAAGTATTTAAACATAATTTAAATTTTGAAATAATTTCTATTTTAATTGAGTGTAAAATGTTGCACTTTTAAATAATAACTATCTTTTAAAGTAGAAGAACTGAGATTTTGACTGTCAGCATTTGTTTTTATAAGGATTTCTCGCACAAATTTCTTTAATAAACTCTACACAAATTAAAAATTTACAAATGCATAAAATAATAAATACCTACTTACTATTTGACATTGTTTAAAGTGTTTTTGTATTGCAAATATTCTTGATTTTCATACAAATATTAATGTTATATAAATTAATATTTTAAAATGCATGTGTGCTAAATTGCATGTAAGATTTACATCACATGTATGTTGTAGATGAAATTCCGATAATTTTGAAGACACCAGTTGCTTTTAATCCCAAAAATACAGTACTTATGAAACAAACATTTAAAAAACAATTTTGTTTGTACAGGAGGTAAACTAAATTCAGAGTGAAAAATACTTTATTTAATATATTCACACATACAAGAAAACACAGACTATTTAAAATTTAATTAATAATTTCTTTAAATTTGATTATTATGTGTTATATACTCTAAAATATGTTCATTCAGAAAATTAATTGAGAAATATGCATAAAAAGGGAAATTATAAGCTAAGAATCATGGTAGTTGTAAATATTAAGAAAAAAAATTCCTATTTTCATTTTTTTATATAAAATTTCCGATTAAAAAAATTCAGCGTGTGAATTTATTTCGTGCTATAAAAATGGAATTTTGTTTTTATTTGAATGCAATATTTTGCTGTATTAAATAGATCTTTCAGGAATATTGGAATTATGAAGAAGAATACGCAAATATTATAAAAAAGAGAATTGAAATCCCATATCGGAGAAACAAGCATTCCTGCATAACGCATAGCAATTGAGACATCGAAATTTAACGGCCAAAGTAAAAATGAACTTGCCATATAGTGATTGGCAACTGTGAATGTGCACCTATAACGCATAGTAATTTTTATTTGTGAGGTTTTCTTTTATAAATGAGAGGCAATATTTATACTTATCATTGTTATATATTTCAGTAAAAAGCTGATGAATCAGACAATTTTTATTAATATAGATCTATAAAAATTTATGCATATGTATATACAAACACACGCGCAAACAAATACCTAAATCAAGTGTGTTTTAGAAATAACGAAAACTTTTCATAATCTGCATGTTTAAGTAAAGAAACGAATAGATGCATAAAATAAAGAAACACATACATAGAAATTACAATGTCTATCATGTTTCACAATGGCACAATAGTCTGCGCACAGGGTTTGGTAAAAAAATCCTCGTTTTATACGTCTTACAAAAACTCACTACACACTGACATAGAAGGTCCATAATTTTACTACTCCAGGTGATGCAATACCTGCACGTGATATGCCTTTTTCTTCTGAGCAAATTAAACAGCACGCCAAACAGTGGTTTCAAGGTACCTGAAGTCATAGTTTCAGCCAAAGAATTGAAGCATGTGGGCTAGTTCCATCTGCCTCATGAAAGCTCTTGATGTATCGTCAGATGTTGATGATTGTCCAGGACGTTTTTTATCAGCCACGCAACCAGTTTGTCTGAATTTGTCCACTAGTAGCCTGATATTAACCTTTACTAAAGGGTAATTTCAGATTTTCTATGCCACAGCTGATGACCTCTTCATATATATTATTACCCAGTTTCCACGAAACAATGGTTATTCTTTCTTTAAGGAAAGCATTTCTTCAAATACATCTAAAAAAATTATAGATTAGCATTTTCATAAGTGTGGATCGTTACTTTTGCAACACCCACATGCATATGCATATGTTACGATTTCGTTCTATTTATGCGAAAGTATTAGATAATCTCATCCCAAATTGATACAATGCAGCCGTTCAAATGATTATTTGTGATAAAAAAAATCACTAAGATTTTACCAGGAAAAAGTGTGAATTGACACGTAACAGCTTACTAAAAAGCGGACATAATATACAAGAATATTTGAAGAGGTTCTAAATTGTATGCTAAAACAGGTTGCCATGTCTTTATGCTATTAAACAATTCACAAATAGCTTTATTCCAATATAGAGAAAAAATATTTCTCGGTTAGAGCGAAGTGATACAGAACCATGCAACGAGCTAAATTTTAAATAGCAAAGCATTTGCCAATTTGTTGGACAAGGTTTAAAAAAAAAAAAAAAAAAAAAAAAAAAAAAAGTTTTCAAACGCGTGCATACGTCGAAGCGTCCTTCCTAGAAAATTATGATCATTAGAAATTACGTTCAGAAACTGAATGATTTCATAGTAAAAAAATATACATATATATATATTAGCATGCGTCCAAGGCAAATTTTGAATAGGGAAATATAAAATGAATAACAGCGTTTTGTAAATGGAAATAAATAAATTAAAAGGAAATAAATTTTATTTAATGCGATTAGGACTTTAGAATAGATTTAAAATTATTTATAAGTTTAAAATATATTAAATACATGTTAAGTGTTTAAAATATGTTGTCATCAATAAATGAATCAAATAGGGGAAGATGGGGATACTTGAGCCACTTCTTATGTTTTAATTTTTTGCAATTTTTTATAATTTCTTAGAACAAACATCCTATAGAAAATGTTATGACAAAATGTATATTATTCTACGATCAAAACTTGCGGACATATGATACTTAAAAATTTAGAGAATTTAGAGACCTTCCGAACTGAAAATACGTCTCTGCGTTTTCATGGTATGAAATTTAACATATTTTATTGCATTTATATCGTATTCAATTTTGATTGTCGCAGAATTACATTTGTACTATTGCATATGTCAAAGAAGGAGCATGGATGTTTAACTTGTATTAGTACACACAGATTGCGTAACTGTTGATGCATACACATTTTTTTAGTTATTAGTAAGACAAGTTCATCATGAATACACTAATTAGAAATTATTTTTTGACATTTTTTTATTTTATTTTATACATATACGTAAAAAAAGTCGAATGATTCGACGAAATTTTTTATTATTCTAAATTATATGTATTAAAATTGCTAACGAAATTTACGATATATCTACTAGGTCATCTCCTCCGAAACTAAAGGTTTCAAAGTACTTATATATTTTGGAAATCCATGTGGAATATTTATAAAGTTAAACAAAAATCTATTTAGAGGTGTTTTACAATAAAATGAACTATTTTTTCTTATTATAAGGTACCCTGGGGTAATAACGCCACGTTAAGGTTCTACCAATTTTCACAGCTTAGTTTTAGATTGCATTTTTAAAACAAATATAGGATCTGATACAGCAACTCATTGACTATCTATATAAAATAAAATAATTTAACAGATATGTATTCATAAAATGTAATGGCGTTTTTTCTTGACCAATGCTATTTGGCGTTAATACCCACTTATATGGGTAATAACGCCATGCAAACAAAACTATAAAATAAGATGGAATAATGGCATATAGATTGCCCAATTCTAAAAATACCAACTCTACAGCTCTAGAAATTGACAAATTGCAATCTAAGCTATTGAAAATGTACAATTTTTTTGTGACTCTGAAAGAAATAGAAAGGTGTGGTGGTGACGGGGGGAGAAGGCAAAAGAATATCAGATTCTAAGCTACGTTTTGCTTAAAAATGACCATTTAAATAGAATTATTAGAAACAGTGCACGGATTATTTAAAGCAGTATTTATATTCCCATGTATGCATTCTATGCTATAGAAAATATTGATTTTTTTGTGAAAGTGAAAGAAAAAGGAGTGAGGGGGAGCTTCAACAGAGTATAACACCCTGTTTCTCTCTTTGCTTAAAAAGTCCCGCTTAAATATGATTATAAGAAACATTGCATTGTTTTAACCATTCATAATGTAATATTTTAATCATGTGAAGTTTTATAATAACTAGAGTTATATGTAATAAATATTTTTGTTAAACCTTTACTGCTGTTAGCGTCTCGCATACCGCTGAGTTTTTCACGTTTCAGAGTTTAACTTGCAATTTTTAGTTTAACTATAGATACCGGGAAAATTTGTTTCATTTGGAGTCCTATTACTATCTCTAGAGACTTTTGAATAGCTGAATTTTATTTATAATAGTCCTGTATATAAGGTTCAATTCAAAAATAATATTCTAAAAGTTAATTTAACATTTTATTCATCGTTAGATTAAGCGGTCTGACAGGCCGCTCACAGTAATTTATGCGACAATTTTTGTCACAGCATTTAAGGGTTAATACTATTATAGTAATCTAGTAAATAGTTTTTAACCCATAACTCCACACTAATGCGGATTCTCCAAACTTACAGTTAAATTGTCGACGTTTTAAAGAACATGCTTACCCCCTCTCCCCCCCCTAAAAAAATAGCTTTTAACTTGTATTTTCCAGTTTAACTATAGTTACAACTGAAATTCTCTTTCGTTTGGAGTTCTCGTAATATGGTTAGAAATATTTGAATAGATTAAATTTAATTAGAATTAATTCTGTACAAAAAGTTTAGCGCAGGAACAGTATTCTATTATTTTTAATCATGGATCGCCTTTTAACCTTTAACTAATGTTACCGGTCTTGTATACCACTATTTTTCTTTTAATTTTTTAGTTTAACTTGTAATTTTCAGTTTAACTGCAAACATTACCGAAATTTTGTTTCATTTGGAATTTTAGTACTATCACCAGAGACTAAATAGGTGAATATTAAGTATAATACTCTTGTATAAAAAGTTTAGTACAAAAACACAATTCTATGAGTTATTCCCGCCTTTTATTCATGTTTCAATTTTGTGGTCTCACAAACCGCATCACATTCATACGTTACAATTTCTGTCACATCAGTTAAAGGTTAAATTTATAAAGTTTTGAAAAACCGAACGCTGAGAAAGCGGACAGTTAAAATTTCGAACTCAATTGAACAATTCAGTGGAAATTTAATAGAAACCTGATTTTGAAGATGTTCGAATTTGAATCTCGAAAACATTTTGATATAGTTTTATTTACAAGTGTTAAACATTATTCTTTACATTAGTAAAAAAAAATAATATAATAATAAAAAATAAAATAGAGAGATTATTTTTAAGTATTGAGCACCCCCCCCCTTAATCTTACCATTTCAACAATGATGATAATGCTGTCCCATATTAATATATAAACCCCCTTCGGATATAGTTCGGCCACTGTTGGGAATCAACCAGGGTAATAACGCCAATTCCTGGCGTTATTACCCCGGGATACTTATTGCGCAGTAAATCCTAAACTACAAATTATCTCGAAAAGATATCCAAAATCTTCTACAACAATTTGAAAGTACATGAAATACACTAAAAATTTGTGTAATAAACAAAGTATTTCCGGATAAAAAATATAGTCTTCAGATCAAAAACCTTATCTCGCAAATTTTAGATCAAGTGTTAATTTTAGTTGCTTGTAAAAACAATAAGACCTAAAAATGAAACAAATTAACGTGAAGCTATTTTTTGCTATTTATATGACTGGAAACCCTTCTGCGCAGAACACATGGGTGTCATTTACATTATTATTTCATAATTATGAAAAATATAAGCAATATTGGCGTTATTACCCCGCCTGGCGTTATTACCTCAGGGTACCTTATATATTATATATATTCTTATTGTATATATTATATTCAAACTTATATATTTTGGAAATCAATTGGAATATTTATAAAATTAAACAAAAATCTATTTAGAGGTGTTTTACAATAAAATGAACTATTCTTTCGAATGGTCAATTCTGTTTAATTGAAATTAATTTACAATACAGGAATAGGTTTGAATTACCTATGAATTAACATGTAGTGGCATTTCCGAGTGCAGGCAACAGTGACAGGAAAAGAGAAAAGGGAAAATTTCAAAACCTGTCAAAATTGAAAGGGTAAATCCTTAAATAAAGCTCTCCGAAAAGCCAGAACAGCAAAGCCTAGATCCTTGGAGTAATAAAAAGACCACATAAGCTTCAAGATTCTCCTGCCGTGCTAAAATACAATGGTTAGCATGTTTGTTCCAAATAAAAAAAAAATGCATATTATCCATGATAGTGCATATAGGGAATTGATTCATTTATAAATTTCTATTATTTTATTATTTTTGGTTATTGTTTGTGTTTATAATGTTCCTGTTATTTCTATCGTTATATGTTTTATCGTTTTTATTTTTCTATTATGCAATTAGTTTTGAGTAACTCCACATAAAAAATTATTTCTTTCAATGTCACAATTTCATTGAAAATAGTATAAAGAAGGAAGAATTACTTTATTTTGTTTCAAATTTTAGGACAGATAATTATGGATATATGTGAATATTCATAATGTGAATATTCATATATCCTTTTCAAACTCCTTTAATAAAGTATATTCATAAAGTATATGAATAGAAGGAAACAAAGTATTTAAAATATATCTCCATATATAAATAATTTATGCAAAAATATGTGCTAGTTGTTTTGATAATGTTTCTACTTATAAATTTCGAAATATAATATTGTTTTTTTGTAAACATTGAAGCATTGTTCTGCAACATTTCGACTCAAGAGAATTCTTTGAAATTGTAATTCTAATGAGAATTTTCAATAAAACATATATTTAAATCTTATTATTTCCAAGAAATCAATAGTTTATGTTTTAATTCCCAACACAATAACAGATAATAGTAAATATAAAATGGGAATAGTATATAATAATAGCCCGAGATGAAAATTGTTAAGTTAGTGGAGATCTTGCGCTCCATAATAAAACAACATTTGTTGAATATTTTTGCCATTTTTCCCATTCTTGAAGATTAATTCATATAGTGTCAAATTAGAAGGAAATAATGCTAAATGGGATTTTTCATATAGCATGGACTTAAATGTCAATATCTCTATGAAATCGACATTTTGTGTTTAATTTTATTAAACGCAAAAGAAAACATAAGTATAATTGTTTAATTTTGAATATTCTGACGCGGTATTATTACCCTTACAATGATATATGATGATATATAGTGAATTTTGTTAATACATCCAGCGCAGTTGTGTGGATACACAAGCTAAAACTTAAAAAAAAAAAATTCTGCATTTTCATATTATCTTAACTTTCAAGCATTAAAAAATACTATTTTTTTTCTTCTTTTTTTAAACATATCTTTGAGATATTGATTTTAACGTTTATGTACCTTTTTCTTTTATATACAGGATGTCTGACGAATAGCGTTCAAGAATTTTTACAGACAATTTAGCCTTTGGGAGTACATAAAAAATGCTCAAAAAAGTGTATCTGCACGATACATAGTTTTCTAGAAAAATAAGAAAAACTAAGTTTGATGTCACATTCGGCGAAAGGAAATAACACCGTGTTGAACACATACCAAGTAATATTTGCATACATTTACCGACGATAACGTTTAACTTATGAATTGTTTCCAACAGAATCATCTGAAGGATGTGGTGTATAGTGATATATGGACTACACATACGAACTTAGTTGCCTTGTACTCGGCATACATCGCGCTGCTGGGACGCGGCAGCTCATCCATTCCACGGCACGCGGAATCGTGTCTCTATATGCACGGCGGACACTTTACGGCACGCCATTCGCCTTTATAATTAAAAAATACTGCTGTTGACTATGCTGTTCAATAAAGTATTTTTTTCTTTCAACGGTTGTGATGTCATTCTTTTAGTCCAAGAGCCGACCGCACAAAACCCAAAGTCATCAAGCATAAGAAAAAAAAATATTTTTTGGAAACATAGTCACAGGGGAATCTAGTGATCCGTGTCTGACGGAAGCGAAGTGATGCATAAGCCAAAAATGAATACCACTAGTGGTAGACTCGTAGACTTAGCATTATGTTTTCCTGCTCCTAGTTTTACGTGTTTTCATAATTTTGATTGTAAGGAAAACATAATGATAGGTTTCCTACGAGTGGCATTAATTTTAGGCTTATGCACCACTTCACTGCCGGCAGACATGGATCATTAAATTCTCCTATGGTTACTGTTTCATAATATAAAAAATTTTCTCTTGTGCTCAAGGATTTACGGTTTTTTGCGGTTGGCTCTTGGACTATTTGTTTTTTTGTATTTTTCTCGTAAACTATGGATCGTACAGGTAGAGTTCCTTCTGCATTTTTTATGTACTCCAAATGAGAAGTCTGGCTGTGCAGGGTTGGGCACTTTTTATGATACATTCTATATATACATATATGATAAACTGATCATGAAATTAACCTTCAAGTTTTGTATTTAAGGAATAAAATTTTAGAATGACGGGTAATATTTACTCATTTCTCATTATATATATATATATATATATATATATATACATGTAAAAAAAATATATTAAATGTAATAACAGAAGTATCTCAAAAACCATGTGCAGTCTTGTGTAATAAACATCGAAAATAAATAAAAGTATGTGCAAAACTATCAATATTTAAAAAAATAGTAGCAATTTAAAAAAAAAAAGCAATTTTTTAACATTAAAAAATAATTAAATATGCAGTTCTGTTTTATATTAGTTTTTTAATGTACTTTTAGTTGAACATTTAAATGCAGCGCGTTCACTCTTTGAATGTTATATTTATTTTAATTTTTTTTTAATAAACAAAATTATTGAAAATGTAAAGGCCCCCACACTCCCGCTCTTTCAAAGGTTTGAGTCTACGATAAAGATAAATTATCCCTTTGAAGAAATATATTCTTTACAGCAGTCTTAAAATTTTCCTGAAAGAGCAACACTATTATCTAACTTAAACTTTAGTACCTTCTAAAGCACTGCATTAATCTTTTCTCTCGTTTTTAAGGTATATTTCAATACATTGTTAAATGTAAACAACAGACTCGATAGAAGTAGCTTATCTCACATTGTAATGCCTTTTCTTTGAAAATATTCCCTTGGGGCATTCTCAATCTCCGTCATCTTTTCCGTACAAATGTGCTTATCCGGTTTTAAACTGTTTCTGGAAAGACTCTTTTAAGTGAGAAGAAGGAAAAATAAGATATCTAAACCTCTTATCGCAAACTACTTCTGTCAGTATTTTGCGTGGGCCTTGATAATATAAACTGTTTGAAGGTTAAGAAAAAGAAAAATAATAATATATCAAATGTTTTAAGTGGATTTCTAAGTGTTATGTTTACGCATATAATCTTATTTACCCCTTTGGGATCGGAAGAGATTTTTAAATCCAATTAAAGAAAATGCATCATAAAATTTATTTTATTCGTCTCCTAAGAAATATTTATGAAACTTTTCATTCAAAAAACTTTGCCAGACCACATTTAGAAAGTACCGCGAAATACTCAATTTATATTTTTTAATGTTGCTATTTTCTTACAATTTACCTTCACATAGATTTTCTCCAATTAAAAATTTCCCCCCCCCCCCCAAAAAAAAGCAACTACAAAATTTTTTTATTTACAGATAGGATTTCAAAACATTTATTTACACTGCTTTTTTAAGAATTGTAGGGTTTCCATAACAACAAATTTCGTTAATTATTCCGATTACTTTTATAAATCTCTGACAAAAACATATAAAAAAATCACTTTGACTACCATTTTAATGTATCAGTTTCGCTGAAAAATATATTCTTTGGACATTTTTATGTACTCGAAATAAAGAATCTTGCTGTGCAGAGTTTACACGCTTTTTACTGGACATTTTGTATAGATATATATGATTAATTCCTCATAAAACTAGTCTTCAGGTTTGATTTAAAAAATAAAATATATAAAGACGGGTTAGATTTATTCGTTTCACGAAATACACACACACGCATATATATATAAAAGAATGAAAAGTGACAATAGATGCATTTAAAAATCCACGTGTAGTCTTATGTAATAAAGATGTTTAAAAAATGTTCAAAAATATAAAAATATGAAAAAAATTGTAATAATTTTTAAAAATTAAAATTTTTTAACTTAAAATTTATCTAAGTATGCAGATTTTTTATTTATTTACTTTTTAATGTACTTTTAGTTGAACAATTAAATTCAGTGAGTTCACACTTGGAATCTTATTATTATTTTTAAATAAACAAAATTGTTGAAACTGTAAAAGCCCCCACCCCCTCCTTCAAAGGTTTCAGTCTACGATAAAGATAAATTAACTATTTGAAGAAATATATTCTTTATAGCATTATTAAATTTTTCCTGAAAGAGCAACACTATTATCTAAATTAAGCTGTAGTACCTACAAAAGCACTGCATTAATCTTTTCTTTCGTTTTTATGGTATATTTCAATACATTGTTAAATGTAAACAACAGACTCGATAGAAGTAGCTTATCGCACATTGTAATGTCTTTCCTTTGAAAATATTCCCTTGGGGCATTTTCAATCGCCGGCATCTTTTCCGTACAAATGTGCTTATCCGGTTTTAAGTTGTTTCTGGAAAGACTCTTTTAAGTGGGAAAAAGGAAAATAACATATCTAAACCACTTATCGCTAATTATTTCTGTCAGTATTTTTTGTAAGCCTTGATAATATAAACTGTGTGTAGGTTAAAAAAAAAATAAAATATGTATATCAAATGTTTTAAATAGATTTCTTAATGCTACATATATATGCATTTAATCTTATTTAACCCCTTGGGATCCGAAGAGATTTTTAAATCCAATTATTGACAATGCAATTATTTCGATGACTCTTATAAATCTCTTATAAGAACAAACAAAAAATCACTTCGACTACCACTTGAATATATCAGTTTTATGAAAAATCTATTTTTTGGAAAATTTTTATGTAGGGGAAGATGGGGATACTTGAGCCATTTTTTTAAAATTTTTATAATTTCTTAGAACAAAATAAAATATTGAAAATGAAAATTTGGTATTTTTTCTTCAATTGAAAACCACTTTCAATTAATTTTGAACTATTTTTCTATGTCTAATAAATTTTTACTTTTTCTTTTACATCGCCCAATGTCAAATTCGCCCCAGTATTTTGCAAAGAAAAAAAACGATTTACAATATACGCGAAAAAATGCATTAAACCTTTTTCAAATAAATTTGGTCGAATTTTCTGGTGTTGTTGTGACATTTCAGAATTAAAATTATGTGGTAGAAAATTCTACCAGCAGAGCTTAAAGGGTTAATCACCATACTTTCAAAATGGTACCAAAGTATGTGATTTCTTTTTCACATGTTCAGAACAATAAATATGTTACCATGTTGCCAGTTTTAGAAAGAAAAATTGACCAACTGTAGAGATAATAGGGGTGGCTCAAGTAACCCATATGCTCAAGTATCCCCACTCTCCCCTACTCAAAATGAGGAATATCGCTGTGTAGAGTTTGGGCGCTATTTAAGGAAATTCTGCATATTTATGATACATTGCTCATATTATTAGTCTTCAGGTTTTGATTTAAAAAATGAAAGTACATAAAGACGGGTTAGATTTAATCATTTCACACAATACTTATATCAGTAAAAAATATTAAATGTAATAATAGATGTATCTAAAATTCACGTGTTGATTTATGTAATAAAGATTTTAGAATAAATGTGCAAAAATATCAAAATTTAAAAAAATATAGTAGCAATTTTTAAAAATTAATTTTTTTTTCTTTTAAAAACAAATTATTTGAATATGCTTTTATTTATTTTTTTTAATGTACTTTCATTTAAACATTTAAATACAGTGAATTAACCCTTTAAATCTTATTTTAAAATAAACAAAATTGTTGAAACAGTAAAATCCCCCCCCCCCTCCCACCCCTCCTTGAAAGGTTTAAGATTACGATAAAAATAAATTACCTGTTTGAAGAAATATATTCTTTACAGCATTATTAACATTTTCCTTAAAGAGCATGGCTATTATCTAGATCATAGGTTCCCAACCTTTTCTGGTCCACCGCCCCCTTTACAAGGGAAAAAGATGCCAATGCCCCCCCTCTTCCATAATAGTTAATTACACAAAATGTTAAAATATTATTGCATATTATCTATATTTCATCTATCTGACAATCTATTAATCAAAGTAGAAGTTAATTAAAACGACCATCAAATGCAGTAAAAAAATGTTTAATAAAAACTGAAAAATAAACACAAAGTCAATAAGAATTTTTAAAAAATAACGAAATAGTTGAGGCTATTGGAGTAATTTTTTCATATCAGATTCTAATTTTTTCAACATCAGTCACAAATTGTCATGTTCAAAGATGTACGTTCCTTTTCTTTGACTGTAAATTAGTTACTGCATGGAACCCACTTTAAGTCAAATCTAATGAAAGGAGAGATATTAAAATTTTATGTACTCTCCCTCATAATCCAGATTAGAGAGCTGTAGATTTTTGAAATTAGAACTCTTGGTATCCATTTCTGAATTTTACTTTTAGTTGTCGTTTACTGCCAAGAATTCCTCCTCTAAATATGATGATACTGTTGTAGCTGCATTTCGAAAGGATCTAAAAACCAACTCGGTATAATCATGTATAATTATCGTGGAATTGTTTTGAGAAAGCTTCATGAAGAAAGTCCAAATGTTGATAGTAAGTAAATATTCTTGTTTTCACAGACTTCGATATTTAAATTTATTTAATTAAAATTTTAAACACGTCTCTCATTTAACCGATGTCTTTTTTTAATGCAATCAGGTTTTAGCGTATTTTTACACCTCTGTTTTTATTTAAGTGAAATACTAAATCAAATATATATAAAAAAAAGTTTCAGACAAATGCCTTTTCAGAGAAAACGAACTTTTGTATGCAGCAGCAACTGATTGAATCCATTTGCAAGTCTTATACAAAGTGATAGTGACAACGGCACAACAAAGTAAAACAATTGTTCCACTTTGTTGTAAAATGATTTTCACTATAAAGTTGGCAAAATATCCTGTCATTCAATGAATTGCATCTATTCGAATTGACTGCTTTAATAAAGTAATGAAGCGATGTATACAGGTGTTCATTCCATTTTCTAAAACCAATTGCTGATGATGTACAACGGAATGTTCTGAGAGTACATTTAGTACTGCTTGTTTAAAAATGTTAATGAAACCTTCCTGATGTCCCGTCGTTGTTCGAGCAACATAAGAAGCTAGTGACAAAATATTACAATAAAGAATTTGTTTCTCTTTGTCTAACTTGGTAGTATTAAAATATTGATTCGCTCTTTGTATCAGTTTCTAAATTTTTAGCAAATAATAACTCTTCATTTTTTTATGAGTTTTTGTTTTTTGATAAGGCCGATTCATGGAATTGAATGGAAATTTGCAGGTCTTTATGTAACAGCATAATGATATTTCAATGCTTTTAGCCATCTATTCCTCTTTGTGCCGAATTATTACTCAGGATTTTTTCATTTGATATCAGACGGTTTCTTTAAATGAAGAGCAGTTTTTATTATCTTTCTGAATACTGGCAAGATTGATTTCTCGTCGATTGTGTGCAATTTCAATACTTTTATTATTAAAATTATAATGATATATGAGGCTCATAGTTCATCATCTTTTTGTTTAGAAGATGACTTAAAAAGGCTTGATGTAGTTGACTGTTTTAATTTTTTCTTTTCCAGTCTTTGAACTGGTCAGATGGGACAATCCTAAAACTATCTTCCGTCTCATATAAGTGAATATTTCGAAATTCGCTATCATAGCGCCAGAATTAAATGGCAATCTATGGCCATCGTGAGGATTCTAATGTTATGAAATTCTGTGCATTATTTCTTGAAATAGGACTACTGCGACTATCGAGAAAAATGCAGAGTAAAAGTAACACCAATTATGCGATTTACACCAAAACATAATCAGCAATCATATTTATCAAGGTAAAACCATATACAGTCGACTCTCGTTAATTCGAAATCGGATAATTCGAATCTTCGCTTAATTCGAACTAAACATGAAGTTCCGAAATTTTCAATAGCAGAATAACGTTAAACATTTTCCTTAATTCGAACTCATTTTCTTTTGACTTCGTTTAATTCGAACTATTGAGAATTCCGATTTTTCATTTTTCTTTTCTTTCTCACGGATTACAGATCATTTGAATAACTATCTTTGTTTGATTTTTGTGAAAATTGTTCCGAACGAGTGTACATGTAATCCCATGTACTTCATGCATTTGATATCCACTTTCTTAGTGCCCCGTCTGTCCATCAGTGACACTTCAAATTTTTCTTCCATTGTGCTTGTTTCTAATCTTTTAATTAGTTTATATATGTATATATTTTTATTTAATATTAAGTCATATTTAATGATAACAGACAAAATAAATTTAAAAAACACTATAACATCAATTTCTTTGTAATAGTACCCTTTTAAACATGCTTTCATTTCATATTTTCCATAATTCGAACTTCGGATAATTCGAACATTTCTTGTGGTCCCGGCGAGTTCGAATTAACGAGAGCCAACTGTAGTTAACGATTAGTTTGTGTTAGAGTGCTTAGTTCCATATTTCAAGTACCCAATACTGTAGTGCTGGCATTTCTTCTTCAAGATATTTTGAAATAAAAAACTCCCTATATAAGTTTAAATAAATTTACTTTTGAACAAATTTATAGACATGACGATTTTTATCACTTTCACTAAGCTCAAACAAATTTCTTGAACTGACTCAAAACATGGGTTTCTTTAAAAATCTTTGGTTAGGCATGTGTCATCATACCTCAGAATTTTTCGAAATACAGGTTAATTAAAAAAAAAATTATGTTTAAAACTTTTAGCAAACCAATAATCGCGAATTTTTTACTCCACAAATTCATAATGGTTTATAATTCGTCATAGCCTTTCTTCTAGTTCCACGGCTATTTTTTTACATTAGTAAAAAAAATTGAATCCTCCCCCCCCCCCCCCCGCAGATTTAGGTTCGTCAATATAGATTTCCCTTTAAAGGTGCAGTAAAGGTTTTTATCTCGGACTGGGCAATGTAGAAGAGAGCAACTATTTTCATTATATTGGTTCCTAAATAAGTAGGTATGCCATGATCGCCCCCCTCGACTGTCCTAGCGCCCCCATTTTCCTCTAAACTCGCTACCGCCCCCCTGGAAGACTCCAGCGCCCACTGGGGGGCGGTACCGCCCCCGTTGGGAACCTATGATCTAGATTAAACGGTAGTATCTTCTAAAGCACTGCATTAATCTTTTCTCTCGTTTTTACGGTATATTTCTTACATTGTTAAATGTAAACAACAGTCTCGATAGAAGTAACTTATAGCACATTGTAATTCCTTTCTTTGAAAATATTCCCTTGGGGCATTTTCAATCGCCGGCAACTTTTCCGTACAAATGTGCTTATCCGGTTTTAAATTTTTTCTGGAAAGACTCTTTTAAGTGGGAAAAAGGAAAATAACATATCTAAACCACTTATCCCTAATTATTTCTGTCAGTATTATTCGTAAGCCTTGATAATATAAACTGTGTGTAGGTTAAAAAAAAATAAAATAAAAAATGTATATCAAATGTTTTAAATAGATTTCTTAATGCTACATATATATGCATTTAATCTTATTTAACCCCTTGGGATCCGAAGAGATTTTTAAATCCAATTATTGACAATGCAATTATTTCGATTACTCTTATAAATCTCTTATAAGAACAAACAAAAAATCACTTTGACTACCACTTGAATATATCAGTTTTATGAAAAATCTATTTTTTGGAAAATTTTTATGTAGGGGAAGATGGGGATACTTGAGCCATTTTTTAAATTTTAAATTTTTTAAATTTTTTATAATTTCTTAGAACAAAATAAAATATTGAAAATGAAAATTTGATATTTTTTCTTCAATTGAAAACCACTTTCAATTAATTTTGAACTATTTTTCTATGTCTAATAAATTTTTACTTTTTCTTTTACATCGCCCAATGTCAAACTCGCCCCAGTATTTTGCAAAGAAAAAAAAACGATTTACAATATACGCGAAAAAATGCATTAAACCTTTTTCAAATAAATTTGGTCGAATTTTCTGAAGTCGTTGTGACATTTCAGAATTAAAATTATGTGGTAGAAAATTCTACCAGCAGAGCTTAAAGGGTTAATCACCTTACTTTCAAAATGGTACCAAAGTATGTGATTTCTTTTTTACATGTTCAGAACTATAAATATGTTACCATGTTGCCAGTTTTAGAAAGAAAAATTGACCAACTGTAGAGATAATAGGGGTGGCTCAAGTATCCCCTATGCTCAAGTATCCCCACTCTCCCCTACTCAAAATGAGGAATATCGCTGTGTAGAGTTTGGGCGCTATTTAAGGAAATTCTGCATATTTATGATACATTGCTCATATTATTAGTCTTCAGGTTTTGATTTAAAAAATGAAAGTACATAAAGACGGGTTAGATTTAATCATTTCACACAATACTTATATCAGTAAAAAATATTAAATGTAATAATAGATGTATCTAAAATTCACGTGTTGATTTATGTAATAAAGATTTTAGAATAAATGTGCAAAAATATCAAAATTAAAAAAAATATAGTAGCAATTTTTAAAAATTTAATTATTTTTCTTTTAAAAACAAATTATTTGAATATGCTTTTATTTATTTTTTTAATGTACTTTCATTTAAACATTTAAATACAGTGAATTAACCCTTTAAATCTTATTTTAAAATAAACAAAATTGTTGAAACAGTAAAAGCCCCCCCCCTCCCACCCCTTCTTCAAAGGTTTAAGATTACGATAAAAATAAATTATCTGTTTGAAGAAATATATTCTTTACAGCATTATTAACATTTTCCTTAAAGAGCATGGCTATTATCTAGATTAAACGGTAGTATCTTCTAAAGCACTGCATTAATCTTTTCTCTCGTTTTTACGGTATATTTCTTACATTGTTAAATGTAAACAACAGTCTCGATAGAAGTAACTTATAGCACATTGTAATTCCTTTCTTTGAAAATATTCCCTTGGGGAATTTGCAATGGTCGTCAACTTTTCCGTACAAATGTGCTTATCTGGTTTTCAGTTGTTTGTGGAAAGACACTTTTGTGGAAAGACACTCTTATCGCAAACTATTTCTGTCTGTATTATGCGTGAGCCTTGATAATATAAACTGTGTGTAAGTAAAATATATATATATATAAATAATAATAATACGTCAAATGTTTAATGTTGTGTTAAAATGGATTATTTAATGCTATGTTTTTGCATTTATTCTTATTTAACCCTTTGCGATCCGAAGGGATTTTCAAATTCAATTAATGAAAATGCAGTATTATATTTATTTAATTCGTCTACTAATAAATGTATATGATACTTTTTATTCAAAGAACTGCCGGATCACATTCAGCAAGTACCGCGGAATACTCAATTTATATATTTTTTTAATGTTGCTGTTTTCTTATTTTTTATCTTCAATAGATTTTCTCCAATTTAAAATGTTATCCAAAAAATTTGCAATTAAAGAACAATTTTTAGTTACATATAGGATTTTAATACATTTATCTCTATTGTCCTACTAAGAATTCGGAAGTTTCCATAGCAATAAATTTTTGTTTCTTTATTAAAATTATTCTATAAAATCTTCTAAAAAACAAACAAAAAATCACTGTGATTACCGATTTATAAGTTAGTTTTACTCAAAAATATATCTATAATTCAAATTGTTATAATTTACGTTGTTTTCTATCATGGAGGTAAGAGATATATTTCGGTGCAATATACCGTAAAATTGGTTTACAATATGATGCACGTTATCGGTCAAGTTTAAAAGTCCTCATTCGACCCAAACAAAATAATCACGCGGAACAGGCACCCAATTCTTTGCATCAACTGTGCGTTTTTTTTTTCTCTGAATAAAAATGATCTGTGAGTATTTAAACATTCTAAAGTAATATTTAATTGTATTATGAAGTAAATGCTGCTAATAATTTTCTTCTTCTTCTTTTCTTTTTCGAAAGTACCTGGTTGTATTTGGGATTAATGTCACCAATTTTAGAGTTATATTTTTGGCGTCCCATACTTTATCTCTATTATATCTTTTTACTATACAGTTTTCTATGCCTCCAGTCATACAGAAAAATACTATTGAAGATGAGCAATTTCCTGATATATAATTTAGGGCATAAAAAATATAACAGATTAATTTTTTTTATCTTCGCAAATTACAACACATGACTTATGGTAATTTTTGATAATATTGTGACTCTAATTAAATGTATAAATCCGTATTTCCTCCAAGTTCGCATAATATTGCATTGACTAAAAATTTAGTACTTTATAGCTCTAATACTGCAAATTTAAAAAAAAGTCGGATGACGTTTAGTCTACAACAACATGTTATAATCAAAATAGAAAATGTAGAATAACCTTTTGCGAGCACTTGAAAATTTCAAAAAGCTTTATTTTGCGTTAGATATCCCAGAAAAAAAAATTTCTTTAAATTTTAAGAGGAATTTACAAAAATACATTTTTATTAACTATTCGTCATTTTCGGAAACGTTTGCAAGATTTTATTGCTCAGTATTCAGTTTTCTCAAATCGGAGTATCACGTTTCGGATGTAATCAATTCTGAGGCAAATATTTTAAAATGAAATAATCATGCTTAACAGACAAAACTTGATTAAAAATAAATAAATAAATTGTTGAATCTGCTTTGAAAAGAGATCTTTAAATATTTTATGCTGTTTTATAACCATTTGGAGTCACTTAGTTTTAGTGTAAATACATTCTGTAGACGGGTAACCACAATTTTTATTTCAGCAGTTGGAAATAGTTTTATAACATGCATAGTATTATAAAATAATATAAACTTTAAGTTTTCTTTTTCTTTAGATTATTTACGATTATTTACTTTCAAGAATTCTTTAAATACATATAAAAGAAATAACAATGTGAAAACATAAAAAAAACTTTTTTTTTAGTTAAAAGTAGTGAGAGTTTTAATCTGTCTTTTTTCCTTATCTGTGAAGAATCAAATCATTATGACCACCCACTAATTTAACAAAAAACTTGCCTGGATGGCGTGGAAGCCATGTAAGCCGGTAGAAACAGTATTTTGATGCAGCTAGAGAGTCTCAGTATTAATCCGTCTGTAGTCACGTGTCGGTCTTTTCGCCGCCCGTATAACTTATCTTCCCCTAACTTATATCACATTACAAATACAACGGAGATCTACCATGTAGCTGACTTTGAAGCTTTCTCGACCATTTTAGTGCAGTAATAGGACACTTCTGTTTTTCTTTCAGGTACATTTTTAGAAACAAAGTTGAAACTGGCGAAAAAGTCTACGTAAAAATCACTAATGTCAGTTCTTGTTACTTTTTCCAATTACTCCAGATCTCATGAATAACATGCATAATTTAAGAAAACTGCAAATTTTTATCTTCGTTGTAATGTTATTTTGGTATATTAAGTGAAAAATATTTCTTATTTTACTTATTTGGTATGCGGAGGGCAGGCGGCGAAAAGACCGAGCGCGACTAATAACGTTGTGAAAAAAATCGCGACTACTCGCGGGTTAAAATTTTGCACGCATGCCTACATATGAGGGTAAAGGCTACTGATTTAAGTTACTTTGATAGAGCGCAGAATTCTGCCACCCGACTACAAAAAACGAGTAACTTCGAAACTGAACATATCATGGGTTGTTCATAATGGGGAACATATCATATTGTTGTTAGTAATTGTACAAAGTGAAGGAATGACGATGAAACCATAAGTAGAAGCCATGTTGTTGGACACGCAGGTGTTATCAAATGAAAACAATTACGTCAGAGATTCGCTCCACCCTTAGTAAAGCAAAATAGGCAACCCGGACTGGCTAACTTGACCTTCCAAGACAATACAGATCCAAGTGGAATTTTTTTGGTGCATGCAGTTCTGCAAACGTTGTTGAGTGTGATATTAGATGGCTAACGTCCCACTCATATCCCTCTGTTACCAAGTATCGTAGTCAAGTACTCCTAGGCATGACACAGGAAGATCATGACTAGACTATGGAACGTAGGGAGAGACTTGCATCATCGGATGAAAAATGATTTATTCTTCAACACGTCAATAGTCATGTTTGAGTACGCAGTATTCTATGTGAAGTGTAATGCAGTATTATGCAACAATTCACACACAAGACAGTTGTGGAGGTATTAAGCTTTGGGGTACGTTCTCATGGGCATCCCTGGGATCTGTCGTTGTTGTAAAACAGATCATGAACATCACGTAATAACTGAACATCATTATACGATCATTTGTACCATTACATTGTATGTCTCTTTCAAAATGGAAATAGAGTCTTAGTGCAAGACAACGTTCCATGTCACATGACTCGAGTTGTGCTTGATTGGCTCCAAGAATATAATAATGAATTTTAGTTAATGTCCTTGTCACCTATTTCAACAGATCTTTATTTGACCGAGTACATTTTGGGAGTCATTCAAGGGCAATTCAGAGCTTAAAAACATCCATTTTGGAATAATACTGATGTGCAATACCGATGTTTGAACAACCAATAAAAAATATCTCCGGTCATCAACCAAGAACTTGTGGCCTCCAGACAGGTTTGCAGTTGTTTTGCAGATCAAAGGTGAGCCAGCATGTTACTAGATAGTTGGCCTTAATGTTTCGACTCTTGAGCGTATATAATATATATACATATATATGGGTGTGAACATCTATATATGATTTATATAACATATGTGTACAATTCTATACAAATAAAAAATACTTTTCTGCATTTAATACATTTATTTATCATCTTACGTTTCAGTTATTGTTAGATTGTGCGGAATTCCATGCTTACTTCTTGTGTATAATTATATTATCTTTATCCTATGGATGGCTTTGTTTCTGTAATGAGTTTTTGTTTTCCGTTTTTTCGGCTCTTTTGTTCATTACATTATTTGTTTATTTGTCTCATTTCTTTTGTCTGCAAATCATTCATTGCTTTGGCTTATTCGCATATACTTTAAGGTGCTAATTTTGTCTTTTTTGGCATAGTTCTGACAAATGTATCGAAATAAGATACATTTCAGTTCTGAAGAATCTGTATGCTACTCATAATTTTAAGGCTTATGCATTTTTGTTTATCCTGTTTTTTATTCATTTATTTACTTATTATTTTATTTTTATATTTGCGATTTTAATTTTATTATTTATTTAAGCATAGTTATGTATGTATAATACTGGTGTCCGGCTAAACGAAAAGTACCAAAATTTACTTTTTGTTTATAGGTCGGGTAGTTTTGTTGGCATTTTTTACAAAATACATTCATTAGATAAATTTTTAAGTCTGAAATTTTAATAGTGATATTAAAGGGAATGGTAGCAAACAGTAAGAAATAAGATCGTAAACCGAATTATAAATTACTGAGCTTTGAATAAATATTAGAAATCACGACAAATTACATTAAATATCAGTTTCATGTGGAATTTAACATTTTCATGAATGGATAAATTAATTTTCTTTAAAAATCATGCTTTCTAAGAAAATGAATTCTTACTTTGCTGCATTTAACATTAACAAGGTATAGCATTTTATACTTGCTATTAAAAACTTCAAATGAGAATGAAATGTATTATAAACAAAAAAATATGTTTATGCAACATGTATGCTTGTAACAAAAATGTTAAATTTTGGTCACTGAAGAGGAAGGGCGACCTGCGCAATTCCTTTATTTTTGGTGATGCATAAATCTATCTACTTTAATTTGTGCTGTCCTTATGCAGTCTTGTTCGGTTCTCAATTTATCCTGCTGTAGAAATTATACTTTTAAAGATATCGTCATAAATGTAGTGTAAAAAATTTCTTTCAATTCATCTATTTCTGAGTCCACAGAAATTCAAATTTTGAAAAAAAAAATCGGATGCTCTAGACTTTTGCTTAACTGTTTCAGGAATACTATCATGATTACACTAGTTTACATAGATTTAAAAAAAATCGCCTTTTTTTTCTCTTTTTGTTACACAGAAATTTCTATTTGCGGGAATCGTGGTATTGAGGAGCGCTGGAAGTACCCATCGCAGATCGCAGCAGAAGTATAAAAGCATTATCGATAATGATTTAAAAAAATATCCGTAATTAATTGAGATATTAATCCTTAAAGAAACAGATGATTTGAAAACATACAATGTTAAGGCCGGTGTACTATCAATACCATTGTTTTTTAAAGTTGCATTTGGGGCTGTGCATACCTAATATATTCCTTTGTTTGGTAATTTTAGACTTCCTTAGTCCTTACAATTTCAAACGTTATAGTGTTCGAACTTCCTCCCTCTCCCATGTAATGATACCGTTTTCATTGTTTGTAAATGAATTTTCCTTTGTAATTTTTTCTTTTATTTGGAGTGATATATATATATATATATATATATACATTTATTTTTCTTAAACTTTATTGATTCAAATCAAGAGAAATATATAAAATATCACTTTATATATGAATTTATATTGAATAACCCCTTAAAGAAATAGCTTCTATTATAAGTGTTCAATAACAGCTTTTTATTGCATAACGTATTCAACAGTTAAATGGGCTTCCTGAACAATACCCCACACTCAACATTGTATAAATTTCTTTTTTTTTTCAATGCATAATAATGAAATAAAAATACTTCTTTTTAATGAAATACATATTATCTGAATTATTTCACACAGAGTACCAAACCGAGTTTCTTAAAATTATAAATATAACTACTTGTAAAGTATTTTGTGCGTAGCTGAATGTTAAAAGAATATATTTAAGACATTTGAGGTATTGAAATTTTCATCCGACTGCATTGCGAAAAGAGGTATTCAACCACGTTGCGGGCAAGAAATAAAACATACGGTATCTAAGGGAATGTTTATTCGCATTGAAGGAAATGTTTACTCTTTTATATCTGAAAGAATTTCCGAAATATTTCATTCAAAGAAGAATTGGTTCTTTTCTATTGGGAAAAAAGTTCCTTCATGTAACACTCCAGAAATACCTGAAAAGCAGCAATTCCGATTATTTTTCTTAAATATTGAAAATCATAATTTTAAATTTACTAAATTCTGTTGTTTATCTTATGAAACTCACAAATATTAAAAACATCATTTTATGTATTTAACTACTTTTAGAAAACTTGTAAATATTTTTCATTTATTTATTATGTTGAAAGTTTTGATAATTTATTATAGGGATATACGTCTGGAAGATACGAGTATGGGAAATATGCGAGATTTAAGATTCGGTTTCTCGGAAACTATCCAGCTTATTTTCATGAATTTAAAAATCCATGTTCACTGGATTATGCTCAGCTATATGTACACTTATTTCATTTATGAATTATGTTGAAAGTTTTCATAATTTCTTATAGGAATACATGGCTGGAAGACAAAAGTATGGAAAATATGCGAGCTTTAAAATCCATTTGTCTAATTCCAATCTTTCACTAAACTTCGAACTCTCCAGAAATGGATATTCGCGAGTTCTAGTAGTTTCCGATATTGGAGGTGTCGTTTAAAGTATACAGTAAAAAAAAAAAAAAAAAAAAAAAAAAAAAAAAAAAAAAACACTCTAATTTTACGTGTGTAAAGTTGGTCAAATCTGTACATTTGCTAACATTTTATCTGTACATTAAAAGATGTAAATCTACAAAACGAATTTTTGTAAAGCTACAAAAATCTGTAACTTTAGAAACGAATCTACTAAAATCATAGTTATCCTGCTAAATTTTTATCTGTAACCTTGGTGATAATTACATAATATATTCTATGTATCATAATCTTCGTAAACAATTCTTTGTTATCTTAGAGATTTTTAGATTTTCAGTGCAAATCTTTATCTGTTACATGAATTGTTACTGTTAACATTACATAAAAAGTTCTATAAATCCCAGTTTTCTAGAAAATTTTTAATAACTTTACACTTTATTTTTTTTCAATGTATCAAATTATGAGAATAGATATCATATATAGACAATGATATTGAACACTACTACAAAAGAAGTGTTGCAGAATGATTTTAGTCTATGGAAAGTACAGTAGGCTAAGTGGATGGAGGCGGAAATAGTTTATTTTGAAGGTGATTAACATCTTGACAGCCAAGCAAAGGGCCAAAATTTTAATGATGTTTTCTCCTTATTATATTTTGTTTATTTATTTATATATTTAAAAAACGCTACAATAAGATTTTTTTTTCAATAGGATATATATTTATTTATTTAATTTCATGTAGCCATATAAGTCTTTCGAATATTATTCATAGTTTAATATCTCAAAACTGAATTATTTTTATAGAATCATATTAATTCAAATATTGCTTATGTTACAATGAAGCTTACAGCTTAAGGAAAGGATATATCAGTTTGCAGAGGGTAGAAGTTAAAAGTTCCAATTTCGGTCGGACAGTTTATTATTATTATTATTATTATTATTATTATTATTAATATATTTTGTCTCGTATTAAAATAAGTTTTGGAATTTTTTTTTACTCATCGAATTTCGGAATTATAATTTTGGGTCCATGAAAAATATCAGTCTAAAACCTATAACAGAATTTCAAAAAAATTCTAACGATAAATATTGAAGAATAAGACGTTTTTAAAAATATTTTTGTTTCAAAAAATAGATTGTATGCATACATCATTGTATGCATACAAAACATTATGCATACATACTTTTATAT
This sequence comes from Maratus speculifer, assembly GCA_964019185.1. Taxonomy (NCBI): domain Eukaryota; kingdom Metazoa; phylum Arthropoda; class Arachnida; order Araneae; family Salticidae; genus Maratus; species Maratus speculifer. The sequence goes on along the minus strand of OZ025290.1, from coordinate 426,624,565 downwards.
TTATTCTATGTCAACGAAATTTTAATTAACAGTCAAATACTTGAATATAGTTTGATAACATTTGCGTATACTATCGAATTATTACAATACAATTTAAATACACTGCTCAAAACAATTAAAGGATATTGCAGTTTTAGGTGGATTTTGTACATGGGAAACTTTTTAGCTGATAGATACATGGTCGACAGACATAGTAGGTTATATGAGAATCACATGTTTGGCAGCATGCATGCCGAAATGTATTTTATTGCGCATTTGTGTACAAAAGGAAAAAAACACAGTTTGTGCATATGAGAAAAAAAAGGATAAGAAAAGGTGTTTACTTCAAACAAAATCATTTTCAGTAGGGGTATGGTTTCCACGGGCGGCCTGCAACGTTGAACACCTTTGAGGCAAAGACTCAATGAGGCTATTAATGACGAGTTGGGGAATTCTGCCCCACTCTTCCAGAAAAGATCTTTCCAGTTCTTGGAGAGTTTGTAAGGGTTGTTGGCGGCCAGAAACTCGTCTTCCTAGAGCGTCCTAAACGTGCTCGATTGGATTCATGTCTGGAGAACACGCTGGCCATTCCATTCGAACGATTCCTTCCTCGAAAAGGAAATCCTCCACCAGGTTTGCACGATGTGGCCTGCAGTTATCGTCCATTAAAATGAAGTTATCTCCGATTGCTGCAGCGTAAGGGACTACAATAGGTCTGAGAATCTCATCCCTATATCGGCGACCAGTCAGAGCTCCATCTCGAATGATGTAGAGGTCAGTGCGCCCGTCAATGGAGATGCCACCATACACCAACACTCTTCCACCGCCAAATCTGACACTTTCGTGCACGAACGCAGGATTATTCCTACTGCCACGGTCTCTCCAGATGAAAATACGCCTATTATCTGGATGCACAGAAAAACGGGACTCGTCAGAAAACAGAATATTGCTCCTTTCAGTTCTCCTCCAGTTGACATGCTCGGTTGCCCACTCCCTGCGGTGGCGACGATGCCTTGATGTTAATCTAACACATACCATCGATCGGCGAGCATACAGACCTACAGCATGGAGCCGGTTTCGGAACAGTCTGAGTTGAAATCGTGGTGTCTATAGCCGAGCGAATGTGTTGTTGGAGAAGAGTAGCGTTCATGTTTCGGTGTCTCCGAGCTTTTAACGCTAAATACTGATCTTCATTGGCCGTTGTTGCCCGTCTACGACCTTGCCCTGGTCTTCAGCCTGCACATCCACTCTCCAAAAAACGGTTCAGATCCTGGAAATGACACTTTGTGACACTCCAATGGTTTGCGCTACTTCGGCTTGAGTTTGGCCCTATTCTAACCTACCAACAATTCTTCAAGCTTCTGAATCTGTCAAGTGACTTCGCTGAGACATCGTACTCATCGAAACAAAGCAATCACTGAATGCCGATCATCCTTGTCTTCATTCTCTTTTATCCAGTTGAAAGTCAAATTTCATTCGCTGCCGCTGAAGCGACGTTTTTGACGTCGAACTCAATATTTGCATACTCCACAGTTTGAAAACCAGAAAAATTGGCATTTGTGATTCTCTTCTTCTATTTTCGGCAAAAAAATTTCGTTTATATCTTTATTTCATATAAAACTTCAAATATCCTTTATTGTTTTGAGCAGTGTTGAACTCATCGTTGTCATAGTGATAAAACTTTGTTAAAAATCCCAATAATCTAATTTTTATTCTAATCAAATACATAAAGATTTAGCAACAGCCTACACTGTTAAGAAAGTTTGAACTAAATTTTGGTGCTCAGTAGCTGCCACCACAAGATGGTGAAAACTTGACCAACATTTGGAGCTTCCTATTTCAACCTCGCTCCAACACTGTTAAAACTAATGGTGACACATTGCACCTTTTAGAGGTGAAAGGCTTGTCTCACTGGTGACACCCCTAAAGGAGCCAGAATGACACCTTTAATTAGAGTGAAAAGATGGCACCCTCATTCCAGAGTGTCCAATAATAAAAAAATAAATATATACAATGCGACTTTTGGCCCTCGAAGGACTCGAACTCACAACGTCTGATTACAAGCTCAGCGTTCTAACCGCTCGGCCATCGAGCTCGCCTTCCCTCACTCATAGCCATAGATTTTACTTGCCGTCACAGAAAACAGAAATATACATGTCACAGCGCATGCGCATGGTTCCAGTCACCCGATGAGGTGCCACATTGCTGCCAATACGAAGTGCATGGCACCTTATTTAGCTAAAATCACCCAGTAAGAGACCTGACGGCACTGCAATAACATATCCAAGCCCCTATTGCACCCTAGGGTTCCAAATGCCCCGGGTCCCAATGGACGATAGGGCCTTTTCACCTCTGGGTCCCAAATGGCAACGGGTTTGTCACCTTCACTTTTAACAGTGAACTATTGGAAATAAATTTCAACAGGAGCTCCGAATATTGGTTCAAGATTTTACCATTTTACAGTGACAGCTATTGAGCAACAAAATTTGGTTCAAATTAAGTCAAGATATTTATCAGTGTACAAAGCTATACGATCTTCACCATTACAGCGTGGTTAAAGCATTCATAACGAACAATGTTTGTACTTGAATTTTGATGAAAATAATGTGTTTGATAATGAAATGACGTAATAAATAAAGAAAAACAGACAACAACTTACGACGTGCAGTCTTAATACCAACAGTAAAAATTAAATTTTTAAATGGTGGGTTTAAGGTTTTGTGATTCAAAATTATATTATGTAGTTTGAAAATTATGCTGTGAGGTACAACTTCTAAGTCACATACACTTTTTTATTTAGCCTTTAAAAGTTATTATAAAATATATTGAGTTTTATACTGAAAATCACTTTATTTATTATAAGACGTCATTTATATCTTAATGTTATTATTCATCGTAATTGTATATTTAAACAGTAACTGTACAGAACAGTTTAAAAAAAATACAGAATCTATTAACCTACAATATATTATCAAAAACATACTATTTGAGATTAAGAAGAAACAATTTTCATTTTGGCTTGAAGCAAATAAAATAGAATAAAAAACTCTTTTAAAATAAACCAAAACATAAAAAATTCCATTTCGAAAAATAATATATATATATATATATATATATATATATATATATATATATATATATATATATATACACATGCACACCGACAGTACTTAAACTACATTATTTTAAAACATTCCAGCACCATAATCTTTTTGGCTCATAATCATTTAGCTCCAGAATCTTTTAGGAGTACTTTTGTGGCCTATAATTAAAAATTCAAACATTTGAAGCATTTTGACGTGCACTTAAATATATCTATATATGTATGTTCAAAAATGAAAAAAATATATATTAAATGATTTTAACCTTTTATTATAACCTAATTTTCAGTTAGATCATTAAAAAGATTTTTACCTTGAGTATTAAAAAAAGTTCATATTAGAATGTAGTATGTCTTCATATTAGACAAGACTAACTTGTAGACATAATATTTAAAAAGTTGAATTAAATGTCTAGACTTCTGTAATGACATTTGGAGACTCTATAGAAACGAAATAAAAGATTGGTGAATATACAGAAATTTTCAATTGTTTAAATAATTCAGGTTCATTCTTTGAAAGACAATGTAATCACAATGGATTTCAAATTACAAATCTCAAACTGAAGCCTGGAATAATTTTCCTTTTATTTCTATGAAAATAGATACAGAAATTAAATTATTATTAAATTAAATTATTCATAGCGGAAAACTCAGATCTTACTGAACGCACAACATGTTTTATGAAATATAAAATTGATTCAAGCTTATTCTTATGGATTGCTTGTTCATATTTATTTAATTGTCTGAGTGGTTAGATAATACACACATACAAAGGATGTTTCAGAATTCGACCGAAAAATTCAGTGAGGTCATAGTAGGCATCAAGAGGATGAAAAATTTTAGGCTTACCTTTTAGGCCTATAATTTTTAAAAAAATGAACCACTTTATGGTCTACATGAACTTAAAAATATGTAATTAAAATGACAAAAAAATATAATAAATCATTTTAACCTTTTATTAAAACCTCAATTGTCAGATACATTATTAAAAGGATTTTTACTTTGAGAACAATAATGTTCTTATGCGTTTTGTTTGCATGCATTTGCATGCATAGAATGCATAATGTTTGTAGATTAGACAAGACTAACTAGTCATAGACTTTCAGCTATTAGAAAAGTTTAATTAAGTGTCTAGACTAAGTTAAAGACATTTGGGATTTGGAGACTCTTTAGAATTGAAATAAAAGATTGATGAATATACAGAAATTTTCATATTTTTAAATAATTCAGAATCATTCTTTGAAAGACAATGTAATCACAATGGATTTCAAATTACAAATTATTAACAAAAACTGGAAGTATTTTTTTTTTTACTTATATGGAAAACGATACAGTTTAACCCATTTTCGGCCAAAGGTTCGTATACGAAACATTTCGATAAATATATTTTTTTAACACTCTGACACATTTTTTTCAAGAATTTTATTTTTCTTCTATTTTTTAAGGCTTTTGAAGACATCCATAAAATATTAGTAATTCAATTGGAGCAAACACTTTCTCTTAAAAAATTTTCAAAATACGCTAGAGTTTTAATTTGAAACGCCTTTGACAAATTCGACTTTTTAAAAATATATTATTATTCCAATTGAAATGAATTATATGTTTTTAAAATTGATTAAAGTTGCAAATTCTGTATATGAAATAAGAATAAAACTAAAGTCATAAAAATATTATTCATATTCATATTATTCATTATAAGAAATAATATTTTATATTATTATATAAAATATTATCTCTTATATAAAATATTATTTTTCATGCACGAATCTTTTTTTGTGTCTTAATGTATGTAATTTAAGCATATTTCAATAAAAATAATGCTACATTTTATAAAATTTCTGTGCTTGGCCTAAAATGGGTTAATATGGAAATTAAATATAAAATATAACTCAGATTTTAATGAACCATGCCATGTTTTATAAATATGAAAGTGATTCAAGCTTATTTTAAAAATATGCAACACTATGGATTCCTTATTCATATTTATTGAATTATCTGACGTTTAGGTAATCCATACATATATATGGCGCTTAAGAACACAGTTAAAACCACAGGTTGCATATGACACTCATTGGGGTAAAACGCTTGTCTCGTGAGCAACGCTCCTAGAGGAGCTAGAATTGCACCCATAAATTGCACCAGTTCCGCACGGTTGCATAGATGCCCGAGAAGTGAAATTGGGGCGCCATTGGGTGTCCTAAGCGTGCCCTAGTGGGGGGGGCACTCATGAGACAAGCGCATCATCCCTAGGAGTGCCTTATGCAACCTAATATACAAATTCAGTGACATAATAGTTGTCCTCAGGAGTTACTGTAGAATTACTGTAGAACACGGTATTACAAACAACGGTGTTAAAACCTTTTCGGCCCTGATTATTTTTCCATTTTGATAACAAGTTCATTTTTTAATTTAATAACTTTAATCGTAGCTATCCAAATGGACTTAGTGATATTTAGCGATTATCTCATTGCCTGAAATGCAACGAATGTACTTATTTTGTGTACTATTAATATCGTATTTAATTGATAATAGGCTAAGGAAGCAATTTTGGAGATGTTTGGAAAATATCCTCTTACAACAGAGTTTAACAGATTTTACATCTTTCTAATGATTTTTGCGTATTATCATACATGATTCGTTTAGATATGTAACTTATACAATAAATTTAAAGAGCAAAATATATGTATAAAAAAAAAGAATTGCCAACAGTGTAAAGAGAATTAAGTAAACTTTTATTATTATTCTTACTACTGATTGTCAAATAAAAAACAAAGACATAATATGAAAGGTATAGACATATACTATAATTTCTAACTGTAGAAAGTAACAAAATAATTGTTTAGGAAAATGATACTCGAAGAAAAGACATGTTTTAGAGGTACACCAAACCGAAAGCGTTAATAAGAAATGCAGGGCCGTTGTTACTGTGGGATCCCTAAACAAAGTGCTCTGAAGCGTTGAGTGGTCAATCTTCTTACTAAAGGAAATCAAAGAAATCATCTTAGTCCAAGAGCCGGCAGCACAAAAACCTAAGTCATCGAGCACAAGAAAAAATCCTTTACTTTAAGGAAGAGTAGTAATAGAAGAACTTAATGATCTATGTCTGCCGGATGTGAAGGGGTGCCATAAGCCAAAAATAGAAACCACCAGGGACTCACTTGTAGGTTAAGAATTGTGTTTGCTGTACAACCAAAAGTATGAAAACATGGAAAACTGGGGGCAGGAAAACACAATGCTAGTCCTACGAGTCAACCATAAGTGGTATTCATTTTTGGCTTATGCATTTTGAAGACATCATTGATTTCTTTTTTTAAAGGAAATCAAATTACTTATTGACAATACGAAAAAATATAAAATTTAAAGTAATGTTATGATAAATTATGAAATTAATTTTCTTAAACTTAAAGAATTTTTTTATAATAAAAAAATCCACCTTGAAATATATGATAAACGAAAATATTTCTCATTCAAGGTAAATTTATTTATTGATTATAATTCATGGATTCATAAATCTGTATTTGTCTATTCTAATTAACTTCGCCCACAGAATTAATTACCCATCTTCAAATAATTTTTATATCTTAATTTACAACTTGTTCATAAGCTTGCTATAAAATATGTTTATCCCTCTTCTTCTGTTAAATGAATTTTACATATAAACCAGGCAATAAAGACTGTATTGGGGCTGTACCTAGTACAATTCATGATACTTATGAAAAAAGATTTATCTCATATGTCATGGGAAGCTGAATCCGAATTTTAAACTTCCCATAAAAAATTCCTCTGGCAACATTCCCCCCTCCCCCAGCAACAACAAAAAAAAAGTAAAATGCCACCCAAAATAAGTAAAAAAATAATTGAAATTTGTCATTGTTTTAGTGAAAAAGTATGTAGAAATTTAGAAAGTCGACAAAATTTGCAACAAATAAGCTGTGCGACATTATGATGTAGAATGACCGGGGCTGGTTCAGCCTGCCTCTCAACATGCACCGTGGCGCTTCGCGCATCAAATCATGTATATCCGCTTAATCACAAGGACCGTTTGCTCTCTCGTTTCAACTCGGAACTTTCCATAAAAAGCTTAAATTGTGTTTTTTATTTTGGGTCGCCAAATCCGAATTTTAACTTCCCTTAAAATCCCCACATTAAATTCCCTCCTCTTTTTAGTAAAGTGATACAAAGATTTTTTAAATTGTTTTAGTTAATAAGTATCTAAAAACTCAAAAAGTAGACAAAATTTGTAACAAATGAAATACGTAACATTATGATGTAGAATGAAGGGTGAGTGGGTAATCTGCCTTTCAACATGCGCCGCGACGATGCGTGCACTAAGTTATGCAATTCCATAGGGTAGGGGGGGGGTTGCCGAGAGAAATTTCGGCGGAACTTATAAATAATGGTTCAGCGACTGAAAAAAAAAACATAAAGTAAATCGATTTCTAGAATAACCTTTAATTTTGCCAGTAATATCCTCTATTGCGTGCATTTCATATCTCAGCACTTAACTTTCAAAATTTCCAAAATTTTAAACATGTGCAACAATATATCGTGATCAACTTACCTAATTATATGAGGGTAAGCTGAAATTACTTATTTTATTTTTACTGATTAAATTTCATAGATTTTCTTGTTTTTCACATAGTTGCTCTTTGGTTGTTTTGTTGTTTCTTTGGTTGTTCTTGGTCTGTAGTGGATTGCGCAGAAGATATACAATTTTTTAACTTTAAGCTATGTACCTTAATAGAAATGCACAGGTTTATGCTTATACATCTAAATTTCAGCTCTTGATGCCGTAATTTACTATATAAGCCTTCATCTGTGTTTATATTCTTGTATTCGAATTTGTATTAGATTTATTATTATTATTATTGTTATTATTATTATTATTTTATTTATTTATTGATTAATTGATTTCCGTTATTCATTTGAATGAACTACATAATTTATTTACCATTTGGCTTTATGTTGAATTTTATATTAATTTCATATCATTTTGTCAATATTGTATGTTTCAATGGTTTTATTAACCCAGAAACTTTTTACGCACCATTTTATCATAGATCGTAAGGCATTTAAATACATTGATTTTATAAAAGTTGTGACATTTGCATCAGATTATTTTTGATTCGATAATCTGATTTTTTTTAAATATTTTACAAAAAGAAATTATAACGACTCATCTATTTTAACAGTTTCAATGGAAAAAAAAATGTCTAAATTTCACATGTTATTATTTAAAAATTCCTGTACATCAACAGATATTAAAAAAGATAATTACTGAGGAGAATCATTTTCTTAATATGTAATTCCATACATACAAATTTTAAAACTGTTTAACTATAGTGTAGAATGCTGTATATATCATACATTTGTATTTGAAAAAGTTTATTATATTCTTTTTATCAACTGTATATGTAATGTAATATATGTAAAATGTATTAAGGTTACATGTACGCACTCGATTTAGATATGATTTATATGTACATGAAATTTTAAGCAAAGCATTAAAACATAATTTAATATGTGAGTGAAATACTAATCAATGAAAATGGTTTCAAAACAGAAAATGTTTTTATCGTTTTTTGCATCTCTGACTCAAAATTTATATCTGCTATCAATTACGGCTGAGTTATAATATTTATAAAAAATAAAACTGATTACTTTCGTTTATTATTTAATTTTACAAAACATCCTTATGAATTTATATTTAAATATTCATGAATCGTTTTTAAACAGCTTAACTAAAGTATAATCATAAGATATCAAACAAAGAAAGCATTTTAAATATCGTTCGTAATCTAGACAATTTATGCAAACTGATATACTAATAATTTTCATAATGTGTTTTCTTACTATTTTCAGAAGATAATAATACTTTTAACAGTACTTTTAACTGAAATATTGTTATGTAGCATTTTGCCACCAGAGATTGCTTTTTAGAAGATAATTCTCACGAGATTTTAGATATATAACATAAATTTGAATATAAGTATTTTCATCAAGTCGATTTGTAATGCTTTAATTCTCAAGACAATAAAAAAGAACTATTTTTAGGAAGAAAATAATTTATAATAATAACACGAGATGAATATTTTTAACTTAGTGGAATCTTTGAGTGTAAAATAAGAGCATATATATATTGTTTATTCTTAAATGACGCTTAATAAATTGGCAATTCTTTAATCTCAGAATTCATTTAAACATAATTCTAATGAGAAATATGTGTTTAAATATTATTTTCATAAAACGTTACATTATATTTATATTCCCAAAGTGCGAAAAAAATAAAAAATATCAATAATTTATAATAAGAGCCAGAGATGATAATTATGCAATTATTCGATTATTTATGCAAAAAAAAAAAAAAAAAAAAATTCTAATTTTCTGAAATAATATCTAGTATCAAACCTATACGCGAAAACTAATATTGTATATACGCAATTTGGCCAGTGGCGATCGACCACTTGCGATTTCAGAGGTTTTGTTAAATGTCTAGAAAAGAACATAAGGAGTAATCCTGAAACTGTAAGTGACGAAACAAAATATCACTGGTTATTAAAGAGGCTGTGGTCAAATATAGTAGAAAGTGCCTAATTATGTATTTTATATTGACCTTAATCAATGGTTAATTGCATACAGCTCCTAATCTGTCTGCTTTACTTTGGTATTAACGATTTTTTGAGCCTATTCGATTAATGATCACTTTCATAATTTTTCAGCTACATATTTGAGATTTTACAAAAGATGCTCTATACATTTTTCTAACACAATATGCTAATGACATTTTTGATGGCATTCACGAATGCACAATCAAAAATTATTTAGTAATCCAACTCATTTTTCATACAATTTTTATTCTTTTACAACTATGAATTCAAGATATTGTGTACATTGTTGTTCTTCATACTTTCAAAAAAGGACAACTTTTTATATTAAGAACTCCGCAAATTATAAGAAAAAATTTGGAATTTTTTTTAAAATACTGTTTCAATAAAAGATTAATTTATCAACGAATATACGTGCTATCCGTATAAGAATGAACACAGTTTATTAAAATAAGCCACTTAATCATAATCGACAGTTTGAACCCTTTTGCTACATTAATTTTTGACAGAGTTATTCAAAAGTTATTCATTATTTTTTCATTTGTTTTCGGTATCCTATGTAGTTTGAGGGGAAAATATCCACGGAAATGTGTGATCTGTACTATTATGCTTACACTTATAATTTCAGGATAATTCGTCATGTATTTTTTTAGGTATTTAACAAAATGTCTAAAATCGATAGTGGCCGCCCACCATTGGCCATATAATGTATATTTGAATTAACATTTATTATGTTTATTTTTTTAGGAAATGCAAAAATTATGATCAAACTACGAGCGAACATATTGTTCTATATTAAGTCTATAAAATACATTCGTAAAATGTAAATTTAACGATAACTAAATAAACCTTAATTACTTAATAATAATTCTATTTTACACTCGTCCTATTAAAAGTTTCAATTTTTAATTTTGTGAGGGAGTGTCCCTTTGTAATTAAGGTTCTAACGTGTGTGGCGCAAAAGCGATATCTATCCTATATGGAACTCTAAATTTCCGGAGTGTGTGTGGCACCCTCAGTCTACAGTTAAATGCGGTTATGAGTTTTATGCAAATTTCTAGCTCCGTCTTCAGTTTGCAATGTATAAAAGCTGTGAGTTGGTGTGTGGTGTGTGTGTTGTGTGGCGTGGTGAGCCGAGATGGCTTCCAGCTAAGAATAGTAGAGCTGTCGTGTGAAGGTATAGATAAGCCTCAGCAACTAAGTCGGGTAAGAGTTAGTTAGCACTGTGATTGTTTGAGAATAAAGTTATTTTTGCAGCAACGGGCAGTTTTCTTACAGGTTAAAGTAAGATTAGATCGCGACCTGAAAAGAAGAGCTGGGGTTAGTGCTCTGAGCCGTATTCAGTAGTAAATGTGAGTATGAGTTACAGTTTAATCTCATAGTATTGTGTTTAGTTGTCAGCAATATTGAACTCTGGCTCCACTCCCCATTTTCCCAACTACAGTAACAAAAGCGTTGAATTTTAACTTTACTTTGATTATGTCCTCATTTAACCGACACGTCACTGGCGACACCCAACGTCACGTCACAATTTCAGATTAAGAATTTACATTTAGCAAAATGTATACGGTTACATTAACATCTTGGCATACAGGCATATAAAGTATACGTCCGGATTCTATTATAGTCAACTATCAGTTTGTTAACATTAAAAATAATTACATTAATAATTATTAAAGTAAATATAATAATGTAATATAATTATTAATTATTAATTATTTTAATTATAATTAAAAACTAAATATATCACATAATAGAACTTATTCTTCATTATGACTGTTACCTTAAATATTTTTATCTTTACACAAATAAAAGAACTTATTCCAAATCACCTAAACTTTGGACCGCAAATGGATTCTCACATACATTATTAAATATTTTTAGATGTTATAAAGTGTGATGTGTTTAGATGTGAGACAATTTCTGGAACCTTCTTACCTCCATCCTAACAATTTGAATATAATTCTGTATTGTATTTACAATTGTAGTTACATTTCATCAGTACACAAACACATATGTGAACATATTGACAGATTGTGTATAGTAAATTAAATATCCCCCCCCCCCTCGAAAAATGCTCCAAATGACATCCATTATTGCCCTAAATTATTAAATATTTGTGTCGCAAAATAATAAGACAATAACCTATAAATGAGTAACTAATATTTCCATTTTACTACATTAAATTTATTTCCGTTTTTAAAGGATGATTTTAAAGGATCCATTAAATTCCATTCAAAGAATCCATTCCCATTCAAAGGATTCCATTTAAAGGATCAATTAAATTTATTTTTAAAGGATAATGGATGTATGTGTTGATTTAAAGAAAATATAACAAGTATTTTATCGATTGTAATCATTCCTCATAACATGTCCCCTTGGGGAAATTGCAATCGACAACATGATTTTGCTATAAATGTCCTTTTCAGGGTTTAAGTTGTATCTGGAAGTTCTAAATGGAAGTTATCTAAGCCTTTTATCTCGAGCGTTTTTCGAATAGTTTTCAAAGAAATGTTTTGATAATATAAAGCGTGCGTAAGAAGATATAAAAAATAAAACAACTATAATTTTAAAATATTTTTTATGTTTAAATATTAAATCGTAATACATTTAGCTGTTACATGCTAGATAAATTTCTCCAGCTTTTAGAAAGATTAACATCACAGATGGTCTACATACATATACGGAGACGATATTCATAAATTTTCTATTTTTTACTAGTTTTTATAGCATTTTGTACTCTTGATTCTTATTTGTTATATATTCTGACTCGACATTCAGTTGAAAATTCAATTATTCTAACTACAACCCACTCAGTGTTCCCCTTTCATCCTACTAGACCAATAGGCAGCAACAACAATAATCACCTCATAGAATCCACGGCTGAAATTACGGAATTAGTTTAAATTTGATTCGCATATTAAAACGCAACTGGTTTGCCATGTCATACTTTGTTGGAAAATAGTAAAGATCCGATTTATCCCTTTATCTACCGAATTATGAATTCAGAAAAAATTTACATTCTAATGCATTTTACGTAAACTGTTTAAACTAAATTAAAATATTTACATAATCATTTAATAATTATTTGCAGGATTTAAGAAGATTTGAAGGATTTAAAGGGATTAATTAAATTTGAATTTACAGGGATTTTGTGCAATATTTAAAACCCCACTCAAATCTTTCATTTTAAATTGTTTTCTTGGTATTTTTTAGAGTTATAAAATGTACAAATATGATGTTCTTACAATATAAATATAGAAATATTTCCGAACAGAAAAATTCCCATTCCCTTTCCCCAGCTTCAAGAAAGATGAAAATATACAAAGGCAAAATAAATCATCCTTTTAAAAATATTTTTGTTTTCTGTAACCAATAATGCTTTTTGAACAAGATAAAGTAATGTATCTGTAACTCATTCTAAACAGTATTACAACTAATCGATAGATTAAAAGAATTTTAAAATAAGTAATTTTAATGGTGCTTATAAGTAAGTCGGTAGAAAAGTGTTAAGCAGTTGACCTTTGTGTTGTTTGTGCTCCCAATACTCCATATTTTAATTCTTTTTGGTGCTGGAACAATAATAAAATTACGAGTCAACTGCTAAATTTGGTTTTTTAGGTGTTTGGTTGATCCGTTTGGTTAAGATTGATTCATTTTTAAAATGAGAATCGAGTATTAAATAATTCCGGAATTTCAGAACTGAACTCGATGAGGCGATTGTCTGCGCAGCCGCCTACTAGTTTATTCGCATTTTTCCGAAATATTTTAAATATTCATTGCTAGAGACTTCCCTTACAATTACTTTCACATGACAAAAACAGAAAAAGATCATGCGGGAAATGGTGTGGCATATTCACAGGTATTTCCTCAAACGGGATTTAATTAGTTTTCGTTTTTGATTCCATTTTACATAAATATACATCATATGATTTGAATTCATATTTAGGGATCTTGACATAAAAATTTCGATATTACTGATGGCCTTTTACATATAGATATTGCTTTTTGTTTTTATTCTAAAAACGGATTCTATAACTTTTTTTCAAAAATAAAATGAATTTTCATTAGATTTTATAGAATATTTTTGAACTTTAGATTGTGTTCAACCGTTGTGTTTTACATCAAAATTGGTCAAAATATATTTATTTTTTCTAATTATGAAATTTAAAATCCTCTTAAATTGCGAATATTTTAACACTTCTTTTTTACAAATACGTTTTTTACATTACGAGATACAGTGAATTTTGTTATTAAACCCAGCGCAATTCAACCCACAGACTTTCAATGACTTTTTTTTAATGTGCATATTTTTTTTCACTTTCACGGTTTTAAAGCGTTAAGACTTTTTTACGGTATTGGAGAATTCCAATCCATATCTATAAATCCTTAAAATTGGAATATTTTAAGCATTTTTAAATTCTTAATTAAAGATGCAGTTAATTTGTTTTTCAAATGTATCTTCATTTGAATATGCAGCTATTTCACCATTTCGATCATACATATATTTTTAAATAAATAAATAAATAAAAATGCTGAAAAAGTAAACTGCCCTTAATGCAAAAATTACGTGTAAAAAATGTCCTCTTAATACCAATAAAACAGTTTTTGTCAATGATGAATATGAATAGAAATTTCGAGAAATTAATCAATTATATAAAAGCTGGTTCTATTAAAAGCAAAACATATTTGATTATCAAATTCGGCAATATAATGAAGTATTCTTTCAATTAAAAACAGCATTATGGGTGATATTAACCAATGAGCTTTATCAAGATCTTAGTCAGTCCTCTGCACATACTCACTTACGTCGAAATCGATTGATACATCACTGTGCAGTCGCAGGCAAATAAATTTTCTAAAATTCCACCCAGTTTAGAAATTCAATCTATTATATGTAAGATATTTTTTAATATAAAAACAAAACAAAAAAAGCTCCAAATTCTTTGTATCAAGCTGAAACACATAAAAGAAAAATCTTTTTTGACTTCTAATTTTTGTGTACCTAATTTTAAATTTCATATATAAAAAAATAATAAATGGCCGCCATTTTGAAACAAGATAACGGAATAAACTGTCCAACGAGCTCGGTTAAAACATCGGTATAAACTATATACACACCAAGGTGATCAAAATCGGTTCATTAATACCCATGTTATAACGTGACGAAATTCAGATTATTTCAATATGTCAGCCATACTAGAAATTCAAAGTGCTATAACTCTGCGATTTTTTAAGATAGAGACGAAGCAAGAAATGCTCTGGAATCTGTGTATGAAGCTAAAACACATAAAAGAAAAATATTTTTTGACTTCTAATGTTTGTGTGCCTAATCTTATTTTTTTTTTTTTTTTTTTTTTTTAAATGACCACCATTTTGAAACAAGAAACTGGCCAAAGTACACGGTTCGGACAACGGTATATATTATATATACAATAAATTTCAAACATTCAGCGACACTAGAAATTCCAAGTGCTATAATATATATATAATTTTAAGATATAGGTAAAACAAAAAATGCTCTGAAATCTTTGTATCAAGGTCATACTTATGAAAAGTGTCTCACTTCTACTAAACAAAGAGTACTTATGTAAATGGTGATTTTTTAGATGTATTGAAATATAAGGATTACTATGGTATGCATCAATAATTAATTAATATCTAAATGGATACATAAAGTATGCACTGTACAGACATGATTGTTTAATATTATAATAAAATACCTCATGCTCTTTGAATGAAAAAAATATTAATAAATATCCATCATAAAATTTATTATCATAAAGGATTGTTTACCCCCCCCCCCCACCCTTCTAATATTCATATTAAACTTTGCCAAAATCATTTTCACTTAAAATCATTCTTCCCAACTTTTAATTATAAAGAATAAAAGATAAAAGTGAAGTATAAACATAGCTGATTTGTACAAGTCATTAGGGAATGTTAAATTTAATTTTCATTCTTTGATCAGGGAGATACTTATAACCTTATCTGAAAATGTCAAATATATGTAATGATAATTTCTTCGTGCATAAGGATTTTTAAGAAATTACACTCATAGAAAATATTAAAAGGATAATCAAATAATATTTTGTGTTATTGTTAATTTATAAAATATTTGCACAAAATAACTCTCAAATTAATTCTTAATTTGCATAAATGTTTCTTGTAAAGCTTTTTTAAATTCTGTATCTCATATATTTCATGACCAGACAGTTAAATAAGTAAATAAATAAAAATAATAATAATAAAGGACTAAAAGAAATAATAGCGGATTCAAAGTTTTATAAAATGAGAATGTAACAAAAACAGTATAACAATGTCAATATATTTAAGAATTTTAATATTTTCTTATTTCTATATGTGGAGTAACTGTTATTACATATATATTTGAGAATTATTAAAATTATAATTAATTTTACATAAGATTGAGAAAAGGTTAATGAAAATGGCATTATATTTATAAGGCCGTGTCTATAAATGCACAGTGTTAGAAAAAGAGAAAAAATCTTGACACTATCACAATATTCGAATATTTTGTTTTATTTTATTCAGCTTTAAATGGAAAAGACTGTTGAGAGTTTCTGTCAGGCGTTGGTAATGTGGAGTAGGGTCACCACTCCATATTACAGGAAACTATGAATGTTAAAATTTT
Source organism: Maratus speculifer (assembly GCA_964019185.1). Lineage (NCBI taxonomy): Eukaryota > Metazoa > Arthropoda > Arachnida > Araneae > Salticidae > Maratus > Maratus speculifer. Next base: position 426,608,226 of record OZ025290.1, on the reverse strand, counting down.
GTTAAGTCATAAAAATAAAAATCTATGGAAAAAAATCTTGCTTAAATCTAAATTAATCATAGATGGGATATAATATAGCCTTTAGTCCCTCAAAGGGTTAATGATAAAAGTTGGCAGCTTAACAAGATCTTGAGTTTAAAATGTGTATATTTTTAATCATATTAAACTACTATTTTATATCGCGTGTGGAACATATTTTCCCCCATAATATTGCTGTTTTAATAATGCTATTTTTACCTGAAAATTAACAAATATACTATTATGCTTCTATAAAAATCTATTTTTTTTCTTTTGTAGAATTTGTGGGTCTGGATTTTAATTTGCGGTTTATAATTTAACTTGTGAATTAATAAATATAAATCTATTTAACCGTCACTTGAGAGATATTTTGTACATTTTTCAGGGAACTGCCCAACAGTAAGTGCTACACAAAATAAACAATTGGGCAAGTGTGATCGCAGACCGCAAAGAGAGTTTCGTTTAATAATTCTTTCAAAACAATAAAATAAAAAAAATCCTAATTGTTATTTTAGAATAAATAAATTCTTTCACAGATAGAGAATCAGAAAATTGTCTTTAAAATAATTATTAGTAGAAGCCATTTGTTTAAATCAATTTAAAAATTTTCAAATCATATTCATCAAATAAATCCAAAATTCCAACTTTATTGCAAAATCCAAAATAAAAAAATCAGCGGACGTATACATAAAAATTAAAATTTCTAAAAGAAAAAAATGTTTAAATGAAATTGAAAATGCTGAATCGCAATAGTTCTTACAATAGAAATGAAATTGAATTAAAAAAAAATATTATTAATATTAGTGATTATTTATCACAGCATAATAAACCATTAGAATGGCAAAATAAATAAATAAATAAATAAATAAATAAATAAATTTTAAATAACGACATTTATAATTATTAAATCCTTTTGGATATGAAAATTCAAATTTCGGAAGCCATGGTTCGAACCAAGAATCTCATGCTTACAGGCGAATATGATTTTCTTCAAGCTATGTTGTCTAGATGAAAAACGTTGAAATCAAGGTTCTCTTCTGAAATGTAAGTGGCAAAAATGAATGGATAACATTGAAAAAATAAATTAATTAAAATAATAGACTTTTTCAATGTTTTATAATTTATCATGTGGCAAGAGGTATTCATAAGTGACAAGAGGCAATTATTATCATGTGACAGAGGTTACATACACAGACTCTCTGATTTGAAGCCTGTGATTTATACAGTTTGCGTGTACAGATTCTGTGACATACGGACGGGCATCCAACGGAGACGAATAGTATTTCGTCAGATGTATGAAACCCTAAAAAGCATACAGAAATTCATGCATGTATTTCATCATATAAATGTAAAAATATATTTTATTTATTATTTGAATAAAGAAATTAAGATAAAATAAGTTACTACTTTCATGTTTTCTGATATAATGCAATATAAATCGCAACCATAACCCCTTGTAACCAGACACAAATTCAGTAAATATTCAAAATGGATCTTTAACAATGAATTATTTCTGCCAAGTTCAAAGGATTAATTATCTAGTTTATTTCACACATGAATTATTTCTCTAATTAACAATAAATCGACAAATTTTATTTGCAGTAACGTTAAAAGCATAATTAAGGAGTTGAATTGGACATCGTAATTATTTTTTATGGGCATGATATCTTTAACGCAGATACTTTGTTTCTGTTATTTATTAACCGTATTTTATTAATCTTAATTATGTCTCAAAACATTCAAGTAAGGTATTTTCAAACAGATTAGATTAGTAATATTGGTCCATTGGAATAATTTTGAATTCGATGGAACTTAATTAACTAATTTATTACAGTACATGCCAGATTTTGTCCCTCTCTCTGACTCACGAATATGAAATATATTTTGATAATTAATTCAAAATTGTAATTAAAATAGAATTATTCATTATTTACATTGTATGTTGTAAAATATCGTATTTTAATTTGCCAATATATTCCAAAAATTTAATAAATAACTTGTTAAAAGATAATATAGCTTTTACTTTTTAGTAGTAGATAAAGGTACACCCCCTCCCTCTCCCAAAAAAATCATTTTCTTTTAGAATGCTAAAATTGTAATTATTAATATGCTACATCTTTTACTACAAAAACAAAAAACGCTAACATTTTTTTCATTATTCATATGATCCACAATAACATTTCTCATACTTAAGAAAATGTACTTTGTGAGTTTTAATTTTAGTAGTAAATGTCATTAAATGATAATATTATGTAATTTTATCATGTGTTTTTTTTTCCTTTACAGCCTTAAAATTTTTCTTGTTTTCGGTCGAAAATGTACCTTGTACCTTCCGCATTTTTTTTCTTTTATGATTGATCCAGGAATATCAATGTTTAATCAATGGCTTACATAATATATGACTCTATAACTAAAATTACATATGCCACGTTTTGATTATCATAAAATGATGTTTTTACTGATTTTTTCTAACTCAATGGGAATCATAGAAACATTTTACTTTGGCTAATAGATGTCTGCTTTTTTGTTTATTTCCAAATAATTAAAGTTAAAATTACTGAATATTGCTGGTTTAAAACGCAAACCATCATGTAACAATTTAATAAAATTAGTTGAACTAATGTATCATTAAATTTTGCCACAAAAATATCTGAATCAGTAATAATTTACATTTCCATTTATTATTTTTTTTTATCGCGTACAAATATAAGAATATATTGGTTAATATGGAACAACATCTTCTATTTATTCAATTATGCCATATCTATTTAAAATAAAATTTTATAAAATATAAATATTCATTTTTTCGAAATTTGCTAATTTTAGATATATCATTTAAGATGGAACCAAAGCGTCTCTTCGTTGGGTTATTCAATAATTTTTTTTTCTATAACATACTTATCAATAAAAATTTTGATGATATAGATAATTATTCTGAATTATAAAAACAAATAAATCAATAAATTGTTCGCTAACGACTCTTGTAAATAATGTCTGTAAAATAAATTGGAATTTTGATTTAAAAATGTTTTAAATCAATGTTATTGTAGAAGTCTTGAAATCATATGCATATAAGCTCGTGATATTTTTAATTTTAAATATTTCCTTGAATGATTGAATGATTGTTTTAATTACGCTTGTAGTATTTGCTTCTCAAATGTTGTCAAAAATATTCGTTAATACTTTACGTATGGAACATAAACAATACACAGAAACAAAGTAAGATAAATGTATAAAAATGTTACGTTGCTGAATATTTATATTTGTCAATCGAAGCATCCATACTTATTCTTGATTTTATAATTTTACAAACCTGTTGTATCCAGTGAAAAAAAAATATATTTTCCAAAAAAAGAATATTTTTGAGGAAAAATTACTTGATAGATTTCCTTTTCATCGAAGCAGCACAGATTCATCTGTGTTAAAAATAAAAGATGCTTTGTTAAGGGTTAAAAGTTCCTTTTCCTTATATACACGCTCCAGCTTTTTGTAAAAGTCATAATCAATATCAGGGATTGTATTGTTTTTTCCTAACAGCCTGACGATGTCTTCGACTGGTGTGCCATCTTTGAATGGGTTTTTAATATCGTTTGCTCTCTCACACTGAAAAAAATGGTTTCTCAAAATTGCGTAAAAATACTCAATTTTAATTACTTCACATGCTCGAAATAGCGCCGATCCAAAAGTTTTCAAATCTGCGTAAAAAGGACTCAATTTTAATTACTTCACATGCTCGAAATAGCTCCGATCCAAAAGTTCTCAAAATTGAGTACACACATGTACTCATTTTTGATTCAATGGCTGTGTTTAAATATAAATCATATTATCTACCCCCTGAATTTACAGAATAAAATGAAAATATGCTGGTTATTATTTCTTGCTCAAAATTATAAACAATAAACATTTAATTGTTTTTTGTTAAGAGAAATAGCAAAATTATAAGTAAAATACCCAAATCGAGCATTTTTATGACAAGAGTATTATTTGTAAGTATGCTTTAAAATTATTTTATAATAATGTGCTTAATTTAAAATTTACATTAATAAGCATCATTTAGGCCACCATGAATGAGATGAATCAATAATGGGTACAAAAGTATTATTTGTTTAGATTTGATAACATATGCTGTTTCAAAATTGAGAAAGCAATGTATTAATTTCTGATCCAAACATACTTAATTCAATATAAGTATATCGACTTACTCATTTTTGAGTATTTTATTTTTTTCAGTGCATATTACCCAACCAGATGCATGAGTTTAATACGATCACAGGGATAACCAAATTAAGCTCTTGCAATTAGGTACACGGTAGCATTTTCTTCCTCAATGTTTTGAGTTAATGTTTTGAATTTCCCAGCTCCCATGTAACGGTAAGATGCACATACTGGGTGCCGTTTGTGATGGTCGTGGGGGTGTGCTGGTTGAATGCAGACATAACTCGAGATATAAGTTAAAACCACAGTTTATTTAAATTGATAGGGCTCAGGGGAAATGGAGCGTCAGTTCGTCAATTTCGTTAACTAGTCACAATAGTATTAGACTCATAAATATACTCACAGCTCCGGCTCAGTCGAAGCACTACCAACCAACTTCTCACTTAGACTTCGGCTAAACTGCTAGATAAAAACTTTAGTAGACAGCCCGTGGCTGTAAAACATTGTTTATTATCTAAAATACTCAATTAAACTGTCTCTTACCAACGACAAACGTCTCGAATAGCTCCACTCTGAATGAACTCAATCGGCAAACGCTGCTAGCTATCTCAATTAGAAACGCCTTGCTAATTCATTGGAGGCTAATAATAACTCGTTATAACTCAAACCAATTCAATTCACTGCTTATCGGCTTACTCCGCTACACACCACTAGCTGGCTTGCGCCGCTACTCACTACACACTCAAACTCAAAGCTTTTATATCCTGCAAGCTGAGATACTATAAATTTGCATATTGCTTCTATCCGCGACATAACTGTAGACCCGAGGAAGACACACAATCTCTAGAAAGTTAATGTAAAAGAGAGGATAGATGTCGCTTCCACGCTACACATGTTAAATCATTGATGTCACGATCTCACAAAAATGCTAGAGTATCTTTATCACAAAGGTCACTCCTCACACCCTGATGAGTCAGGCTTAATTTTTCGCTGAATTATCGATTTGGGAATTTTATAATATTTTACATCTTACTTTTGGCTCATTTTATTTTCCATAACCATGTTTATTACTTCTTGAAGATCTACAATAGTAGAGTTTATTAGAAGAGTAACAGGCTGGGGACTTTTTATGATCTTGGCATTCTGTAATTGAAAAAAAAAGAAAATAGCAATATTTATTATTTTTCTACGGTGTTACAATGTCGTCAGAATTATTCCACAATTTTAAAAAAAAAGTGGAATAATTATAACCATTTTTAATGCACTGAACTAAAATTAGATTAAGTAAAACATGTCAAAAATATTAAAAATATCACTAACATAATTTCAAACATAATTTTACTAATCTGATTTTTTCCTTTGTGTCAAATAACTTTGAACTCCAAATTGACAAATCTATTTATCAAAACTTTTGGTACACTTTGTTTTAACTGATATTTGGATATCAAAAAGGCTTCAGATTAGTGAGTATGGCGAGCTGGGAATCGTCCTCTTAGCTTAAATTATAGAGCACTTGGTGCACTATTCCAAAGGTTCCGGGTTTGATCCCCATCTTGGACATTTTTCCCTTTGTTGGTTCGAGACTTAACTTGGAATGTGATGGTGGCTTATTAAACAACCAATAATTTCAAGCTTATTTTCACTGTAGATAATTAATTAAAATTAAATTAATTTTAAACTATATATGAGTCTTTTGGTCATAATGTCACTTTTTAGGTACATAACAATAATATGTTAATAAAATGCTTTTAATGTGCATAATTTCATTAAGGAGTTTTCACTGCAGAATATTAATTATTCAAAGATTACTATCAATTTTTAAAATGCATTTAAAAGTTTTCTGAAATAATATTTACAACATTACAAAAAATAAAGAAAAATGCGAGTTGGGCACATTGCAAACATCGTCAACAAAACACACTATAACCTCCTAATGATAACAAATGGGAACAAAGACAGACGTCATGACCTTAATTCCATGTAATTACACGTAATTAACACAGAATAGATCACCGAAAGGCCAGTGAAAAGCGCAAACGTTTAAATAATGTAATTACAAAATTACACATGCATTTTAGAGTTAACAAAATGGCAATGCCTGAAACTGGATTTTTTTTCCGTAATTTCAACACGTAAGTCTATTGTTTATGCAAGTTGCAAATTGCAAATAAGACAGTTATTTTTCAATCAAAGGAAATATAATACAACTAAAAAACAATAAATGCATTTATCTTTTTCAAATTTCAGCGTTTTTAAATTTATTTATTTATTACAAATTTTAGAAGAAAATTCATTTTTGGAATTTAAAGAATTTGTAAAAACAAAATTTATGTTGCTGCTTACTAATTTTTTAAATTTTTCCGAAATATTCTGTATAATATATTAATCACTACTTTTCAAACAATGTTAGCTGTTTTTAAGATGGCTATGAATCTCAGTCAATTATTTTTAAGTTGCTTGAACAAATTTGTGGATGCATGCTTGTCAAAATAAAATTAATTTCAATGCTATATTAATTTTAACACAATTTTAATTGATAAATAATTCACACAAATTGTAATTTTTCAATTCGGCGAAAAATTAAGGGGGCCATGGACCATTGTTTGAGCAAAATTCGACACTCAAATTGAGATAAATTTTTGTGTGCATAATTATCTCCAATTTGTAATACGTTCAAATCTATGACATTTTAAAGAAGATTATGATATTGCTTACAATGAAACTCTGTATGCATATTGAAATTCGACTTCATTAAGACAATTAAATTTGATTCAAAATTTGTTATACGGCATAATATGCATGAAAACCGGTATGGTATTTAGAAAAATATCTCTAAAAATAAACTATTTATGAGACAAAAAAATCGATACTCAGATTTGTTTATAAAAGAGTTTTATATAATTGTAATACAAATCGATGAAATATTTGAAAAATACAAACATTTAATAGAAGCATTGTAATAATTCATTTTAAATATTTACATTTTTTTATTTAAAAATTATTATAAGTTTGGAAAATTTTTGTAATGTATATACTTAAGATAAAATGCATATTTGCGTAAAATTTTGAATCTCTATTTATGAAAAAAAAAAAAACTTTGTAAAATTTTACCGTTTAAAAAAATATATATTGATTTATTTACCAATTGAATGATTGTGTTAAAATTAATGTAGTGTTATTGCGTATCATGTATAGTTTACTGGAGTTTTATAACCTCTGAGTTACTCTTTTGAGCTAATTTGATCTAAGATTAGATGTTACGATCAGTAAGGAATATCCATAAGGATAATTGGTGAAGCATAATTTGTTTCATGAATCAGATAGAAATATGTTTTTCTTGATAACTACGGATGAATTTATATTAAAGAAAACTACAACAGACACCCACTTTATGCATAATTTATACTCGATGCGTTTTATATTTGGTTTTTCACAGTCGTCAAAAAACTACTGTCATTGTTCTATAAACCAAGTTTACCATATATTGCCTAATGACATAACTTTTAAAGTTTTTTTTTTAATTTATAAAAAAATCCTTCTGTTTAAACACTATTTACACACACACATACATTATCATGATTACCACAGAGGCAAACTAGGCCGCGGCTGGGATCACTACTGCTGGGGGCTCCAAATTGAATAAAATGATTTAGAAAATGAAGTTTAAAAATTGCGGTTCACGCAATATTTTTTTTTCCAAAATACATAATATATTTTGGTTTACTTTGAAGCATTATCATAATATGTATAATATCTATCCTATGCCTCTCCTCCCTGCAAAAAATATAACATATATTTAGCTGCGAGGGGCCACTGAAAGTTGCTGCGCTTTAGTAGATAAAGTATGTAGGAGTTATGTATATTCAAAGAAAATCTAACCGTATATGTCTTACACTTTTCTGATTAAGGATCATTTAGTCATAATTATTTTATTGATACAAAGAAAAGCATCTTTTGGATTGTCTTATTTAACAAGTCAAACACTCCTTGCAGTTTTTACTAAATATCACAGAACTTTACAACTGAGCTATTGTACATTTTGTTAAAAACTGATGATAATAATAATGAAGAAATACAACTTAAAACAAAATAAACTTTTAATTATTTAAAATGATTATACTTTCAAAAAGTTTAAATCATATTTGCAATTTATTTTTAATTAAAACGGAGAAATTTTAAGATCCAAATAATTAAAAATATGTGTACTAAAATGAAGTATATTAGAAACTGAAATTATGAATTTATTTCTTCATTTAAAATTATACAAAAATCGTATTTAGCATTTCTGAAACAAACTAATTTCTTTAATACAAAATATTCTCTGAAAATAGAAAATACTTAATATTCATTTTTCACAGAAAAAACATTTTATTCTAGCATTTTAAAATTTGTTTCTTTGTTTTATTATCATTTTGTATAAATATTGCAGAAACCTGTAAAGTTTCTTCAGAGCCATAATTTAATTAATAGTAAAATATACAAGTAAAACATTCAAAATTTCGAACACAGCGATTTGTTCATTATTTATCACATAATGTAAAAATGATATGATTATAATTATTGGCATATGTTTGTTAATTATTCTCACCGAAGTGACACATAAATCTTGTTTAATCAGATTACACTAACCGTGGAAATTTTCTAAAAAAGCAACCATCTTTCTAATGTGAATCGTTTTTTAAATTCCAAAGCCAAAATTACCTCGCTAATTAGGCATCAAAATTTTAAAGTGTTCCTGTGAGGGATACCCTTTTAAAGCATCTACAAATGGCTTAATTAGGCAATACTTTCAAATATTTTAAATTTATTATCTATTAAGAAGACTTAATTATCGCTTCTTAAATGAATATTTTGAAAGAGGTACTTTTGTTCGCATTGTTTTTTGAAACCGTCTTGGACTGAAAAAACGGATTATTTGAAAGAATATTAGGGAGCATTTAAATTATCATATTCAACTAAATTCATGTAAAAAAATAAGCATTGTTGTTGAATTAAGAACTATTTAAATTTTTTTTCACACTAAAGTATTGAAATTAATTGATACTTTAATAATTACAGACAAATATATATCATCTGCTGAAGATAATTACGTTACATAATTATTATTTTGTTCTCACGAAAACTATATATCGATTCACACCGGATTTTAGAGGAAAATAACATTGAAAACTTTCAAATAATATTTTTTATTGAAGAACAAAATATATGTTATTTTAATGTTATACTTAAACTAAATTAGTTACTAGCCCGTACGAAGAAATTAAACTAATTTCCTAGTAATTATTCAATTTTGTGGCTTGGACGTTTCTTCAATCGTATTTCCGAAAATACATTAAACGAAACCCGATTTCTTGATAATTAAAATGTATTTAAATGTATTGTAAAATTCCTTTAAAGACTTCATTCTGTTTGAGCGTAAACAAATTAAGTTTTCTGGAAAGAAATTTTCCAGTGGTCTTCATGCAGATCTAATGTTACAGCCATTTTTAATGTTAGAAAGAGCAAGATAAAGAAACGTTAAACAGGAAGTTAGCCGAAATTATACGATTTTTAGGATTATAAATAAATTTCTCCATCCAAAAGTCTTTAAACTAATCTATTTTTAAATACAATTCTTATTCATATAATGCTTCATTAGTTACATTTTATTGTGAGCTTAAAGAAAACTTTAAATGTAACGATTTGACAGTATTTACGATAATCTTGAATTGTGTGACATTTCTTCAGTATTTAGAATTCATTCAATAATGTACATTCTTTCTAATTCCTAAAATTGTGTAAAATTAAAATTTTTAAAACACTAAAGTAATTTTATTTCACTATTGACATATTTAAACTTCTCCCGAATCTTTTTCAAAATTTTTTTAAATGATATTCTAACATTGCGCTGTATGTGATGTATGGAACGGAAACGCTATTATTTAATTTTTCATGGAATGCAAGTTACTATTATTATTATTATTATTTTATTTGGATTTTTATTTTTATTTTTGAATCCTATGAATAACTCGTACCACATTTTTGGTAAACTGAATGTTGTTATATCGTTACATATAGAATCTTTCAGTGTTAGAATATTATATGTTTATTAAGAAAAAGAATGGATTTCTTTTCAAACTTTCACAATCCTTTGCAGAATGATTATTTTTATACATTTTTTATGTAATTTATTACATAAAAAATCATAATTATCATAATGTCATATTTATTAAATTCTATAACAAGTACTTAGTATTAAATTTATTTTGTCATGGAGAATACAATATTTTTTCATATACAGTTTTTTGAATGTATGAGAAGGATATATATTAACCATAGATGATTAAATACAAGATTTCTTTTCAAGTTTTCAGCATACATAGTAGAATGATATTTTTGATATAGTTTATTATGTTTTTCATTATTTTCAAGATAGAACGTTCGATAATTATCATAAAGTTGACCCTATTAAATTCTAGGATATTTGTTTAGTATTTGACACTTATTTTGTCATAGAATAATATAAACTTATTGGAAGATTGAAAAATATTAAGAGAAATAACTCTCTGATCGGCAGATGATAGAATACATATTTGTTTTCAGTCTTTCTACATTCAGAGTAGAATGATTATTTTGATGTTTTGTTTCATCATATTTTATCATTTTTCAAAAAGAAATTTGACAGTTATCATAAATTTGAATTTCTTGAATTCTGTAACATTTCTTTAAAAATGTTTTATAATGGAGTAATTTTAATTTATAAGGAAGTGTGTAAATTTTGATAATAGGGAAATTTCCAATCGGCAGATTATAGAATACAGATTTCAATTCTAGCTTTTAACATTCAGAATGAAATGATTATCCTCATATATTTTCATTACATTTCAATTACTTCACACACACTTCAATTAATTTCAAAATAATAATAATAATAATAATAATAATAATAATAATAACAAAACGATTTTGACAGTTATCACAGAACCGAATTTCTTGAATTCTATATCATTTCTTTACTACTTAACATTTATTTTGTCACAGTATATTTATTTATGGTAGAGTGTGCAGATTTCAAGTAAAGACTGTTGTATTAACATATAAAAAAATACCGGTTATACTTATAAATACGTCTAACTCTTATTATAATTATTTATATGCAAATAAACATTTGCCTTTTTATAACAACAAACGACCCACAAAGTTTTTATATACTGTAATTATTGATGAAAAGTTTTAAACCAATAACATATACTGAAAAACTGCACGATAAAATATAATGAACTAGAATCAAGGTTTGTACACTTCAAGTTCGTCCTTTTTAACAAAATTTCCGTATAGTGATATTTGCTTTATTTAATGAAAAGAAAATCTAGCTTAAGATGTAGCGACCAGTATTTAACAAAATATCTTGTTCGAAAAAACCTACCCACTCCCGAAAACATAATGCGTACGAATCCTAAAAAAATTTAATTTAATTTTTAAAAAAACTAGGAAATATAAGTTTTAAGAATTAAATTGTTAAGAATTATTTTTTAAAAATAAATTTAATTTAATTTTTAAAAAAAACTTATAATATTCCTGAGTTGTACAATAAATAAATAAAATAAATAATGAAACATCACTGTGCAAGGTTGTAAGTTTGAAAAGTTTTTTTTTTCTTTTTTTTACATTTTTAATTAGTCACCTTTAAATAATTAATTATTTTAAATATTTTAATCACATTTGTCAAACTATAAAAGAATGAACCGTTGAATTTTGCTATTACTTAAAACGAAAATAATATTTTTTGGTGATTCAACATTAAGATAATTACCTTAATCATTTCTATTTTGCAAAATTGCAACTTCTTAAAAATCGAGCCCAATCTACTATATGCAATATTTAAAAAGTTTAAATGTAAGTTTACCTCTGTAATTAGCCTAGTGAGATTTTAAAAATCCCGATGTCATGCATTTTTAAAACAAACACGAATGGCTTAATTAACATATCTTTGCAGGATTTAAAAATTAATGTTTATTTAATGAAAAGAAGTTCTAGATTCAGATGTAGCGACCAGTATTTTACAAAATATCTGGTTCAAAAAAACCTACCTGTGGAGGCGATTCACTCCGCATCGGTAATGTAAGCACGGGTTCAAAAAAAGACAAAAAAAAACTCCAAGAGAAGACGAGTTATTCTTGACACAAAATCCTTTTATTGAAGAGCATCAGGCATGTAACAAGGCTCCGGTCGACGGTTAGTCCCGTCGACCGCAGGAACGTAGGAGAAATTGTATCACATAACAGTACCAAGGATGAGAGCCGAATATTTAAAAATACAATATTTGAAACCACTGTCTTTGGCGTATTACATTGGTATTTATCGCCAATAACGAACACCAGATGTACATTTTCGATGATAGGAGACATGCATTTGATTTCCGTTACATAGAGTGCAATGAGAATGCTCAAAGTGTAAAATTTGAAATAATTAATGCCAAACGATAAAAGGGTTTATATGGCACCAGAGAACCACAAAGATTGAATTCTTTATCTAGGGTTAACAAGAGTCTCACGGGCCCCGAAAGGAAATGAATTCTAATGAAGTACAATAAAAGACAAACTTAGCGCATCTGTTTCTTAAGCGAATAGCGTTTAACTATGAATAAATACAGGCTAGAAATAACTCTTTACATGGTTGTTGCTATGGGAAAATACTTACAGTTACATGAACAAATATATGTTGTGGCTTTAAAGAAAGAATTAGAGATAAGCGAAGTCATATTTTAAAGGAAAAATGGCCGTTAGTAACTGAAAAGAATTAAAGGGATTAAAATCTAGCTTATTAAATAAAGTTACAAATTAAGGGAATATTGTAATTTTAACAAAGGGGGGGAAAACAATTATTAACTAATATGTAAAGGAAAACGCCTTTACACTACCCACTCCCGAAAACATAATGCGTACGAATCCTAAAAATTTTTAATTTAATTTTTTTTTTAAACCAGGAAATATAAGTTTTAAGAATTAAATTGTTAAGAATTATTTTTTAAAAATAAATTTAATTTAATTAAAAAAAAACTTATAATATTCCTGAGTTGTACAATGAATAAATAAAATAAATAATGAAACATCACTGTGCAAGGTTGTGAGTTTGAAAAGTTTTTTTTTCTTTTTTTTACATTTTTAATTAGTCACCTTTAAATAATTAATTATTTTAAATATTTTAATCACATTTGTCAAACTATAAAAGAATGAACCGTTCAATTTTGCTATTACTTAAAACGAAAATAATAATTATTGGTGATTCAACATTAAGATAATTACCTTAATCATTTCTATTTTGTAAAATTGCTACTTCTTAAAAATCGAGCCCAATCTACTATATGCAATATTTAAAAAGTTTAAATGAAAGTTTACCTCTGTAATTAGCCTAGTGAGATCTTAAAAATCCCGAGGTCATGCATTTTTAAAACAAGCACGAATGGCTTAATTAACATATCTTTTCAGGATTTTAAAATTAATGTTTATTAAAAGAAAAGAAAGTACTTAGTTTTCCTTAAAAGAATTTACATAAATTACATGTCGCAGTATTACAAAGTTTCTGTAGTTTATATGCAATCTTTTCTTTTATAGAAAACCTTTTACATTAGATATTTCAAAGAGTAATATATTTTTGATTAAGAATCATAAGTAACTAATATTTTCAGAATCAATATAATTATTAATATCGCTAATTATCAATCTTATAAGAAGTTAGATTTATATGTATTAAGAATCGACCAAAGCATGTTTTTAAAGTTGAAACCGAAATTGAATTCCGGTGGTTTTCTTATTTTCGGCCGAAAACGAAAATTTTAATTTTTTTTTCACGGAGTAGGGTTGTATGTATTAAAATAATTAACGCATATATAAATAAATTTTAATTAATTTAACAATTTTATTATATATTAATAATTATTAATATATTATACATATGTATTGAATTTCATAAATATTAACTAATTCTAATCAATAACATATTATTTAATTAGGTACTACGATACATAACTATTAATAATTTATTATTATTTATTTATTAATTATGCGCCTAAAACTGGCTTTCTATGCCTTTCGCATAAAAATTTTTATTTTCGTATAACACAAAATGTAGTTAATTCATCAAAGACGCGGAAATAGTTCTAATTAAACAAAATATATTTAATAAAAAAATATTTTAGTTTACGTATACATACCTCAATTTATCTTTTATAACGATTTTTATGAATGATAATAGGGATTTCTAAAAGAGTATTAAAAAATTTGAGCGATTTGAAACTGAAAATCTTCTATTACTGCGGCTTTTCATGAGCGCGTGAAAAGTTTAGTTATAAATGCATTGCTTCTTTTATAATTTGCATTCACGTTTTGTCTTAAGTCTATCATGATTGATAATTATAACTAAAATAAACAATTATATTCTTTGTAAATGTTTCATTTGAGCCAGTGTATTTCAAATCGATGAGTAATGTTGAAAATTTTCGAAGAAAAAAATGAACATTTTAATAAGATTTATATATTACTTAAAAGAGGTGTTAAAAAAATAAAAAGATAAAATATTGACATGTTTCATCTCCGGTTCCTAAGAACCATAATCAAAATAATAATAAAAATAAAATTCAGATTGTCTCACTGCCAAATACAAATGATATGCGACAATGAGATATCAACAAAAACCACCGCGCTGTATTGTAAAAAATAAAATTAAAAATTCACCATGATTTGAAAATAATTTCCAACTTGGTTCATCCCATTCAAGCTTTTACAAGGAATTTATTCATTTATTTTAACCATAACATAGGAATAATCAAAGAAACAGTATCATTGCAAATAAAAAAATTTCACGCATAAATTTCAATGTACTTACGACAACAATTTAATACGAAGCATAATTTTCTTTAACTAAATAGCATTATACTCTAGATAAGGTAGTGGTAATACGACCAAATTTAATATCAGATTCATGCACAGCTTTTTTATTCCAAGCTTTCCCCCTAGTCATGATTATGTAATAATTTAAGTCACATTTTTCTGTAATTTTATTATTATTGAAAGGTAAATTATAGTTATATATTATTTACCTTCCAATAACTAATTAAGATAGTTCTTTTACAAACTATTTTGTTCTGGAACATTGTTTTTAAACGGATTAAGATCGTTAACTGTTTAACCCCTGCAGTATGTAGAACACTAAATGTATTTCACATTTATCTGTAAAGTACCACGGCTAGAATAAAATATTGACGTTTGAGAGGTAACAACATGACAATATCATAAACATGTTTTGACGTCTTTCACTCAAAACTTGTTAAAATATTTAAAAGTACAAAATTAGATAAACAAATATTTGCTTGTGATATTATAAGACTCTATTGTCTATAAAATTTCTAATAACTGGATGTAATGCGATCCATATTAACATCCAAGATTTGTTTGAATGAAGAAAAAAAACACATCATTTAACTATTTATTAAAAAAATTAATGCTTCAAAATGCTTTTTTCCAATTTCATTTTTTGACATTAAAAAAATCTTCCCATGCATAAATAACCGGTCACGTATGTGTATCACTCGTATGCAGATGTTTCAATTAAAAAAATACATCTATTACTAACTAGACATTCCGTTATAGAAATACCCGATGCTCACTAAAGTACCTTGCTCCGTTCTTCACTTAAGATCGATTACTGTTTTATTCATAAAAGTGGTATCTAGATATAGTAAAGTAGCCATGTGCTACTGAATGAAACAGCCTACGGAGCTACCCCGCAAGAAGTTGCGGAATTAGCATTCCTATCTCAGAAATTTAAACGGGTGGGTTAAAAAATTATTTACAATTTTGCAGAGAATCGAAATTATATCATTTTGGCCACCTTGTAAACATTAATGCAAATAATATGATGGTTAAAACGTGCATTGTTTTTCGTGATTTTATATATGGGACATCACGAAATTAAAACGGAAGGGAACACATCGCACAAAATACGGCACCGCAATCAGGCAGAGTGACTGCGGTTCAAACCCTGACAGTTGCATGCCTATATTTCTTGCCTGTATAAACAGAATACATAATCTGTAGAATATCTAAAATAGTTTCCTATCAACTCAACGAAAGTTGAACTTAGTGTTCGAAATTTCCGCAGTAAGTAAATGCGTAAGAAAAGTCACATCTATAAAAAAAACTATAGCTATAGAATTTAAATCTTTTTCAGCACAACACTAGTCACAGAAAAAGATCCAGATGATAATGTAAAGTCTATGGGAGCGTTCTTTTCAAATATTTCGCTTAAATTTTATTATTTTTACATGATTTTTTTTGCATAGGATAGCTGTGGACGATTCACAGGCCTAGTTTTTATTTTTTCGATTTTGCTTATATATATTTTTTATATTATGATAGTTTCAATTTCAGAACCTGTTTAAACCAATTTTGAAATTTATTATTATTAAGCTATTGCATAGCTTTTATCACGGGCTTTGAGCGCGGCGACCGAATCCAAAAATTCCGTAACGCGAAAAATCCTAACACATCCGTAACGAAAAAACCTAACACTCGGCTAACGTCGTTTCAATTCGGCAGACTTCGGCATGGTATCCTTCGGTAGACTTCGGCAGAAATGACGCGGTATTTTTCAGATATTTAGAGGATATCAAGTCTCAAACATATATATTTCTTATTTCAGATACTATAAATCTATAGTTTCAATAATAAAAATTCCTGATAGAATGTGTATAGAAAAGAATCGTCTTAAGATAAAATAAGGTAGGATAATGTAGCTTTTGGTGATTGGAGACCCGTCTTATGGTGAGGATCGAAAAAATTAAAATACTTATAACTCGCGATCTAATTTTCGTAGCGCGGCAAAATTTTGTTTTGTAATTTATTATGAAACAGTGTTAATTTTTAGTGACAGAAGACCCCCACGTTGAGGGTCGAAAAAATTAAAATGCTTATAACTCGCGATCTACTTTTCGTGTCACGGCCAAATTTAGTTTGGTAATTTATTATGAGACAGTGTTAATTTTTGGTGACAGGAGACCCCCCACGGTGAGGGTCGAAAAATTTAAAATGCTTATAACTCGCGATCAATTTTCGTAGCGCAGCCAAATTTTGTTTGGTAATTTGTTATGAGACAGTGTTAATATTTGGTGACAGGAGATCCCCCATGGGGAGGGTCGAAAAAATTAAAATGCTTATAACTCGCGATCTGATTTTCGTATTGCGGCCAAATTTTGTTTGGTAATTTATTATGAGACAGTGTTACTTTTGGTGACAGGAGACCCCCCACAGTGAGGGTCGAAAAATTTTAAATGCTCATAACTCGCGATCTAATTTTCGTAGCGCAGCCAAATTTTGTTTGGTAATTTATTACGAGACAGTGTTACTTTTGGAGACAGGAGATCCCCCATGGTGAGGGTCGAAAAAATTAAAATGCTTATAACTCGCGATCTAATTTTCGTAGTGCGGCCAAATTTTGTTTGGTAATTTTTTATGAGACAGTGTGAATTTTTGGTGACAGGAGACTCCCCCCCCATGTTGAGGGTCGAAAAATTTAAAATGCTTATAACTCGCGATCTAATTTTCGTAGCGCGGCCAAATTTTGTTTAATAATTTATTATGAGACAGTGTTATTTTTTGGTGACAGGAGACCCCCCCCCCCCATGGTGAGGGTCGAAAAATTTAAAATGCTTATAACTCGCGATCTAATTTTCGTAGCACGGCCAAATTTTGTTTGGTAATTTATTATGAGACAGTGTTAATTTTTGGTGACAGGAGACCCCCCCCCCCATGGTGAGGGTCGAAAAAATTAAAATGCTTATAACTCGCAATCTAATTTTCGTAGCGCGGCCAATTTTTGTTTGGTAATTTATTATGAGACAGTGCTACTTTTGGTGACAGGTGACCCCCCACGTTGAGGGTCGAAAAATTTAAAATGCTTATAACTCGCAATCTAATTTTCGTATCGTGGCCAAATTTTGGTTGGTAATTTATTATGAGAGAGTGTTAATTTTTGGTGACAGGAGACCCCCCACGGTGAGGGTCGAAAAATTTAAAATGCTTATAACTCGCAATCTAATTTTCGTATCGTGGCCAAATTTTGTTTGGTAATTTATTATGAGACAGTGTTATTTTTTGGTGACAGGAGACCCCCCCCCCATGGTGAGGGTCGAAAAATTTAAAATGCTTATAACTCGCGATCTAATTTTCGTAGCACGGCCAAATTTTGTTTGGTAATTTATTATGAGACAGTGTTACTTTTGGAGACAGGAGATCCCCCATGGTGAGGGTCGAAAAATTTAAAATGCTTATAACTCGCAATCTAATTTTCGTATCGTGGCCAAGTTTTGGTTGGTAATTTATTATGAGAGAGTGTTAATTTTTGGTGACAGGAGACCCCCCACGGTGAGGTTCGAAAAATTTAAAATGCTTATAACTCGCAATCTAATTTTCGTATCGTGGCCAAATTTTGGTTGGTAATTTATTATGAGAGAGTGTTAATTTTTGGTGACAGGAGACCCTCCACGGTGAGGTTCGAAAAATTTAAAATGCTTATAACTCGCAATCTAATTTTCGTATCGTGGCCAAATTTTGTTTAATAATTTATTATGAGAGAGTGTTATTTTTTTGGTGACAGGAGACCCCCCACGGTGACGGTCGAAAATTTTAAAATGTTTAAAACTCGCGATCAATTTTCGTTGCGCGGCCAAATTTTTTTGGTAATTTATTATGAGACAGTGTTAATTGTTGGTGATAGGAGATCCCCCCGGTGAGGTTCGGAAAAACTAAAATGCTTATAACTCGCGATCTAATTTTCGTAGCGCGGCCAAATTTTGTTTGGTAATTTATTGAGGTATTGCATAGCTTTTATCGCGGGCTTTGAGCGCGGCGAAAGAATCCAGAAATTCCGTAACGAGAAAAAACCTAACACTCCGGCTACGTCGCTTCAGTTTGGCTGTCTTCGGTAGACTTCGGCAGATATTAACGCGGTATTTTTCAGATATTTTGAGAATATCAAGTCTCAAACTTATGTTTTTTATTTCAGCTACCATAAACGTATAGTTTCAATGATAAAAATTCCTGATTAACCTACATGTATTGTAAGATAATAAAAATATTTTAAACGATATTAACTTGTCATTTATTCAATAAAAGGAAAGAAAAATTTGCTATCGGTCATCACGCTCAAAAAGTGTAACTTAAATTAATATCAAAGACAAAAAAAAAAAAAAAAAAAAAAAAAAAAAACTACATAAATAAAATATAAATAAATAATTATAATTGCATAAGTTGATAAAAAATGCTATGCAATAGCTTTACCGCGGCAGTCCCCGAGTGCCACATGTATTTTTTTTTTTAATCTGAAACCACAATTGAAAAAGTACAAGCTAGGCCTGTGAATCGTCCACAGCTATCCTATGCAAACAAAATCATGTAAAAATATTTAAAATTTGCCCGAGATTTTTGAAAAATACGCTTCCATTGACTTTACATTATCATTTGGGTGTTGCGCCATAAGTTTATATGTTGGTACTCGGGGTCACAGAGAGATTTTCCAAAACTCAGAATAGTGACAAGGATTTACTTGTGGACGCATGAACGATAAATAGCAGCTAGATAGTTACACCATTAATAGTTATACCAGCAATGTTTCCTTGCAGACCCGCATACTTCTGATCAAATCATCCTAACTTGATCAACTTGATATCCAAATGTGCCCAGTAATGTCCAAAAGCTGCCTTCTAGTACTAAATTGAACTTGTTCGGCAACTTTGTAAATCTCATTTTCCCTGGCTCTTTCCATTTTTGAGATTAAAACACTACAAAACTTTTTCAATATGTGCCGTATTTGGTTTCATTCGATAGCCCATTACTACTTTAAAATACCTAAACACATCTTATAGAAACACTCGTTCTAAAATTAGAGGGCATCAAGGGACTTTATTGGGTGCACTATATATCACTAAAAGTTGTTGTATAATTTTTAAAAGTCAATGGCGATTAGAATGCGCCACACATGTATTTATGTATGCCCAATGCGTCCGTGTATTTGAAGGTTAATATTTCAGGTAATTAATCTACTATTTGTTTCACAAATCATTTGCAACAATCATTTTATACTTTTGATACTCTATATATTTTCAACACAATTCAACAGCTTTGCTGAATGCCCGCAAATAAAAGTTTGTGTCACGAAAAATGTTATTTACTTTAAAATTATATGAAATAGGGTAATTGTTATAGTTTTCTTTCAAAGTGTGAATTAAAGGGGACTACTACTCCTAATTTTTTGCATAATCTTTAATTCAGTAATTTCGAAAGTACAGAGGGATGTAGTATATGTTTTTTGCATTAAATATTGGACGACATTTATGAAAATATAATACTTAAAATTTAAATAAATATATTATTTCAATAAAGCAATACAATATCTTTCATACGATGCTTCGCGCAATCTACAAAGAAAATACTTTTTTTTTCAAGTAAGATAATTAGCTTCTATGCATTTGACCTAAATATATATTAGTCGAGAGCTAATAATTTCTAAATATGTGTCTTTATATAATTTACTATTTCGGCCAAATCGAACGTTCCATATTCAATTAGTTTACGAGTAAAATGTCTGTGACAATGTCCGGGAAATGTCTATTATAATGTCAAATGTCTGTGAGTAAAATTTCCGTGTTTTATTTACAAAATCCTAAAAAAAGATAATATTCAATAAAGACATTTTAAAAACATGAGCAGATATTAAAAAAACATAAATATAATTTAACATACTTCTAAAGAAAATAAATTAATAATCGATACACTTTGAAATAGGGTTAAATGAAATACTTAAATCCCTATGCATTATAAATACTGCTTAAATTTTTCGCGTGAATGAAACTACATTTGCAAAATGCGGCATTAATATTAAATAAAGCATCTCAGAGATATTTTTACTGAAAAAATATTTTTATTAGTGTATGCAGCATATTTTGTGCAATAAATAAGGGGTTTAGGAAAAAAGTCAAAACTGCAGTGAAGATTTTGTTTCATATCAAATGCAAAAATATGTACATATCAAGTAAGATTAGTTAGTAAATAATTCAAGGAAGAGTATTTTTCATATTATACCGTATAAAACAAATTTCGTTTTTGAATTTATAGCATTTTCGATTATTTCACTATTTCTATTTCACAATTTGTTTTTGTTGATTGATTGAATTGAAAATTAAATCAAAAATTTTAAACTTACAATACAGGGACTCTCATGAAGAGTAAAATAGAGCCCATATAATTTTGAAAGATAATTTTATAAAAATTTAAAAATAAGATTGCAAGTGGCATTATATTAAGGTGCTTTAATATTTATTTCCAAAAACTTATAACATTTATATATCTATGTAGTCTTTCTATATTTCCATCTCTCTTTATTATTATTATTATTATTGATAAACTGTTGAAAATGCAGATATGATTTATTTGACTCAAAATTAAATGAAACAAAATCACTAAATGTATTTAAAATTTAAAAGAATATGTTTTTCTTTAAAAAAATAAGATGCAAAAATAAGATCCAGTGAGGCAGAAAATACATTTTTCTAAAATTTAGTAGATTTAATGCAAACTTTTACAACTTTTTTTTTAAAGTAAAAAAAATATCTTTTTGAAATAAAATAAGCTATTTTAAAGCTATCTTAAGTTTTTAAAATAGACAATTTGTAATACTTTGGTTTAACCATTATAGAGTCTTTGGTAATTCGTTTTCAGCTAACAGTACTACTGATTTTCTTTAGTTCCCTTTTATATCATAAAAGGTTCTAATTTAATTTTTTCAACCTGTTAATCGTTTTTATTTTCAAGAAATTAAATTCATTTTAAAAAGGAAACTGTATTTTTTATTTTCATTTTAATAAAAATATTTTACAGCTTTTAAATTCTTTAAACACATCTACTACATTTATGTTAAATAATATAAAAAAAAATACAGTTCACTTCTAAAATGAAACAACTACAGATATGCGTAAAGTTCTATGAATAAAATCTTGCACATGATTTTGTGCGATAAATATTTGTGAATACATAAATTCATAGAAATAAGCTGGTAAATTTTGCTTTCCTCTTTAAACTAAGTCTTAAAAAATCTGTTTATCATAAAATTGTAGTTTTAATAGTCTATATTTTCCAAAATAAAATTACCCTTATCTTAAGTAATGCCAATTACTATAATATTCAAACACCCATTGTTAAAATTTAGTTTAGCAAGAATATACCCAGTTACATGAAATTTCTTTTTCAGCAATTCATACTATTAGATGGAAACATACTTGAATACTTTTGTTCAGCCATGTAGTTTACATTGTACCTTTATTACACGTCAACATTTGGCTAAAATGTATTTTAACCTTAACACTTGAAACAACTGAAATCACATTCTCATAAATTATAATTCATAGGCGTCCATGTACCGAATTCTTTGTGTGGCCCAGTATATTCTTTTGCCTATATTCTGCAAACATTTCTCAGTAAATTGAATGAAGCTCAGCGTAAAAATGCATAGTTTATTTAAGAACCACGTTTAAATAATTTACGCTCATATTCAGTAACGTTGGTGAGCTCTTTTGGGTAGCCCTGTGTATCAACTATAACATTTATACACATCATATAATGTGCATATATTTAGGGAAATATAAACGCGCATATCATAATTAAAATGCATTTCATCCCTCCATCAGCCATTATCGGACACATATACGGTACTTCGGAAAGAATATACTATTTGAAATCTTTTTTATGGCCCTGTAAATGCTATATCCTTCATATTATGCAAGACAGTAGCGTATAATTTATATTAAGCTTCAGTGACATATATCAGTTTTATTATACATGAAACAGTTTAATATATTTTAAATATGCCACACACAATTTCCCCTTTCACCATTATCTAATGGAATTCTTTTGTGTGGCCCTGTAAATGAATAATAGCTACATTTTCACCTTATATTTTATAGAATGCATATTTAAATATGTTTGACAGGGCACAACATCTTTAAAATTCCTTTGAAACGATTTTTCCTCATAGGCCGTAATGTAATGGAAAACGTTTGATTCGCCCTGTAGATAAATCAATCATGGTAGAAACTTCATTTTCGATAGGACATGTGCCAGTGTAAACGTCAGTATCGTCCTAAAATTTCTTGGCAATCCGAGAATAATAACGATTTTCCCCATGGCCCGTAATGTAATGGAAAACTTTTGATTCGCCCTGTAGATAAACTAATCATGGTAGAAACTTCATTTTCAATAGGGTTTGTGCTAGGGTAAACGTCAATAATGTCCTAAAATGTCATGGCAATCCGAGTATATTAACGATTTTTCCCCGTAGGCTGTAATGTAATGGGAAATTTTGATTCTCTCTGTAGATAAACTAATCATGGTAGATACTTCATTTTCAATATTATTCGTGCTAGGGTAAACGTCAATAACGTCCTAAAATTTCATGGCAATCCGAGTTTGTTAACGATTTTTCCCCTTGGCCGCAATGTAATGGGAAACTTTTCATTCCCCCTGTAGATAAACTAATCATAATAGAAACTTCATTTTCAATAAGGTTCGTGCTAGGTTAAATGTCAATAACGTCCTAAAATTTCATGGCAATCCGAGTATATTAACGATTTTTCCCCATAGGCCGTAATGTAATGGGAAATTTTGATTCTCTCTGTAGATAAACTAATCATGGTAGAAACTTCATTTTCAATAGGGTTCGTGCTAGGATAAATGTCAATAACGTCCTAAAATTTCATGGCAATCCGAGTTGGTTAACGATTTTTCCCCTTGGCCGTAATGTAATGGGAAACTTTTCATTCCCCCTGTAGATAAACTAATCATAATAGAAACTTCATTTTCAATAAGGTTCGTGCTAGGTTAAATGTCAGTAACGTCCTAAAATTTCATGGCAATCCGAGTATATTAACGATTTTTCCCCATAGGCCGTAATGTAATGGGAAATTTTGATTCTCTATGTAGATAAACTAATCATGGTAGAAACTTCATTTTCAATAGGGTTCGTACTAGGATAAATGTCAATAACGTCCTAAAATTTCATGGCAATCCGAGTATATTTACGTGAGTTAGAGTGCAGACAGACGGCCAGACAAACCGAATGCATAAGCACTTTTCAACTTTGGTTGAAAGAGCTAAAAAAAGGAAAAAAACTATATTTTTGAAAGGTACGGTTTTGCAATAAATTTAATAAGACTTTCTTAAAAAAGGATTGATAAAAATAGGGAATAATAAGTTTTATTGTAAACTTTAAAAAGTAAAGTTTAATTAGGAATATTTTTAATTTAGAACCATTTTTTAAATTTACGCATATTCGAATAAATGTTTTTTTAAGGCGAATTAAAAATTTATATCGTTTCTATAAAGATTAATAGATTAGATCTAGTAACAGGATTTTTATTAGTTGAAATAGGTACGGAATATAGTTATATAAATAATTACAGTATAAGGATAATTTTGGAAAAATAAATAAATTTGTAATACATATGTGTAAATGTGTGTGTATGTGTATATACATATTATGTAGGTATATACACAAATAATAAAAAAAAATTCTAAAAAAAAGGTGTTTAAAAAAAGTATTCTGTATCTGATATCCAAGGTGCGGAAATATCCAAGGAAATCCATTCTTTGCCTTGACACTGTATGCCACACAATTGCTGATACTTCCGTTAAGTGTTATTGCTAAATGGTTTAGAGCAGCATTTTACATATATTATCCCCATACATCTGAGGATAGAATTTTAATTTATAATAACACAAGATTTATACTACAGTTATCCATGTGTATTATAAAATATATTATTATAGTTTTAAAACTGAAGCATTATGTAATATATTTTACACATATTACACATAATATCTATTTTATCTCAAAACATGTATTGGAATTGTTTTTATTTACATATTTTCAAAATTGTTAATATTTTAACTAATTTATTGATAAAAATCAATATTTCTTCACCACAGTATTTATTTACGTAAAATTATGAAAATTCAGGTTATAAATATTTATGAAAGAAATGAACGAACAAAACTTCAATTCTCTATGTTACTTATTTTACATTATAACTTTTATTTTCCTCCTAACGGCAGTGCAGCATCCGATAAGCCGTAATGGCATACACTTATGGTCCATTATAGACACTTTTCTACATACATAATTAATTAAATAAAGAATAAGTTAGGTTTTTTTTCAGAATAATTGCATAGATTACTAAAAGATAGACCTATTTACGAGTATGTATAAATGCATCGCTCACCAAATTTCAATTAACTAAATTTCTTTTAAGTACTAATGAAATTTTCATAAGCCCACTTAATATTTTAGCCCGCATTCTGATTATGAAGCATCTAAAATACTAAACATAGCTATTTTTGTTTTAATTTCATTGTAAAAATAAATAAAACCCTTGACTAAGAACAAATAAATTATCATTTTAAGCACTTTTCACAGAGTTAAAAAGCTTTTATTGTTTTGGTTTGTCTGTCCCTCTGTTTACCTGTCTGTGCTCTAATTTATGTATATAAAATCTGATTGCCCTGAATATTTTGGAAATTATGGACGTTTACCCCAGCAAAAACACTATTTCAAATGGCGTTTTAGCATATTTACTTTGTTACAGTGGCAGGCAAAAGGACCCTGTTGGATTACGGCCAATGGTAAAGAATCGTTTCAAATAAATTTTAAGGTTTTTACGGCCTTTCAAACATAATAGAATTGACATTCAAACATCTTAAATATTACGTTTGCTTATTGTTAAAGTTATATTTTAATTGGGAATAATTAATTATTTATGCTGTTTTATCCGTTTTCTGATTGCAGTTTTTCCTCTTGTCAACAGCCCTTTGAAAATAGCTTTCAAATACATTTAAATATGTAAAATTCTAAAGTTTACAGATGATTCATATTTATAATAAATGTAGACTGTTTTTAAATTACATTTCATATCTGTGAAGAGTATAAATGGACAACTAATTATGGATTAAATTTATATTGATTCAGTGACAATATCGTGAACAGTTTTTCCGGGATTTTTTTCTCCTCCAGATTTATGAAATATTATGAACATCAAATTAAATTTTAATAATATTCTACAAAGCAAACTACTAACATTGACAAATAACAGAATATATAACTTCAATTTAAAATTTATTCACTTAAATTCACTTAAATAATCCTGATGACCTAAAAGAAATCAATTAAATTTGCTGTAGATTTAATTAAAACTGTATTTATAAATTCATTGAATTATTTTCACTTCAGTAGTTTCAAAAACATATTATGAATATTTATTTAAAAGAATTTATTATGCATTTATCATATTAATTGCTCATCAAAATGTAAATACAATTTTCTATTCCTATGACTCTTGTAAACATCTCAAATGAACTTTTTAAAATAATTATATAGCTAATCTTAACATAGTGAAATTTGTAAAAGTGAATTTTATTTCTTGTACATAAGATATTTATTTAAACCTCAACTTCAAATAACTTTAAATATATTCAACTTCAGAAGTAAATAATATTCACATTATTGACGAAATTAACTTTAGTAGAACACTTTCGAAAACATGTTAAAAATTCTAAATTGGAATATTTAAATTAAATTTATTTGGGCTAAATTAAATCAGATCTATCAGAGAACTTTATAATTATTTTAAAATTAACACTATATATTACATTTATTAATTAAAATCATTTGCTTGTGTGAATTTTAGAAGTCTTTAAAGCAGCAGTTTATTTATGTGGAACGTACTCGGGCAATTCGAGTTTTGATATTGGAGAGCAACTAATTTTTAACTCATCATTCTGTGTCTGTTTTTAAGGTAATGTTTAGACAAAATTTTTAAGGCAATATATGCAAAATTAAAAAAAAAAAAAAAAAAAAAATTGTAATTTAAGAAATTACCCCAACCATTTGAAAAATGTTTCACTCGATACATTCATCTATCATTTTAAGCTAAATACCAGTTGTTTTATTGTGTATTATCCGTGCCACTGCTATAAATGACTTTATACATGCTGCAATTTGAAGGTACGGTTCGTTTAAGTTATATCACTCTATTGTCGCCAAGCATAAAAGTTGGCGACGAAAGAAACATTTCAAACTATTTAACATTGTTGGTGCAAAAGTAATCATTATTAAAATACAGCTTTGGCATATACTGTTATACTTGTAAGACTTTGGCATATATTGTTTGATTTTACAGAGCAGAATTTTGGTGATGGAGGTTTTAAACCAAAATCGATCGCAGCACATGCATCTGTGAATGGGTCCATCAGACATCGAATCAAAAAAGTTTTTTCCCAGTTTTTCCCAAGCCGATTGCTTTTTAGTTTTCTTTTTAGGTGGTGGAAAATCAAGAGTAATAGCTATAACATTTTCCGGCTTGTTAGAATCACTATTGGCACTCAAATTTTCCTGGTTAGAACCGACCGATAGTAAAACGCCATGGCTAGTGGATTGGTCGCCCTGGCGACATGATGTTTTACAATTAATCGGTTCGGCATTAAATTGCTTCCTTTTTCGTGATCGCCTTTCAACACGTAATTGGTTTTCAGCGGCTCAATAATCTTTTGATTTTATCATTTTCTGCATTGAAAGACGTTTTTGCGCCAAACCAAATACAGTATTACTCAGTTATCCCGTCGACCAATTTCGCCAAATGATACGAATCGCCAAACTAATAAGCAACTTATACATGTTGACTGTGTTTAATATCATTGAATGCGATATTCACGTTCATTCATTTCTTTGGCTTCGGCTTTTTCCGTATCTGTTAATTTCCGTCTACCCATTTTTAAATTTGTTAGTTTTCTTCTTTATTACAATGATTTTAACCATTTTAATTTACTATTCAAATAAAAATTCTTCTAAAAGTAAAGAATTTAATTTAAATTCAAATAAAAATTCTTCTAAAAGTAAAGAATTTAATTTAAATTCAAAAGTGGTAACATCATTCAAAAGTGGTAACATCATTCAAAAGTGGTAACATCATCGGGTCCATTCTCCCGAAAACAACAACCATTTTTCAAATGGTTAAAAAATAAATTTTTTTGTAGAATTTAAAATAAATTTAAAATTAAAATGTGTAAAATTCGAGAATAATTTTTGGAACAATCGTTTGAAATAACTTGTTAGAAAACCTCCTTCCCCTCCCTTTCTTATATTTCAAAATATTTATAATTTCTGCCGTTACATTTCATTCTCTCCTACACTGTAAAAAAAAGGGTCGATCTACTAAAAAAACGTTAGTGATCCTTGTAATTACTAAAAAATTTTTAGTAATCTTAGTCGGTTACTAGAAAATCTGTAAGAATTACTAGAAAAAAGTTAGCAACGAATAGAGTTAATAGTTTTATATTTTTAATAGCTATTACTAAAACACACTTGGTGTGGCCTTGATAGCATAGTGGTTATAGTAACAGACTCCAGGCTAAAAGGTCCCGGGTTCGAAACTTGCCACCGCCAAATACGCCCCGAATGTATGTCTATGAAAATCTTGTCGGAGCTGATAGGAATGTTTGGTGCTGCCATCTATTGCGGTTTTGCCGAAAATCTTTCGCTTCAGTAGTCTGGATGCAGCTGGAAAGAAGCTATTTCCCTTCGGGCGCACGTAATGGTTATTACAAATAATTTTGGAGCTATTACTAAAATTTGCTTGGTGGATCATACTAAAAATTTTTAAGTTAGTTATACAAAAAATTCTTTTGTTCAGTTTACAAAAGAAATGCTGGTCTCACTTGCAAAAAAAAAGTTTGTAATGGTTACTAAAAAATTCTGTGGAATACAAATTTACTAAGAAATTTTTAGTAACCTCTTGAATTTTTTTTTACAGTGTATTGCTACAATTTTAGTCAATCATTTATGGATTAAGGTATTTTAAAATATTTTTCTGCTACATTTAATATGAAAAAACTTTTATGCGTGAAACTACTGACTATACCACAGACTTACAATAATGTTATTGTGTTTAACATACATTACCTAAAAAATATTTAAAATAACTAAATGTGTTACTACCGATATTACAAAATCTTTAACAACATTAATAAAAAAAGTTGATACATAGTAAATAACTTATGGCTAGAAAGCAGGCTTCCAAAAGTAAACATTGAAAATGTGACGGCAGTTAATTAAGTGTGATAAGTGTTTTTTGATAGGGAAAAATAACTATTTAAAACAGACAAACGTCAGAATCTGGAAATACTTCTATTCCAACAAAGGTTGAAAATTGCTTATGAATTCGGTTTGTCGGTCCATCTGTTCATTCTCTAAATAACGTAAATATACTGGTTTTTCATGCGTTTGAAATATGATAATTTTGCTTATCATGATATGTTCAGTATTAATAATTCAAATTCATCAAACGGTATACGGAAAGTTGTTGGTAATTTATATTAATGACATTAAGTGATTTACAATGCATTGAATATAGAAAGAACTGAATATCACAAGTAAATTATTAAAAAAAAGGCATTTATAGAATTTTCCGTTCTTTACAGGGTCCTTCAAGAGGACAGTGCAGTCGTTGAGCTATAACTGCTGAAAATATGTTATAAATATCAGTATCCGATTTTAAATGTAACATTTTTTTTCATGTTACATGTTGCATATGTATTTTATATCTCGAGTACAGGGATTCACAAAAGAAGCCATAATATTCTCCTTATTAGTGTGAATTTTTGAAGCGAAATTTTCTTATTTTCTAGGGGCATTTTTTATTTATCTATTTATTTATTTATTTATTATAGAAAATAAAGGATTAAAAATGTTTTATCATATATTAGTAAACATATGAGTGCATATCGTTATCGTGGAAATTTAATCATCTTTGTCATTAAAGACTATCAATTTTCAGACGAATGTGGATGCTCCGTAACCTTTTATATAGCACTTTTGTGCTCAGAAAAAAGGATAGCTTTAAAAAAAAAACTCTTAATGGCATTTGTAACAGTGTAGCATTTTTATGAGAGATACAATCACAGTGCTTTCGAACATTTTATTCGATAGCTAGGTCATAATTAACAAATTTCAAGTGATCAACGAGCCATCCACGTGATCAAATATCCTAGTTCAGCGTCTCTTTATTTTTGTGTTTAGCAAGTCTATAGTTTACTTCACGGATGGTTAGTAAAAGAATCATTGGTGCTACTTAGTTAACCCGTCGCGTTGAATGTGCCGAAAACTACAATTTTACAAGAAAACATTTCAGACACCAAAATCATTTACTATATGCTAACTTTAATATCGGTTAACGTACACTGAGCCTATGAATAAATAAACATCACCGAATCTATGTTTTGTACAATTAAATGTTGTATTGAATAAATATATATATTTTTTTATGTTCGATACATTCATCCCTATACTATAGGGTATTATACATCTGCTTTTGGGTACAGTGGTCCACGAATTCATTTGTTTTTTTAAACATATATTAAAAATATGCATAATTATTTATTTTGCGTGAATGGAACTTCACTCAAACAAAAACGGTCCTCAAAATTGACTAAAAATTTCTCAATTTTTAATTCGTCCAATACTTATAAAAACGCCAATCAAAATTTACTCGAAATTGAGAAAAATATATTCAATTTTAAATATGTCACATACTTAAAAAGCTTCAATCCAATTATACTCAAAATTGAGAACAAGTTTACTCATATTTGATATCATTGATGTGTTCAAATATGAAATTTTACTTACCGTCTCTTTGTACCCCCCCCCTTCCGCGTTTACTGCGAATTAAAGTGAAAATAGACTGACATATAATAGGCCAACTACCGACCGCACAAACCCCAATGATATCGAGCACAAGAAAAATATCTTTTATTTTATGTAAGAGTAGTAATAGAGGAATCTAATCATTCATGTCTGTCGGAAGTGAAGTGGTGCATAAACAAAAAATTGATACCACTAGTGGCTGACTCGTTAGTTTAGCATTGTGTTTGTCCCACATTCAAAATTATGAAAACATGGAAAACTGGGTGCCAAGAACATAATTCTAAGCCTACGAGTCAACCACTAGTGGTATTCATTTTTGGCTTATGCACCACTTTGCTTCCGGCAGACATGGATGATTACATTCCACTATTACGGTTCTTTCATACAATAATGGGATTTTTTTGTGCTCGATGACATAGGGTTTTCTGATCTCGGCTCATGGAATATAATAGTCACACAAATTATTAACAAGAATCATTTAATTGATCATTTATTAAGAAAAGATAGATAAGTGACTATCACGATACCCAAATCAATGTATAACAAGGGTATATAACAAGTGTGTGTAAAAAGTGTGTATAACAAGAGTTTTATTTTCAAGCACTTATTATTAATTTTAAAGTAATGTGTATACTTTAATATGTACATTCATAAAAAGTTTTTGAAGCCACGTACGAAATAAACAGTTACAAATTACAAAATGATCGTTTCATTTAGGTTTAATAATAATGTGATGTCATAAATTTTAGAAAGCATTAGTACATACTTAATTGGGTATGAATACCTTCTTTCTAAATACCTCATTTTTTTCAGTCCTTTACCTTAGTGTATAGGTAATATAAATGCATTTTTACAAACAAACAATACAATATTTAGAATGTAAATAGTCAAAATAAAAAAAAAGAAAGAAAAAAACCAAAAAATTCCGTTGCACTCCCTGTTCTCCTATGTGAATGCAAATGTGTTCCAAATATAAATCAAACTAAGGTGTTCTTTACTAACATTAAGAATAAAGTTAAATAAAAGGATAAAAAAACTTTGCAGTGTCATTAATATACCAGAGTTATACTTATTTGAAGTACAATAGCGAAATCTTATAAGAAGAGCATTGTTACTTATATTGAACTTCAAAGAATGACTTATAGAAAAAAAAATGTTGAATGGAAATAAAAGTAAGCAAAAAAATAAACCTACAAAGAAGCAATTTATCTTCGGGCTTTAGGAATTTATTACAAAGCACTTTTGAAATCAAACATCTTTCTAAACTTGTGAAAGTGAAGATAAGGTATATTACCCTCCCCTCATCCTCTCTCTCTCCCTCTCTCTCTCTCTTTTTTACTTTACTTTAAAGAATTTTTATTTCAAATTCACTAGCTTATGGTGTCATACAAATTGAATATTTGGTATTAAAATATGCCACTCCCTTTTGTCTCTGACTAACTCTTTATTATTATTTTATTTTTTAAGGCTTTATATTTGAAATTCCCTTGCTTATGATAAAATATCAATCGAATATTTAATATTAAAATATGCACTCTACCCCCTCCCCCCAAATTTCTCACCCTCTCTTTCTTTCTTTCTTTTTTTACTTTAAGTTAGAGCCTAAAAGAAGCTTTAAAGAGCCTTAAGATAGGCCTTAAAGAACATAGATTTACTTCTAGTATTTTTTTTTCGTTTCGTTTTAGAAATCAGATATTTTTATATATTCCTGTTAGGAAAATTCATAATATAGATATAATTGAACTTCCATCGAAAAAATAATATTTTAGTTTTAAAATTATAAATTCAGATTCCAAGAGTACACAAATTAATTTATAAAGCATATACTCAAATTTACTTTCATTATTTTTTTCATTTTCTGAAAGTTTATAAATATGAACTTGAAAATGAAATATGATGTTGAGATTCATTATCGGTTACCAAATATACAATGGTATTTAATACACAGGGTGTTCCAAAATTCGCCCATAAAAATACAGATTAAAAAAATGGCATAGAACATGGGATTGAAAATTACATATTAAACACAAAAGCAGGACATTCTAACTGAATTTGGATTGTTTTAATAATTTCGAGAAAAATAAAAACCATGCAATGAGCAAACAACAATATGCACCTTATTGTGTGTGAAATATGATTATTACAGGAAATGGTCTTGTATGAACTTATTGTATGAACTAATAATCACAATTCAAAATGATGAGCGTCAAGCGAATATCGCTAACGCTTATAATAAAACATCTGCTACTTTGATTAGTTTTGTCACATTTACAACAAAAATGAAAATAATTGCTTTTTTTTTATATAAAATACATTATTTTTCAGAATATTATTACCATGAACCCAAGTTGAATTAGGAAGAAATAAGCTACATTTTCGATTTTTAACCCCATGATATAAGGTTAATTTTCATCCTCTTGATATATACTATAACACTTCTGATTTTCTCTGGAATTTAAGAACAACATTTATTATTTACGATTTTAGGAAGTCAATTATCTAATCTAGGTTGGTTAACAGGATATTTGTAAGAATGGATAGTAAAACGTTAACTAGCCAGTTAGTCAAAATTAATAAATACTTCGATGTACAAAACAAATTCAGTTAGTTAAAAAAGCACATTTGTAACTACAATTGAAAAGTATATACCAAAATTCCTAAACACCCAATAAAATCTAAATTTTATAAATATTTGATAAAAAATATTATTGAATTTAATGCGAACAATTGTGTAGTTGACTTCATGACTGTGATATCTTTAAATCATATTTTGTAACACTTAATGAATTAGATTAATTTTTGAAAAAGTATACATTTTTATATATTTGAGGAGTTGGTATGTGAAGGGAAGCAAGTGAAAAAATAAAATTTTATAGGAAAAGCTAACTTTTCCTTGTCGAATGTTTTGAAGTTACTTTCTGAGCCAGTTTGCAGTTATTATCTAATACATAAAAAATATATTTATCTGTCTGTAATTCTCAAAAAATCCACACCTGGGAAATTAGAATTGAGAATTTTAAAAACGGCAACGCAACTGATGAAATCTGGAATCAAAATAATTTATCCTTAATTTTAAATTAATATAAAAACCTCCCATTTAAAAGCTTTCATATATTAAACATTTATAGATGTAATTGTTGCCAAAAATTGAGTGCCCCCAATAAAATTTTTGCCATAACAATTATTTTTCTATTGCAAGATTTCCAAAAGAAAAAGTAAAATAAATATTTCGGCAATTGTAACTTTTCTACTGCAAAATTTACACGTAAAACTATGCATATTTTAAACTACTATTGAGTTTGTGTAATTCAAAATTTTAAATTTGCATTATATAACAATGCATTGTGTTATGTAATGTTAAATTTATTTTTAATAATACATTATAACTTGCTGATGCATTTTCTTCAAACTATTAATTAAAACTTTGAACTTATAAGAATAACGGTGGATTAATGGCAGATAGTGCTATTAATTAATTAAATAATTTCTTTAAAAATTAATAATTAATTTAACTAACAAACATATTTTAGCTAATAAATTTCTCGAATATAAATAGAAACATTTTTACGGACTTTAAAGAAGTGCATTATATTATTTGTATATGAAAATTTTTCTTTAAAACCATAATTTTTATTTGAAATATTCATCAAAGCAATTTTCCCTTTGTAATAGTATATATATATATATATATATATATATGTGTGTGTGTGTGTGTGTGTGTGACGATTTAAAAGTTAGGAGCCAGAGACATAAACGCTGGGTTTCCCTTTCACCGCAGAGAAGTCATGGCCACCGAGGAAAATAAATAAATAGATGTAGAGAATCCAAATAATTACTCATTGGCTGCTGTAAGTTCATTTATTTAATCCGTAATCATGAGAAAGGGAAAAGCTCCTTTTGCAAACTGTCTTTTACCGAAACATTCCATCATTATTTCAGCGAGCCGTACTCATCCAAGAAAAAAACCAAGAATCCTCCTTCTCAGCTCGAGACTTTCCCTCTTAAATCTAAAAAGAAAATTCCAGAACATTCTGTAACCTCAAACCATCATTCTTTTATGTAAACAGAATTCTTGTCCAGCTACGAGACTATTTTCCACAGACGATAAATTTATTTTTTAAAAAATATTATTTAACCAATTTATAATCGACTCAGGATTTTAAATATCTTAGGCAGATGATTTTTATAGACTATTAATTTTAAGAGAAAAAGAAAAGAAATGAATTTACTGCTATGCACACTATCAAAGGCTGACTGAGGAAAAATAAATAAATAGATAAAATAAAATAATGATATTTTTTGAAAGGTATGGGTTTGGAATAAATTTAATAAGACTGTCTTAAAAAGGGTTGATAAAAACATAGAAGAAATTAGTTTTATTTGGAATATTAAGAAATAAAGTTTAATTAAGAATATTTTTAATTTAGAGCCATCTTTTTAAGTTTACGCATACTGGAATAATGTTTTTTAAGGCAAATTAAGAATTTATATCGTCTGCATAAAGATTAACAGATTAGATTTAGAAAAAAGATTTTTAAAAAGATAATTTAAAAATTTGAAGTAAGTACGGAACATTATTATAAGAAAATTAAGATAGTATAAAGATTAGTTTTGGCGAAAATTTTTTTAATTTGTAATATATATATATAGGTGATTCTCAAAATAGGGGACAATTTATGTCTTTCGGCATACAAAAAAAAAATTGACAGGTTTTCTGTCATGTTTTTATATTTAGATATGTTTGTCTTAATATTATTTATTATTTGCACTCAAGAATTACTCACTTTTTAGTAAAAAACACCTTAAAATAACAGAATAAATGTTCAAAATGTCATTATCATGGATGTCCACAGCAGCTGTGTCTTGTATATACTAGCTTTTTCAAGAGTTAATACCATGTTTATAAAATAAAACAAATGTTATTCTTTCTTTTAATTAATCAAGGAGAGGATTGATCCAATAAATTTCTTTTTAAAAATAAAATTATAATATATAAAAAAAGAATTAAAGTTTGTCCTCCATATTCTATTTTCAAAACAAGGTCATACTATAACAGCTGGTTATCAATCAAAATTTCATTTTCACAAATGACAATAGTTTGAAAATATAAAGTTTCTCCATGGCAACAAGTAGCCATTTTATCCCAGCCTGAAAATAGAAGCATGTATTGTATTTTAAGAATAGAAGTTGAATATTAGGGGCGTACATCAATTGTATGTCATTAGAATGGATAATAATTTTCATGTTTATTTTATAATTAAAATATTTATTTTACTTATGTGCATAGGACATTTGTGTTTTAAAAAGCCCCAGAAAGGACTATTGCATTGTGATTATATTATGGCTCATAATCTTATTTAAATTAAAATTTGTCATTAGCATGGACAAATATCAGTGTCATTAGCATGGTTTTTCTGTCCATGGTAAAGACTCCTATGAGCATAAATTTCACGATTGCTTACATTGTATCTTTTATAAAGTTTAATTTTACATATAAATTTAGGTATTACATTTATTATCCCTAAAATATGCATTAAATCTGTCAGAAAATCACTAAGGCAACTTCTTAAATTATTAGTGTCACAATGTTGCTTACGTAAACAAAGTTTGCTCTTTGTTTATGTTTTTATTTTAATTATATGTATATATGTAAAAATGGAAACCATTTGCTGAAAAGGAAGGCTAATAAATATAGAAAAAAATATTTAAACAGGAAGAAAATAAAAATTTCTTAATATATTTATTCCATGCAATTTGTTTTGTCATTAGCATGGCTCAAAAAATACTAATTATTTTTTAAAGTTAATTTTTAAATATTTATCTCTGCTGACTACATGTAAAGTATACCTAATACTATATTAACAACACCTATTTTTTTCAGAAATTTTACTAACAGTAATTTTTTTAAGATTTTACTTTTGAAATTGTCCCCTATTTTGAGAATCACCCATATACAGAGAGAGAGAGAGATGTGTGTGTATAAACAATACAAATAAATTTACAGAGGGTTATTTTTTTAAAATTTTTTAACAAAATTAAACTGCATAAAAAAATTAAGGACTGCTGCTGTAAGATATTAGCAAAAAATAGCTAGTGCTTTTGTGATTAAGCATTTCAAATAAGAGATCTCAACTAGAATAAATTAATGAAAATAATTTACATACTAAGTCTTTTTTACATACTAAATGAAGTATTTATGTAAGACAATTAACTGCACTGCGGGATATAGGCCCTAAATGGTGGGAACCTTCCGTGGGGTCTTTCTAAGGAAGTCTAACCCGTATTTACGCAAGGAAATCTAAGGTTCGAAGAAAACCACGGAAAACCCCGAACGGTTAGGCCAACGGTCACGATTGGATTCGAACCCAGCACCTACCACCTACCAGTTTGGAATTCAGAACCTCTCTGTCTATATGTGATGACCCTTAATTGCAACATAGCTTTTTATTTCTACTTAAACTGAAATGTCGTATAATGAAGCATGCGATCTTAACTCTTTGTCTACCGAATTATGAATTCATGAACATTTTAAATTTAAAGCATTTTACGTAAATTAATAAACTAAACTAAAAGTTTTATATAATCATTTAATACTTTTTTTAAGGTTTTAGGAGGATTGAGGGATTTACAATGATTAAATAAATTCGAATTTACAGGGATTTTGTGCAATATTTATAACCAAAATCAAAACTTTTATTTTAAATTGTATCATTGTATTTTGTAGAATTATAAAATGTACAAATAAGATGTTCTTACAATATAAATATAGCAATATTTCCGAATTAAAAAATCCCCATCCCCCTCCCTCAGTGCTAAGAAAGCTGCAAAGATACAAAAGCAATATAAATCATCCTTTTAAAAATATTTTTGTTTTGTGTAACTAATAATACTTTTGGAACATAAAGTAATGTATTTTGCAAGTATTTAAAAAATAAAGTAATGCATCTGTAACTCATTCTAAGCATTATTACAGCTAATTGATGTAATAAAAGAATTTTACAGCAGATAATTTTATTATTATTTATGATGAGTACCGTCGAAAGATAAAGGAATAACGAATAGAACCTGGACCTTTATTCTACATTTAAAGTTTTTTTAAAGAGAATATCTCATTAAAATTCGCATAGTCCATTTTAAGCAGCCCCATTAACCCAAAATACAGAAAACAATCCCACAAACGACTTTCAGTTTTTCTTTTTTATCTTTAAAGATCAAATAACCCCATGAATTTCAAGGAATACGCTTGTTTAAGTTACCACAAATATTAGTTGAAAACAGGCGACAAGTGTTCAAATTAGAGTTATAAAGTATACTTATGTTTAATGCAGAGGTTTTAAAACTAACTTTAAGGCAGACTATTTTTAAACTTTATATATATATATATATATATATATATATATATATATATATATATATATATATATATATATATATATATATATATATATGCTGCTCCGCGCGTGTAATCATGAATATATACAATTTGATATTTAATTGTTAATTGATATCTTTTCATTTTGAATAGTCATAATGAATTTTTTCCTATTGTGGTATCTTATATATAATTTATATATAACATCCGTTGCTAATAGCAATTTTATAAATATGGTGCGCATAGGTAATTGCTGCTATCCGCATAACCTTTGTGTATTGTCTGTGAGATTTCTACAATGTAGTTTCCCGTTACCACTTCATAGGATTTCCATTAAGAGTTGCGAATCGTTTCATCATGAATATTATATATGGTATATTTATAATATTTAAACTGTTAATTTTGCTATTATGTTTAATTCATTGTCTTGATATATGGTATATTAATTGTCAACATTCAATTCTATTCTAATTCTTCGTTTTGGTTTATTGTTTTATTGATAAAATCCATTGGTGAATCTTGTCTACTTTTAATGGTATTATATTAGCATTCAAATTATTATGCTGCTCCGCGCGTGTAATTATGAATGTATACAATTTGATATTTAATTGATATCTTTTCATTTTGAATAGTCATAATGAATTTTTTCCTATTGTGGTATCTTATATATAATTTATATATAACATCCGTTGCTAATAGCAATTTTATAAATATGGTGCGCATAGGTAATTGCTGCTATCCGCATAACCTTTGTGTATTGTCTGTGAGATTTCTACAATGTAGTTTTCCGTTAACACTTCATAGGATTTCCATTAAGAGTTGCAAATCGTTTCATCATGAATATTATATATGGTATATTTATAATATTTAAACTGTTAATTTTGCTATTATGTTTAATTCATTGTCTTGATATATGGTATATTAAATGTCAACATTCAATTCTATTCTAATTCTTCGTTTTGGTTTATTGTTTTATTGATAAAATCCATTGGTGAATCTTGTCTACTTTTAATGGTATTATATATATATATATATATATATATATATATATATATATATATATATATATATGAAACTGATTACAATACGAACGCACCTCACTAGCCACAATTATATGAACGTCATTTTCCACCTTATTTTTTCACTTTGTATTTCTTAATTTACAATTTTCAGGAATTCTGTAATCGTAGATAGGATAAAGAAAAAAAAGAACATGCTTATTAATCCTTTTTTTTTTTTTACAAATTGAACAGTGTATAATAATATCCAAATAAAAGAAAAATAATAAAAGAAAATAAGTCCACATTTTAAATAGAATGAATGTTTTTTTTCTAAATTTACCATAAACTAAATAATGCAGTATTGTAAATAATATTCATTTCTTTTAAGTGATCGAATAAAAAAAAACCCAAAATAAAATTCAGGATTCCTATTTATACTATATATTATTAACACAATATTGTAGATAAAATAAAAAGATTGTTTAAATTTTCATAATTAAATCATTATATTAAAAATATAATTGCGAAATTCAAACATTTAATACAACTGTGGATTTGTCTTTCCACATTAAATTGACAGAAAAATGTTTTAAAAAGTCATCCGCTTTTGAAGAAATGAATGACTAACGAAATGTCATTAATCACTTTTTATCAAAATTTCATTTAATGTTCGAAACCTTTTTTAATTAAATTCATTAATAGATTCCTTAAAAAAACTACTTTTGGGTATTGGCTTTAAAAAACCATAATTAGTTTTCGAAAAAATATCAATATATCTGTTTAATCAGTCACCCTCTATGTTATTCCTTTAAAATCGCAATTCTCTTTAACATGATTTTTTTCACAAAAATTATTTTGTGTTTTTCATTAAATAAATGATTAATAGAACTTTTCAAAAAAGTGATTTACGGAATATATATTTTTTATTTTTGTGCTTATTTTTCTACTTTCTTTCCCGTGATTTTCAATTATTGTAAATCTGCCTGAGTAAGGTGACAGCTGTGTTTGATATACGACTTCTGGTTTCATTAGTTAGATATACAAAAATGATTTATTCTTATACATAATGTAAAATCATATTAATAATTTGTATCACAGTGGACTCTATCTATCTGAACACTCTCTAATGTAAACATCCCGGTATTATGAACACATTTTTTACGATGCCGGCGAAACACCATAGAATTAACAAAATATAAAGTCCTACTATTCTGAACACCCGGTATTATGAACGCTACTTTTGGTCCCCATTTCTACCGCTCTGTAAACTGAACAAGTATTTGTAATCGAAATTTAAATTCCTTCAACATGGAGTTTCGGATAAACTGATACAGAAGAATAAAAAGGTTTAACAAACACTTTAAAAAATAAACAGACAAGATCAGTGCTAGATTTTAAGCATGTACTTGACGTTGCAGTTTGTTTGAGTTAATTCGAATAAAATATCCAGTTAAAAGTTGTGAGCACTTATTGTAAAAGTGACCTGCTACAAGAAGAGCTCTTTTATCATTCTTGTTATTAGAAAGTGTAAACACTTATTTTTTTATTAGTGTGAGGCATTTATGGTAACTTAAAATAATCTATTTCTATCTTACTTATATCAAATTGTAGTTTCACATGAATTATTGTTAATCGCAGCTTAAGCATGATATTTTAACCCGTCAGTAGTCGCGTGTCGGTCTTTTCGCCGCCCGTATAACTTATCTTCTCTTAACTTATATCACATTACAAATACAACGGAGATCTACCATGTAGCTGACTTTGAAGCTTTCTCGACCACCTTAGTGAAGTAACAGGACACCTCTGTTTTTCTTTCAGGTACATTTTTAGAAACAAAATTGAAATCGGCGAAAAAGTCTACGCAAAAATTACTAATGTGAACTCATTTTTACTTTTCCAATTACACCAAATCTCATGAATAAAATGCATAATTTAAGAAACTTGCAAATTTATATCTTCGTTGTAATGTTATTTTCGTATATTAGGTGAAAAATATTTCTTATTTTACATATTTGGTATACAGGGGGCCAGCGGCGAAAAGACCGAGCGCGACTAATGACGTTGTGAAAAAAGTCGCGACTACTCGCGGGTTAAAGATTATTTTTGAAATTTCATCAATTTCTTAGATTGATCATTTAGTAGGAATGTAGCAATTAACCCCTAAACTGATTTGCCCGTTCGTCGTACGGTCAAGAAGAGTCTGCTTGATCCATCGCTTAAATTTTTTGACACCGCTAGTTTTTTTAAATACGATTTCATACGATTTAATGAAAGAAATGTTTAGACTAACTATTATGAATATTTTAGATAAAAAATGTGGTGTTTATCCCTTATTTTCAGTTTATTGGACATAAAAAGAGAATCAATTAAGTGGTTAAAGAAAATATTTGTTTATAATTTTGTTACTATTTAATTTCAGATTTCATATTTGCCCATGACAAAATATCCATTAAGGATTGTAGCAATCATGTTAGCAGAGCTTCCACAGGTGACTATTTTTTAATTCTAACTGGCACCACTTTCTTGAAACAGAAATACTTAATCTACACTTTGACAACATTTGCAAGTGTTATCTATTGCAAAATTTACATTGTAAAATTACTGGGGAGAAAAAATATATAAAAATAGTCGCTTGTGGCAGCCCTACGTTAGTTTACTTCTAAAACTTAAAAGGAAGGAAATATAATAAAAAAAAACCTGTAGCACTGACTTTATTTGACCAACTATAGGCTTAGTCACCCCACACAGTAGTAGTAGTAGTAATCCATTTCTAATCTCCCTCTATAATAAACGTTAATAATCGGTAATAATAGGCACGTTTTTTTAGTCCCATGCATGTTCAGAATAGAGAGAGTCCACTGTATTATGCAAATTTATACTACTATACAACTATACGGGGTGTCCCAAAAATGGCATTCAAATTCACACAGACATATTCCTCGTTGGGGGTGCATAAAAAGTGTCCAAAAATATCTATCGGTAATATCCATATAATACGAATAATATAAAAACAAAGTATGACATCATAGCTTGGTGCAAGGAAAAAACACCTTATGGACACATTAACAGCTGTATTTGCATAAATTTTCCACACGATAACGTTTAAAATGTTCGCTGCACGCATTGTGAATTGCATGTGCGCTCCATAAAATGGTGTTACGCCGCCGCCATTGAACTTGTTACTGCATCTTTCAGACATTGGTATTCTTCGTATGGTTATCATGTATACTGTTCGTATATTGCGACATGTATTTGATGAAGAGCCAATGTAATTGAAATAACTACGAACTGCCTTTATAGTGTACATGGGGATGTTGATGTGTCGCTTGACATATTACATTCATAACTTTTATACATATTTTTTCTCGTTAATTACGGATCATAAACATCTTTGGGCATACTTATGTACTTCCAATCAGGAATCTGGCTATGAAGAGTGTGGGCGCCATTTTTGGGAGCGCTTCAGTTGAAATATCTCTTAACCAGTGTTAATTTTCCCAGATTTTGTTCCAGAAATGAAATTTTGAATATACAATTCAAAAAACGAATATTTGCTTTAAAAAATCCGTGGATTATTTCACAACTCCTTTTTAGCCGGCCTCTTTCAAGTATAGTGCAAGTGGCAGGTCAGAAGATCTATTAACGAATTATTATTATCAATTATTTTTCTTGAATATTATTATGATGTAAATCTTCATTGAAACATATTACTGCAGTTTATTGCCCTTAGAGTGGAAGGAAATTACTCTTGATTTACCACGAAAGAATTGATATTTATAACAATAATAATAACAAATATTTCATTGTAAATAGGTTGTACATGTGCAAAGTTTAAAGGTGCAAAAATAGAATTAACACAAGTTTTAATTTTTTCGTGATCTTTCAAAACTATAACACAATAAATGAAAATTTTATTTTGTGATATATTCTGCTTTTAATAAGAGATGTTTAATAGTGACAAAACGAATGGTTGCTCTCTCTGTGCTACTCATTGAATTGCGTGTAATCTTCTTGATTTAAATCATATTTTCTATTAAAGTCAACTAAAGATATAAATCAAGCATATTAGAAAATTTTGAGTTTCAAATGCAGAATTTTATTCATATTATTTAACATATCCTTATCAAGTAAGAAAAAAATATCTTTATATATCTATTTTTACCTTGTTTTTATAACATAAATCTTTTTGAACGTTATACTGCATAATATAACAAGAGTAAAAATCACATAATGCAGCAGTGTAAATCATAGGACATGGATACTTTCTTTGAAGTTTGATGATAGTAAAAATACTATTACACGAGGAGTCAAAGTCGCTTCAAATTCCATGAGTCTCAATTTTATCCAATGGTGACAGGGAAGTCGCTCAGAAAGCGTTTGATTCTCTAGTGTAGGATCGTCTCTGATGACTTAAAGGAAGTATGTCCCCAGTAACAGCCAACCAAATGCTTCGGAATCACATGATGGCAAATTTTTTTCTCGAACATACACTGAAATGCATAAAAAACAAAAAACCGCAAGCGACTTTGTTCGCTTGAAATTTTTACCTGTAATAGCACTTTACGAATCGCTGAATTTAGATTTCTATCGAAAGTTAACATTTCATACGATGTACAAATATTATTTAAAACGGTTGCAGTTGTTCATGATCGTTTGTTCACTAAAATAATAGTTATGAAACGAAAATGCACTTAAAAGAGTTTAATTAAGAACATCCATGATTGAGGGAAGGAATGTAGCGTGAAAAGTAGAAAATGATATAAAATAACAGAACGTGACACACATATTTAAAGAGAAAACTTTTCGTATGTGTAATAAATTACATAATAGGTGGCTATTTTCTGAATATATTCTTTGACTACAGGCAATACGGTAACGAAAAATCATAGCAATTCTTTTTAATACTAGATTATCTTCATAAATAGGCTACTAGGTACTAATTCATATGACATAAAATATCATATTTTGAATATTTCTTAAAAATTACAATTAAAAGCTCTTTAAAAAAAGACGAGCTGTAAAACATAGAAGCATACTTGAAAATTAAATTAATAATAAAATTATTTTAAGCATATATTTAAACTAAAAATTATCTTTTTAAGAGTTTGAGTGCAATTTTGAAAAATATATCAAGAAAAACAGCATTTTT
This sequence comes from Maratus speculifer, assembly GCA_964019185.1. NCBI lineage: Eukaryota > Metazoa > Arthropoda > Arachnida > Araneae > Salticidae > Maratus > Maratus speculifer. Next base: position 426,563,756 of record OZ025290.1, on the reverse strand, counting down.
TTCGGTGAATAATACACTTTGGAACTTCTGTTATGTGTGCATCAATCATAATATTAATAATAAGATATTTATAAATACAATAAGATATTTTTTACTGCATATATGTATACATGTTATGAATATAAATCTTATTTATATCATACATGAATAAATTCATAACAAAAAGTAATATAGATAATATCTGTTTTTTATGATGTAACATTTCACATATAACCATGGAAATACATTATTGAAAAATACTATTTTCATAAAAATTTCATTTGCCTTATTTAGTAAAAATTAAGTATTTACCTTTAACAGCTTGCTTATCTTTTGCAAGTATAATTTCGACATTTTTTTCGAAAATGCTAGGTAATACAATATTTAAAATTAATTAAATATATCCCTTTAAATTGATATTTTTTATTTATGTCATAAGGTATAGTATTTTAAAAACAAGACAAACTATCAAACATATAAGCATGAAAACCTTATCAGCTTAATGCAGTCTTTCGTACGCTTAAACATATAAAATAATGAAATAAAAAATAAAAATAATGCATATGCAAAAACAATTTTTTCTGTGAAAAAACATCAAAGAAATATTATTTACTAAAACAGTTTTGATAAAAATATTCTTAAAAAAATTCATTATTTCGAACATTATCGAAAATAAGTAAATTTAAGACATTAAGGAGAATACATTAAAAAAAACTTTAATAAAAATCCCCTCGAGTTATTTTAAGGAAAAAGAATAAAGTTATGTAACCTTTATTAAACTGTTTTCAAACATGATATTGCAATTTAAATAAGCTACTTAAATATCAAACGAGCTTACTTTCGTTATTTTTAGTCACTGTAAAGAAATAGCTAATAATAAGATATTTGATGTTTAAGAAATCTGCGTCTGGTACTTATTGCTTTTATTTTTTTTTCTAAAAGCATTTAATAGCTTAGATTATAAGAAATGTAATTAAAAATGCAATGTTTTTCAATCTGTACTTTTATTTATTTATTTATTTATTTATTTACTGCGCGAAATAAACACGTGAATATTTTTACTTTTTTTATGTGTTTCAGACTTTCCAGTAATTCTTTCTTTATTCTAGATTTATTAATCATAGCTTTTGCTGTCTATATTAAAAGCTATTGACCAAAAATTGCATGTGATGAAAAGAAATAAAGCTTAAATGTGAATTAAACGAATGTACTTTTTAAAGTATCTAAGTAATAAGAAAAAGTGTGTATCAGCATAATATATTTGTGTAAAAAAAAAAAAAAAAAAAAAAAAAAAAAAAAAAAAAAAACAGTATTTCCAAATAAAATTTGTTTACCGTCCTTGAATTTTACAAGATTCAAAAATTAAATCCATACTTAAAGAGAATTTAATATCTCACACTTTCATTTGTTTTAAGATAAATTCCATTTCATGTTAATGACAGAGTTAATCAGCATATTTTGACCTATCAGTATAACTTTGGCTCTTGGAAAAAAAACGATTCTGAAACTTGAATTTTCGCTGTTACCGTTACAGGAAAAGTTCTTGGAATCCCAGTTTCCTAGAAAAGGTTTAGTACCTTTGCAGATTTTTTTTACAGTGTACTCACACAGCCAGTTTACACATCAAGGAATAAGGTAAATATCTATGTACACAGAAACCTGTATATTTTAAATATTATACAAAAATGTGTATTTTCCATGTTACGTAGAGATATGTGTAAAAACAGAAAATCACGCACAAACCTGTGCATTCCGTATATAACACAAAAACATGTGTATTTTGCATATTGCACAATATTGTGGGTACTTTCCTATTGCACAAAAATATATGTAAAAACAGAATTTTGCACACATATATGTGTAAAAATATTGCACAGTAATATGTGTATTTCAGTGCAACTTACACATTAAAGTGTGTATTTCAAGAGTTATCAGATAACTTTTACACATTTGGACTTATCATCAAATTACACATTAAAATGTGTATTTTGAAATTTACACATTAGGCGTGTATTTTAGCAATTTACACACAAATTTACACACATAGACATGTCGTTTTTGTATCATTGATTTACACATTTTTATGTGTAAATTTACACATTTATTTTTTAGAGTGCACAATATATTTGTGTGAAAAAAGACAAATAACAGTATTTCCAAATAAAATTTGTTTACCATCCTTGAATTTTACGAGATTTAAAAATTATATCTATACTTAAGGATAATTTAATATCTTATACTTTTTTTTTTTGTTTTGTTTTAAGATAAAATTCTATATCAGGTTAATGACACAGTCAATCATCATAACTTTGACCTATCAGTATAACTTTGGCTCATGGGAGAAAAACGATTAAATCTACTACATCACTTGAATTAACGGCAACGTTTTGGTCACAAAATATAAATTTTGAGACAGCAGTACTAGTGTGAGTTTGGCAGATCGTTGTAAATAATTTATTTAGGTTTCACCATGGTAGAATGTTTCAAATTTTCGTAAAAGCTGATCAAATAATTCAGATTTGGGCCAATGTTATCCTGAGTTCCTGTAATACTTTTCTGAAATCGGTAAATTATTTTTGAGATCGTCGATATATAGAGGAAGGATTGCACTTTCTGGCAATATTCTAAGAAAGAATTACCAACGTTAGATAGTACAAACAAATATATACAAAAATCGGATGCAGATGATTCTAAAGCTACATAATGATTGCGGAAATGAAAACCCAATGCTAAAATATTAAACAAAAACACAATTTGGAGAACAATTCTAAAAAATATATACATATTCCACATTATTTAAGCCCGAGAAGGGACAGATATTAAGATAATTCATTTAGTTATTTCTATATTTAGTTTTAAGTTTTTGTGACAAATAAGTTAAACCAAGTGGACAGTAAAAAATAAAAATAAAATTCAAACAATATGATACTTAAACACCTTAAATGTTAGATTCCTTTCAAATGATATCGAAATAAATCTTAGACTTTTTCTGAACATTTTCTTTCTAGATTGCCTATTCAATTTGTTTACACCTGTCGGTAAACATAATACAAAATCTGCAATACAAATATTTGGATTTGAGTTTGGAATAAAGTTTTATATTTATTTCGATTTCATTTGAACGAAATCTAAGATTTAGGGTTAGTTTGAATTTATTTTTTATTTTTTAATGTTCACTTGGTTTAACTTATTTGTTACCAAAATTTAATATTAAATGTCAAAATAACTGGATCAATTATCTTAATATCTGTCCCTTTTCGTGCTTAAATAGTGTGAAATATATATATTTTTAACTTGTTCTGCAAATTTTGTTTTTGTTTAAGGGGTTCTCAGGAGTATTACTTTTTACATGGTAGTACAATTTAGCAACCTGTCACATTTATTTTAAATCTCAGTCCCTTTTAAACGGAAAACCATAAATTTTTTAATATAGACAATGTAATACTTTTTCTATTTAAAATATATTTTTTAATATTGTCTATGGAAATTTTATTTTATAATTTTAGTGCTTAATTTTGACAAAATTTTTAAAATTGTATTTGACTTGCATCCATTGCGCGTAAGATTGTAGCAAAATTATTGGTTTATGAAACCTACAAAACTTTTGGTGATCATGAAAAACGAATGTATCTTGAACTTATACTTCATTTGAAAGTAATTTATTTATGTATTAGTTAATACTTCAGCTAATTACCTACCATTTTTCTTTCAAAAATCATTTGCAATAATCATTTCATACTTTTGCTACGATATATATTTCCAACGCAGTTAAACGCCTTTGCTGAATGCCCACAAATCGAAATTTGAGTGCAACTGAAAAATTTTATTTTTCTTAAAAATCATGTAAACGGGGTAAATGTTTTAGTTTCCATATAAAATGTAAATTAAGTCTCCTACTCCTAATTTTTTCATAATCATAAATTCAGCAAATTTGGAAGTATAGGGGGAGGTTGAACATATTTTTTGTATTATATTGGACGATATTTAAGAAAATATAATGCTTAAAATTTAAATTAATATATTATTTCAATAAGGCAATATCTTAACAATATCTTTCATACGATGTCTAACATAATATACAAAGAAAATACTTTTTTTCAAGTAAGTTAATTAGCCTCTATGCATTCGCTCTAAATATATTTGTGAGGAGTCAATAATCTCTAAATATGCGTTTTAATATTATTTACTATTTCGGCCAATTTGAACGTTCCAATCCAATTATTCAATTGTTTACTAGTAAAATATCTGTCACAATGTCTGTGAAATGCCTATTATAATGTCAAATGGCTGTAAGAAAAATGTCCGTGTTTTACTTACAAAATCCTAAAAACAGATAATATTCAATAAAGGCATTTGTAAAATAAAAATAGATATTTAAAAAAATATATATAGATATAATTTAACATGTTTGTAAAGAAAAAAAATAATAATCAATAGTCATTGAAATAGGTTAAATGAAATATATAAATCCCTGTGCATTATAAGTACTGCTTAAATTTTTGGCGTGAATGAAACTACATTTGCAAAATGCGGCATTAATATTAAATAAGGCATCTGCGAGATATTTTACTGAAAATATATTTTTTATCAGAGTATTCAGCATATTTTTGTGTAATAAATAAGGGGATTAGGAAAAAAGCCAAAAGTGCCGTAAAGATTTTGCGTCGTATCACATGCAAAAATATGTGCATATCAAGTAAGATTAGTTAGTAAATAATTCAAGGAAGAGTATTTTTCCTTCTATACTTAGTAAATTTTTATTGATTTCCATACAAAACAAATTTCTTTATATGGTTTTATAGGATTTTCTATTATTTCATTATTTCTATTCACAATTGGTTTTTCTTGATTGATTGAAATGATTAATTGAATTGAAAATTTAATCCAGAAAATGAAACTTAAAAGACAAGGACACTCATGGAGACAAAAATAGAGTTCATATAATTTTATAAAATTTTTTTAAATAAGATTGAAAAGGGATTACATTAAGGTGCTTTAATATTTATTTGTAAAGACTTATAATATTTAAATTTTTTATGTATATTTCTATCTTTATTATTATTATTGATAAACTGTCGAAAATACAAATATAATTTAATTTGACTGAAAAGTAAATGAAAAAAAAATCACTGAATTTATTTAAAATCAAGAAAAAAATATATATATTTTTTAATGAAATGTAAAAATAAGATGTAGTGAGCCAGAAAATACATTTTTCTAAAATTTTGTAGATTTAATGCAAACTTTTACAACTTTCTTTTTAAAGTTAAAGAAACCTTTTTAGAGATAAAGTAAGCTATTCAAAAGCTATCTGAATTTTTTAAATTAGACAATGTATGATATTTTGGTTTAAACCTTATAGTCTTTAAAAATTCGTTTTCAGCTAACAGTACTGCTGACTTTCTTTAGTTCCTTTTTATATCATAAAAGCTTCTAATTTAATGTTTTCAACCATTGGATCGTTTTTTTTTTCAAGAAATTGAGTACATTTGTAAAAGGAAAATATACTTTTTATTTTAATTTTCTTAAAAGTCTTTTACAACCTTTAAATTCTTTTAAAAAAATCTACTACATTTGTACTAAATATTAAAAAAATACTGTCACTTCTCAAATCATTATACATATATAAACAACTACACATATGCAAACAGTTTACATGAACAAAATCTTGCATATGATTTTGTGCGATAAATCTGTGTGAATATATAAATCCCTAGACTTTTCTGGTAAATTTTGCTTTACTCTTTAAACCGAGTCTTAAAAATTCTGTTTATCATAAAATTGTCGTTTTAATAGCCTATAATTTTCAAAATAAAATTATGGCATATTTATCTTAAGTAATGTTAGTTACTATAATATGCAACAGTTCATTGTTAGGCTACAATGTCCTATTACTATTTTTTCTAACTTCTACTCAATTTCCGAAACCACGGTTTAATTCGCCATAGTAAAAATCAAATATTTCAAACAATCATGAATAAGAATCCGCAATCTACTCTCTTAACATGTCAGCCCAAAAATTACTCAAGTTGAGTCGAAATTCGCTCATCTCACGTTTTGAAAGGCAGCTTCTCATAAAGAGTTGAAACAACTCTAGTGAGTGAGTTGTTTTTAAACAATTTAAATCAAGATGAGTTATTTATAGACGCAATCTAAATCAAGATGAGTAAAGCATTTTAAAAATAACTCATTCACTAGTCAATAAATTACAGCTCTTTCCTGAGAAGCCAAATCCACTCTTTCAATTTAAGAGTGTAAACTAATCTAATTGTTATAGATTTTGAATACTTAAAAAGACACCTTTTTTTTATTCAATCATATTGAACATGTATGTGCATGTGTGCATCTGTGTGTATGTGTATGCATATTATATAGGTACATACACGAATAAATGTGTTTTAAAAATATTTCTTTTGTGCCTGATATCCAATGTGCGGAATATCCTAGGAAATCCATTCTTTTGCCTTGACTCTGTGTGCCACACAATTGCTGATACTTCGATTAAATGTTATTGCTAAATGGTTTAGAGCAGAATTTTAGAGATATTATTTCTATATATCTTAGGAATACAGTTTAAATTTATAACAACGCAATTATTATACTACAATTATCCATGCGTATTATAAAACATAATATTATAGTTTTCGAACTATTGCATTATTCAATACGTTTTACACATAAAACACATTGTCGATTTTATCTCAAAAACATGAAAAGAAATTGTTTTAATTTACATTAATTTTTAATTTGTTAATATTTTAACTAATTTACAGATAAAAATCAACATATCTTCACCACGTACTTTATTTACGTAAAATTATGAAAATTCATGTTAGAAATATTTATGATAAAAAAAAAACTTCATAATCTATATTACTTATTTAACACTATTTCTTTTATTTTTCTTCCTAACGGCAGTTACGCATTGGAAAAGCCGTAATGGCATACATTTATGGTCCATTATAGACATTTTTCTACTTACATAATTAATGGAATAAACAAGAAGTTAGGGTTTTTCTCCAGAATATTTGCATAAATTACTAAAAAATAGAGCATTTTATGGTTATGCATAAATGCATTACTTACCAAATTTCTATTAACTAAATTTCTTTTAAGTACTAATGAAATTTTCATAAGCCCACTTAATATTTTAGCCCGCATTCTGATTATGAAGCATCTAAAATAATCTTTTGTTTTAACTCCGTTGTAAAAATAAGTAAAACACGTGTGACTAAGTAAAAATAAATTATCATTTTAAATACTTTCACAAAATTGAAAAGCGTTTATAAATTAAGTTTGCCTGTCCGTATGTCCGCCTTCTGCACTCTAATTGGTGTATATAAAATCTGATTGTCCTGATAGTTTTGAAATTATGGACGTTTATCCCAGCAAAAATACTATTCCAAATGAAGTTTTTAGTATATTTATTTTATTTACAGGGACAGGCAAAAGGACCATGTTGTATTACGGCCAATGGGAAAGAATCGTTTCAAATAAATTGAAAGTTTTTACGGCCTTTCAAACGAAATAAAATTGACACTCAAATACCTTAACTATTATAGTTCCTAGCTCTTAGATTTTAAATGGGATTTCTTAATTAATTATGCTGTTTTATTCGTTTTCTGATCGCTATTTTTCATATTATTAACAGCCCATTGGAAATAGAATATAATAGAAATATAATTAAACAAAACTCTAACGTATATAGATGACTCATATTTATAATATATGTAGACTGTTCTTAGAATATTTTTCATGTATGGGAAGAATATAGATGGACAAAAAATTATAGTTAAAATTTATATTGATTCAGAGACAATGTCGTGAACAGTTTTTCTGGGGTTTTCATCTCCTCTAAATTTTTGAAATAATATGAAAAAAAAAATAATTATAAATAATCCTCCACAAAAGAAAACTATTAACATCGATAAATAACAAAGAATATAATTTCAAATTAAAATTTTATTCACTTAACTTCACTTAAATAATCCTGATCGCCTAAAAAGAAATCAATTAAATTTGATGTGGATTTAATTGAGACAGTACTTAAAAAAATCACTGAGTTATTTCCACTTCCGTAATTTCGAAATCATATAATGAATATTTATTTAATTGAATTTATTATGCATTTTTCATATTAATTGCTCATCAAAATGTAAATGCAAATTTCTATTCCTATGACTCTCGTAAACATCTGAAATGAATGTTTAAAAATAACAATATAGCCAATCTTAACATAGTAAAGTTTGTAAAAGTGAATTTTATTTCTTGTACACCGGAGATTTATTTGAACCTGATCTTTAAATAACTTTAAATATATTCAACTTTAGGAGTAATTAATATTCACTTTATTGACGGAATTAATTTTAGTGGAACACTTTCGAAAACATGTTAAAAATTCTAAATTGGAATATTTAAATTAAATTTATTTACGCTAAATTAAATCAGATTTAACGCAGAGTTTCATAATTATTTAAAATTAACTTTATATATTAGATTTATTAATTAAAATCATTTGCTTGAGTGAATTTTAAAAGACTTTAAAGCAGCGGGTCCTTATGTGGTGTGAACTCGGGCAATTCGACTTTTGAATTGGCAAAATTTCTAATTTTTAACTCATTCATTCAGTGTCTTTTTTTAAGGTAATGTTTAGACAAACACTTTAAGGTAATACTATATGCAAAAAAAATATATATATAGATAGATAAGCTTTATTATAGAATTTAAAATAAATTTCATATCAAAATGTGTCATATACTAGAATAATTATAGGAACAACCATTTGAAATTACTTATTAGACAACCTTTCTTCCCCTCTCTTTCTAATATTAAAAAAAAAAAAAAAAAAAAAAAAAAAAAAAAAAAAAAAAAAACTATTATTTCTCTCAGTTACATTTCGTTTTTCCCTACGGCTACAATTTTTCTCAATTATTTATCTAATAAGCTATTTTTTAAAATTTTGCTCTGCTACATGTAATGTGAAAAAACTTTTATGCGTGAAACTACTGAAGACTATACCGAAATCTTATTGTGTTTACATACATTACCTAAAAAATATTTAAAATAACTAAATGTGATGCTACCGAAATTACAAAATATTTAACAGAATTAATAAAAATGTTGATACATAGTAAATAACTTACGGCTAGAATGCCTTCCGCGTGTTTAAATATTAAACACTGAAAATGTGATACTATATGGCAGTTTATTAAACGATAAAGATAAGTGTGTTTTGATAGCGAAAAATTACTACTTAAAACAGATGAGAGTCAGAAAATAGAAATGCTTCTATTCCAATAAAAATTATAATTGTTTATGATTTTGGTTTGTCGGTCCATGGGATCATGATCTATCTGACGTAACTATAATTGGCTTTTCAAGCGTTTGAAATGTGTTAATTTTGCTTATCGTGGAATGTTCGGTATTGTAAAATATGTTGCATTAATAGTTCATTTACAGGGAACGCAAAATAATTCAATTTCATCATATGATATGGGGAAAATTAATTGTAGTTTTTATTAATGATATTAAGCGGTTTACATTGCATTAAATGTAGAAAGCAACGAATTTTACAAACAAATCATTGCGATAGAATAGGGCATTTATAGCGTTTACCGTTTTTTGTATTCGATAATATAGGGTTTTGTGCGCTCAGCTATAGAACTCACACAAATTAATAACAAGAATAATTTAATTATTATTTATTAAGAAAAGATAGGAAAGTGACTATAAAGATACCCAAATCCATGTATTTGTATGGAAAGAGTATTGTTTTCAAGCACTTTTTATTAATTTTAAAGTAACGTGTATAATTTAATATGCAATTAATAAAAAATTTTTTGAAGCCATCTAAACTGTTATAGGGCCAATGTTATCCTGAGTTCCTGTAATACTTTTCTGAAATCGGTAAATTATTTTTCGAGATCGTCGATATATAGAGGAAGGATTGCACTTTCTGGCAATATTCTAAGAAAGAATAACTAACTATAAACTGTTATAGATTACAAAATGATCGTTTAACTTAGGTTTGATAATAAGGTACCCTGGGGTAATAACGCCACATTAAAGTTCTACCAATTTTCACGGCTCAGTTTCAGTTTGTATTTTTCAAACAAATATATGCATTGATACAGCAACTCATTGACTATCTATATAAAAAAATAATTTAACAGATATGTATTCATAAAATGTAATGGCGTGATTTATAGACCAATGCTATTTGGCGTTATTACCCACCTATATGTGTAATAACGCCATGCAAACAAAACTATGAAATAAGATGGAATAGTTGCATGTAGATTGCCCAATTCTAAAAATACAAACTCTACAAACTTAGAAATTAACAATTCTAAGCTATTGAAAATATTCAATTTTTTGTGAAAGTGTAAGAAAAATAAAGGTGTGTGTGTGGGGGGGGGGGTGAGGCAAAAGAATATCATACCGTGAGCTTCTTTTTGCTTAAAAAGGACCGTTTAAATATAATTATTAGAAACATAGCACAGTTTTAACTGTGTTTATTTGAATCAGTATTTAGGATGTAGCTCGGCCACTGTAGGGAATCAACCAGGGTATTAATGCCAAGGATTGGCGTTATTACCCCGTTATAGTTATTGCGCTGTACATTTTAAATTACAAATTATCTCGAGAAGATATCCAAAATCCTGAACAACATTTTGAAAGTCCATGAAATGTACTACAAATTTCTGTAATTAGCAAAGTATTTCCGGATAAAAAAAAAATAGTCTTCACATCACAAAACGTATCTCGCAAATTTTAGATCAAGCGTTAATTTTAGTTGCTTGTAAAAACAATAAGACCTAAAAATGAAAGAAATTAACTTGAAGCTGTTTTTTGCGATTTATATGACTCAAAACCCTTCTGCGCAGAGCACATAGGTGTCATTTACAGATTAAATCATAATTATGCAAAATATTAGCACTTGGCGTTATTACCGCGCCTGGCGTTATTACACCAGACCACCTTGTGTGATATTATAAATTTGAGAAAGCATAAGTCCTTATTTAATTGGGTATTAGTACATTCTTTTTACATACCTCATTTTTCATTAACCTTAGTATATAGATAATATCAATGCATTTTTACAAACAAAAAATCCAGTATTTAGATTATAAAGAGTAAAAAAAAAAAAGAATTCGTTGCACTCCGCCCTCTAATATGTGAATGTTGTTCTAAATGTAATTTAAACAGGTCGTTTTTTGCTAATATTAAGAATAAAATTAAATAAAAGGATAAAAAAAATATTGCAGTTGCATTAATATACCAGAACTGTACTTATTTGAAGTACAGTAGCGAAACCTTATATAAAGAGCATTGTTACTTATATTGAACTTCAAAGAATGACTTATAGAAAAAAAATGTTGAATGGAAATAAAAGTAAGCAAAAAAAATAAAACTACAAAGGAGTAATTTATCTTCCGACCTTAGGGAATTTATTACAAAGCACTTTTGAAATCAAACGTCTTTGTAACCTTGTAAAAGTGAAGATAAGTTAGATCTTAAAGAACATAGATTTACTTCCAGTCTTTTTTTTTTTTTCCCATTTCGTTTTTAGAAAATCTGATATATATATATTTCCTGTTAGGGAAACTTTTTATATAGATATAATAGAATATAACTGAACTTCCATCGAAAAAAATAATAGTTTATTTTTAAAATTATAAAGACTACAAGAAGACACAATTAATCTGTAAAGCATATATTCAAATTTACAATCATTATTTTTTACTTTTTCCCAACGTTTGTAAATATGAACAGGAAAATAATATATGCTATTCAGATTCTTTAACTGTTTCCAAATATAAAATGATATTTAATATATAGGGTGATCCAAAATTAAAAAATTATCGATATAGGTGTTGCCCTCAATTAAAAGTCCCCAATAAAATTCTTACTATAACAATTATTTTTCTATTGCAAGATTTCCAAAGGAAAAGTGAAAATAAATACTTTGGTAATTTTTTTTTCTAAGTTGGTGTCATATCATAACTTTTCTACTGCATAAATTTCCACGTAAAACTATGCATATTTTAAACTAGTACGATTTTTAATAATACATTGTAAAGCGCTGTTGCATTTTCTTCTAACTATTAATTGAAACTTTGAACTTTTTAAAAAATACGGTAGATTGATAACAGATAGTGTTGTTAATTAATTAAATTATTTGATTTTCTTTAATTAATTTAATTAATTAATTAATTAATTAGATAAATTAATAATTACATTAATTAAATTAATAATTTAATTAATAAAAAATCAGGTGTCTTTTCTACATACTAAATGAAGAAAGTTGAAGAAGTTTTTAAGAACTAAAGAAATCCGATCCTTTTAATTTTATTTACTGTAAAGTGGTTTTCTAAAACTTAAATGTTTGTTTAGAAATGTGGTTTTCTGTGATGAGCTATCAAGTCTATTGATTGATTTACTTTTTGAAAGCTGTCGATTTCTCAGAACACTACAATAAAGATATGTGTCGCAATGCACTATAAAGTCATTCTGCCTATATGTGATGGCCATTAAAAGCGATATAGCTTTTTTACTTAAATTGAAATGTCGTATAATGAGGCATGCGATCTTGACCCTTTATCTACCGAATTATGAATTAATGAAAATTATACATTTAAAGATTTTTACGTAAATTGTTTAAACTAAATTAAAAGATTTACATAATCATTTAATAAATTTTGAAAGGATTTTAGATGAATTGTAGGATTTAGAAGGATTACATAAATTTGAATTTACAGGGATTTTGTGCAATACTTATAACTCCACTCAAATGTTTTTTTTTTTTTTTTTTTTTTTTATTTTGTTCTTTTTATTTTTCAGAATTATAATATGTATAAATATGATATTCTTACTATTGTAAATCTAGAAATATTTCCGATTCGAAAAATCTCCATCCTATCCCTCAGAGCCAAGAAGGTTGTAAAGATATACAGAGGCAAAAGGAATTATCCTTTAAAAAATAGCTTTGGTTTGTGTAACTAATAATTCTTTTGCAAAAAAATAAAGTAATGTATCTGTAACTCATTCTAAGCATTATTACAGTTAATTGATGCATTAAAAATTTTTATAGCAAATAATTTTTTTGGTGCTTATAATTACCGCTGATAGATAAAAGGTTAAGAAATAGACCCCGAACCTTTTTTAAATGTTTTTTTTTTTTAATTTTTTTAATAAATAAAATGTCTCATTAAAATACGCATCGTTCATTTTACAGCAGCCCATTAACCCAAAATACAGAAAACAATCCTACTAGCTTTTTTTTATTTGAAGATCAAACACCCTCAAGGAATTTCAAGGATTTACCCTAATTATTTACTCTAAGAATGAGCTGAAGAAAAGCCAACAAGTTTTCAAATTAGAGTTATAAAGTATACTTATGTTTTTGGCAGAGGTTTTAAACTTAACTTTAAGGGAGATAAAATGCTAAATTTAAATTGTGTCGAATAATTAAGTTATGAATTCTGACTTAATGCTCAAATAATACTTTTCATTAAATGGTTACTTAAATATGTGTTTAAAACTATAAAAAATGCATTATTTAAATTTCTCTCCATTCAGTTAAGCCCTATTATACATAACTATGGTTATTATATCCCATGATCAAAAATGATTCTAGGTTGTCATGGCGATCCTAAGTCCTATTTCAAATGGAGTCCTATTATTTCCATATTTTAAACTTAATATATATAAATATATATAATCGTAATGAATTTTTTATTTCTTAACTTTTTAATACAATTGCAGCCTACATTGCATCAATATCTGAATATTTTTTAAACTGGTTTCAGTACGAACGCACCTCACTTGCCATTATTTTTTCACTTTTCACCTCTTAATTTACCATTTTCAGGAATTCAAATGAAATTCAAACAATATGATACCTAACCACCCTAAATCTTAGATTCCGTTCAAATGATATTGAAATAAATATTGGAGTTTTTCTGAGTATTTGCTTAATAGATTTCTTATTGAATTTGCTTACACCTACCTTAAACTTAATATAAAATCTGCAATACAAATATTTGGATTTCAGTTTAGAAAAATGTCTTAGATTTATTTCAATATCATTTTAACGGAATCTAAGACAGAGGGTGTTCAAGTATCATAGTGGTTGAATTTATTTTTTATTTTTTAGTGGTCACTTGGTTTAACTTATTTGTCACATAAATATAATATTAAATGTACAAATAACTAAATCAATTATATTAATATATATCCCTTCTCGGGCTTAAACAGTGTGGAATATTTTTTTTTATTTGTTCTCCAAATTATGTTTTGGATAGGTGAATCTCAGGGGTTTTATTTTTTACCTGATAGTGCAATTTAGCAACATGACACATTCATTTATTTTTTTTATATCAGTCCCTATTAAACGGCAAGCCATAAAAATTTTAATATAGACAATGTAATACTTTTTTCATTTAAAATATGTTTTTTAATATTCTATATTGAAATTTTATTTTATGTTTTTAATGTTTAATTTTGGCAAAATTTTTAAAATTGTTTTTTGACTTGCATCCATTGCTCGCAAGATTGTAGCACAACTATTGGTTTAAGAACCCCCAAACCACTGGTGATCATGAAAAACGAATGTATGTTGAACTTATACTTCATTTGAAAGCAATTTATTTAAATATCAGTTATTCCTTCAGCTAATTACCTACCATCTTTTCTTTCAAAAATCATTTGCAATAATAATTTTATACTTTGCTACGATATATATTTCCAGAGCAGTTCAATGCCTTTGCTGAAGGCTCACAAATCGAAATTTGAGTGTAACGGAAAAGTGTGATTTTCTTTAAAATTATGTAAACGGGGTAAATGTTTTAGTTTTCCTATAAAATGTAAATTAAAGTCTCCTACTACTAATTTTTCCATAATCGTAAATTTGGAAGTATAGGGATTGATAAACATATTTTTAGGTAGATTTCGTATGAAATACTACCTATTGCAATCGCACCAGTTTATCTATCTATCTATCTATCTATCTATGTATATATCTCACTTTTTTATGGACACGATAACTTCTATAATTCTTCATCAATCTCCACCAAACTGGTACATAAAATCAAAGGGGATAAAATCTCGGCTAAGTTCGTTAATGGGCAAAATCGAACCAAGGGGGTCGGAATAGGGGGCGTTTTTGTGAAAATTGAAAAAAACGCCATAACTTTTAAATTAAAGTAGATATCGAATCGGTTTAAAGTTTATATTACTTCATAAAAATGGGCCAAAAGTTTATGCATGACAGATGTTTCATAAATTTAGAAATGGGTTCAAGGGGCGAAAAAAACAGGGGTTTGAGAGAAAAAAATTCATAACTTCGTCAATTTTTAAGATATCAAGTCCAACTAAATTTTTTTGTAAATGTTCTTAAAATCTTAAAATGTTCTTAAGGACCAACTTTTACCGATGAAAAAAAATTAAAAACTAAAAGAAAAAGGGCGGTGAAAAAAGAGAAAAATCCAAAACTCCGTCAATTTTTAAGATATCAAATCTGATAAAAAAATTTTTTACATCTTCTCAAAAATATCAAAAACTTTTATATTGACAAGTTTTTTATAGGACCAATTCGTATAGCAAAAAGAAATTGAACAAAATAAGAGTTGCAGAAAAAAAACCTCAATCAAAACTGCTTATATTCTGACTCATTTTTAAATTCATTTTTGACTTTAAACG
Organism: Maratus speculifer; assembly: GCA_964019185.1. Taxonomy (NCBI): domain Eukaryota; kingdom Metazoa; phylum Arthropoda; class Arachnida; order Araneae; family Salticidae; genus Maratus; species Maratus speculifer. The sequence continues at coordinate 426,548,075 of OZ025290.1, read as the reverse complement.
AATCCAAATGGTAGATCCTCTTATTTAGAAACTGTATAAAGTGACACATTGGTCAATTTTCTTATAAAGACAGACTATATTTCAAAAAAGGCTACCAAAAAGGGTATTTTGAACAGAATTTCCCAAACTCATCGGGACTGAAAATTTAAGGAAGTATTCAAATAAGAAATTGCGTGTTTTTCTGACTCGTTTTTAAATCCATTTTTGTTCTCAAACGCATCCAATTTACAGATCCTCTTATTTAGGAACTATATAATGTGATGCATTGATCGTTTTTTTTTATAAAGACAGAATATATTTCGAAAAAGGCTCCCAAAAAGGGTATTTTGAAGGAATTTCCCGAAGTCTTCGTGATTTGAAAATTTAAGGAACTTTTCACATAGCATATTGCGTTTTTTAAGACTCGTTTTAAAATTCATTTTCGCTCTCAAACGCATCCAATTTACAGATCCTCTTATTTAGGAACTATATACTGTGACGCATTGACCAGTTTTTTGATAAAGATAGAATATATTTTTAAAAGTGCTGTCAAAATGAGTATTTCGCACAAAATTTTCCGAAGCAACCATGATTAAAGAATTAAAGATGTATTCAAACAACAAATCGGTTATTTTATGACTCATTTTTAAATTAAATTTTTTTCTCAAATGCATTCAACTAACAGTTTTTGTTTTTTTGGAACTGTATAATGTACTGTTTTGGTTGATTTTTTTAAATAAATTCAGAATTTATTTCTAAATATGTTGTCAAAATGGGCATTTGAGCTGAATTTTTCTTAAGATGATTCTGATAAACCAGTTTTTGCAGAAAAATGAAATTAAAAATTTTTCATAAACGGCCAAATGAAGTTATTAAACTGGGTTTATCTCTAATCATATATATATATATATATATATATATATATATATATATATATATATATATATATATATATATATATATATATATATATATATATATATATATATATATATAGGGTGATTCATAAAAGATGGGCAGAACTTTAAGGGGTTATAGTACACTTAAAGACAAATAATATTAAATAGGAGACTAAGGGTCCCAGACGTATTCCCAAGGAGATAGGGGGCATTAAAGTTTAGGGTCCGAAATTTCAAATAATTATAAAAAATGGAAAAATTGGTCGATTCGTTTGCGGTTTTTGCGAAAAATTTTCTTTATGCCAGTATTTTCTTGAAATAAAATTTTAAAGTTCAATTTCAAAAAATGCCGATAGGGGGCGCTTTAGACTTTGGAGTAACAAACAACTATTTTTTAACGTTATTTTTTGTATTTCTTTAAATGATTTCGAAAGCTTAGACTTAAACTTAAATTTTGATCTAAAAATCTGAGTCCTAACGAGTAGTTAAGTAGCGTAAACTGAAATTTGAAATTTGAAACCCTTCTCCCCCCAGAACAAAAATCAGTTATTCCCAATCTTTGTGTCGTAGATTAGGCTCTAACTACTGCCGCGTTTTGCCAAAATTATTCTTTATGTCAGTATTTTCTTGAAAATAAATTTTAAAGAAAAGTTTCAAAAAATTCCGATAGAGGGCGCTTTAGACTTTGGAGTAACGAACAACTATTTTATACCATTATTTTTTGTGTCTCATTAAATGCTTTCTAAAGCTTAGACTTAAACTTAAATTTTCAGCTCAAAATCTGAATCGCTGAGCGTGGTTCAGAAGCGAGGGAAGGGGGTTCAAATTTCAACTTCTGAACATAGCTCAGTTTGCACTACTTAACCATGACCAACGATTCTGTGCTGTGATACGAGGCAAAAATACAACTTTCGTCAAGGACTGCATAGTCGGAATTCACTCATAAAGGCACTGGCACAGTTGGAAACGTCGCTCATGCAAACGTTAAAGCTCCATTCCTGACGCTAGTCACCGGGTGAAGAAGGAGACAGAAAGTATGCAAATGTCAAATGGGGAAGAAGGAGAACACGTATGCAAAATTTCGACACGATTCAGGCATAAAAACCACTGAACGGTGAGTCAAGTGTAAGTCGCTGTAGTAATGAATCGGAAGATGGTGCCCTTCACGAATAAGGAAAAGGCTGAGATGCATTTAATTTACGGAGCGGCAGATGGAAATGGTGCAGAGGCACAACGAATATACGGAGAGCGATTTCCCAACAGGCGGTTGCCTAACCGCAAAACTTTCGAGCGCTTGCACAGACAGTTGTGTGAGACGGGATCATTTCTCGCTTCCCGGTCGAATGCAGGTCGTGCAAAAAAGGACGAATCAGTAGTTGTTGCAGAAGCCATTCTGGATGTAGTAGCGGCGCAGACAGTGGCTAAGCAGGTGGATACCTCACAGTCCATGACTTGGAGGGTACTGAAGGATGAACATTTGCTCCCGTTTCATGTGCAACGAGTCCAGAAACTGTCTCCAGGGGATTATCCAAATCGTATTGAATTCGCCCGCTGGTTTCTGCAGCAGAACGCGCTAAATCCACATTTTGGACGAACTGTGCTTTTCACCGATGAATGTACCTTCACACGTGAAATTACATTTAACACACACAATGCACATGTATGGGCGGATGTCAATCCACATGCTACGTATCCACATGCTCATCAGAGACGCTTTTCCATCAATGTTTGGGCAGGAATCCTCGGAGACCACCTAATCGGACCGTACCTTCTTCTTGAACGCCTCAACGGTAAAACATACCTCACATTTCTGCAACATGTGCTGCCAGACCTGTTAAACGTTGTTCCTCCACGCATCCGGCGGGTCATGTGGTTCCAGCACGATGGAGCGTCAGCCCATTACGTACGAGACGTCCGCAACTATCTGGACATCACATTTCCGAACAGATGGATTGGTCGAGGTGGTCCTGTTGCTTGGCCTGCTTGCTCACTAGATCTTTCACCACTCGATTTCTTTTTTTGGGGACAATTGAAGGCTCTTATGTATGAGACACCCATTGAATCCCCCGAGGAACTGGTCGCCAGACTTTCCGCCGCTGTAGGGGAAGTGCTCGAAAAGCCTGATGTTTTCGCGAATGTTCGCCGTTCCATTCTTCGCCGTTGTTCTGCGTGCATAACCTCTGGTGGTCACAATTTTGAACATTTATTGTAATTACATGTTAATAAATATGCTTTGGTAACATAATCCTAATTTGTGTCTTTTTAACTCGTATCACAGCACACAATGTGTGGACATGGTAAACTGAACTGCGCTCAGGAGTTCTCTCCCCAGAAACTTAACCACGTCTAACGGTTCAGATTTTGGGCTGAAAATTTAAGTCTAAGCTTTAGAAAGCATTTAATGAGACACAAAAAATAACGGTATAAAAAAGTTGTTCGTTACTCCAAAGTCTAAAGCGCCCTCTATCGGAATTTTTTGAAAATTTTCTTTAAAATTTATTTTCAAGAAAATACTGACATAAAGAATAATTTTAGCAAAACGCGGCAGTAGTTAGAGCCTAATCTACGACACAAAGATCGGGAATAACTGATTTTTGTTCTGGGGGGAGAAGGGTTTCAAATTTCAAATTTCAGTTTACGCTACTTAACTACTCGTTAGGACTCAGATTTTTAGATCAAAATTTAAGTTTAAGTCTAAGCTTTCGAAATCATTTAAATAAATACAAAAAATATCGTTAAAAAATAGTTGTTTGTTACTCCAAAGTCTAAAGCGCCCCCTATCGGCATTTTTTGAAATTGAACTTTAAAATTTTATTTCAAGAAAATACTGGCATAAAGAAAATTTTTTGCAAAAACCGCAAACGAATCGACCAATTTTTCCATTTTTTATAATCATTTGAAATTTCGGACCCTAAACTTTAATGCCCCCTATCTCCTTGGGAATATGTCTGGGACCCTAAGTCTCCTATTTAATTTTGTTTGTCTTTAAGTGTACTATAACCCCTTAAAGTTCTGCCCATCTTTTATGAATCACCCTGTATACTACTTAATACCGAGGTTCATTTGGAAAAAGTGGCCCAGCTAGCGGGCGTAGCTCGCTAGTATCTAAGTTCGTATGCAACGTTCTTCATTATGTATAACTATCACACCATATACCTTTATCCTATTTAATATCCTATTTAATATTATTTGTCTTTAATTGTACTATAACCCCTTAAAGTTCTGCCCAACTTTTATGAATCACCCTGTATATTGTTGAAATGAGCACTCTTCGAAATCTACCTCCACCTATAGGCTTCCGACAGTGATTTTTAGTATTATATTGGACGATATTTAAGAAAATATAATACTTGAAATGTAAATGAATATATTATTTCAATAAGGCACTACAAAATCTTTCATACGATGCACCACATAATATACAAAGAAAATACTCTTTTTGAAGTAAGTTAATTAGCCTCTATGCATTTCCTCTAAATATGTTTGTGAAGAGTCTATAATCTCTAAGAATGCGTTTTAATATTATTTACTATTTTGGCCAATTTGAACGTTCTAATCCAATTATTCAATTGTTTACTAGTAAAATACCTGTCACAATGTGTGCGAAATGTCTATTATAATGTCAAATGTCTGCAAGAAAAATGTCCATGTTTTACTTACAAAATCCTAAAAACAGATAATATTCAATAAAGACAATTGTAAAATATAAACAGATATAAAAAATACATATAATTTAACATGTTTGTAAATAAAATAAATTAATATTCAATATACATTGAAATAGGTTAAATGAAATACTTAAATCACTATGCATTATAAATATTTCTTAAATTTTTCGTGTGAAAGAAACTAAATTAGCAAAATGCGGCATTAAAAATAAATAAGGCATCTGCGAGATATTTTTACTGAAAATATATTTTTTATCAGAGTATTCAGCATATATTTGTGTAATAAATACGAGGATTAGGAAAAAAGCCAAAAGTACCGTAAAGATCTTGCGTCGTATCACATGCAAAAATTTGTGCATATCAAGTAAGATTAGTTAGTAAATAATTCAAAGAAGTTTATTTTTCCTTCTATACTTAGTAATTTTTTATTGATTTTCATACAAAACAAATTTCTTTATATGGATTCATAGGATTTTCTATTATTTCTTTATTTCTATTCACAATTTGTTTTTGCTGATTGATTGAAATGATTAATTGAATTGAAAATTAAATCCAGAAAATGAAACTTAAAATACAAGGACTCTTATGAAGACTAAAATAGAGCCCATGTAATTTTGTAAAAATTTAAAAATAAGATTCAAATGGGATTACATTAAGGGGCTTTAATATTTATTTGCAAAAACTTATAGCATTTACATTTTTTATGTATATTTCTGTCTATCTTTATTATTATTATTGATAGACTGTTGAAAATGCAAATACAATTTTATTTGACTGAAAATTAAATGAAACAAAATCACAGAATTTATTTAAAATCAAGAAGAATAGATATATATTAAAGTAAGCTATTTGGAGGCTATCTGAAGATTTAAATTAGACAACGTATGATATTTTGGTTTAATCATTACAGAGTCTTTAAAAATTAGTTTTCAGCTAACAGTACTGCTGATTTTCTTTACTTCCCTTTTATATCATAAAAGCTTCTAATTTAATGTTTTTAACCTTTGAATCGTTTTTTTTTTCAAGAAATTGAGTACATTTGAAAAAGGAAAATACACTTTTTATTTTCATTTTCATAAAAGTCTTTTACAGCTTTTAAATTCTTTAAACAAATATACTACATCTGTGCTAAACATAAAAAAAGTACAGTCACTTCTCAAATCATTATACATATATACACAACCACAAATATGCAAACAATTTTTATGAACAAAATCTTGCATATGATTTTGTGCGATAAATCTTTGTGAATATATAAATCCCTAAAACTTGTCTGGTAAATTTTGCTTTACTCTTTAAACAGAGTCTTAAAAAATCTGTTTATCATAAAATTGTAGTTTTAATAGTCTATAATTTTCAAAATAAAATTTTGGCATATTTATCTTAAGTAATGTTAGTTACTATAATATGCAACAGTTCATTGCCAAGCTACAATGTCCTATTACTATTTTTTCTAACTGCTACTCAATTTCCGAAACCACGGATTAGTTCGCCATAGTAAAAAACAAATATTTCAAACAATCATGAATAAGAATCCGCATTCTACTTTCTTAAAATGTCAGCCAAAAAATTACTCAAGATGAGTGGAAATTCGCTCATCTCACGTTTTGAAAGGCAGCTTCTCATAAAGAGTTGAAACAATTCTAGTGAGTGAGTTGTTTTTAAACAATTTAAATCAAGATGAGTTATTTATATAAGCAATCTAAATCAAGATGAGTAAAGCATTTTAAAAATAACTCACTCACGATTCAATAAATTACAGCTCTTTCCTGAGATGCCAAATCCACTCTTTCCTTTTAAGAGTGTAAACTAATCTAATTGTTATAGATTTTGAATACTTCAAAAAACACTTTTTTTTATTCAATCATATTGAACATATATGTGTATATGTGCATCTGTGTATATGTGTATATGTATATTATATAGGTATATACACGAATAAATGTGTTTTAAAAAATCCAATGATATCCAATGTGCGGAATATCCTAGGAAATCCACTCTTCAGCCTTGACACTGTGTGGCACACAATTGGTGATACTTCGGTTAAGTGTTATTGTTAAATGGTTTAGAGCAGAACTTTAGAGATATTATCTCCATACATCTGAGGAATACAGTTCAAATTATAACAACGCAATTATTATACTACAATCATCCATGCGTATTATAAAACATAATATTATAGTTTTCGAACTATTGCATTATTCAATACGTTTTACACATAAAACATATTGTCGATTTTATCTCAAAAACATGAAAAGAAATTGTTTTAATTTACATTAATTTTTAATTTGTTAATATTTTAACTAATTTACAGATATTAATCAACATATCTTCACCACGCACTTTATTTACGTAAAATTATGTAAATTCATGTTACAAATATTTATGATAAAAAAAAACTTCATAATCTATATTACTTATTTAACACTATTTCTTTTATTTTTCTTCCTAACGGCAGTTAAGCATTGGAAAAGCCGTAATGGCATACATTTATGGTCCATTATAGACATTTTTCTACATACATAATTAATGGAATAAACAAGAAGTTAGGGTGTTTTTTCCAGAATATTTGCATAAATTACTAAACGGTAGACCATTTTACGGTTATTTATAAATGCATTACTTACCAAATTTCTATTAACTAAATTTCTGTTAACCCGAAAGTGGTCGCGACTTTTTTCACAACATCATTAGTCGCGCTCGGTCTTTTCGCCGCTGCCCCCCCCCCCCCGTATACCAAATATGTAAAATAAGAAATATTTTTCACCTAATATACGAAAATAACATTTCGTCGAAGATATAAATTTGCAGTTTTCTTAAATTTTGCATTTTATTCATGAGATTTGGAGTAATTGGAAAAAGTAAAAATGAACTCACATTAGTGACTTTTACGTAGACTTTTTCGCCAGTTTCAAATTTGTTTCTAAAAACCTACCTGAAAGAAACACAGAGGTGTCCTGTTACTTCACTAAGGTGGTCGAAAAAGTTTCAATGTCAGTTACACGGTAGATCTCCGCTGTATTGGTAATGTGATATAAGTTAGGAGAAGATAAGTTATACGGGCAGAGAAAAGACCGACACGCGACTACTGACGGGTTAAGTACTAATGAAATTTTCATGAGCTCATTTAATATTTTATCCCGCATTCTGCTGATGAATCATCTAAAATAATCTTTTGTTTTAATTTCTTTTTAAAAATAAGTAAAAAAAACGTGTGACTAAGAAAAAATAAATTATCATTTTAAATACTTTCAGAAAATTGAAAAGCGTTTATGAATTTAGTTTGCCTGTCCGTATGTCCGCCTTCTGCGCTCTAATTAGTGAATATAAAGTCTGATTGTCCTGCATGTTTTGTAAATTATGTACGTTTATCCCAGCAAAAATACTATTTCAAATGAAGTTTTTAGCATATTTATTTTATTTACAGGGACAGGCAAAAGGACCCTGTTGTATTACGGCCAATGGGAAAGAATCGTTTCAAATAAATTTAAAGTTTTTACGGCCTTTAAATCGTAATAAAATTGACATTCAAATATCTTAACTATTATAGTTCCGAGCTCTTAAAGTTAGATTTTAAATGGGATTTCTTAATTAATTGTGATGTTTTATTCGTTTTCTTATATCTGTTTTTCATATTATCAACAGCCCATTGGAAGTAGGATATAATACAAATATAATTAAATATTTAAAACTCTAACGTATGTAGATGATTCAGATTTATAATATATGTAGACTTTTTTAAAAATATATTTCATGTGTGTGAAGAATATAGATGGACAAAGAATAATATGAAAAAAAAATAAAAATTATTATAAATAATCCTCCACAAAAGCAAACTATTAACATCGATAAATAACAAAAAATCTAATTTCAATTTAAAATTCATTCACTTAACTTCACTTAAATAATCCTGATGGTCTAAAAGATATCAATTAAGTTTGATGTGGATTTAATTGAGACAGTATTTTAAAAAATCACTGAGTTATTTCTACTTTCGTAGTTTCGAAAACATATTATGAATATTTATTTAAATGAATTTATTATGCATTTATCATATTAATTGCTCATCAAAATGTAAATATAAATTTCTATTCCTATGACTCTCGTAAACATATGAAATGAACTTTTATAAATAACAATATAGCCAATCTTAGAATAGTAAAGGTTGTAAAAGTGAATTTTATTTCTTGTCCACCAGCCATTTATTTGAACCTGAACTTTAAAAAACTTTAAATATATTCAAATTTAGAAGTAATTAATATTCGCTTTATTGACGAAGTTGATTTTAGTAGAACACTTGTTTACATGTAAACAAGCAAAACTTGTTTACACTTGTAAACATGTTCAAAATTCTAAATAGGACTACTTAAATTAAATATATTTAGGCTAAATTAAATCAAATCTAACATAGAAGTTCATAATTATTTTAAAAGTAACATTATACAGGGTGATTCCAAATTTTTTTTACAATAAAAGAGGGGTGATAGTACACATCAAGACAAACAATATTAAATAGGAGACCAAGGGTCCAAAACGTTTTCCTAAGGAAATAGCCGCCATTAAAGTTTAGGGACCAAAATTTCAAATAAACATAAAAAACGGAAAAATCGGTCGATTGATTTGCGGTTTTCACTAAAATTATTCTTTATATCGGCATTTTTTTTAAATTAAATTATAAAGATAAATTTCAAAAAATGCCGATAGAGGGCGCTTTAGACTTTGGAGTAACGAACAACTATTTTTTGCCGGTATTTTTTGCATCTCATTAAATGTTTTCGTAAGCTTAGACTCAAACTTAAATTTTGAGCTCAAAATCTGTAGTTGGGAGTGGTTAAGTAACACAAACTGAGCTGTGTTCAGAGGGTTCAAATTTCAAATGATTATAAAAAACGGAAAAATCGGTCGATTGATTTGCGGTTTTCACTAAAACTATTTTTTATTTAGATATTTTCTTGAAAATAAATTATAAAGATAAATTTCAAAAAATGCCGATAGAGGGCGCTTTAGACTTTGGAGAAACGAAACACTCTTTTTTGGAGTTATTTTTTGCATCTTATTAAATGTTTCGTAAGCTTAGACTTGAACATAAGTTTTGAGCTCAAAATCTGAATAGCTGGAGTCGTTAAGTAGACAAACTTAGCTGTGTTCAGAGGGTTCAAATTTCAAATAATTGTAAAAAACGGAAAAAATTGGTCGATTCGTTTGCGTTTTTTGCTCAAAATAATTTTAAAATCAGCAGTTTTCGTGATCAATCAGTGTTTTCTTGAAAATAATTTTTAAAGATAAATTTCAAAAAATGCCGATAGAGGGCGCCTTAGACTTTGGAGTAGCGTACAACTATTTTTAACTGTTATTTTTTTAATCTCATTAAATGCTTTCAAATGCATAGACTGAAATTTTGGGCTGAAATTCTGAATCGTTTGGAGTGTTTAAGTAGCGAAAAATTGAATTGTGTTCGAGGAGGAAAGAGGGTTAAATTTCAACTCCTGAACACACTTCAGTTTGCGCTTCTTAACTCCTCATAACGATTCAGAATTTGAGCTCAAAATTTAAGTTTATATCTAAGCTTCCGAGAACATTTAAAATGCTTTTGCAAGCATTTAATTAGAACCAAAAAATAATGGTTAAAATGAATTGTTGGTTACTCTGAAGATTAAGTCGCCCTCTGACGGAATTTTTTGAGATTTATCTTTAAAAAACATTTTCAAGAAGATACTGACTTAAAGAATAGTTTTATTTTAAGCCGAAAACGAATCGATCAATTTTTCCATTTTCTATAATTACTTTAAATTTGAACCTCCCCCTCCCCCTTGAACACAGTTCAGTTTGTGCTACTTAACCACTCCCTACTATTCAGATTTTGAGCTCAAAATTTAAGTTTAAGTCTATGCTTCCGAAATCATTTAAAGAGATGCAAACAATTGGGCAAAAAATATTTGTTCGTTACTCCAAAGTCTAAAGCGCCCTCTATCGGCATTTTTTGAAATTTATCTGTATAATTTATTTTCACGAAAATACCTAAAAAAAGAATAGTTTTAGTGAAAACTGCAAATCAATCGACCAATTTTTCCGTTTTTTATAATCATTTGAAATTTGAATCCTCTGAACACAGTTCAGTTTGTGTTACTTAACCACTCCCAACTACAGATTTTGAGCTCAAAATTTAAGTTTGAGTGTAAACTTACGAAAACATTTAATGAGATGCAAAACATACCGGCAAAAAATAGTTGTTCGTTACTCCAAAGTCTAAAGCGCCCTCTATCGGCATTTTTTGAAATTTATCTTTATAATTTAATTTCAAGAAAATGCCGACATAAAGAATAATTTTAGTGAAAACCGCAAATCAATCGACCGATTTTTCCGTTTTTTATGTTTATTTGAAATTTTGGTCCCTAAACTTTAATGGCGGCTATCTCCTTAAGAAAACGTTTTGGACCCTTGGTCTCCTATTTAATATTGTTTGTCTTGATGTGTACTATCACCCCTCTTTTATTGTAAAAAAAATTTGGAATCACCCTGTATATTAGATTTATTAATTAAAATCATTTGCTTGTGTGAATTTTATTAGACTTTAAAGCAGCGGGCCTTTCGCATATTTAAAAATTAAACATTGAAAATGTGATAATATATGGCAGTTTATTAAACGATAAAGATATGTGTGTTTTGATGGCGAAAAATTACTACTAATTAAAACAGATGAGAGTCAGAAAATAGAAATGCTTCAATTCCAATAAAAATTATAATTGTTTATGAATTTGGTTTGTCGGTTCATCGGATCATGATCTATCTGACGTAAATATAGTTGGCTTTTCAAGGGTTTGAAATGTGTTAATTTTGCTTATCAAAGAATGTTCGGTATTGTAAAATATGTTGCATTAATTGTTCATTTACAGGGAACTCATAATAATTCAACTTCATCAGATGATATGGTGAAAATTAATTGTAGTTTATATTAATGATATTAAGCGGTTTACGTTGCATTAAATGTAGAAAGTACTGAATTTTACAAACAAATCATTGCGATAGAATAGGGCATTTATAGCGTTTGCCGTTTTATGTGTTCGATAACGTAGGGTTTTATGGGCTCAGCTATAGAACTCACACAAATTATTAACAAGAATAATTTAATTATTATTTATTAAGAAAAGATAGCAAAGAGACTATCAAGATACCCAAATCCATGTATTTGTATGGAAAGAGTATTGTTTTCAAGCACTTTTTATTAATTTTAAAGTAACATGTATAATTTAATATGCAATTAATAAAAGAAAATTTGAAGCCATGTACGAAATAAACTGTTATAGATTACAAAATGATCGTTTAACTTAGGTTTGGTAATATGTGATATTATAAATTTGAGAAAGCATAAGTCTGTACTTAATTGCGTATTAGTACATTCTTTATACATACCTCATTTTATCAGTCATTAACCTTAGTATATAGATAATGTCCATGCATTTTTACAAACAAAAAATCCAGTATTTAGATTATAAAGAGTAAAAAAAAGAATCCGTTGCACTCCGCCCTATAATATGTGAATGTTATTCTAAATATAAATTAAACCAGGTCGTTTTTAGCTAACATTAAAAATAAAGTTAAATAAAAGGATAAAAAAATATTGCAGTTGCATTAATATATCAGAGCTATACTTATTTGAAATACAATAGCGAAACCTTATAAGAAGAGAATTGTTACTTATATTGAACTTCAAAGAATGACTTATAGAAAAAAAAATGTTGAATGGAAATAAAAGTAAGCAAGAAAATAAAACTACAAAGGCACAATTTATCTTCCGACTTTAGGGAATTTATTACAAAGCACTTTTGAAATCACGCGTCTTTGTAACCTTGTGAAAGTGAAGATAAGTTATATCTTAAAGAACATAGATTTACTTCCAGACTTTTTTTTTTTCGTTTTGTCTTCGGAAAATCTGATATATATATATATATATATATATATATATATATATATATATATACACACAAATTTTCCTGTTAGGAAAATTTAGAATATAGATATAATTGAATATAATAGAACTTCCATCGATAAAATAATAGTTTAGTATTAAAAGTATAAATTCAGATATTAAGAATACACAACTTAATTTATTAAGCATACTTTCAAAATTACAGTCATATTTTTTTTTTACTTTTTCACAACATTTGTAAATATCAAATGGAAAATGATATGTACTGTTTCGATTCTTTGACGGTTACAAAATATACAATGGTATTTATTATACAGTGTACAATTATATAATATACATACGTAAATATAGATCATATACACGGCTGCACAAGAAAGAAAATTCTATATATTTCTGACTGTTTATACTATTAGAAAAAATGGATTTTAAAATAAATTATGCAAAAAAAAAACTAATGATATAAAAAATATTTTAATTAAAATAATACTATTTTTCAAAATTTTATGATTTGCAAAGTTTATGCAAAGTTTTAAGCATAAAACAGGAGACGCATTTTTTTTTCTCTTGTACAGTAAAAAGATTTGACCTTATTTGAAAATTTGCATTGCAGTAAAGAAAAAGAAGATAAATGCGCTAAGACACTTTTTTGCTGTTCTTTTATTTTTATATTTAAAATGAAATTTTTTTGAATAAATATCAAGTTTACTTAAATGCACACTTTCTATAAAAAACAAAAACAATAAAAAGGATCACACGCGAAATTTTTTTTATAAAGCATAAATGGAAACCTCATTTTAAAAATAACTCTAATTTTTCTTGCAATTTTACAGATACTCAAAAATATACAAGTCAAAAAACGGATATTTGCTTTAAAAAATCCGTGGATTATTTCACAACTCCTTTTAGCAGGCTTCTTTCAAGTATACTGCACGCAGCAGGTCCTACGATCAATTAAAGAATTGTTATTTTTAAATACTTTTTCTTTAGTATTATTATGATGTAAACCTTGATAGCAGCATATTGCTGCAATTTATTGGCCTTGAAATGAACGGAAGTTATTCTTGTTTATCTTGAGACAATTGATAGTTATAAGAATATTAATAACAAATGTTTCATTTTAAATAGGTTGTACACATGTGTAAAGTTTAAAGGTGCAAAAATAGAGTTAACATAAGTTTTAATTTTTTCGTGATCTTTCAAAACTACAACACAATAAATGAAAAATTTGTTTTGTGATATATTATGCTTTTAATCAGAGATGTTTAATAGTGACAAAACGAATGGTTGCTCTCTCTGTGCTACTCATTGAATTGCGTGGAATCTTTTTGATTTAAATCAGATTTTCTATTAAAGTCCCCTAATGATATAAATCAAGCATATAAGAAAACTGTGAGTTTCAAATGCAGAATTTTATTCTTTCTTATTTAACATATCCTTATCATTTAAGAAAAAAATATCTTTATGTATCTATTTTTATCTTGTTTTTATAATATAATTCTTTTTGAGCGTTATACTGCATAATATATCAAGAGTAAAAATCACATAAAGCAGCAGTATAAATCATAGGACATGGATACTTTCTTTGAAGTTTGATGATAGTAAAAGTACTATGACACGAGGAGTCAAAGTCGCTTCAAATTCCATGAGTCTCAATTTTATCCAATGGTGACAGCGAAGTCGCCCAGAAAGCGTTTGATTCTCTAGTGTAGGATCGTCTCTGATGACTTAAAGGAAGTATGTCCCCAGTAACAGCCAACCAAATGCTTCGGAATCACATGATGGCAAATTTTTTTCTCGAACATCCACTGAAATGCATAGAAAACAAAAAACCGCAAGCGACTTTATTCGCTTGAAATTTTTACCTGTAATAGCACTTTAAGAATCGCTGAATTTAGATTTCTATCGAAAGTTAACATTTCATACGATGTACAAATATTATTTAAAACGGTTGTAGTTGTTCATGATCGTTTGTTCACTAAAATAATAGTTATGAAACGAAAATGCACTTAAAAGAGTATAATTAAGAACATCCATGATTGAGGGAAGGAATGTAGCGTGAAAAGTAGAAAATGATATAAAATAACAGAACGTGACACACATATTTAAAGAGAAAACTTTTCGTATGTGTAATAAATTACATAATAGTTGGCTATTTTCTGAATATATTCTTTGAATACAGGCAATACGGTAACGAAAAATCATAGCAATTCTTTTTAATACTAGATTATCTTCAGAAATAGGCTACTAGGTACTAATTCATATGACATAAGATATCATATTTTGAATATTTCTTAAAAATTATAATTAAAAGCTCTTTAAAAAAAGACGAGCTGTAAAACATAGAAGCATACTTGAAAATTAAATTAATAATAAAATTATTTTAAGCATATATTTAAACTAAAAATTATCTTTTTAAGAGTTTGAGTGCAATTTTGAAAAATATATCAAGAAAAACAGCATTTTTTTCGGTGAATAATACACTTTGGAACTTCTGTTATGTGTGCATCAATCATAATATTAATAATAAGATATTTAGAAATACAATAAGATATTTTTTACTGCATATACGTATACATGATATGAATATAAATCTTATTTATATCATACATGAATAAATTCATAACAAAAAGTAATATAGATAATATCTGTTTTTTATGATGTAACATTTCATATATAACCATGGAAATACATTATTGAAAAATACTATTTTCATAAAAATTTCATTTGCCTTATTTAGTAAAAATTAAGTATTTACCTTTAACAGCTTGCTTATCTTTTGCAAGTATAATTTCGACATTTTTTTCGAAAATGCTAGGTAATACAATATTTAAAATTAATTAAATATATCCCTTTAAATTGATATTTTTTATTTATGTCATAAGGTATAGTATTTTGAAAACAAGACAAACTATCAAACATATAAGCATGAAAACCTTATCAGCTTAATGCAGTCTTTCGTACGCTTAAACATATAAAATAATGAAATAAAAAATAAAAATAATGCATATGCAAAAACAATTTTTTCTGTGAAAAAACATCAAAGAAATATTATTTACTAAAACAGTTTTGATAAAAATATTCTTAAAAAAATTCATTATTTCGAACATTATCGAAAATAAGTAAATTTAAGACATTAAGGAGAATACATTAAAAAAAACTTTAATAAAAATCCCCTCGAGTTATTTTAAGGAAAAAGAATAAAGTTATGTAACCTTTATTAAACTGTTTTCAAACATGATATTGCAATTTAAATAAGTTACTTAAATATCAAACGAGCTTACTTTCGTTATTTTTAGTCATTGTAAAGAAATAGCTAATAATAAGATCTTTGATGTTTAAGAAATCTGCGTCTGGTACTTATTGCTTTTATTTTTTTTTTTTCTAAAAGCATTTAATAGCTTAGATTATAAGAAATGTAATTAAAAATGCAATGTTTTTCAATCTGTACTTTTATTTATTTATTTATTTATTTATTTATTTATTTACTGCTCGAAATAAACACGTGAATATTTTTACTTTTTTTATGTGTTTCAGACTTTCCAGTAATTCTTTCTTTATTCTAGATTTATTAATCATAGCTTTTTCTGTCTATATTAAAAGCTATTGACCAAAAATTGCATGTGATGAAAAGAAATAAAGCTTAAATGTGAATTAAACGAATGTACTTTTTAAAGTATCTAAGTAATAAGAAAAAGTGTGTATCAGCATAATATATTTGTGTAAAAAAAAAAAAAAAAAAAAAAAAAAAAAAACAGTATTTCCAAATAAAATTTGTTTACCGTCCTTGAATTTTACAAGATTCAAAAATTAAATCCATACTTAAAGAGAATTTAATATCTCACACTTTCATTTGTTTTAAGATAAATTCCATTTCATGTTAATGACAGAGTTAATCAGCATATTTTGACCTATCAGTATAACTTTGGCTCTTGGGAAAAAAACGATTCTGAAACTTGAATTTTCGCTGTTACCGTTACAGGAAAAGTTCTTGGAATCCCAATTTCCTAGAAAAGGTTTAGTACCTTTGCAGATTTTTTTTTTTTTTTACAGTGTACTCACACAGCCAGTTTACACATCAAGGAATAAGGTAAATATCTATGTACACAGAAACCTGTATATTTTAAATATTATACAAAAATGTGTATTTTCCATGTTACGTAGAGATATGTGTAAAAACAGAAAATCACGCACAAACCTGTGCTTTCCGTATATAACACAAAAACATGTGTATTTTGCATATTACACAATATTGTGGGAATTTTCCTATTGCACAAAAATATATGTAAAAACAGAATTTTGCACACATATATGTATAAAAATATTGCACAGAAATATGTGTATTTCAGTGCAACTTACACATTAAAGTGTGTATTTCAAGAGTTATCAGATAACTTTTACACATTTGGACTTATCATCAAATTACACATTAAAATGTGTATTTTGAAATTTACACATTAGGCGTGTATTTTAGCAATTTACACACCAATTTACACACATAGACATATCGTTTTTGTATCATCGATTTACACATTTTTATGTGTAAATTTACACATTTATTTTTTAGAGTGCACAATATATTTGTGGGAAAAAAGACAAATAACAGTATTTCCAAATAAAATTTGTTTACCGTCCTTGAATTTTACGAGATTTAAAAATTATATCTATACTTAAGGATAATTTAATATCTTATACATTTTTTTTTGTTTTCTTTTAAGATAAAATTCTATATCAGTTTAATGACACAGTCAATCACCATAACTTTGACCTATCAGTATAACTTTGGCTCATGGGAGAAAAACGATTAAATCTACTACATCACTTGAATTAACGGCAACGTTTTGGTCACAAAATATAAATTTTGAGACAGCAGTACTAGTGTGAGTTTGGCAGATCGTTGTAAATAATTTATTTAGGTTTCACCATGGTAGAATGTTTCAAATTTTCGTAAAAGCTGATCAAATAATTCAGATTTGGGCCAATGTTATCCTGAGTTCCTGTAATACTTTTCTGAAATCGGTAAATTATTTTTCGATATCGTCGATATATAGAGGAAGGATTGCACTTTCTGGCAATATTCTAAGAAAGAATCACCAACGTTAGATAGTACAAACAAATATATACAAAAATCGGATGCAGATGATTCTAAAGCTACATAATGATTGCGGAAATGAAAACCCAATGCTAAAATATTAAACAAAAACACAATTTGGAGAACAATTCTAAAAAATATATACATATTCCACATTATTTAAGCCCGAGAAGGGACAGATATTAAGATAATTGATTTAGTTATTTCTATATTTAGTTTTAAGTTTTTGTGACAAATAAGTTAAACCAAGTGGACAGTAAAAAATAAAAATGAAATTCAAACAATATGATACCTAAACACCTTAAATCTTAGATTCCTTTCAAATGATATCGAAATAAATCTTAGACTTTTTCTGAACATTTTCTTTCTAGATTGCCTATTCAATTTGTTTACACCTACGGTAAACATAATACAAAATCTGTAATACAAATATTTGGATTTGAGTTTGGAATAAAGTTTTAGATTTATTTCGATTTCATTTGAACGAAATCTAAGATTTAGGGTTAGTTTGAATTTATTTTTTATTTTTTAATGTTCACTTGGTTTAACTTATTTGTTACCAAAATTTAATATTAAATGTCGAAATAACTGAATCAATTATCTTAATATCTGTCGCTTTTCGTGCTTAAATAGTGTGAAATATATATATATTTTTAACTTGTTCTGCAAATTTTGTTTTTGTTTGAGGGGTTCTCAGGAGTATTACTTTTTACATGGTAGTGCAATTTAGCAACCTGTCACATTTATTTTAAATCTCAGTCCCTTTTAAACGGAAAACCATAAATTTTTTAATATAGACAATGTAATACTTTTTCTATTTAAAATATTTTTTTTAATATTGTCTATGGAAATTTTATTTTATAATTTTAGTGCTTAATTTTGACAAAATTTTTAAAATTGTTTTTGACTTGCATCCATTGCGCGTGAGATTGTAGCAAAATTATTGGTTTATGAAACCTACAAAACTTTTGGTGATCATGAAAAACGAATGTATCTTGAACTTATACTTCATTTGAAAGTAATTTATTTATGTATTAGTTAATACTTCAGCTAATTACCTACCATTTTTCTTTCATAAATCATTTGCAATAATCATTTCATACTTTTGCTACGATATATATTTCCAACGCAGTTAAACGCCTTTGCTGAAAGCTCACAAATCGAAATTTGAGTGCAACTGAAAAATTTTATTTTTCTTTAAAATTATGTAAACGGGGTAAATGTTTTAGTTTCCATATAAAATGTAAATTAAAGTCTCCTACTCCTAATTTTTTCATAATCATAAATTCAGCAAATTTGGAAGTATAGGGGGAGGTTGAATATATTTTTTGTATTATATTGGACGATATTTAAGAAAATATAATGCTTAAAATTTAAATTAATATATTATTTCAATAAGGCAATATCTTAACAATATCTTTCATACGATGTCTCACATAGTATACAAAGAAAATACTTTTTTTCAAGTAAGTTAATTAGCCTCTATGCATTCGCTCTAAATATATTTGTGAAGAGTCAATAATCTCTAAATATGCGTTTTAATATTATTTACTATTTCGGCCAATTTGAACGTTCCAATCCAATTATTCAATTGTTTACTAGTAAAATATCTGTCACAATGTCTGTGAAATGCCTATTATAATGTCAAATGGCTGTAAGAAAAATGTCCGTGTTTTACTTACAAAATCCTAAAAACAGACAATATTCAATAAAGGCATTTGTAAAATAAAAATAGATATTTAAAAATATATATTTAGATATAATTTAACATGTTTGTAAAAAAAATAAAATAATAATCAATAGTCATTGAAATAGGTTAAATGAAATATATAAATCCCTGTGCATTATAAATACTGCTTAAATTTTTCGCGTGAATGAAAATACATTTGCAAAATACGGCATTAATATTAAATAAGGCATCTGCGAGATATTTTACTGAAAATATATTTTTTATCAGAGTATTCAGCATATTTTTGTGTAATAAATAAGAGGATTAGGAAAAAAGCCAAAAGTGCCGTAAAGATTTTGCGTCGTATCACATGCAAAAATATGTGCATATCAAGTAAGATTAGTTAGTAAATAATTCAAGGAAGAGTATTTTTCCTTCTATACTTAGTAAATTTTTATTGATTTCCATACAAGACAAATTTCTTTATATGGTTTTATAGGATTTTCTATTATTTCATTATTTCTATTCACAATTGGTTTTTGTTGATTGATTGAAATGATTAATTGAATTGAAAATTTAATTCAGAAAATGAAACTTAAAAGTCAAGGACTCTCATGGAGACTAAAATAGAGTTCATATAATTTTATAAAATTTTTTAAATAAGATTGAAAAGGGATTACATTAAGGTGCTTTAATATTTATTTGTAAAGACTTATAATATTTACATTTTTATGTATATTTCTATCTATCTTTATTATTATTATTGATAAACTGTCGAAAATACAAATATAATTTAATTTGACTGAAAAGTAAATGAAACAAAATCACTGAATTTATTTAAAATCAAGAAGAATATATATATTTTTTAATGAAATGTAAAAATAAGATGTAGTGAGCCAGAAAATACACTTTTCTAAAATTTTGTATATTTAATGCAAACTTTTACAACTTTCTTTTTAAAGTTAAAGAAACCTTTTTAGAGATAAAGTAAGCTATTCAAAAGCTATCTGAATTTTTTAAATTAGACAATGTATGATATTTTGGTTTAAACCTTATAGTCTTTAAAAATTCGTTTTCAGCTAACAGTACTGCTGACTTTCTTTAGTTCCTTTTTATATCATAAAAGCTTCTAATTTAATGTTTTCAGTCATTGAATCGTTTTTTTTCAAGAAATTGAGTACATTTGTAAAAGGAAAATATACTTTTTATTTTAATTTTCTTAAAAGTCTTTTACAACATTTAAATTCTTTAAAAAAAATCTACTACATTTGTACTAAATATTAAAAAAATACTGTCACTTCTCAAATCATTATACATATATAAACAACTACACATATGCAAACAGTTTACATGAACAAAATCTTGCATATGCTTTTGTGCGATAAATCTGTGTGAATATATAAATCCCTAGACTTTCCTGGTAAATTTTGCTTTACTCTTTAAACCGAGTCTTAAAAATTCTGTTTATCATAAAATTGTAGTTTTAATAGCCTATAATTTTCAAAATAAAATTTTGGCATATTTATCTTAAGTAATGTTAGTTACTATAATGTGCAACAGTTCATTGTCAAGCTACAATGTCCTATTACTATTTTTTCTAACTTCTACTCAATTTCCGAAACCACGGTTTAATTCGCCATAGTAAAAATCAAATATTTCAAACAATCATGAATAAGAATCCGCAATCTACTCTCTTAACATGTCAGCCAAAAAATTACTCAAGTTGAGTCGAAATTCGCTCATCTCACGTTTTGAAAGGCAGCTTCTCATAAAGAGTTGAAACAACTCTAGTGAGTGAGTTGTTTTTAAAAAATTTAAATCAAGATGAGTTATTTATATAAGCAATCTAAATCAAGATGAGTAAAGCATTTTAAAAATAACTCATTCACGATTCAATAAATTACAGCTCTTTCCTGAGAAGCCAAATCCACTCTTTCGTTTTAAGAGTGTAAACTAATCTAATTGTTATAGATTTTGAATACTTAAAAAGACACCTTTTTTTTTATTCAATCATATTGAACATGTATGTGCATGTGTGCATCTGTGTGTATGTGTACGCATATTATATAGGTACATACACGAATAAATGTGTTTTAAAAATATTTCTTTTGTGCCTGATATCCAATGTGCGGAATATCCTAGGAAATCCATTCTTTAGCCTTGACTCTGTGTGCCACACAATTGCTGATACTTCGATTAAGTGTTATTGCTAAACGGTTTAGAGCAGAATTTTAGAGATATTATTTCTATATATCTGAAGAATACAGTTTAAATTTATAACAACACAATTATTATACTACAATTATCCATGCGTATTATAAAACATAATATTATAGTTTTCGAACTATTGCATTATTCAATACGTTTCACACATAAAACATATTGTCGATTTTATCTCAAAAACATGAAAAGAAATTGTTTTAATTTACATTAATTTTTAATTTGTTAATATTTTAACTAATTTACAGATAAAATCAACATATCTTCACCACGCACTTTATTTACGTAAAATTATGAAAATTCATGTTGCAATTATTTATGATAAAAAAAACTTCATAATCTATATTACTTATTTAACACTATTTCTTTTATTTTTCTTCCTAACGGCAGTTACGCATTGGAAAAGCCGTAATGGCATACATTTATGGTCCATTATAGACATTTTTCTCCATACATAATTAATGTAATAAACAAGAAGTTAGGGTTTTTCTCCAGAATATTTGCATAAATTACTAAAAAATAGAGCATTTTACGGTTATGTACAAATGCATTACTTACCAAATTTCTATTAACTGAATTTCTGTTAAATACTAATGAAAATTTCATGATCTCACTTAATATTTTAGCCCGCATTCTGCTTATGAATCATCTAAAATAATCTTTTGTTTTAACTCCGTTGTAAAAATAAGTAAAACACGTGTGACTAAGTAAAATTAAATTATCATTTTAAATACTTTCACAAAATTGAAAAGCGTTTATGAATTTAGTTTGCCTGTCCGCCTTCTGCGCTCTAATTGGTGTATATAAAATCTGATTGTCCTGATAGTTTTGAAATTATGGACTTTATCCCAGCAAAAATACTATTCCAAATGAAGATTTTAGTATATTTATTTTATTTACAGGGACAGGCAAAAGGACCATGTTGTATTACGGCCAATGGGAAAGAATCGTTTCAAATAAATTGAAAGTTTTTACGGCCTTTCAAACGAAATAAAATTGACACTCAAATACCTTAACTATTATAGTTCCTAGCTCTTAGATTTTAAATGGGATTTCTCAATTAATTATGCTGTTTTATTCGTTTTCTGACCTCTATGTTTCATATTATCAACAGCCCATTGGAAATAGAATATAATAGAAATATAATTAAACAAAACTCTAACGTATATAGATGACTCATATTTATAATATATGTAGACTGTTCTTAAAATATTTTTCATGTATGTGAAGAATATAGATGGACAAACAATTATAGTTAAAATTTATATTGATTCAGAGACAATGTCGTGAACAGTTTTTCTGGGGTTTTCATCTCCTCTAGATTTTTGAAATAATATGAAAATAAAAAAAATAATTATAAATAATCCTCCACAAAAGAAAACTATTAACATCGATAAATAACAAAGAATATAATTTCAAATTAAAATTTTATTCACTTAACTTAACTTAAATAATCTTGATCGCCTAAAAGAAATCAATTAAATTTGATGTGGATTTAATTGAGACAGTACTTAAAAAAATCACTGAGTTATTTCCACTTCCGTAATTTTGAAATCATATTATGAATATTTATTTAATTGAATTTATTATGCATTTATCATATTAATTGCTCATCAAAATGTAAATGCAAATTTCTATTCCTATGACTCTCGTAAACATCTGAAATGAATGTTTAAAAATAACAATATAGCCAATCTTAACATAGTAAAGTTTGTAAAAGTGAATTTTATTTCTTGTACACGGGAGATTTATTTGAACCTGATCTTTAAACAACTTTAAATATATTCAACGTTAGGAGTAATTAATATTCACTTTATTGACGGAATTAATTTTAGTGGAACACTTTCGAAAACATGTTAAAAATTCTTAATTGGAATATTTAAATTAAATTTATTTAGGCTAAATTAAATCAGATCTAACGCAGAGTTTCATAATTATTTAAAATTAACTTTATATATTAGATTTATTAATTAAAATCATTTGCTTGAGTGAATTTTAAAAGACTTTAAAGCAGCGGGTTCTTATGTGGTGTGAACTCGGGCAATTCGACTTTTGAATTGGCAAAATTTCTAATTTTTAACTCATTCATTCAGTGTCTTTTTTAAGGTAATGTTTAGACTAACACTTTAAGGTAATACTATATGCAAAAAAAAAAAAAAAAAAAAATATATATATATATATATAGATAAGCTTTATTATAGAATTTAAAATAAATTTCATATCAAAATGTGTCAAATACTAGAATAATTATAGGAACAACCATTTGAAATTACTTATTAGACAACCTTTCTTCCCCTCTCTTTCTAATATTAAAAAAAAAGTATTATTTCCCCCAGTTACATTTCGTTTTTCCATATGGCTACAATTTTTCTCAATTATTTATCTAATAAGGTATTTTTTAAAATATTTGCTCTGCTACATGTAATGTGAAAAAACTTTTATGCGTGAAACTACTGAAGACTATACCGAAATCTTATTGTGTTTACATACATTACCTAAAAAATATTTAAAATAACTAAATGTAATGCTACCGAAATTACAAAATATTTAACAGAATTAATAAAAATGTTGATACATAGTAAATAACTTACGGCTAGAATGCCTTCCGCGTGTTTAAATATTAAACACTGAAAATGTGATACTATATGGCAGTTTATTAAACGATAAAGATAAGTGTGTTTTGATGGCGAAAAATTACTACTTAAAACAGATGAGAGTCAGAAAATAAAAATGCTTCTATTCCAATAAAAATTATAATTGTTTATGATTTTGGTTTGTCGGTCCATCGGATCATGATCTATCTGACGTAACTATAATTGGCTTTTCTAGCGTTTGAAATGTGTTAATTTTGCTTATCGGGGAATGTTCGGTATTGTAAAATATGTTGCATTAATAGTTCATTTACAGGGAATTCAAAATAATTCAATTTCATCATACGATATGGGGAAAATTAATTGTAGTTTATATTAATGATATTAAGCGGTTTACATTGCATTAAATGTAGAAAGCACCGAATTTTACAAACAAATCATTGCGATAGAATAGGGCATTTATAGCGTTTGCCGTTTTTTGTGTTCGATAACATAGGGTTTTGTGCGCTCAGCTATAGAACTCACACAAATTAATAACAAGAAAAATTTAATTATTATTTATTAAGAAAAGATAGGAAAGTGACTATAAAGATACCCAAATCCATGTATTTGTATGGAAAGAGTATTGTTTTCAAGCACTTTTTATTAATTTTAAAGTAACGTGTATAATTTAATATGCAATTAATAAAAAAATTTTTGAAGCCATCTACGAAATAAACTGTTATAGATTACAAAATGATCGTTTAACTTAGGTTTGATAATAAGGTACCCTGGGGTAATAACGCCACATTAAAGTTCTACCAATTTTCACGGCTCAGTTTCAGTTTGTATTTTTCAAACAAATATATGCTTTGATACAGCAACTCATTGACAATCTATATAAAAAAATAATTTAACAGATATGTATTCATAAAATGTAATGGCGTGATTTATTGACCAATGCTATTTGGCGTTATTACCCACCTATATGGGTAATAACGCCATGCAAACAAAACTATAAAATAAGATGGAATAGTTGCATGTAGATTGCCCAATTCTAAAAATACAAACTCTACAAACTTAGAAATTGACAATTCTAAGCTATTGAAAATATTCAATTTTTTGTGAAAGTGTAAGAAAAATAAAGGTTTGTGTGGGGGCGGGGGGGGGGATGAGGCAAGAGAATATCAGACCGTGAGCTTCTTTTTGCTTAAAAAGGACCGCTTAAATATAATTATTAGAAACATAGCACAGTTTTAACTGTGTTTATTTGAATCAGTATTTAGGATGTAGCTCGGCCACAGTAGGGAATCAACCAGGGTATTAATGCCAAGGATTGGCGTTATTACCCCGTTATAGTTATTGCGCTGTACATTTTAAATTACAAATAATCTCGAGAAGATATCCAAAATCCTGAACAACATTTTGAAAGTCCATGAAATGTACTATAAATTTCTGTAATTAGCAAAGTATTTCCGGATAAAAAAAATAGTCTTCACATCACAAAACGTATCTCGCAAATTTTAGATCAAGCGTTAATTTTAGTTGCTTGTAAAAACAATAAGACCTAAAAATGAAAGAAATTAACTTGAAGCTGTTTTTTGCGATTTATATGACTCAAAACCCTTCTGCGCAGAGCACATAGGTGTCATTTACCGGATTATATCATAATTATGCAAAATATTAGCACTTGGCGTTATTACCGCGCCTGGCGTTATTACACCAGACCACCTTATGTGATATTATAAATTTGAGAAAGCATAAGTCCTTATTTAATTGGGTATTAGTACATTCTTTTTACATACCTCATTTTTCATTAATCTTAGTATATAGATAATATCAATGCATTTTTACAAACAAAAAATCCAGTATTTAGACTATAAAGACTAAAAAAAAAGAATCCGTTGCACTCCGCCCTCTAATATGTGAATGTTGTTTTAAATGTAATTTAAACAGGTGTTTTTTTGCTAATATTAAGAATAAAATTAAATAAAAGGATAAAAAAATATTGCAGTTGCATTAATATACCAGAACTGTACTTATTTGAAGTACAGTAGCGAAACCTTATAAGAAGAGCATTGTTACTTATATTGAACTTCAAAGAATGACTTATAGAAAAAAAATGTTGAATGGAAATAAAAGTAAGCAAAAAAAATAAAACTACAAAGGAGCAATTTATCTTCCGACCTTAGGGAATTTATTACAAAGCACTTTTGAAATCAAACGTCTTTGTAACCTTGTGAAAGTGAAGATAAGTTAGATCTTAAAGAACATAGATTTACTTCCAGTCTTTTTTTTTTCCATTTCGTTTTTAGAAAATCTGATATATATATATATATTTCCTGTTAGGGAAACTTTTTATATAGATATAATAGAATATAAATGAACTTCCATCGAAAAAAATAATAGTTTATTTTTAAAATTATAAAGACTACAAGAAGACACAATTAATCTATAAAGCATATATTCAAATTTACAAAAATTATTTTTTACTTTTTCCCTACGTTTGTAAATATGAACTGGAAAATAAAAGATCAGATTCTTTAACGGTTTCCAAATATAAAATGATATTTAATATATAGGGTGATCCAAAATTAAACATTTATCGATATAGGTGTTGTCCTCAATTAAAAGTCCCCAATAAAATTCTTCCATAACAAGTATTTTTCTATTGCAAGATTTCCAAAGGAAGAATGAAATTAAATACATTGGATTTTTTTTTTCTAAGTTGGTGCCATATCATAACTTTTCTACTACAAAAATTTCCACGTAAAACTATGCATACTTTAAGCTACTATTAAGTTTGTGTAATTCAACATTTTAAATTTGCATTACATGACAATACATTATGTTATATAATGTTGACTTGATTTTTAATAATACATTGTAACGCGCAGTTGCATTTTCTTCTAACTATTAATTGAAACTTTGAACTTTTTAAAAAATACGGTAGATTGATAGCAGATAGTGTTGTTAATTAATTAAATCATTTTTTGATTTTCTTTGATTAATTTAATTAAGAAATAATTTAGATAAATTAATAATTAAAATTATTAAATTGATAATTTTATTAATAAACAATTTCAGCTGTCTTTTCTACTTACTAAATGAAGAAAGTTGAAGAAGTTTTTAAGAACTGAAGAAATCCGATCCTTTTATTTCTATTTACAGTAAACTGGTTTTCTAAAACTTAAATGTTTGTTTGGAAATGTGGTTTTCTGTTATGAGCTATCACGTCTATTGGTTGATCTTACATTTTGAAAGCTGTCGATATTTCAAAACACTTCAACAACAACAACAACAAAAAAAAAAAAAAAAAAAAAAAAAAAAAAAAAAAACTAAACACTATAAATTCATTTTGTTTATATGTGATGACCCTTAAATGCGATATAGTTTTTTTGTGTTGTTATAATAAATGTTGTATAATGAGGCATGCGATTTTAACCCTTTATCTACGGAATTATGAATCCATGAAAATTTTACATTACGTAAATTGTTTAAACTAAATTAAAATATTTACATAATCATTTCAAAAATTTTTGAAGGATTGAAGGATTTATAAGAATTAAATAAATTTGAATTTACCGGGATTCTGTGCAGTTTTTATAACCCCATTCAAAACTTTTATTTTAAGTTTTTTTTCTTTGTATTTTATGGAACTATAAAATATACAAATATGATATTCTTACAATATAAATACAGAAATACTTTCGAAATGAAAGATCCCCATTCCCCTCAGGGTCATTCCACGCAAAATGAGCAAATTAGCTGTGGCTGCCATGTCACAGATTTGAATGAAAATTGGCATATGAATACAACATGTTTATTTATGAAGAAATGTAAAATAATAGATTACAGAGCAGATTGTTTAAGTATGTAGACTCACTTTAAAAGTTGATACAAAATCGAGTTCTTGTTTACATGCTTTAAATTTCAATCTGTATTATTAGCGTTAGGAAGGAAAAAACTATATCATAAATTATTTTCAGATAAGAATGGATACTATGTAAGAGATTGGCGTAATTTAGGATTTGAATTTTTATTCCTTACTGAGAAAAAAATATAGAAAAGGAAAAATTTTAAAATAAAAATTCAATATTTCTTTTGCTGATAAAAAAAATTAGGACAGGTGTTATGATTTCAAAACTATTTGACATTTTAGATAAAAGTATATATTTTGAACAGAAGAAGTTTCATAAATGCCTTTTTTATTCCTTAATGTGAAAAAAAAATAAGAAAAAAAAGGACGGGAAAAAGCAATATTTCTATTGCTCTTTTAGTCATGAAGGAAATCTCTTATATCATTTCAAATTACTTGATATCAAAGATAAAAGTGTCTATTTTAGATATTCAAATGCTACTTCTCGCCTTTTCTTCTTTTCTTTCCTTATTTCTTTTTTTTCTTCAGACTTATATTAAAAGCGATCAGAATTGAAGAATTAATTATCTAGTATTGTTAAAATCAAATAGATGGCAGCACTATTTTTTAATTGAAATCGTACAATATTTTTTAAAAGCGCGCTAATTCAAAGGAAATTTTGCGTAAAATGTAACAAAAATACCTTTTTGAAAACATATTTTTTTCAATGTTAGGAATCAAAAGGCACTATTAAAGTTTTTCGAGCATATTATGGACTTATTAATATTTATGTCTGTCCAAAATTGTTTATGACGGACCTATTTATTATTTCAGCATAAATAAGAGAAAAAAATACGATTTTGTCGTTTTTAAAAAGTTTTTGAGTTTTTTTAAGATGAAGGAATTAAATTATAATTATCAAACTTGGGGAATTCAATCTTCATACATAATACTGTATCATGCACCAATTTCTCACTTGTTTTATCATTTTTTTAAAATTTTTATAATATTTCGAATTTTTTCAAAATTTACAAATTTTCAATTTTAACAACCCATTTAAAATTAATTAGGTTATTACCAGATTGCTATTGCTAAATAAATGAAAAGATAATTATTCAGAAGTTGTGAAATTGCAAGCCAAATTCATTTATGTTAAATATTTTTCGAGATATAGAGCTTTAAACTTGCAATATTGGACGATTGCACACATGCCGTTCTACATCACAAGTTTTTTAAAAGTTTAAAACTGGTAAAATAATTTTTATTTTTGTCAAGATATTTTGCAGAGCTCTATTTGAATATAAACAAAACATGTGTATCAAATTTTATTAAAATCGGTTACCATGGGGCCACGACTTTTTTTTAAATTTTTGCTCATTTGACGTGGAATGACCCTTCACTCAGCGCCAAGAAAACTGTAA
Source organism: Maratus speculifer (assembly GCA_964019185.1). NCBI lineage: Eukaryota > Metazoa > Arthropoda > Arachnida > Araneae > Salticidae > Maratus > Maratus speculifer. The sequence continues at coordinate 426,518,774 of OZ025290.1, read as the reverse complement.
AAATAAAAATGCAAAAGAAACCATCCTTTTAAAAATATTTTTGTTTTGTGTAACTTATAATGCTTTTGGAACAAAATAAAGTAATGTAACTCTAAGTCATTTTAAGCATTATTACAGATAATTGATATATTAAAAGAATTTTATAGCAAGGTTATTTTATTGGTGCTTATAAATTCCATTGATAGGTAAAGGGTTAAGAAATAGAGCCCGGACCTTTTTTCTACATTTAAAGCTTTTTTAAATAAAATGTCTCATTAAAATACGCAACGTTCATTATACAGCAGCCCCATTAACCCAAAATCCAGAAAAAATCCCACTAATGACTTTCAGTTTTCATTTTTTATCTTTGAAGTTCAAATAACCTTATGAATTTCATGGAATACGCTTGTTTCATTTACCCTAAATATGAACTGAAGACCAGGCAAAAAGTTTCAAATTAGAGTTAAATTATACTTATATTTGAGGAGGCGGTTTTAAACTTAACTTTAAGGCATATAAAGTGCTAAATAAACTGTGTCGAATAATTAAATTATGAATTCTGACATATTGCTCAAATAATACTTTTCTGTTAATGGTTACTTAAATATGTGTTTATATTACTGAAAATTCTACTGAATTATATTACTGAAAATTCTCTCCATTCAATTAAGCTCTATTATACATAATTAATTTAATTATATCCCATGATTAATAAGGATTCTAGGTTATCATGAAGATGGAGTCCTATTATTTTCCAATTTTTAAACTTATATATATATATATATATATATATATATATATATATATATATATATATATATATATATATATATATATATATATATATATATATATATATATATATATATATATATGTGTGTGTGTGCGTGTGTGTGTGTGACAATTTAAAGTTAGGGGGCAGAAACATCATCGCCAGGTTTCCCTTTCTCCGCACAAAAGTCATGGCCAGTGAAAAAAAAAAAATAGATAAATGTAGAAGGTCCAAATAATCACTCCTTGGCTGCTGTAAGTTCATTTTATTAAACTGTAGCTACAATAGAGGGAAAAGCTCATGTTGCAGACGATATTTTACCTAAAACTCCATCATTATTTCAGCGAGCCGTACTCATGCAAGAGAGCACCCAAGAAATCTTCTTCTCATCTTCTTCTTACCACGTCTAGAGGCTTCCTCTTTTAAATATAAAAAAAAATAAATTCTAGAACATTCTCTAGTCTCAAACCCTCATGCTTTTATGTAAACATAACTCATGCCCAGATACGAGACTATTTTCTACAGACGATAATTTTATTTTAAAAAAAGTATTATTTAACCAATTTATAATCGACGCAGAATTTTAAATATCTTAGGCAGACGATTTTTATAGGCGATTAATTTTAAGAGAAAAAGAAAAGAAATGAATTTATGGATATGCACGCTATCAAATATTGACTGAGGGAAAATAAATAAATAGATAAGATAAAAAATGTATTTTTTGAAAGGTATGGTTTTGGAATAAATTTAATAAGACTTTCTTAAAAAGGGTTGATAAAAACAGAGAAAAAATGAGTTTTATTTGGAATATTACGAAATGAAGTTTAAATAAGAATATTTTTAATTTAGAGCCATCTTTTAAATTTACGCGTATTGGAATAAATGTTTTTTAAGGCGAAATAAGAATTTATATCGTCTCCATAAAGATTGTCAAATTAGATCTAGAAACAAAATTTTAATTTAATAATTTGAAGTAAGTACGGAATATTATTATAAGAAAATTAAGATGGTATAAAAGTTAGTTTTGGCGAAAAAAAAATTTAAAATTTGTAATATATATTTATATATATATATATATATAATCGTAAAGAGTTTCCTATGTCTTAATTTTTGAATATGAATGCAGCCTATATTGCATCACTATCTGAATATTTATGAAACTGATTACAATACGAACGCATCTAACTTGCCACAATTATATGGAATTATGTCACTTTCCACCTTATTTTTTCCCTTTATATTTCTTAATTTACAAGTTTCAGGAATTCTGAAATTATAGATAGGATAAATAAAAAAAACAACATTCATATATATTTTTTAATTGAACAGCATAAATGATATCCAAATAAAAGAAAACTAATGAAAGAAAATAAGTCCACATTTTTAATAGAAGGATTTTTTTTTAAATCTACCATAAAGTAGATAATGCAATATTTAAAATAATATTCATTTTTTTTAAATGATCAATTAAAAGAAACCCAAAATAAAATTAAGGATTCATATTAATACTATATATTATTACTGTAATATTCTACATAAAACAAAAAGATTGTTTAAATTTTCATAATTAAAGGAGTATATTAAACAATATAATTGCAATATTCAAAATTTTAATACAACTATTGATTTGTTTCCCTCATTAAATTTGACAGAAAAATATTTTAAAAAGCCATCCGCTTATGAAGAAAAGAATGACTAATACAATGTCATTAATCATTTTTTATCAATAACTCATTTAATGTTCTAAACTTTCTTTTAATTAAATTCATTAATCGATGTCTTAAAAAACATTTTTTGGTTATTGGCTTTAAACAACCATAATTAGTTTTCAAAAAAATCTATATAACTGTTTAATCAGTCACCCGCTATGTTATTCATTTAAAATCACAATCCTCTTGAACAAGATTTATTTCACAAGATATATTTTGTGTTTTTTTTTTATTAAATAAATGATGGATAGAACTTTTCAAAAAGATATTTATCGAAATATTTCTTTTTTTTTTTTTTTTTTTTTTTTTTTTTTTTTTTTTTTGTTCTTATTATTTTTCTTTCTGTCCCGTTATTGTAAATCTGAATGAGTAAGGTGACAACTGTCTTTGATATATAAATTCTAGTTTCATTAGTTAGACATTAAAAAATACTTTTTTCTTATACATAATGTAAAATTAAATCATTAATTTGTACTAATATGTAAATGAATACTACTTTACAGGTGCGTGCGAGGAGAAAAATGCGCCTGGGGAAAAGCTGCTATTTGGCGCTCCCCACTTCCATTTTTTTGTGATAGGCCAAAAATGAAATTGGTGGTATAAATTTGGTGTCCCCTAAATTTCCGTGCTCGGGGCGACTGCCTCCTTCGCTTTCCCCCCTCTTTCGCAGGGCGCTGCTACTTTACAACTATACGGGATGTCCTAAAATTGGTGCTCAAATTCACCCGCACATATTATTCGTTGGGAGTACACTGAAAAAAAACGTAAATTTACGGTACTTTACTGTGAATTATCCAATAAATTTACGGAATGTCACTTTTTTCACGTAAACGGCAACTCCCGTATATATATATATATATATATATATTTGTGTGTTATACGGCTAAAAATCGTTAATGTAAGGGCAAAGTCCGTTGATATAGGGAAAAATTAAGTTTTTTTTATGGACATTGTCTCGAATCTCTGCTAAATTAAATCACTGCTACAGCATTTTTACAGTGTACATAAAAAAATGTCCAAAGAAATCAACTTGTGCGATGCATAGTTTACAAATAAAATACGAAAACAAAGTATGACATCATAGCTGGTGCAAGGAAAAATACCGTATGGACACATTAACAGCAGTATTTGCATAATTTTCCACACGAAAACGTTTAAAATTTTTGCTGCGCATATCGTGAGCACCATAAAAAATGTTAAGCCGCCGCCATTGAACTCGTTACTGCATCTTTCACCAAACTTTATTCTTAGGATGGTTACGATGTATTCCGTTGGTACATTGCGACATGTATTTGAATAAGTGCCAATGTAATTGAAATACCTTACTTACCCTTGTACCGCCTGTGACGTATTACTTTCATTACTGTTTTTCATACTTTTTCTCAAAATCTATGAATCGTAAGCATCTTTGGGCTTATTTATGCATTTCCGACCAGGAATTTGGCTTTACAGATTTTGGACACCATTTTTCGGAAGCCCTAAAGTGCATTGCAAGGCAAATATCCCTAAACCAGTGTTACTATTATCAGATTTTATTTCTGTAAAGAACGACAGTACTGAATGACACAGGACATATAGGTTTATGAGAATAAAGAAAAACATCAACCTTTTCAAAGTGCTGTTCCCTCCCCCCCCCTAAAAAAAGAAATATTATTTCATTTCTGGTTCATTTAATTTATCTAGAACTGTATTATCAAGAAAAAAAAATGCTGGCTGTATAAAATTAATGTTACATTTATTCCGTTTAGTGACAAAAATTGACAATAGTAATTGTTCAACTATTCTGTGCATTTTATTGGACTAATTTTTTAAATAATAATATATAGTATACATACATACATACAGACCATATACAGGTATGCACAAGAAAAAAAATGTATATATTTTCTAACTGTTTATACTAATAGAAAAAAATGGATTTTAAAAAGCATTATGGAATAAAAAATGAACTGATAATATTAAAAAAATATTTTAATTAAAATAATAGTATTTTTCAAAATTTTATGATTTCTTGAGTGACAAGAGGTATTCAGCTGTAAGTACACAAAGATCTCTAACTAATGTAGTTTTCTTGTACAGACTCTGTGACAGACAGACAAACAGACAGACAGAGGACAGAAATGAATAGGATTTCTTCAGATGAACGAAACCCTAAGAAAACTCTTCTGTTGGTATGCCTTCATCGCAAATCACTAAAACCTTCAAAATAATATTATTATGTATCTATATCACATTATAATTATGGCGTAATTAGGAAATAATGGGAACATAAATGAGATATACAATTTTGGGGATATTATATTGCGTAACTTACAAGATATTACAAATGTTGCATTTTTTAAAACACGAATTGTATTAAATTTAACTAAAACTGCTTCTATCAAAACATAAAATGCAATGTTTTATGCATAAAACACGAGATATTGTGCATAATAAAACTTAAATGCGATAAAGAAGGTAAGATATTTTAAGAAACTAGCTTCATTTCCCTTCACTGTCCAATGTTTGTTTTGGAAAATAAATCAAATTGCATGGAAAATTTTATTTTAGGATAAAAGTGTGATTTGTAGGCATTCATTGTATTTCCTATTCTGCTTAAATATTGGAAAACAAATTCAAAATGTTAAAAAATATGTAAATTTTAGAAAAAAGATCATTTTATGTGAAAAAATTCAAGGTAGTGATAAGAAAAATGTAAATAATTCTATACTACTGGTATATCCTTAAATTCCAGAGAAATATTCTGTCTTTTCTCTTGCTACGTAAAAAGATTTCATCTTATCTGAAACTTTACATTTAAGGAATGAAAAACTAGTTGGATGTGTTCAATCTCAAAACTTTCTTCTATCTCATAAGTACATTTTAATATTTAAAAAAAAAAAAAAAAAAAAAAAAAAAAAAAAACGTGGTGACCCCAAAGTTACCCACTATCGAAATTCCTCAAACATTTGACCTAGCCTAACGAGATTCTGGTATCCGAAAAGCCTAAAACGCAAAATTTAATTAATATTCTGAGAAAATGAGCTTAGTAGTGCCTCATGTTGGGTAATTTATACTAAAACCTAATAAGCATCTATTTATGTCAAGACTTAACAGAATCTAAAATTTGATGGAATTTCGTCCATTAGTTCTTGAGATATAGTTATAACAAAAAATTTGCAAAACGTAGCACAGCAACACCATACCGTAGACAATTTATGCCAAAACGTAAAAAAGCGTCTAATTATGTTATGGTATAAAAGAATCTGAAGTTTGATGAAATTCTGTGCATTAGTTCTTGAGATATAGCTAGTTAAAAAAAACGTGTAAAATATATCACAGCAGCACCATCAGTTGAAGGATTTATAACAAAACTTAATCATCGTGTAATTATGTTATATGTCATTTTGTAACAAAATCTGAAGTTTGATGGAATTCTGTGCGTTGGTTGTTGAGATATAGCTATCGGAAAAATCGTGTAAAATGCAGCATAGCTGCACCACCTCTTGCAAGGTTAATAGCAAAATGTAGTCAGCGTCTAATTATGTTATATATTCTAGTGTAACAGAATCTAAAATTTGATGAAGTTCTCTGCATTAGCTCTTGAGATATAGCTATCGCAAAAATCGTGCAAAATGTAGCATAGCAGCGCCACCTATAAGGCAGTTCACACCAAAACCTTATCAGCGGCAATTTATCTCAAGGTATCGCGGAATCTGAAGTTTGGTGACATTCTGTGCATTAGTTCTTGAGATATAGCTATCATGAAAATCATGAGAAACGTGGCATAGCAGCGCCACCTGCTGGCCAATTTACACCAAAACTTAATCATCGTGTATGTATATCAAGCGGTCACAGAATCTGAAGTTTGGTGAAATTCTATGCATTAGTTCTTGAGATATAGCAATCTTGAAAATCATGAAAAACGTAGTATAGCAGCGCCACCTGCAGGCCAATTTTCACCAAAAACCAATAGGCACTAATTCACATCAAGGTCTAAGTAAATATAAAATTTTATTAAATTTCGAGCATTAGTTCTTGAGATAGAGCGCCCACAAATTTTTTGTCACATACAGACAGACAGACACACAGACAGACAGACAGACAGACAGACAGACAGACGGACAGACTCACAGACAGACATTTTCTAAAAATAGTCGAAGCGTGTTCAGGACCTTCTAAAACGTATAAATCCGTCGAAAACCGGAAGGCGAAAATTTTCATGAATCCAATACTTTCTTCTTGTAAAGATAGAAGAAAGTAAAAATCTGAAATACGCAAAAAAAGTTTTTCTTTTATATTTAAATTTTAAATTCAAAGGAATAAATACGATTTTTTATGAAAAAGTCGATTAAAACAAATCATTTACAGAAAAATAAAAATAAAATTAAAATTAAAATTAAAATTAAAATTAAAATTAAAATTAAATTAAATTAAATAAAAGTACAGTTTTTCATAAGTTTGTACATACAAAATAATTAAATAAAATAATAAAAGTAAAATGTACGCAAAAACAATTTTCCTTAAGAATAAACACCAAAGAAATATTCTTTATTTAGACAATTTTGTCAAAAACATGCTAAAAAATTCCTTTTTTCTGAAAATTATTGAAAATAAGTAATATTATGGCATTAAAGAAACTGTAATAAAAGACCCCTCGGAGTTATTTTAAGATAAAAAAAAAATGTTATGTAACGTTTATTAAATGTTTTCAAATATGACATTGCAATTTAAATAATCTACTTAATTTTCAAACGAGCTTACCTTCGTTATTTTTAGTAACTGTAAAAAATAGCTATTAATAAGATCTTTGATGTTCACGAAATCTGCTTCTGGCACTTTTTCCTTTTTTTTTCTAAAAGTATTTACTAGCTTAGATTATAAGGAATTTAATTAAAAAAGTAATGTTTTTCAATCGATATTTTTTTTTCTGAGTCAAATGTACATGTGAATAGTTTTACATTTTTATGAGTTTCACAAATTCCATTATTTGTTTGTTTTTATTTTAGTTTTTTAATTTATACATTTTTCTGTCAATATTAAAAGTTTATTGAGAAATAAATACTGATTTTGAAAAACATGGGATGGGAATTAACAGAATGTGATTTTTTAAAATTTCGAAATAATAAGAGGAAGTGGGTATCAGTATAACATATCAGCATAGAAACGTTAAAAGGTCCTACCGACCAGTACCGGGAGCAGGAAATAGCTTTTATATACCATATTTATTTATTTATTTATTTTAAGTAACATTACTCAAACCTACGAAGCCCAAATTTTTATTTTTTATTTCATCAATACTTTTATTCAATGCAAAAGTTATCTTCAACGGGAAAGGTGTATAAAACTTTATTCACTGATGCTTTTTCACATGCATCTCTCATAAATTCAAAATATGAGTTTTAAAATATATGATATAAAACTTAAGTGGCGCCTTTATGTGGCTTTAAAAGGTCTGTTTTAATTTTATTTATTCATTTATTTATTTATTTATTTATTTATTTATTTATTTATTTATTTATTTATTTTTTGCAAAGTAAATTTACACATATAACAAATACTTTTAATTTTGCAATTCGTTGTTAAATATATAACTTTAATTGAAGGAGTACTATTCATTGAAATGTATTTATTTCAATAAATTGATTTATCTTTTGTGTAACGTTATTCAAAATTGTAAGGAATATTTATGTAAATGGTTCCTTTACGTAAAGTTATACATTTCCATGCGTTTCAAGAAATTCAGATAATTTGACGCTAAGAAACCATTAAATGGTCAACTGAATCAGATAAAAATGCATATTTAAAACAGTTAAAATTGTCTATTTATGAATTAACTTTATTGTATCATTGATCTAGAAATATTGTTTAATGTACGGCGTACATAATATATGACTTGTTATAATCATCCTAAAGTGATGTTTAATTTAAGCGTTGAATTTATTAAGTAATAAATTGTTAGATTTTTAAAATATTATTTTCTTAATAGTTGTTGTAATTTATTAAATTACAATTTTGTTTTTTCTGTTTCCTTTATGTCGATGTAATTACACCGTCACGATTGCGTTTTCGACTTACGAGTTCTTATGTAATTATTTCTCCTCGTGCACTGAAATACTTGTGCACTGAATACGTGCACTGAAATACTGGACCCATTTCGACATGACCATTTGAACCCCTCCTTGCACACACACACACACACACACACACACACACACACACATATATATATATATATATATATATATATATATATATATATATATATATATATATATATGAGGATGTCATTTTCAAAACTCGCCTTATCCAAAAAAATAAAATGGTAGTTAACTCTATTCCTTCTATTGGTGGGACTGCATCCAAAAACACTAAAATCTTCAAAAGAATATTATTATGTAATATATCTCGCATTATAATTATGGCACAATCACCAGTTAATGGGAACATAAATCAGATATACAATTGCGGAAATATTTTATTAAATAACTTACAAGATGTTACAAATGTTGCATGTTTTAAAACACGAATTTTATTAAACTTTACTAAAATTGCTTACATCAAAACAGTAAATGCATAAAACACGATATATTGTACATAATAAAACTTAAATGCGATAAAGAAGGCAAGATATTTTAAGAAACTTGCTCTATTGCTCTTCTCCCTCCAATGTTTGTATTGGAAAAAAAATCAAATTGCGTGGAAAATTTTATTTTACGCTAAAGTGTGTTTTGTAGGCATTCAATGTATTTCCTAGTCTGCTTAAATATTTGGAAACAAATTCAAAACGTAAAAAATATGCAAATTTTAGAAAGAATATCATTTTATGTGAAAGAATTCAAGGTATTGGGAAGAAAATGTAAGTAATTCTATACTACTGGTATATCTTTAAATTCCGGACAAATATGTTTTCTTCTGCACAGTAAAAAGATTTGATCTTATTTGAAAATTTACATTTAAAGAATGAAAGGGAAGATATATACCCGTAGATTTTTTAAAAATTTTACTTTTATATTTAAAGTAAAGTTTACATTCGAAACATTTCGTACATTTAAATAAATATAAAGTTTATTAAACTGCACACTTTTATAGAAAAATCAATAAAAAATATCACTTAAAAATATGTTTGTAAATTATAAATGAAAATCTTAAGGTAGCAATCATATCTAACTTTCTTTGATATTTCACAAATATTTTAAATTATACAAGACTAAAAACGGATACTTGCTTAAAAATATAGTATGTGGACATTTTCGCGACTCCTTTCTTAGTGGGCCTCTTTCTAGTAGACTGAAGGTGCCAGGTCATGTGATTTATTTCAGCACTGTAATTGTTCTTATTTAATATTATGACGTTAATACTTAGTTGCAGAATTAAGTTGTTATTTATTGACCTTCAAAAGGAAAGGAGTTACAGTTGATTTTTTGATTTACCTTGAAAAAATTTATATTTATAACAACGAAGCGGAACCCGTCGAAATTCGACTAAAGAAAATCTTTGAAAAATTACTGTTTTATTTATTTATAATAAATCTACAAAATTATTTACAGTAAAAAATACATCTTATATTGGTCAGTATATTTCTCAAGCAAATATTATTTAAAACTAAAATAAAAAAAAATACTATAAAACTCAATTATTCAAATAATGAAAAGAAAAAATACCGAAATTAACCGAATTTTATAACAGGCGCATTTTAATCTATCTATCTATCTATATATATATATATATATATACATGTATTCAATTTTGAGAGAAGATGGAGGGTTTCTGTTGCCACAATTGCAAAATTGGTACTAAAAATTATAATAAAAAATTAATCTATCAAAAATAAATTGTGATACAGCTTTGAAACATATTGCATTTAAAAGTTTTTTTTTCCTTATACGACAGTGTAAAAACTTAAAATGTACGATATTTAAAAATTTTAAATTTGCAGTAAAAAATATTGCAAAACCGAAATTGCATGAAAAAGTGTTGAGCATTTAAACAACGGTGTAGCTTATAGGGTGTAGCTTACTTACTTTCCTCCTTTTTTTTAATTTTAGGAGAAGATGGGGTAATTATGTTGCCACAATTACAAAATTGGTATTTAAAAACTGTAAAAAAAGTAATATCTCAAAAATAAATTGATATACAGCTTTTAAACAAAATGCATTTAAAAGTAATTTTTTTTCTCTATGCGACAGTGTAAAGATTTAAAATATGCGATGTTTAAAAGTGTAAAATTTGCGCTAGCAAAAATTTCAAAACCGAAATTGCAGAAGAAAGTGTTGCCATTCGCAAAATTACGTGTGCATTACGTTTTGCCTTTAAAATATGGATAGATATTAATACCAAACATTTCCTTGTATATAGTTTGTATATGCGTAAAGTTTGATGATGCAAAAAATAAAATTAACATAATATTTAATCTTGCCGTGATCCTTCAAAACTACAACACAAGAAATGCAACTTTTTTTATGTACCCATTACAAATACTATAAGTATACTATGGGTAAGTCTTGCAATTATTTTGATAATTGAAAAAAAATGATGGATTTACAGATTCAGCTAGTTGAGGAGGCTTACCAAATGGCTTGAGCACAACAAGTCCCTTCTAGCAGGGTGTAACAACTATGCTATAAGCCCCAAACATGGACTAAGACAGGACTGCCAAAAGGAAAGCAGAATCTCCTATTTTATGCACTGGAAGCTCCGAAAAACATATATGTTAAAAAAAAAATGCCGTCTGCTGTGTGCCAGTAAAAGCTCTATCTCCCGAAACGATTGAGAGAGAGACTGAAATTTGATATGTGCGCAATTTTAAGAATGGAAAGATACCTATTTGATATCAATACTCTTGATTGTCCGGAAATATTTTTTCGGACTCTAGAAATATTCATTTTGATGAAAGGTACATATAAATTTTTTATTTTTAAATTTTAATTAGTAAATATAAAGAGGAATAAAAAACGCATTTGGCATGAAAAATGAAGTCGATCGTTTAATTCGTACCCGAGATATTTGTAATCATGTTTCCCACATTCTTCGATTATTTATGACCCTGTAATTCATTCAAATTTCAGTTCAAAGATATATTTTATTTGAAAATGAAACACTTAATCCAACGCAGTAATTTTTATTTAATATATTTATCATTTTTAGAGTTATAAGGATGCTTCTTTTGCGCAATTCGGTACTACTGGATTTGATTTCCATATTTTATAGCATGCATATCCATGATGGGTAACTATTACGATGGTCCCCAACGATCAGTTTTGTGAAAATTCCTTTTAATCCCTTTTTAATCCCAGATTACCTTCATAAATAGAGCAGCTAGGTACTAATTAATATGACATAAGTTACCATATTTTGAATATTTCTTAAAATTTTAATGTAAAGTTTGCTAAAAATGAGCCTTAAAACATAAACACAAGCTTGAAAATTAAATTATTAATAAATTATTTTAAACATGTATTTTAACTAAAAATTGTCTTTTTAATATTAAGAGTACAATTTTGTAGTATACATCAAGAAAGACAGAATTTTTTTCGGTTAATAATGTTATTTGGAACTTCTGTTATGTGCACATCAAGCATTATATGTTTATAAATGTAAATAAGATGTTTATAAATGTAAAAAAGATATATTCTTTAATGTATATGTGTGCATGATATGAATATACATCTTATTCATATCATATGTGAACAAATTTATAATAAAAGCGTAGTTTAGGTGGTAATTTTCATTCACAATGTAGCTTCATATAAAATTAGAAAAATATATTACTGAAAAATACTATTTCCATAAAACATGCATTTTTCTTATTTAGTAGAAATTAAGTATTCACCTTTAAACTTATTAACTTATGCGAGTATTATGTCGACAAATTTTTAAAAAATATTCGGTAATTAAAAATTAAAAATTAGTTAAATGTATCCCTTTTAAATTGATATTTTTTATTTATGTCATAAAGTACAGTATTTTTAAAAACAAGACAGACTACCAAACATATATGCATGAAAACCTTATCACATTAATGCAGTTTTTCATGCTTTTAAACATATAAAATAATGAAATAAAAAATAAAAATAATGCATATGCAAAAGCAATTTTTTCTGTGAAAAAACATCAAAGAATTATTCCTTATTAAAACAGTTTTGAATAAAACATTCCTAAAAAATTCATTTTTCCGAACACTATCGAAAATAAGTAAATTTAAGACATTAAGGGTTATACATTAAAAAAAAACATTAATAAAAGTCCCCTCGAGTTATTTTAAGGAAAAGAATAATGCATGTAACCTTTATTAAACTGTTTTCAAACATGATATTCCAATTTAAATAAGCTACTTAAATATCAAACGAGCTTACTTTTGTTATTTTTAGTCACTGTAAAGAAATAGCTAATAATAAGATCTTTGATGTTGAAGAAATCTGCGTCTGGCACTTTTTCCTTATTTTTTCTTTTTTAAAAAGTATTTACTAGCTTAGATCATAAGAAATTTAATTAAATTTTTTTTCAATCGATGGTTTTTTCACTGCTCCAAAGAAACATGTGAATAGTTTTACTTTTTAAAACTTCCCAGTATTTCTTCCTTTATTTCAGTTTTGATTAATTATAGCTTTTGCTGTCAGCATTAAAAGATATTGAGCAAAAATTACATCTTTTGAAAAGAAATAAAGTTTAACTGTGAATTAAACAAATGTAATGTTTAAATTTTTTTAAATTATAAGAGAAAGTGTGTATCAACTTAGTATATTGGTATAGAAAAAACAAATAACAATATTTCTATATAATTTTTATTTTACTGTCCTTCAATTCTATCGTACTTCACGAAAATAAAACCTTTTACACTTTCTTTCTTCAAGATTAAATTCCATTACTTCTTACTGATACAATCAATCAGGGTAATTATGTCCTATCAGGGTAAGTTAGGCCCAAGAGAGACAACATTTTAGATCTGACACATCACTTGAGATTGTGGCAATGTTTTCGTCTAAACGTAGAGATAGCAGCATTAGTGTGAGTTTGGTAGCTCATTGGAAACATTTGGTCAAGATTTCCATCATAGTAGAATGGATCAAAATATCATAAATATGACAATTACTGATTATTCTTATTTGGTCCAAACTTATTCTGATAGGCTGTGACTTAAATCGAATTTAATAGTATTTTCTGAGAATGTTATTACGTTATCCCTTATGCAAACGATAATTCTATTACGCTAGCAGCGTATCTCGAACAGCAGCAATTGAATAAGGCTAAAATAGACTTAAGAAATCACAACATTAAAATAATTCTGGAGTCTGCAAACGGAAAACATATCCAGCCGTTTAAAAAATAAAAATAAAACAAATTTATTCCACAGAATTAAGAACCCCCCAAAAAATTTAACCGAAATTGCCAAAATACAAAAACAAAACTTTTGCTTAATATTTACATCAAGTTATAGTTACAGCGCACAGATGTAGATGCCATGAAATAATCAAACAAAATCTCTGAAGACATGTCATCCTCCCACCTTAAGTTGTTGAAAGACAACTTAACTTACCTAACATTTAAAAATTTCAATGACTAATACATACACAATAAACATTTCTAATACACTCACTAACACAAAAAATATATAAGATATATATACTGTAAGTCAATTTAAAGTTCAAAAATAAATTTGTTTACAAGTCCAGCTTTTATGGTTTTTTAACAGTTCACCCACTTTTAGTTTTTAAAACATCATCTCTGAAAGGTGGAAAATTGGAATTGGAAATTTCAAGTGGGAAAATTCTTTGGACTAGTCGTAGCATTCGATAATAGCTTGAAAAATAATAGTAGTACCAACCTGAATCTTCGTTTTTGTTTTCACTACTACTTTTATTTCCACTTTGATTTAAAAAACACACAGCTGGAATATTCTTAGATGAGGACAACACCCTCTTGAAGGTAAGTCAGCAGGATTATGCACACCTGGAAGATGCTTCCACGAAGTTGGATCAGTCAGTTCTCTTATCTCTTGAACTCAGTTATTTACAAATACTGACGAAAGTTCCTCTCGCTGAATTCAACTTAATACTGTAGTGAAATCAGTCCATTAGTCTTGCTTCATATTGTCCCACTGAAGTGCTCTGAGTACAGATCTGCATAGTCGAGCTCCCACCGTTGCAGCCAGCAACTCAAGACGAGGAATAGTGATGGATTTTACTGGAGCAACTCTCGATTTGGCAGTCAAATGATTTATATGAACAACACCAGAATACTCTTTGCGCACGAAAACAGCTGCTTCGTATGCAAATTGGCTGGCATCACAAAATGTATGAATGCTTAGTTTATGTTGATCACTTATAACAGGAGAATAACAGCGGCTAACAGACAAATTTTTTAAGGAGCTTAAATATTCAAACCATTTTAAAAATTCATGTTTCAAATTATCTTCAACTTGTCTATCCCACGGGATGTTGTCTCTCCATATCTTCTGTAACATTAATTTAGTAATACAGAGGAAAGGACATACAAATCCAATAGGATCAAAAACCCTGCCTGTAACGGAAAGAACCATTCTCTTCAATACTATTTCAAGTTCGTATGTTTTCATCCAATCCAAATTAATTGTCAATTCAGCTTCTTTACGATTCTAAATTAATCCTAGAACTAAAGTAACTTGTTCTGGGTCTTCATCTCCTGTATACTTCCATCCTCTCAAGTTGATTTTTCCTTTAGTGAAGATATGATGACTCTCCTCGATGAAAGATAATATTTCTGCTTCGTTGTCTAAACTTGTAATTAAATCGTCTACGTAAAAACTTCGCAGAAGTATGTCAACTGAGTATTTCAAATTCTTTGGATACTTTTTCAGATGATGTTCAAGCACAGCTTCTAAGAGAAAAGGGCTGCTTTTCACACCAAACACCACACGTGAATGTCGCATTATCTTTGGAACTACATTTTCTTTACCATTCCACCAAAAATATTAAGAAAATTCCTATCTTCCGGTTTCACACTTATTTGTAAAAAAAGCTTTCTCTATATCGGCAACTATGCCATATTTATGCTCACTAAACCTGAGAAGAAGATTAGGGATTAGTTCCAATAAATTTGGTCCGGACGCTAAACACTGATTGAACGATGAAGAATCTCTTTGTCTGGTAGAAGCATCAATAACTGGGCGTACTTTAGTTGTTCCATGTTGTTTTACAACAGGTCTGTTTGGCAAATAGTGTTCCTGCAGGGGAGATGAAGAGTCAACTGGATCATGTTCAATTATACCTAACGATTCCCATTCTTTGAACACAGCATCATAAGCTGTAAACAAGTTTTCTTGATGCAATTTTTTCGTTGATGATTCTAATCGTTTCATAGCAATCTTTTTATTACTCGGTAAAGGCAAATGATTCTCTTTGTAGGGTAGTGAAACTTCGTATATCCCATCTGTATTGATTCGAACAGTTTCTTTGAAATGCAATTTAGTAAGATTTTCTCTTTCTCTTTTGTTTTTCATTTCACCTGGGTCACTTATCCCTAAAACCTCTAAAATAAACTGATCGGAAATAGTAGCTTCTCTTACAAACATCGAAATTACCATCATAGTTGTATCTTCTTTTTCAGAACGCAATTCAGTTTTCCTCATGAGAGTTCATCCTAGATAGGTTTCCATGGCTACTAATCCACTCGATAGAACTCTTTTATTTCCAGTAAATAGTTTACCAGCAATATCTGCTCCAACAAGAATATAAATTGGCCCCAAATTATTTTCTATGTCAAACATTTGTATATTCATAGATTGCAATTCTTCAATCCACGGTCCGTACAAAACAGAAGAACGTCATTACAAATAATATCATAATCAACTACGTCAAAATTACAATTAAACTTCCATCTAAGCTTCCTAGTTCTATTTTGTATACATTATGAAACTTCTCGTTGATCCTTTCTCCTCCAAAAGGTGCATGCGACAAATGTTGCTGCCGTAAAGCTGTTAATCCTAACGCGGATACAATTTCTTTTCTAATATAAGACTTGTGATCCCGAATCATACATACGTCTTACGATTAAATTACAATATTTAACTTTCATTTTAACTTTCAAAGTCTGCTGCAAAACTTGTCGCGCGTTCGAAATACTCGCCAAATTTAGTGATTTATCCTGCTCTTTAACCTCTTTTTCCACATTATTTGATGTAGGTTTACTTACATTTTTATTTGACTCGGTGCACATAACTGCATAAAACATTTTATTGCAGATCATGCATTTCACAAAATACCTACATTTTCCTATCCTATGTCCGGCTTTTAAACATTTGAAACAAAAACCTTTATCTTTTAAAATCTTTAATTTTTCATTATAAGACATTTTTGAGCCTTAAAGCAATTAGCCGGTTTATGTTTCCCGCTACAGAAAACGCAAACTTTCTCTGCCCCAACTGAAGAGCTCAACAAACTAGACGACGTACAGTTGGCAAAAAAAGTATTTGTACACTCTAAAATTTTTAATTTTTAACTAAATAAAAACAGATATTTTGTCAAAAATAGTTTTAATATAGTCTGTTTACCGTGCGTTTTAAATTACACAACAGAAAATTTCGATAAAGATGTAAAATAATTTTCTAATAGGAAAAGTTTAAAAATTTCTTGCAAAAAAAGTATTTGTACATTTCTCCATCCTGATATGTACTGTGTTTTATAGTGTTTGTGGTTCAAAGGACTACTTTTACAGAAGCTGTTAGTAATTTTTAAGTTCATATTATATTTGTCTGACATTTAATCTAATTTGCTCTTGAAGTAATTGAGTATAGAGCCTAAAACTAGAGAGGCACATTTAGATATATGAAATCCTATGATTGAGCATAATAAAAATTTAAATTCGCAACAAGAATTTGTAAAAGCTATTAAATTACCATTTACAACTATTGGATGTATAGTGAGAAACTATGAATAAATTAAAAGCATCAAAATTCAATGAAAACCAGGACGTCTTAGCAAACTAACAATGAGGGAAAAAGGGAGTGTTGTTAAAAAAGATTTAAAAAACCTTATGCTTTCGGTTCAAAAATTTGCTGGAGACCTTGCAACATCTTCTCGCATCAGAATAATACCTCAAACAATAAAAAATATTCTTCTCAATGCAGATTTAAAAGGAAGAACCTCAAGGAAAAATTCATTCATCAGCGAAACAAATAGGCGAA
This sequence comes from Maratus speculifer, assembly GCA_964019185.1. NCBI lineage: Eukaryota > Metazoa > Arthropoda > Arachnida > Araneae > Salticidae > Maratus > Maratus speculifer. The sequence goes on along the minus strand of OZ025290.1, from coordinate 426,501,175 downwards.
AACGCATTGTATTCGCTTTCGCATACAGAAATAAATCATTGAATTTTTGGAAAACAGTAATTTCTTCTGATGAGGGAAAATTCGGAATTTTCTTACCATCAAGCATTCGAAAAAATTGGCGTAAAAATAAAATTGTTCTAGATCCAAAACGTATACTTCAAACTATCAAGCATGTTGGGGGAGAATATTATAGTTTTTGGGTGTATAGCTTCTAATGGAGCAGGACATTTAAAATTTATTAACAATGGAAGAACAGGTTTAACATTTATTGATGTGTCGCGCCATAATTTATTAAACTGTGCCAAGAAATTATGCATAGAGGAAGCTTTTCACTTTCTGCAGGATAACGACCAAAGCATACTGCTGTGGTCACCCCAGCACATTCTTACGACAATACTCGAAGACGACTGGTAACTCCTCTAAAACCTCTAGACTTGAATCTAATAGAAAATTTGCAAATGCTATTGGATGCAAAAATCCGAAAAAAAATATGTATCAGTAAAAAACAGTTTTAAAGAAGCTCTTATTGTGTCATGGAATAACATTAACCAGACCGCTACAAAAAAGTTGGTGGAATCTATGTCACACCATCTAGAATTAGTCATAAACGCTAAATGAATTCGCACAAAATATTAATTTGTATCATTTTACTAAATTTTCATTAATTATATTACAATAATATAGTGTACAAATACTTTTTTTGCATTATATTTTTGTATATTTGTTTATTATAATGTAAAAAATCGATTCGTTTAATTTTGTTTTTGCTTCTATAATATTATAATGCATTAAATTAATTTATTACAGTATTTTTTGTTTAAATATTTTGTTTAATTTCATTATAATTTAAAAAAAAGGAAGTGTACAAATACTTTTTTTGCCAACTGTAAATATTTTGTCTTTCTTTAATTTGATTCTACTTTTACATGACGTTGCTTCCGTCAATCCGAAACCTGTCATAGCTAAATTAATTTGCTCTTCTGATTCAACCTCAGTTTTCAAAAATTTCAATAAAGCATCTAGTCTCTTTTTCGAATCATCGCCAGAATCAAAATTCAAACCTCGCTGAAAAGCTCTAAGCAAATCCTCTGGCATGCAAGACTCAACTAAAGGATAAAGTAACCATGCACATTCGTTAGTTGTAACACCAAGCGTTTCAAGTGCACGAATTTGTTGCTCTAAATTGTCATACAATGCACAAAAAATATTCGAGGAAAAATTTGAAATGGCATTTTTTAGAACTAATTTCAATAATTCTCAAACATACACTTATACTTGTAAATTATGGCGACCAAAACGAGTTTTCAAACAGTCAATTGCCTTTGGATAGCTATCGCCAGTTGGCGGAAAACTTCCAATCACTTCTCTAGCATGAGACACTTCAACTGTAGACTGTAACAAATATTGAAATTTATCTGAATCTTCAATACTAGAATCAACATGAATTTTTTCAAATTGGCTCCAAAAATAAAGCCATTCTTTAATATCGCCATCGTATTTTCGTAGTTCTAATTTAGGTAATTTAAACTTACTTTTATCAACAGTAATATTTCCGACAGAATTAATTACAACAGGGTCATCATTAGTTGAATTTAAAACACTACTCACGTTTTGTTGATCGTTGATTATTCCCTTTTCTTTCGTTTGAATTCGTATAGCTTTCTCCCGAAAAACTTCTACAACTTCAAATTCTGCATCAAATTCTTTCGCGGACAGAAGTTCAAGAATATTTGAGTGGGTTTTTTCTAAACGATCAACTTCCCCTTTGAAAACATTCAGCTCTGCTTCCAGTTCGCAAATATTAACACTTTCTAAGGCAATCAGCTCTTCCATTCTATTATGAGCTTTCGTAAAAGCGGCTCTTTCATTTTTTCTTGATTTCTTAAGCCATATTTACAATCACCGGTCCCGACGAGGGTACCAAAAATATATTACGTTATCCTTTATGCAAACGATAACGCTATTATGGTAGCAGCGTATCTGGAACAGCAGCAATTGAATAAGGCTAAAATAGATTTAAGAAATCACAACATTAAAATAATTCTGGAGTCTTCAAACGAAAAACATATCCAACCGTTAAAAAAAAAAAAAAAAAATGTAGGTGCCATGAAATAATCAAACAAAATCTCTGATAACATGACAAATGTCTTATTATAAATAGAGAGAGAATTGCACTTCCTGGCAATATTTTAAGAAAAAATAATCATCGTGTAATAGCATAAACGAATGCATACGAAAGGTGAATGCAAAGGTGAATACGAAAGGTGAATGAAAATATACCGAGCCAGATAAATGAATTTCAAATTGCGACCGTAAGTTTGACTCCGCTGTTTATTTGCGTAATTAAAGCTTCGTGTTTGACAGCCATGCTGTATTTTATGTTACTTATGTTTTAGCCATTAATTTCTATTTTCACACTTATGATGAAGAGAAGCTCTAAAACATCTGTATGCACCTATTGTATGCATTTATTTGTGCTATAAAGTGTTGCTCATTCTTTCTAAATGTCTGTTATGGATGTCACCTGGAGCATTCAGTAGCCGATCTCGAATTCATCTATTATTACTTCTATAAATAACTTAAAAAAATTTCACGGCTTTATTATAAGGACATAATATTTGGCAGAAGAATACAAGTAATAATTGTTTCTACTAAAATAAAAAAAAAAAAAACATCCCTAAAAAGATAGCCAACCGATTATCAGAGGATTACACTCGTACGATCCAAATTAGTGAAATTAAAAATATGTGTATATTAGCGTCCAAATATAGACCATGCATATATTCATGGCGTTCCAAAAGCCCGCAACATAGTTAAAACTTCCATAAAAGATAACTAATAATTTTAATGCAGGAGTGCAGTTTGGACTAAAATAAGAAATGTTCTTCAAGCGAATAAAAATAGTTCAAAAAGTATATCAAATTGGGTGACATTAATTCTTATCTTTAGTTTGAAGCACATTTTTTACTTGTTTTCGTTTTCGAATACCAACATACACATTTAGCTTTTTCGCTAAGCAGGGTCATGTATCACAGCGTCAAAACAAATCTGAAAATCAGAAAAAAAAGAAAGAAAAACGTATGTTTGAATTGAAACATAAGGACATGGTGCCATCTATGATAGATGTTTGGAACTAATAATTTTCTCTCCCTTCTATAAAGAAATTTAGATTCGAAGAAGTATTTTTGTCCAAGCAAGATTTCTGTAAAACAGCGAAATTCGGAAGCATAATCTCTGTTCAGGTATGATTTTTTTTATGAAATGCAAAAGGTATAACATATATACTAATGATTATACGAAAGATATTTACAAATTTTGTCCTAGAAATGAAGTTTACTATGAATGTTTTTGAAACAGAGTAATATGGAAAGTCTTAAATCGCAATCTGTGCTTCAAATTCTCTCTCTCTGTTTTTTTTTTTTTTTTTTTTTTTTTTTTTTTGGTAGTGGAATTGTGTATATGGCTGTGAAAATTAATTTCGAGCGGTTAGACTAATGGCGTGAATGCTTCTTATCTTATTGAAAAGAGCACTCGTAATGTTTGCGAAAAAAGCTTCTAAACTTTACAGAAATAACCTTTATATTAATCCAGATCAAAATGAATATTCAAGGTGGAAGGCTCGTGTAAATTTTTTTTAAATATTTTGTAAAAATAAAAACGGGAGCATTTATGAGAAGAAAAAGTATTTTTAAAAAATGCGGCACTATAGCTGTTTAAATTTGGATCCTGCAATTTGTACCGGAGGTAAACCAAATTAATGAATCAAACTTTTTTCATTAAAACAAGTCATAACACTCATATAAATCTAAATATATATAAAAAATAAAAATTAAAAAAAAAAAATAAAATCCATTTCTTATAAGAAAATTGTAGAAAAAACCCCTATGTATAAACATGTACTGGACAAATGGACATGTTTATACATACATGTACACTCCTATGTATAATTGTTAATTTCCTATTTTTTAGATTTGTGTAGAGATAAATAATTTACTTTAATGAAGAAATTTTTGTTTGTTGACTTTAGTCAACTGGAAGAACATGGGCGTTAATGATTTATGTTTTACTTGTATTTAAGTTTAAACTTGTATTGTTTTAAAGTTTTACTTGTTAAGTAGAATTTGATCTATTAAAAATACGTTTCCGAAAGTGGAAAACCTTTTCTAAAATCTTTATAAGCATTTATTGTTTACATAATTTTTCAAATATTCATTTAATAAAAAATTTAAATTATAAGCTTTATAACAAAGTATATCTACGAAAAACTTATCGTTATAAATTTATGTATTCAGTATTGAACTGAACATCTTGTTAAATTTTATAATTTGAACAAAATTTAATGCAACATTTCATTATATTTCATTATATTTCATTATATTTTCCTTACATATATATATATATACGTATATATATCAGTTTAGGTGTTTTTTATTCAATAAAGAAACAATATTGCTACCTTTACAATATTATAATTCTACTTATGTTCAATAGATTGAAAAAGAAAATATTGAAAATACTTCTCTTCCTTTCTAATATGCAGCAGTTAAACTTTATTTCTGTATATAAATATGTTACTATGCAGTAACAAAATATTATGGGAAAAAATTACATTTTAAGAAAGTTTATAAAACGAAAAATATATACCGCTATCGAAAACATTTCAACAATTTTAGTAATAATTTGCTTAATGAAAATTCTTTACAAATATATAGTCTAAAATCCTGACTTGCATTACTTGTCACTTTTCTGAAACAGGAAAAGGGAAATGTGTCAATAACTTTCTAAAACATTTTAACATACTTCAGGAGAAGTTTACAAATATTTCACCCGTATTTTAGAAGTTTCGCATATACTTCGGTGTCACTAAAGAATATCATGTTAAAGTATACTATTGGACTAAATATATGAAATACATCAAAGTAAAGAAATAATCTTTATAAATCACGATTGCATGCACAAATAAGTTTTACTGTCGGTAATAACTTTTACCCTTTTAAATAATCAACGTTGAATACTGTGTGAAAATAGGAAAATGGCTTTTTAACTATGATTTTGATATTTTAGAAGATTTGAGCATGCAAATAAAATGATAAATTTGTATATAATTGTACAATTCTTGTTTATTACATTCTTTCTATTAATAAACCAATATATAAAAATAAAATGCATCATAATAAATACCTGGGCAGTTTGGCATTGATTTAAGTGATTATCAACGAACTTTTTGACTAAAAAAATAATAAGACTGTAGAAAAAGTGTTAGTAAGGGAGTAAAGCTTTATATTGAATTTGTTATATTTTTTTATTTTCCAGAGTTGATATAACACTGAAAACATTAAAAAATGCAGAAAATATAAAAAATAGATACATATTAAATTTCTCCTTCAAGCTCAACGCGACAAAAAAGCATCTATGCGAAGATACGTGCGATTTGTAAATATTTTTTCCAGGTAGTAGGGGACTTTGTATGACATACAATAACTTACATAAAAAATGAAAATTTCTAACAATAGAAGGCGCTCTTTAATACAATTTCATGTCGCACACACAATGTAAGAGTTGGATACAAAAAATAGTATATGCAGTATTCAGTAATGTCTTGTATCGAGATCTTGCATTGTAAGCAATATGAAATTATTCCACATTATTATCCGCAGTAACGCACTCTCTTGTAAAGATTTTAAACTAATTTTTGGTTGGTTTTATGCAAAATCCCGTACTAACCGGAATATTTAAATGCATGCAGAATGTCTTTCTGTCCCTTAGATAAATTTTTTATAGCATTTTATTTTCGATAACGGCCTTGGATCACTTAGTGTACGTTATGCCCAAACACACACGCACACACACACATATATATACGGTATATATATATATGTGTGTGTGTGAGAGAGAGATATATATAATTAGTGTATGTGAATGCCTGGGTGTGTTTTGAGTGAGTATATATGTGTAAAGTTTTATTTATGTACTATTAAAATTCTTAACAAAACTTGAATGAGGAATATAAAAAATGATTTCGAATGAGGAATATAAAAATTTCTTCTCTGTACTAATAATCATTCCTAATTAAAAAAAAAAAACTAGTAAATTCCTCTTGAAATTTACTTTTACATCTAAACTGATTTTAAGATAAACGAAAACATTTCATGAATAGTTTATTTTAAAGAAATATTGTTCCAAAGAAAACTTTTTCAATTCAACTTAAAGCTTCCGATTTTTTTATGTCATGACAAAGTTACGATTTTCCATCCTTAATTCATTATATGTCTTATTCAATGCTGATATTTATCCCGATAAATAATAGTACTTCAAACCGTTATTGAAAAAGTGTAGAAATTCACATAAATAGATTTTATGAAGTAAAATTAATCAAATAAAATGAAATTTGTTGAAAAGGACCACGTTCAACTTAAAATCTCAATGTTAAAATTCAAAATACTTCATAATATTTTTAAAAAATCCATACAGTAACATTTATTTAACATTTTGTATCAGCTAAGAGGTATTTTCTAAATTATATTCCATTTGTAAGTAATTTTTCCATTCAAAATACTTTGAAAAAGTATTATTTTTCATTAATTTTATGGGATTATATACAGTCGCTTAACATATTTTCGGATATATCTCACTTCATTTTTTAAGATATGGTTAAAATATCATTACACGTGGTCAGTAGAGTGGAGGGAAATTGCGAAAGTTGGAATTCTGAATTTAGGTAACTATCAGATATTGTATTTTACTACCTCCAATATACGTAAAAAATTTAATGAACTTGAAAAAACTCCTTCAAGGCTCATCCAGGAAATTTACATTTTCTTCTATGCATACATCTAATTTTTACCAAAAATTTTACATTTACAAGAATGTTTGGTAATCTCATGTGGAATTTTAATATTTGAAAAGTTTAGTGTATTTTTTTTAATCATTTTTTAACTTTAAGCCTTTATTTTAAAATATTTGAAACATTTTATTGAGTGTGGAAGCACACTGCTTTAAACATTTTATTGAATGTGGAAGCTAATTGCACTTTACCATTATTAGTGCGGTACTTATTATTTTTTGGCTTCTTCAAAACTAAATAAAGCTGTTTGGCAACAGTAGCAGAATACTAAAAAATATTATTTTAATACTACAGCAAGGATGATAAATATCCATCAAAATCAGAATAAAATCAAAATTATTAGAGAAAAAACGATGAAAACATAAATTATTGTAGTTTACCAGAGGTGTATTGATCAAATTATAGATAACTCTTTTACTGAATAACAGAGGCTTATTAGATTCCCAAATTCCGAAAGAAATAATGGAAATTTGTAGATAGGATACATTGAAAGACTGTAACTGAAAAACACACATATCTAATTAAAGAGTCAAATTCACCGACATTAGGACACCTTACACAATCGTTAGGATCAGGAAATAAATTGCAGAAAGAATTTTAAAATACTGCACGTAAAACAACTCAAACCTAGGTAAATTTATGGCTATAGATTGTGACAGAACAATAATAAACATTAGAATAAAAATGCTCTTATTAGATTTTTAAAACAAAAATTAATCTTTCCTTGTAGTAGTTAATATTCCATTGGTGTGTTATAGTGGTTAATTGCATTTTCAATTTGCTTAACGCGCACAAAAAAGATTGGAACAATTTAATAAAGATGGCTAAAAATCGCTGACTGCACTGTAAAAAAAAATCTGCAAAGGTACTAAGCCTTTTCTAGGAAACTGGGATTCCAAAAACTTTTCCTGTAACGGTAACAGCAAAAATTCAAGTTTCAGAATCGATTACATGAATTTTTCCTGTTATCGTTACATGAAAAGTTCTTGGAATCCCAGTTTCCTAGAAAAGGTTTAGTACCTTCACAGATTTTTTTTACAGTGTGGTAGTTTGTAAAAAAAGTGTCACCAAGTTTTTTTTTATTATTTTTTTTTTCCAGACGGTGAACCGAAACTTTTAGATGCACTGAGCATATTCTTTGTAACTTTAGGATAATCAAATAATTTATATTTCATGATCCCTGTATGAACCAGTGTTTAAAAAAAAGCATGAAACAGTCGTAATTTTCTCAATATATCGTATTTAATCAATATACTGCGTACATTTTTTGTTCAAAAGAATAAGAAAAATTCATAGTTGTGTGTTATATACGGTATATGTTTTTCTTACAGCAGGGTGGTATAATCACACGATAAACATACGAACCAAAAAGTGTATTCGAAGAATAAATTAAAAGAAAAAATCTAACGTAATTAAAGTATTGCTGCTTTTTAATTTCTCTCCTTGCCTTTTCTTACACAACAGCACCAGGAAGATAATTTGAACTGCGATTACTCGTTCTCATTGTTGCTTCTGCCGTTGTACTCGTCATTACCGTCACATTACACACCCCCGTTTATCATATCGTCTTTAGTTTCATCCATCTGATTGAAAATTCCAATCAGTTTGAATCTCTTCTTTATCATAACGGCTAAGATGAAATTCAAGCTTCAAATCTCCACTCACATACAGCTAAGACTAAAGCATATTTCACTCAATCTCTTCCAGTGAGATTATGATCTGTTCAGTGCTGTTTCTGTTCTGCTGTTGTTGTATTTTCATGTAATTGATTAACTTTTTCCAGGGTCATTAAAATATGTATGGTGTTGTATATTAAGAATGTGGGATTTACAGTTCATTTACAGGGTCATTTAATTGAATTTCTTTTGCATTGTAGTATATGGTGAAAATCATTTGCAAGGTATTTTAATGAGATTACGCTGTTAAAAATTGCAGAAACTAATATTAATCATCGAATATCATTACAAGATGATAACAATATAAGGGGGAGCATTCATAGGATTACTCGTTCACTTAAAGGGGCACACAAAAAAATCGGTTACAATGCCACCTTGCCGATAGTGTATTTTAAATTTCGGTATGGGCTTTTAAACTTAACTATTATTTACATGTTACTTTATCCATAAAAAATTTAACCGAATATACAGGGCTGCACAAAGATTTCGTTCACCATTCCCCTTATTAGCGAAAATTGCAGAAGAAGATTTTTAACTGAGGTATATGTCTTTCTTGACTGAAGTAATAAGGGAAAATATAAAATAAAATTTTAAATTATTATTTACATTTAGAGAAGGAAATTAATTAAATCTTGAAATTCAACACATTAAGGTTTTTTAAATGAGAAATATTTCTGAAACTAGCAAAATTTTTTAAAGCAAAAAACGTGATTTCTATATTATACATTAGGGTGGAGCGAAAAAAAATTTTTTTTGAAAATCAAAAACGGGTAGGTGCCAAAAGTTGCCTTTATACTAGTCCATCAACTGCGTGAAATTTTACCGCTGAAAAAAAATGGCTTGAGTCTGCGCTTTTGCTCCAAAAATCGAAATTTTGGGTAAAATTTGTCATTTTTTGACATTTTTTCAAAAAAATTAAAAAATTCCTACAGAGCTGGTTAGTATTTAAAAGTGTTGCTTAGATCTTTATATTTATCTGCTTAACATATTTAAACTATAAAACAAAATGTTTATTCCCTATAGCTGGAGCAAAACAGGCAACTTTTAGTAAGAAAACAGCATTACCACTCTATCGGGTCATACAACGAATTGTTGTTTTTAATATAGCTCTTGTTTTCAAAACTACCTTGGACATGCGTCGTGGAGGTGGCTATATTTCCTATACCACCCGGCCCAACTATTCGATCATCTTAGTACAGTTTTATTTATACATTGATTTGTGATTTTCTTTATAAAAATTTGGCATGTTTTCGATGCTTACAGCTTGTTCATCTGTTCTTTGCATCCACATGCTGCTGTAACTATTTTCAGGTATATTTTTACAGTTTATACAAAAAAAAAATGGCAAGCAGAGTAATACACGGGAATCTATTAAAGGGATCTATTCGGTCATCTATTATATTTATCAAACTTACATTCAGTTGATGAATAGTGATTGGAAGTTCTGTTACCACAACATTTTTTTCAGTCAATTGTATTTTTTTTAAGCAATGATTCGCTTCAAAGATGATTTCAGATATTTCAACTATAAGTATGCCATCATTTATTCTACTTTTGCATTTTTTATATGTTGAGAAGCGAGCTGTTTAATGTGATGGTGATCGTCAGCGAGAATTGCAACGAAAATTTGTTCTCCATGTGTAAAGCAACCACTGTTGTAAATAACTTTTTTTTGCATTAGTTTTAAGCCGTTTTCTAAGTGTTTTCGTATCTAGGTAATTTCCTATTAACTTTTAGATCCTCTTTTAATGAATGGACAACATTTGATGGTGAAATGTCCTGGGCATAAACATATAATGCATAGTATATTATGAGGGAATGTACGGATTCTAATCGACTATAAGTGTTCATTTAAAATTAGGAGAATTTTATTTGTCACTGTGAACCATTTTGCATGGGGTAAGCTTAGAATTGTGTATAATATTGAATTATTCGCTACTTCAACTTCAGTGAATTTCCTCTGCGCCAATTATTAGAGAAGTCGATATAAAACGTTCTAAGCTACATGGATTCACTGGATCAATAAGGACTGGAAAATCTTTGTCTACGTACTATTCACTTCCCATTGCAATTTTTTTTAATTATAAAATAGAGAATAATTTTGAAAAACTATTTTCTCAAATTGAGAAAAAGATACTCAGAACAGACTAGAAATTTCTGTCAGAGATTGCAAAGCTAATTCATAAGGAAAGCTATTTCTCAGAAAGAATGGGGAATAGGAGTTTAGAAAACATCTCACACAAAAGACAGTTAATAAATTAAGCACAGATTGGCAATCAGCGTCTATATGTTCACTCACAAAATGTATAATCCAAGTTTATACCGCTGGATGTTTTATACCAAATGTACTACACACCTAAATAATAGATCTAAAATCTTATTAGAAATTACTAGACTATGGTACAACATAAAGCATACTAAAACTTCTTTAGAAATATTGTTGTTTTACACGCAAATTTTGTTTGTAATCCTCTGTGACGATCGTCATAATATTAAGCAGCCAGCTTCTCAAAATATATTCAATGTAATAAGTACAGTAAATGATGACATACTAAAAATTGAATTCATACAATCAATTTTTAGGAAAATCATTATATATAAAATGCAATTGATTGAAAAATGCTGTGGTAACAGAACTTCCAATCATAATGTATTAATTGCATGAAAATTTAATGAAGATAATAGACTGCTGAATAGGTTCAATTACGAACATAACCAATACATTACTCAGCTTCTCTTCTGTTATACATGGTATAAAAATATACGTGCAGAAGGTCACACCAGGAATCCAAATCATCCAAAGTCAGTGAATACAAAGAAGAGATAAATTACTTGGATATACAAAAAACTTATACTCGTCTTCGGGAAAAAAGTAACAATTCAATACATAAATAAAACACTGGGCCTAGATGATTGGGTGGTTGAGACGGGTGGGATAATGCAACCACTTCTATGAGTTATATACACAGTAGTTTTGAAAGCAGCTAGGTAAGAAATGCATTCAAAAGAACATTTCGTTGTATGCTCCAATAGAGAGGTTAACGCTGATTTTTCACAAAAAGTTGTCAGATTTGCTCCAATTATACAGACTACAGATATTGTTTTATAGTTTAAATATGTTAAGCAGATAAATATAAAGGTCTAAGCAACACTTTTAAATACTAACCAGCTCTGTAGGAATGTTTTAATTTTTTTGAAAAAATGTCAAAAAATGACAAATTTTACTCAAAATTTCGATTTTTGAAGCAAAAGCGCAGACTCAAGCCATTTTTTTTCAGCGGTAAAATTTCACGCAGTTAATGTACTAGTATAAAGGCAACTTTTGGCACCTACCCGTTTTTGATTTTCAAAAAAAAAATTTTTTCGCTCCACCCTATTATACATATACTCTTCAATATAACGTGTATCAACGTTTACCTTTACTAAAATATTATTTTTAAACTCTTTAAATATCTGAAAATCTTCCAAATTCTTGGTCTTCCAAAATCTTCCAATCTTCATATAAAATAGTTAACAAGCATTTTTCGAAACAAATTTAAAATTCTCCAAATGTTGATGACAAAAAAATTATGATTTCTTGTATAGGTATCGTAGCGTAAAGAATGTTTGAAATAATGTAATAACGTATGAATTTATATTTGATTAAAAGAAAAATTTTGATTTATGCCAGAAAATGTTTACTTAAGAATTGATTTAAAAATTTCAAAAACTATTTACTAACTTCAATAACGAGACATCTTCAGTTTAATTTGAATTTATATTCCTTCTCACAGCTAAGAAATTAATACTTTTTAATTAAGTAAAATTTAAATATAAGCGAAGCGTTACATAGATTAAAAAAATATTTTTGCGGGATTTCTGGGGAATATCTATTGCTATATCAGAGAGTCAGAAAACTATTTTATGATTATTACGATTTCATGAAAACTATTTTATATTACTTTATATATTATATATTTCTGGCATAATTCGTTATAATTGTTTGTTTGAGTCAGTATTTTCCTCCCATTACCATTTACCGCATTATGGTTGATTCCATTTAGTAAGCATGGTATCTTTGTGTCGTTTTTGTTATTTCCATTTAGGAATCATTCTGTGTTCTCGGACGTTTGTTTTCGTTTTGAACATTTAGGCTAGTGTAACATAACTTCATACTGATGAAGATCACGGAAGTGATTCAATTCGAAACGTACATTTGTAACTTGTAATAATGCGTTTTTAATATTATTTAAGGAATTGTGTACCAGTTAACAAATTATAGTTAATTGGAATAAACTATTTGTAAATGAGCCTGCGGAAAAACTCATATGTGAGTAAAATTTTAATTTTCTTCACAATTACTAAGCCTTGGCGGTATACCAGTGACGACGCTTTATCATTTAATTTTTATAATCTATGAAATAATTTATTATAATTAATTAATACAGTCTGTTGAAATTGTTTTTCACTCACACCCATTTTTACTGTTGTGGTTACGTCTATAACCATAGCAAATTGTGACGTTTTTCTCAGTTCGTTTAGGAGTTCTTGAATGTCTGAGATACGTGTGTCCTTTTGGGATTTTTAGAATTGTATATGATACTTATTAATGCACACACTACACAAATTATTCCATATGCACTGGTTCTTTAAAAAACTCTTTATTAAAAGAATAACACTCACTCGCAGCTCACTGCTGCATTATCGTCTGCACTTATCTCAAACACAACTTTGGAATAAAAACAGAAAAAAAAATTCACTTCCTTTCACTTTCTCAACACTGACATTTTAATTTAGGTAGCGCGGTATCGTCTACCTACATGGAACATACCGGCCCCCATTGACATGTTTCACATTCAATAATAACTCTTTTCTTGCTAAGTAAGCTAATTACACAAATAAATACAAAAGGTCACTATATATGTTACTTAAATATAAAATTGAAAGAAAAAACAGTATAACACTCACACACACACATATATACATATAATTTTTTTTAAGTACTATGGTTTTCAGGCATAGGTAAAATACATATTTTACTAATCGATCTTTTAAAAATTCCATTCTGAGTTTTTACCTGAACTACGCGAATTTTCTTATCATTAACATAATATGCTTCAATAATTCTGCCTAAAGGCCACTTATTGCTTGATATATTTTCCTCTACTAATAACACTAGATCTCCTATTTTTACATTATCCTTTTCAAATCTCCACTTACCCCTCTGTTGTAATTCACTTAAATAATTATGGTGCCATTTGCGCCAAAAAAGTTGTACAATTTTAGTTATTCTTTGCCATTTTTTGAGGCGATTTTCTTTTATATTGGTTAAATCAGGCTCAATAATGACATTTAATGGTCTGTTTATAAGAAAATGAGCTGGAGTTAGGACTCCAAAATCATCTGCGTCATCTGATAATGGACTCAAAGGTCTCGAATTTAATATTCTCTCTATTTGTATCACTACTGTAAGAAATTCCTCATAAGTGAGGTTAGCACCTCCCACAATTCTCTTAAAATGAAATTTAAAGGATTTTATTGCGGCCTCCCAAAGACCCCCGAAATTGGGTGATCTGGGTGGGAATAAATTTCCACTTAATGCCTTCACTAGACAAACATGCTGCTAATTTCTCATCAGGTTTTCTTACTAAATCATTAAAGACCCCAAGTGCTTTATCTGCCCCAATAAAATTTTTTGCATTATCAGAATACAATTTGGCACATTTACCTCTGCGTGCTATGAATCTTTTCATAAATGCCGCAATAAATGATTCGGGAGTTAAATCTGAAACAATTTCTATGTGTAAAGCCTTAAATATAAAACAAACAAAAATACAGACATAATTTTTTTGTAAGATGGTCCTACGTGCATAACCAATTTTGATCATAAATGGCCCACACAGATCAAAACCCGAAATATTAAAGCAATAGTCTAATTGGACTCTGTCCCTGGGCAAATCGCCCATCAATTGATTTGCAATAACTGGTTTAGCTTTAAAACATGGAATGCACCGATAAACCACCTTTCGACACATTGCACGACCATTTATTGGCCAAAATGTTTTTGAAAAATTTAAATTACTATTATCTAACCTGCCACCAACCCTTAAAATTCCAAATTCATCTATGTAAGGGTTGAGGCCTTTTAACTTGCTACTCGGACTTACCGATCCTTTAGTCTGAAGACTGTATTAGTCTGTATTTAGTTTGTATGTCTGCACTAAATTCATTATTTTGTATTGATTTAACTAAATGTCTCTCTGCAAGCTCCAATTCTGACGTACTCAAGGATCCATTACACTTATAAAGAGGGTTTCTTGCATTCATCACAAATCTGAAAATATAACTAAGAATACGCACAATCGTTAAATAATTATTACTAAGATTAATCAAGTTATATACAAAACAATTCTCGGTGATATTGCAATTTATAACATTAAAATCATTCAAGGATTTAACATTAAATTTGAGCTCTTTATTGAACTTGATTTGTTTCTGGTATGGTTATTGTACGTTGAGGATAATCACTGTTCTGAAGAAATGAAGGTCCCTTCCACCACAATTCAGAGTTTGCTGGTTTGTCAGGACCCATACCTCTGGAAAGTTTGTCAGCAGGATTTTCTTCTGAGCAAATATGATGCCACTGTTCAGCAGTAGAGTTTTCTTGTATGTTAGCCACTCGATTTTGAACAAATTGCTTAAGGTCGATAGGTTCCTTCTGAATCCATGCTAACACAATCATTGAATCTGACCAAAGGAAAACATTAGACACTATTACTTTCATGGATGATAATACTCTGTTTACCAGTTTGGTTAGCAACACTGCTGCACATAATTCCAATCTTGGAATAGTTAGACTCTTTATCGGTGTAACTCGCGACTTGCTAGCGATTAAATTCACCATCACATTTCCTAAGGAATCACTGGATTTGCAATAAACTGCTGCCCCATAGCAACATTCTGAGGCGTCAGCAAACCCGTGTATTTCTATAATTTCTGGGTTTTCAATTATAATACGCCTACAACTTTTTATATTATTTACACATTTAAATGACATAAGAAATTGATGCCACTCATGAAACTCTGATTCAGGAAGCTCGTCATCCCAGTCAATATTGATTCTCCACAATTTCTGCATTAGTATTTTGGCTTTAGATATAACCGGACCAAGAAGTCCCAGTGGATCAAATATTCTCGCGATTGTTGACAATACTTCTAACTTTGTGCAGGAATTGCTCAATTCTACCTTAACTCGAAAAGTGAAAGAATCATCTCTTGGGTTCCACGAAACCCCTAACGTTTTAGTTTCAATTTCATTTTCAAATTTGTACCCTTCTTCATATGTCAGCGAAAGATTTTTATCACTTGTACACCACTTATGGAGTCTCATACCTGCTTTATGCATAATCGCTATGAGCTGCCGCTGCAACTCTTTGGCTTCTTCAAGCGTAGGTGCACCGCACAAAATATCATCCATGTAAATATTTTCACGAAGAGCCGATGCTGCCATAGGATAATTAGTTCCTTCATCAATCGATAGCTGGTTGAGAGTTTAAATTGCTAAATAAGGCGCACTAACCGTACCGTATGTAACGGTCTGTAGTTCCAAAAATTTTAGGCTCTTCTTCGAAATTATCGTTCCACAAAATTCTCTGCAATGCGTGCTGACTAGGATCAATATTGATCATTCGATACATCATTTGAATATCCGCAGTCAGTGCATAAGTATGCTCTCGAAAACTAACCATTATCGTAAATATGTCATTCTGAATAACACCGCCATTATATTGCAATGAATTAAGTGGAGTGCCATTTGCTGTTGTGGCAGAACAGTTAAATACAACTCTCAGTTTTGTGGTGGACTTTTCTGGTCTAAAAATACCATGATGTGGAGCATAATACACGACGTCAGGTTCTTTCACTTCTTTAACCTGTTTCATATGCCCCAACATTTCATATTCATTTAAAAAATCTTTATACAGTTTGAAGTATTTCTTATCTTTTGATAAGCGAGTCCACGGCGATTTGAGTTTTTTAAGAGCAAGCTCCCTAGATTGGCCTAAACACGAAGGATTTTCCTTTAAAGGCATTTTCACCACGTATCTCCCTTCCTCGTTTCTCCAATGCGTACGCGCAAAATGCTGCCCACATATCTCAAATTCCTTACTTTTTGATAACTCTACTTCGAAGTTTTCAACTTCCCAAAACTTTTTTAATGTTTGGTTTAAATCTTCCTCCCGAATTAGCCCACAATGAATTTTTGCATTACTTTCCTGCTCTATGCATCCACTAGCCACATACCCAAAAACGGTATTTTGCAAAAGTAAATTTGAACTCTGAGAATATATTTGACCCGGTCTTAATAACTCATAAAATATTTCTGCCCCCAACAACATATCAATTTTATCAGGGAAATTAAACCTATAATCTGCTAATATAGTTAAATCTGGTACTTCAACATTTATGTTAACCACTTGTTGCGGAATTAAATCTGTAATTTTTCTTACTACTAGCATAGTCAATTCTCTTTCAAAACTTTTATCTCTATTCGCGATTTTTGTATTTACGCGATTTTTGTATTTACGCAGCCTTTTATTGTCATTGAAGTGTCATCCAAACATTAAATTAAAGTATTCGTTTTATTAATTCTAAGCTGCAATCGATTAGCACACTGTGAAGTAATCAAACATGCTTGTGAACCGACATCTAGTAAGCATCTAACTTCCTGATATTCCGAAAACTTATCTTTAATGAGGATACGCGCCGTACTTAATAAAGCGGATTTTGTTTTATTTTTAAAAAACTAGAGGCGACAGTCTGACTCGGAGGGTAGGAAAGGATTTCCTCGGGTTGTGAATTTTTTATTCCTGCAGTCGATTGAAACACATGACCAACATTTTTATTTTGATTATTTAATTCCTTTTCTTCTCTAGGAAAATGTATTAGTTCAGAATGCGGTAGTTTACATCTAGGACAATTTTTAGACTTACATTTCTGTGCGCAACAATTATAATTTAAACATTTGAAACATGCTTTATATAATTTCACAACTTCTACTCTATCTTTAATGGACAGTTTTTTGAATTGCGGACAAGAATGTAAACCGTGATACTCATTAGATTTACACAAGACACATTTGACATTTTTTGTTTCCGAAAAAAATATATTTGAAGCGCTCCTTTGAGGCCGATTTTCAAATTTATTTGTCGATATACGTTTATTTTCATTTATCGTATTTCTCGAATACACATTTGATTCACCTTTAGATTTATTTTTAATTGACAAAAAAATATCGCATTCTCTTCCTAGTTGCTGTGGTTTAAAATATGACTCTGGTTGTTTAATTGCGATATGATTCATTAATTCGCAATCTAAAGAACTGAAAATTTTATCTGAAACAATCAGATCGCATAATGATTTAAAATCATTTACCTCACGCAAATTACAGTAATACTGAAATATTGAACTAAGCCTAGCTGCAAATTGAACGTAACTTTCCGACGGTAATTTTTGCGCACTCTTGAAATTGTTTAAACATTCTTGTGCAGTAGGTTGAAATTCCCTTCAGACTATATTTTTCAATTTATCATAACTAATCAACTCTTCCTCTGATAAATAGATCATTAAATTGCTCGCTTTTTCGCCGAGAATATTTAACAGAATTTCGGCCATAAACTCTTCAGGTACATTTTTAATTCGAAACGCTTTCTCAAGAGATTGAAAAAAAAAGATTAAATGACTCAGCTCGCGTTGGTAAAGGAATAGTTAAAGTTTTAATACTTTTAATAAAACTTTCCAAGTTATTGTTCCCTATTTCCGTTTCCGATTTTTCTGTTACGGATGGCAAATTTTCTCGAGATTCTTTACGCAATTTGGCTATTTCTAATTCTTTCTCTAACTGAGCTAGTTTAATTGTTTCAAATTCCGAATTTTGGGATGGTTCTTTACGAATATTTGCTAATTCTAACTCTTTTTCTAACTGCGCTAATTTAATTTTTTCTAATTCTAATTTTGTTTCCTCAGTTTCTGTTCGTGATTTATACTCCTCAACAACCGAATTAACGATGCTTTTTAATAACTGCTCATTTGAGTAACATTCACTATTCTCTATAATATTTCTTAAATCAATAATTTTACTACTTTCAAGAGCAGTTAAATCCAATTCCTCAACTACAAGCTTAAGCTCGTATTTATTTAGATTATCAATAACAGACATAATTTAATCAAAATAAACTAAAAAATTGCTCTTACCTCACTCAAATCGCTGCGAAATTCCGAGGAAGACTCATTATAATTCTTAAATTTATCATCTTAAACACAATATTTCACTTGTTTGAGCACGACATTATTCGAAGATTCTCATGTTGAACGTTGACAGATCTATAATAGAACTCTTAATATGACATCAGCACATAGTTCAAATTCGATGATTATTCTTTCACTTAAATAATTATTTTCACCTCACGGCTCGGCGGTCCATGATACTTATTAATGCACACACTACACAAATTATTCCATATGCACTGGTTCTTTAAAAAACTCTTTATTAAAAGAATAACACTCACTCGCAGCTCACTGCTGCATTATCGTCTGCACTTATCTCAAACACAACTTTGGAATAAAAACAGAAAAAACAATTCACTTCCTTTTTCTTTCTCAACACTGACATTTTAATTTAGGTAGAACGGTATCGTCTGCCTACATAGAACAGTATAATTTAGAACTGTTTAATTATCCTGAGATAGGTCCAGACATCGCAGAAGATAATTCAAAACCTATATCTTTAACTCATTTTAATGCACTTGTAATCTGACTTGCATGTCATGTCTTCCAGTTAGCATGTTGATATTAAATTGAATATAAAATTTATAAGTAAAATTGTCCGATATGCATTTATATAAATTGCATATGCACATCTAAACATCCATAATACACTGTATTAAATTTTGTCTCTGAAATATAAAACGTCATTTTAATTATCCATTACAGAACAAGTCTATTATTTTTTCGTATATGCTTATTTTTATTATTTTTTATATAATTGTTTTAATACACAAGCCTTTCCTAAAAATGTGAAAACACTTACATCAAAACATTGTCTAATATGACACAGGAAAAATCACAGGCATTCAAAACAATTAGCGGCTTCCTCTGTAGTGACCTTAACTCTCACATTCAGCAACTACTTCGACCCCAAGTTATACCAAAAATCGCGATCTAACGCTCAAACTGTGTTCATCTCTAATCGTGATTGGACATCTTCTTCATAATGTCCAATCATATGCTGTCGTGAATTTAATTTGAGCGTTTGACCGAGATATTCTAAGTTGAGGTAGATGGTGAATACAAGCATTAATAACCTATGTTATTGCATAAAAATACTAATATATCTAGAGCGAGTACAGATAACCAGACCGCCTGAAAAACCGAATCCATAAACACTTTTCAACTTTGCTCCAAAATGTTAAAAAAAGAAATTTTTACAAACAGAGGTTTTGGTAATACATTTATATTATGCGTTTCCTGACAAGATAATTAAATGAAGTCCAGATCTTCTGTTTTACCTTTTCTATTGACGTTAGTCAGTTATTTTTTTTTCTTTTCTATTGTAACAAGTAAAGATTTCTTAAAAAAAATTGGCAGCTTCCAATTAGTAGCTATTTCATTTAATTATTGATTTTATTGATTTGCTGTGTAGAGAGATTTTCTATTTTCAATTAGATTTGAATTGTAAAGTTACGTCTTGATATTTTTTGACTGAATAGAAATTAAATATCAGACCGAAATTCAATAATGAGGTTAAAAGATTACATAAAACAGCTATTTAACGAATTAGAAAACGTTATATTTATGTATAAATTTTTACAGGTAAAATTATTTTAAGGAAAAATAACCAGGTTTGTTTAAACGTGTTTTAATATTTTAGGTTAATGTTTTAATTCTTTCACGTTGTAACATTCTTTCACGTTGTAAATTTAAGATGCATTTATTTCAGCTCTTTATTAACTGTGCATAATTTAAATTAAGGTCATTAAAATTAAAACTACTTACTTTACGGGACACATAATAAAGATATACCGCTTTATGTGTAATATATGTTACAAATTGTATGATAAAATATGCATCATTAAAATACTTTTGAATATTTTAAACTTTACTTATTTGCTGTGTATATTCACGGAAATGAAGTCTACTTTTAAATTATGGTACATAAAATTTATTTGGGGGTGAAGAGTATCTACAAATAAAAAAAAGACCACATTTTTTTCGATTGAATAGCCCAATTTTGACTATATGGTTTAAAACTTTGGTTCAAATAATGCCTAGAAAAGAAATTACAATTCATTGGGATGATACGTTTAAGATTTATAAACTTTCAAAAGAGATTCTAATTTTTATAGAGATTTTAATTGTTATTTTTTTATATATTTTTATTTTTATTAATGTCTCCTGAAATTACCATCCTAATGATATGCTTTTTATTATGTTATAATACTAAAATGCCAAACCATAAATGCATAGAATTAGTAATTAAAAAATATATAATATGGATTAAAAACTTAATATTCGAAAAAATATGAACTACAGCTTACACCTTCATATAAGGTCTGTCTCAAATGTTTAAGCACAGGCATATAATGTCGATTTTCTAAGAATTATAAAAAATTAGAATGAATAACCTATTTTTTTATTATTTTCAGATTTCGCAACAATATTTAAATAAATGATATCAAAAGTAGAAAACAAATTACATAATTTTAAAAAACTATAATAACAAAATAATAAAAAACTATCCCAAAAGTTTATGTACAATGTCAGATTTATAATTTATACAGAAGTTTTACTTAACAATTATTTTTCCGTTATTTCGGATTAGTTCAAATAAATGTGCGTATATAGAAATTATTAGTTTTTGTAGGATTTCTAGTAGCAAAGAATACCATGCATTTTTAATGGCCTCTTGGAGTTCTTTCCATAGTTCTAAACCTGGCGGGTTAAAGCACCCCATATATTCTCAATCGGGTTTAAGTCTGTATTTAAATATGGCTAGTAAAGAACTTTGTCATTTTTTTTGAGAAAGCAAGTTTTGTAGAATGTAAAACGTGGATTGAGACATTGTCTGTTTTGAATTGCCTATTCAGGACCCCCCAGAATGTCATCGAATGAACGCAAATATTAGATCATCCTTTAAGAAAAAAACAGAGAGGTCTTGCCATTGAATCTAAATGTCCCTCCACAATATTACAGATTTATCGCCTTGCTGCCTGCTGAAAAAATATCTTTTTTTTTATATCATGCCAAAGCGCGTTCAAACCTTTACGGGCATGTAGTTCCCACTTTTTCTCATCGTTGAATAAAACATTAAGTTTTTTTTGTCTCCGTAGGACATGTCTCATTAGCCTGGTTCATTCTTGCCTTTTTGTGATGTAATTTGAGAGACGATTTTCGAGCCATTTTTTAAGTATGATGTAATCCCACTCTTTAATATACGTAAATGTACAGTGTTATTGGACACCTGCACACGGATATAAACTTTAATTTGCCGTATGGACATATTTTGTCAATATATCAATCTCCGTTTTTTTTCATCATTCTTAACAGTCGTCTTAAATAGTTGGCCAAATCTCGGTTTCCGAGAGTACTTGATAGTCCAGTCAAAATAGACATTTAACCTCGGAAAAATTAGCGAAGAGCTGAAAATTTGCAAAAACGTTTAGAATATCATTCTAAATGAAACCCCAAAAATCTTAATTAATCTGACTGGAGCAAAAAAAATTATTCAAGGTCAAAGGTCAAAGATACAAAAAATTCGTTTTTTTTTCAAATATCTGTTAAACAGTAAATTTATCGTTAACATAGTTCTTATAAAAATTGAAGTTTATTATAAAAATTGAAATTTTCTTTAAAAAAGTATTTACACTTTTAATAAATTTATCTTACTTGTTGATTATTCATCTGTGAATTCTGTTTCTTGAGTTACATTTCCTTCTTCTTCTTCTTCTATCTCTGGATGCTGAACTCCTATCCATTGCTCTGAGAAATCAGATAGATCTGGTATCACTTCACTGGTGTCAGAAGCATCATCATCTGTTGTATTTGTGGTAACATTTGAGCAAGACTGGCCGTGACAGTTGCTACATATTGTTGAACAAAACAAACCAACTTTTCTGCAACCACAATTGAAATTGCAACCCTTTGTGCAGTTACAAAAAATGGTATGCAGCAATATTTCTGGTGCAGGCAAGAGAAGAGTTTTAATGGGCTCTAAGTCGTTATTGTTCAATTCCCATCCCCAGTTTTCGGGATCAAGTTTATTACCTAACCATATTTGAACTTGATAGTAAACTCTGTACAAATGTTGGCGAGCAGCACTAGATGTTGGTGGAAGACAGGATAACTGTACGACTTTATTGTGCCGTGTACTCTTTGCAAAACTTAGATATCTATAGCTATCTATAGAATCAATGTTTTTAGGAGCTCCGTATATCGCAAGAAGAAAACGAATTCCATTGGCAGTAATGATATCCGGAGAAGAGTCGATTTTCTTAAATGCTTCAGCACAGCAAATTAAGTCATTACTTTTTTCAAATAACTTGAATATTTGAATTTTACTATTTCTGAAGAGAGCTGATGTCGTATCGCAACCGGTTATGGCATGTAAAAATAACATCTGAGCTCTACACTTTGGATATAACTCTAAACTTTGCGACGAATACATTTTTGTTTCTACCTGAGCTTTTCCCGGTTTCAAGAAATAAATTGTTTTATCAGTAGGTGTTCGTGCAGTTAATATGATTAACAAATCAATACCTTCACCAACAATAATAGTTGTACTGGTATTTGACTGCTCTATAGCTGTTTCAACTATAAGAACGTCAGCATCATTATCAGCTTGTTTAACAGAAATGCCAGCAGCATTTAATTTTTCACATAACATTGATATGAACCGAATCTTGTTATGAGTATTAGCAAGGAATTGTTGTTGGTTTGTCGGAACAGTCATAAATCGATCAAAAAGTACATCAGCAGAAGAAGATATTTTAGTAGCCCGGCGACGTTGTTCTGCCGCTTTTATATTTTTTTTATGATCACCATAACCGTCGAAAACAACAATAACATTGTGACTATAATGATTAATTACATAATGAATATATTTATCGCAAATAACATCAAATGTTTGTTGTTGATCCCACAGAACATGATGTAAAAGATAACCTCCATCTATGATATAAGTAACATCTGTGTCGTCAAATTCAACATTTACACATTGAAAGCACTTGTAAATAGCTGATTTTTGCGTTTTACGCATTCCGATTTCATCAAAAAGTGATAGTGGATAAGGAGCCAATTCATATTCGAAGAATTGCTCTACTTCATTTTTGAAAGCTTTAGAAACAAACACTCATGCGTTGGAATAATAATAACGGATCTATAGGTACTTTCTCATTATGAACTTTTATAGCACTACTGACAGTTAAAAGAGGCAGTACTTTATCAGCACGTTTCAATTTTATATTATTAAACGTTTTGCCAATCATTTTAGTCATAGAAGTAATTCCAACTTCACGAGCATTATGACAATTGTTTTTGTCATCACCAATGATTCCATTTGCGATCGACATTATTTTCTGAACTCGAGGAAAAGGATCATGTAATGAGAACCACTCGAAGAGTTTTTTAACATCTGCAGTATCTCTTTTCATGCGTGAATTACTTGCATCTACATGCTGATCTATAGTATCCATTTTAACATTAGCAATATCTTCCAATCCTTCACATACAGTATTCATTGCATGCATGCTATAAACCCATTTACTCAATACACTTTCTTGCGTACTTCTTCCTTGAGCAACACCCCCATTTGTTTTCATTGATTTCATTGCTCAATAACCATATCCGTCGAAGTTCCACAATTGAATTTTTCAGAGCGTCTAATGGTGAAGAATCCTTGCGTAAACCTGCTGAAAACACTAGGATCGATTAATCATTTTCCAATTGTAGCATATCCTGGAGAAACAAATGAGCATACTTGGCATAAGGAAAATGTCCTGATGCGTGGAAGTAAGGAAGCATTTCTTTAACGCAATTCAATAACGCAAGCAAATGTGCTTGCTAATCTCCCATGCGTTTAGCTCTTATAAACTACTTCGCTATTGATACCATACGAAAATATTGTATCCAAAGTTTGGCTGTAGGGCCTCGTCTTTCATATTCTTTCAGTTTTTCGTTAAACTGATAAAGTAATGATTTAATATCTTCGTCACTGTTTTCAATATCAACATAGGAAGTAGCAATATTTATTACACCTTCAATCATATTCTTAAGATTTTCATGCATATTATCATTAATACCAAGTTCTTTAGATATTACTGTTGATAAAGTGAGATGAACTAATGTATGAGCTCTGACTGCTCTGGCGTAAGCATGTCCATTGAGCACTTTTTCTAAGGAATTAGGTGCATAAATTAAAGAAAGTGCCTCTTGATACCACTTCCTTGCATGATATAACCAATAGCTCTAAGATACGACATAAGTAAGTGAAAACCTCCAAGTCTTACTACAATCTTTGCTAATTCAGATCCTTGAGGTGCAGCAGATACGATTTCTCGTGCTTTAGCATACAAAGGTTGATCAAAAGTAATAATACATATATCATGGCCATTACTTTTTAAATTTTACTGGGCATATAGTAAAGTAGTGTATATAGTGTTGAGGTTACTCGCTGGTTGATGAATAAATGGTAGGAATAGTATTCGAGAAAGTGCAAAATTCATCATTTTACTTGTGATAAGTTCAGTGTAACCATTCCAACCAGGCAATAATAAATCATTCATTTTCCATAAAGCCATAAAATATCTACTTTTCGAAGCAAAGAAACAGTTGCACTCCTTTCATAAGCAAAATTTTGAGCTGTTATTTTACTATAACCTACTACACCGTCATTTTGATACACCTGTAATAGTATATAAGCTTTTGTCACAAAATCCTTAGCTGCAGGCATTTCATTTACTCGTTTTAAAGGGTCCTCCGCTAAAACTGAACATTTTGGAGTAATAATTTGGATTATGCCCATTATGTGGATAGTGTTATGACCATCTAACGTGTACACATTTATATCAGCATTATCCGCAGCATATTGAATTAAAGTCCCAGTCTCTGGTGGTAAAATATGAGGCTGACGATTAAGAATAGTTGCTGCTTCATACATCAATGTATCATTATACGATGCACACAACCCAAAAGATGAAAATATCTGAATGAGACGTTTTGATCCAAATCGTCGATGAATAAAAACTGAAAGACCTAATTGTAATCTCTAATGATTTCGGTCGAATAGCAGCCATAATGCAGTGGCTAATAGTCGTACATATTAATTTTAAATGATCCAATTTGTGTTGCTTATTTTTTAAAATTGTTTGCTCCAAAAAATAAGTTAAGGACTCCGGAATTTGACTATTGATATCGTCAAACATTTGACTGGGTGGGGGGTAATTACTATTGTCGAAAGGTACGGACTGAATGTCTTCTCTAATAATTTCTGCCGCAGCCTTCAGAATCCAAAATCGTTGTTCCCTTTCATTTCGATTTTTATTTTCCTGCCAAGCTTTGTTCAACACATCATGTTGAGTATCAACAAAACAAATAATCGTTAAACTTCCCTGTTTTTCTATTATTGTAATTTTATTACCATATTTTAGCTTCAATTTCTTTTTTACTGTTTTGTCATCCGGAGATGTTGTATTCTTGCAAGCATTTTTTAATTCTTGTAATGAAAATTGACAATCCTCATTAGTTTCAATATATGTATATATCTCTTCCATAGCTAAGGCAACATTATAATCTTCAGGGCGCCCAATTTTACCTCCAGCTGCAGGCTTCAAGAAAGAACGAAAGCAATCAAGATGATACTTAGCTTCAGCAGCAACTAAATCGTATTCACATCCTATACGTTAAAGAACAGTTTTTGCTAAATTATCGGAACGTTTTTGAGCTACTTCAGCAATAGTATCTTTAAATGAAATTGTTGCAACTCGATATATTACGCGCCGACGATCCTTCGGTTTTTCTTTTCATTTTCTTCATTCGCTTCATTTCCACAAAATAAACAAAATTTTTTAAAGCAAAAAGTTGACTCATCTAATCGCGCCCTAGTCCGAGGTGGGCTGGACGCAGAAGTACATGCTTGTACTGCATCGCGTTCTCTTTTAGCTGCTGCAATATTACTCTTCAGAGTGTACACTAGGGTGGATCGATTGTCTATGGCGAAAAAAAAATTTCCATTAATCGAAATCTACCTATGCGGAAAAGATGTTCTATTGTATGGAGATTAAGGGAAAAATAATAAAAAAATTAAATTTAAAATTTAATGTTGCCACAAAAGGGTTGAATTTTCGAAAAAATTTGAAAAAAGACCGAATTTTGGTTAGGTTATTTTTGTCAAAAACTAATTATTTTAATAATTTTTAAAATCGAACAATGCGGAAAGATGTTATATCGTATGGAGGTTAAGTAAAAAACAATAATAAGTAATAAATTCGAAATTTAATACCGCCACAAAAAAGATGAAAATTCGATAAAATATTGAAAAAATAGAAAAAGATCTAATTTTGGTTAGATTTATTTTTGAGCCAAAATAATCATTTTAATATCAATCAAAACCTATTTTTGATTAAGAAATATTATATTGCATGGATATTAAGTAAAAAAAAATAAATAAATAAATAAACTAATTTCGAAATTTAATACTGCTGCAAGGGATTTAAAGTTTCGAAAAACTGGTAGTTCCAGTTTTTTCAGTTAGGATTTGTCTGCTTGTGTATTGTGTAGCTTAGTGTACCTTGAATATTACTGTACCATGGCGTTGTTAAACAAAATAAATAAAAATAGAGAGAGAGAGAGATATGAATTACACCCTTTTTGGGTCTGGCTTTGATATGCCAGTAAATATGCTCCCTATTACAAAAAGTTATAAAATTTATATATTGGTATTTAAAAAATAACGGAAGAAAGGAATCGGTCAACATCTATTTATTTCGTACCAGTGAGAAGGAGTTGCTAATAAGTTACAAGTGACCTCTAAATGAGATTCAATCTCAATAATTTACCACAGCAGCATTTTAAGAAAAAATAAACTGTTGAACGACAAATATTGCGCTCTTCTTAATTCTTGTAATACAAAATAAGATATTGAAAGCTATTACAAACTTCTGGACCATTTCTGAAAATACTGCCTATTTTTTTCAGTTCAATAGATTTGAATATGAATATGAATATTGAGTGTAAATTAAACCAACGTATTGAGAGCAAACTCACTTTTCTGCATCATCAGCTATCATTGAAAAGCCAAAATGCTGCCGAGATAGGTGTTACATCACCTGTAGTGACGAAGATTGGCATCAGCCAGAATATTGGACAATTTGGGCATTTCAGACCAAGCAGATGCTGCCATCGTGTCTGGTGCACTTCAAGGTGTGGGCATTATCTCACAAAACTATGAATCGAATGCTATTGACAGAAAAAAAATCGGCATGACAAAACAAACCAAAGACCACTCCATGGTTTTAGTCATTCTCTTTAGTCATTTGTAAAAGATTATGACCATGGCCATTTTCTTTAAACTTTTATGGGTGTAAAGACTGACTGCATCACTAGAAAACAACAGAAGAAAAATCATAATAGAAGCAGACTCGAGCTTGAAAAAAGAACTGGGTTCCGAATACATTAGCCACATATATATAAATTCCGGGAGAGTACCAAACAATTTGAAAACACGACGTACATTTTTTGTCATGTGTTAACAATAATATACATGTAACAAAGTTGATTGCTATCGGTTGTGACGTAATATCTGTTAACATAGATGTTAAAGGATGTGCTATTCGAAATATGGGACTGATCTTCAAGCGTTCACTACAATGTTTTTTGTGCTAGTTACACACCAATGAAGTTCCACTATGTCATCTTTTTGCAGCGTGGATGGAACCGCGGATGGGAACAAATATTTCTCTGGTGAAATAGAAAGATTATTCGCAGCATGTTAGAAGCTTTTTGTATTTTCATTTATGTCATTATATGAATTCTAAAAGCGCGCGAGTGAAATCTAAAGGTCTGCTGTAATCCTAATCATTACATTAAAAAATATCTATATTTTCCATTTACCAGCTTTTTGACTTTTTGCGACGGATTACATAGATTTAATTAAATAGGAAAATGCGTCGAACCTCTACTAACTGACGAATTTAGTAACGACATGATTTCAGAAGCACACTGATAAAAATAGCTGTTGCTTTACAGTATTTCACTGCATATTTTACTGTGAATTACTGCATCTTTGTAAATATTGCATTTACCCGCTAAATATCAGTCTTTGCCAATAACAATCCGTTATCAACCGTAACTGATTATTTTTTTAGTATCATTCTTGATTTAACAGCCATTTACAGCCAAGACCGAATCGTATTCAGGCTTTTACGGTCTTTAACAGCGAATCACGTACTATTCCAATAGATCACTGTTATTCGCGACCACAAACTGCGATCGTAACAGCCAACCACAGTCGTTAATGAAATACCGCATAATTCATGCAACACAACACAACAATCAACATCACGATGTCGCAGCGGGAATACAAATACGGTAAGTAATTTTATATTCTGTTCACTTTCTCTATTTAGTTTATCACTTGTCCAATTTATAGAATTTGATTGTGCATTAGTAGCCAAGCAAATATGTCCGCAGAATGCAATGTATGCTGTTTAATTTTCTATACAGTTAAAGGATATTTATCTCATCTCCAAATTCATTCACATGATGCAAACGTAAAATTTAAGTGTTTTTTTCAAATTGTCACCAATCGTGGAAATCGTATTTTTCTTTGAAAACTCACATTACACGGTTTCACAAACATGAGGTAGCAAAAATATGTTACGATTTTCAGCAACGTTGCAATATTAAGTGCAATGTATTGTCATGTGATGAAAAATTTGCCCTTCGAAGCGAACTTGTTTCACAGTTAAAAAAACACATAAAATATGGCATAATTGTTGAATGTCCAATCAGTTCTTGCGATAGAAAATTTAGAAATATATCATCATTAACATCTCGCATATCCAGGTATCATAATATTTCTACAATAAAAACTGATCAGCATGAAGATGTAAATCGTATATCTGTACCTAATGAGGATGGTAATACAAGTCAGTCTCTTGAAATTCCAAAGGAAGAAAGGCACAAAAGTACTCTTCATGATTTAAGATTGTTTTGCATAAAATTATTTGTAAAATATCATTCTGAAACTTGGTAAAAACATTGCTCCACGTGTGTGCTTTAAATAATAAAAAAATTGGAGAAGTAAAAACTGTTGTTTTAAAATAAATGATTTTTTACATTTAAGGTGTCACTAACCAAATAATGATCATTTTAGAATCTGTAACTATTCCTAATTTAAGAAATAATGGTTAAAATAAAATTTTCTAAAATCTAAATTAATGTAAATGTATATTTAAATTTCCTTTAACATTAATTTTTTAGGAATTCATCCCCAAACCCCCCTCCCCCCCCCAAAAAAAAATATATACAATTGGAAAAACTTTTGCACTGAAAAATAAAAGAAAATAAATAAGGAATGTAATGTATAATTATAAAATACCTGTAAATGCAATACATATAAATGAGGATATACGTTACATATAGGGGAGAGTGGGGTGGAATGGGACAGTGGGACGAATGTGACAGTAGGCTTTTCTCTTTATGTATCATTCTAAATATTTCACCAATCGCACATTAGATGAAGCAATAGTACCTCAATCTTCAATTGAAAAAAAATAGCTGATTGACGTAAGCTTGCAATTGTATAAAGAAAAAGATTATTTCAAGAATCAAAAGTAAATTTACATCATATAGTTTTTATGCTTTCTGTAAAAATGATTTGTTTATGCATAGATGTAATAGTTCTTCTATTTATGGAATATTATACTGTATATTAACCATAATTTAAACTATGCTTAAAAGCAGCATTTCTGTTTATAATAAAAAAAAAGGTAGAGAGAGCAATGGAACATGCCAGCAAAGGGGGGGGGGCGGGACAAGTCTTATTCTTACTTTTTAATAAGATGAGCATAAATTGCTATTATGCAAATACTTTTAAAGGATAGTATATTAATTATAGCATTGAAAATATAATCATTTACAACACAATATAAATAAATTGAACGAGTGATTATCATCTCTAACAATCCAGAATTATCTTTCCAGCGATGAAGATATTGGAATTTGATGTTGTAGTACAGACATTATCAACCTATAATCTTTGTTAGATTGTAAATATAGCCGACACAAGAATAATTTGTTTCTTATAATACATTGTTTTATAGTTCTCTCATTCCTGCCTGTTAGTGGGGTGGTATGGGACACATTTTTAAATTTACAATTTCTTTAATTATAAAATTGTTTAACTATATTGTTCAAGAACATTAGAAAGAGTTTTATTTTATATTCAAAAAATCAAAATTTTTGTTTTTGTGTCAAACAAAAATGATTTTCAAATTTTTGTAAAAAGTGTCCCATTTCTCCCCACTCTCTCCTATACATAGAACCTATTTAAGACATTTTTTCCAGTTAAAAAATGAAATTTATGTGGCCAAATTTATATAAATGTAATTTATATATTATTTTATTTTATTTAAATTACACAATTGAATGAATTCAACTGCGATTTACAGCTAGTATTACTCCAATATTTCAGGGAAAATATTATGTGGCTTTTTTTTTTTTTTTTTTTTTTTTTTTTTTTTTTTAAGTACTCCATTATAGTAAAGTATTTAATGTTTATGTAAATATGTTTTGAGAATTATAGTCTCACATTTTAAATGAAATAAAATGTAATAAGAATGTATTTATTAAAATACATTCTTATTACTTTGAATGAATGAAATGAAAATTTACTTGTATTTTAATATATGAATATTTAGTATAAATAGCTTTAAAAATGATATTTCTTTAGTGAATTATATACTATACACACAATATATTAATTTAAATGCTAGAAAATTTTATTTTAGCCATTATTTCTAAAATAAGAGATAGTTAGATTTTAAAATAAGCATTATTTGGTTAGTGACACCTTAAGTGTAAAAAATCATTTATTTTAAAACAATAGTTTTTACCTCTCCATTTTTTTTATTATTTAAAGCACACACATGGAGCAATGTTTTTACCAAGTTTTAGAAAAATTCATGATGATTCATTTTTTATGGGCCATTACAACGGCCCTTTTTGGGGGTGATATTTCCAGTTTGCACATAATAAAAAGTAAAGAAATGAAAATTTACTATTGTTTTGATGTAAAATATGCATTCTTTGTACAAATAGCTTCAAATTGGTACCAGATATATAAAATTTGAGCCATTGGTTGTCAAGTTATGGCCATATTTAGATACTGATAAGATTCCAAGATAGCTGCCATTTCGTAAAAATGGTCAATTTTTAAATGGCTATATCTCAGTCAATATTGTGAAAATTACTTTTAAATTTTAGATTTGAGGGTTTCACTACTATGTCTGTCTATGATAAAAATTTAAAAAATCTGATTATGATGCAACAAGTTTTCTTTAAATTGGTTGATTTCACGTGGAATGACCCACCTTACTTTAAAGTTTTCAGTCTTAGTTTGAATAGACTTCTTGTGGCCCTTATTTATTACTGTTTGTATGGAAAAATTTTATTTCTTGTGCTCTAGTATCTGCTATATTTTTTTTAAAGGTAATCCTTATGATTCGGAGTCAAAATGCATCCTTTGCTGGGGAAATTCCCACTTTGCAGATTTTACAAATTTTGTTACTGCGGCGGCCATGTGGTTTAGATCATTTTATGTATTCAATCTGAAGTACCCAGAGACATTACAAGCAACTATGGAATTTATTCAAAGGTGAGGATAATGATTTTATAAGACATCTATATGTATTTTATCGTATCATTTGTTCGTTGATGACTTCAGTTAACTATTTTCTGTTTTTTTTTCAATATTTTACCTTGTACAGAAATGTCCATTGAATAACTGGTATTGTAACGCACCTCTCAACTCCACTATTCTTTCCAGAGCCCAGAGGGCGTTGTTTTCATTGGTTCCTTGCACAGAACATTTTTCTTACCCACCAGAGAGAAATCTGAAAACATGTCGCACCGTTGACATATAAAATGTTCTACACCTTATCCAAGGTGAATGCTTCCCATGTATGTCTAAAATCTCATCTGTAATCGTGGTATGTTTTGTGTGTGTTTGTTGTGTTTTGTGAAATAAATGTTTGTGACGTTAAGTCTTCGATTCTTCAAATAACCGTCACAGTATGAGACAGCATTGATAGGAGTTTTGTGCTCAGAGTTAATTACTTATAATAAAATCTGAGTAGTAAAAAGTGTAGATAACCAGTCTGGTACAAACCATTCTGGTTTCCAAATCAATTGTAGCTGTATGCCATGTTAGGTTTAATGGAAAACTTACGTTAACATATGATAGCTATGATTAATTCTTGTCTGAAATGTGTTTTGAGCATATTTTTGTATAAAACATACATATTATATACAATTATACTATATTAAGCTCTAATTTAAATATTAGCTATTATAAATAAAATAAATGTTTCAATATTCCCATTCAAAATAACAAATTCCAAATTTAGAAACAAATGAATGACCGAGTGATTCATTAAAATAATTATAATATCCAATCATGCTTTTAAAATATTTGTAGCCTTTAATTATATTATTAATGCATATTTCACTTTCATTAACAGCAAAAATTATCTCAAGTAAACATTTTTTTCATCAATTATGCTCTGTAGGCTGATTTCAACTTTTGTTTTGGTGCCATTTATTGGCATCAATATAAATGATTTTTTTCCATTGAAATTAAAGTAAAAATATAATAATAAAAATTGCAGGAATTAATGTAATTAGAGATCTTTTTTTAATGTTCCCATTATATAATTTTAAAATGTCATTCTATAAATGAATGGAATACTTTTATGATTTCTTTGATATGATTTAAATTTAGTTTTAATTTTAAAATGTTACCAATTACCCACAATTTTTTTTAAATTTTGTTTTCTATTATAAATATATATAAAAAAAATTTCTCATGGTATATTGGATATGAGATATTATGACTGCATTAATAAAACTGAAATTTTTCCACATTGTTAAGTTATAATTTTGCTTACTTTTCAAAGTTAATATATTCAAAAATTGCTAAGCTAAAAATCAAAATTTTATCTGCTTTGATTTAATTAGTATATGTAATAAATACACGACTATATTCCTTACATTTTAATGACATTTGATAATAAATATAAATTTCGTCTGCAATGCAAGCACATTTTAAGGGGATATAAGCAAAATTAGTGTAATTAAAATTTTACAAAAAAAAAAAAAATAAATAAATAAATAAAAAAAATAAATAAATAAAATAAAATAACTTTTGGTTTTTATTATGAACCATTATTCTGAAATTCAGACAAGAGTGACATTTTGATAGTTGTATTTCTTAATTAGTTTGATATTTTTTTATGATGAAGTAGATGGTATTTAGTAAATGTGCAATTTTGAAGCCCTGAAAAATTTTTCCCTTCCCGGAATAAAATGTCAAAGCTCAAGATTGTGAATGCCATTTATAATGAAAAGTGAAATGGCACTATGTTTGCAGCGTTATATATCTGGAAAGCAACAATTATCTGAAATTATTATATAATAAACAGTTAGAGTAACACTGGCTGATTATTAAAATTTACTTGTTTCCGTGGAGCATTGTTATTTAACATTGATATATTGCCACAAAATGCAGTCAAAATTGTGTTTTTTCCATTTCCACACTCATTTTCTCCTTTAAAGAATAGTATCCCAAATTTTTTCTTATAAAATACAAAAGTATACTATTATAGTCCATTTAATTTGTGGAGGTGGTTGACCTTGACAAGCTTATCCCTCATCTTCACCAACTGAGGGGAAAAAAATCACATGTAGTTCTATTACGAATTCTGCGAAAACACAGTTTCACCTTGTCAAGTTTAGCCGCCTCCATTAAAAAAAATGAACTATAAAAGAAGCTAAACAATAAAGAACTTTACCAAGATATTGTTGCTGTTAGCAGATACAATCTGATCTCAAAAAAGCGTCAAAGCCGAATAGAACAAAATATATCACGTAGAGGGTGAACATATGTACAAAAACATGGAAAAGAAAACGTGCAAATTTTTTGGAAAAAAGGTGAGAAAAACTTTGAATTTTGCTAAACAATCATGTATAAATACAAGTTTCATAGAAAAGACTGTTGAAAAAACTGCAATTTTTGTCAAATGGTTGTGAAAAAATGCTAATTTTGTTTAAAAATTGCAGAAAAACGCAAATTTTGTCAAATTGTAGCCCCCCCCCCCTAAAAAAAGTGAAATTTTTTTCGAAAGTCCATCACGTTGTGAATGTTCAATTTTTTTTTTTTTTTTTTTTTTTTTTTTTTTTTTTTTTTTTGCTTGGCCTGTAGCATGTTTGGAGGAAGTGATCTGTGGCTTATTACCAGATGAAACACATGGTTTCAAAGATGAAGGGTATCCCTCTAGGTTAAACCTTACCTGGTAAATATATCCACTTGAAATTTCAAAGATATATCTAAAGTGTTTATTTTCATATTTATAATAGATATAGAAAGGATTTTTCAGGATGTGATAATAGTCTTTGACTTCATTGGGAAACGTCAATTTGTTTCATTAAAACTGCTAACAAACATAGGCATTGAAGGTAGCTAGTGCCAGTAAAAAAATGGGAATTTTATAAACAAAGAAAAGAGGTGGAACTAATAATCAAAACTGGACATTTTTCTGCATCTGATAACCAAAATTCATGATTTTTCTGCACCCAATCAATAAAATTTAAAAATTTTCTTTGCCTGATCTGTAAAATTCGCAATTTTTCTGAATCTGATCAACAAAATCTTTTTTTTTTTATTTTTCGTCCTGTGCAGCTGAGAATTTGTAATTTTTCTGCAGCCGATCAAATTTAGGATTTACCTCTGCCTCATGAACAAAATATGGATTTCTCTGAGCTGGAAAACAGACATTTGAGATTGTTCTGTTTGTGATTGGCTGTTCTGTTTGTGATTGCCAAACTTCATAATATTTTAATGTCCAACAAACAATGTTTGTGATTTTTCAGAACCCAGTTGATGTAACTCAGGATTTTTCTGCTCAAGCAAAATTCTTGATTTTTCCATGCCTATCAATTAAATTGAAGACAGAGGAATTTTTCAATGGCAAATTAACAAGATCCATGATTTTTTTCTTGCGATGTACTAACAAAATACACTATTGTTCCTCATCCCGTCAACAAAATTTGTAATTTTTCAGCGCATCAACAAAACTCAAGACTGCCCAAATGATGAAATTTTTAGGCAGCCAACCAATGAAAATTGCAATTTTTCTGCACATCAAGAAAGTTGAGTTTTCTACAACCTGGTCGACAAAATTAGATTTTTTAGAGCCTGGACAATAAAATTTAGATTTTTTTTCCAGAGCTCAATTAACAAAACTTCATTTTTTTTTTAGAGTCTGATTACCAAGACTCACAATTTTTTTTTATTGCAATCAATAAAATTGAAAATTTTCAGTCTATTTGACAAGATTTGCAATTATTTCAATGCCTCAGAAACAAAATTTGATTTTCCCTTGCCCAATCCTCAAAAATTTTTTCCATGCCTCATTGACAAAATTCACCATTTTGCCATCCGATAACATAATTCGTAATTTTTATGACAATTTTCCTGCAACATATTGACAAAATTAACTTCCTGTAAACTAGACAAAAACTTAATTTTTCCCAAATATAAACTGACAATATTTGCAGGCTACAGATTGTGCATCCATAAAGTATATGTTCAAATAGAGTTTCTTGCCAATTGATGTTACAGAACTCTTGAATTCTATTGTATATGCTGATCCATATATTATCTATTTTTTGTGATTTTAGAAATAAGAAAAGTTTGTTTTAAGGACACAGTTTTTGCTTGTAAATGTTATTTTGTAGACATTCTTATGAACATTTATTAAGTAGTTAAATTTCTTTTATCATAAAGTTTGAAAATTACAAGATTAGTTAACCACTGTGTTATAGCTTCATATATTTACAACTGTTATTTTTTAAAAAGTGTAATGTTAATATTTTGATGTTTTTATTTTCAGAGCCTTTTTGGATATCAATCCGCAAAAGGGATCAAAAGCTAAGAAAACTCCAAAGCCTTGCAATATAAATAGTAAAGTGTGTAAGCTAATTACAAAGCTTGCAGCTTTTAGATGGCTTGTTGAAGCTTAAATATCTAATATAAAATTAATCCTTGTACAATTAAAATTTTGCTTCATAAACAATTGTTTCAGTATGACTTTTTTAAACTATCTTGTTTTGAGAAATTCAGTTAATGCTCATTTGAAAACATTTTTTGAAATAATTGTGCTTTTATGAAAAAATTAACAAAGACAGCATATTATGTAAGTTTCTAAATAACACAACATACCAGTTGAGTGTATAGCAAAAATCAAATGATTAAAAAAGAAACTAATCATTTTGGATTTGAATACACCTTTAACATTCTAGAATGTATTTTTCTGATCCCATAAATCATATTAAAATGATTGTAAGATATATCAAAGTAATCATAGTATCAAACCATGATTTAAAAAAAATGCATACCCTTAGATTTATAAGTTTTGTGAAAATACAGAAAATTCCTTGATGGTCATAGGGTTAAATTATAGAATCTGTCAGAAAAAGATGGTAACATACTTTATTTTTCTACATATATGAGATGGATGAATATCTTTAATGTAAATTGCAAAAATTGGATTGGTTTGAATATCTCCAAGTCCTGAAGTTGCTCAAGTCCAAAAATTACTTTTTTTGATGTGGCATCGATTATGATTATCAATACATTGAAATGTATTAGTAGGCATTATTCTCTGATCTTGATCAGATTTTTAGATTTATTAAAACCAATTTCAGTACGAATAACTGCAACTATGATTATTTTTGGGACTGCGCAATTCTCTTTGAGGAGCATAATGAAAAAGAAACAGCTTAAATCAAAATCTCTTTCTGTCGACAAATTTGTTATCTATCTGCTATACAGAGATATTCTTGTACAAAAATAAACAATATTGCCACATTTTTTGGACACTGTAATGTTACCAAAGCATGAAATCATGTGTGGTCCTGAAATCGTTATTCTATGCTCATTTACTATCCTAATAATTATCATTTATGATGATACACAAGTTTCCAATTTGTATACATTTACATCACCACTGAAATTTAAGGGTGTATTTCGATTCAAACTGCTTATTTTGCGATTTATTTTTGAATTCATTTTTGCTCTCAAGTACACCAAACTTTCAAAATCTCTTATTTGGAAAGTACACAAGGTGCCGTGATTGTCGATTCCTTGATAAAGGCAGAAAATATTGCAAAAAGAAGCAATCAAAAACGGCATTTCGAACACATTTTTACCAAGCCGGAGATTTGGGAACGAAAAAATGGGTTCTACTGATAAGGTAATTGTTTATAATTCAAATTCTAATGAATGGAGCGTAAAAAGACATCACACGGCACCTCATACGTCCCTTCAAGAATCCCCTCAGCAAGTTTTATGGTTCTACTTTTAAAAATGAGCCTGAAATTGTATCGGAAAATTTCAAGCTGTTGAAGGTGGAAAAGCGTTTTTTCAAATACACCCTTAATGGAAAATTTTATTACTTGTAATTCCTACTAAAAAAAGAATTCCACCTTTTACAAAGCAATTTTGGTCATTCTCTGGTTTGGTGCAGAAATGCAAAGAAAATTTTGGAAGGATAATTAGGGCGGGGGCAAATATTTAATATTGGACATTTTGCCTACTCAAACGCTTGGAGTATTGGACTGATTTATCCTTTGTGTCATGTTAATCAAAATTGTAAGCAATATTTATGTAAATGGTTTCTTTGCGTCAGATTATCCATTTACATGCGCTTCACTTAGTTTGGATAATTTAGCACAAAGAAAACATTTACATAAATATTGCTTACAATTTTTAATAACGTGACACAAATGATAATCCGTTTATAGAGATAAATGCATTCCGATGCGTAGTATAGATTCAATGAAAATTACATATTTAACAACGAAATGTAAATTTAAAACAGTTTTTTAGATGTGTAAATATATTTTACCAAATCAAAATGAAAAAAAAAAACTGAATTTTAAAACAAACTTTTTAAAGGCACATAAAGGCGTCACTTAAATTTTATATCATATCTTTTAAAACACATATTTTGAATTTATGGGAGTTGTGTGTGGAAAAGCATAGGTGAATAAAGTTGTATATATCTTTTCATGTTGAAAATAACTTTTGCACATGCTATTATAAATAGAAAAAAATAAAATGATTAATGAAATACTACAAAAAATGCATTTTTCAATTAATAGCATGGCGTCACTCAAAATTTGATATCATTATTTTTAAAATTCATATTCAAAATTCTTAGAGCCATAAAATAAACAGCTGCGTCAAAACTTTTAATCCATTAAGGGGTTTTGTATTGATTAAAAATTACAGTGATTTACGATCAGATACATTATTAAAAATTAGAGTGATTTACGGTCAGATACATTATTAAAAATTACGGTGATTCACAGTCAGATACATTATTAAAAATTACGGTGATTCACGGTCAGATACATTATTAAAAATTACGGTGATTTACGGTCAGATACATTCCGGAAAATTACGGTGATTTACAGTCAGATACATTCTGGAAAATTACGGCGACTTATGGTCAGATACATTCTGGAAAGTAACAGTGGTTTACGGTCATATGCGCTGTAAATAGAAAACGGTACATACTGTAATCTTACAGGAAGATGCTGGAATCTGTGCTGCCAATCTTTTCCCGTAATCTAACGGTGAAATTTTTATCAGTGCAATAAGTAAATCCAGCAATCATTCCAGTGGCAATAACATCTACTATCAATAATATCTATTTACGCAACGCTCATTCTACAAAACTAATAATCAAAAGAGTCACGGAAGTATTTCTGCTGCGTATGGACCATACATAAGAGACGGTTTTATAAAAAATGAATTACAAAATCTCATGTCGATTCTCAATACCGAAAGTCATTATCGCCAATTGCAATGTTGACGATTTTTCTTGATTTATTACTAATGAAGCTGTTAAATAAGAAACTACAGTTTTTATCTTGTAATCAATTAAATATCCCCTCATTGCAATAAATGTTAAAAATTCTAAAATTCATATTTTATTTTACAAAAAAAAATAAAATAAAATAAATAATAAAAAAATAAATAAAAAATGATTTTTTACCGTAAAAACGTTCAAATAGATAAATTTGAGCCACATTGTGGCAGATTTAAATTTTGAAATTAATTTTTTTAATTATTTTTCTCATACTCAGCATATATTATTACATCTTTTACGCATAGGTAGGTTTTGGATAATTTTTTAAACTATTATTTTGAATCAAAAATCATCTAGCCAAAATTACGTCTTTTTCCACTTTTTTTCGAAATTCAACCTTATTGTGGCAGTAGTAAAATTTAAAATTAATTTTTTTTAATTATTTTTTCCTTAATCTCCATCCAAGAGAACATCTTTTCAGCATAGGTAGGTTTTGACACTGAAAATTTTTTTTCGAACCACCCTAGTGTACACTTTACGACACTGAATATGAACTATAATAGATTGTTTATTTTCTAAATACTGATCCATACTTCCCATCATTTCTCTCTATACTGCTATCAATCAATGTCTTCATACCACGTTCAGCGACCACAGTTGCTAGATTTTTATTACAAATGAAACATTTTTCCGCCATTTTAAACTGCGTTACAAACTAATACTTCGATATTTTTACATAAACAAAGCGGAATAATCTCCGTACAAACAAAGCGGAAGAAAAAAACACGCGTCCATTTGAAGGGGAATTGCATTTCCAAGAAAAAACCATCTGACCACGTGACGGCCCGTGCTTATATTGCGCCACAGAAGGGGGTAGAGGGAAGCTGACCACAGCTTTCCTCGAGTGTATGGGATGAAGTATGCCCATATCTCGCTTTATTATATTTAATTTTATTATATATACTTATATGTATTTCATTCAATAGCTAATCACATAAATTGCATTCAGAAAAATGTAACTGTTATCCAAAATATGAAATTTTTTGAAATTTTTGATTTTTGCATTTGCAATATCTTACGAAAAAGGGGGCGGGGGGTGAGTAAAGACATTTTTTGTAGAAAATCTAAAGATATTCAATTTTTAAGACAACTATTTTTACGATAAAACTTACCATTTACCAGATATCTGCAAAAAACTACTTATTTTATTTTTGACCTTTGACCTTAAATAAAATTTTTAGCTCCAGCCAGATCGACTAAGATTTTTGGCATTTCATTCGAAATGATATTCTAAAGGTCTACATAAATTTCCAGCTCTTCGCTAATTTTTCCGAAGTTTCCACTTTTTTTCACTTATTTTGACTGGACTATGATATATACTCACTTTAATCGATTTAAAATTTTTGAAATTTCAGAAAAAAAAATATTTTGCGCTTTCAATTTAAAAACTTTTAAAATATCACATTTTGTAAATTTATTACCCTTCGGCATTTTTAAAATGAGAGGAAAGATTTTCTCCACCATTTATCCTTACTAATATTATAAATCGGAAAGTGAGTTTGTTTGTTTGTTTGTTCCGCTTTCACGCCGTAACTACTGAACCGATTGCTTTGAAATTTTGCAGGCGTAATGTTAGAAGTCCGGATTAAATAATATGGTACTTTTTATCCCGGAAAAAATTGATATTCCCGAGGGAAAACAAAAATATAGTTTGCTTGATGGATGGATTGGAGATGGCGCTGTGTGTCGTTTAAAACAAGATAAAATATTGCAAACGAATATAAACATGTAAATTTAGAAACTAAATGATACGATAATGAATCCCCGAAAATGAGGAATTCCCGAGGGATGACGTACAATTTGTTTTATCGTCTAAACTGTTTTTTTACATCTACTTATATATTGCAAACGAATATGAACATGTAAATTTAGAAGCCAAATGATACGATAATGAATCCTCGAAAATGAGGAATTCCCGAGGGATGACGTACTATTTGTTTTATCATCTTAAATGTTTTTTTTTTACATCTACTTATCCTGAAATAACTATAAGTCAACGAATTACTATTGGTATACGTATGAGTTACGTTATTTAGTTCTTGGGGTATGCGATAGATGTCGCTGGGTGTTTTAAAACGTGGTAACGATGTGCAGTAGCTGTATAATAGTTAGGTTAGGTTAGTTTAGTGCTTTTTTTCTAGGTAGATATCTAAAGTAGTTATTGTTTTTTCGGTAGGTAATTACGTCGCATTGTTCGTCGTTTAGATTGTTATAGTTTAGTTTGGGATTTTAGTTTAGTTTAGATTCATAGTTTACTCATATTTTCACAATGCCTCGCAAACGTAAATCTAATTTGTCGAGCACCTCATCTAAAGCTCGGACAATGAAAATTGCCCGATCTCAAGAATCGTCTCTCCATGCTGAATTAAGAAGGCGGGAACAAGCAGAGCGTCAGGATGCTTCGAGAGCTGCTGAGCTACCATCTCAGCGCCAGCAAAGACTTGAGGAGCAAGCCGCTCGCCAAGCTTATTTGAGGGCTTCTGAGAATGATATTCGTACTCAAGACTGTTTATCGCAACAGGATCAACGTCAGCATGGTCAGCTCTATGTAGCGTGTTCCCGGGTTCCCAATGCCCAAAATCTGCATGTTTTTGCTCCACAAGGGAAAACATATAATATAGTGTACCATTCAGTTTTGGTTTAACAACTAATCGTATCCAGCGTTACATCGCGCTTCTTACATTTTTTTCCATAGAAATGACAAGTTTTCTTATAGTTGTGCTTTATACCGCAATATAAGCGAATTCCACGCGGGCGAAGCAGCGGGCGGAAAACTAGTACTTTTATAAAAGTGCAATATGGTATCATACAACGTCAGTACACAGTACCAATCCCATGACCCAATTAAAAATTTGCATATAGGGCTTCAACTTTTGAAAGAGTGCTTCCTGAAGAAAAAAGGAAAATTAAATAAAAAGAAATATATATATATTAACAACCTAAAATGACATATTTTATTTTATTTTGATTAAATGTCGAGCATTTATTCTAAATTAGCATATTTTTTTCTTCATTTATTTTAAACCAGGTTTGCAGATCACGTATAAAAACATTTCATATTTATTTACTTAGAAGGTGTCACAAATAAAAATTAAATTAAAAAGTTGACATGTTTCGGTTCATTCATAAGAACCGTATTCATAACATATAAAATCAGTAGAAAATTAAATGACACTGGATATAAAAAACTGGATTTTTTTATATCCAGTGTCATTTAATTTTCTACTGATTTTATATGTTATGAATACGGTTCTTATGAATGAACCAAAACATGTCAACTTTTTAATTTAATTTTTATTTGTGACACCTTCTAAGTAAATAAATATGAAATGTTTTTATACGTGAATGAAAAAAGGTGAAGTGATTCTGTTTTAGTTTTTGAAAAAACGAAAGCTAACAACAGTTTTAACAGGTTTGCAGATTCCTTAAAATTTTGAGACAAACTATATCTATATACCGATTCCTATTTCTAAAGCCCTACTTCATGAGAATTGTGATTTTCATTTTTTTTTCAAGTAGTTTTCAAATTATATGTAAGAAATGTGAAAATTAAGGTTTAAGGGGACGTCTGTGATGTAAGAAAAGAGGATTTAGAAAATATTATATTTTACTCATTTTAATGAAACATTATTGCTGGCAATACTTAAAACTTGTAAAGATAATGTAATGTTCACATTAGTAAGAAATAATGCATTAGGTGTTACAGTGTGATTTTACCATTTGAACAATCGGGTTCCGAACTTCAATTTGGATATTTTACCTAAAGTATGCGTATTGAAAAATGATTTATTTCTCTGAAACTAATGTTATCCATTTAATGAAAACTTTATTTTAGATTAAATGAACAGTGTTGAATTTTTTCATGGTGTCAAAAATGAGTTTTGCGATTGAAGAAAAAATTTTCTAATTTATTTTGGCATGTATATTGCCACTTGAGAAAAAATTGTATACATCATAGAGGTCTGCACGGGCCGGGCCTCGGCCCGAAGCCCGAGCCCGTACCGGCCCGCGGGCCGGGCTCGGGCCGATTTTCAATAATGGCATTCGGGCC
The DNA here is from genome assembly GCA_964019185.1 of Maratus speculifer. Taxonomy (NCBI): domain Eukaryota; kingdom Metazoa; phylum Arthropoda; class Arachnida; order Araneae; family Salticidae; genus Maratus; species Maratus speculifer. The sequence continues at coordinate 426,457,360 of OZ025290.1, read as the reverse complement.
GGGCCTAGTCACTAATCTTTTCGGGCCGGGCTGGGCTCGGACCTTAATTTTTTTGCTGAAGTATCGGGCCGGGCCTAACTTTTTTTTTCCGTACGAAGCCGAGACTGACTCCATTCTTCCTAGTTTTCATGGACCAAAATAATCGGTTCCTATTGAATCATCCTACATGAAAATCCTTTTCTCGACTTTTTATAAATCAGTAATATTTGGCTTTGTCCAAAAATTTCTGCAAAAAAAGCATATATATTTAAGCCGTCATTATTCTACAATTAAACATTACAATTTATTCCTTTTAAAGAATCGTAGATTACTAGGCGTTTTAAAATAGAATTAAACGCACACACACACACACACACACACACACAAAAAAAAAAAAAAAAACATAATTATGACGATTTTTTTTTTTTTTTTTTTTTTTCTTAACTGAAAACTGAAAGTTTCTTTTAAAATGTTCATACATTCAAAATGAATCCAACTATACGGGAGAAAATAATATATTAAACATTTACATCTGTTAAGAAGGGAATGCATTTTTTTTCGTTCCAAAGCGATTTCGTCTTTGGAAATTTTACCATATACCGCTTTTTCGATTTTTTGTCTCTATTACAGGGAATATGGATTAATAATACTAGTGATAACTAATACATTTACATGCATCAAACAAAGATTCATTTAAAAGCATAGATATAGCAGCCTACAGCACTTCTGCATAAATGGAGATTATAAACATGGAAAAAAAAGACTAATATAATTTTTTTTGGTCAGAACTCTTCCATAAGATTAAAGATCAATGTTCTGTAGAAATTCACTCGAGCCGGGCCGGGTTCGGGACGAATTTTAAACTTTTTTCCGGACCGGGCCGAGCTCGGGCAGAAATTTTAACTTTCGGGCCGGGCCGGGTCGGGCCATTATTTTTTTCTTTCGGGCCGGGCCGGGCTCGGGCCAATACTTCTTTCGTTCGGTCCCGGGCCTGGAAATTTCGGCCCGTGCAGACCTCTAATACATCATTTTAAATTAACATTTATTTTCGTTTGTTTGTACCAGTAACTTTATTTGACAAGAAATTGATGCAGAATTGGGAGGGTATTTATTTTATTTCCGCAGAGTATTATTCAGAAATACGGCAACTTTTTCAATGATTTTTAAGTAATTTTCGTAGCATGTAATCTATAAATATATTTATAAGAAATAGCATTTATGGTAGTAAAACACGCGGTTTTTATTTATTATTATTATTATTGTTATTTGGGGGGGGGGGGAATTGTGCATTATCATAATGATTGTTAATTTGAATATATCATTTGCTATCATCATTTGCTATTATCATTTATATTGATTGGTAATTGACAGGAGATTAATTTTATTTTGAAATGAACTCTCAAGTATTATGTTATACAGGGTAGTTCATAAATATATGCTAAATATTTAAAGACAATTGGAGAGGACCTATATAAGCAGATTTTGCTCAGGAATGTCGGTGCGGAAATCCCAATTGTATTTCAGAATAGAACTTTTACTGGTAATATCAGTAATTTGTAAAACTTTTACTAATGATACTTACCAAATTTTACTTTACTAATAATACTTACTAAAATATTCTTTTACTAATTAATGTACTTGTTTTAATAATTTCTGTTGTAAAAATTAAATTTCTGGTTAAAAAAATATGCATTAATTATTTTAATATTTTCACGTAATTAAATTGGAGTGAGTGTAAATGAGAAATTCACAATACAATTGATAAAAACAATTATTGTCATGCAAAATATAATAGATTATTTCCATGTACGAATTTTAAAGAAAACATATTCGTTTGAAACTCCATTTTACAAAACTCGTACTTATATTTATAAAAAGAGTTAAACAAAGCTAATTAAATCTTATGCCTTTATTTTTAAATGTTAGCAAATTGTTATAGCATAAAAAATATCTAAGATTCTATCTTCTAACAAAATGTAAAATGTGATTTACATTCTTTAAGCACAATGTATTTTTTAATTCTTTCAATACCTTCTTTTTCTACAAAGATCCAAGTCAAGATATAAGAAACTGTACATTTATAGAAGCCTCTCAATTAATTAAAATAACGTAAACTTAAAAGTCAACATTCCTTCAAAGTTTAACAGAGAATGCGAAATGAAATTTTCCATGTAAAGAAAAAAAAAAGCAACAGAAAGAAATAGTTCTTTAAAAACAAAAAGCATTAAAGGTATTTCTAGTAAAAGAAGCCTCATACGAAATGAAATTTTTATTTAAAATATTTATCATTAAAAATTCCATTTGAAAATTTATTGTTATGCATAATGAATTTTGTGTCCTTCGTAAAAATGTCTAATCTTATACTATTAAGATTTTTTATTCATTAAACTAACTTGGGAATTTTTGTTGTTGCTTATTTAAAAATAACAATGAAGGTTTCATTAAATTAATATTTGGGCCTATTAATAAGTAATTTTATTTTATTTTTGTTAAAATTTTTTCTGTACGAATTTTTTTTATTTTTGCGATTTATATTTTGTTGTTTTACCCGTCTCAGTAATTTCATTTTAAAAATATTTCATCTCAAGCATCATAACTTTAAAAGTATTTAGAATCATTGGATATTTTATTATTATTACATTATTGAATATAAACTTCGTATAAAGATTTTAAAAATATATATTTCTGAAATACAATTGTAGTTGACACAGCATGTCCATTTTAAACATTTAAAAACATTTCAAACATAAAAAAACTCGTGATCTTCGAGCGGGAGAAAGTTTTCTTAGATGTTTTCTAATTTTAAATATTTTTATTTCAAAATTAATTTTAATTGTGGCAATTTAAATGTGTTCCACGAATAAATTGTGACAAAAGCTGCTTAATAGATATATAAATAATAATTTTATACTACAAATTTAATATTAAATTCCCATGAAAACTTTATCTGTTTAGGTTTGTTAAAATAATAATTGTTTATCGCTTATAAAACTCTTGTAAGTTTATTATGAAATAAAAGTTCAGCTTTTTTGGAATTCAGTGTAATATTTTCTTAAAGTAGCATAGGAGCTTTTTTATATTAAAAAAAATAGAAAACGCCTCTTTTAAAGAACCAAAACGCAAACAATAGATAATTAAGGCCTTGTTCTCTTTTCTGTATAAAGTTCTTATTAATAACTTCATATACCTAAAAAAAGACTGTACATAAAAAATTAATATTTAAATTTTAAATTGAATCACTTATCTCCAATGTTCCAATTAAAATCTTTCATTCCTGTACACATAAGAATATCTAAATTACACACATAGAAAGCAATTGTTTAACAAAATAAAATCATAACACACTTAAGTCTAAATTAAAACAAAAATATTCAAATATTCACGAAATGTTTTGTTTGAAAATGTTTTGGCTCGGAAAGCATTTTACTGAAAGGTTGTACTACAGGAGGCGTTCAGTATTGCGGTCAGTCAAGTCGTCAAGCAGGCTTGGCAATGGGCTCGGAATATTCCGGTACATTGGTTGAATACATGATCACCAGAACAGCGATCTTACTGGAACTCATCATCTGCGGCCCGGTTTCTAGGTAATAATATGAACGCCGCTAAAACAATGAGCTGGTCAGTATGCTGATCGTATATGGAGAGACGGACTGTCTAGGAAGATTATTCTCGTGCTTTGATCCAGAGAACATAAATACCAAATTTAATAAAAATGTGTCGGGTATGAAGAAATAAAAACTTTTAAATCACAGTTAAAATTTTCACAAGTTTAAATTTGCTAGGCCTTTCAAAGGAACTGAGTCTTTCTTCGTAAGGCGAAAAAAGACGTGCGTCTGCAATGAAAGCAGCGGCACGAGGCTGCTATCATTGTTGATGAGCGAGAGGCCTAGTGTCGCGTGGAAGGCCTTAATTTTTTTATCGGTCGAGTAGCTTAAGAGGAGGAGGATATTAAAATTTTATATTTTCCGTAGTATTTCATCCTTGTTTGTCTTGTCTAAATATAAATAAATATATTGAATATAACCGAAATATCAAATTACTTCTAAAGAACTTTTTAGAGAATAGTTTTTGTTGGATCAAACACCAGTAAAAAAAGTATTCATCTACAACAATAACAGAACATTAAACTGTAAATAACGCAACACGAAACACTTGCTTCTGTTTGAAAATAATTAAATCTGATCTCGTTAAAGAGTATTTGTAACTTTACAAAAGAAAATCTAAGATACAAACTACGAACAATATGCAAAGCAAATATGATTTTACATTTGTTTAAAAAATGTGAAACGTCGTTTCTTTTTAAATTACTTCAATACCTTCTTTTTTTTACAAAGAAACCATTTACGATAAAAAGATCTGTTACTCTAATGCAAATGTCACAACTGATTAAAGTTGCATGAATTGATTATATTAACATTCTTCGAGTATATACTAGAAATACGAAATCAAGTTGCCGTTAAAAAAGATAAAAAAGAAAGTTTATTGACGATTTAATTATCCAAAGTATTTATATCACCATAAATTTCTATGAAAATTTTTATTGGAGATTTTTGTAGTTGTAATTAAAAATAGTGATATTTGTGCTATAAAAATACAAGTATTTATTTCTAAAATTATTTCTTGAAGGGTTGTTATGGGACAATATAATACTCATTTATTCTATAAGAATGTATAGCCGCAAGTGTCTGGTTGAGTTAGTAACAACAGGGGCCAATTTGGTTCTTTATTATTTCAATATTTTTCATACCAAGGAGTTCGTATACAGTTATTTTCTTTATTAGAGACAACTATTTCATGATTACACAAAGAAAAAATTCTTCTGCAGTTCCTCTTTAGTGAAACCTTTCGTAACGTTGAACTCAGAAACACATTTTTAATACATTTTTTATTGTTAGATATTATTTTTTCAAAGATATTGACAAAAATATAATGTAAAATATGCCTGCACTTTCATATCTCCAAATTTAATAAAACAAAAATTATGAAAAAATTGGAGTACTAGAAGTTTATTTCAACATTACTTTACAAACTACTATATTGATCACCTAAACTCGCATATCTTTTTTGAAAACCATCATTTTTGTATTTTTCCGTTACACTCAAATTCCTGAAAAAAATGGCCTCTCAAAAATGTGTAAAATGTTTTCAATATTAACCATTTATCTACCGAATTATTTATCAAGAAATTGATCCACCTCAATAATTATCTGTTTTAATATCTGAAGTAATATTAGAATTTTTAGATATTACTACTGTGCAATTTAGATATTTTTTCATTAAACCCTGATAAAATATATCGGTAGTTATAACTTTTTTTCAGAAATATTTGTAAAAATAATCAGATTAAGGGGACGGTGGACGTTAAAAATTTATTTTATTCATTTTTATCATAGCAATATGAAATTTTGTGTATATATACATTTCACCAAAAATTCAAAAAATTTCCAACCTTATTAAAATTTGTATTTTTTTACAAAAATTTTAATTTTTAAACCAAATTTTAAAATGCTCCTCGTGTCTTAATTTTTGAAATATTTTCTTGCTTTTGCATTTTTATCACTTAAAACTATATCGTAAACAAAAATAATCAGATTAAGGGGACGGTGGACGTTAAAAATTTATTTTATTCATTTTTATCATAGCAATATGAAACTTTGTGCATATATACATTTCACCAAAAGTATATAGAATACCTTCAAAAAATTTCCAACCTTATTAAAATTTGTAATTTTTTTTACAAAAATTTTAATTTTTAATCGAAATTTTAAAATGCTCCTCGTGTCTTAATTTTTGAAATATTTTCTTGCTTTTGCATTTTTATCACTTAAAATTATATTATAAACAAATTTGTGTCAGATTTTTTAAATCTATTCAATAGTTAATATTTTACAGATTTGTTTCTAAATTCCTTATCGATTTTCATAAAAATTTGCCTTTTAATAAGTAAAAAATAAAATTTTACTATCTTAATGAAGACGAATTTTAAAAAGCTTACACAACTTCTTTTTAAATAATATCAGGATACTTCCTTATCAATTTTATAAATATTTATCAAAAATTAAGACGCAAGGAGCAATTCAAATATCTAAAATAAAACGCTGAAAAATTAGTTTTGAAAAAAAAACAGATTTAAAGTATACAAAATATATATCTTTATTATTTACTCCTTAAAACTTTCATAAAAGATACTTTAATAAGAAAAAACTATTTAGGTACTATTAGGTACTATTTAGGTAACTATTATAACCCAGAAATGGACCTTTTTTTGACGACTTTGCTATAGATGATTTTGCTCAAATAAAGGTCTACTGTCCCCTTAATTAACCAAAATTACTCTTTTGAAAATACCACAATTCATAAAAAAGCAATGAGTTAAAATGCATGATCCTCTCTATAATTGAAAACGCTTTTGCTGTTGAATATGTTTCATATAATTTTATTTAAAGAAAGAAAAAAAATCTATAAAAATAAAAAATAAAACTACCACTTTCCGAAACTATTTAGTTTCGAATGCAATTTCTCTATTTTGACCAATGAGAATCTTCCATAATACACTGAAGTAATCATTTTCTATATAAGTGTTGGAGTGACGAAGCAGCAACAGTTTTAAATTTTTAACAGTGTCTCTTTCGAAGGTCTTAACGCTCTCAGCACCATCTATGAGAGCTATTTTTAACTAAATTTTCTGATTTATGTATAAGATTCTTACGATTTTTTAAATAAATACACCACCGGTTTAATTTTTCTATCTATCACATGTTTCTGAGTTATAGTCCGAGTTATAGATTTTTAAAGTTAGGGGTCCTATGTGAAACACCCTGTATCTAAATGTACCTCATGTATTAATTAAAAAAATCAAAATCTACAAAATCAAAAAAAAAAGTGTCTGAAAAAAATATTGTTAGCATAATAGCTGTGAAAATGCATTAATTTCACTTAAACATCATTTCGAATTTGATATTACATCTGAATTTTTTTTTATTGCAAACATACATTCTTATTTTCTTAATCGTTAGTATTTTATTTAAACTTTACAATTTAATTCTCTGTTTCAGACAGTTTATTAAAAATTGTATGTCTGATTTTTAATAAAACAATTTTTAACAATTGAAATAAATTTAATATATATATATATATATATAATTTTTACATTTAAAACGTGATTTTAAGGCCCCAATTCCTAAGTAATTAAATGGAATAATTTAGGACAAATAGATTTTGAAAAGCCTTTAACTGGAAATCCAATTTAACGCCAAAAAATTTCGTAAAACTACAAAAATTAAATATATATAAAATATATGAAATATTTTATGAAATAAATTGTTTGCGACAAAGTATTCCATTATCGCCGTTTCAGTGTTCCGTATGAAACATATTACAGAGTTTAAATTAAATTTGATTTTTGTTGAAGCAGATATAATATACTTTAATTTAAATTTTAGTGAATGATTTGACGCTTTGCCAAAATAACTGAGATATTTTATTTGTAATTGCGTACTTCATGAATTGCATTTTTCATGAATGTTTGATTTTTGTTAAATCTTTCAAATGTTTGAAATGAAATTTCGGTAAATATTATTATTTTTAGATTTTAAATGTAATTTTCGTATTCCTTTGATGAAATCTTATAAACATTTATAAATGAGTGAAATTAAATTCAAAATCCATCTTATTATTTTTAAAGGCATTATAATGCCTATTAATACAGATTTTTTTTTTCAAAAATTACATTTATCTGACACTCATAATATGTTTACCATTTATAAATATGTGTTTATAAAAAAATCAGTTATAATCAATTAATTAATCAATTATAATAGTTAGTAAGTTAATACATTCTTTAAAAATATAAACAAACCTCTCAAAAATGTTTCTAAAGTTATAATTTATCTTTTTATTAAAATTTCAAATTAAAAAGTTACGCGAAACGTGAATGACATTTATTATTATTATTATTTTTTTTTGTTGTTTTTTTCAATATTAAAATTTATATTTAAGAGATGTAGAATGAACGAAAACTGCACAAAAACAATATTTGTGCTTTTATAAAAAGCTGACTATCAGAGGGTGATTTTTAACTGCACTAACCAATGGGAAATCTGTTAATTGCGTTTCGTTACCTTTTGTACATCGTAGTATTAAAGCATAGTTACAGTGGACCTTCATCGCTCACATTTCGTTTCACTAGCCGTAGAATCTCTGTAAGCCTGGTTGTAATTTCAGTTGCAAAATTTACTACGTTTTTAATAGAATGAATTTTAAAATAATATATTTCACTGTATAATGCATTATATTAACGATGTATAACTTTTTAAAATGTTTTTTTTGCAAAAAATGAATGTTTTATTATGAAGATAAATTTAATGTCAGTTTTTGAATATAAATAACAATTTTTTTTTCTATTGTGTTGTTATTTCTAATAATGTCAAAACAAATTAAATCAGTATATATGATATATTTTGGATTAACAATGACAAAAAAACATAAAAACCAAACAGTTTTAAATAAATATATGAAAAACCAATGTATCATCGAAAAAAGTATATTTATTTTGTATGCAGTAACTTAAAAGTTGTTGAGATTTCTTAGAATATTTTTTTATTATGTTTACCTTTTACAATACGTATAAAATGTTTTATTTTTTTCTTATAATATATTATTTGATTTCAAATATTAGACAACGAGAATTTAATAAAACTTTTTTTAGAATTACTCAGAAATATTTTGGTTCTTTCTTCTTTGTGTCGATTAGAATATTTAATTATTATGTCAGACATTTATAGAATTCTTTTTTTAAATGATTGCTTAATTTCATTAGAAATATGCAAAGATATATGATAAAGGAGAAAAGTAACATTATTTAAACATAATACAGTAAAAAGGTTTTGCATTTTTTTAAGCGTATATTCAACTCAGCATCTTCATTTTCGGTTTATAAACAGACTTTGTGATTCGTTAAAAAGTACACACCACTTTAAAACAAATAGACGTTTTTGATTACATATCATGTTTAACATTTAAACGTTTCCTATATACGAAAGGCGTGAGAAAAACTATCATACTGAAGACTTACTAAAATGAATTTTCTTTAGCACAGTAAGAATTTTAATAAATTTGCCACCACAGTCCTTGTCACTTCAGTTCCTTTTAAGGGAAATTGCATTAGCTCACTACATTTAACCCTTTCCGGCGCGGAGTAACTTTAATTGAAATAATTAGCTGCCACCAGAATTTATAAACGAATTTATTAGAGATTATGAACGTGCTTGTTTTCAGGCATTTCATCAAAGGAAAATTTTAATTAAATATTCTTGGTGCCAGTAAAATTAAAATTAGGTGTCCTTTTTAAGGGACACCGCGCCGGAAAGGGTTAAAAGAAATTTTTAACCTTTATTAAAGACTTACACAGCAAAATTTGTGTTTAAAAAATTTAGTATTTAATTAACTAAGTTATTTTGAACCTTTAATTTAAATAACAGTATAGAGAAATGTTTACTTTAAAGTGAATAATATAAATTACAGATACAAATCGATTAGATGTACGTAGTTTAAAGAAAAAAATCATTAAAGTTTATGACACAATATCGTACACTACGCAAGATCTTAAGTCGCATCTATTGTCATTTTTTAATTGTTAGTTTTATTTATCATTTCATAATAGAGTGAAAGTAGCAACTTTTAAAAATTCACGTGTATATATATATATGTTCATGCGAGTACATTTTGAAAAAATGCGACATTTTTATAATTGTATACTTCAAATATCTCTTTTATAGCAATAAAACTTGAAACTCACAGCAATTATTTATAATATTTGAAGAATTTAAAAAAAAAAAAAACATTAAAAACATTAAATTCATCTATTTTGACATATTTATTTAGACGTTATTTTTTATGATTGTTGTTCTATTAGTTAATTGCTCGATATCACTACTTAATGTAACTTTCATTAATTAATATCAGATATACGGTAAATCTTTTTTCCGTTGTTACTAAGTATTTTTTAATTCTTATATTCGTGAAAGAAAATCGCCATGCAGCCGAGATAACTAGCAGCCAGGTATACATTTTAGTGCAGACTAATTATATCATTTCATATACAGCTTACTTATTCTGTTTTACTAACAAGGGATTTCTCGACGGTAGTTATTTTAATTAGAGTTCAGATTTATAAACTTTTAATTAAAGCGACTATATAATGTAAGAAATCGCAGAGATCTCAGTGAGGTATAAATGCATTCTGACCAAATGTTTAACTGTAGCATTCTTTAAAATATATATATTGTTCATTATATTTCTTATTTATTTGTTTGAATATAAGAACTGTTACACTGTTACAACATTCGCCAACAAATTAAGAGTGGTGATAGAAGATATCGAGAAGGTAAAAATTGCCTTTAACTGTAAAAAAAAAGTAAAATAAAATAAATAAAATTGTAAAGCTACGAAAAATTTTGTGCTTAAAACTTTTTATATAATGGCAAAAGCAAAAATTCATGTAACACATTTACATTTTCCATTATAAATCAAAGATTCTGTAAAATCACTAGCAATTTTTAAGGAAACGGGGGGGTTCCTAGAACTTTTTATTTTATTGCAATCCGGGTTACACATAAAATTTTTGAACTGTCACGGTAATTTTTGTAGATTCATTTGTAAAACTATACATTTGTATAGCATTCCAAAAACTAGTTTTGTATATTTACATCTTCTTTTGAGCAGTGTAACGATATAATTTTATTGCACATGGAGATTTCTATAAATTTGCATCTGTGGAATTAAATATTCCTTTTCACAGTAAAGTCCTTGGGGTGCACGCTTTTAATAAAATTACACATTTAATAAAAGATGATGTGCGTTCTACCACACCCTAACATATTATGACGATAAGAAAATTTAGAAAACTAAAGTATATCATAATTTGTTGTGTGTGTAATAACACCAAAATGTGGTTGAAGTTGCCATTTTATGCACCAGTAATATACACTTTGCACTCAGATTATCAGTTGATTTACGGTCTCATCGATTTCGCGCAGACCCAGTTTTTCTAAAACATTTGGGGATGCAGTTGCATTTATGAGGTTGAGCAAAAATTTTTGCATAATTCTTCATCAAATAGTTAGCAAAAATTTTATCGTACATAGGAGCACTAGTGATATCTCTAAAGGATTTTCGATCCATATATGACTCCCTCTGACTACGGCCTCTTTCGCTCAATGCAACACTTTTTCAAGAGTTGTCAATTTGAATTTTTTGCCGATGTTGAAAATGCATGTCAAGGATATTTCGATGTCAAGGAGCAACAAATGTATTTCCAGCAAATCCGTAATCTAGCAGAACGATAGCAGAAAGTCTTGGGTTGTGATTTTTTTTCTCTGAAGTAAAGACATTAAAGAAAGAAGTTTATCACTTTAAAATATTATAATTTTTCAAAAATAATTATTAAAAATGAGAAGAACCATGCAAATAAATTTTTAAATCCAAACTGTTGACTTACACTTGAGACATGCCGAAATATATTTTTTCTCATTTAAGACTTTTCTATTTGCTGACAACATCAATAAATAGTAAATTATTGTCATTAATTACCTCTAATTTCATACAAAATGTACTTGTAGAACCATATGATAACGAAAAAGTATTTTAAAAATTTTGACATGCTTGTCATTTATATATATATATATATATATATATATAATCTGTCGGTACATGGTGCAGTAACACATAAGAAATATTAAATATGCCTTATGAATGCTAAATTTGTTGCATTAAAACTGCTCAACTGGTAAAAAAGAATGTCCTGAAGGCATTCATGTTATTGAAATTGTGGATTAGAAAATTCCTCAGCATTTCTCAGTGTCATTGTCTTTTAACAGGCTTTTGTCAGTGTATTGTCTAAATAATTAGACAATATTCGGACACAATCTGACTTCGTATCCAATAGATAATGCTTAAAGGCATGTTTTTTAAAGCAAATGCTAGAAGTAATTGCTGAATGCATTATTTGAATTAATAGTAGTAGTTCAATAATATATTTATGCCACAGAATTTTTTTTTAATTTTAATTGAATTTTTCAGCAAAAAACCCCAAAACTTCAAGATAGTGCAAACAAAATCCAGCTTGCATTTTTTCTTGGTGAAAAATATGGTTAATTTTTTTTCTTTTTTTTTTTTTTTTTTTTTTTTTTTTTTACATTAAAAAAATTTGATTTTTATGATCCCCTCTCCTTCAAGCAATAAAAACCAGAAACAATTTGGTTCCCAAACTATTAAATCCCTAATTGCTAACATAAAATATGTTTTAAAGCTTTCATTATAATTTTTAGTGATTATAATAATTATAAAAACTGCTATAGTTTACATTGGTTAGTAGTATACAAAGTTACATATATATATATTAATATTTTGTAATAATTATGTAAAAACATACTAAATACAACTAATATTTACTTGCATTAAAATTATTCACTGTATTTATCATTAAATGGTTAACACTATATATAAAATTAATTATGAATTTATTATATAAGAAAACATTACCTATTTTTACGTTTTAATTACTAAAATAATTAATAATTTAGTATTCATTCTACACAGAAAACGTAGCCAAGTGTTAATTTACCCCAAAAAGCACTAGTTTTTAACAAAAGGCATTGTTTCTTGAGGAAATAAGTTTTTCAATCTCTTTATTAATAAAATAAGAAAAAAGTGCATGATATTTTTAAATAATAATTAAGGTAATATTATCTTTTAATTTTAATGAATTCAAAAAAAAAAAAAATAAATAAATAAATAAAAAAATAAAAAACAGCATGATTTATCAAAATTATGTTTTTTTCTAAATAAATAAAGTTCTATATTTTTATCAAGTGTTGGGCACACAGATTTAGAAATAATGCAGGATGCAAGAATTTCTTAAATGATCTACGCTTACTACAAAAGATGCATTTCTCTATTTTTTTCCTAATCTAAGTAAAATTTGGCCATTTTAAAAGAAGCAGATTGCTGCAAAATATCTACAAAAGCAAAATATTAATAGAAACTTTTAAAATTATATCTATCTTAAATTTTAATATTTTATCTAATTTTAAACATTTAAAAAAAATGTGATTTAATCAATTATTTAAAAAAAAATCATCTGATTGAGAACCCCATTTAATCACTGATATAAGTAATTTGATTAAAATATTTGATAGCCAAGGAAAAAAAATTAATCATATTTAAGTTTATGCAAAATGGTATTTATCATTAAAATAATAGTATAAAATATAGTCTGACTATAATCCATTAATATATATATATATATATATTTCACACAGAAGAGAATTAGTTGCTTTTTAATATGCTGGAAGGGTATTTTGAAAGACAATTGAAAAGTATGTCATAAAAAACAAATATACTTACATCTTCTAAGAAGTAGAATCAATATTCTTTAAAATGTTCAGGGATCAGTTTCAGATTTTCGTGCATAGTTAAATATTTTGATTGTCAGATTCTTCTAGCAATTGTTTTCTATATTTCTCTGCGTAAAGTTTCTATACATCACTCCTAACAATCCTTATTATTTCCCGGCAGATCTAACTTAAAAAAATGTTGAAAATAAAAACACGAATTGACTTATAAAATAAGAATATATTTGAAAGAAGAATATATTTGATATATTGGGGTTATGCATATATAACGTTATCAACTTTTTGGAAATTTTGGACTCCCCCCCCCTTTTCTATATCATACGTTATCTCTCGACCCCCCCCCCTCCACCACCCTGCGCCCAATCCAAAGTTGCGGGTGTGACATTTACACAATTTAAATTAGTCACCAGCAAAAATATTTTTGAGCATTGGTTTCAATTTGTAAGAATTTCAATGTAGACCACTTACATATACATTTATCCAAATCTGAAAATTTTCCGATGTATCATTTATTTATAAAAAAAAATAAATGAAAAAAAAATGTTGCGGGTGTGACACAAAAAGGACATTCATTTTCATCTTTCAATGCAAAAACGCAAAACTCTGTGAATTATGACAACTGAGTGAATTGATTTTTTTAAATATTAAACAGTAATACTTAAATAATTATTCCATGAAAAAAATAAATTACTTACTCAATTCTTGCTTTTGCAGAAAATATTCAAAAGTTTCGTTGCGGGTGTGACGCCCTTTTGCGGGTGTGACTTGTATAGCCAATAAAATAATGACATACACAAATATTTTCAAGGCAGATTTTTTTAATTAAAGAATTAATCAATATTACAATTATAATATCTAGACTGGAAAATATCAAACAAATTTCATTTCAAATCTTGAATTTATAATTTCTGGTGGTGGTAGCTTTTTTTTACAAAAATGCTCTTTTTTCCCTGGATACATACCATGATATTATATTTTTGACAAAATATAATAACAAACAAATTCTCTTGTGATCACTTTCTGAAGTTATTACTACATTAATTGTTCCTACGTCAATAGAAACAACATGATGTATCGGTTGAATGTTGAGCTCCGATTGTGCTTGGTGCCAGCATGCATGAAGCATTTTCACAATATCTTCTGAAATTTCACATTCAGCAAAGTTCTTTTATATTTTTTAGGAATTTTTCTATACACATAGCAAAATCTGAAGCTGAATTTATAGTTGCAGAGTGTTGCTAGCTTTACCAATTTCTTGGCAACTGCATCAACCCTGTCGACAACTCCTTTACCATGAAATGAAATGCAAAAGGATTGCCATCCTTTACCGTGTTTTTTTTAAATAGTCTCTTCTTTTCTCTCCTTGCTATGTCTCTTTCCTTCTCTTTTTGTAGCTATGATTCATATTTAAAAGGGTTTTCTTTAATCTTTTTTCGATGATATCGTGATCTTTCTGTACTCTTCATTCTCTGCAAAAGAGAAGAAATTAATGTGTAAACTTAAAAAATATAGCACTTCCAGTCCAAAAATGTATACTTAAAAAATTGTTAATATATCCCTTGAAATTTCTAATCTTACATAAAGTTAATTATGTTAAATTTTGGCTATTTTCAAACTGTCTATATACATTTTATGCTAACTTAATAAGAATTTTAACAGTTTCTATTATTCTTACTTCTACTTTTTATTTAATTTGAATTAAAAGAGAAAAAAAATCTTCCCCTAATATTGCATTGCTTATTTTTAAAAACTAAAAATATATATATTAGATAAATATTATCAAATAAAAAAGTAAAAAATATATACATAAAAAACAAAACAAAATTAACAAATTTAAAGAAAATTGCTAAAATATTGTTTCGTAATTTCTTTTTTTTTAATTTCTATAAAAATCTTACCTTTTAAATTAATTTCTTAATCATATATCACTAATAAAATTATTTTTTTGTAGTAAAGCAACAATTTTATCAATCCAAACTGAATAAATCAACTGCACACAGTGTCACATGCTCAGATGATGCAAATGTTTATTTATTAACTGGAATTCACTCTATTAAATCCAAGGATATAGTTAAAGCTGCCAAGTAACGTTTTCCAGCATATTATTCTTATATAAATTTACATATAATTTGTTCAAATATACATTTGTAATCAATTTTAAAAGACGTTGCGGGTGTGACTTTAATTAAATATCACACCCGCAACATGGACATGTCACACCCGCAACGCTCAATAATTATAATTAAAATATTAATTAATTTTTTTTGTGTCTGTAATTCAAAGTATCTTAATAAACTTTTTTTGAATAAACTTTTTTCATAACTTTAAGTCAATTTTTTTTTCTCTAGAGATATAAATGTAACTTTTTGTTGCGGGTGTGACACAATAATTAAGAGTAATTGAATATGCTTACCTTTTGTAATGAAGATTTGTGAACACTTCTCTGCAGACAAAAACTGTTAATAATAGCTGTCAGGTCATGTATATCCAAGTTTGGAGATTTTCAGAATGTTTGTTCAGCTGTATGAGACCATGAAATGTAAAGATATTTGCCGCAGTCTATTTTACAAATTCATAGTGTCACTTTATTAATTAAAATAAATATGCTAATGACAAAAATTTAATTCTTTTTTGATAAAATATGAAATAGTACACTCTTAACAGTTAATATGCAAAATTTCAATCATATTTAAAGAAATTTAAATTTTTACCCTCATTTCCATTTTTTTCATGGATTGGGCGAAAATAAGCAGTTTGAATCGAAATACACCCTTAAAGTAAATGAGCAAAAATTCATATAAAATTTTAACGAGATAAATCACATACTATATTATCGCATGCAAAGGCTATAACGATAAAATATATCCAGAAATATATCCAGAAATTTTTTAGAATTTATTTCTTTTGTTTGGAGTGATATACAAAACTGGTTACATTTATTTTTAGTATATTTATTTATTTAAAGGGGCTCAGGGGTTGAAAACTTTTCAAAAAATCGATTTTTTTATGATCTAATTTGATTATTCATTTAATTCTTAATTGAATGCAAAAAACCGCATAAAAATATTTGCATTTTTAACGGAGTTATAAGCATTTATGTATCAATACTTTCATAACCGCATCGGTATAATTTCAACTTTAAATCGCGTTTTCTCAAAACTTGATTTTTGATGACTAACACCAAGATAAAAAAAAAAAAAAAAACTATTTGATGGAATGGCTTTTTTTTTTTTTTTTTTTTTTTTTTTTTTGCATGCATATAACATCATTATCTAGATTATGAATTAATATATTTTAGATAGTTTAATATTTTGAGTATTTTTAAAGGAAAAAAAGTTTTATTTTTTAGGGGTTTTTTTTAATTTTCAACTTTGAGAGATTTTTGAATAGTGTTTTTATTAAGTGATAGTTATATCCTTAATTCATACTCTATATTATAATGTTCTATGCATGCAAAAATAATTTAAGCCATTCCATCAAATAGTTTTTTTTTTTTTTTTTTTTTTTTTTGTTAGTCGTCCAAAATCAAGTTTTGAGAAAACACGACTTAAAGTTGAATTTATATGGATGCGGCTATGTGAGTATTGATACATAAATGCTTTATAATTCCGTTAAAAATGCTAATATTTTTATGCGGTTTTTTGCATTGAGTTAAGAATTAATTGAATAATCAAACTAGATCATAAAAAAAATCGATTTTTTGAAAAGTTTTCAACCCCTGAACCCCCTTAAATGAAGGGAAGTAATTAAACATTACTTTCTATCAAAGAACACTTAGAAAGTAGTTACTATTTGAAATTGTTTTATAATAGCGTTTTTTTTAGATAAAGCATTCAACATTAATATTCTTTTGTTGCACATTTCCTGCACGGAGGAAGGGGAAGGGGGATAGAAATTCTAATATACAAAATATGAGGAAAATATTCTTTCGCTTTCATTTATTTTTTTATTAGTGGACGAAAGCTTCAATACAAATATTCTTCACATATAATTCCTCGAATCGTGATTATATATGTATAGATATGGCAGAAGAATAGGGATGCCAAACGTGGTGGTATTCTTCATTTTAAAATTAGATAATTTTATAATTTAGTTAGTGATTTTGATAATAACTTTATATTTTCATAATTATAAATAACAGACTCAAAAGGGATAACATGTAATTTTGAAACAAACACTATGTTACAAATAAAAAGATATGATGAAATTTTTCTTGTACGAAAAAGTGATATTCACATATAAATACCACACACCTCCCCGTAGAGATATCTTCCGATATCGTGTGCCAGACCCCCCCCCCCTCTCCTTCCTAAAATGATACCGTTATATATTTGCCATAGTTAGAATAATCCCAGACCGAGTCCTAACTGTTTATTTACAGGAACTCACAAAAGAATTTACGATTGTCATATTCCTTTAGGTTTTCCACTTAATTTTGCATGTGTAATCCTAGGATATCAAATTTCAAAACTTTAGCACAAAACGTTTCTTTTTCAAACAAAACACAAAGTTTATTTACAAAATATGAAAAAAAACACATCACAACACTTTTAACAATCTCTAAAGGGGAGAGTGTCGTAGAATGGGACAGTGGGAACAATTGGACAGTAGGTTCTGCACTTTATGTGTCATTCTAAATACTCATCAGTCACACACTAATTAAAGCAATAGTACGCCAATCTTCAGTTTAAAAATGTGCTGATCAACATAAGCTTGTAATCGTATAAAGGAAAAAATAATTTCAAGAATCAAATGTAAATTTACTTCACATACTTTTTAAGCTTTTTGTTTATTAATGACTTTATTTTGAGTAGGTGTAATAATGTCTTAATTTATGGAACATCATATTGTATATTATGCATAATTTAAAAAATGCCAAAAAGCAGCTTTTTTGTTTATGTAAGAAGTTGCAAATAAAAGAAAGTAGAG
The DNA here is from genome assembly GCA_964019185.1 of Maratus speculifer. NCBI lineage: Eukaryota > Metazoa > Arthropoda > Arachnida > Araneae > Salticidae > Maratus > Maratus speculifer. The sequence continues at coordinate 426,439,040 of OZ025290.1, read as the reverse complement.
GGAGGAATAAGACATGTCTAATTCCTTTTTTTTAATAAAATGAATGTAAATTACTAACCTGCAAATATTTTTAGAGGGTAGTATATTAATTATAACATTATATTTAACATTATATAATATAACATTATATAACATAATATAACATTATTAATTATAACATTATATATTATAACATTATATTAGCAATATATTAGTAGTATGCACCCCACTATAGTAGGCAAATGGGCCACGCCCAGCTGTCAATCAAAAGGGGGGAAAGGGGGGTGTCACGTGACTTGATCGTATAGGATAACGAGGGTTAATGTTGAGTTGTTTTTTGCTGAATGTTGAGTTCTTGTTTGCTGAATTTTTTATGGGGGAAAGGGGGGTGTCACGTGATTTGATCGTATAGGATAACGAGGGTTAATGTTGAGTTGTTTTTTGCTGAATGTTGAGTTGTTGTTTGCTGGATTTTTTATTGAGTGGCAACACCGAATTTCTGACGGTTGAGTGGCAACGCATGTTTGGTTTCGGAATCGGACTTTGAGAATTTTTTTATTTCAAAAGTGTTTCTATGGTTGGAGGCAATCGACAGGTCTGTGCCTGTCAAAACAGTTGACGCTCGCAAGGACAGGCGTTATGTTAAAAGAATACAATCAAATAAGTCGTTCGTATTATTTGTGGGAAATACTAGTAATTAAGATTACATTTATGTTATGGTTTCCATTAATTACAAATTAATAATTTTCGTTCTTAGCAGTTTAAACTATAATATGATAAATGAATGATCAAAAATTTTTATTAAAAATTTATTGGAAAGTAAAAAATTTTTACGCTAATAAATAAGTCATTAATAATATTTATATATAACATTGTTAGTTACAAATTATCATAGCTTAATTCTAGCACGCGTATTTAATTAAATGGTATTATTTTATTCTTACTTGTAAATAAGTTTGAATATTGAGATAAATAAATAAAATTCTAAAAAAGAACTCGTTAAGGGTGTATTCGAAAAAATGCTTTTCCACCTTCAACAGCTCGAATTTTTCCGATACAATTTCAGACACATTTTTAAAAGTAGAAACATGAAACTTGCTGAGGGACATATCCTTGAAGGGACATATGAGGTGCCGTGTGATGTCTTTTTACGATCAATTCATTAGAAATCGAGTTATAAACAATTATCTTCTCATTATGACCCTTTTTTTTCGTTCCAAGATGTCTCGCGTGGGAAAAATCGGTTCGAAATGCCTTTTTGATTGCTTTTTTTTGCAATATTTTCTGCATTTATCAAGGAATCGACAATCACGGCACCTTGTGTACCTTCCAAATAAGAGACTTTGAAAGTTTGGTGTATTTGAGAGAAAAAATGATTTTAAAAATAAATCGGAAAATAAGCAGTTTGAATCGAAACACACCCTTAAGATGTATTTACACAGTGTTTTATGTCATTATAATTCGTTTTCTAAAATTACTTGTGAAGAAAAGCTATTTAAAAATTTTTCCATATGAAATGTTACTGAAAGCTTAAGAGAAAATGAAATTCTCTTTCAACAAAAGAAGGAATTGTTATACTGGAACATGAATCCATTCGTGCATTGTTAACCATGTACAGGTACGAAAATTTCACAATCCTTTGGTCTATATTTCCATTCAGAGTAGCAATACTCGAAGCAATACTTACTACTAGTCTTGGTGTTGAGATGATTTACAGTATTTCAAGGGGACGCATATAGATTTAACTGTAACCGAAAGTAAAGTTGAGATATTTATGAGACAAAAAATTTATAAAAGTTTTAGTGGCATCTTCGATATTCTCAACTGCTATAAATACCGACGCACCAGTCCATCACCATTTTGTTATATTAGCAAGAATTTTATTGTACGTGATACCTTTTTCAAGATCTCCAGGAAGCTGCTTCGTTCTTTTTCAAGATGGATAGCAATTTGGTAAGAATTTGTTTATTTATTTATTTATTTCTAGTTGCATAAAAACTATACATTTATTTCTTAAAAAGTGATTTTCACATGATATACTTATTATTATTTATAATCTATTTATCTTAAACATATAATTTTTAAACAGTAACTTTTTTTTAAAGTGTTATGATAATATGTATGTAAATGTGAAAATTATATTTTTATTATTAGCATTTCCATAATTTTTAGTTTACATAAAAAAATGTATTAGTAATAACACCACGTTGATAAATTTTTCTGTGTTTAAAACAATAATAATGTTTGATGACTTATAAAATTTTAGAGTTTTCTTTTTTAATTATCGTTATAACATGATCGCGCGAAATACATAGCAATTTTTTTTCACGGTAATTTCCATATATTGTTTATTGCATTTCTTTAAAGATTGGCAAATTTTATTTTTTAAGGGTAAGCGATAACTTTAACTTTTTTTTATGATGCACTATATGCTATTTATATAGCATATATATATATATATATATATATATATATATATATATATATATATATATATATATATATATATATATATATATATATGTAGCAAATAGTAATGGAGATCATACTATGTTTTTTTTAAATGTGGCTTTAACTTTTTTTGTTGTTGTTGTTCGCAAGCTCTATTTCCTATTCAAAAAAACTATTTAACATACTGAAATTAAAATTTGCATACTTATAATTTATATATTTTAATAAAATAGCGACAATTTTTGTTTTAATAATGCAGAATCTAACTTACGAACTTGCATTCAAAAAATCCAAGTTAATTTGATTTTTTTTTTTTTTTTTTTTTAAACATTTGCAATTTACTTTTAAAATTTAACAGCCTTTTATTACTTAAAAACAAGTGTAATTTTTAAAAAAAAATTTAGGTGCTATTTGAGGATCCCGATTTTCCTATGCTGAAATCTGACGATGATGTAAGTAACAATGTTATAAATTTATATATATATATATGAATTTTTTTAAAAGTTTTTTTCTAAAGTTTTTGTTTAATTTGTCAGTTGCTGAGTGAATATTCACAAGAATTTTTAGAAAACTCGATGTCGAATATAGGAGAGGCAACTTTACATTTTTTAGAAAATTCGATGCCTAATATAGGAGAGACGAGTTTTAATTTTATGGAGAATCCCATGCCTCTTCCTTTATACTACCAAGTGGGATCAGGTTTTGAGGTAAATTTCAAAAGCAATATAATTTATTTTCTAAAAGGATATTATTGTTTTTTATTAAAAAGTTTGATTTTTATTTAGGATCGTCCAGGCCCTTCTGACGAAGAACGAGACGATCCTGTTGGACATAGAGATGTGTGTATTATTATTATTATTATTATTATTTTAAATGCGCATATTTTATGCTATTATTTATAACATGCTTTTTAAATGAATTTAATTTTGATTTAGTTGGAGAGAGCCATTTTATTAGAAGAGAGATCCCGCCGTAAAAATAAAAAATATAATGCAGAAGAAATCACATTCAGAACAAGAATTGATATGGATTTGCTTCCTGAAAGAATAAAAGAGGAACCCATGTATTATGCTACAGATTTACTTCGGCAACTGTTTAAAACAATGATCAAGAAAAGTACACAACATTTGAGAAGTTTCGACTTGATTAGATTTTACATACAAAGCGATGGTTTAGACAAACCAATATCAACGAATATAATGAGAGTTTCAGATCTCACTGTAGAAAAAATCCTGTCATGTATTATTAAGGTATTACAATCCAAGGATGAAATACATTTAGATTCTTCATTCACCGTGGATATTATTACCATAAGTTTAGAGATTGGAGGAAGTCGGCGAAAAGTAATAAACATCGATGTTGATCGTCTTAAGAAACGTTCCGTTTTATCAATACCTGGAGACGAGCTAGGATTATGCTGTGCCAAGGCTATTGTATTTGGATTAGCGCACCTGGAAAAGGATCAGCCTGCTATAAACCTTCTGAAGGATCGCAGACGTTCGGCGTTGTTTGACAGAGAAGTACAATTGCATAGAGATGCAGAAGTTCCTCTGAAACCCTGCACGATCAATGAAATTTCTATGTTTGAAACTTTTCTCGGAATACGGATTGTTGTCATTTCGGCAGAAAAATTAAACATGGTAAAAAAAATATACATATATATATTTTTTGTATTAGTTGTTTAAATATTCTGTTTTATTATTATTATTATTATTATTATTATTATTATTATTATTATTATTATTATTATTATTTGTTTTTATAACCATGTAGCTGTATACGGTAATGTTTATTTTTGTAGGTATCGTATAGGGGTTCCAATAACAGCAAAAGAATTAATCTATGGTTGCTTAACGAGCATTATGATGTTGTTAAATCTTTGAAAGCGTTTTATGGTAGCAAACATTACTGTGAAATTTGTGATAAACCGTTTGACCGTATTGAGGATCACCGGTGCCCAGTCGCTTGCTACGTTTGCCATGCACAAACATGTGTGAGAGATGGACCTATTCGGTGTATGGATTGTGACCGTATGTGCCTTTCAGAAGAATGTTATCGAAGGCATAAGGAGTTAAATGGAAACCAACAGCTGTCTTATTGTGATCGTGTAAGTTATAAGCTTATTATTATTACTATTATTATTTATTTTATTATTATTATTTTAATAAATATATGTATAATGTTTTAGGTGTATCAATTCAGAGCCTGTTGTAAGGTTATAAAAAGACGTGACTGCCCCATGGAGATGCACAAGTGCGATCATGTAAAGTGCCCATCTTGCGCTCGAATGGTAAAATTATCAACTCAAAGATGTTTCGTAATGAAGATATCGCCGAAAAAGTCATCAGAAAACTCATTTTTTTCGACTTTGAAACTGATATGTCCAGTGGTGAACACGAAGTGAATTTTGCCCTGGCGCAGTATGCGAATGGAGATGAACAAATATTCAAGGGGTATGAAGCATGCAATGATTTCTGCTCGTGGTTGTTTACTGCAAAGCACAAAAACTACACGGCTGTTGCACACAATATGAAAGGGTAAATTTTATAACTTTATTTTTTATGTTAATATGATTTAATGAGTGGAAAAAAAATTCTGTTTAATCACAATTTACATTTATTTTTAGATTTGACGGTCAATTTATAGTTTCATGGATGTTGGGTCAGGGTATAGCACCCGAAATAATACCAAATGGATCAAAATTAATGACGGTCACACTACCTGCACTGAATATTAGAATTATTGACTCGTATAATTTCTTATCGATGGCTTTATCCAAGTTGCCAGCCTGTTTTGGTTTTACAGAACTGAAAAAAGGCTATTTCCCACATTTTTCAATATAAAAGAAAACCAAAAGTATCGTGGAACCTTACCTGATGCCCATTATTATAACCCGGATATGATGACTTCTTCTGTCAGATGCGATATTTCCTTCAAGTTTTAAATTAATTGAACTGGTAAATTTTTATGTGACCTCTGATCACAATATGAATTTTCCTTTTATTAATGAAGGTACTGTTATTCGATGTAGTGAAACAGTTATTAACAATCTCCTATCTTTTTTATTTTGTATATCTACCTGACACTAGACTGTTTGTGACTACGTTTTAGAGGTGCCTCATACCTTCCCTATTAGTGGGGAGGTATAGGTCACATTTCAAAACTTACAATTTCTTTAATTATAAAATAGTTTTCGCAAATTATTTTTGTATATTGTTCAAGGACATTAGAATGTGCTTATTTTGCATTCTATAAATTTAAATTTTAGTGTCAATCAAAGTTGATTTTCTTATTTTTATGAAAAATGCTTTAATCCTCCTCATTCTCCCCCACAGAAGATTATAGAAGAAATACACAGGAGCACATTACATGAAACATGAATTAACTTTTCGTATCCTCAGCACATATTTTCACTCTCCTCCCTCCCCCCTTGCACTGGCTTATTTAACATAAAACAATGTTTGTACATTCATGACCACCAGATAGCAATTTGATTACATGTGTGGTAGTAGTGAATACAAATCTTGTCAAAAAACTAGCACTTCATGCCAAGAAAATGACACAAGTTTAAATTTTCGAATTTTGATGTAACATTTTTTAAATTTTACTTCTTTTGTTAGCCGATAATATCTTGAATTTTCACAAATCCAAAAATGCAGCTCCTTAGCTTCTAAATACCGTGTAGATTACCTTGATTTCAGATTCAGGACTTACATTTAAAGGCCTTCAAATTAAAACAAACAGATTAAAAACATATTTTGTGCCCCTTTTTGATGAATTATTTTTTATTTGGAAATCACTTATTTTAATTGAAATTTAACTCCTATATTGTTAATAGGTTGGATATTACAGTTATTGAAGTTTATCTTGCCTTTACATAAACACAATCTTTTAGAAAACTAAACATTTTTTGAATGGTCAGAATTACAAATTGATTTAATTTAATGAAATAGTCAACGAAAGAATTCCAAAAAGGTTTTTTAAAATGTATGTCATTTTTTATTATTTTTTTCAATAGGCCACAAGACGAACAAAGCTATTAAAATATAATCTTACTGCATTAAATAAGGACCTACATTAATCCTAATATAAAGGGAATGTTTCTGTTATTTCTATATATATTATTTAGCTTTTAAGAACAAATGGATTAATTTCACATAAAAGTAAATATTGAAATTATGATCGATTAACGAACAATTCGGATATCGAACACTATCTCGGAACGTTAGTTAGCCGATCAACCACATTATATCAAAATCCAACGATTTTTATCTGTTTGAGGTAACTTGTTATAATAAGAGAATGATAAATCTAAATATTTTTACACCCCCCGTATAAAATAATAAATATCCAACTCAAAACCCGAATGTCGTATTTTGTTTCATTTCCTTATATTGTTAATGGAATAACAGTAATATAATTTAATAATTGTTTTTAGTTTTTAAAAACGATAGAGGAGGGCTTAATATTTTTTTGTCATAAATATTAATTTTACTATAAAAGTTAACAGATTCATATAAATCTTAAACATTTAATAAACTATATTAACATAAGGCTCAATAAATTTTCTATTCAAAATATAGTATCTATATTTTATATCTTGCATTATCAAAAATGTATTCCTTATCCATTATTAATTGACTGAAACGCTTTAAATCTTTTGAAATGTGCACATCATGATAATTAAAAAGCATGACAGTAATTAATATCATTGAATGTCCCAAATGGTATTAAAAATTGATAAGTACCAAAAGAAGCTATGTATATTCCTATATAACACAATTTGAAATGTTTCCCCTTACAGCTGATTAACTACCAAAATCATCATATTTCTTCAAGCATTAAGATCATTAAAAATAATTGATAGCGAAAGAGAAATTATTCTGCCCTAGCTTTTGTAATTAGCAAAGATGTAAAATAATTAATCTTTCTGTATGATATATCTCTGTTAATTAGCTTTTTCTAATGAAGTTTTTTGTTAATGTTAACGCAGAAAAAGTAGCTGTCAGACGAAATAATTAGAATTCCGAATCATATTGCTAGATTATTGTATGCAAAGAAAGCTATAAAAAATCCATTTATTCTGCAATACAAATAACCATTCGAAATATTATATTTCATGAATAAATTTTAATTTTATAACATGTATGTTTGACGTTGTTTTTAATATTAGTTTCATATTGAATAGTAAATATTTAACTTGATTACTTGAGAAACAATATTTTGCAAAGCTTACACAATTTTTTAATCTTATGTTCTGGTAGGTAGTGTAAAAGTTTAGCAACAAATATTACCATCGTCGAATTTTGTATATATTATAGATTAGGTCGTAATTAAGGGTGTATTTTGATTCAAACTGCTTATTTTCCGATTTATTTTTTAATTCATTTTTGCTCTCAAATGCATCACACTTGCAAATTTTCTCATTTAGTAAGTACATAAGGCCCCGTGATTGTCGAATCTTTGATAATTGCGGAAAATATTGCAAAAAGAAAAGCAACCAAGAACGGCCTTTTGAACCGATTTTTCCGAAGCAGGAGATCTGGAAATGAAAGAAAAAGGGTCATACTGAGAAGATAATTGTTTATAAATCGAATTCTAATGAATTGAGCGTAAAATGACATCACATGACACCTTATACGACTCTTAAAAATCCCCTCAGCAAATTTCATGTTTCTACTTTTAAAAATGTGTCTGAAATTGTATCAGAAAAATTCAAGCTGTTGAATGTGGAAAAGCCTTTTTTTTGGAATACACCCTTAAGGGGACAGTGGACCTGTATTTGAGCAAAATCATCTATAATAGCAATATCGTCTGAAAAGGGTCTATTTCTGGGGTATAATAGTACCTAAATAGTTTTTTCTTATTAAAATATCCTTTATGATGGTCTTAAGGAGTAAATAAAAAAAGATAAATGTATTTATATACTTTAAATCTGTTTTTCTCCAAACCTAATTTTTCAGCGTTTTTCGATGTTTGAATTGCTCTTTGCGTCTTAATTTTTGACCAATATTTAAAAAATTGATAAGGAAGTATCCTGATATTATTTAAAAAGAAATTGTGTAAGCTTTTTAAAATTCGTCTTCATTAAGATAGTCAAATTTTATTTTTTACTTATTAAAAGGCAAAATTTTGATGAAAATCGATAAGGAATTTAGAAATAATCTGTAAAATATTAACTATTCAAGAGATTTAAAAAATCTTACACAAATTTGTTTATAATATAGTTCTAAGTGATAAAAATGCAAAAACAAGAAAATGTTTCAATAATTAAGACACGAGGAACATTTTAAAATTTCGTTTAAAAATTTCAAATTTTGCAAAAAAATTACAAATTTTAATAAGGTTGGAAATTGTATTCTATATGCTGCTGGTGAAATATATATATGCATAAAATTTCATATTGCTATAATAAAAATGAATAAAATAAATTTTTAACGTCCACCGTCCCCTTAAAGAAAAAAAACGGTCAATAAGCTTTTGCAGCAACAGCAGGCGAGATTGTCGTATAAACAGTATCACTCACCCCGCTAAAATGTAAAATAAATGAATACAATTGCTGGTCAGTGATGGAATAACATAATAATAATATAATTCAAAATATTGATCTTAATAACAGAATATAAATTTAACAAATAATTGATTTTTTAAAAAGTGTAAATATATAGCAAATTAACATTGTATAATAATGTAGTAATTTTAATTGCAAAATATGTAAATTAAAATTTTAAAAACAGTAAAAGAAAATAAATATACACACAAATTAAAATTATAATAAAATAATAATAAACGTGCATAACATGAAGGAATACATCGAAAATTTAAAGACGGTGATTTACAGACCGTGCAATTTTAGAAATATATTATTTTGGAAATATAATTTTATAATACGTTAAAAATTTTCATATTTGTAGTGGTTCGGATAGAGTCGAAACATGTAAACAATCGAAATAAGAATAAAACAAATAATAATTCGATTCTATACTTGTCTTATAAAGATTTTTTTAAATGTATATTTACATTCTTCACGACTATAGATTTATATTCCATGATTTTAATCAAATTTCATTTTTGAAGTTTTCTATATAAAGGTTTTCTTAGAAAATACTTTAAATGTATATTCTTGTTTTTTTTTTTTTTTTTTTTTTTTTTTTTTTTTTTTTTTGACCTAATATCTCTTGAACGCAAATGCTATTCTAATTTAGAATGAAGAAGTATCACATTAGTGACTCCTAACTGAGATTAGATTGTGTTGGAGGAGACACATAAAATTCGGTAGAAAGATAGAGAATAAAGCATTAAAAATAAAAGGACAAATCTTCTTAAGCCCTATCTATATATTTTATATTACAACATCATTTAACCGTTACTTGTCGCAGATTATTCTCTAAAACTTATAACAAATTAGATTTATATACACTACACACATATTTACATATGTATATGTGTGTACGTGTGTAAATTATCGGTACATTATTTTAATTAATGCAGTAAAAATTAAAAATACTGCTTCATCAAACTGATTATATTTTTTATTCAGTCTCAAACAGACAAAGGCTTAACTTTAAGAAATGTTTATCTTACTTCCAAAATATGTTATAAAATATAAATAAATAGAAAATATTGAGTAATGTATGAACAGAAGTATACTATTATTGCATAATTTGTGTATCATCTATACATAATTTATTGTATTATGTCTAGTTAACGAAATGTATAACCAATTTTACGTATACATTACAGATACATTATAAATATTTTTATGCATAATTTATAACATATGTAACGTAATTGTAGTAAAATATATAATTAACACCTACAAAGACCAAAAATTATGGAGACAAAAAAAATGAGTTACATATTTTAAGCATTGTTAGAATAATTCTTTAAAATTGAATGAGATGAATAAATGGACATTAAAACAGGCGGTGTGAATATTTTGATTTAAACTAATTATACTCTAAAAATTGTATGGAAATTTTTCAGGCATTTTAAATGTTCACGAAAATTAATTCTTATGTTGTTATATTATAAACGAAAAATAAACGATATGTTACAAACATAAAAAGTGCTTGCGCCCACGTTATTTTGCGAATGGTGACAGCAAAATATTAAATATAATTTGAGTAAATTAGGCAATGGTAGCGTAGTATTTTATTTCTCTTCAGTGACGTGAAGAAGCTTTATTTATCGACCATTTATGCTGTCCAGAAAGGCAGGTATCGCATTTTAAAATATCTCAGAAGTATAATAACATTCACTAATACACGTACATTCAATCATTCTAATCGTTATTAATCAATATGCAGAGAAATCCTGTCCTTTAAAAACGTTAGGTTTATTTCTCTGGAATATAACTTAGATTTATGTAGGTAAATTGAAAAGTCACGTATGAATTCTGACTATTTACCTGAAGTTTTATGGTGAAATTCCCTAGAATACCTGAGCTTATGAAAACTAAATGTTACGGCATCTTGTACAACACGAGATCTGACATCAACTTACCCTGTATTTTATTGGAGTTTTTTAAATTCCTCAATTTTAAAATTTGTTTTCAATCATCAAATATAGTACAAATGTGTACTTTTAAATGCAATTTGTGGAAAAGTATATAGTAGTTGATTAAAAAACCTGTATTATTGACAATACACTGTTTTAAAAATAATTTTCAAGCAAGATTTTTAAACAGGTCTAGATCACAAATGGTTAAAATGTGAAATTATTTTATGTTAAACTAAAGCCCGTTTATTTGTAAATAGTTTGACTCCACATTTTTAACCATATGGCAATTATATCCGCGAAAACTGTAAATTTTGTCAATATAACCAGAGCAATTCCATAGACTAATGAAAACTTTAAACCTCATTTTCTCCATGTTACTATTGTTTTCACTTTCATGTTTTCAAAATGAAAAAAAATGTAAATAAATAAAAAAAATCCATCGTCTGTAATCATGAACATTGTTCATCAAACAAAATTGTCCTTCATGAACATTGCTCATCAAATTCGGGAGAGAAGAATGCCATTTGATTTGGGAGAACTTCCGATTTCTGAGATCGCAGGTGGTCATTCTGTAAAATACGAGACTGGGCATCGTCCTCGTAGCTTCAATGCTAGAGAACTTGGAACGCTATTCCAATGTTTCCGAGATCGATCCTAGGCTAGGACATCACTCCACTATGTTGTTCTCCGCTTAGGTAGCGACTGATGCATCAAATATTAAATATTAAATTATTTCAAGCATAATTTCACTGCTGACAAATAAAATATACAACAGTATAATTACTTAAAAAATATAAACAGTAAAATGAAAATTTTAGGTTTATGTTATACAGACTAACATAAAACATATGTTAAAAAAATAAAATAGATAAACATGAAAAAATATTTAGAAGTGCTTGCGATATTACACGCGTTTTCTCCAACAGCATCAATTAGTTTAATATCACTTCAAGATTTCCGAAACGCCACTTCAGCTGCTGAGCGGGTGTATTTTAAAAATCATAACTTCTATTGTAATGGAAATTTCAAGGAATCAATTGTATCAAAATGTTCAGAAAAAGTAGGCGTTAAACGTCTAAAAAATTGAATTTGAAACATTTTGAAGATTTAAGAGTCATGAGACCACTTATATATTATTAAGGTGTATATATGAAATCGCACGACTTACTCGTATAAATATTAATGTATCATTCATAATAATAACAACAGCATAGTTGCCTGTCGTCAGTTTTTTTTATTACCTATATTTTTTTGCAGAAATACTTGTTTTATAAAATCGATCATTTTATGCAATTAAATAAAGGAATCTTTTTTGTATGATTTTATTGGTGTAAAAAACCTTGGGAGGTTGGAAACTATACATCAGTAATTTTAAAAAAATAATAATGGATTAACAGATTTGTATGTATGAGGATATGAGTTTCAGACTTCGCTTTATCCAAAATTTATGAATTGAGTTTTTTCTATCTTTTCTTTTCGTGAATTAGGAAATAAAAACACTTCAACCTGCAAAAAAGAAAAAAAAATCCCTGCTATTATTAGCATTGTAATATTTTCGTTTATAATGAGTCAAAGGTTTTCTCGATTTCCCATGATTTTATTTATTGGTTAAGTCGAGTTCTCAAACTCACACATACTCAATTTTTTTGCTGAAACATATACTTGTAGTTACATTTGAATTTAAAATGATAATTGCACAATTTTACGTTTCTTAAATCATTATTAAAAATCACAAAACAAAGAAAGCGTTTATGAAAATTAAAATAGACAGTAAAAATAAATATTTTTTTCTTAGGAAAAGTAAGTTGTGTTTAAATAATTCTCAAATTAAAGGATTAAGGTTCTTTAATTTTTTGACAATGAATAATTTCTGTTCATTTTATTGTATAAAAAAATGCACATTTCTCTTTTAAGGGTACTTAATAAAACGATTTATTAATTTAATCATAATGACACTTGAATCATTGGGATAAAAATACAATAAAATATTCATGCTTTAAATTCATTTTTTAACTTTTTATTGATTTATAGATTTGTGTTATCACTATTTTTAAAACAAAATAGAACATTGATTATTTAAGTTTTAAAAGAGAATATATTGTTCTGATCATTAATAATGGTTATTCGGATTAACTGATAATTCCTTTTAAAGATAAATTACTTTGATTTATTTAAAACTTATTTTATTGGAATGTTTTGGTTAAAGAAAAATGCAGTAAAAATATTCAGGCTAATAGATTTTTTACTTTTATTAATAAATAGATTTATGTACTTTTCTACATCAAAACACTATTTTTCGACTTCGCGATATGTTATGAACATATAATTTTTCATAATTAATGGATAAATTAATCGATAGTACTTTTTCAAAAATAATAAATATTTTATCGCTACCTTTTGGCTAATTTTTGGTTGAGTAAACGTATAAATAAAATGTTTTTTTAAAAACATTTTTTTTCTTTTTTTTGTCATTATTTATGATAAATAGACTTATGTTATAATTAAAATTTTTGTTTAGAAAGTTCTCTATTATAGCTATAAACCTACAGCAAATTATTTAATATATTTCCTTATGGAATATATTTCCTGATGATTGAAAAATATATAAATTCGATAATAATAAAATAAAATAAAATAATAAATAAATAATATCAAATATTGAAAAAATATATTAATTTTTTGACCGTTTATCCGTACTGTATCTAGCTTAAATATTCTATGATGGATATGAAATTGATATATTTTATTGTCATTTTCTATGTCGTGCTTGGTATTGATAATGATTATTGAAAATGATGTGGGTTACATGTGCTGTTATTTACAGTAATACTCAAAATAAATCCGTCTCATTATTGTTTATTGCGGATAAATCATTTAATGCTTAATTTAATGATATTACGTAAATTTAAACATTATGAAAATTTTTTATAGAACATGAAGGGGTACTATAAACATTTATTGTGGAATCTGGATTGCGTACAATTCATAGTTCATTTACAGGTAAGCTCAAAATAATTTAGCTGCAGTACTACCTATGAAGAATAGTTGCTAGAAGTTCGTTTTTAGTTGGGGTTTAGAACACATAACTATTTCTTTGCATTTTACTTATTCTATATAAGTAATATACTAATTTTCTACCGAACATTAAAATTTTAAAAAATCTCTGCAAGTCTACATGTGTAAAGTTGCAGCAATATGTATGGTTACTAATATTTTACCTGTACACTGAACAAATATATATATATATATATAAACAGGTAAGACTACGAGATATAAAGTTACAGCAATATGTATGGTTACTAATATTTTATCTGTACACTTCAGCGGTCTCTGAAACCGCTGAGTTTTTCAAGTTTCACAGTTTAACTTGTAATTTTTAGTTTAACTACATATACTGGTCAAATTTAGTTTCGTTTAGAGCGTTAATACTTCTTTTAGAGACTTTTGAAAGGCTGAATTTTATTTATAACTGTCTTGTATATTAAGTTTAATAAAAGAATTCTTTCTGAGAGTTAATGTAACATTTTATCCATGCTTAGATTAAGCGGTCTAAGATCGCTCAGAGTACTTATGTGACAACTTTTGTCACAGAAGTTAAGGGTTAAAAGACGTACACTGTTGAAAAATTCTACATAAATTTATTGAAGGTACAGGCAAAATTTTAGGTTCTTTAATTTTTTCAGAATTATTTAGCGAGGAAAAAATTTTAAGATAGAAAACAGATATGTGAAATGTTAAATGTAACGTTTACCGGAAATAGCTCTTAATAAAAAAAAAATCTGTTTCACAAAATGATATCTAATATATCATGAGTATGATATCTTTTAAACATTTTGTTTTTGAAAATTTTTAAATACGTGAAAGTAAACAAATAACCGAATCTATAATAAAAAACTACTTATAAATACATTTATACTTCATTAAAAATGGTTTATCATAGATACACAAATCCAAATTAAGAAATAGGCTAAAACACGTATTTAAAACATTATTGTGCAAATGATAACAGTATCCGACACAGTCCTTTCATTTTTTATTTATTATATTCTTTTAAATATTGACATATTATAAAAATATTCATAATTTAATCTTTTTCAGATTTTTTTTTTTAAATTTAATCTAGCGAAGAGGTTTGACAATAAAACCATCCTAAAAAATTCTTTTAGCGCTGAACCTGTTTAAAAAGCTCGCGTTTAAAAAGTTTCATATCTATGACAACAATATCTTCTGCATTACTTTAAGCATTAAATCCACTTTTTAGTAAGTTTTAATTTTGTTAGTCTTCAAGCGTAAGAAGTTTTTGTCTTCTCGAAAATCGTCTTTCTAAATTTCATTATATAGAAATGTTTTTTTTTTTTTTGTTTTTTTTTTTTAAATCTCCAATCTAATTTAGATCTCCAACTTGCGGAGAATGTGAGTTGATATCATATCAATCAGTCCAAGATATATTAATTACAGCCTTATTTTTCACTTTATTTATTTTTTTGAGATTTAGAACTCTACTTTGATATTCTATAACACTAGAACGCCGGGAAATTTTACGCAAGTTTTATAAAATATACTTAAAACCAGAAAAATAATTTGAAATTATTTAGTTTAATTGTTATGCTCATTTCATTGCAACTGATATATAACTTATTTCTTGAAAATTTTTCTGGTTCGAAATGACAATTAGTCTAGTGATTGGTGTCGAATTGACACCTTCCCGGCGTTCTAGCGTTAATATGATTCCAGACACCTTTTTTTTACTTTAAGTCTAACGTTAGCATTACTGGCAAGAGGTTTTTTTAAATTTAAACATTTGTAGGTATCTATTATTTTATGCATATAATTAAAATAATAAGTAAATGTAAGTTGGATGTTCTTGATGTTATATTAATATTATTATTAACACCTTTCATTATTGATTATTTTGATGAACGTGTCCACCGTGTAAAATCACATCTCGGCTCTAAGCATATTTTAGCCAGTCACTTACATATACTTCAAATAAAATTTTGCCTGTGTCACGAAATTTTAAATCAGAAAGTTAATGAACGTATTTATTTTTTAAAATAATAAAATAAACTCTAAATGCCCATCGTTTTCTTAAGAGGTGTCTATATACGAGGTGTTTAAGATATGCAAATTAATTGGGCTTGTAACCGCAGTCTGCATATAGGTAAATATTTTCTGAACTATCGCGCTATACATCAAAAATCGTCTCCTTTAATATTTCAAGAGCCGACAGCACAAAACCCTAAGTCATCGAGCACAGGAAAAATTCCTTTCTTTTATGGTAGAGTAGATATAGAGGAATCTAATCATCCATGTCTGCCGGGAGCGAAGTGGTGCATAAGCCAAAAATTGATACCACAAGTGGTTCACTCGGTAGACCTAGCATTATGTTTTCTTTCATCCAGTTTTCAATGTTTTCATATATTTTATTGTACGGCAAACACAATGTTGAACGTACACGTGAACCACTAGTGGTACCAAATTTTCGCTTACGCACAACTTTGCTTCCGGCAGACATGGATCATTAGATTCCCCTATTACTACTCTTCTATAACATAAATGTGCATTACTTAACCCGTCAGTAGTCGCATGTCGGTCTTTCCGCTGCCCGGATAACTTATCTCCTTCTAACTTATATCACATTATAAGTACAAAAAAGATCTACCATGTAGCTGACTTTAAAGCTTTCTCGACTACCTTCGTGAAGTAATAGGACACCTCTGTTTTTCTTTCAGTTACATTTTTAGAAACAAAGTAGAAATTGGCGAAAAAGTCTACGTAAAAGTCACTAATGTGAGTTCATTTTTATTTTTTGAATTACTCCAGATCTCATGAATAAAATGCATAATTTTAGAAAACTGCAAATTTATGTAGTAAAAGTTTGAATTGCTCTGAAGTGGTGTCTATGGTAAAAAGATGGCCCAGGCGTTTTTTTGGTGAAAAACTTAGTTTAATGTTCTGGGTTATGTAAATACACATATATAGACTGGAACACAATTATGTACATTTTTATGGATTTGCAAAAATAAGAAAACGAACTGGAAGAGGCCGTCTGCCTATCCAAGCTTGCCGCTATTCCATTTCCCACAGGCCCATCTGACCTGGGTTTCGCTCCAAAATATGCGGACAGCTACAGAACCGTCTGTTCTCCGCTGAATTCCGCGAGCATCTGTCCTCTTCTCTAAAAAAACTACTTACACCATCACAATTTTACCGTTAGTCGCGATGATAGGGTTCTCATCACGAGCCTCTAGATGCTTACTCAGCAATAGAAAGTTCATTGCCGCAGCTGTTACTAAGGGCCTTGTGAATGGATCCCACAACTCGGCCTACCTGACCGTGCTGGGTCCTCCCAGTCATCATCTGCTCTTAAAACAGACTGGTACCGGATGACTTTTTACAGGCGTCTAATATTCACAACAAACTAAATAAAATAAAATAAATAAAACGCACAAGATAATATTAAAGTCAAATTTTTTTTTTCTTGATTGTCTCTTGGACACAGTTCTGTCCTTGATTTACTTATATTAGTCCAAAACAAATTTCGTCTAGCGTTCATCACAACATATAATAACAATAACAAAAAATAATACTAAATACTAATAAAAACAATAATAATAATCACACACATTTTATGTCAAAGCACAGTTGCTTTGCTTTAGTTAGTAGTAGTCCACGGTTTCATATGATCTGCAGCACTAGAGGTCATCTGTGGACCTTCGTGGTCTCCAATTTTTCTTACATTGTAACGATCGTTTCTTTTTACTGTGGTGATCTCATAAGGGCCAAGAAACTTAGGCTTTAGTTTGGTGCCTGTCCCAAACTGCGTTTTTTGAATGGCCACCAAATCACCGAGCTTATATGTGTTGGCCTTTTTTCGCTTTCTGTTGTACGTTTTCACATTTTCCTGCTGTATTTTTAATATGTTTTGCTTCGCTATTTCTCTATTAGAATTCCTTTCCGATACGAATGAATTTAATTCCTCATCATCTAACAACTCTTTAATTCGCATGTCGGTTTTTTGCCGCATTTTTACTCCTGTCAATAGTTCGAAAGGTGGGAATTTGGTACTTCTCGATACGGTGCTATTTATGATGCGTTGTACGGGCGCGACAAATTTGTACCATTTGGTGGGGTCTTCAGAATTCTGTGCATGCGCTCTATTTGTCCATTCCCTCTCGGAATCCCTGTTGTTATTGGAATATGTTCCATATTTTCTTCCTTGCAGTATTCTTCAAAATCGGCAGAAGTGAAAGCCGGACCTTTGTCGGTGACTATCCGCGACGGATTTCCGAAAATATCATGTTGTCGGGTTAACCTATCAATGACTTCTTTAGCGGCTGTCGTTTTAACCGGGTACAGCCAAACAAATTTAGTGAATGCATCCACAACGGTAAAAATATGATTATAATTTTTATTTGTAGATGGCATGGGACCAATGTGATCTATGTGATAAGTCTCGAGGGGTATATTTTGTTTGGGAATCGGGTTTAGTAGGCCTTCTCCTTTTCCCTGCTTTTTATTGCAAAGTATACACTCTACGCAGTTGGCTATGACGCTCTCAATTTGTTTTCTTAATTGGGGTATATAATAATTTTCTTTCTGAAGCGTTTCGGTTTTAACTACGGCATAATGACCTCTGCTATGAATATTGCGTATTATTTCCTTTTGCATGTCGGTAGGGATCATTAGAAGTTCTCGGTCATTTTCATATTTGCATACGATATCGTTTCTTATAAGATATTCTGAACTTTCATTTTTTTCAATCAATTTTTTTATTGCTTGTATGTGTTCGTCTTCTTGTTGAGCATTCTTTATTTTTAATGTTAATTCATCATGCGATCGGGTGACTATTAGCACTGTATTTCTACTTAATGCGTCTACATGTTTCATTTGGGATCCTGATCGGTGAACAATTTCATAATCAAAACAGAGCCTATCTGGCTATTTTTGGCGTAATGTCTTTTTTGTCCATGGTTTTTTGGAATGCGGAACAATCTGTCACAATTTTAAATTTAGTGCCTAATAAGTAGTTTCGGAATTTCTTAACTGATTCTATTACCGCGAGAGTCTCTAATTCGTAACTTGAATATTTCGCTTGAGTAGGGGTAGTTTTACGGCTCGTGTAATAAATAGGATGTAAACTTTTGTTCTCTTCTTCTTGTAGTAGGACACTGCCAAAACCTATGGCGCTAGCATCGGTATTCAATTCTAGCCTAGCACCTCGTCGGAATGTATGCAATACTGGGGGGTTCACTAGTTTTTCTTTAAGCGTCTCAAAAGCTTGTTTTTCAATAATTCCAAATTTAAATGTATTTCCTGCCCTTAATAAATCACTTAAAGGTCTCGCTATAGTTGCATAATGGGGGATGTATTTTCTGAAATAAGAAGTTAGACCTAGAAAACTGTGTAATTGTTTAAGGGTGCGGGGTTCAGGGAATTTCTTTACTGCCAAAGTTTTGGCTTCCGAAGGTCTAGTAGTTCCGTTCTCGACAATATAACCTAAAAACTCAATTTTCCGTTTAAGGAATTGACATTTTGCAAAATTAAATTCTAATCCGTAATCCGATGCAACTTCTAATACACGTTTCAGTTTCAATAGAGCCTCTTCCTCAGTCTCCGCGAGTACTATGACATCGTCTAGGTAAACTAACATTATTTTTTCTTTAATTAACTGTTTAAAAACAGCTTGTATGTATCTTTGAAACTGTTGAGGGCCAAGTGAAAGTCCGAACGGGAGTTTTAGGTACTCGTACTGAGAGTTGTGTGACAAATGCTGTGTATTTTCTGCTGTCCTCTGCTACGTCTATGTGGAAAAAACCATTTTTTAAATCCAAAGTAGTAAACACCTTCGCGCTCTCAATGCTATCTAACACGTCCTCAATCCTCGGTAAGGGAAAATTATCTTTAATTATTTTTTTATTTAAGAGTCTATAATCAACGCAAAGTCTCCAAGAATCGTCTTTCTTTCGCGCTAATACGATAGGAGATGCATAATTGGAGTTACTTTCCTTTATGATTCCCATTTCCAGCCATTCGTTTATCTGTTTGTCGACAAATTCCTGTTCTGGAAATGCTAACCTACGCGGTCGTTGTGCTATCGGAATATCATCTGTTAATATTATGTTTACTTTCAACTCCGTATCCTTAATTTTATTTGGTTTATAATTAGAGATCAATTCTGTTAGCTCTTTTTTGATGGTTTTGTTTGAAATGTGATTTACTTCAATTTCCTGAAAATTAATCGAATCGGCTGTTTCAGCTAAATAAATTTCTGTATTTTTTGTTAAGTCTAAACACGGTTCAATTTCCAATAATTTATTTTCATGAATGCTTGTTTGCATGTTTACGCTTTCACTGCAGTCTAAAGCTGTCTCATTCTGTTTAATTTGTTCTTTTCCCACACATTCAGCTGTCGAAGCAATCTTTTCTACCATGGGACTGTTTTGCTTTTCTGACCGCAACATCGTAAGAAATCTGGGTGTAATATAGCTGACGCGCTTGATTTTTGTCACGACTTGTTCTCGTGGGAACGCAGTGACGTAATTTACTCTCACTTCCCTTAATTTCCGTTTCCCCGTAATTTGCCATCCCTTTTCTGTAATATTGAAAGTTAACTGTTTTAGAAAATTATTCCCCAAAATTATGGAGTGATTCAAATTTTTTACGATGTATAAATCTGCATTTACTGAATAGCCATCTATTTCAATATTTACTGTTATGAATCCTAGGGGAGTAATTTGGTTACCTCCAATTCCTGATAACACTAAATCGTTGTCGTGTAATTTAGGGTATCCCAAAGTTTTATAAATTTCGTTACTACACATGTTCACATCGGAGCCTGTGTCAACAAGACTTTCTATATTTTTATCTAGAATTCTCACATTTTTCATTATTTTATCTAACGAATTCGAGGTATTGCTTACGGCTGCATTCGCATTTTTTGCGGAATTATATGTACATTGGTCAGATCTGTGACCAGGTGTTTTGCACCTCCAGCAAATCGGGCCTTCTTTTTTTCGGGGGCAGTGTTTCGATATATGGGACAATTCATTACAATTGAAACAGCGAATTTTTTCATTTGAATTTTTCCGCGCACCCGTGAAATTTTTTTCATATGATACACGACTCGTATCATTTCGGTGAAACACTCTATTATTTTCAATACCCTGATTTAGGCGTTTCTTAAATTCCATCTTTGGATGTTTGGTTTCATCTTTCCGCAAATTAATTCGGGCAATTTCAAAATCATCCAACTTACCAGTCAATTCCTCTAAATTTGTAATTTTGGGTAATTCATCACAAAAATGTTGTTTCATTTCAAATGACAACTTTCTCCTAATTTGTTCAATAATTAGAATATTTTTTAATTCCTCAAATGTTGATATTTGTAATCCCTCTAACCATTCATTCAAAAAATTTGAAAGTTCAAACGAGAAATCTTTCCACGATGCTAAATTTTCCTTCTTATGTAAGAAAAATTTTTGTCGAAACTGTTCGGGCGTAAGTTTAAAACGTCTTAATAGTATTTTCTTTATGTGATCATATTCGTTCGATTTTTCCTCACTTTCACGATTTATTAAACTCACTATGTCGAGCGGTAGTAATGCCAGAATATATGTTTCCCATTCTTCCTTAGGAATTTCTATCCGTTTTGCCTGCCGTTCGAATAAGGTTAAATAAACACTAATTTCCTCCTCATTATCGTATCTTTTTAACAGTTTTAAAACATCGGGACCTTTCCCTATTGCCGCTGAATTTATTACTTGAGCTTTATTATTCTCTAATTCTAATATCTTTAATTGATATTCGCGATCTTCCGTTTCTTTAGCTTTTAAATTCTTCTCCTCCTCCTCGCGTTCGCTAACTATCCCACTAAGCAAATTTTTAACAAAGTCTTCATCATACCCATCTGATTTAACCACCATATCAGCCAATACACTTTTAGTTGCATTCTCGGGCGGGTTCAGGCCCAATTCGATCACCAAAGTAATCAGATCTATTTTTTTCGATCGGATTAAGTGATTCATAACTATTTTTTAAACACATAAAAACAAATAATATCAATGCACATATAATAAAAAATATATCTATATCTCAATATATTTTATACCCTTTTATATATATATTTCAATAATTGTTTACACACACACATATATATATCTATAAACATAGCACTTACTTCACATAGCACTTACTTTACCAGAGAATATTTTTTTTTCGTTTTAATCTAAAAAAAAATTATGCAAGTACGACGGCTGGCATGTTTTTTAAAAAAATAAATAAATAAATAGCCTGAAAAAAAAAAAAAAAAAAAAAAAAAAAAAAAAAAAAAAACAGCAGGCTTTTTCACTACGTACGATTTCGTAATGGTCAACTTCACTTTGAAAAAGAGAAAAAAAAAATATAGTCTGCGAAAAAAAAAAACACAGCAGACTATTAAAAAATTTATCATAGATATCAACAGTCTGCGAAAAAAAAGCACAGCAGACTTTAAAAAAAAAAAAATTGCCACTAGATGAAAAAAACAAAACAAAACAGCGGCTTCTTGATTCTTTTTTTCACTTACGAGAAAACTGTTTTGTAGTTGCAGGGGGAAAACACAGGTTTTTCTTTTTTTTCTCTCTTTCCGAAGATTCATAAGGCGCTCCTTGCTGAAAGATTCTGAAGATTGACCCAACATCTGCGCTGACTGTCTACGGAAGGAAGGGGGCCACAAGTTTCCACAAGTTTCACTCCGTTGAAGCTGGTTGACGACGATGACCGTCTTACGAGAGGGGGGGGGATTCTCTCATCTAATCCTTCCCTCAAATTTCTCTTTCCAGAAACTGATCCAGGGCGAGCACCCACGTTGTAGTAAAAGTTTGAATTGCTCTGAAGTGGTGTCTAGGGTAAAAAGATGGCCCAGGCGTTTTTTTGGTGAAAAACTTAGTTTAATGTTCTGGGTTATGTAAATACACATATATAGACTGGAACACAATTATGTACATTTTTATGGATTTGCAAAAATAAGAAAACGAACTGGAAGAGGCCGTCTGCCTATCCAAGCTTGCCGTTATTCCATTTCCCACAGGCCCATCTGACCTGGGTTTCGCTCCAAAATATGCGGACAGCTACAGAACCGTCTGTTCTCCGCTGAATTCCGCGAGCATCTGTCCTCTTCTCTAAAAAAACTACTTACACCATCACAATTTTACCGTTAGTCGCGATGATAGGGTTCTCATCACGAGCCTCTAGATGCTTACTCAGCAATAGAAAGTTCATTGCCGCAGCTGTTACTAAGGGCCTTGTGAATGGATCCCACATTTATATGTTCGTAGTAATGTTATTTTCGTATATTAGGTGAAAAATATTTCTTATTTTACATATTTGATATGCGGGGGGGCCAGCGGCGAAAATACCGAGCGCGACTAATGACGTTGGGAAAAAAGTCGCGACTACTCGCGGGTTAATGTGGCCGATTTAGTCTTGAATTTTAATGCATTCAGATTAAGTACGATTCTATATAATCACATACTAAAAAGACATTTTTGTCCTGCGACTTTTTTAATCATAAAAATTTTAAAATTTCTTGATTTAATTTCTTGACCACATAAGACTTATTTAAGCTGATATTTTCCCATTTAATGTAAAATCAAAGATTATTTTACCCAAATTGTGCCAGAAGTCAAATTCTGCATGCTGATTTGGAAGTTCATAGATTTGCATAACTTGAAGATTCACTAGATCTACATATATTCAATCAGAAATATCTTCCGTATAACGATTATAGTGAAACAATTCCATTCTAGTAGTCTACACAACAAATATCAATCAAAACACAGATACAAATCAATACAATTACTACCCAATACTTTATCTTGAAGAGTAGCAATGCAGCATTAAAAAAGATGCATTAAGGCTTGATCAAGACTTTACTCGAAAATTTACCGAGCAAATTAAAATTAGTATCTCAGATATGAGTATTTACGATATTCAAATTTATGTAATTCTGATTTGAAGCTGCTTTCCCTCATAGCATGCATGTTCACAGTGACGTCACAATGACGCCACTGTGAGTCACTTTGGTCACATCACATCTGTGACGAAAATGCCACCACTCAGTGACGTCACAATGTGACTAAGGTGTGACTTTCTAAAAAAATTTTCACAGTTCGTCACAATGTTAATGTTAAAGTAGTCACAAATGACACACTTTTCACAAATTGGTCACATTGTGACGTCGCAAAGTGATCACAATGTGACGTCACAAAAAAGCTCTAAAACGGCCATAACGACTTCACATTTTAGTCACTGTGACTTCATATCGACGTCACGTGACGTCACATCGACAATCGATGGTCACAAAGTCACAATGTGACTTCACAACGACGTTGCAGTGACGTCACCATGTCTTACGGGTTGACATACTCAGAGTTTATTATATTTTTCTTAGTTTTGAAGATGTCGTGCTTATCGAGAAAATTGGAAAAAAGGAATAAAGCAGATTTTTAAAAATTGCATTGAATTGTAAAAATGGCCTGACGACTTGTTAAGTTCGCATTTCCGACATAATTTTCCAAATCTTTATTACTTTTTTAAATATAAATTTTTAACAATGGTTAATGACTTATTAAATACTACACATGAACAAAACAATTAAAGCACTCAGGTCTAAAACCGAGTTCTAATCGGGTAATTTTTCGGCTAAACCATGCATTTTTTTTCTCTTGCTGAATGATTCTGTATTTAAACAATTTATTATCGTTATTTTATTATTATTAATATTAATTGTAATTATACAGTCGAACCTCGTTAACATGAACCTCAAAGGGAATCTAAATTTTGTTTATGTCAACAGTAATTCATGCTATCAGTATGAATTCTTTGTATTCGTTTATATAGGCGACTGTGAAAACAATTAATGTTAAAAGTAATTCATACTAAGCGTGTTCATGTTAACGAGGTCTGACTGTAATTACCTAAACGTACACACATAACACCAAAAGCGGGAAGAGGTTAAATGTTTTACTTATTCGGCACAGATATCGTACTCACCACATATGGCGCCATTTTTTATGACTTCAATTTGGCTAAACCTTAATTTTCAAATACCAGATACATACATATGTTTTAAATTATTTTCCTCTATTAAAAAAAGGAAAAAATATATAAAAGGTTTAGCTAATAATTATAGAAGAAAACAATTTATATCAATTTAAAATAGGAAATAAAAGTAAATAAATAGTTCAATTAATAAATTAACAACAATAGCCGTGTTACCATGTAAGGCATAAAATCGATTTTTTTTTGGCAATCTTGTCAAAGTGTTGCATATAAGACATCTGTACCACTTATTCCTTTGCTAACTCTTCAAAGAAAATATTTTAGAGAACTTTATACATATGTATTTTATTTTATGGTCGCATAATTAAAATTTAACCTTAAAACCTACATTGTGAAACTACAAAAATGCACATCAAACATGATACATCACTTTAGTTAAATATAAATTAAATATGATCCCTTTTAAATATCGAAATAAAGTGCATAGTCTTAAAATTGTTTCCGAACTCATTGTAAAGCGTTGATTTCTATATAGCTCTCCAATATACTTTCTGTGAATAAATATGAAGTAACGAAACTTAAAGATCATTAAATGTTGAAAGAATTTTAAATTGCTTTCCGCCTTTATGATTCTTAAGCTTTAAATTTATCATTCATATTCAGTATTTTGTGAAGCTGTTCCATCAGAAAATTACTATACTAGTTCAAAAATTTTGCTTTCACTAACGTTCGTGTTATTTCAACATGTGTGTGAAATAATTCAACATAGAAAATTTTTGAAATATTAAATTTCGGAATACATAAATGTGAATTAACTATTAGATAAAGCTGTAAGTTAAATCTAATTCAAAACGCATTTCGAGAGATATCTTGTCTATGTTCCATATTAATTTTAATATATGAAAGTGATTTTTAGAAAGCATCTTTATGAGTAGTTAAGTTGTTTAAATAATTTCTTTAAAGAGAAAGTTCTTCAAGTAATATTTATATCAAACTTTGAAGAAAAATAACCGATATCTTAAAAGAAAATAACAGTTCGTCATTAATTACATGGCACTTACGTATTAACGCCACCGTAGCTGCAGATTTGGCGGACTTTAAGTACCGCCAAACAATATCTAAAATTTTTGCGACAAATCATAAAATAAAACACTTTATTTAAAATCAAAACACTTTTAGTATTCAAAATATCTTATTTATTTAAAAACAAAGTAGCCAATCGGATTTCGATGGAAAATGGGCCAATATAAAGTTCAACATAAATTCAAGATAAAATTACATCATTGTTCTGATTTTGGCAAATCACAAATACGCATTTTCGCAGCACTATAAAATAGCGTTCAAAATTTGCAGAAAACAAGGCAACAAAGAATCCAAAACTAACAACTAACAACAAGGTTGCTCTTTATTGGCGCATTAGCGTAACTTCTGCTGTGGTGATGTTAATACGTAAGTACCAATTACATTAATATACTTTTAAATAATGATAAAAAATCCAAGCGAATGAACCTTAAAAGCCATGCGATGCATAAAGCATGTATATGCATTTTTAATATATCAAAAAATCTTATGGTTTGAAGAAAAAATTGGTAATATTTTTTTTCATTTAGAACATTTAATGTAACATTTTATCAAATTTACACCTTAAATCTCAAATCTTATTTCCATACCTTAATTATTTTTTTACACGATTTATCGAGATTTACAAATTGTTTTATGACCAGTTTAGTATCAAAGAGAGGTAGACCGCAATTTACCATTATTAGGAGTGAAGTGGAATGTCTATTATTTAGTGCTGCTTGAAAATTAGTTTAAGTTGTATTACCTAAAATATAGGACAATATAAAATATTATTTAAATAGAAGACTAACATTAAAACACAGTACAAATGGTAAAGCTCCGCTAAAATCTGAGGTAATTAAACTTCAAAAGATCGAATTAATAAAAGAAAAGCAGCAAAGTCTGTAGATCCAAGATCAAATGATAAACAATAATTTATCTGTTACAGAAGTTCCAAAGCTGAAAAAAAAAGAAAATAAAAGGATTTTTTTTTCAGAATTAAATCTGTGATATGCGATCTGTTGCATATTTTGGCATATAAAAATGCATGCTTATAATTTAATAGCAAGCATAAAACTTTTAAAGGGACTAATGAATTCAAAGGAGAAAAAAATCCATAAAAAAAAAAAAAAAAAAAAAAAAAAAAAAACATTTCGAATCACCAGTAAGGACTATTCCATGTGACATTTTATGCTCTAACATGCAAAATATTGTACAAAGAATGCAGGGTGTGATGGAATGAAAACAGTGGTCACATTGGATGTGGTAGAATTCCACAACAGGAAAGTGAATATTGCCAATAAATCGTGGCATTCCCTAATAGCAAACCAATATTGGTCCAACGTTGCACCAATATTTCATCTATCAGAAATATTGCAAATAAAACGCCAATATTGTTCCAATATTGGAATGTTTACATTTTGCCCTTATTTAGACAATATTTTCAGACAATTTTATTCCAATATTGGGGTTTCATTGGTAATATTTCCGATGAAATTCCAATATTAAACCAATATTGGTGTTGTATTGGCATTATTTCCAATGAATCTCCAATATTGGCATAATATTGGCTGCAAATATTGGCTAAATAGAAGCAAAATGTAAACACTCTATTATTGGAGCAATATTTGATGCCTATATTGCACCAATGTTCCAATATTGCTCCAAGATGTTGCCAATATTGGTCCAAAATTGTTTGACTACTGGGGTTGTATCCAAAATATTTATTTTTTTCATTTTCTGATGTTTTCTTTCCATGTACAGCGGTTTCCCACTATCGGCGGTGATTGGAACTATTCTTTCTTTCTTTCTTTATTCATTTTTTAGTGGAATCTTTTTTTCCCATGGTTTTATTAAACAATTTATAAAATTTTGTTTGATTCCAGTTATTAAAATGAGCTGCTGGTGGCTCTGAATAGTGTCAGTTAAAAAAAACACCCTCTATATATACTCTTTTATCATAAAATTATTAAAAACAACAATAAGTTTTTTATGTCAATATTTGCACCCCGTCATGCAAAATCATAGACCAATTGTAATATTTTATAATTTTTTTTATATTTATATTTAAATTTTATTTTTTAAAAGTTTAGGCTGAAATCAAATTTTACCTAATGGTATCGGATCACGCTGATTTGCGAATCTTTTAGATTTACTGGCGCTTTATATTGAATTAAACATTACTTTACATTCCTATTGGTATGGAATATTTAAATTCTGTTGGGTGACAGTCTATATAATAAATATCAATCCAGATACTGTTTTAAACTAATCCAATAACTTCGTAATACTTTATGTTTGAGGTTAGCAATGCAGCGTTAAAATAAATGCATTTAAGCTTGATGAGAATTGTAGTTGAAAATGCACAGAACAAATTAAAATTATACCGTGATTTTCCAATTGATAAAATTGTTTCCTGTCTAATTTTAACAAATGCAAATGCAAATGCAAATGCAAATGCAAATGCAAAAAAAAAAAAAAAAAAAAAAAAAAGATGATTTTTGCAACCTGATTTAAAAAGTACTAGTAGAAAATAAATATAATATTTCATGATGTTGAGAAGGATTAAAATGCATATTCGATAAGTGCATTTTGGACGTTTTGAATATTAAGTAAGTTAATTTCATCATTATTTCAAGAATTGGCTAATGAAATAAGTAATGGATAAAAACCCAATAATTAATATCAATTTAATATTTGGCCTTTATGAAATTATCTATAATGATATTTAAATTGCTCTCTATTCTTAAAAGGAAATAATGGTGTCACCATCGCCATCTCTATAAATGAATATTTTATAACCACAGTTTTTTGTCGCTAATATTATGAAAATAACTGTATACGAAAATATAAAAAATATATAGATGTAATTTTTTTATAAATACGCTATAGCAATATATTTCAAATCAAAGAATTACTTTTAAAGCTTTTAACTGTTAAACTGTTTAACTGTTATAATGTCTCAACCCTTTCCGCTCGAGATTGTGAAACTTACACAACACATATCCAGCCTAAACATGAAACTGAAGATATTAATTAAATGAATGCAACAGTGAAATTATGTATAAAATATTTTTAAAAATGCTTAGAAGAATCTATTAAATATTTTTATACTCATTTGATTTCCTTTAAAATGTTTTTGACAATGGTAGAAGAAAGGACAAATGAATATATAGAGAATACAGTAATTATTTGGATATTTCTATTTAGGTAATGAAGGTCGCTATATCAATTTTGTGGGGGCTGAAGAATACTTCCAGATGAGAACTCTTTTCGAAGCATGATTAGAGAATCCGTCGAAATTACTGCATGTAGCCATAAAACCTGTAACAAAGTTTTATCTTATAATGCTGCAAAATATGCCTTAATATTGTAAAAAAAAGTTAATTATTTACTTGTTTGTAATATTTCATTTTTTCTATTTTACTATTACCTTGTTCGAAAGTAATCTGTACCTTTTATAAGTGGTAAACTCTTTGGTTTTCATGCGAATTTCCGATTATTGTCAACTTATTTTATTTTTAAAACTTATTGATGTGGTCACTGCAGATTTCCATTAATATAATTCATAAAGAGTTCAAAGGATGCTTTCTTCTCTAGATTTAAGAATTTCAGCACATAATGTATCCTGAAGAAGACTGCAAAAACTGTTTAAAATGTCGGTATAATAAATTATCTTTAACTTTTTTTGTACAATTTCATATAAATGTTTTTGTTTATGTGTGCCATTATATAACTTCATGTGTTTCTATCATATGCTTTTTTTTTCCTTTAATGTAATATTTTTTTCATGGTCAGTCCATTTAACTGATTTTGATTAAAATTGCTTCTTTGAAAAATACATCGTTAAGTAAGATCATTTATATGTTTGTTAGTTAGAGTTTGTAAAGGTCTGAAATAAAAAAAATGCTTACTATTATTGCTTACTAAAAATATATATATATACTATTGCAACAAAACATTTCTTACCATTCTTCATGTGCAAAAAACGAAACAAAAATAAAATAAATGTCTAGTTATATAGATTCAAATGAAGGAATTCCCTTCAGTGATAGTTTAGAACATGAAATTTCCATCTTTTCATTCATATAAGTTATTCCGGTGTTGTTTATTTATTTAATCTAGTGAAATGTAATCCACGGAATAAATTTACGTTCAAATCAATTTTCTTTTCACGTAATTTGAATTCCTATGGATTCTTTCTTAAAGCATACATAATGTGATGGAGCTGAAATTTAAAGTGAAGAATGTTATCGTTTCTGTTTCAGCTTCAGCGAAAGTAATAATTTAATTAAATGTTTAAAGTAGTACTATTTTTAGCGCCTATAGTGTGTAAAAAGATCTGCGCGCAATAAAAGCTTTCTGCATTTTTTTTTATAAGCGAGGTAAAGAAGGACGAAAAAGTTTTTTATTACAAATTAATTAATTTTTAACATCAAGAAAATAAATATTTTAAGTATCAGAAAAGTTTTAAAAAGAAATAAGTAATAAAAAATTTTTGCTCAGAAATAAGAAAAGAAATAAGAAATTTTAGCTCAGAAATAAGAAAAGAAATAAGAAATTTTAGCTCAGAAATAAGAAAAGAAATAAGAAATTTTAGCTTAGCAGTTACGTACCGTAAAACGGGGCTAGTTTATAACCTTTCAAACATATTTTCGTATGTAACTTTTTTAAATCCTCGAATCTAAAAAAATTCACAGATCTAAAAAATACAAGTATATCGCCCTAACAATTCTCTATAATATCAAAGCGGATTCAAATACATACGAGAAGTATTTTAATGTAGAAAAAATTAAGATATGTGGTGAAGTAAAATTATCCCAAGTTTGGGATAACTGTCATATAAGTACAAATAAGTTTTAAAGGCTCACTATCGGCGATTTATGACAAAGTTACTACAGAAATTGATGTAAAAAAAGCACAACCCTTAGATCACCATGGCCTGCAGTAATGGTTAAAGGTTTTGATTTATTGCAAAAAAATATGTTTTTTGTCAATATAAGGACACTGACTCTCTTCCGGTGAAGGTATTTATTAGTCATCATCGAGACATCGTGCTTGATTAAAAGAAAAGCCCAGTCAACCACGACTCACATGGTCTTGGAAATCAATTCCTCTTCTTCATTATTAAGAATTGTCGGATGACCCACAGACTTGGTGTGTATTTCAAGGCACTTATTGACAAAAATACCACATGGTATTTGGAATGTTGGTGTAGAGAGTTTTTTAATAAATGGTGTAGAGAGTTTTTTAATGTCTTTTGCGATTTTTGTCAACTGCCATTGCGATTGCCGCAATTGCTATAATGTCGGACCCCTGGTGTTTTTTCGTAGTCCAAATTTTTTTCTTACTGCCTGAAACCTATACGAAAAAATAGAATTAATTGCATGAATAAAACACACAAATAGGTATGGATAAAAAAATAATAAACCCGTTCAAAATAAATAAATCTTGAAAAAGTTACCCCAGGTGTCAAGTAATATAAAATTCAAATAATTCAAATTTCAATAATAAATTCAAAGATTCAAATAATATAAAATATGTCTTAAGAAAATGTCACATGAATTTCAAAATTGTTCACTCGATACTCGAAAAAATGAGTACTATGTAGGAAAAAGTATCAGGACAAGCCTGTAAAAGTCGTAGTTTTTCACAAATGCCAGATTTCCATATATATGTTATAATAAAATTTTACTCCGCTATATTTCTTTACATTATTCAAATTTTCTGACACATTCACTATTTTACTCTTTCCTAATGCTATATATCTTTTATTCCTTTTCCTGCCGTTTTAAATGGGCATATTAATAATTGTCTTCTTAGAAATTTTAATCTTGAATTTTTGATCTCTTCATAAATTTTATCAGCTATCCCATACTGAGAGAACGTCACTTGAAAAAATACAGGACTTATTTCCGTTGATCTGTTTTATTTAAATATTTCTTCTTTTAAAAATAATTATGTGTTCTTAAAATCATACCTTGGATTACTTCATTACGTAATTTGCATAGTAAATTCAGTAATACGTAAATAATTTCTTATATTTAAGGATTCTCATGAAACTAATAGGGTGAAATGTTGATTAAAAAAGTTAAAGTTGGAAAAATTGGCTTTTAAGTGTTTTGAATTTCAGGTATAATTGGTCCCAAGTGTTTTAAAGCTTCCTTTTCTAAAATAAACTCACTTGAAGAAATACAAGTCTTACATTTGTTGATCTATACTATTTATATATTTATTCTTTTAAAAATAGTTATATATTCTCGAAATCATACCTTTGATTACTTTATTTCGTAATTTGCGTAATAAATTCAGTAAGACGCAAACCATTCGTTATATTTAAGAAGTCTCATGAAACTAGTAGGGTTAAATAATGATTCAAAAAATTAACGTTGGAACAATTGTCTGTTAAGAGTTTTGAATTTTTGGAATGATTGGTTTAAAGTGTTTTAAAGCTTCTTTTTCTAGAATAGACATCACTTGAAAAAGTAAAAGACTAATTTCCGTTGATCTGTCTTATTTAAAAATTCCTCTTTTAAGAAAATAGTTATATGCTCTTGAAATCGTAGCTTGAATTGCTTCATTACGTAATTTGCATAGGAAGTTCGTGTAAGAGGCGTACAATTTGTTGTGTTTGATGATTCCCATTAAACTAATAGGAAGGAATCATGATTCAAAAATTTAAAATTGGAAGAATTGGCTATTAAGTTTTTCGCATTTTAGAAATAATTGGTCTAAAGTGTTTTAAAGCTTCCTTTTCTAGAATGAACTCACTTGAAGAAATACAAGTCGTAAATTCCACTGTATAATTCCCATTTAATTATTTCACACATAGTATTATGGTACACATTATTTAACACATAGTATTATGGTACTTAATAAATATGATTTTGTACTTTAAACGTATGCATATTTCCTAACGCGGACCTAGTACTAGGGGCAATTCATTCCAGACCTAAACTAAATCGTTAAATAAATTTCTAGCTTTTCAAAAAGTAATTCCAAATTCGGCCCTTTTTTTTTGCTCGCCTAACACTCACCTTTATATCAAGCATGGCAAAAAAAATGGTGATTTCGCATTTTGAGTATAAAAATCATTATTTTTACATAATGTTATCAATATTTTAATAATAGTATTTTTTTTGCATTAAATTTATCTTTTGATGTAGTTCTTAATTAAACACATCCACATTTTTTTATTTAATTTTAAATTTAACATTATTTATAATAAAATAGCTTCGGATAAATTTGAATATGGTTTTAAAAATCACATTTTAAAGATTTTCTTAATAATTAAGAATGTTTATTTACAACCATCAAACATCTAGCTTTTAAATCTTTATAATATTTATAATCAAATTATGTTTAGGATAAATATTCATGAACAATTTTACATTCTAATATTTTTTCTCATTTCGACTGTGTTTTTAAGTTTTGGCAAAGACTCATTTCTTTATACATCACAAAAGTTAAGTTAAATTTTGTTTTTATAAAAGTCAATCTCTGTAAACATCAAATCAATTAAATTTAAACAGTGATTTACTCTTGTAAAAATGCTTCGGATTATATATATATATGTATGTATGCATACATATAAAAAATACTTCATTACGCAAATTAATAAACTCGAGTACAGTTCTTTGAATTTGTTACCATATAAAATTCTAATTAAACTAATAGGATAAAGTAATAATTCAAAAACTTAAAATAAAACAAAAACGAAAAAACAATGCATGATTAAAAGAAATCGAGATATTAAAAAAAATTGTTTATATTTGTTATAAAACATTTTACTGTAATGGATTTTTATTTATTTATTTATTTATTTATTGGCGAAAAATCATATGTTTATTTCCATTGTTAGAAAAATAATATTAAAACATTATTTTAGCAAATTTTGAAATCGAAAATATTTAACGGAAGTTTCATTATCTATTTAAAATATTATGCTTTTAAAAAAATACACTTGCATATATAATGGAATAAAACGAAGAGCAACGTTTAAAAGAAGAATTGTAAACTCAAAAACAAAATTGCAATGAATACAATCTATGATAAATTGGCATAAAAGAATGATTGTGAGTTCACGAAACTCGAGAATGCAACCAATGGAAGTGAAATCTCATCAGTCGGCTGCCAGTCCTAAAAATCTTGTAAAGTGTACTGACAGAAAATGGAAGGAAAATGCAAATTGACACAATACCACTGTTATTCTTTAGCAATCATGTGTTTTCGTATTAAATTCTTATTGTGCCATGTATATTGTAACAAATTATAAACTTTATTAAATATATACTTAATAAAAAAATTTATTTTTTATTTTTTATTTTCTTCTATTTTCAATTGAATAAAATATGGCAATTCAAATTTTTTTTTCAACTTCCTGTTTTCCGCAGATTTACATGTTTACAAGTCAGAGATCTAAAAAAACATGTTTATACAAAATGTATGTCCATTTGTCCATGCGTCTGAAGTCAGGTGCAGGGTTTTGTTACCCCAGTGTTGCCAGATCGGTCGTTCTGAATTCATTCACCGAGCTTTGTTGTCGGAGGTAGTATTTTAAACTTAAACAATCTACAGAACAATAGCTGAAATACCAAATAATTTTAGAAAATGACATAAAAATAAAATAAAAGGCCTTAAAGACGGTAAACAATAGGCCTTGCAATATCTTCTATTGAACTTAATATGAACTTATAATGAACTTTCCCATTCATATCACGAAATGTGGGATTTGGATTGTCTGAGACATTGAAATTATGCATTGAAAGCAATTCAAAATTTCAAGGAGTAAATTTATTTTCTATTGAAGAATAAAGGATTTTCAATGTAAGATTTTCCATGTGTAAATTATTTATAATTCCCTATAAATATTTTAGACATTAAATAATAAGTTAATTTTTATGTAATTATATGTTATTTTTTGCATATGCATGAAATGATATTGGCAAAATCATTCTAAAAAATTACAATGTCGTTCATTTTTCTTTTCTTTTTATGTCTAATATTTTAATTTTCTTTCAAAGTATATGTTTTCTATATAGTAACTTAAATTCTATGAAATGTTCAGTTTTATTTTTTAAATTATCGAAGCCATGAAACTTACAAAACAAAAGTCTATTCAATTTCTACAAATATTGTAAACACATTATTTTCAAAGAAATATCTCAAAAGATCTTTCTGGTAGCGATGATTTTACTAGTTCTGACTTGAACTATATCAAAAATAAGAATGATTACTCTGCACACCCATATTTACCTGATAGAGAACTAAAATGGCAGGCCTGTAAAACGACATTCATATTTAGTGACAATCATATTTTAATTTTGGTATATACAGGGTGGGGCATAAAGATATCCCCATTTCAAGAGGTCAATAAAAATATATCGGATATTGAAAATAAATATTTTATGTTTATATACGGAAAGAAAAATGCATGTCGTTTATAAATTTTTACTATGTGTAACAATTTTCGTTATTAATTAATTTAAAGGCTTTTTTTGTACGAAAAATGATATCGTCTAAATGTTTTCCTTTGTTCTCTATAAGTCTCTGAACATGATGTGATGTTTGAACATGTCGTGGTTTACCAGGCGACTTTCGTTTTAAACACGAACCTGTTTCTGTAAAATTAGCAATCCATAAGGATATTGTTTTTCTGTCGGGTACTTTTCTATGCCTGGTTAGTCCAAAGTACCTACGAAATAATATTTGCGTTTGAATGATTGAATCCGCATTCTTAAAGTAAGTTTCAACAACAAACGCAAGATGTTTGTTAGATCAAGATGTACCGTTAACTAAAATAGCACAACCAGGGAAATATAACAACGCTATTTCGGACATACCCTCTACACTAGCGCTGCCGCAGCGACAGCGGCAAATTAGTAGGATCTTCACGCCCCACCCTGTGTATATATATATATATATATATATATTTAACTACATAATTTCTTATCTTTTTCATATATGTGTTTTATAATATTCAAATATTAGTTAGAAATAAGAAAGATATTTATACAATATAGCAGAAGGCCCTTTGTAACACATGGCAGGGTGACATGAAAATGAAAATCACAAATTTTAAATCTTTGGTTTGCATTTATTGTATTATCAGAAATGTAATGCCTCCTGAAAATACTTCTACGATTCTTTTTTTTATTAGAATGTGAAAAAAAAAGTACATTATATGTCATACAATAGGAGTTTTGCTGTGCGAACTGCAATTTTTCTTTTTTGTGATACCCTCCCGTATGCCTATAAATAAAATAAATTCTCTACGAAAAAATAAATACAAATCAAAACTTTTTTCCTTTATGAAAACTGAATCAATTTCTATAGAAGTGATTTCTTTCATTCTAACATAACTTTTAAAACATATTTTCGGTGTATTTTTGGATTCTTTTCGTAAAAGGATTAGAACGATTCAATTTAGATGTGTGTAAAAATTCTGTGAAAACGCTAACACGTAGAAAAGGATATGGAAACACAAATCTTTTATTAGAAAAATATTTGGAAGGCACAATCTTATTTAAACCTATTTGAGAATTTTCTTTACATGAAAAATTGCATAAACTTTGACTTTTGAAGAATTTTGAAACATAACTGAAGAAATTGTTAATTGCATTTATAAAATGTCCTTCCTTGTATATTTTCTTTTTATGGGAGCGTATTAAAAATTATAAGTCAAGTCGCAAAATTATTAAACAAAAGTTTAAATGTAATATAGTAAGTTACTTGAGAAATAGAACAATGTATTTTAATGTAAAATATATGCATATATTTTTATATTATAAAAAACCGAGTATTTTTAAAATAAATGATATTGTTATGACTAAATACAAACAGATTTGCGCATAAGTTCAGTTTATATTGATAATATTTCAATTATTTCTTATTATTGTTTTTGATAATGTGTCTTTTTAGGTGCGTTCGTAATTATGTAAATACGTAGCACCTATTGTTGTCGCTCAGTCCGTCCGTCCGTCTGTCTGTCCGTCTGTCTGTCCGTCTGTCCGCATATAACAACGCTAAAACTAATCAACCGAATAGTTTGAAATTTAAAATACATAATTAAAACATAATTTTGTCGAGTCATTTCAAATTTTATGAAAATCGGATGGATAGAACAATTACAGGGACATTCAAAAGGATTCCGTTACATTACGGTCAATAGGGAAAAAAGTTTTAAATGCATTTTAATCATTTGAAATTTAAAACATATAATTATCGCATAATTTTGTCGAGTCATTTCAAATGTTATGAAAATCGGATGCATAGATCAATTACAGGGACAATCAAAAGGATTCCGTTACATTACGGTCAATGGGGAAAAAAGTTTCAAATGCATTTTAATGATGTTACACACATTCGAACATAATAGAATTGGCTTGAATCTATGAAATATATACTAAAATATGCATTCTGCACAATCTGTGATGCAAAGAATTTTTATTATTAAATTACAGTGCCACACAAAAGTATTTCACTATATAATGCTATACGGGGAAACATGGTTTGGTACGTGTTTTAATTATATTCAACTAAGGTACCCTGGGGTAATAACGCCAGGCGGGGTAATAACGCCAAGTGCTTATATTTTGCATAATTATGAAATAATCAGGTAAATGACACCCATGTGCTCTGCGCAGAAAGGTTTTGAGTCATATAAATCGCAAAAAACAGCTTCAAGTTAATTTGTTTCATTTTTAGGAATTATTGTTTTTACAAACAACTAAAATTAACGCTTGATCTAAAATTTGCGAGATACGTTTTGTGATGTGAAGACAATCTTTTTATCCGGAAATACTTTGTTAATTACATAAATTTGTAGTGCATTTCATGTACTTTTAAAATGTTGTTGAAGATTTTGGATATCTTCTCGAGATAATTTGTAATTTAAAATGTACTGCACAATAACTATACCGGAGTAATAACGCCAATCCTTGACATTAATACCCCGGTTGCTTCCCTACAGTGGCCGAGCTACATCCTAAATACTGATACAAATAAACACAGTTAAAACTGTGCAATATTTCTCATATTTCTATTTAAGCGATCTTTTTTAAGCAAAAAGAAGCTCACTGTCTGATATTCTTTCGCCTCATCCCCCCCTCCCACACCACACCTTTATTTTTCTTACACTTTCACAAAAAATTGAACATTTTCAATAGCTTAGAATGCAATTTGTCAATTTCTAAGTTTGTAGAGTTTGTATTTTTAGAATTGGGCTATCTACATGCAATTATTCCATCTTATTTCATAGTTTTGTTTGCATGGCGTTATTACCCATATAGGTGGGTAATAACGCCAAATAGCATTGGTCAAGAAAAAACGCCATTACATTTTATGAATACATATCTGTTAAATTATTTTATTTTATATAGATAGTCAATGAGTTGCTGTATCAGATCCTATATTTGTTTGAAAAATACAATCTAAAACTAAGCCGTGAAAATTGATAGAACCTTAACGTGGCGTTATTACCCCAGGGTACCTTATTTCACATTTTATGAATAAGATATACGTTTCTGGTGTGTAATAAAAATTACTTCCTGCATATTTACAGAAACGTAAAGATTTCGACTACTATACTGTATCCGGAGTACGCTCTACTATATCAACAAAATCTAAATATTTTTAAAACTTCGTTATCGTACGAACGCACCTCATTTGCTACGTTCACGTGCAATTTCCAACTTGTTTTTATATTGAACAGACAATTTGGCGATTTGTACGATTCGAATTCAAATATTTGTTGATTTACAATATCAAGATTTATTATTAGGATACGCAGAAAATAATATGGTAACGATGTAACATAAATATATTACGGTTAATTTGAAAAATGTAAACTCCATATATGTGTTATTCATGAACATTCATAATACATTTGCTTTATAAATATAAAAAATAAATTCCGAAATTTATATTTCGGTTTTATTAAGACTAAAACAGGAATTATTATTATTGTGACATAGAGCATAGATTTTAAACCTAACTACAATAGAAAATGGTGAATTTTTCGTTAACATGCGAATTTGCCCACTTTTGTTTATTTTAAGGTTATTTAATAAATGCAAAATATTTTTGCATTTGTTTATTGAATGATTATAACACGGCTAAATGCCAAAGCCCTCTCCTTTGCAATACACCGCATCCTGAATAATACGCTTGAGCGCCAACACATAAATAATAAACAACCAAAGGCAGACTTTAAAAAAAAATAATTACGGTCTTAAAATTTAGACACCAGTATTTTATAAAATAATTATTTTACAAAAAAATTCCTTTCTAAAAAATAATTCTTTCTCTTTTTATTTCATTTTTTTATTTATATATTTTAAAAAAAAGTTGAAATGAAGTGGTAAAAAAAAAAAAAAAAAAAAACTTTAATGTACTATACGTATCAAAATTTAAGGATTCAGATACCCGCAAATAAAACCCACAAAAGAAAATAACACCTACAAAAATTCCTCTTTTGGCAGCCGCCATGTTTATCTCGGCGCTTAGACCTATTAGTTTGAAGGTAGGGTTCGCCTAAAAAATAATTGCTTTTAAATTTATAATACCGCAAAAATGTTGCGAATTCGCGACACTAAAAACAGGGTAAGAAAAGAAATAAAATTAGTGTATATCTACCAATCGCTCATGCGGTGTAAAATGTGCAGATATGTTGAAAAAAAAAGTGGTAAAAAAAAAAAACTTTAATGTACTATACGTATCAAAATTTAAGGATCCAGATACCCGCAAATAAAACCCACAAAACAAAATAACACCTACAAAATTCCTCTTTTGGCAGCCGCCATGTTTATCTCGGCGCTTAGACCTATTAGTTTGAAGGTAGGGTTCGCCTAAAAAATAATTGCTTTTAAATTTATAATACCGCAAAAATGTTGCGAATTCGCGACACTAAAAACAGGGTAAGAAAAGAAATAAAATTAGTGTATATCTACCAATCGCTCATGCGGTGTAAAATGTGCAGATATGTTGAAAAAAAAAGTGGTAAAAAAAAAAAAACTTTATTGTACTATACGTATCAAAATTTAAGGATCCAGATACCCGCAAATAAAACCCACAAAAC
This sequence comes from Maratus speculifer, assembly GCA_964019185.1. Taxonomy (NCBI): domain Eukaryota; kingdom Metazoa; phylum Arthropoda; class Arachnida; order Araneae; family Salticidae; genus Maratus; species Maratus speculifer. The sequence continues at coordinate 426,398,929 of OZ025290.1, read as the reverse complement.
AAAATAACACCTACAAAATTCCTCTTTTGGCAGCCGCCATGTTTATCTCGGCGCTTAGACCTATTAGTTTGAAGGTAGGGTTCGCCTAAAAAATAATTGCTTTTAAATTTATAATACCGCAAAAATGTTGCGAATTCGCGAGACTAAAAACAGGGTAAGAAAAGAAATAAAATTAGTGTATATCTACCAATCGCTCATGCGGTGTAAAATGTGCAGATATGTTGAAAAAAAAAAGGTGGTAAAAAAAAAAAACTTTAATGTACTATACGTATCAAAATTTAAGGATCCAGATACCCGCAAATAAAACCCACAAAACAAAATAGCACCTACAAAAATTCCTCTTTTGGCAGCCGCCATGTTTATCTCGGCGCTTAGACCTATTAGTTTGAAGGTAGGGTTCGCCTAAAAAATAATTGCTTTTAAATTTATAATACCGCAAAAATGTTGCGAATTCGCGAGACTAAAAACAGGGTAAGAAAAGAAATAAAATTAGTGTATATCTACCAATCGCTCATGCGGTGTAAAATGTGCAGATATGTTGAAAAAATCACATAATTACAATATTTCTAATTAGATTTTTCACGAATGTAAAAGCTGAAATTCGTGTGCATTATAATAAAAATTATAATAATGTGAATATTTCAAAATTTCGGGAAACTTTATCTCGACTCATCAGCCACCTGAAGATATAAACCAATTATTAGCCACTCGAATTCGATACTTTTCCGTGGTATTACGAATTGAAAACCAGTTTTTACAATATTTCGATTTTTTTTTTTTTTTTTTTTCAATATTTGCATTTTCGGGGGTCAACCAGAGTGTACAGCTAAAGGCAATTATCATTCTATGAAATCGTCATCATTCTAAATATAAACGCATAAATGTTATGAAACTACTAAAAATAATGATATAAGTATAGTGAGTAAAGTAATGTATATAAGTATAGAAAGTATATATAAAGTATAATAAAAATATATAAAGATATAAGTATAGTAAATAAACTAATGATATATGTGTAAAATATATGAAAGCCAATTTAAATTGGTTCAGAGTGCTCTTGAAAAGAAAGTAAATAATTTTAAAATTTTAATTTTAAAAAGGAAATTTTTGGATTCAGAGCTCAGAATTTTAAATAAAATGACAAGAATATAAATAATAATAATAATATAAAAGTTTAATGAAATAACATAAGATTTTCACATGAAAAGAACATTTCGCTTAATTGGATGTGTTTCAAACTGTTAGAGGATTGACATATGATAATAGATTTTTGTTCTTTAATTTTAATATTTTTTCCCCTTTTTTGTAAAAAAATTGTTTATTTAGTGTTCAAATTAATTTCTGTATTTTTAAGCAAAATGTGTTGTGTAATTAATATGTATATATCCAAATCATTTATTAATTAATTCCTAAATTTATGACTTTTGTGCAAAATATTTCTAAAAATAAGTAAAACCTTTCAAGGATTTAAAAAAGAAATATGTAAGAGTTTATAGATAATATACGTATCTGTTTTTGTATATTTCAAGAAAAATATATTATTTTTTTAGAAAATAGAAGTATTTTATAAGTTTTAATACAGAACTCATAGATATGTTTTTCACTAAAATGAAACGATATTGCAACAATGATTTCTTTATATAAGTACCTTCATATCAGTTACTGTAAGTTTCTCAGTGGCTGAAAGCTATAAATATTTTTGTTGGCTCATTAATTGTTTTTACAAAATTTATTATTTTAAAAAGTTTTAGTTATTTAGCGTGGTTAATTTTTACCATAATATTTATGTGTACAAACATATTTCTGTATAATTTGGATGAATATTCAATGCAAAGTGTTTTTACTTTTGTATTTTTTATGATGCAAAATTAGTTGTTGTACTACGTTGTTTAACACATATTTTACTCATGGTAGATATAAATGTGTGTATTTATATAATTTTTTAAACAGTTTTCATGTATGACTTATTTTCCGTAATCTTTAGATGCTCTGCAACACAAATTTATAGCTTTTTTGATTCATTAAAAGGTTTAAGATCCTCCTAAAATTAAAACATATGTTTAAAACTATAATATAGTAAAAATGTTTATTTAAATCTGTTTTTAATTTAATTTTAAAAGAATTTTATTGATACTTAAATTTCCCATTTTATTTTTTCATATAAGCATTTTCATTATAAAAGAGATAATAAATATATGATATATATAAATGATAATAAATGTATAGTTTTTATAGGATTAAATTCATCAAAGCAAACAAAAAATTATAGTCAATGGAACTTAATCTATTTAATTTTTGGATTAACCGAAAGATAAATGAATTATTGATGTTGGTATATTACGTTGGATTAAAATTGTGAAAATTGAAATGTACATACTAATTTCTTAAGACTAGAAATGTAAGAGTTTATATTCTAATTTTGGTGTTTAATCTTGATATTGTTTTTCTTAAATAAAAGTAGTTAAGAGGATAACTTTACTTGAAATGGTTTTTAAGAATCTAATGAAATTATTTGCAAAAAGCATTTTCCTTGGTATGAAATATAATAAATCGTGAAGATATTTATTATTGGTTGCAATTTGTTTTTCTTAATTTTCTAAACTACGTTGAATACTGAATTTTATAGAGAATATTTAGTAGCGTGGGTGTTGCAGATGAATATACATGGTGGCAAAAATAATAATATAATTTTAACTGGCTGATAATTTTAACAGAGGTTTTAATAAAGTAAAATTTTGAAATGTTACCAACAACTGGCGCTATATAGAATTTAAAAAAATATAACAGTTCGAAAATCAAAGAATAATGAACTTTATTATGTATTGAAATGATTGTATGCTCCATGCTTATATACATTGTCCTCAATAATATAATGAAAGCGCACCATCGCGTTATTAACGGTCGTATGCAGTGCATCAATAGGAATGTAGGAGACATGAAGTATGATGCGAGCTTTGAAATCCGCTTTATTAGATACATGGGATTAATAAAATAAAACCTTTTAGAAAATCATGCAACCAGAAATCACAAGTATTCAGACGTTGCTGGCCAAGCAATCGATAAATTGCACGAGATACCACGTTCAATACGCAAATTTGCTTGAATCACAATCATTAAACGTCTCGCCATATGAGTATTTTCTCCAATTGGCATGAACATTACAGTGGTCATAACAGCTACTTCGCCTTAACGCCGGATTATTCAAGAATCTTTTGTATTGATCACTTATGATTGTATACATCTCAAACCCATTCACTGTAAATCTCTCAAAGGAGTTCGGGCATAAAATTAAATTCGCCGTAAATCCACACATTGCCATGACTTACAAAAACGAAGGCACTGTTGTTGCACGGCTTAAAGAATGGGGGGATACCTTATTCGGCAGTTCTGTGTGTTCACAGTAGTGTTTAAATTAAAATGAGCCCCACCAATCCATAAAAAATGCTGTGGCCGGAACTGAAAAACTTGTCAGAAAATGAAAGCAAAACCACATGCAAGTTTCAATAGTGGCACGAAGTACTTCTTATAAGGATAGAGCTGATAGATAGTGTATCCAGAATTCATGCTGTTGAGTGGCTACTCAACAATAGTATTTGAAGAACTTACGGATGTTTCAGCTGTTGGGATTTCTCGCCGGAAAATCGCCGATTCAATTGCATGTCGTCTTCTTCTTGGGGCAAAATCCAAACTACTGGTTTCTTCAAACATTCGAATCATGCTTTGACCTTCATTTACGGACAATGGCCCTCTAATTAATTTTTTCAAATGCCGGATAAGTACCGAATTCTGACGAAAAATTTACAATCAATGCGTGTTCCTTCTTGTTCAGTGCCATGTTCACAGTGCACTTAAGACTTTTTTGCAGCGTGCGTATCCTTTAAATAGCCCAAATATATTAACTACTCATTTGCATATGGTTTAAGCTGTACAGTGAAATCTGGCAATATTTTAATCTTTTTTGCGAAATTTTCGACTGAATGATCTACACAAAACATAATTTTAAGTTTCAGTTGAATGTGTTCAATGTAAGGATGAAAGTGCTGTGCCAAAAATGGTTTATTTTTACCAATAAAATTATGTAGTATTATTTGCTTTATTAAATTTCAGAAATCCTGTCCTTAAATAAAGCGATAATAACTTTAAAAAGTAAGTGGTGCTAGCCAGTGATTTCTGGCGCAACGCTTGCAACCCAGCTTCAGTATGACCAGAGCTATGACAATTCTGAGTACAGGAATAATATACTGTCATCTGGTATATTTATAAGGCGGCAAACTACTGTTTATTTACGGATTGTTAATGTTATATAGGGTATAATGTTAATTACATAGGGTTTATCCTGTACTGCATTATCAAGAAGGGCTAAAATTCAACCTATTAAAGTGGATTTCAATAAATTGAAAATCATTTTTCGTATAAATTCGTACCATGAAAACTATTATACGAGAATCAACTGAAATAATTGCTAATAATGATATAACTTGCAATAATGCACTATCATACTATATCCATTGGGTTTGGAGAGATCTGCTGCTTAATGAAAAAAAGCTCTTGGTTTTTGGAAATTTTAATATCTATAGCTGGTATCTCACTTCACGTACAAAATAAAAAAATGAATTGCAATTATTTTCTTCTCGACAATTCTCGAATAAGTGCAAACAAAAATAAATACAGATTTGATTCGCTACTGATGGCGTCCATGGACTGGTTGAAAACCTTGTAGGCATTTTCATGTATTTTACATAAATTTATATTATGAATTTGCTCCTGAAAGTAATTTTAGCCTATTATTTTAGTTTTATGAATTTCAATCATCTAATACAAGATTAATTTTGCACTAAAACTTTAATTTTCATTTATGTACTATCTAGATCAATGTTTGTCTATATTTACATACTTTTAGCACAACTAAGTAAATTATTTAAAAATTACATACTTAAATAAAATTTTGTTTGTTAGCATTAATTCTTAGAAAAATGCATTTTAAGATGCGCTTGATAACTTAGAAAATAACAAATCATATTTATATTTACTATTCTGTTAAAATAACTAAATATTAATTTTTAATAAACTTTTATTTTTTTGTTGATGTTGTTGTTGCTTGTTTATAGTTGTAAATCCAAATTAAATGTTTTCATTTGTAACATGCATGAAACATCTGACGTAATTATGTAGAATCTTGTCGATCGAAGTCAATCATACCGCTTAGTAAGAAAATTCAATCAGGCACACTCCTAGATTAGCAGTCGTGTGCAACGGGGAGTAAAGCAACAATAAATAGCCTTTCAGATGTTTCGCATTTAAAATAATTGGAAGCATTGAATAATCTTAATCACGTTTATTCATACTTCACTTTACAGGAAAACAATTCAGCTCATCATTGAGTTACCATAAAAAAAGATGTGGGGCCTCCGTGGCTGAGTGGACAAAGCACCACGCCGCTAATTGCCTTCGAGCCTAAGAGGTTGGGGGTTCGAATCCTACTAGCTCCATTGCACACACTCTTTGTATGGAGCTCCTGGTTATATATCTCTTGTTTTATAAAATTTCCTTGTGATATCTCGTCCCTGTTATATTGACGATGAGTTATAAGCAGGCTTCATGTCGAGCACGCAAGTATGTTGCTCAATAAACCAACAAAGAAATAAAAGATCTTGTTTAACATAGAAACTTCACCAGATAGATTCTTCTCACCAGTTTAAAGTCTTTTTATTAGCACAAGAAAAAAAAGTGGAAAAATCAGTCCGAAGCTTATATAACCAGACTTTGTGAAAGAATACAATATTTTATGAGTAAGATCTAAGTTGTCAATTACAAATTTAGAAGTAGTGATTGCAACCAATACGAAAATTTTACCCAAGAAAAGTAAAAGAGTTATCTGATGCAATCCGGAACAGCGTCACTTAAAAAGGAATTGTGGATAATCGAATGATTTTTAAGAACGTAAATACAAAGATATTATACAAAAGATAAAAGAATAAATTGAAGAATTGAGATTTTAGGAAAAGACTGCTATAAAATATTAATGTTTTTTAGAATAAATAAAAAACGAAAACGTTAATTAAAGGTATGGACTTAAAATAAACATATTAATATATTTAAAAAAGGGTAACAGTTAAGTATTATGAGAATTTGGAAATAATTAATTTAGAATATTCGAAAAAATTCAATTATTGCATAAATGCGTAATTTCTTTTGTAATTAATTAATATATAATTATTCATTTCTATAAAAATATAATATTTCTTTTTATGCTGATTTGTATTCATACATTCATTCATACATAAAAACTAAACATTTAATTATTATTAATCATCTACCCTTAAAAGTTTCAAAGTATCTTCAATAGCTGCCACTGTAAGATGGTGAAATCTTAATCTAATATTTTAGAACATTATAGAAAATGCATTTATAATTACTTAAAAAAATGTTTATATGTTTTTGTAAATTCATCTAAATTATCTTTAAATTATTATGCTAACACCTTTTTTTATTAAAAATGCTGCATGTGAAGTTTCTTCATAAGTGTAGATTGATTTGATAAATATATCTAAATTTTCTTGTTAGTTACATGCAACTCTTTTATAACATACACAAAAAAATCACATACAATGTAATCGATTAGTTCTACTTTTTTTAATTGTATAAATTTTATCATACTCGAGTCCGTGCACATGTATTGACTTCAAAATGAAACATACGTTTATTGAAATTTTTATGTTTTAATATATCTGACTTTTGAAACTCAAATGCTGCAGAAAGTCTTTGCAAAATGTACTTTCCCTTTCAAGTAGTAAATCAAATTTTATGTTTTATTCCAGATATTTTATTGCTGATGCAGATTGAAATATTTTGAACCACACAAACTCTTAATATCATCAAAATCTTGGAATTTTTCTGTTTATATTACATAAAAGGGATTTTCTATATTAAATCTGTATCATTCCGTTTTACAGTATATTAATGGAATTTTATTTAATAATTAACATAACTTATTACTGCTACAATGATTAGAAAATCTCTTAAATTATATCTTCAATATTTTTCAAACATAAAGTTACATTGATAACGATGCTTTATATTTTTTTGTTTTTCAATTTAATTAAAAAGCGAATTAAATGTTTCCCCCGTTGATTTCATATTAAAAATTGAGATGATTTTACGACTATTTATTTCAAAAATGTGTAATTCCTGTAATTCAAGCTATAATGTTCTTTAATTATTATTTATTAATTTGTAAATAAATTAATGAATAAAATAATTACTTTTGATAGATTCTATATGTATTAATAACGTATTGTTTAATTTAAAAAAACACTTTTATTGTATCGAATTCTTTGTACTTGGAGAAAAAGATGTATTTTTATCAAGTGAAGCTTTCGGTATTAGTGCTTTATCATTTTCAAAATTATACTGTGTAGGATTTAATGTAGAAGTTACAGAAGTTGTAGAAAAGAGAACGGAATTGTGATTAATAATTATTGTTTACGATTATTAATAATTGTACAGTTGACTCTCGTTAATTTGAAATCGGATAATTCGAATCTTCGCTTAATTCGAACTAAACATAAAGTCCCGAAATTTTCAATAGCAGAATAACGTTAAAAATTTTCATTAATTCGAACTCATTTTCTCCTGACTTCGTTTAATTCGAACTAACGAGAATTCTGATTTTTCATTTTTCGCTTCTTTCTCACGGATTTCAGATCATTTGGATAACTTTCTTTCTTTGATTTTCGAGAGAATTGTTCCGAACAAGTATACATATAATTCAATGCATTTAATATCTACTTTCTTAGTGCACCGTCTGTCCATCAGTGACGCTTTAAATCTTTCATCCATCGTGCTTGTTCCTAATATCCTGATTAGTTTATGTATTTATAATTCATCATTTAATATTAAGTCATATTCTAATGGTAACAGATGAAATAAATAAAAAAAAACATTATAACATTAATTCCTATGTTATAGAACCTTATTAAGCATGTTTTCATGTCATACTTTCCATAATTCGAACTTCGGATAATTCGAACATTTCTTGTGGTCACGACGAGTTTGAATTAACGAGAGTGGACTGTATATAAATTTATAGCTACAGATATTTGTGAAAAAATAACCCTTAATATTTTTTTATTGGAGAAAAACTAAACTTTTAATTACTGTTAATCATCTACCCTTAAAAAGTTTCAAAGTATCCTCAATAGCTGCCACTGTAAGATGGTGAAATCTTAATCTAATATTTGGAGCTCCTGTTGAAGCATAATTCCAATAGTTGGAACGAGGTTTTGATATTTTAAACTAGAAATGTTGATAAGTTGGTTCAATCTAGGACAATCTATATTATAAAGGCCAAACGTATCTGTGCGTAACGCATACGTCATTTTGCGAATGGCAACACTTTCAAACTTTAAATGAATTTCGGTATTGCAATTTTTGCAACTAAGAGTTTTTAAACTTCTAAATGTCGCATATTTTCAATTTTTACACCATCGTGTAGGGAAAAAAGTACTTTTAAATGAAATTTGTTTGAAAGCTGTATCTTAATTTGTTTTTGAAATATTAATTTTTTGTAGCTTTTAATACCTCTTTTCTAATCGTGGCAACATGATTAATCCATTTCTATTTACAGCAAAGGAAAAAAATGGAAAATATTGAGTGCTGTATCTTTATGTTATCACTTTCTAATTAAAAGAGAAAAAATAAAAATTTAAATATCTTCTGTTATAAAACCGGGTGAATTTTGACTTCATTTACAAAATTTGATTCACGCGTGTAAAATAATAACAAGAGTTTAATATCTATTTCAGCTAATAGCATTGACACTTCAAGCTTTGAATCAATATTTTCAAATTAAAATGCCATTTTTTAAAACATGAATACAGACGTGAAATGTACATTTGTAAATTTTGATATGGTGAAAATGATGCCGGGTTTAGATTTCACGGGGGAAAATTCTATGGTTGAGTCAAATTCGAAAAATTTTCCTTTTTATCAATTTAGAATGCTAGAAAATTGATAATAAATTGATAATGAATTGAAAATTGACCTTAATTGATAACTTTATTATAATAACATATATTTGTTATTTTTATTATCGTTATTATTTTTTACTGCTTACATATACGATTGAAGTTTAATTTTCACAATTTCTACAACTGCGTTTTATAGAAATAGTATTTTGTTAATTTGACGCTAAATATCGTTTGTTTAAGAGTTAGACGTCTACCAATATAAAATTCCTTTTTTACTATAACTAATTTTGTAGATTTATTATAAGTTAATGAAACAATTCCTTTTTAAACATTTTTTTTCTTCAAAATTTAACGGGTTCTACCTTGTATTTTTAACAGTGTACGGGTAGTCCGGAATGAAAAGTCTGACAAAGGGGTATTTGAAAAAAAAATGGGAACAGCTGGGCTAGAAGAAATATTATATACATCATTTAAAATTAAAATTTATTTCAAATCATCTGGTACCAGTATCTATCTTATGCCACATGTTGTTGCAAAGTTAGTAGGAATGTTTATGTTACTTTGCGACTGTACATATCACTAATAAACGCAATATTTTTAACAAGCAATTAACGGTGTACATAAGAGATTGTTTTTTTTTTAATGAAGACCAATAAACATCTTTTTAGTCATTTTATACCAAAAGGAATCTATCGTTTTACTTACCCATCGTACGTAGTATGGGATAAGTCTTGTAAATGTTAAAAAAAAAAAAATTCTGATAGATTTACAAGTTTTAGATACTCCAGTATCCTAAAAATATATTTTTAGAAACAAAAATCTCGTCTTTCTGTTAATATGATTATGTGTGTCGGAAAATGTTCTATATCCCGAACAAATTTATATACAGAATGTGAGTTATGGTAAGCACATTGTATATAATAATGAGAAGACGCCTATTGAATTTCACTAACCTCGATTATCCAGAACTGTTTTTTTTTTTAGGAATCCCAAAATATTTGTTCTGATAAAAAATGCATTTTTTTAGATTTTCGTTTGTTCGATTTCGTTTATACATCTTTATTATTCTATACTCTTTTATACGATTTTTTATTTCGTTTCGATTCGTTTATTTTAAGGAGTAAATGTAAAAGATTGTAAAAAAAATGCATAATGAAGGAAGTCGATCGGATAATTACTTTCCGAGACTTTTGTATTCTATTTTCCACACTCTTCGATTTTTAATGAAACTTTTTTGCAATAAAATTTAAATTAGAAGATTTATTTGATTTGTAAATGAAACCCTCAATTCGTCGCTGTAAACTATGTATTAATATGATTACCATTTTTGAATGTATACGGACACTTGTTTTAGGGAATTTAGTAACAGAACATTTAAAATTTATGACATCATCAAGCTCCGAATTCAAACACTCTATCCATAAAACAAATTGATATAGAGGCTAAGAATTTTGTATGTACTTAGAATGTAACAGTACAAAAAAACTATTAAATTTCATTAATGTTATTAGTTATTTCATATTATGCATTTTATAAACAATTTACACATATTTTCTTTTGATATTTTACACCGTGCATCTCCATGATGGGTAAATATTACGGTGGCTATGAAGTGGTTATGACGTCATAGCCACTAATGCAAACACTCTATCTACAAAACATATTGATATGCAGCTAAGAATTTTGTATGTACTTAGAATATAATAGTACAAAAAATATATTAAATTTCAGTAAATTTACTTATTTCTGAATACGCATTTTATAAATAGTTTACATATATTTTATTTTGATATTTTACACCGTGCATGTCCCTGATTGGTAATCGGGGATTGGTAATCTAATTGGTACGGGGCCACCTAATATGGTGGCCCCGTAGAGCCAGTTTCATCGATTTTCGTCTCTGTTTCATTGTTTTGTAGGTGGCTTGTTAATACGGAAATTTTGACGACAGAAATCTATAGTAACTTCCATTCTGTACAGTATAGTATTACGGTGGCCCCCAACGACTATTTCTATCGGTTTTTCCCGCTTTTTAATTGTTACATACTTCTATCTTTAGAAGGAATTATTCTCTTCGTGAAAATTTTCTAAATCCACGGATTTACAGGTTTTAGGAGTCAGAGAACCCGAAAAACATGTTTTTACAAAATGTCTGCTTATTAAACTGTATGTCTGTGAGTTTGTGAGTTCGTGAGTCGACAAAAATTTTGTCGGTCTTCTATCTCAATAATTTAAACACGGAATATATAAAACTTTAAATTATGTTAGACATACATATCAACTAGATATAATTAGTTTTTGGTATATATCGTTCAACAGGTAGCGCTGCAATGCTGCATTATTCGCAATTTTCACTATATCCATACGTGAGAACTAGAACATGGATTTTTATATAACTTTAGATTTAGATAGCACTTGATATAACATGGAGGTAATTGTTTTGGTACAAATCGCTCAACAGGGGGCGCTGCAAAGTGCACAATTTATGATTATCGCAATAGCTCTATTTAAAGAACTAAGGCACAGAATTACACAAAATTCAGATTCAGTCAGTTGCTGATATTGATTAATGTCGTTTAGTTTTTGGTGTAAATATCGCTAAAGATTGCACTGCTATGCTGCATTTTTCACTATTTCACAATAAATGTATCTCAAGAACTAATGCATGGATTTTCATCCAACTTTAGATTCAGTTAGTACCTGATAAAAAATGATCGTAATTAGTTTTTGATGTTGGCCATTCAACATGTGGCGTTGTTACGGAGCTTTTATTAAGCTTTTGCAATAGCTCTGTCTAAAATACTAATTCACGAATTTTCATTAAACTTCAGATTCAATTGTAAGTTGACAAAAGATGTTGCCGTCTACATTTCGGTTTAAACCATCTAACCGGTGGCAATGCTATGCTGCATTTATTTGAAAGAATTAGTATGCATAAGGTAGATGAAAATTTTGGTATTATCACATCTAACTAGTTTTGTAAATGTCTCGATAATACTACAATTGAACAATAATATTGACAATTGAACACTGTAGCGTAACTTTCATGAAGTAGGATATAGAAGTAAACATAAAGACAAATATACATATTTCTCCAAAACCGTTCAATAGTTTTTATTATGCAACTAACTATTCCACACTTGCAAACTTTTGCAAACAATTTATCTTATTTTTTCCCAATAGTCTAGGTTGTAACACCGAAAGGATAAAAGTTTTGATAATTTAATAAAAATGTAACTTCACAAAAAAAGTGAAGTTCAAGTAAATTTTCTTTTATGTAATGAAGTAAATATAACCCCTCTCTCTCTCTCTCCTTCTCTCTCACTATATATATATAAAGTCTTGTGAATCAGTGAACAATAACGATGTCTTCTTCTTTTGTACAATTAAAATAAATATTGTCAGATATAATTATGTCACCATGTTTGCTTTATTTGAGCGCAATAATCTAACTTTTCTTACAATTCCCAAGAGGTTTGCGAAATAAAGAAAAGTATATCTCTACTTCCGTATATTTTTCTTTATGAACGGAAGAATTGAGAGACTTTTTTTTATCATTGTTTTAGCAGTTAGAAAGAATTATCTGATAGAATTTATCTTATGTCATTTTTATTGATTTTGGCTGCTTTGAGAATGTTTTTAGAAAACTATATTCTGTGATCATTTAAGATTTCTATTGGTTTTTATATTAATCGATTTATAATGGAAAAATTTTGACATTTCTAAACTACAATTGAAAATATGTATAATTTTTAAAGTTACAATCTGTATTATTCTTGTAAAAATAATGTTGATAAAAAATAACTATTTTATTAATTTAATCATTTTTAATGTTACCAAAGAATTTGAATGATGCGCATTTCTAGATACACTGTAAAAATATTTTGTAATTATTTTACGATTTTTACGATGTGTTCCTTAAAGCACCGAAGTTTAAAAACGGATCAAAGCAAGGATTCTGTTAAATAAAATTTAAGTAACAAGTGAAGTAAAATACGTAATTCTTCAGCAACTTGTACCACGCAGCCAATAGGAACACAACTTTCCCCAGATTTGAGAAAATTTACACCATTCATAAAGAAAACAAACTGTAATTTTATAGAAACTGCAGTAGCAGTCAAATTGCCACAAGCTCTCATTTTTAAAGATAGTGATTTTTTATGATTTCATTTTTAAGCACCTGATGATGTTAAATATAACATTTTTATACAATATATATGTATATATATATATGTGAATAAATATTAAATGCAACATTGGATGTATCTAATACATAAACAGTCCTGTGTGATGCATATTAGAAAATCTTAGAAAAAAAAGAAAAAAAAAAGACATTGTTCAAAAATATCAATATTTAAAAAAGTAGTTGAAATAGTATATGAAAATACATTTTTTGTAATTTTTTAAAGATATGCTTAAATATGCAGTTAATTTATTATTTAGAATTTACTATTCTTTTACATTGAAATGAAGTGAGTTCACTTCTCGAGCCGAATTAAAAAAAAATATACATTTTTTTTTTTTTTTTTTTTTTTGGAAAAGTAAATTGTCTCATTAAAGAGACATTGGACCTTTATTTTAGCAGAAATCGACTAAAAAATTAAAAGTTACTTTTATTCAAATTTTTATCATCCTCCAGTTTGTTCTGCGGTATTTGCATAAAAACGCATGCATATGGGATTGCTTTTTTTAAGTCTGGAGCTCTTTAATTTTGTTTACAAATGATTCTTCGGCACTTTAATGTATTTTAAATCCCTTTATCTCAAAAGTGATTTTTCAACGATTTTAGAATTTTGAAATACACCATGCGCCTTAATTTTAAATAAAAATAACTGATAAGGAAAAGTTCGCTTACAAAGAAACTCTGTATGTATTTTAAAGTTCCACTTCTTTAAGATTTTTTAACTTCTTAAAAAGAAATCTTTTGATAAAAATTGATCTAGAATTAAAAAAAAATCTTCAAAATATTAATAATTCAAGATAAAAAATGAGATTTTATGTAATAGACGTTTTATTGATAAAGTGCAAAATCAAGAAAATGGCTTAAAAATTATGATATATACACCATTTTGAAATTTCCTTTATTTTTTTTTAATATGTTAATGTTGAAAAAACGTTACGGTCCACTAAGGCCTGAAAATTAAGGAATTAAATCAAATACTTCTGGTGTTCCAGATTTGATTCTGTAACATTTTTTTTCCATAAGAATCTATACTTTTGTGAATCTTCAATAATCTTATTTATAGCTGTTAAATCCTCTTTAACTCTAATCACATGCAGTTGAAATTATATTTGTTATTTTAACGCTTGGTATTCCGACTGTCCCTTTCACTTTTACATAGGCTTTTTCACAAAATAAAACTTGTGTTTTCCAATAAAATGTATAAAATAATGTATAATAAAATGTATAAGATAGCCTCTGTGATTTAGAAATGAACACTTCATCTTTTTTAAGATACACATGATGTTACGTCCCCGGCTTATGTTTATCTAATAGTAACATACGCTTGACTCCCTCCGACTAAAGCAACAGCCACAGCCTGGTGTTATAGGTTCAGGTAGACGGTGAATACGAGCATAAGACGCAGTTAGAACAAAAGTAGACCAAATCCATTTCGTAAAAATTGAGCAGTTCTAAATTTATGGTGCATAAAACATGCTTCATCTACTACCAAGGTGAACCAAGTCTGTTTTTATATACCCTCTTATTTTGCATCTCTTTCCAGGCTTAGTTCACCATGGGAGTAAATAAAACATATTTTATGCATTTTTAAAAATAGACTGTCTGTTTCTCTCTCCCTCTCTTTTTTATAAACTTTGTTTACTATGGCATTAACTCCCTCATGTCACTTGTAACTCACCATTTAGTCTTATCATTTTATCGTGGAGGAGGGGAGGGAATTCTCGAACTTGATATTTTAAGTTATCTTTAGAAGGAGGAGGGGTTTGTATTTTGATAACGTTATCATTTTTGATCAAACCAATATATTTCTTTTTTTGTTGTTGTTGTTGTTTTTTCACATTAATACGCACCCATTTCTGTGAAAATGCAAAGTTATCATGAAATATAGTAAATGACATTCCCAAAATATGTACGATAGAATAATTCAGAATCAAGAATAATTACCCGTCATTTCGTAAGGCGAGGCCTTCTCGACACTCCATGGGAATTTTAGTTTTAGGGCTATTTAAACTCTATTGTTTACTGTGGAGGTGTCACAAACCACAATGTCTTAACCTTATCATACCTGAGGTACACAAATGTTTACCTCCATTCTTTTCCTCATAAAAAATTAACTGTTCGAATTTTTTGCATTTTTAACTTTACTTCTATACAGCTGAATGTTTTAGCTTTAAAACAAAAGCGATAAATGACAGCACTGATAGTTGTTACCCCATAAAATAAACATTATTTCCACCCGAGGTTCGAAAATACCTTCAAGTCATTGTGGCCAAGAAAGTATGAAATATCCATGATTATTTAATTTAAATTCTTTACAATAAAAAAAAAAAAAAATCTGGGGATTTGCTGATCGTTTACTTGTTTAAATATCTTAATTTTATTATTGCGTAAATTTATATTACTGATAGTTAAACTTATTTTAAAGGGGATTAGTACTTTTATTTCCATATTTGTAAACCAATATTACCAGTCCCCTAAAATACTGATTTCATTTAAAGGACAGTTTCTTGTCATCTATGGTGTCATTTAGATTATGCAAAAGCAATAAACATAGATATTTTGAGTTATTTTATGTTCAAGTCTGAAGAGGTTAAAGCATATCATATGCACAAAATGTGAAAGGCATCACTCCTGGTACATTATATTTCTCAGCTGAGCCCCTGGAATTATTCCTTCAGCATAATGACCTCGTGGTCCCCGAACTTGATCAGCATAATAATGCAAAATCGTAGTCACAATAACTGTGACATTTTCCAATCAATCCATCTGGTTTCCAATCAATCCATCTGGCCATTTTCCATCTGGTTTTACCTCGTAAGTATTCGTTATTGCATTCCACATTACATTTCACTCCCAAAAGCACTATCTGTTGTCAATTTTTGCTACTACATTTTCATTGTTCCAATTTTTTGCCATCCTCTGAAAAGTAAATGCACAAATTTTTTTTCACTCCAGTTATTCTTTAATGCTACAGACACTTCGAGATAGAAATACATATATTATAACTATCCTCTCTATATAACGCCATAGTAAGAAAATCGGGGTTTCATATAACATTTTCACCCAACATTAAAACCAGAAAGAGGAATCATGATTTCATCATAGATTCTGAAAGACTTTCTGACGTATCCAGAATGTTAAAACTTCTCTGTTTAAGTGTGACATAGATGATACATAAATAAAATATTTCGAAAATAAACAAACCATTTAAAAATCGAAGTCCAAATCCTCTATGGTTGAAAAATATATATTAATTAATTAATTTTTTTATTCATTGTAAATCTTGCATATGGTCTATAGATTTATTATTGTACTGGCAAGTGTGCCAAACTTTTGTTAAATTGCAAAACAACAGAAAAAAGATTCCGTCAATAATATAAAAATATAATAACAATATATATAATAAAATATTAATATTAATAACAATTACAACGATTAAATAATAATAGCAACGTACTTTCGGAATATTTTAGTACGGCTCTGTAAATGACCTATAGAATTATATGGAATGGATGTAATATGAAAAAAATAATTCAAACTTCGAACGCATTCATTAACTTTAAACGTCAAATTATTATTGATGATATGCAGTACACTAAAATAATTCTTTTATATGTCTCTGTAAATTAAATATAAATTTTAAGCACAATACATTCTACAATAGAAATCTTGTAATAAACTTCAGTGAGGCTTATGAATATCAAATTGTTTGAAAATGTTTAACACCATCAAACATATTACTATAGATTTTGAGATACAAGACCATAATGTAAGAACATTCTTTTGAATGACCCTGTAATCGAACTCTACATGCTAGAGATTTTGTTTTCAGAATTGAACATGCAATAGCAAAACTCAAATATATATGTGAATTATGTAACAAACTGACTAATCTTACATGAGTTAGAGCTTGACAAGGAAGATAAAAAAGTCAATCGTAATTCAAACACACTTTTAAACTACTTCGGAAGGATTTTATAAATTAATTAACTTTTTTTTTATCTCATTATGCTATTTATTTAAATTAATATTTAAAATTATAAAATACTTATAAGTATTTTCACGGTTCAAATACACTAATTTTAAACTAAACTAAATTTACCAAAAAATGAATAAGTGTGTTATTTTACATATCCATTTAAACGCGTAACAAATATGTTTTTATTCAATTTTATATTTAATAACGTATAGAAAAAAAGTAATTGTATATATTGTAAGTGTTTACGTTCTATATTTAAAAAATTTCCTTAATGTATATAATAATTTCTAGCAGAAAATATTGACATTCTGATATTTTTACTTTTTTTCTTTCTTGAACTAAATACAAACCGTTTTTCATTTTTGAAATACCAATTCAGCAGTTTCTAAAATGCATCAGCTTTTTCGTTTAAAGTAATAAAATATGGCGAGTTGAGTATTTCATTTATGACACATAAGGAACCGAAAAATACAGTAGTGGCTCTTTCTATTCTTTGCTATTCTTTAAAACTATTGTATAAATATTTTATAGCTAAATAATTCTTCACTATTTTATTTATTATTTGCTGTTTTATTGATTCTTTACTTTTTTGTCACTTTATATATCGGTATTCCATTTTATTTATCGCATTATTAGTATAAGTGTCATTATAATAGGCTAAATTTCTAAAATTTAAAGAATTCCTTAATGCAAAATTTATTTTTAACTAATTCGCTTAGAATGTTTTTGCCTTTATGAAATATGGATTTATATCCATATGGAATTTGGAATCCATATGCAATACACAAGCTCAATATTTCAGTTCAGGACTTCAGTACAAGACCTCATGCTCGGACAGTTTTTTTTTTTTTTTTTTTTTTTTTTTTTTTTCTGCGACTAAAACACTTTTTTGGGGGGAAATGGCAATTTTTCAGAGATCTTCTAATTCTCAGAAAAAAAATCAGAAACATATTATCTGTATATATATATATATATATATATATATATATATATATATATATATATATATATATATATATATATATATATATATTTTAAACTCTGCCTGCCATATATTATTTTTTATGTATATTTTCCAGCCATTTTTTATCGAAATCTCTGAAGTAATTTATGAATCAAAATGGTTTTTAGATGAAAGGTGCAATTTATCGAAGAGCTAAATTGTCACACATTTCTAAATTCTGAAATATTCTTGTGACGTTTTATTAAACGCATGAAATAAAGTATATAGAATTAGTTCGATAAAATTTAGTTACATTGATTAAATCTGTATAGGCGTTCCGTCTCAATAGTGTTTTCTCTTAACCTTTTACCTCCAGTGGTAGAAAAATTAAAAAAAAAATCTCAATTCACAGAAAAACATTTATAATTAATCTTGATGTTTTTGAATCGGGAATGAATATTATAAAATAATGGGAATTTTACTATACGAAATTTCTGAGTGGAATTCTGAAAATCAAAATTAAAAAATCCACTAAAATCAAAACTCTGTTACTCTGGGCTTTAGAGGGTGGACATGCCAAGTATATACTCTGTAAAGCACTCATTTTGGCCTGGCTATGGACTGAATAGCTATAACTCGGTTTAAAAAACTATTAAATATTTGTTATAAAACGGTTAATAATTTAATGCACAATACATATTTATGTTCGTTTTCTACTATACATAAATATATAAATTATAAACTTACTAATAAATTACATTTATAAATTATTTGCATTTATAAATCCATTAACTTATTAATAAATTATAAGGCCTTTATTGGGAGATATATAAAGATGACTGATGTGAATAATACCGTATGAAAAATTTACAATTACATATATTATCTTTACTGATATTTTCTCATTTTTAATACACCAAAAACGTTTTATGGATGTTAAATATTTGAGAGATCATTAAAAGAAATAAAGAAAATTATTTAATGAATTCGAAAATTTCAACCATTAAAATGTATAAATGGTTTACTTTTTAGTTTATTTGAGAAAAGACAGACTGTAGAAAGATGCACGTAATTTAAAAAAAAGAATTTGTGCATGTTTCAAAAAATTTTCTTTGTGAATATATATTTATAAATACAACATTAAGAAAGCATTTGTTTAAAAGTACGAGACACAAAAACTTATTCATTAACTTACAATTGAAATGAGCAATAACAAAAATTAAAATTTAATTATAAATGCTAGAAATCTCATTTACCCGTCAT
Organism: Maratus speculifer; assembly: GCA_964019185.1. NCBI lineage: Eukaryota > Metazoa > Arthropoda > Arachnida > Araneae > Salticidae > Maratus > Maratus speculifer. Next base: position 426,379,592 of record OZ025290.1, on the reverse strand, counting down.
AGTATTCTATATAATTTTATTTTTTAATAAAGAATAATTTAATATTTATTTTAGGTTTAAAAACATTAAATTTAGATAAATCTACATTTTCAAAACTTTCAATTATCTTATATATTCATTCAATCGCATAAGAAATTTGTAAACTTCGTTTTTGTTTAATGTTATAATTAATAATGAAAAAGCAAGAAATATACCTTAAGTATGTATATTTGTTAAAATAGCAAATAGAGCCTTTGTGCAAAAATGATTAAAGATAGAAAACCAACGAATATAAATGCACAAATAAAGTATGAGAAAGTAGCAAATAGCTATTTCGAATCTACTATCGAGATTCTTTATCAGTGCAAAACTCAGCGAGCTAAAAAGTAGCAAAACTGAGCAAACAGACAGAGAGACGCAGGCTTATATACCCGCAATGGGAACAATCCCACCTAAAGAAAAGCAACCAATGAGAAGAAAGCAGCCAAAACAACTTGGTGGACAAGTAACGACATCTATCGGAGAACAAGCAAAACAAAAACTAAAAAACGAATGGGAAAAAAGTATTGAATTAAAGATTTCCAAATACTTGGAAAATAAGGAGTACTAGGTAAGTCATGGACTAAGGAGTGAGATTTTTTTATGATGTGGTAAGCTTCCCAAAAATCAAGATCAAGAATAGAAGGACATTTATGGATGATGGTGGCTGAAGAAAAGTTAAACTCATGTTGTGAAGACCAACAATGTTGAGCAATAGAGGAATGTTTAAGCTCTTGATTTTTGACGTACCTTTTATGTACCATTAAACGAAATCTGAGAGCACGTTTAGTCTGACCAATATAAGAAAAACCCCATTGGCAAGAAATTTGGTAAATACCCCAGTTATCTAAGCGATCCATGGGGTGCTTAAGATTTGAAAAAGCAATTTTATTAACAGGAGAAAAAATAACATTGAAATCGAACCTTTTTAAAATTTTAGCAACTGGCTGACTGATTTTGGGGAAAAAATGCAAAACAAATAAAGCATTGGAGTTCCTGTTAAAGTTTTTTCTTTCAGATTGGGTGGATTTTGTCAATTTCCAATGAATTGAATCTATAATATTAGGGGAATAACCACGATCAACAGCAATCACTAACGACAATTTTTGAGTTTTGAAAGATGTAAAAGGCTTTGTAGAAGTCCAAATGAAAAGTGGAAATATAAGCAGAAATAACACTATCTTTAAAAAGACAAAACAATGATTGAGGCACAATGGATTGTTTGTTACACTCAGCACTCTTTACATACGAATGCGTTCATTCGTTAAGACGCAACATTAGTCATAGAAAAAGACCCGGATGATAATTTAAAGTCTATTGGAACGTTCTTTTCTAATATCTCGCTGAAATTTTACATGCTTTTTTTGTACGAGATAGCTGAGGACAATCCACAACCGGAGTAGTTTTTCCTTTTACAGTTTTTGTTTTAGCTTTTCTTAATTACTTAATTAATTTTCTTAAATTACTTTAACTCGTAAAACCGGTTTAAACCGGTTTTCAAATTGAAACTATCATAACAAATATATGCATATATGTATAAGCAAAATCGAAAAATTAAAAACTAGACCGGTTGTAGATCGTCCTCGGCTGTGCTATGCAAAAAGAATCATTGAAAAATATTAAAACTTGAGCGAGATATTTGAAAAGAACTCTCCCATAGATTTTAATTATCATCCGGGTTTTTTTCAGTGACTATTGTGGGGATATAATATAATTGTTGTGTTTCTTGTGACCAGGATGTCTCAAATATAGCAGTTTGATACTCGTAGAAAAGTCTTTTGAAGGACAATTAGTGTTTGTTTTTATTTTTTCTTAAAAGCCTATTTTAGTCTCAGAGAAGGACCCGGGTGATAATGTTTAGTCTTTGGGTGGGGCGTTATTTTCAAATTTTAATATTTTTTCCTTTTTTTTTTTTTGTATAGAACAGTTTACGATGATCTAAAACAGGGCTGGTTTTTACTTTATTGAGTCTGGATTCAGATTTTTTTTTATAAATTACGTTAAGTTGCGGAAGCAAGTTGATTTGAGTAAGATATTTGAAAGTAACACCCCGATAGACTTAACATTATCATCCGTCTTTTTTAGTGAGTGAAGTGGCACTTGATATCCCACAATTCATCAGAAAAAGTCATATTCTGTGTAGTTTAAATTTAGAAAAAAATTCAATTGAAATATTTTTATATTAATAAAAATAATTATTTTTTTCCTATTTTTATGCAGTTGTCGACGAAAAATAACTTAAAGTAATTTATAGTTCTCTGAAAAGAAAAAAAAACTGTTTTAGAACAAATCATGTGTTGTTCTTTCTAATTGCCTTTTTCTTAATATATTTAATTTCATTAATTTGAAGCGAAAGTATATAAATCACACAAGATTCTAAAATAATAAAAAATACATTTCTTATCAATACTGTGTTTTTCTTACATTGAATATAAAACATTTCTAAATTTCTTGTTTTTTTTAAATATTGTTCTGAGCTACAAATAATATATTTATAAAAAAATCTTTTATTAGAACATACAGCTCGCAATTTTATATTACAGTCGATTTCATTTATTTTTGAAAACATGTTCGAGGTCTTGACAAATCACGTATGATATATCTACTCAAAATAATATTGAGGTGCATTGAATTCCTTTGTTCTCTGCTCTAACAAGGTAGTCTTGGTATCGTATTTCAGTGATAAAGATCATTACGTTTGGATTTCCTGCCTCTTATACCTTGATCGATTTCATGAATACAGTCGCCTTATATTATATGAAACATTCATATAGTGCGTTGAAAAGTGCTTATATTTTGATTATAGTGTACGGTTATTTCTATTGCCAATATAGAGCAACATAAACGTGTTTATTTGTGGAAATAATATGCGTAATATATTAATACATGGTAAGGAAGTTTGGTATTTTAAATTTCGTTAATTTAGCTGGGCGTCAGTGTAATCCTTATCCTTATATATATTATAAATGTGAAAGTGTGTCCGGAAATTGGAATGAACTTGGTTTCAAAACGGGTGGATTAATATCTTTGAATCTTTGTATATTGATTGATTATTGGCATGAAATGAACATAGACTAATTTTTATTTATTTTATTCAAATATTTTCCTTAATAATTCAAAATTTAATTATTTTTCATACAAAATCACTAGGCATTTTTCAGATAAAATTTAACCATTTTCCTTTCCTGTTGCCAAAAAAAAAAAAAATGGAATAATAATTTTTCAGCGGCAATGAATTTTTAATAAAAAACTTCCACGCGAAAAATTATAATAATATAATTTAAAAGAAAATAAATATGACGTCATGTTTGAAATAAAAGTAAAAGGTGCATTTTTTATAATATATTTAACAAGGATATTAGTTTAGTTAATGGGAATTTTTGTGTAAAATATGGTGACATAAATTAAAAGTAAAAAGAATGAAAAATAATTATATTTATTATAAAGTGGTTCACTTATGAAAATGTGACGTCATAGTTGAAATAAAACAGGTACTTTATAGCAGTCGTTAAAAATATAAGGGGCATGAATATCAGTAGCTAATGGAGCGAGATAAATAATGACGTCATATTTAAAAGGAATCAGAAATATTTTTTACTTAACTAATTAGTAAGTTATAAGTTACTTACAAATGAATATTTTTATTCAAAACTCATAATTATCAATGGAAGAAATTTTTTGTGGGGAAAAGGCGGAAAATAAAATCATTGATTAATATATTTTTGGCTCGATTTTTTAACACTTTCGAACAAAATTGAAAAGTTATTATGCTTTCGGTTTGTCTGTCTGTCTGGTCGCTTTCCAACTTTCGTAAATATATTCCGATTTCCATGAAATTTTTAGACGTTCTTAACGTTTACCTAGCACGAATACCTATTAAAAATGAAGTTTCTACCATGATTAGTTTATTTACAGGGACAGTAAAAAAATTTCCTTACATTACGGCATTATGGGGAAAAATCGTTTTAATTAAATTTAACGATGTTACACCCTGTGAAACATATTCAAATTTATAGGCATTTACAAAGTGCACTAAAATATGCATTTTGTAAAGTATGTAGTGAAAAGGGCACTTACTATTCATTTACAGGGTCACACAGAAGAATTCCATTGTATAAGAATAAAGGAAGGAACAGTTTCCGACATATTTTAATTATGGTAAACGATTTCATGTATAATCAAATTGATATACGTTGCTGAGGCTTAAGGGGTCAGGTACCCTTTGAACGAGCAAAATACGTGAAAAAGTGACCTCTGTAAGAATTGCAGTAACTCTATATCTAATTGACTTATAACTATAAATTTGAAAGCAGATATTAAGAAGGATATATTTTATCAGTTAAAGTTGTTAAAAAAGGTATACACATATGCAAAGATTTTTAAATTATTTTTAAAGATAATACAATTTTTACGAAAGAATAATTCTTGCATGCCTTGCGCGCAACTTTTCAAATTTGAATGGCTAAAACAAACCAAGTTTTTTTTATGAGTAGGTATATAAAGTGTTTTCAAAATAACCTACGATGAATAAAATAAAATTTTTAGATCCAGAGAAAAAAATAATTTTTTAAAGAAATTCGAAATATCGAGATTTTTTTTTAGACTGAAGTAATCGTAAATTCTAAACTTTTAATTTGAGGAAAATAATAATAGGTCATTTTGTGCCTGTATACGTTTAATACATTCAGCGAACATTTTGTGAAATTCCAATCAATCGTTTTTTAGAAATCGTACGCGCAATGATCAAAATCGCTGTTTTGAGAAAATCGACGTTAAATTTTAAATCACACATTGATGGTATAGAAAAACCGCAAAGTGTTTTAAACATAACTTTTCTTCTGATGCGAATTTTTGAATGCTGTTTGTTTTTAAATGTTCTTAAAGAATCACATTTAATTATAAGCTATTTTTAAAAACATCGATTTTTGGAATCTCTAAAGGGTACCTGACCCTGACCCCTTAATGTAAGTTATTTCATGCATAATACGAAGTGCATAGCATTTACAGGGACACACAAAAGATTTGAAATATTATATATTCTATCCGAAGTATCATGGATGATGACTGTTGCATGGATGAAATGCATTTTGAATTATGATATGTGCTTTTAAATTTTGCTAAATGTATGCATATTAAATGGAGAGTATAAATGGTAATTGTATAAACAGTTAAATTTAGATATACAGGGTTACACAAAAGATCTCGGAAAGGTTACTGAATATGAGCGTAATTTACTTAAAGGTGGTTTTTAAATAAAATATGCATTTTCATTTTGAACTGAATTCAGTAAACTAAGAAATGTTTGTAGTATATAATATATAAAATGATATACAGGGTCCCGCAAAGAACTGGATACAAGGTTGTCTTCGAATGATAATTTCTGAAAATGTAATTTAGGAATATTTTTGTTTGAACTAAATTTTAGAAAGATACTTTCGCGTATTAAAGGCACTTGGAAAACTACGGGGCTTAACAAAAGAATTCAAGAATGTTTCTATCTATTAGTATTAATCGCTGAAAGGAAAATTTTAACCAACATAAAAATTAGCAAATAGGGATTATCTGAAGATTTTTACCATAAATTCGCGGTAAAAAGTTAATTACACATGCTTTTCATCATTGAAATTTTTTGCTTGATTGATCAATTATTTCTTCTTTAAATGTTATGTGAACGAAGTCACGGGTAACTGCTAGTATATATTATAAATGTGAAAGTCTGTCCGAAAAATTGGAATGTATTTGGCTTCAAAACGTATGGATTAATGTCTTTGAATTTTTGTATGTAGATATATTATTGGCTTGAAATGAACATAGGCAATTTTTTATTCATGTTATTCAAATATTTTTCTTAATAATTCAATATTTCCCTATTTTTCATACAGAATAAATTGAAAAAAATTCCATAATATTTAATCATCTTTCTTTTTTCGTTGCCAAAAAAAAAAAAAAAAAAAAACCGGAATAATTATTTCTCTTCGGTAATTAATTTCCAACTGAAAGATATTCACGTGATAAAACAAAATGAAATAAATAAATGGACCCTATTCTGTTCTATTTCTGTTCCCTATTCGAGGTTAAAAACCGCAATTTTACCAATTGTGACGTCAGAGGAATACTGTTTTTCTTCTTCTATCATGCAGACGATTATATAAAATTTGTTTTACACTTAGAAGACTTCACAAGAGTATAACTTCACACTTTACAAGAATATAAATATTTTAGTAGTTTTTCCAGATATTAATCCGTAATCAAAATTAACTTTTTTCTTTCTTTCGGTTCGAGGCTATAAAATTCAACTTTTTACCAATTTTGACGCCACAGGAATACTTTCCATTAAGAATTTTAAAAATATCAATGTAACGTCATATCTGAAACAATGTTCTGAAATAAGTTTTCTGTTTGAATCTGAAACAAGTTTTCAAGTTTTCATTTTTAATAACACAATGTAATTTTGAGTAAGTACTAAAAAGACACGACTGTGACGTCACATATTAAAAATAAAATAAATATGCTCTGATTTTGCAATGAAATGAGATGGAATTATGATATCAAAAGTTATTATTTAAAGAAAATTAAGTTTATTGTCTGAGCGTGGTTAATATACATATTTAATTTTAAAATGAAATAAGTTTTTTTAAAGGTTAAATATTAAATGACTAGAAAATGTTAATAATTTATACATATCGTAAATGACGCATAATGATCAATGAAAAATACTTTTTATCATTCTTAGAAATTAAGAAAAGCCCAACTAATAAAAAAAAAATGTGTGTGTTAATTCTTAAAATCGTTCAATTCTGAAAATATAAATAAAATTCACTTTTAAAATGCACTTTTGGGTTTAATATCTAAAGATAATGTAATTGTGAGAAAATACATTCCCTCAGTCAATATCTCAATTTCACATAATGTGCGCGAAGTGTACCAGAAACATGTTTGTAAATGGATATTACGAGGGCAATTCGGAAAGTAACCTCCATTTATGAATTTAAAAAAACCTAATGTAAGGAAACATGTTTTATTACTTACGTTTGAAAGACACGTTTTTCAGCTACTTCTCAACATAATTGCCATATTAGTTAAAATAATTATCATAACGGTAAATCAGCTTTGAAATTCCATCGTCACAGATCTCTGTCGCCAGCCTATTCAACTGCGATTATTTTTAAATTCAACTCGCACCGCTCTTTGAATCCAAAGGATTTTAAAATATTTTTCTGTATAATTTGCTGATAAATGTACTATAAAAAATGTTTTAAAAATAGTGGGTCAAGTAAAATATTACGAGAGCAATTCATTTATCAGCAAATGTGCTAAATATGCGGTCGTATAAATATTTGCACGTAATATACAGGAGTGTAAAAAAGAATACAAGTAAGTTTCTGTCTATTATAAGAAATTGCTAAAGGTGAATTTTAATCTTCGTTATACTTTTTCTAACTAAGCAAAATTTTAACATTGTATTTAGAATATTTACAAACACATAGATCATATACACAGCTGCAGAAAATAATGGGGCTGGCGAAGTTGTGTATTATGGAAATGTTGGATATTTTTTTTATTACCTAGGTTTAGCACATGATTTTTATTTCTTTGATATGGAATTCTGAAATGCACTACAACACGATTTCTGTACAATTGGAGTGCGTTAGAGTTGTTCTACAGTATAAGAGGTTGCAATTTCATTTTCGCGATTGTTCATATTTTCTAACACATTTCCCTTTTTTTTTGACTGAGTTCTTAAAGTCCCCTATAAAAAAAAAAAAAAAAAAAAAAAAAAAAAAAAAAAAAAAAAAAACTACTGCATACCTTTCTACAAGATATCTGTTATATATATATTTTAAATTATTGTTAATGAAACGTTTTGTTTAATTAAGGCGTTTATCCTTTTTTTAATGCTACGTGAACGACGTCACGGGTAAAAGCTAGTATACTTGGTAAGGAAATTTGGTATTTTAAATTTCGTTAATTTAGCTGGGCGTTAGTGTAATATAAATATAAATATATACTTAATATATTTAATTCTCTTAATGTGAAGCGCAAGTATATAAATTACATAAGATTCTAAAATAATAAAAATTATATTTCTTATCAATACTGTATTTTTCTTTCATTGAATATAAGAACGTTGCTAAATTTCTTGTTTTTTTTTTTTTTTTTTTTTTTTTTTTTTTTTTTTTTTTTTTTTAAATTAATTTTTGAGCTACAAATAATATATATATATTTTAAATCTTACATTCGAACATACAGATCGCAATTTTATATTAGAATCAATTTCTCTTAGTTTTGAAAACATGTTCGATGTCTTGACAAATCACGTATGATATATTCACACAAAATCATATTGAAGTGTATTGAATTCCTTTGTTCTCTAGAATAACAAGGTAGTTGTGGTATCGTATTTCACTAACAAGAGCATTTCGTTTGGATTTCCTTTCTCTTATATGTTGATTGATTTCATGAATACAGTAGCAATATATTATAAGAAATATACATATAGCGTATGAAAAAGTGTTTATATTTTGATTATAGTGTACGGTTATTATTCATTAGGAGTCATTCTGTAATTCAAAAAACGGATGACAGTTTCTATTGCCGATATAGAGGAATCATAAGCATATTTATTTGTAGAAATCATGTGCGTAATATATTAATACGTGGTAAGAAATTTTGGTATTTTAATTAGCTGGGCGTCAGTGTAATATAAATAAAATAGACGTTGTCCCAGATTCACTGGCTTAATCTTTCAAGGGTGGTTGGGGACACCACAGAGATTAAGATTTGTATATATTTGCATTCCCATGGTCGGAAATACTTTCTTGGCGCGGTAAAAACGACATAAAACTGGAGAAAGGGAACACGAATAAAACAACAAAATATATTTATTATTATTTAGTACAGAAAAAAACTAAGAGTAAAGAAAATTAAAGACACAATACCTGGTTCAATATTACGACCCGGACCGTGATGCTTGGTGCATGGGAGGTTTAATGTTTTCAAAAATACTGGGAGTATTTAAATATTGATCGCTTAAGTGGTTAAAATAGAAATATTTCATTTTATTTTACTCTGTATTATTTTTTGAATAGTCAACAAAAATATTCTGTAAGCATTTTACTATATAAAGTTATACAAATATAGGAAACTCATAAAATGACTTATTTGTAATCAGATAACATGACAGTTATTTCTACATTTAATAAGTATACCGGGGGGGTCCAAAAGTCAGGACGAACTTAAAAAATGAATAATTCGAAAAAGAATCAAGATAAAAATATATTGTTTGCACCTAACGGCTGCAAAAATCCGGGTTTTGTGTGGCAACGAAAAAATGCAAATCTCTGAACGACCAGCAGATGATTCTATAGTGTTTTGTTGCACCAAACTGTGATATATAAATGTAAAAATTTTGACAACTTACAAGTCAGCTTAGGTACAGTTAATTAGTACTGCAACAAATGTTCAATGTGATGTCCATAAATCAGAAGTACACGTGTGAGACGAGGTACATACCGCTCACAGCACACATTTTAGAAGACTCATTTTAGCGGATGGCATCTTTCAGTGCTGCTGTTGATGCTGGTTGGTCGTAAACATTTTTGAATTCAAGAATCTGCACACAAAAAGTCATAGAGTGAGAATTCCATCAGTGTGACCTCCTCGAAAAAAATGGAACATTTATGAAATCCGCAGTGAATCCATATCAGGCTGTCACTTTTGCTTGTTGCAAGAGTACCTCAGAAATTCCAAAAGAACTACTTTTTTTCGTTGCCACACAAAACCCGGTTTCTTTTCCATACGTTTGGTGCAAACCGTATCTCTGTATCTTAAGAGCCCACAATAGTCACAGAAAAATTACTCAAAAAGACCCGGATGACCATGTAAAGTCTATGGGAGCGTTCTTTTCGAATATCTCGCTCCAATTTTAATATTTTTTCATGATTTTTTTGCACAAGATAGCTGAGGGCGATCCACAACCGGGCTAGTTTTTACTTTTTAAATTTTTGTTTCAGATTTTCTTTAAAAAAATACTTTAACTTTCGAAACCGGTTTTAACCGGTTCTGAAACTGAAACTATCGTAATATAAAAAATATATAACCAAAATCGAAAAAGTAAAAACTAGCCCGGTTGTGGATCGCCCTCAGCTATCTTGTGCAAAAAAATCATGCAAAAATATTAAAATTGGAGCGAGATATTCGAAAAGAACGCTCCCATAGACTTTACATGGTCATCCGGGTCTTTTTGAGTAATTTTTCTGTGACTATTGTGGGCTCTTAATTCGTTTTCAAATTATTACTTTTTAAAATTCCGTCCTCACTTTTGGGTCACCCGGTATTTAAAGACAATGAAAAACTGACTGTAGTGAAAAGTACACAACTTATTTTATCATAATGAATTAAATGGTTCACTATTGAAAGAAATTTAAAAAGTTTCTGAAGCGTCAATATTCTTTTTCATTAAAATAATGCTTTAAATTCGACAAACTTTGTCTTTAATGGGATTTATGTAGAAAGTAAGCACTTAAAAACTAAATTGCATTAACTGTCACGTTTCCTGAAAAAGAAGTGTAAAATGTGTCAATATATTTCAGGAAGATTTTGAACATATTTCAGAAAATCTTTCTAAACTTTTAATATAAATTGAAAAATCTTTATATATTTTTCTTATCAAAGTTAAATTTGGCACAAAGTTTGAAAATTTAGACACATATGATACAATGTATGAACTTTAAATAAAGAATTTGTATAAATAATCGCTCATTTTCAAAACGAAATGATGTATGTATTTTTATCAACTATCTACAATTAATTATAAAATTATTCTGTTATGAAGATTTTTTATATAATGTATGTAATATATAATATGTATATGAATGCAATATGTATGAACAACAAGTGGAAAATTTTCTTCTGTATTATGATTTTATTTTATTTTATTTATGATACAGAGCAATTTATCAAGTAATGATTGTTTAAAAGTATAGATCGAAAGAATCAGTTTTTGAAAGTCAGAATATTTAAATGCATTTAAATACACTGAAACATATGCATACATTTACAATGTGAACATTAACAATATTTTTATCATTATAAAAAAAAAAAATTTAAAGGTAATTTTTAGCTCGCAGGCTATCAAAGCCTGAGGGCTTATGTGTCCGTCCGTTTTATATATATATGCGTACGTGAGTAATGTGGTACGCACAATCATGATAAAAATATCCGATACACTTGAAATTTTGGATAGATGTATATTTTGATAAGGCACTTCCCTGATTAGTTTTTGGAGTTCATCCGATATGTATTAGAGGGGGAACGAGGGATAATGCCCCTCGCCTTATTTTATATAAATGGGTTTTTCATGCAAAATTATCATTTTTGTTCAAAATTTAGATATAGGATTATTCTGATGAGGCACCTCCGTGATTAGTATTAGGTGTTTATTCGATGAGTATAAAGAAGGGGTAATCCTCCCCTTAATTGATATAAATAGGTTTTTCTTTCAGATTTATCAGTTTTCGTTCAAAATTGAGATGTAGCATCATTCTGATGAGGCGGCTCCATGGCTAGCTTTGGGTTTTCATTGGAAGTGAAAAGAATGGGAATGGGGGGTTAATGCCCCCCTTCTTGATTTATATAAATATATTTTCATGCAGAATTTATCAGATTTCATTAAAATTTTAAAAATAGGATCATTATGATGAGGGCACCGCTGTGATTAGATTTGGGTGTTCATTAGATAACTATAAAGAAGGGGAGACGGGGGATATTCCCCCAATATTTATTTCGAAAATGGCTTTTTCATTCAAATTAATCGGATTTCATTTAAATTTTAGGCATATGATCATGCTGATGAGAGCAGCTACATGAATTATTTTGTGAATTCATTGGATGTCTAAGAACTGGAATAGGGAGGCAACTCCCCCCTTAATTTAGGTTAATTTGTTCTTCAAACCGAACTTACCGATTTGCTTCAATTTTTGGATACAGTGGATATAGGTTCATTCTAATAAGGCACTTTTCTTATTGGTCTTGGAGACTCATTGGATAAGTATAAATGAGGTTTCGGAGGGATTACCCCCCTTAATATACGTAAACGTTACTTTCTTTCAGAATTAACCGATTTGGTTCACTTTTAGGATACAGGTTTATAGTGATAAGATGTTTCCCTAATTAGCTGTAGTGATCTTTTGTTAAGTATAAAGGGGGTACTTGAGATTACAACTCCTCTTAAATTTGACAAAAATGTTTAAAAATGTTTAAATTTGGGGGGGGTTTCTGTAGAATTAAACTATTTGCTTTTAATTTTAGTTATAGGTTCTTTCTGATACGGCGAATCTCTGAATTTAATTGTTAAATATAAAACTGGAGATAACTTCTTTTAGATTATATAAATGGGTTTTTATTAAGAATTTTCCAATTTGATCTGAATTTTGGACATAGATTTTTTAGATCTTAAAGCAATCCCTGATTAGTTTTAAATGATTAAGTATATAACGGGAAAATGGAAGGAGCTCTTTTACCCCCCCCCCCCCTTAATTTGTTTTTCAAACGGATTTAACAATCGAAAATGTAAGGCTGTAATGTACAATTAGTATGCGTAGCCTGTGAGCTCAGTGGTATCAGTTTAACTGGGAAATATACTTTTTATTATTATTCTGATACACTGTAGAAAAATAAAGATACAAAACTAGTTTTATTAAAGCGATAAAAAATCGTATGGTAAACGAAACTTTACGAAATTAAAAGATTTTTGGAATGTATATTACAATAATTTACATTTGTGATATGATTTGTAAAAAAAAAAAAAAAAAAAAAAAAAAAAAAAGGTATAAATCTAGGAAACTGGTTTTCCGAAATCTATAGCTACTGTGTATGTGCACCAAAATCTTACTCGTACGCTGTAAAAAAATATAGTCTATATATATACATGAATACATGTATATATATATATATACAACTCTACAAAATTGATTTTTGTAAAGCTACAGAAATTTGTATGTTTAGTAAAATTTTATCGAAAATCAGTAATAAAAGCATGTTTTTTACAGTTGCATAAAAATTTTTAGACATTAAATTTTCCAAGAAAATTATTTTTAACCATATAGATACCTTACAGTATTTAAAGAAATAAGACTACTGAATATACTACTGGTAATCTATGAATACATATAATCAATATGAGTACTACTTTTATAGACATGTTCTCAGTATGGGCATGATGTTCCATTAGAACCTGCAGTATTATCAACTTACAGTGTCTATAAAAATGATATAAAACTTTACTTATTACCATGCCCTGTAATAAAATAAATCGTAATTCCACACATGTAAAGTTACCGAAATGTATAGGCTTACTAAGAATTTCTCGATACACTGCACGAAAAAAAGTGATATAAATCTACTTGTAAGCAAAGCTCCAGAAATCTGTAGCTTTACGAAAGGTTTTACTAAACATACAGCAAACGTACTAAAATTTTATTTCTAACCCGAGTTGCCATCACTTTAAAAGTTCTAGGAATCCGATTTTCCCACACAATTATTAATATCATTAGAGATTTTTTAAATCACGGTGCAAATCTGTATCTGTTTTATAAATTTTTGTTGTCCTCATTACATAAAACTTTCTTAGAATACCGATTCCTCATAAAAGTTTTACTAATTTTATAATTTTTGTTTACAGTATAGGTGACATAGTTGTTGAAGAAATCGCATTTCCAGTTGCACAGAAATCTCGATTTGTGAACGTTCAGCAAAGGAGATGAAAAGCAGTGGAACTAACCATAATCGTAACTATACCTTAAAAAGACGCACTGTAAAAAGAATATCTGTAAAGTTAATAAAATTTATCTATTAAAGTGGGACTTCTAGAGCTTGTTACGTATCATCAACAACAAAAAATCATGTAAAAGATAGAAGTTTTCACTGGAAAAAATATAAACTTTAAAGTTACGAAGAATTTTTTTTAGGAAAGTGGTATGCTTAGGACTTTTAATATAAATAAAACAAGGGTTATACTCGTATAAATATATTTTTTGTAAGATTATTAGAATTTTTGTATATTCTTTTGTAAAGAAACTGATTTCTGTAGCTTTAAAAACTAGTTTTGTAGATTTAAATCTTTCTTTATAGAGTACAGATAAAAGTTTAGTATTCATCCATATTTCCATGACTTTGCAAGTCTAGAATTAGTTTTTTTCAGTGCAGATCACATAGGATTTATAAAAATCGCATTTTTCATTGCACACAAATATTCAATTGCGTACATTCAGCAAAAATGTTAGGAGCACTGGGATTGCCTATTCACAGAAATATAAATTCTTACAAAATAAACAGAAATCTGAAAACTACAATATGAAACAGATATTCAAAATTCAATTGTGTCAATGCATGAGAAATTTGTCTTACAATCCTCCAGTTTAACATATGTAAAGATATTTTTAAAAATACTAAAACGTTTAAAACACTGCAGTGTTAAAATGAAAGACATTTCGCTTTTCTTTATTTATGCAAAAATTCTTGGTTTTTAAAAATATTCAAGTGAATTCCTAAAAGGTAAAATACATCATTAGCAAAATATTTTTTAACGTTTTCAATAACATTTTGGTTTAAGATAGTTTCTTTACAAACTTATAAGTTTCAGATGCTGACTTGCATTACTTGTCACGTCTCTGAAACATGAAGGAGAAAATGTGTCAACAAGTTTGGAAAACATTTTAAATGTACTTTAGTGAAACTTTGTAAACTTTGCTTCGTATTTTTGTAGATCTTGACATATTTTGAGATCATTACAGCAAATCATATTAAAATTTCTCACAGAAAAAAAAAGATAATAGTTTTTAATGGAATATTAGAAATTGCTACTGAATATTTAAATCAATTTAAATCTAAAAGTCAATATGATACTGTTTCACATCTTGTTGAATTATTTTCGGTGATATCAAAATGTGCCAATATTGTATACTTAATATTACTGTAGTAAAAGATTTTTATTTCCAATAGGGGGCATTTGACAGACCAGTACTTTTCACGATTGATTTTTTGGGAGAAACAATAAAATAGGCTATATATAAATATATTATTCAGAAAATGGTATTTATTGTTAAGTTGGGAACATTAGTTCATGTTGCCTTTTCTGTTTTGCCATTTCAAGGGTTCGACTAAAAGAGAAAAGCTTCTGATAATGGTTTCTCGTGATGTTGCCGTCAATTATAAAACTTTTGTAGGGTCTGCGTCACTTAGTGTCCTTCTTATAGGCGGGGGAACATAGGTGGAAAAAGTCTGAAACCTTCTTCTTTGGTTGATATTTTTGTGTTACGGAGGATAATAGATCCAAATCGCCGGACTTAAATGTAATTACATCTTAACATATTAATGGGTTTTTATTCACATTTGTTACGTATTAAACTTGGAAACCCCGTTCTGTTCACGCCCCTCCCTCTAAATACTAAACGTAGCAGCTGACTCAAAAATTATGGCAGTAGTTAGAACATTATTCCAAAATATCATCATTTTTCATACTAGTGTAAGAGAATCTTCTCCTCAAACGCCACAATTGCCTCATTTTTTTTAAATTAAATAAAATCACAATAAGAGATTAGTGATTATAATTCGGTTCATTTATTCAAAATTATTGCAATATCTTTATTTTTTATTTAAAGCTATCCGTTGATTTGAATATGTAAAAGTAATCAGCTGGTTTCTTAATATAACATTTTTTTTTTTTGAGAATTAGCTCTATATCTTCTCGAATTATTTCAAAAGCTTTTATACGTTCCAACAGCATTTGTTTCTCTAAAATATTGCATATATGTGCCGCAATCTTTAAATTATTTGAAAATATTAAAAATGAATAGACTAATTGCGCAGGTTTGTAAGTTATACACACAAAATATATTATCCTTTATCGGCTCCTTCCTCAACTGTTCTAAACGTGCAAAAATTCGATTTCCATTCTCATTGCTATGTCATTTTAATAGGTCCGTCCACTACAATTTATGGTGATAAATTGCGGTTTCTGTAGTAAAAAGCTTATATTCCCTTAAATCGAAATTCGAAAATAAAAATATATCATGTGAATATTCTGCAGGACATTTTTAGCATAGATGCCAAATTTTTTAATTATTCCAGAGTTTGGTCCAATACAAACATATCGTTATATGAAAACATTGATGGGAAAACGTGTCTTTTCGACACTTTTTAGATTTTCTTTGAATTTTTTGTTAAAATAAAATCTCCGTCTAAAAAGTTTTATGTCTTGGAACAAACTCGGAAATAAGAGATTTAGGTAGCTGTAATTTTAGTTATATTAAAATCAAAACCTTAAAAACATTTACACGGAACCTCAGAAAGTATTTGTCTTCTCGAGCCCTCGTGTTATTTTGTTATAGGTAAAGGTTTGTCGTATCACAAACTAGAATAAAAAAGTATAAAATGTCTGGATGTGGTCGTACTTTTTGATTTCACATTACATCGCTCCAAATATTCTGCCTCGTGTCATTTATAATTTAAAGCTTTAATGATAAGGAAGCGGCAGCACAGACAATCACTTCTCCGAATTCACAACTCAAATTTAAAAATCAGTTAAAACTCTCTTTTTATGAGAACTCACTTTGTGTTTGGATGGAATATTGGTGGAAAACCCGATTTTAGCAAATGACTAATAGGTTTTCTGTTTATTTTATTTATTTATTTATTTATTTATTTATTTATATATATTTTTTTTTTTTTGCTTCCAATCTTTCAAAATATTTTCATAATTTCCGGGGTAAGAAAGCACAATGGTAAACCTACTAGTTAACAGTTAAAATTGGGTTTTCATGTGTTTTCCATCAAGATATAACTTGGCAGATCGATTGCGTTTTAATATGACAATCGAGTTACAAATAAGTATGAAATATCGGGAGCGAACTAGATTAGTTGCTTGTTTGTATTGCCGCTCCCGGTCTTTTAAAAATGGAGAGATGTATGAATACCTCACAAGGAACAATAAATATTCACAACTGTCAAAGACTCTTGATTTTTTAAGTTCAAAGTAAAATTCAGAAAATTATGTTTACAGTTTCAAATAGTTGTACTGTGATTCCAAATATTTTTTTTGTTCGTTATTTATTATATATAAATTTTAAATCTAATTCTATAATGAAAAAAATCAATAATCGAGTTATAAATAAGTTCCAAATTTCAGCTCTGAACTCGATCATGTGATTGTCTGAGTTGCCGCTCGACGTATATTAAGAATGAAGATAGATATGAATAACCTCATGACGAACATTTATCTCTTCACAATTTTCAAACCCTCTTTATTTTTTAAGTTTAAAGTAAAATGCAGAAAATTATGTTTACAGTTCCAAACAGTAGTACTGATATCCCAAATATTTTTTTTGTTTATTATTTATTATTTGTAATTTTTAAACCTAATTCTATAATGAAAAAAATGCATCTGATTTTCAAAAAAATTCGCCTTAAAAGATTCGTTTGAGATACTTACATATTTGATATTCTTATTTCTGAAATCACAGTAAAAAACATAGAAACATTTGAAAGTTTTAAAAAACATAGTTTACGATAAAAACAATCTTGCATAGAACTAATAAATGCTTTTGATGTGTTTAATGCTTTAAGCAAATCTTAACTAGTCGTTGGGGGCCACCGTAATACTTACCCATCATGGATATGTATATGAAAATAAAACGTGAAACTACTTATACAATGCATTGCAATTCATAAACAAAATTTAAATATTGTTAATATACATAGTAATGCTATATTAAAGAACTGCTGATGTACCAATTTCGACAAATTATATAAAACGCCAAACTACTCAAGTAATACCGAACTGCGTAAAAGAAACATCCTTATAACTCCAAAAATAATAATTCTATTAACTAACAATTAACTGCGTCGGATTAAGCGTTTCATTTCCAATTAAAATATACTTCTGAATTGAAATTTGAATGAAATACAGGGTCATGAAAAATCGAAGAATGTGGAAAACAAGATTACAAATATCTCGGCAACTAATAATCCGATCAACTTCGTTCTATATGCAAAATGTGTGTAATTTTATTGCCTTTTACGTCCATTCCTTAGAACAAAACAATTCGAAAATTTTTATATACCTTTAATCAGAACGAATTTTTCGAGAGTCCGAAAAAAATAGTTCCGGATAATCGAGGTTGCTGATATTAAATAGGGTTTGTCCCATTCTTACATACTAACTACATACAAAATTTCAAGTCTCTATCTCAATTTGTTCGGGAGATAGAGCGTTTACAGACAGACAGACAGACGGACGGCAAATTTTTTTTTCTAAAAATATGTTTTTCGGAATCTCCACTATCTAAAACGTGTAAATCCGTCAAAAAAATTTTTCGATTTTCAAAACGATTGCAAGACTTACCCTATACTACGTATGATGGGTAAGTAAAAATGGAAGTTTTACAGAATAAAATTAGCTTTTTAAAAGGAATCTTATATGTATACATGTAAAGTAGCAATGTTCATTTTTTGCGTGTTTTTTTAACTGAAGAAAGTAAAAATCATAGTTCTAATCTTATTAAGAATAATCTTGACGTACATTAAACATAAAGAATGTCTTGTTAAAAATATTTTATGTACCTCAGTTTAATTTCCATGGGATTGCATATTATATATATAAAACCCCTCCGTGTATGACGATTCCGGGGACAACCCATCCACGAGAAAAAGAAACCTATTGCAACTGCGTCCACGTTAGGCTTAACTATTTCGAGCTGTTCACAAATATTCAAATTGTTCAACTTATGAAAATATACATGTGAAAGATTTATTCATTACTCATTTTCTCTAAAACCTACAAAAACTATTTAATTATAATGTTTAAGTTCTAAACAAAACAACCAGCAATTACGGAAAAAACAAACCAAACAAACAATGTAAGCATATCAATACTGTTTCTATTCAAGAATGACAAATTCCGTGATTGAATCTTTAGAATGACTCCTTTGTAACATCACGACTCAGGAATGATAAGGCGCGTTCGGGATCTATGCGCGCTGAGCGCGCGCGCTCAGGAGACAGAATACGTGGAGTTGATCTTTCAGCGGAATAGTACTCTGTAAAAACTCCTGAGTTCGCGCACGAACACGTTCATTGTTTACTCATTATTGTTGACATTTGTTTTCGATCTTATAGAGTCTTTTTTTTTTAAGTATTAGCTAAAAAATGGGCCAAAATAAGAAAATTTTTTATACATTTTAGATATTTTTATTATTTTCTCTCAGTATTTTTCGGTATTTTTTGGCTGTAGTTTCACAATATAATCTTTTATAATTGATTTTTTTGCCTTACTTTATTCTTTTAAAATTTATGTATTTACGATTTGTTCACTACAATCCCTCCATCCACCAGACAGTTTTGTTATAGTTTTAAATACAAATTTCTGTTAAAATTTTCTTTTTTTTTTATAGATTTTTTCCCCATGTTTAACTGCTGTATTCTTAAAAATTGTTTAAGCCTAAAATGGCTGATTGACCACAGCTGTAATTTTTTAATCATCCTTTTAAAAATGCAAACACGTCATTTTTACAAGCTGTCTTCTAGTAGAGTAATGTTTCAATATTCATTTAATGAAACCACAATACATTCTTTAATTCATCTCGCTGCAATCATTATTAAAATTAATCTACCATAAATATACAACTATTCAATGAAATTTCTCACTTTTAATTTAAAATGTAACAGTACACACTGCTGTCATTAATTTTGCAGATATTTGAGATTTACCTTGCGAGGACGTTAGCTAATTTTGAGAATTACGTAAGCAAGGCATTTCAAAATACAGGCTTCGAGAACTGTTCAATGTCTGGTTCCATTTTAAGTATGTTTCAAAGTTTAAGCATATTGAGTTTACAAATAATTCTGAGAATAAAATAACAGATTAAAATTTGTTTTAAATGTATAAATGATTAAATCGATTCTAATTCAATTTTAGAATGTTAATCTCTTTTAAAAATGCATAAAAATGCATGTGAATAAATGCTATTGATGTCTTTAGAACATGAAGTCAATCATAAAAATAAAAGTTTTACAGATTGAAATTAGATATTTAAATAGAACCTTATAAAAAAGGAAGGGTTTATTTTTTGCTGGTTGTTTAACCCATTAACGCCCGAATTATTTTCTTCGCTAAAATTTAAATTTTGTATTTCCCACCACTTTTAAAATAAAATTAACTTTTATCTAAATTTATCGAGGATTCTGTCTCGTGAAAGAAGGTATTTATATATCTTCCTGTTTACTGGTGGGAAAACTGCTTTCTTGCTGTTTTTGTAACCGTCCTCAAAAGAGGACGCTGGGCGTTAATGGGTTAACTGAAGAAAATAAAAAGCATAGCCCTTTGATCTCATTAAATATACATTTGTTGTACATAATGTCATACAGAAAGTCCTTGTAAAAGAATTTCAAATACTACAGTTTCATGTGCGTGTACCTTTAAATTAAACAATAAGATTTTTATATACATTTTTTGAAATCACAATGCCTGCTTTGATTCATCTCCCGGCTATCCTTATTAAAATTAATCTATCCTCACAAAAATTAGTTCACTACTTTCCGTTTCAACTTTGTAACCTTAAATTATTCATCTATGTACTAAGAAATTCTCGTGTTATCATACGAACTCACATATCATTTAAAACATAACGAAACAATAGGCTATCTCCTTAATTATTGGCCCTAGACCCATACTTCCAATTGCAAAGTTTCATAAAAAAAGGTAAATTTTTTGATAAGATAAGTTGCAACTCCATGGGGGGGGGGTCTATTTTAAAAAATACGAAAGTTAAATTTTTATACGGCCCTCGGAGGATAAAACTTCCAATTAGAAAATTTTTCCTTATTCTTTAATGAATTGAATAAAAAAATTTCATCTTCATATCTTCAAAACTCTGACAGTTATGACAATTTTAATAAATCGTGAGGTTCCAAGGAATCAGACACAAATTGAAGTGAGTGTAATTGAAGAAACAATGTTGATATAGGGTGTCCAGGAAACATCTATTTTATTTATTTATTTATAGAGTTGGAATTTTGAATGCTTTGTGATGGTTAACCACATAATTTGTAAGCATTATCACATCATAAGACTTCCTAATAATATATATATTTTTTTAATTTAGAGTAAATTAAAATTGTTATAACTCAAAATATTATTTGTCACGTTGAAATTTTTTTCTTTTGATAAAATGAAAATGTCTAAATTTCAATTTTGATTCAGCATTTTAAGTAATATTTTTTTAAAAATAAAAGTATTTAAAATAGCAATATAAAAAAAGATGCAATTTTTTGTAAAAAAATCATATTAAATAATTTTTTTAAAGGTGAAAACTTATTTCCTGGGGTGGGCATTTTTTTAAGATGTTAAAAAACTATTGAGCTTGCGGGACTGTTACCGTAACCGAGGGTAATTGAGTTAGTCAGTTTAAAAATGTGAAATACTGAAATAAAAACATGTGATGCAGAGAAATGCAATTAGTTTTAAACAAAGATAGGCTTCTAACGTTTACATGCTTTTTAAAAGTTTCTAGGTAATTAACTCCGTCCTGTATAGTTTCAATTTCAGATTTTGTTTAAATTTTGCCATTCTCGCCTTTTTAAATGACTATTTAAATGCGTCAATTGATTTAAACCTCATTTTTTATCACGTCGGTTTCAAATTTTTCATTGTTTTGGCCCTGTCAACTTCATATTTTTTTTGTTGAAATCGCTATTACACGATGCTTAAAAGGTTTCTCTAATTACGAGCCTCCAACCTGGTAGACGGTAGGTGCTGGATTCGAACCCAATCGCGACCGTCGGCCTAACCGTTCGAAGTTTTCCGTGGTTTTCTTCGAACTCTGGATTTCCTTGCGTAAATAAGGATTAGGTTCCCTTAGAAAGGCCCTCACTGAGGGCACCCCCCCTCAAGGCCTATATCCCTATTGTAGATAATTGGCCGGCATGAACAAAAACAAAACAATATATCAAGGACTAAATAAATTTAATTTTTTATTAAAATCCGTGGATTAGTTCTTGAGATAGCGCGCTCACAAAATTTTTGTCTTATACGTAGATACAGTGACAGTGATTCACAGACAGACATTTTGTAAAAGCATGTTTTTCGGTATCTCTGAGAACTAAAACGTGTGAATCCGTCGAAAACCGGAATTCAAAATTTTCATGAATCCAATACTTTTATCTTGTAAAGATAGAAGAATGTAAAAATAAGTTTAAAACCACATACATTTTGAAGCTGAATAACAAAAAGTAGATTTTTGAAAATATTTCTGTGTAATTTATTAAAATATATTGGAAATTTATTAAATTTCCAATGATTCAGTTAATAGAAGAGTCGTTATCGCTATTACTATTTTTACTAAACTTATTGTCTGCGGCAAGTTTTTAAGACATGTTTAATGAGAGTTTAATTAATATCACTAAATTTAATAACACTTTTAATAAGTGTTTAATAAGACTCTCCGGCCAATGGGTCGTGCCAATTACGAAATTCTGACTCGAAATATTGCTGACATCTAGCATATTTCAAGGAAGTTTAAAGCAAAAACCTATACGCTTTTATTTTATATCTAAAAATTAAAGTATTGTCTTGGATCGACATTTAATAATGCGTAAATTTACGGTCGTTCCCTAAATTGTATTTCAAATGAACTGATATCGCTGCGCTCAGAAGTATGCTTAAGAGGTGTAAGTCACGAAATTTGGAAAATTTTGGATTTTAGTATTTTTCAGGGATTTGCAGATATCGAGATGATTTTTTTGTTTAATTCAGGAATGGATAAGGAAAAATTTTCTAATTGGAAGTTTTATCCTCCGAGGGCCGTATAAAAATTTTAATTTCGTATTTTTTAAAACAGACCCCCCATGGAGTTGCAACTTATCAAAAAATTTACCTCTTTTTATGAAACTTTGCAATTGGAAGTATGGGTCTAGGGGCAATAATTGTTCAGATATTTAGATAGGGGCCTATTGTTTCGATATTTATGACTCACCCTGTATATTCTGGAACATTATTGATAGTCAATATACAAGAATTTAATCACATTTTTTCACTTTTAATTTAAAATGAACAGTAAATTGCTGTCATTAATTTTGCACATATATTAGATTTAACTTGCAATAACGTTAGATACCTTTGAGCATTACGTAAGCAAGGTTTTTCAAAGTGCAGTCTTCGAGGACAGTTCAATGTCTGATTTCATCTTAAGTATGTTTCAAAATTTAAGCATATTGAATTTCCAATTAATTCTGACAATCGAAGAACGGATTAAAATTTTTTTAAATGTATAAACTATGAATTAAATTGTAATTAAATTTTTGAATGTTTATCGCTTTTATAGAGGCATAACTTATGCAATACAACCCCTCATTTATATAAAAGGGCACGGATAATTACTCACGTAGAACAAACTATCAAATGAAGATCGATCAATGTGTAATTTAAACTGTATATATTGAATAAGTTTTTAAATTATGAACTACCTTTATACAACAACCCATGCCCTACCGATGCTAAACTGACTAAATTCTTCATAAATATACGTGGAAAAGACAAAACTGAAATAAAAAAACTGTTTATAATATAAATACGTTTTTTAAAACAAATGTTTGATTGATTGATCCAAACTTATAAAAATTAGTGCATGTACAGATGTAGAAAAAAAGCAACACCTCCGAAAAACTCTGCAATAAAATTATCGTAGAAAAAATTTACTTGTACGAAACGATTGGAAATGGGGTTTACTTTTATATAAGTACATAAAATTTGCTTAGGGGATGATCTAGATATTTAAGAAAACCTTGAATTTTTTTCTTTAGTAGCGGTTTCCAATTATTACAGCATAAGAATGCTCTATACATCTCACTTAACCTAAAAACAAATTTTCATGAAGTTTGTACAATTCTGAGAAGTAAATTATTTTAAAATAAGTATATTTTATGCCGTATCAAAATTCAAGTTCGATAATCGATTGTTTACCGAAGAAAACCCCTTTCTTGATCCAGGCATCTTAGACAGAATAATTCAAGCGGTCATTAAAGATTGCTAGATAACAAAATAGCATCCTTGATGACCCCTTAAACCATAATTTTGCCATTTTTTAAGCAAAATTAAAAAAACAATTTTGAAGAATAATTTGAAATTTTGGATTTTCACAAATCAGGACTTAATGAATTTGAATCATCCAAAAATTGTAGGCAGCAACTCATAATTTTTTTCAAATATTAATTTTATAATTAATAATTCATATCATAAAATTATAAATTCAATGAATTCATGTTTGGGTATTTTACTAATATTGCTACATAAAAAAGTAGCGCATTAAGAGTATAATTTCAGGAGATAATAAGAAAAATGTCAATATGTTATTTAACATAAGAAGCAATAAATCTTTAATGTTTTTAACTCAAAAACGTATCATTTAAATGACTTGAAATTTGGTGGCTAGTCATAGTTTAGACAGAAGATTTGAAATATTTTGTTAAAATTAGGTATTTCCATTGAAAAAAAATCAAGTTTGGATTCGTTTTAATACGTAGTTGTTCATCTAAGCAAGTTTTATATACATCAATTAAAAGTAGTCTTAATTTCCAATCGTTTGGTGTCTGTAACATTCTTCTGAGATAATTTGTTGAGGTGTTAGTAGGGAGTTTTTACTTTTTTCCCCACGTGTATGAAAAATATGTGTTTAAGAAATATTTTTAATTCTTATTTGATTTATATTTAGTAAACTTTCTACAAAACTTAATATTCATTCTCAGACTTAAATTCATTCTCATACTCAAATGGGATATTCAGGGAAAAAAAGGGATTCTTTTATTCCGTTATAATACTAGTGTGGGAAAATTGCACATTTGTATGAGTGGGAATAATGAAAGGAATTACGTACTTTTTCCCCAGTTCTTTCACTTGGGATCTAGATATTGATAAGTAACAAACAATTATGTTTTTATTAAGTTTCATTTGTATTTACAAAATGTGCAGTTTCGAAAATCTACTAACTAGGGAACTGCAAGAAGTGTAAGTCGCCGATTTTGACGAAAGTGGTATCGTTGGAAAGATCGCATCGTGAGCACTAAAATACTCAATGGAACTACCCGTCGCAAATGAGTCGTTTTCGAAATATTCGACAATTTATGTCACGTAGCTAGTGCACACTTAATGGGGGACCACAAAAAATTTTAGTCTCAATCTTAACGAAACTGGTATTATTGGAAATATACCATCGCAAGGATTGAATAATTCAATGGAACTACCCGTCGGAAATGAGCCGTTTTCGAGATATCCCATAATTTATTTCACGTAGCTAGTGGATACTGGGCTAGTGCACACTTAACGGGATACCGTAAAAAATTGGTTTCTTAATTTTGACGAAAATGGTGTCGTTGTGAAGATATCATTGTGAAAAGTAAAAATCTCAATGGAATCACCTATCGGAAATGAGCCGTTTTCGAGATATCCGGCAACTTATGTCACTTAATGCAGTTTCACAGTAAGTGTGCATTAGCGATGTCACACAAATTGTCGGATACCTCGAAAACTTCTCATTTCTGACAAGTGATTCCATTAAGTTTTTTAAATCTTACGATGATATCTTTTCAATAATACAATTTCGTTAAGATCGAGACTAAAATTTTTTGCGGTCCCCTATTAAGTGTGCACTAGCTACGTGACATAAATTGTCGAATATTTCGAAAACATTTGCGATGGGTAGTTCCATTTAGTTTTTTACTGCTCACGATGAGATCTTTCAACGATACCACTCGTCAAAATCAGTGACTTACACTTCTTGCAGTTCCCTAGTAAGTTTTCAAATTTAATTAACGGAAATCTACGAAGTGTTTTTCAAGTGCTTGCACATTTTATTATTTATTTTATTATTCTGCAATGAAACAAGATAGCATTGAAAGTAATCCTCAACAATACAAAATGATGGACATAATTTCTAAATTAGATTAAAGATCCGGATATTTGCTCTGATTTCATTTTGAAATTATTCAACAGTACTTTTTGAAAAAAAAAATAGATTTCAGAATTATTATAATATCGTTTTTTGGAACATTTCCATTTCAAGAACAGATAATTTTTTAAACTATTGCACATAAATCAATACTTATTTTTACTTAGAAAAATGGATGTACTAATATAGGTAATTTAATTAATTTTTCCAATACATTGTTTTCTGCCACTAATACCTAATAAAAAATAAATTTCTCTTCGAATTCTTTTACTAACTTAAATCAACTTTTCCGATAATCGAAAGTGCTTGTATGCGTTAGTTTAATTGGAAGAAATATAAAATCAAAGAATTTTTATTTCAAAGAAACATTTGAAATTTAAATTAATTTTGAATAGATTCCTGGAATTCTCCTGAAAATGTACAAAATTTTGTTTACCGTGTTTCTTATTTAAATACTCTAATCATTACGATAAAAATATAGCTACAGATTATTTGTGAGTAAATAGATAGTGAATTGATGGTAAATTTCTTAAGATTAATCGAAGAATTTTGAAATAAATGAAAAGCATTATTTTCTATTTAAAGGATTTGAGATTCGCTAAAAATAAGAAAAGAAATAATTTTGACAGTTTTAAAGAAGAAAAATGCATTAGTAAAAGTAAATTCTTTGGTATCGGTAACAGTGGCGTTTTTGCGTAGAATTGAAATAAATGTCATACACAAGATTTCATTGGCAGCATGCCACATCAAATTGGGAATATTCCACCGAAAGAGGGCTTTGTAATTGTAATTTGTGATATGTTTTTATTATTATTTCATAGAAAAATGTATGATGTCATGTATGGAAGAGAACCAAATTTAATCAATATGTTTTGGGCTATGGTTTGTAGTTTCTAGTTAAATTTGTGGATATTCCGCCTGAAGAAAGGCATACAAACTCGTGCCGAGAAATATTTTACTATCTTCTGATGCGTGCTATGCGGAAACGATTCAAAGACATCTAGATAAAGCAGAAAGGGGTTTTTCTGATGAAGAGGAATGAAATGAACAATTTTGTTACAAAAATTCGCATTTCCCTGAGAGTGAAATTTCTGAATCTGACAACGAAGTGACTGGTTATTCAAAAAATAGGTGCTTTCATTATTACTATGGTAATTTTTAAAAAAAATGATTGCCTTCTGAACCGATCAGAAATGTCATAATTACTGTTATCCGAAAATTATATCTAGAATGTGCTCAGAATTTAAAAAAATAACATTAGTATTTCATTAAACGCGAGTTCTTTTTTATTACACTTACAATTAAATCATTTTTTATGTTATTCACCCGACCTTTAATGTTTAGATATTAATTCATTCGTCATACATTTTCGTAGGACGATAACCTATAAAAGTAAAGTAAAACTTGATATTATTTATTCATCACGTACATAGCACATTATATGTGGTTTTTTGATCAGAAATTTGTAAATTCCACTTTACTTCATTAATATTTTTTATAAACATTATAAATGTAAGTTGCATTTAAAATACACATTTGGAAAAATATATGTTCGTATTTTATTTTAAATACTTAACTTATAACATTAAAAATGGAAGTAAGTGAAGCGCGGTCTGGGAGACCGCGTTGTACTTGTGGTGTTCCAAATTTTCACCATAGTTGTTACGGGATATACATACGTATGTATGTTCTGAAAGTTTGTGAAATAATTTTTGTTCTTATCAAAAATATTTTATTTCATTATAAAAGCAGAGTATCATGATTAAAGTACTTAAGCTGTAAAAGCTGAAATGAAAGAATCCCCTTAAGGGTGTTCTTAAATCACAAAGGCAACTTTGTGACACATGCATTAATTTATTTTTGTTCGGAAATGCCTGAAAGTAGCAGGTGTTGTTATTCAGAAACTGTTTAATTGCACACATTTTTCTATTAAAAAAAAAACAACAAATTTTTCATAACATGCCTTCAAAGTTGACGTTTTTGATAATGTTTCCCGACGAAAGAAGATAAACCGGTCGAAAAGCAGCTGAAAAACGGCTGATCTCGTGATCGAAATAGCTTAGAATTCGATAAATAATTTAATTATCATAAAATGTAAAAATAAGTTCCATTCGAAATCGCTTCCATAGTCGAGCATTCCAGTTTTATATCTTTCCGTTAAAAAATGAATTTGTAAATGTGTCAAAACGTTTTGCGCTTGTTGAGTGGAGCAGTTAAGAACACCCTTAACGTTAAGAATTACCAAACACAGAAGAAAGGTGGCCACGCTTTGTAGTTAAGCGTATATAAAGTGTGCCGAGGTAAACGGAAAACTTTGTAATCGTTTGCGTAATGCAGAGACAGAGCGATTTATCCGACTTCCAAAAAGACATAATCATTGACATTCAGACCAAAGGTGAAAATATTTCTGAAACGGATAATTTTGTAAATTTTGTTGCATGCCACCGTGGTTAATGTGTACCATGCATGGTAAAAAGGCACTATCATAAATCAGTGATGTGGCGAATGTGATGCACCACGGGCCATATATGACAGAAAAGAACGACAGTTGGGGAGGTGCGTTTCGTCCAATAGACGTGCAAACGTTGAGCCGCCCAAGTGCACCAAAAGAATAATAGTATCTCCTCAACGACTGTTTAAAGAACGTTCTTCTGTATGTGCCTCTGCCTCAGATACCTGCACTGTAAAAAAAATCTGTAAAGGTACTACACTTTATCTAGGAAGCTGGGATTCCAAGAACTTTTCCTGTAACGGTAACAACAAAAACTCAAGTTTTAGAATCGGTTACATGGATTTTTCCAGTTATCGTTACATAAAAAGTTCTTGGAATCCCATTTTCCTGGAAAATGTTTAGTACCTTTACAGATTTTTTTACAGTGTGGTTAACGTAATTATGCTGAGAACAGAATTGTTCAACATCGTTGGAGGAGAATTTGCACGCTAGTACTGCAACTGATCATCCACCGAGTGCCGAAAGGTGTACTTTTTATGAACACGTTATGCTTCATCGGTCAGATATACGTTGACGTATACGACGTGAAACGTCTGAGAGCAAACATCCTTCAAGAAATGTCGGAAGGGTGTAAGCTGGAGGAGAGAGTTTTGTGATCTGGGAAATGTTTTCGTGGTAGTCTCTGGGTTCATTCATAATTATGGAATTCACAATGGAACAACGTACGCATCTGTCCTTGTGGACCATATTAACCGCTATATGCGATTTTTTTTCTCAGAATTTAAGTATCAAATGTGTATTTAATACCTCAAACATTTCACTCCGTATTTCTTTAAATTCTAATTACTAATTTATGACTTAGATAGTGCGATAAAAGGATGGGAATGTATTACACCTGAATCTATATTTTCCGATATATAATAGTACGCTAATTAATTTTAAAAATCATGATTAATAATGCGAATGCTATTATTTATATTTTTACCATTATCAAAATCAACAAAATAAATCAAAAATAAATAAAAATATTCAAAAAATTCTATATAAGATATATGGCACAAAATCAAATAATTTTAAAGGTTCCACTTATTAAAGAATTTATTAAATAAATAAATAAATAAATTTTGCAAAATAAAGAAGATAATCCTATATCACGAAAAACTAAAGTTAATGGAGATACACAATAACGTTATAAAAAGCACTTTCAACTAATAATGTTAATGAAGGTATTTTTTATTAAAGAATGCTAAAGTTCATTAAAGAATTTGTTATTAAGCGTTAAAGTGTTCACACAAATTCGAAAAAAGCTAGCCATATTGTTTTTCTTTTTAGGCTAAAGAAAGATTTTTGGAGGCATAATATCCGTAAAAATTTTTTCATTATAATTAAAAAATTGCTGATTTTTGAAAAACTTTCCAAATATTTTTTTTTTTCTGTTACCTAATCAGAAGTATTTGAAAATTGTCTTTAAAAATTTCATTTCAAGTATTTAAAGTTTATTAAAAACTTAATTAAATGGTAGATACTTCAACGAATATCAACGACTGTTTTATAGATTAAACAATGTTTAAAAACTGGGAATGAAATTTTAATATGTTTAATCATACAATCTTAATATATTTGTAAGATTAATTAAATCAGCAGTATCATAAAATGAATTTCAATAATCCATTTTGGTCTGCAAAGTCATATTTTGACAGAAACTACTTGAAATATTTATTTTAGCTGATTTTAAGATTTATTTATTTATTTATTAATTTATTTATTTCTTTTTATTTTATTGTTTTATTTCTTTTTGATTTTTTAATTGATTTAGCTGATTTGGAACATTTATTATTAGTAGATTTATCATCGTGTTTTCCTGTACCTGAAAGTATGAAAATATGAAGAATCAGGAGAAAGAAAAAACAATGTGTTAAACCTAGTATTTAACCACTGAAATCGGCTCTGCAAGTCTATTCCACCAACATATGACTTTACAGACGAGACGCATTTTAATATGCAAATCAAATTTTAATTAATACTGTAAGTTCAGCCAGTAGTTAAATAAAGTGATAGTTTTTGCAAAGTTGTTGCGGTCTATAAGGAATTTGTGCAGAATTCTACATTATTGTATTTTTTATTTAGGTTTGCAGGAAATATATTTTTTCATGCACTTTGATAATCGTTGTGTTTTGGTAGAAGCGTTTTAAATGTCAATTACTCTTATATTTATTTTACTTTTATAGTTAAAGATATGATCATTGAAAGTAAAATTAAATCTTCCTGCATGTAAGAAAGTAACACACACACACATATATATATACACATATTATATATATATATATATATATATATATATATATATATATATATATATATATATATATATATATATATATATATATATATATATATATATATATATATATATATATATATATATATATATATATATATAATATGTGTGTGTGTTTGAGAGAATCAGAATATTACGGAGTTAAAAAAAAATAAACATTACATATTTAAAATACATATATATAAACAGTCCCTCGCAAAGTTCAGCAACAAGAATTTAGCAGGTACTCTCTTAAAACGAAAAAGCTGAAATAACTCAAGTTGAGCTGAAATCCACTCTTTTCCCATGTTGAAAGGAACCTTCTCAAGAAGAGCTGAAACAACTCAAGTGAATGAGTTGTTTTTAATCAACTCATCATTGAGTGATCTCTATTTTACTCATACTTGAGTGAAATCAAATCAATAAAGTTTAAATCCAGTAGTACTTGAGTGATTTGTAATAAAGTCATACTTAAGTCAAATGAAGTCATTTAAGACTGAATCTCGTAGCACTTGAGCGATTTGTAACCAAATCATACTTGAGTGAAATGAAGTCTTTAGGATTAAATCGAGTAGCACTTGAGTTAGCTGCAGCCAACTCGTATTTGAGTGAAGTGAAATAATTTAAGGCAAATCCAGTAGCACTTGAGCGATTTGTTATCAATTCAAGTTGGAGTGAAATGTTGTCATTTTTGATTTAATCCAGTAGCACTTAGGCGATTTGTAACCAATTCATACATGAATAAAATCAACTCATTTAAGAGTTAATCCAAAACTCCTTGAATTTGTAAAATTGAATAAATTCACTCTTAAGAAAAGCAAAATTGCTTAAAATTACAAAAATCTTCAAGCGATTTCTAAATCGTCTAAATAAAATCACATCATTTAAAACTAAATTCAGTAATCCTCGATTAATTTTTATCAATGAAATTCAATATAACATGGAATTATTGCCACATTTTCAAGTGTTGCAATTAAATTCTCATTTCGGATTTAAATTTCTGTTTATTGACATTACAAGGGTATATATATATATATATATATATATATATATATATATATATATATATATATATATATATATATATATATATATATATATATATAGAGAGAGAGAGAGAGAGAGAGAGAGAGAGAGAGAGAGAGAGAGAGAGAGAGAGAGAGAGAGAGATTGGAAAACTGTAACATGGATTCTCCAATATTTCTTCCAAGTCTTTAATTAACAAGACTTAAAACATTCTAATTTACATGACTGAAAGATCTCTAATGAATCATAAAAACATTTTTTTTTCTTTCTAATTCAATGAAACTGTTTCCTAAGTCAATTTAGGGGAAAAGGCAATTGAATCGTTATACAAAATTAAATAGAGCTTACATGAATTTTTTATTATTCTGTCAAATCAGAAATTTTTAACATCAGAATTTTCTTTTGTTAAATTTAAAAGTACATATATTCATTAAATTAAAAATACTGGTGATCTCAAAATTTCAAATTTGAAAACACTTATTCATGCAAACTGCCTAAATTTGCATAACTGTACAACAGCACCCGAACAACATTAAACAGAATATCACCTTCTGATGCTGTGGTGCTAATGGGATTTTTTCTTTTTTTTCTTGGGCAATTTCAAGTTTACATATTTTCCAATGATACTTATAGCTTCAGATATGCTTATATACAATTTTAATTTTTTCATTAGCTTCTGATTTAATTGTAAATAACAATTATTTTTTTATTAAAAATTTACGATTTCAATCAAATAAACCAATCTTAGGCATCTTACTAAAAAAATATTGAAAAAATAAACTTGATATCAGCCCAACGACTCAACTTCAGCACCACAATGGCAGAAGATGATTGTTCCCCTTAAGAGTTTAGATAATCCTATGAAGAAGTTATTTTCAAATATCTTGTTTGGATTTTAAAATGTTTACCTTTTTTTTTTGGGGGGGGGGGGCATAGAATATTTGAGGATGATCTGTAAGTGGGTTAGTTTTTACTTTTGCAATTTTGGTAATTTTTTTTTTTAAATATTAATAGGAGTTTCAGACCCAGTTTTGAAAAAGAAATTATTAAAAAACATAAAACCTAAATTTAAAAAAGTATCCCCCCCCCCACACATGGACAGTGCAGGGTTTAAATAATTGAAATTGAAAATATTTTAAATGGATAAACATCAACCCATGATACCTTGTTGTAATTATTCCTCGATTTAAATCTCAATCAAAATCATATTTCTTAAACTGACTAAATTTAAAAAAAAATATTTTAATTGTTTAGTTTGAAATCTGAAATGGCTTTGAAATCTTAGATAAAATAATTGTTACCCATAGCATTTATATAAGCACATTGCAATTGGGAAATGTGGAGGAATCCATTAAAAAACTTGTATAGCTAAAATTTTGATTATGGACAATTATTTTATTGTATGAAGTTAAATGCAGAAATAACTGAGAAATGAATTTTTTGACCATGTGCAATTATTCTTTATATCCTTTAAAACATTTATTAAAACTTGAATTTATATTCAAGAATAACTTACTTCTTCTTAATAAAGAATTTTTGATTTTATTCAATGCTTCTTAAATCAACTAACTTTTAAATAAATATAAAAGTATAAGACTGCAGCAGTTTATGTCAAAAGTAGAGCCAAATGTGCAATTTAGAATGTTGCAAGAAAGAAAAAAAACTAATTTTATTTAACAACAAAAACATTTTATTTAGCAAGGACAAAATAAACCTAACATTAATTGATAACAATTCTTTCCAACATCAGATAAACAAGTTTCAATAACATCTTTAACAGGACCTTTATAAATATAACAGTCCATTTGCATTAAACATTAAATACATAAAGAGCATATTGTAATCTGTCCACTAGTTTGTCCAACTTTTAAAATCTTAGGCAAAATAGACACTTTCTTGAAAATCCTTGAGATTAAATAAGATTGTTGAATTTGACTCCTCACTCATAGTAGAATTTTACTCCTCCATGAAATCACCATCTTCCTGTGTTAAAAGAAAATATTGAAATTAAGTTAAATAGCAATAAATATAATGTTAAGGAATGATTATGAACATTTTAAAATATTTTGCAGCTTTCCGATTAAATGTTTTATAAAATTTCCCATCCATAGTCTAAACATAAAATGAACCATACACTAAAAATTTTAGCTTTATAAATATTACACTACTGAAAATTCAGCCAATCATGAATAAAATGGAAATAGAATAAATAAATCCTGTGCGATTACACTTATCTGCTTGTTTAAATCATGGTGTTACATCTGATACAATAAATCACCATTTTAAAAACAAATTTAAAATGAAAGTTCTTAAAGCAACATTATAAAATATTGTTGAAAATTCACCTTTGTTGCTACTTTCAAAATGTATCAGCGCTGGCAAATACCCAACCAATACAGGTTTTTGTGGATTTTTAGTTGTTTTTCTATATATTTGCATATTTATATAATACAAGATAGAACCTACAACAATTAGACCAGGGTTGGCACGGTTTAAACCAATTGGTTGTAACTATGGTTTAAACAACTGTTTACTCCTTTTGGTTTAAACAACGGTTTAGTTTAAACCAACTGGTATTTTTCTAAAAAAAAAAAAAAAAAAAAAAAAAAAAACCAGAAGAAATCTAATGACATTTTCTCTTTTTCTTAATAATTTATGTATTTCAGATTATTGAATATAAATAACTTCTATTTTTAACACTTTATATCAACAATAAGCATTGGATGTAGCAGGTTTAGATCATTTCTTGGGTATAGGATTAAAATCAGTCTGCATTGGTGAATATATTTATTTCTCTTTAGAAAAAGCTTCAAACATGTGAATTGATCTAATATAAAATAGATTAAAAATATTCAATATTTAATAGAAAATATCTTAATATTTTGAAAACTGCAGATTATTTAACGCAATAACATAACACAATCCATAAGATTTCAAGCTGTAAAAGAAATCCCCAATCTTAATTGGGGAGGTTATCTTAAGCATTAAAATCAAAATATGAAGTCGAATAAGAGAATTTTCAAAGATTGGATGCTACTTATAGTATTTTAATAAGTGATTCCCCCCCCCCTGTTAGTTATCTGCTGAATCTATGACCAAAAATGTTGACTTCAAATTGTCATTCAAGAAACAAAATCTCAAGAAGTATTTGAAATTTATTATTTGGATAGCTATGGAGAAGAATATTTTATTTATCAGACTACTTTCAAATGTTTATTATTAGTAATTAAAAGATTAGTTATAAAGATCCACGCTGCGTGTGGATGAAGCTTTATTTGACAACGGTCACTTCCCGACTGACATTTCTGTCACTATTAATCCCACCCGTCTCCTCCTTGTCGTCCCCTTTATAATTGGCCGTTGATCTGCCGTGATATAACAACAAGCTGCACTCATTAATGGAGATAAACTTTAACTCTTTCCTCACTCTGGTCCAAAACTCGAAGGCTAAGTTCAGCACTTCTAGATCTAACCCCACAATGAACCTTCCAGTTTAGTGAACTAAAAGGTGCAGTAATCTCCACAATCGGAAGAATTTTTTTTAAATTTGGTTGCATAAGATCGGGGCATTGCGGGTCTCTCCCCTAAAATTCATCTGTGCTGGGTTCTGGGGCACCGGGGGATCCCCTTAAATGAACAAGCTGATGATCTTACTAAGAGGGTTACTGACTCCAGTGGTGACCACTCCCCCCCAAAAAAAATCTTCATACTTTAACATTGACCCCCCCCCCCCTAAACAGAATATCAATTGTAAAATATATTTTACTTATAACCTACAGCACCATCAAAAGATAGTGAGTTAAGCATAATGAAATGAGTTCTTATTGCCCTTATCTAGAATTTAAAGAAAAAAAATAGAGAAACATTTCTGGAAATTCAATGTTGAAAAAATTTAAAAGTGAAATTTAAGAATCAAGATTTACAAAGATAGCGAGTTGAGTATAGCAGAATGAGTTCTTATTGCCCTTATCTAGAATTTAAAGAAAGAAAATACAGGGACTTTTCTGGAAATTAAATGTTGAAAAAAATTAAAAGTGATATTAAAAATCAAGATATTTTTTTAACAGTAAAAACAAGAAATATTAAGAATTTAAAATCCCCTCCCCCCAAAAATGTACTTTTTCTCAAATTACCCCCTTCCCCCCCAAACTAAGTTATAGGACGCATCTTGCGTCATCAAACCCCTCTCTGGGCACCCCTGACTGAGTCCGACATCCTGATTGATTAGACCTCTCCGGAAGACTTGATCCAGCCTATAAGCAGAAGATCAAATTGATGGTTGGTCAGTTTTTCGTTCCTTTGTTCATTTTAGTCGTAAGTTCTGTACATCTGATGGATTTTGTTCAGCTACTCTTTGCTTTCAGTAGAGTATCGACAGGATGTAGTTAGTTGTGAGTTCTAGTCATGGCGACCTTTTGTGGATAAATTGAAACTACAGCCTGGTTGCTAGAGATCTCACCCCCCCCCCCTTTAAACCTTCAAAGAAGCTTGTTTTTGGCATTGCTAATAAAACAAAATTTATTCTCGTGAATAAAATCAAGGCATATTATTACATCTTGAAAATATTCCTTGCTGCATGTGCTATATATATATACAAACGTAAAAACTCTTGATATATCCTTAATAACTGAATTGGAAGTTTTGATTGGGTAAGCAAAATTAAGTCCTTCCTACTCCCCTCTGAAACTATATTTTTTATCGGATTATAGGCCATAGATCACTTCCTCCAAACTGAATTATCTCTGTATTGTCCTCGACCACCGAGGCATATTTGTAAGTGGCCCTTTTCTTGAAAAGATTGTGCACCCCTAGTTTAAACCAACTGTTTTTTTCCTTCAAAAATTGTTCTTTTCTAATAAAAACATAATGACATTCTTTCTTTTTATATTTAATTTAAATGTTTCAAATTATTGGATATAAATAATTTCTATTTTTAACACTATTCCTGCGTTTGTATTGATAGGTTTAAAATTGTGCTGATGAACATACCTATTGTTCTAAAGAAAAAGCTTAAACATGTGAATTTATCAAACTTAAAATATATTAAAAACATTTGGTAATATTTAGTATAAAATATTTTTTTAAAAGCAAATTATTTAAGTAATCTGTCATAATATGCATGGTGATTTTGAATATAGACACACATAACTCATTGATCTTTAAGATTTTAGTCAAGCTGTAAAAGAAATTCTTCTTGATTAGGGAAATTACCCGGGTGTCATCCTCTAAAGGGTGACACCAAATCTTTATTTGAAAATAAAAAATACAATTTTATAAAATTTTGGAGACTAATTAGGAAATAAAATGAGATTTTTAGCTCATGATGCAATACAGCTAGTTTTCTTTTCTTTGCTAAAGTGAAGTTTCATACAGAATGGTGTGTCTAAATAAGATATGCACCAGGGAACAAAAACCAACCTATTCAACGAGTGGGTAACAAAAGCAAACTTTAAAAGAAAGAATTTTCTTCTACGTATAGACACGGCATTGACTTGTGCAGACTATGGGTCGAGTGATGATTCACTTCTGCGGGTTTTTTATGCAGAAGGACAAAAGGTAAATAAGGAATAGTAAGGTTATTTTTTATAAGAATGTAGAATTGAGATTGAAAAAATATGACAGATTGGAAAGGAGGAGGAGGAGGGGAGGGGGGCTTGACACCTTTTACATCTGTCCCGGGATGTCACCCATCCTAGCTACACCACTGCACACCCACTTCATCTCTGACAAGTAAATAAATTTTCCTACCTGTGAAAACCGTACCAAACACAAACCATAAAATATTACTTGAAAAAATAATTATAAGAAAATATTGCATTAATCCTTACTATCTGTTAAATAAATGATCGGAAATAAAATACACAATTTTATAGTTTTAGTTTACATACTACAGACTTTTTTATAAAATAGTAATTTTCCATTTTATTATGCCAAAAATTTTGTATAACTGCAAAGGAAGTTTGGTTTATTTTACATTCTAGTAGGAGTGTGTGTGTGAAGGTGGGGGGGAGAGGGGACGGTTAAAAGTATTTTATAGAATTTTATGTAGCGGGTTACTGATGACTATTTCTGACCAGTAAACTCTCATGCGTACTGGTCTTTGGGACCAGTAACTTTTTTAAAAATCAATTCTACCACTGGGCTATGCATAAAAAATGTTAAGGGAAAGGGATGATATTACAAGGTATTTTCTAAAGAGAAAGAGGATTTGCTTTTTGGTATCGTTGCATAATATTTAGGAAATAATACTTGCATTTACCAGTATAGAAAGACAAACTTTTGTCCACTGTTTTCGTTTTATTTATAAATTCTCATTTAGATTTAAAGCTACCTGGGAAGCAGGCACAAGAAAACTATTATTTCTGCATGCATTATGTAACAACTTATAAATATTAAGCAGATTATTATAATACAGACCATGCATGCAATAATTTTGCCCAATAACAGTATGAAACATTGCCAAACAAAACAGTAACACAAGTTCAACATTAAGAATGAAAAAAAAAAATCTTAGAAATGTGTATAATGTAATCCGGAGTACGTTTTTACTAAGACACTGCAAACAAGACGTAAATACAATGTTTTGATAAATTTCTATGAATAAAGATATAATAATTACAAAACTTTAATACAAGGCAATTAAATAACGAGATATTTACATTGCATTAACAATTTTTACTCTGATTAAATATACTAATTTATTTTATTAAAGCACGAAAGTTTTGTAGCAGCACTGTAACACCAATTATTAATATAGAAATGCATTAAACACATCCTCAATATTACCGTGTGACACGACATTTTAATTTCAAGGTATGATACTGTTATGAATTTTAGTCTGTTAAAAAGAGAAGGGAAAGTTATTAAAAGAAAGCATAATTAAAATAAAATACTTATATAAAACTTACTTACTTCGTAAAAAAGACATTTTCAGCAAATTGTTTAGCGAACGCCGGAAGTCTCCATCTTATCTTGCAAGGTCACGTGACGAGTCAGCGGCGAAAATCAGCGCAGGAAAAGAGCTGCTTCATTATTGAGTTGAGTTGTTTAGTTTTAAAGCTGTATGAGTGGATTAGAAAGAGAAAAAATCAAACCAAGATGACTGAATCGGTTAAAAATCAACTCATTCACGATCCAATAAATTAGAACTCTTTCTTGAGCAGCCAAATCCACTCTTTCGTTTTAAGAGAGTATCAAACTTATAAAAGCTCTGTTTTTTTAACTTTAATAATTTAATATTTATTTTATTTTATTTTTGCTAGGAAGGAATTTATCGTATGTATTTTGCAAATTTAAAGCGCTGTAACAAAACTTTAGCTTAATGTTATTTTCATTAATAGATTTAATCAAAATTAAAATTAATTATTTCAGTTTTGAAATTCGGCTTGCAGTAATAATAAATACGAAATCTTCTTGTAATTATTGTTAGGAAGTTATTTTAAAGTACCTTTAACTTAAGTTTTATTTTAGAAATGTTTTTATAACCTTGCTTTTGAATGTGCTTCTGTGCATTAAATTATTTCCTGATATATAAAGTAACGTTTTTTTTTCTTTTCGCTGAAGAAGTATTTTAGGAGGTATAATATCCGTAAAGAGTTATTAATCAAAATTACGAAATTGCTGATTTATGGAAAACTTTCCAAACATTTTTTTCCTATGCCATTTCATGAGATGAATTTGAAAATTGTTTTTTAAAATTTTCTCTTCAAGTATTTAATTTATATTAAAAGCTATTATTAAAAATTAAATACTTGAAACTTCTACGAAAATTAAAGACTAATTTCTTTAATTAAAAGAGACGTAAAACTGGAATTTTAAGATTTCGTTATATAATCTTAATTTATTTGTAATATTAATTAATTAAACAATTCATAAGGCGAAATGCAATGTTTCCACTTCATTCAAACACAAAATATAGAATGTGAAATTTTAAAAGGTAACAAAACTAATTGAACAGATCTTGCCAGTTAGATCTGCATTTTATTTAAATTTTATAAAACATTCTTTCTGGAATTCTCACGGTCATTCTTTGAGAATATTTTTGCACTTAATTCCCCACATTATCACTAAAAAAGACCGGATGATACTGTAAATATTATTGGAGCGTTTTGTTTTTTAATACCTCGCTCAAATTTTTATATTTTTATATTTTTACTTTTTTTTAGCATAGGATAGCTGAAGGCGATCTACAACCGGACAGTTTTTACTTTTACAATTTTGCTTATATATATTTTTTTTTATATTATGATAGTTTTAATTTCAGAACTGGTTTAAACCGGTTTGGAAAGTTAGAGAAATTTAAAAAAAAATCTGAAACCAAAATTGAAAAAGTGAAAACTAACCCGGTTGTGGGTCGTCCTCAGTTATCCTATTCAATAAAAATCATGCTATAATATTAAAGTTTGAGCAATATATTTAAAAAAACGCTCCCATAGACTTTACATTATCATCTGGGTCATCTACTTTGACTAGTGTGGGGCCTTATATACTCTTTCATTTTTATGAATACGATACAAATGGGACAGACAATAATTATTCGATTATTTTATTTAAAACAAGGTCAGTATTTATATGAATAGAACGACAATGAATTGTAAAAAAAAAATATTTTTGGTAGTCATAGAAACTACAAGACGAATTTACAAAGTAACAGTACAGAAAATGTATATTTTTAACTTGTAATATATATTTAAAATCGTGTTTTCTGCTTGTGTTTGCAAACATGCGATTGGTATTTATTTATTTTTATTTTATTTTATTGTATATTTTGCAAATTTTTTAGCGCTGATCTTAAAATTATCTGCAATTTTTAACTATCATGTCAGGATTTATTGCAAATAGTTAACTTCAAAGCTGAAAAATAGCAATTTTCTTATATTACAAGACATTTCTTATATTACCGTGACCAAAGGTGACCGGCTACTTTCAATATTTGATGTTTTGTTAAATACCTAGAAAAATACGGAAGGAATTATCTTGTTATTCCAGGTGTGTGAATACAATAATACTAGTCATATATTTCCGCGACAATTTTCCCCTCGAAACTCCTAAGGAGACCATCTAAAATTTGAAAAAGGACCAATATCTTTTGCATAACTTTGATAAACAACAGACAATCTAAAATTTTGCCATGTTTTTTATTTATAATTTGCTGAGTTCTTAGCATAAAAATGTTCTTTTCAGAAAATATGACAAACAACAAACACAAAACCTTATAATAATAATTTTTTTATAAAAATGAACACGTTTACTAAATAATTTTGCATTGCGCATGCGTGAAATCAATCAGAATACATTTTGCATAATATAATAATTAATTTTATGGAGCAACGTTTGTGAATGTCTCAAAAGTATAGCTTGAATATTCTGCAAATTATCGTTCATAGAATAAACTCAAAATATGTTTATTCCAAAAGAAAATAAAAAGATGACAGACTGTATCCATATATAGATATTATATATGTTGCATTGACAATAATCAAGGAATATACGCATACAGCCCCTCATCTTTTTACTTCCTTTTGGGAAAAACGGATTTTGCGCGTTTATTCTACCGACGATATTTTTTAGGCTTTTCAACCTATCATTCTGAGATTTTCAGAAAAGATTTTCTATACATTTAGCTAACACATTTTTCAAACTATAGTCTGATTGCTTTGAAAAATATTTAGCAAATTTTCCCAGTATTCATGCATTTTTTTATATATTTTTTAATTCTGATTACAGGGTATTATGTACAATGCTGTTTGTCATATTCTATAAAAAGAGCATTTCTTTATATTAAGAATTCTGTAAATTATAGACAAAAAACTTTACAAAATTTGTGACTGTTTTATGAAAATTTTAATATTTCTACGAGTGTACATACTATCTTCATAAAAAAACACAGTTTGTTCCAATAAGCCACTTTATCATAATCTAAACTTTCAACGCTTTTGCTACATTAGTTTTGGCAGAGTTAACCGAAAGATATTCATTCATTTTTAATTTATTGATAATTCTCTTTGGGGTTCTGGACAAACCTTTTTTAAACCCAAATATATAACCTGTACTATCCTGTTTATACACCTGGAATTTCAGGTTAATTGCTCATGTATTTTTCCTAAATATATTTAACAAAACGTCGCAAATGACCGGTCTCCTTTGGTCATATAATATATAAAACATATTTAAAGAATTGTTATTCAAATTTATTTTATTTTATTCAATTATTTATTTATCTTTTTTGGATTATTGTTGGATACTTACAGCTGAACACATAAGAGGTCAGATTAAGTGAAAGGGTAAAGTTTTAACTTTTAACTTTTGAAATTTATGACTTATGTAAAATCCTCGATGTGATGATTAAAAATGAAGATCATTTTTGCATTCAGAGCTACTTAATAAATTCCAATACATAAGAATCGATTACCAAAAGCTTAAAAAATATGACACATCCCAAGTTTTGCAGGTTAGTTACTATAGCATCTAATAGAACTTTAAAATATTCGTCATGTATTAAAGAAAACTGGGGACGATGCCTTTCATCATTTATTTAACAAAAAATCTATTATTTTTTTTCTCTTACATGTCTAAAGCAAGCTATTTTGATTTAATAACAGAAATATTATACAGGGTGTCCCAAAACTTCGTGTACAAACTTTGAGGAGTGGTAAAGAACCACAATTACATAGGAAAGCATGGGCGGAAACTTCTTGTTAACCCTTTCACAGACAGTGGTTTGTATATGAAACTACAAAATTTTTAATACAAAATGAACATTGACACCAGGATTTTAATATGATTTTTCCATTTATTATGTATGTGAAATATCTAGCTTTTCTTCTTTGCAAATACATTTACCATCAATTTCTGATGTCATTCACATTTTTCTACATTTTAGCAATGTAAGGGCTTTGTTCGCGAAAACCCCAAAGAAACACAAAGACACAGTTGTGACACAATGCGGAATGCAGTGTAGAACGCTTTAAGTAGTGTGTACAGAACAGTAGACTAGTACAACAAATGATTTAATTTTAAATTAAATTTAAAATTATGTTTCTAAAATCAAATATCTTAGTAGCTATTAAAAAATGCTAAAATGTGGAAAAATATGAATGAAATCAGAAAAAGCGGAGGAATGTATTTGCAAAGAAGAAAAAAAATACATTTCACATACATAATAATTGGAAAAATCATATTGAAATTCTGGTGTCAATGTTCATTTTGTATTAAATTTTTTGTAGTTTCTTAGACATATTATTGTCTGTGAAAGGTTTAATAAGTGAGGATGACGTTTCCGCCCATGCGTTCCTACGTAATTATGGCTCCAAACAATGTTCTCTAGCACTCTTGAAAGTTTGTACACGAAGTTCTGGGACACCCTATAGATTTACAATACAATGTTATTTATGTTTTTAATGCAACAATATTTATAATGCAACGTTATTTCTACTTTGATTATTTTAACATTTCTGGCGACAATTTATATTTTTACTAAAGTTTCAAATGAACCGTATTTCGCAGCATACTACTACTACTACTACTACTACTACTACTACTACTACTAATAATAATAATAATAATAATAATAATAATAATAATAATAATAATAATAATAATAATAATAATAATAAATCTCTAACTTTAAACAACTTTTACTTTGTCAGTTTTACTTGTAGAATAATGGAATCTTTTTCTCAGGTGACTTATTAAGATTTTATGATATATATAACTTATAGAACCAGATGATCGTAAAAAAAGTAAAATTGATATATATATAAATGCATTGAACCATTACAGAATACTACAATTCAACATCAAAATATGGAATAACTCATTAAATAACAAAATACATCAAACAGAGGAGTTGACAAATATTGGAACAATATATATATATATATATATATATATATATATATATATATATTTTAGAAATGTTTGTTTTGACTTAAATAAATGTTTCTACAATAATTACCTATTTTAAAGCATTTTTAATACAGAACTTATATCTCTATGTCTAATGACTTAGAAATAAGCCAATGGATTTCGTTGAGACCTCACATTCTGTATATGTATATGCATTTTAGTCGAATTGTTATTCAAAATATTATTAAATATAGTTGCTTGAAATACTAATAATTATCTGAGATTATTGCTTTTATTTGATGTTAATTAAAAAAGAAAAACCAATTTAAGTTTTCAAATTAATATGAGGTGATAGTATTTGCTAATAAGCATGACAGAAGAAGTTAAATTGATTTAGGAGGAGAAATTATATTATTAATTGATTAATTTTAAAATTTTACCAAAAAAAAACGCTTAAAAATAAAATAAAACGAACAAAGAATAACAATTAAAGTGACGAAAATTATATTTTTACTTGATATTCTCAGTTTCCAAAAACCTTACAATGATTTAAAATGTAATTTTAAAATATTACGACGTTGAGATTTAAGAAAGAAAATAATAATAAAATGATTTAAGATAACAGCATACGTTTAGCTCCTTTAAATATGTGCAATATGTTT
The DNA here is from genome assembly GCA_964019185.1 of Maratus speculifer. NCBI lineage: Eukaryota > Metazoa > Arthropoda > Arachnida > Araneae > Salticidae > Maratus > Maratus speculifer. The sequence goes on along the minus strand of OZ025290.1, from coordinate 426,335,276 downwards.
TTTGTAATAAATTGCTATGCTTACAATAAAATTTCTACTAAAAAGTATTGGAAAAAATCAAGCGCATTTTAGAATATTAAAGTTTTTGAAATAATCTATTAAGAAAATATTTTCATTTTTAACCTTTTTTCTTCTTTTTTTTCAAGAAATTAATTTTTTATTCAGAAAAGCAACGAACGAATTTCCCCGCGTAAATTTGTACGGAATGAAAACGGAAAAGTCATTTCAAAGTAAAAAGCACTTTATATAATTTAGAAAAGATTAAATACTAGGGGAGCGGATGTTAAAGTTTATATTGTTCTGACAAATATTTTGCGATTTCGTTTCATTTTTTAATTTAAGCTACGCATAATTTTTTTTCATTACGTTTACGCTTATATTTCCCTGATTTTAAATCTGTTCCTATTTTTTAGATTTTTAGTTATTTATTAATAAAGTATGGAAAATTTAAAAAACTATATTAAAAGAAAAATAGACAATTTTCGAATAAAATAAATGGAATTAATGTTGAAAATTCTTTATTTTGATAAGTTGTAAATATAAATGTCACAACAGTTCTTTTATAAAATAAATAAATGTGCTATGCGGAGATTTATCATTTCAGTCACATTTTTAAACTATTCCATCAATGATTACTAAAATAAAATTATAAACTATTAGAATTATCAAATAAACATTGTAATAAAACTTATTTTAAAAAATAAATAAAATTAATAGATTTTCTTAATTATTATTTTATGTTTGTAACATGCGAAACTTCCTGACAAGCCAAAATTTGTAAGTATTTGTAACACTTATGAATTGTAGTTAAAAGCATTGGGAAATTTAAAAGCATTTTCTTGATTCCTAATCAAGTGTTAAAAATTAAGTCTCATTCAAGTCATTTAAAAATTTAAAAAAAATTAAACATTTAAGACAAATTTTTCATCATCATTGAAATTCAATTATAAGGGAAATCTAAAACCAAATACTGAAAGTAAATGTATGAACAGATAACATACCTCCCGTTCTATACATTTATAAAGATAATTGATTCTAAAAGTGCTTTGTAACATTTATGAATTGCAATGAAAAGCATTGGGAAATTTAAAACACTTTTTCTTGATTTCTACTCGAATGTTAAAAATTAAGTCTCATTCATTTCATTTAAAAATTAAAAATAGTTAAACATTTAAGACTTCCATCATCATTGAAATTCAATTATAAGAGAAATCTAAAAAAATCTACACTTCTATACATTTACCGTTCTATATTTGACTTTAAAAGTGCTTTGTAATAAAATTCTTTAAGGTAACCAATCAATTTTTATTTTGTTATCCTTTTTTTCTTGTTTACATACATTCTTCTTTTCTTTGAATTTTCAATCAAAGCACAACATCTCTTTGTACCTTTTTCTATTTCAGATAAAACGAAAAACAAAAATTCACACCATGACACTATTTATCAATATTTTTATCCCCCCCCCGATATATTGTGTATCGTGGCCTGCAATTAAAATGTCGTCTCTAAAACATAAAATTTTGTTGTATAGTCTAACAGTAAAATAAAGCAGGTTTATCCTTTATGGGCAAATACACTACTGCAAATTTTAACAACCTTAGCTTAACACTTTTTCATTTATTATGCCATTATATTGAAGAAAAGAGTACTTTAAATACAATTTGTTTGCAAACTGTATCTCACTTCACTTTTGATATATATATTTTATAATTAATTTCATTTCTTTGATGTCAATAACTGAAGTACTCTATCTCTGTTGATAATAAAATAAGGAATAGTGGGATTATATCATTTTGATATCATTTTCCCATAACAACTGAAAAGAATTCAATTGAAATGCGTGCTATTTTCAAAAAATCTTATTTTCTGATATAACATTCACTTATTATAAACTGAACTGAATAAATATGGTTCTGGCATCTAGAATCTGAATTATGTCTCTAGAAAAAATAGTTCCATGTCATCTTTATTAATTATTGTTTACTTTTCTAAAGAATTCTAGAGCAATTTATTAGAATTCAAGAGGGTTTTTCGATATTCCCAATGCAAAATTACTGAGATAAATGCGGACACAAGAGCTTAGTTTCAGTAACAATAATTCTAACTTATGAAGCTATTCACGAATTTAAGACGTCATACCACTGACTGAAAAGCCCTGGATGATAATGTTAAATCTATGGGGACTCAAATTTTAATATTTTTACATTATCTTTTTTGCATAGGATAGCTGAGGACGATACACAACAGGGCTAGATTTTATTTTTTCAATTTTGTTTTCAAATTATTAAAAAAATGCTTTAACTTTCAGAACCGTTTTGAACTTGTTCTGAAACTGAAACTATCTTAATATAAAAATATTGTAACCAAAATCTAAATAGTAAAAACTAGCCCGGTTGTGGATCATCCTCAGCTATTTTATGCAAACAAATCCTGTTAAAATCTTAAAATTTGAACAAGATATTTGAAAAGAACGCTCCCATAGACTTTAGATTACCATCCGGGACTGTTTTAGTCAGTATTGCGGGCTCTTAAGTGATAGTTTCTCGCTACTGAAACGATTCAAAATTGTTTCATCTTCTAGAAAACAAGAGACTATAAATGGCACTAAAATTGGATTTGGAAGTATGCTATCCAGTTTGAGATAAAACTGCGATTTCAGCCATCAGTTAAATGATGTGATGGTGTGTGCAACTGCTTCCCGGTCTTATAAGCAACTTGCAAAGAATTGTACATGCATATATATACATTCCTTCTCAAAACTCAACAACTAGAATTTAATAGTTATCAAACTTAATAAAGTTCTGTTTTTCTTAAAATTTTAATAATGTAATATTTATAATTTTTTGCTAGGAAAAATCATACGTATTTTTCAAATTTTTAGAGCAGCATTAAAACTTTACCTGTCAATTCCGTTATTTTCATTCATAGATTCAAATAATTAAAATAAAAATGAATTATTTCAGTTTTAAAATTCGCCTGGCATAAATTCTAAAGCTTCTTGTGATTATTGCAATGAAGTAATTTTAAAGTACCTTTAACTGAAATTTTATTTATAAATATTTTTCAAATCTTATTTTAGAATGTCTCTCTGAGAATTAAATTATTTCTTGACATATGCAGACAGAAATTCTTTTAGAATAGGGCTTCGAAATAAAAAGAACTCAAGAATTCCGAAATAGAAGGAAAATTTTAATCTGTAAACTAAAGTTTAAAGAGTGAAATTTACAAAATGTCTTTACACTTATTTTTTTTAATTTGGAAATGGGACTACTGTTTTTAGATTAATCTTTTCCTAAGGCTCTTTTCATACAGCTAGGGATGAAGACGCTTGCAAAATGTTCTTTTAAACATCCGAGAAAACTGTAAAAGTCTTTTAACTTTTGTAATTTTTTTGGCCTAAATTCAAATACATATATATATATTTCATTTTCTTTGTTTATTTAAAAACAGAAATAAATCTAATTACTAGTAATTAGCAATAACTAATAATTATAAGTCTCAATCCATAATTTTAAATAAATACTCTAGTTTTGCAAAATTGACAAACTATCATCTATCTAGTTGTGGACGTAAGATTGAAAGTAACAAAAGTTCCTTAATTTAAAACTTTGATTTCTAAACACTTTAGGGAAATCGTCTTTCAAAAATAGTCTTTCAATTATTTGGTAAACGTTTATCTCAACATTGAAAATTTGTCTAATTATTCGATTTATAAAAGTTTTCTTTCTGAGGTTTAACTGTTTATTTAAAGAAAATTTTTATTCTAGAAATAACGATTCATTGAACATGTAGAAGTAATTAAGACATCTTTAAATTTATGTCTATTAGACTTAAAATACACAAAATACACATTAGGAAAACAAAATACTTTGATAAGCATATGCATTGAAAATTTAAATATAGCAACGATTTGTCAAATATAAACTATTATATAAAGCTGTATTTAAGAGTTTTTCAGAGTTTCACTTTAAATAATGTAAGCAATTATAAATATGAATAATGATAATATATTATCACTAAATTTTTAATAATAATCACGTATATAGAATTGTTTTCTTTTTAATGAATCCTGTTTTTAATGAGATTGCAAATAAATATTATACGTGTAATATGTACCGATAAATTCATATTTAAGTTTAAGAATATTTCAATTAATCTATCTAAAAATAACATACAATTGATTTTGTTTCAAAAATCATCAACATAAAAAAAGACATTTTCAGTCACAGGCATATTAAGTAACATCTCTTTTATAATTGCCATAATCATCATTTTCCGATGAGTCGAAAATTTAATGTAACTTAAATAAGAATAAATAATTACAATAAGAAATACACATGCATATTATTTTATAATTAATATTTTACAATGGAAAGAAAATTAAAGTTTAATAATAAATAAATAAATAAATATATTGCAATAAATCCCTGAGGATGGTCATTAGTTGATTGAAACTACTCATATATTTATTAAAATAAGAGAAATTTATTTCATTCCCTAAAAAGGAAATAAAAATTTCTTTTATTGTAATATCGCGATACATTTATTTTAATATTTACTGGATTAAAATTGAAAAATACCAGTGTTATAAATTATACCTTTTGTTGCATGCTTTTTTCGTGACAAAGGATATTTTTTAATGTACATTAAATATCACATTCGAGGAACGTAATGAGCATACAATTTATAATCCATTTAAAGGACTTACAAAATAATTTGGTTAGAGGATAAAATGGAAACTATTGAAGATTACTAAACAGTAATTACTGCAAGTGATCTTAGATATGGGTTACGTTTTAATTTTTTTTTTAATTTTTTAAATATTAATCGGTGTGTATAATGTCTCTAGATCATAAACTGGACTGCTAAAATGTTCTGGTTTCCAAAAAATTAAGGAAATATCACAAAAATAGCGATAACTCGTTGAAAAAGTAAGCAATCCGTATGAAATTTGGATATATTGTTAAATAAAATATGCTGAATAAAAATACCAAATGCAAATTAGTGGCGCTGCAATCGCATTGCGTCATCCGTGAGACACATAAAAATGCACGTTAGAGAGTAAGGCTGCAGTTGTCGCTATGATAGTGATATTATAAATCTAGGATACCAATTCAGTACAATGACCTGCAGGCATCATTTGCCAGCAGAACTGAAATTTAGAGCTATTGGAGGCAGGACAAAGTCAGGCAGAGGTGGCTAGATGGCTAAATGTGAGTCCTTCGGTGGTTCATAGACTTTGGTAACAATTTCAAACCACTGGTTCGTGTTTAAGAAGGTTAAGCCAAGGACGCCCAAGGGTTACGACAAGCGCCGATGACCGATATTTGCGGTTATGTGTACGAAGGAATAGAACCGCAACCCCATCTCATCTTAGATCTTGCCTTGCTGCAACCACTGGAATGTTGGTGTCAATGTCTATTGTGCGTAGAAGGCTTCACAAAGGTGGACTTTACGCGAGGCGACCAGCAATTTGTGTGCCGCTCACCTCACGTCACCGGAGGGAACGTTTGATGTGAGCACGTCAACATGTCCACTGGACGGTTGATCAATGGAGGCGTGTTCTCTTCACGGATGAGTCCCGGTTTAGCCTCCAAAGCGATAGTAGGCATTGTTTGATTTGGAGAAAACAGGGAACACGCTATCATCCATCAAACATTCGTGAAAGAGATTCATACGGAGGAAAAGGTGTCTGCGTTTGGGGTGGTATCTCTTTGGGTCGACGCACAGACCTCCATGTCTTTCCACATGGAACCGTGAATGCTCACGTCTATAGAGATGACATCCTTGATGCTTATGTGCGACTTTATGCCGGTGCAATAGGTAATTATTTCCTGTTACAGGACGAGAACGCTAGACCGCACATGGCTCGCATCGTGGAACATTATCTTCAGCACCAGACAATTCAGTACATGGGATGGCCAGCTCGATCACCGAACTTGAATGCCATCGAGCATGTTTGGGATGCTTTAGTGAGACGTGTCGCTGCTCTCAATCCCCCTCCTCTGACCCTTGCCACGCTTACAACTGCTTTGGATAAGCAATGGCTGTTACTTCCCAGTAAACTCATCTACCGCATAATTGACAGTATGACACATCGCTGTATGTGCTTTATTGCTGCTAGGGGTGATCATATGGCATATTAACCTCTTCAGACCTGAGGTACACAAATGTGTATCTCCATTCTTTTCCTCATAAAAACTAAACTGTTCGAATTTTTTGCATTTTTACTTTATTTCTATACAGCTGAATGTGTTTTGCTTTAAAACAAAACCAATAAATGTCAGCACTGATGAGTATTACCTGTTAAAATAAATATTATTTTCATCCGAGTTTCGAAAATACCTTCAAGACATTGTGGCCAAGAAAATAAGAAATATTCATGATTATTTAACTTAAATCCTTTACAATAAAAAATTTTGTGGATTTGCTGATCATTTACTTGTTTAAAATTTTAAATAAACTTTAATTACTTGCTTAATTTTGTTATTGCTTAAATTTATATTACTGGTAGTTAAAGTGATGTTTCAGGGGGATTATTACTTTTATATCCATATTTGTAAATTTAAATTACCAGTCCCCTAATGTACTGATTTCATAAAAATGACTCTTTCTGTCATCTATGCTGTCATTTCAATTATGCAAAAGCAATAAATATATATTTGTAGGGCTATTTTATGCTCAGGTCTGAAGAGGATAAAGGTACTTTTCCTATACCAAACTGGCAAATTGATTTTGTTAATTTTATAATTATGCAATTTTTTGAAACACCATAATTGTCTGGTAATTTCTTTTCATGTTATTTTATACCTTACTATGCGTTGTATATCGTGGCTGAGTTTCATTAAAATCTACATATAATATTTTGAGTTATCACTATTTTTGTGATTTTTCCTTAATTTTTGGAAACCAGTGTATTTGCGAATATGCTGAGTTGAAATATTCAACAGTGCAATACTCCTAATTAACTACTTTTTAGCGTATTACATAGTATACATACATTTATAGATTATGTATCTATAGATCATTACATTTCTTGTAATATTTATCTCATTAAAAGTGAAAAATACCAATGTTACAAATTATATCTTCTCCTGCAAACACTTTTCGTGAAAAGGATGTTTTTTAATGTATATGAAATAACACGTTCGAGGATCGTAGTGAGCATACAATTTATAAACTATTTACGACATGCAAAATAACTTTGTTACGGAATAAAATGAACCTTAATTGCACTTTTGTAGTTTATGAAGAATATTTATTGCAAGTGCGCCTTAGATATGGGATACGCTTTTAATTTTAATTATTTTTTAAATATTACTTGGTGTATATTTTTTCTAGATCATATACTGGACTGCTAAAATGTTTATTTTTATTTTAGAAATTGCTGAATTGAAATTTTCAACAGTGCAATGCTCTTAACTGCATAAATTTCAACATCTCCTAATTATTCCGGTGTCCGATCAAAAATTGAAATCGGAAAAAGTCAAGAATTATTTCTACAATGTTAATTTAAGATTTGATTTTGAAATTTTTGGTCAATTTGGGAAATTATAAAACATGTCCATCTTGAATCAAACCCCGGAAAAAAAAATTAAGAGGCATTGGCACTTATATAACTGAACTACTTTTTATCGTATTATTTAATGTACATAAATTTATAGATTATATAATATAATAAATTCCCCTAAAAAATCGGATATTATCACCGATTTTTCATGGAAACGGCAAAAATTGGGCTTTGAAATGCATAATGTATTTTCCAAATCGCTTATTTTAATATGACCTATTTCTTTAGTAAATAGTGAAGTTTTTTCCAGCACTCTGAATATGCTGAGAAGTGTATGTTAGTGTATGTTATATACATGGTTTTTCATTTATGTTTTTAATGAAATTACATATGCAAGACATTTTGTGACAAGAACACATCCATTCAATTGTAGTTTAATGTTAAAATCAAAAATGGAAATGTAATAAATATAGCATTACATGTTTTTAATTCAATGATAGTGATTTTATTTTTGTCACGTTTGAAGCTTAATCAGCGGAGTTTTATTGGTGCGGGAATATGTTTTACAAATTGGATATTATCTTTTAAGATATGTGATTTATAATGGTTTTATTAATCAGAAAAATGGTAGAGTATAAGAATATATTTTTTACATTTTATTTCATTAAATGTATTTATCCCTCCTTTTCGTATTTTTTTCCTTCATAAAAATAACAAGTTGGAAATTGCACGTAAAGCGTAGCAAATGAGGTGCGTTCGTTGATAACGAAGTTTTAAAATATTCAGATCTTGCTGATATAGTAGAGCGTACTTTGGATACAGTATAGTGGTCGAAATCTTTGTGTTCCTGTAAATATGCAGGGAGTAATTTTTATTATACTTCATTAACGTATATCTTATTCGTAAAATGTGAAGTAGTTTAATATAATTAAAACACCCCCCAAAAATTGATTCCCCGTATAACATTATTTAGTGGAATACATTTGTGTGGCCCTGTAATTTAATAATAAATATTCTTTGCATCACAGATTGTACAAAATGTATTTTTTAATACATATTTCATAGATTCATGTGTACCATCATTAAAATGCATTTGAAACTTTTTCCCCATTGACCGTAATATAACGGAATACATTTGATTGTCCCTGTAATTGATCAATGCATCCGATTTTCATAACATTTAAAATGACTTGACAAAATTACGTAATAAATATACGTTTTAAATTTAAAATGATAAAAAATGCATTTGGAACTTTTTTCCCCATTGACCGTAATGTAACGGAATCCTTTTGATTGTCCCTGTAATTGATCTATCCATACGGTTTTCATAAAATTTGAAATGACTCGACAAAATTATGTAATAATTATGTATTTTAAATTTCAAACGATTCGGTTGGGTAGTTTTTGCGTTGTTATATGCGGACGGACAGACAGACGGACGGACTGTACGACAACAATAGGTGCTACGTATTTACATAATTACGAACGCACCTAAAAATAGATTTTATAATAATATTGTTGTTGCCTCCTTCGTATTCAAGGCATAATCAAAAGAATTTTCTTTTGTACATTAATACATTTTACAAGTTACATATCATTATATAGATTGAAACTGTTTTCTTTGTATGTTTGTTTGTTTAAAAACTGATAACAAAAATGCTAATTTCACGTTTGGTTTAATTTTTTTTTGATCTGCCTTCCCGTAATTTCTTCTTTCTGAAAAATAAAAACATATATTTAACTGAAGAATAATATCATGGCTTCCCTTTTTATTTTCAAGAATAATCGATAGTGTTTTGTCTGATATTGGATCATTCCACGGTAACTTACGCTACATTTAGAACAATTTACTGCAATAATTTTAGTAATATTACACTAAAAATACTCAAATGTAAAATTAATATGATTTGTCAATGAAACCTATCTAAACCTATCTAAGGGTTTATTTGTTATGAAAATTACCTAAAAAATAACAATGAAAATTATATTTTATATGATAACTTACATTCCTTTTTCAGTAACGGCAGTTACCATAGTAAATAAAAATACCAAAATTAAAGAAATAACATTGAAATTTGGTAATTTCCATCTAAATTGGGATTTAAATAAGTTTAATTCGCAAACCGTGTCAAATTTACATCTTGAATATTTTTTGTGTTATATTACTAAAATTACTGAGAATAATTTAAAATGTAACGTAAGTTACAATGGAATGACCCTATTGCATTTTACAAATTATATATCATTATAAAGTTTGAAACTGTTTGATTTATATGTTTGTTTAATGAATCACAAAAAGTCATAAAAATATTGATTTCACATATTGTTTCTTTAAATTCATAAGAGAATAAATACGGAAATATTTTACTTATTGGAATTTTCAATTATTAGTTATGTATTTTATACTTCTATTGGACACGATAAAAATGCTAATTCATTTATTTCTCATATAAAGTAATCTGATATTTGTACTTGATATTTCATCAACAATATTACATATCTATGATTTTTTAAATAAAGATTTTAAAAATTCATTTATAAATTAATTTAGGTTTTAGATTAAGAAGTTAACCTTTTAAAATTTAATGATAAATCTATTTTTTTTTTGAGATATTCTTCATTCCTAAGTTTGTTTAAACGCTTTTGCAGTTTATTTTGTTTACATATTGCCAAAAGAAAAAAAATAGAATGAAAATCATGCATACAGAATAAAGTATGAACACTTTTCAACGCATTCCCAATACAACAATAAAATGTAAGAATTCACTAAGCTAAATGGCGACTAAGTGAAAATTTCGAAAATGCATAACGTACTTGGAAACCCGATTTCTGCTGTTTCTTGAATAGTCGTTAAAATATAGGATATAAGTAATCTAACATTTTTTTCAGCCCTGTATACGATCTTGAGATATTTATGCATATTACATAGTGTGCTAAAAAATAGTTCGGTTAAATGCATAGCTGAATTGAAATTTTCCACTAAAAGATTTCAGAAAAAAAAGTTTTGGAATTTATTATTTAACAATGTACATAATCTGTAGAAATTATTCACACTAAATGATATTTAAAAAACGTCTTTATACGAACTTCAAAACTGAAAATTTACCTATAGAAATTATTGTTCATAGGTTTCAATTGTACAATTATTGCTCGTTTTCTTATAGTTAAAAATTTACGATTAAGTGTGTGTCCATATAAATAAACGATAAGTTTTAAGCAAATCACATCCTTCTAGTACACCTCTTAAATACATATCAATTTCAATATGTTTAAAATCCATGACAAACGGTTTTTCCCACTAGACCGTAATGTAATGGGAAATTTTTTAGTTGTCCAGTAAATAAACCGAAAATGTCTTTTTCACTATTTTTTCATTACCGACAAATCCAGAATAAAGTCTAATAACATTTATCCATTTCATATCAGTATATAACGCGAATTACAGCCCTGCAAACAAACGGATAAAGAAACATAATTTATAAAAAACTTTTTAATTATGTTAGAAAAGCTTGAGAAACCAAGTTCTTACGAACGTCCCATACAATCTGAATAATTATTTTTATGTACTTAAATTCCAATAAAATTATTTTCTTTCCTCCAAAGAAAAAACAATTGAAAACATTAAATACTTTTTAAGTTCCACCAGTTTCACTGATGGATTTTTGACGGCGTTTAAACAACAACTTCCAGAAATATAATTATTTGTGTAACTTTTATGGAAATATACAAACTATTTCTAATTACTGAATGTCAAACATTAACTATTTGTGGGTTTAGTAATTCTGCTGAAATACCCGACTCTTAGAGTATTGTTTAGTTTCCATATCTCAGACAATTAAGTGTTTTCGGTATGAGGGACAAATTTCAGTAATCTTTGACATCTTATTGATAAATGTTTGTTTATAATTAACTTTTGCATAACTCAAAAAAAAACTGAAATTAGAAAAAACAAAATCAATTTTTACGTCTGTTTTATTTTCAGACGCATTATTAGCCAGAATTTACACTCACAGTTGAACGTTAAAATCTATTGAAAAGATAAAAATATTTATTTTTTAATATTTTTCCCTTTGTGCATAAACTGCTTTATAATTTAAGTTAGATATTAGTATCTCAGGAGAAACAGGTTCCAGTACCCGATGAGGTACGGCTTCGAAAATACATAATGTTGACATTACATCAGACTAGATTGTGTATCTGATTACAGTTAAAATCGTAAAATAATATTTTTGCAAATAAATTCAGCTTCTTGTCTGATACGTTATCGAAAACACATAAATGTACGACTGAATTGACAATGAATTGGTGTGCAAAATGTCAGTAAAAGTAGTTAGTTAGAAAACTGATTGATATCGCAAATGAATGTTTCCGTCAGTGCCAAGACAGTGAATTTTGCTAGTGACATGCTATGTTATTGTATGTAGGGTCATGAATGTTAGCCGAAAGTTCGTAAAAAAGATTTGTATTTTCCAAGAAGGGATGTCGATAGAGAACTGCGTGCGCATCTGTAAAAGCTTTACCGAGGCAAAATTCATCATGGGAATAAGTTCATCGTGAACCATTTGTTTGACAAATATATCTCCTAATGAACTGTATAACAGGTACTGCAACATGATTAGGTGAGAGTCACGGCTTAGACCCGTCCTGGTACAAAATCTCACGAAAAGTTGCAACACAAAGTTGTAGCAGTTGAAATGACTTTTTGACAAAAACAACCGAGTATTGTCCATTCCTCAACTGCCAAATTCCGGTTTTCACCTGGCCGCCTGTATAAGACAGACACCTAGAATCTTAACATCAAATATTCCAAGAAAATGGTCATACTAAAACGAACAGACAATCAAATGTTTTCCGCGAAAACGAACTGTGGTCGCTTGTTCAACTATCCTCTGATTAAGAATTTATCTTGAAAGAAGAGTTATATTTTACACTCGCTCAATTTATTTTTAACGATAATAGTAGCTACTACATATCTGTTGTCTTTCGGAGTTGTCATCAAATCCACTAGTAAAGCCGAATTCGAAGAGAAAATCCTCGTTTGGATTGCAAAGAATCCTCAAATCTTGAGTCGTATGTTCATCCAAAAGTCCTGGTTCGTTGTCAAAGAGCAACGACAGCTGAACAAATGTATTATATCATCCATGTGTGCAGTCAAATCATTCTTGATATCAGTAAAATTAAAATGGCGGTCATTATATCTTCTAGCCAACAGTTATAATTTTAAAATCTTTTACGGCCAGTTCTATCAGAAAAAACATCACTTTCATAGAAAAGTACGATAAACTGGCTAACTTTCTAAAAAAGAAGTTATGTGTATATTTCAAATCCCAAATGTTTGCTAAAGGCTAAAAAGCAAATAACATCCAGAAAATGAACAATAGAACCAAGAAAAGTTCTAAAATTATGAACCTAATTTTTTCAACTTCTAATAAGTACAAGTAAAAGATAAAGAGATAATGTCCGACAAAAAGGTTTAATGAAATACCAAAAACAATTCTACAAAAAATATAGTTATTAAAGTTACCGTACACAGTCCTCATAATGTTTTTTATCGTTTTTTCATAGCTTTCCAGATAAGAAAATTTGTGCGTATTTCTGTGAAACAGTTCTTATTTTCGTTTGCCTTTTGATAAATGCATTTCTTTTTATTTTTATTTAAGCGGAACTTTAGAGTATATAACAATTAAAATAAAGAATTAAAATTTTTATTAATTTATGAAGCCACTTGCACCGATGAGTCAGAGCTTCTCATGAAGATTGGCTTTGAGGATACATGATCACTACATTCGAATCGACGTAATCGACATTGAAATTATACACAGTATTTGAATAAATTGATTGGTTAGATATAAGATTAAAATAAAAAAAAGTGGTACAATATTTTTATATCCTTTAATCTGGCTTTCGTGAGATGGGGACCTGATAGTACATGAACGTTACTTTGCATCTAACAAGGAAGGTCTCCATTGGGGGCATACTCAGAATTTTTTGAAAAAAATACGAATTAAACTACTCATGTAGGTAATAAAGGATCAGTGAAAATTAGCGGCGGAATTACATTATTAGATATGTAAAAAAATAAAATAGTTTGGAATAATTGGCGTGAAAAGCTGAAAGCGACGCAGGATTTGGCGAGCAGTGCATTTCCTCGCCAAAAGCAGACGATTTTAACGAATCTGAAAATTGATTTTAATTGACTTCACTGCTAAAAATTTACAGCATTTACTGCAACGTCACTCCACTTCTTTTATAGAATATCTCTTTTCTGACCAATGAGAATGCTCCATAGCACGGTAAATTGACCGTTTTCTATAAAAGAGGTGGAGTGACGCTGCAGAAAATGGTAGAGATTTTTAGCGGTGTTATAGCTTGTGCAACACTGTTAAAAATCTGCTGCATTTTGCTGCAACGCACTCCACCTCTTGTATATAATATCTCTATTCCAACCAATGAGAAAGCTCCATTTCACGGCCAAGTAACCGTTTTCTATACAAGCAAGATAATGCGTTGCAACAAAATGCAGCATATTTTTAACGGTGTATTTTTCAATTTGGAACAATTTTAATTAATTTAAATTGTGTTTTAAATGATAAAATATATTAATTTCATTTTGTTATAAGTACATATAAACGTATATGGCAAAATTACACTTAACGTAAAGTAAAAATGCAAAACAAAAATTACTTAAACTAAACTTATTTAAATAAATTGAACATAGAAAGTTTTTTCTTTAAAAAGTATTCGAAGCGTAAAAGCGTATTTTTCAAAATTTCGTTTTTTCGCCAACCGGAGATAAATCGCCAAATAAACGGAATTTTTATTATTTTTTTACGGACGTTATAAGGAGATTCCGCCGAAATTTTTTTTATAAACATATATAACTATATGAGAAGAACATTCTGTAATTTTTTCAGATTTTTCTGAGTATGCCCATATGGAGACCTTCCTTGTAAGTCTGCATCTTACTGTCAACATAGTCCAACGTATGAGGAAAATTAGTTTTCCTTGATATGTAATTCTATTAAAAGTTGCAAAAAACATGTTTTCCCGCCGCTCGTATAAGACGTGTTACATTAGCGTGCAGCATTTGAGTAAAATCGGTGGGTAGTACATGTTATTAGAATTCAAAATGCAAAGTTTGGCATACCTGGAAACTCACTGGCGCTACACAGCGTGGCTCAGTTTTGCTTACATGTATTTCATTAAATACTTTTTATGTTCTTCTATATATTTATGCGCAATAATTGGGTACAATGAAGAAAAGTATGGAAAAATGATTTTGAATAGTGCTATTTTTAAAAATAGCTTTATATTTTAAAATTTAATTTGGACAAAAAGTTTGAATTCAGCATGTATAAAATATTAATATTTTTGAAATTAATTCTTTTATTTTTGATAGTAGTTTAGATTATCTACAGTTTACATTATGTGTACAAACCAAGTCAAAAAATATTAATATTCAATTAAGTAAAATAAACATAATCTAATAACCTAACATTACAATTAATACAATGGAAAAATTGGGGGTGTCCCTTTTTCCCAATGTCGGGCCCCTTTAAAATTTTCTAAGAGAATCACGCGCTTCTCGTGCCTATTCTATAATCAGGGACTGCATAATATTTGGAGGGAAAACAGGGAGCGACATTGTGAGAAATTAAACAAAAAATTCACAAAACAATAAAGTTTATTTTTCCGATTAATTTACATGATATCTATACCATATTTTTAGAATTTCGGTATTTTCTTGGTCACATTATTCTAGTAAATGAATATTTTGCTTCGAAGCTCTAACGATTTTTGTCACAACGGGAGAGGTTGAACACATTTACAGGCAGAATATGTTTTATTAATGTGGATTTACATGAATGTATATTGCGCTAACTCCAAATAACTGATAATATAAATTATATAGCTAAAAGAGAAAATGATAATACTTCTTTACGAGAAGAAAAAAACGATATATTTATTAGGTTGGCAAGAAAGTAATTTCGGTTTTCCCACATTAAAAGATTTATTTAATTTTTTTAATGAATTCTGCTAGTAATGTTTTTAGAATTTTGCCATTGGTTAGCAGTGACCTTGAGGTCTATTTTTAAGCCATTGCAGTGTGATTTAGTTTGCAACTATTTGATGAAGGTCAATTTTAACATGGCAAAAACGAACATTTTCGCCATATTTTACTTTTTTCATTTCCGGAAAGGAAAAAAAAGTTGCAGAGGCTCATAAAGAGAGATGTGAAGTTTATGGTGTTGATTGCATAACAGAACGCACGTGTTAGAATTGGTTTAGAAAATTTTGTTCTGGCGAATTTTCACTGAAAGATGTGCAACGTTCTGGTCGACCGACTAAAGTTTCTGATGACCAAATCAGTATCATTATTCAAGAGGATCGTCATGTACCTGTTCGAGAGATTGCAGAGAGGTTAAAGGTATCCCATACAACTACTAAAATTCACTTAAAAGGTCTTGGACTCGTTCAGAAGCTCGATATTTAGGTTCCGCATGAATTAAAAGATATTCATTTAACATAGCGAATCAATATTTGTGATATGCATCTTAAACGATCTTTTCTTGAAAAGAATCATCACTGGTGATGACACATGAGTCACATACAGTAACATCATTCGAAAACGATCATGGTCCAAGCATCAGGAACCAGCACAATCCATATCGAAAGCTGAATTGCATAAAAAAAGATCATGCTGTCTATTTGGTGGGATTACAAAAGGGTTGTGTAATTTGAGCTTCTCCCAAGAAACCAGACAATTGATTCAGATATTTACTGTCAGCAACTAATAAAACTGGATGGATGAAGCAATCAAAGAAAAGCGTCCGGCATTGGTAAATCGTGAAGGAATCGTCTTCCACCATGATAATGCCCGGTCTATATTTGGTAACTCGTGGGAAATTATTAGAGCTTGGTTGGGAAGTGATGTCGCATCCTCCCTACAGCCCAGACATGGCACCATCTGATTACCATTTATTTCGAATTGTGCAGAATCCTTTGAATGGTAAAAATTTCATAAATGACGATGAACAAAAACAGTTCTTGGTTCATTTTTTGTCTGATAAGGACCAGAAGTTCTATGAATGTGGAATCATGCAGCTGGTAGAATGATGGCAGAAGGTCCTTGAACAAAATGGAAAATAATTGTAATTGATTAAAGTTTATTCTGTGTATTAAAAAAGGAGTTTTCTTAAATACTACAAAACCGAAATCACTTTCTTGCCAACCCAATAATAACTAAAATTATAAATAGCTAAGTTTTAAATTAAATTATTCTGAAAATGATTTAAACTCAAGTAAAAATTACTTTATTTTTATGAATTGCATGCAGCCAGACATTAAACGATTAAATGAAACTTTTAAAGTAGAACGTTAAAAATAGATTTAATAAGATGAGTAACCATTGTTTAAACTGTTTTAAACCTCCCAATTAACAATATAACTGATCTTCAAACATTAATTCCTCATGCGTTAAAAGGTTTTTGATAAGGAACACAAGGGTATTCATGTCTATTCTTGCATTCGTGGAATTTAAATATTAAAAAGAATTTAATTAAGTTTCGATGATTTAATGCATTACGGAAAAGAAAACGTATGATTATTTGGATTATTTTACAGCTTTTCTTTTCTACGAATGTATTTTTTCCTAATTTGTATTTACACAAAATCATTACACTACATCAAAATGAAATTATATAATTAAATCCGTCGAATATAAGGAAAATAAAGAGAATATTTCCGTTTAAAATAACTTGTTTAAAATTAAAATATTTGTATATTCTAAAAGCAAATACTTAAGCAATGGTTATGCATCTAATTAAATCTATTTTTAACGTTTTACTTTAAAAGTTTCATTTAATCGTTTAATTTCTGACTGCACGATAAATTTATCTGTTTACAGCCAGGATTAATGTGCAGTAAAATAACAGCGATATGGTTTTATTCATATAAATTATTCATATAATTCCTAAAAATAAAGAAATTTTTACTTGAGTTTAAATTACTTTCAGAATAATTTAATTTAAAATTTAATTTATAATATTAGATATAATATCGTTTTTTTCATCTAGTAAAAAAGTATTATTATTTTCTGTTGTAACTATATAATGGATATTATCAGTTAAATGGAATTAGCTCATAATAAACTCATGTAAATCAACATTAATAAAACATATTTACCTGTAAATGTGTTAAAAATCTCTCGCTGTGACAAAAAATCGTTAGAGCTTCGAAAAAGCAAAATACTACCAATACGAATAATCTTTAAATATAATTCTCTAAAGCAAGTGATGAAGACAGTTTTAACAGTTTTTTAAAGTTTCCATGACAATTAAAATGTGTATTTCTTTTGGTAAATAACAACCCATAAAGAATTTTCCAAAATCCGCGCACATGATATGGAATAATACATCCAAGTTACTACACAATTTGGGGTATTTTCCGGGGTATACAACCTGGCCATACACTGTAAAAACAAAATACCCAAATTGGGTTGAGAGTTTTTTGGGTACAGCATTGTTCAAATTTGGAAAATTCAGTTTATAGCACAAAATTGTTTTAAATAAGTCTGATTTTTAATGACATTAAAACAATTAAAATATCTTATATAGTATATACATTATACCTCAGAAATTTTGATTAATTTAATGTTAATAAAAATCTGCTCTGTTTTGAACCATTTTGGGTTATCTATTTTGGGAACAATACTCTACCATTTTGGAATCCTTACTGTACCATTTTAGGAACATTGCTATACCCAGAAATCTTTCAACCCAATTTGGGTCTTCAATTTTTTCAGTGTATACCCTTAAAAATAAACATCCGAATATGTTTCATTACCACAAGCTTATAATTATCGCATTTTGCCACTTTCGAATATAATAAAATCTTCTTTCTCAAGAAATAGCCATTCCACGAAACAAATGACATCTGATCCCTTCAAGAGAAAATTTTTGAAATAAAGTCTAAAATTTCATTAAGTAATAAAGCATGCCTTAGTCCGCCAAGGAACCACTGGTAAACCAATACGCAAGTGTAATGAATTTGCTGTTTCCGCGGACTGCTTATTTACACAGAGTAGTAACAGAGCCTCAACTCGGCTTGAAAAGAGCGCCCTCAGTGGATCACTTAAAAACTAAACTATCGCGTTGGCAATTTTTATCCTCGTGATTTCTATGTAACTGTAACCTTATTCTGCTTGGCGCTTCTTGCTGAATGCTGATTTGATTATCTTTGCACATGTTCTTATGGTATTTGATCTTAGATTTCCGCGCTTATATTGATTCGTAATTATTACTGTTATTATTCTTGAATTTTCAAGTTTATATTATTAGATCGTTATGTTACGAAGAGACACATGTATTGTTTGCAAGACGAATACGTCCAAGTTATTTCATAAATTTCAAAACAAGAAGCAGCAAGCCGTCGCTGTATTTTTTTTTCTTTTATCCCTTATCATTTGTCGCCAAGGAAGCGATGTTTCGCCGAATTAGCAACCTCTCTTACGTTATGATCGTAGTTTCAGAGTGGTCCGCTCGTGTCACTACTGTCTGTGGGTAATCCCATGTTTAACAAGTTGCCATTACAGTGTATGAAAGTTGATTCTCTGTTACAATTCCGTACTCTGTGGCTTATTCTACCAAAGCATCTGTTGTAGGTTGTCTACAGATATACAGGGTGTTTCGCTACCAGACCGACAAACTTCTAGGGGTGATAGTAGACATAAAGACAAACATTATTAAATGGGAAACCATGGGGCGCAAACGTCTTCTGTAGGAGATAGGGGCCATTAAAGTTTAAAGTCCAAAAATTCAAACGCTGATAAAAATTAGAAAAAAGGGTCGATTTGTTTGCGGTTTTCTCTAATATCATTCTTTATATCACGATTTTTTATTTTTTTTATTTTAAAGGTTAAGTTCGAAAATTGTCAGTAGAGGGCGCTTTAGACTTTAGAGTAACGAACAAATACTTATTGCCGTTCTTTTGTGCATGGGGTTGAAATTATTCTAAAGTTTAGACTTTAACTTAAATTTTAAGCCCAAAATCGGAAACATGGGGATCGGTTAACTAGCGAAAATTTAACTGTGAACCGAGGGGGAGATTTTAAATGCTCATAAACATTGGACAAACTAATCGATTTTGTTGCGGTTTGAGTGTAGGTCATTCCCTTGGTAATTATTTTATTCAAAATGACGCACAGCTGTGGTGTCCTCATTTTTTCATAGAGGGCGCTTCCGACATATCTCCGATATTTCAATGGCATCACTCCTGGGTGTTTTACTACCAAATTATCATACTTCCAGGAAGTGTTAGGGATGGAAAAGCGAATCGGAATCACATAGGAATGTAACGTTGAAAATGTCTTTTTTGCGAGTTATGGTTAAAGGAAGCAAAGAAAAAAACAACAGAAACAAGCAGAGAAACAGAAACACGTTAATCTGACATAAAACAGTTTGTTTAAAGGTTTTACTAGAAAAGGTGTTCGAAATTACGACCAGAAGTAATTCGACATGCTTGACAGCGGCATCGCATGTAACTCCTCACGCTTTGAAAGATTCCTGGAATCTTTGATAGATTTTCGGAAGCTACAGAAATACGAGCTGCTAAGCTTGATGGTACAGGATTCTCATACACCCAACTTTTCATGTGACCCCAGCAGAAGAAGCTCATACTTGATAGGTCCGGTGATCTGGCAGGCCAATAAACCGGGCCACCACACCCTATCCACCGCTGTCCATATGTTATGTTGAGGTATCGGTGAACATCATTGGTAAAATGTGGAAGAGCCCGATCATGCTGGAACCACATAGAGCTTCGCAACGAGAGAGAAACTTTCACGCTCATTACCGTTCAGCTCCATCTACCGCAACAAAATCGCAGCGCCATCTGTTATCACTGTCAAGCTTGCCGGACTTTTCCTGGTCGTAATTTCGAACACTTTTTGCAGTAAAACCTTTAAATAAACTTTGTTCTGTCACTTTAACATGTTGCTGTTTCTCTGTTTGTTTCTGTTGTTTTTTTCTCGGCTGTTTTTTAAATGTAATATGCAAAAAAGCAATTTTCAACATTACATTCCTGTGTGATTCCGGTGATCTTTCCATTCCATACACTTCCTGTAAATATGGTGGTCTGGTAGTGAAACACCCAGAAGTAATACCATTGAAATGTCGGACATGTCTCGGAAGCGCCCTCTATCAAAAAATGAAGACATGAAAGCTGTACGTCATTTTGAATAAAATAATTACCAAGTGAATGACCTACACGCAAACCGCAACAAAATCTATTAGTTTGTCCAATGTTTATGAGCGTTTAAAATCTCCCCTTTGGTTCACAGTTAAATTTTCGCTAGTTAACCGATACCCATGTTTCCTACTCTGGGCTTAAAATTTAAGTTAAATTCTAAACTTTAGAATAATTTCAACCTTATGCACAAAAGAACGGCAAAAAGTATTTGTTCGTTACTCTGAAGTCTAAAGCGCCCTCTATCGACAATTTTTGAACTTAATCTTTAAAATTAAAAAGATTAAAAATCGTGATATAAAGAATGATTTTAGAGAAAACCGCAAACAAATCGACCCTTTTTTCTAATTTTTATCAGCGTTTGAATTTTTGGACCTTAAACTTCAATGGCCCCTAGCTCCTACAGAAGACGTTTGAGCCCCATGGTTTCCTATTTAATAATGTTTGTCTTTATGTCTACTATCACCCCTCAAAGTTTGTCGGTCTGGTAGCGAAACACCCTGTATACTTTAGGCTAATAAGAAATGTTTTTTATCAAAAGAAGAACACACCAGTTATTAGCAAATAATATCACTTAGAGTATGTATAAATTTTATGATACATCCTGTACTCTGTATGCCTTGTGTGTTGTAAAAAGGAATGTTACTAAATTGTTTTTCTTTTAAAAAAATCTACATTTACTTTTTCTACTAAAAAAATTGTATTGTTTTTAATCAATTTGAGTTTCATTAATATTTAAAATGTCATGTTTGAATATTGTGTTTTTTCTTTTTCTGTAAATGAATGTAACCTTAACATACATATATAAAAAGTTTTCATATTGACTGATTTTAAATTAAACGTCTTTTTTGCGTTTTTCTGATTGTGTATTTACTAGCAGCATTTAAACAAAATGCATTATAACATTTTAAATTATTTGAAAGACGATATGTTTGTACAGATAGTTTATTTCGCTTTCAATAAAATTAAAAATTCTTGCCTTATATTCCTGTCATTTCTAATTAGTGCCGAATATCTATTGTTAAACACAAAAATAAACCGTATTTTAAAAAGTATTTTTATTATGGTTGATTTATATCACATTGTGATCTAAAAGAATTTTTAATTGAAAGAAGATTTTTTATCCCAAAAGAAATATTTTCCGTTGATGGATCTCAAAGGCTTATACATAAGATATTTTTTAACATATGATATTTAGCACGTACTAGGTAACTTTCATTACGAAAAGTAAAAAACTACCTATTGCAGCCGTCCGGAGAAAAGCACTTCCGGAAAATTTTGGTATATTTTCATCGATCATGACCGCCAGATTCCCAATTCACCCACCGTTCAAATGTTGACCATATAAATATATATATATGTTACAGGCCAAACCCGATTTTGACCTAGGCCAAACCGGTCTATCCTAACGCCCATCGGATAAACTAGTTTTTCCTAGGCCAAACCGGTTTATCGTAATGCCCATCGGATAAACTAGTTTTTCCTAGGCAAAACTAGTCTATCTTAAGGCCCATAGGACAAACTAGATTTACCTAGGCCAAACTAGTTTGGAGTAACTCTTATAGGATAAACTAGTTTAGACTGCTGTTTATTGGTCTGAATTAGTTTATCCTAGGCCAATTCAATTTGGCTTGATTTTAATGAATTCAATCACCGCCTCAACGCCAACATTCTTGTTTGTCCTAGGCTGATCTAGTTTATCCTAGGCCAATGTAGTTTTACATGTTTTTAGCTCACGGGCGACAAAGCCAGAGAAATAATGGGCTCACAGGTTCTGTATGTATGTATGTACGCATGTATGTACGCATGTATGTACGCATTTATGTACGTATGTGCGTTCGTATGTACGTAACGCGATAACTCTTGATAGAGATATCCGATTTGGTTCAAATGGGATGTGGGTTCATTCTGATAAGGTACTTTTCTGATTAATTTTGGGAATTCATTGGATAGGAATAAAAGGGGGCGAACGGGAGGCTAATCCGTCACCTTTAATTTAGAGAAATGGATTTATCATGCAGAATTATCAGTTTTCATTTTAAATTTTAGATATAGGATCATTGTGACAAGGCGCCTCCGCGATTAGTTGTGGATGTTTATTGTTTAAGTCTAAATTTTAGACTTAAACAATAAAAATCCACAACTCTAAAAGAAAGGGCAATGTAGATAACTCAACATAATTTAGAGGCCTGGCCGCCCGGTCAGGTGGGGCTCTGGCCTGGAAATTCCAGACCGTGCAAACCTCTGACAGTATTCTACAACCCTTCGAATAAAATAACAAGGGCGATAACAAAACCACTTTGCACAAAGTTAGCTATGGAGCAGTAATCGGGATCAATATTAAAAAGAATATTGCTCAATTAAAGTGATGGCTTTGCATTCACAGGCTATTTACACTAATTGTGTATTACAGCCTTATTTTTTTAAAGAATAACACCCTAAAAAAATAAAGTAAGTTGGATTACTTTTTCCTATTTCTCCGAATTATGCTTAACCATTAAACCCCCAAAACTAATCACAGATACGCTTTATAAAGTTAAACAATTATCCAAAATTTAAAGTAAATAGATAATTCTGCTCAAAAAACAATTGATCTGATTTAAGGAGGATAATCCCACATTCCTTCCTTTATACTTAATCATTAAATCCTCAAAACAATTCAGGGATTCGCCTTAAAAAACTATATTCAAATATTACGGCAAATTGGATAAATTTGGATAAAAACCTATTTATCTAATTTAAAGTAGGCGATGAAACGTCCACTGCCCCATTATACTTAAACAAAAGAAAAACTCAAATTAATTAACGAAGCGCATGATCAAATGAATTCATGTCCAGAATTTTAAGCAAATTGGATAATTCTAAATTATACCCAATTTATCTAATTTAAGGAAAGGAATAAATTGTAAGTTTCCCCCTTATATTTAAACGAAGAACCATGAAAATTAATCAGTGAAGCGCAGCAAATCGGGTAATTCTGCATGAAAAACACATTTGCCAAAATTAAGCGGGATCCCTCCGTAATTCTCGTTGTTTTTATTCAGTTAATCCCCAAAACTAATTAGGGAAGCGTTTTACCAGAATGAATTTATTTCTAAAATTTGAAGCAAATCAGTAAATTCTGCGTGAAAAAAGCATTTACATAAATTAGGGGGCCTTACTCCTACTCCCCCCTCCCTTCATACTTAAACAATGAACCCTCACAACTAATCATGGAGCCCCTCAAGAGAATGCTCCTATATCTAAAATTTGAATAAAATATGCTAATAATGCATGGAAACCCATTTATTTGAATCAAGGGAAGGGGCGTATCAGCCTCTCGTCCCCCTCTGCACTTATTCTTCTCCAATAACCTCCAAAAGTAATCAAAAAAGTTCCTTATAAGAATAAACCTATATTGAAAGTTTGATGCAAATCGATTATTTCTGTCAAGAATAATTGCGTTACGTACTTACGTACATACATAGATACAGAACCTACCGGCACATTAGTTCTCAGTCTTTGGTAGCCTTATGAGTTAAAAACATGTCACATTACATTATTTCTATCAATCTTCAATTATCGAGTTACGCACATACGTACGTACATACATATTTATTCCTATTACCCTTTATTCCTATCCAATGAATTCCCAAAATTAATCAGAAATGTACTTTATCAAAACGAACCTTCATCCAAAATTTGAACCAAATCGGATATCTCTATCAAGAGTTATTACGTTACTTACATACGTACGCACATACGTACTTACATATGTACATAAATGCGTACTTACATACAGAACCTGTGAGCCCATTATTTCTCTGGCTTTGACGTCCGTGAGCTAAAAACACGTAAAACTGCATTGGTCTAGGATAAACTAGATCAGCCTAGGACAAACAAAAATGATGGCGTTGAGGCAGTCTTTGAATTCAATAAAATCACACCAAATTGAATTGGCCTAGGATAAACTAGTTCAAACCAACAGTCTAAATTAATTTATCCTATAAGAGTTAGGCCAAACTAGTTGGGCCTAGGAAAACCTAGTTTGTCCTATGAGCCTTAGGATAGACTAGTTTGGCCTAGAAAAAACTAGTTTATCCGATGGGCGTTATTATAAACTGGTTTGGCCTAGGAAAAACTAGTTTATCCGATGGGCGTTAGGATAGACCGGTTCGGCCTAGGAAAAACTAGTTTATCCGATGGGTGTTAGGATAGACCGGTTTGGCCTAGGCCAATCTAGTTTGGCCTAAAATCGGGTTTGGCCTGTAACATATATAACCTTTATCGTGGTGTAACTATTGTGTTTAGGAACTGATTTGAATGAAAATTAGTGTGCATATAAACATACTAAAGTCTCAACCGAGTTCCTTGGACAGCATAATCAGCTATCTTGCTCAAAATGATGGACATTTAAATTTAAAGAGAAAACTTAAAATCATGTAGAAGAAATTAGAAATCGAAAAAAAAATTCTTTGTTGTGTTTGACATTGATACAAAAATATCATTGCATTTTTTGTTTTGTCTATATCTTTAAAAATGGCTGAGTTATAGAAGTTTGAATTTCTAGTGTGGCTAAAGTGTTTAAGCGGATCGATTTTTATCATGTTATAACACACGTATTTATGAACCGATTTGGATGTAACATGGTGCGTACATAGTACATACTGATGTCTGAACCGAGTTTGTTGATCAGATTCAACCGCCTTCTTGTTTCAAAATGGTGGCCATTTAATTGTTTTAAATTTAAATTTAAAATTAGTTAAACAAAAACTAGTAGTTAAAAAATAATTTTCTTTCATGTCTTTTACCTTGATTCAAAGATTCCAGCGCATTTTTTTGTATAATGTGTATCTTAAAAATGGCTGAGTTATAGCACTTTGAATTTCTAGTATGGCTGACATTCTGTATGATCTTATTTTTGTCACGTGGTAATACGGGTATTAATGCACGATTTAGTTGTAACATGGTGTGTGTATAGTATATACCTATGCCTGAATCAAGATCATTGGCCAGATTTATCAGCCATCTTGTTTCGAAATGGCGGCCATTTTTTAAATTTAGAATCTAAAATTAAATAGATAAAAATTAGAAGTTTAAAAAGATTTTTCATTCATATGTTTGACCTTTGACCTTAGTACAAAGATTACAAAATGTTTTTTTTTTTTTGTTGTTGTTGTTTTGTTTTGTTTTGTTTTGTTTTTTCTATATCTTTAAAAATGGCTGAGTTATAGCGCTTTTGAATTTATAAATTGGGTGACATTTCGAAAGATCTATTTGCCTGAAATGTCGAATTTTGCCATCTAATATAAATCACATTAAATAAAACCATATTGTATAAATTTGTTTAATTTCTCGAAATTCGCATTGACATTCAATATTGCTAAAAACAAGCACTGAATCTTCTATTATCGTGTTCCACTAATTTAAGCTTTGTATAAAGAAATAACTTTTTTTAAGTGAAGAATATGATAGCTACCTCTTCCATACTGGTATTTGAAGGAAGGACCCTTTTATTGAACAGTATATTTTTTTCTTAATAACATAAAACATTTTTCTTGAATTACTACATACTATACTCACTTTTAGGTAGCTTTCATTACAAAAAGTAAAAAGCTACCTATTGCAGCCGTCGCGTCCGGACGAAAGCACTTCCGAAAAATTTTGGTATATTTTCACCGATCATGACCCCCAGACCGCAAAACCACCCTCCGTTCAAATGTTGACATATACAGGGTGTCCCAAAAGGTCGTTTACAAACTTAACATGCTGGTTTGTCATATCTTGATGAACAATATTAAATAGGAAACTAAGGGTCCCAAACGTCTTCCAAAGGAGATATGCGCCATTAAAGTTTAGGGTTCAAAAATTCAAATGATTATAAAAAACAGAAAAACTGGTCATTCGTTTGCGGTTTTCCCTACAACTATTCTTTATGTCAGAATTGTATTAAAAATAAATTATAAAGATAAATTTCAAAATATGTCGATAGAGGGCGCTTTAGACTTTGGAGTAACGATAAACTAGTTTTTACCATTATTTTTTGCATCTCATAAAAATTTTTTAGAAGCTTATATATAAACTTAAATTTTGAGCTCAAAATCTAAATCGTTCGGAGTGGTTAAGTAGCGCAAACTGAATTGCGGGGGGAGGTTCGAATTTCAAATGATTATAAAAAAAGGAAAAATTGGTCAATTGATTTGCGATTTTCACTAAAATTATTCTTTATATCAGTATTATCTTGAAAATAATTTATAAAGATAAAATTCAAAAAATGCCGATAGATGGCGCTTTAGACATTGGAGTGACGTACAACTATTTTTTTACGGTTATTTTTCGCAGCTCATAAATGTTTTTAGAAGCTTAGACATAAACTTAAATTTTGAGATGAAAATCTGAATCGTTGGGAGTGGTAAAGTAGCGCAAAATTAACTGTGTTCAATGGGGGTGGGGAGGTTCAAATTTGAAATGATTTTAAAAAAAGGAAAAATTGGTCGGTTTTCGCAAAAATTATTCTTTATGTCAATATTTCCTTGAAAATAAATTTTAAAAATAAATTTAAAAAAAATGCGTTAGAGGGCGCCTTAAACATTAGAATAACCAACAATTACTTTTAACCGTTTTTTTTTTTTTTTTTTTTTTTTTTTTTTAAATTTAAGTAAATGTTTGCATAAGTTTAGACTTAAATTCTGTGCTCAAAATCTAAATCGATAGGAGGGGTTAAGAAGCGCAAACTGAACTGTGTTCAGGAGTTGAAGTGTTACTTTCCCCACTCCTCGAACGCAATTCAATTTTTGGCAGCTTAATTACTCACAACGATGCAGATTTTGAGCACAAAATTTAAGTTCGAACTTTTACAAGCATTTTATTGGATACAAAAAATAACGGTTAAAAATAGTTGTTGGTTACTATAAAGTTTAAGGCGCCCTCTGACGGAATTTTTTGAAAGATATCTGTAAAATTTATTTTCAAGAAAATATTGATATAAAAAATAGTTTTAGCGAAAACCGACCAATTTTTCCGTTTTTTATAATCATTTAAAATTTGAACCTCCTCACCCCCATTGAACACAGTTCAGTTTGCGCTATTTAACCACTCCCAACGATTCAGATTTTTATGTCAAAATTCAAGTTTATGTCTAAGCTTCTAAAAAAATTTTATGCGATGCAAGAAATAACGGAAAAAATAGTTGTACGTTACTCCAAAGTCTAAAGCGCCCTCTATCGGCATTTTTTTCTAATTTTATCTTTGTAAATTATTTTCAAGATAATACTGACATAAGGAATAATTTTAGTGAAAATCACAAATCAATTGAGCAATTTTTCCGTTTTTTATAATCATTTGAAATTTGAACCTACCCCCGCAATTCAGTTTCCGCTACTTAGCCACTTCCAACGATTTAGATTTTAAACTCAAAATTTAAGTTTAAGTCTAAGCTAATAAAAAAAATTAATGAGATGCAAAAAATAATGGTAAAAACTAATTTATCGTTACTCCAAAGTCTAAAGCGCCCTCTATCGACATTTTTTTTGAAATTCATCTTTATAATTTATTTTCAAAAAAATACTGACATAAAGAATAGTTTTAGTGAAAACCGCAAATGAATCGACTAATTTTTCTGTTTTTTATAATCATTTGAATTTTTGGACCCTAAACTTTAATGGCGCATATCTCCTTTGGAAGACGTTTTTGGACCCTTAATTTCCTATTTAATATTGTTCATCATGATATGACAGACCAGCATGTTAAGTTTGTAAACGACCTTTTGGGACACCCTGTATATATATATATATATATCTGATATTTGTCATGCGATAACAAACGTATTTATGAACCGATTTGAATGAAACTTGGTATGTACATAGTACATAGAAATGTCTCGATCGAGTTCGTTGGCCAGCATCATCCGCTATTTTGTTTCAAAATGGCGGCAATTTTAAATTAAAAAAAAATTTAATTTAAAATTCAATGCGAAAAAATTAAAAGTTAAAAAATATTTTTCTTTTACATGTTAGAACGCAAAACAACGATTCCAGAACATTTTTTATTTTGTCTATATCTTAAAAAATTATTGAGTTATAGCACATAGAATTTTTCTTATGGCTGACATTTTGAAACAATCTGATTTTTGTCACGTGATAACACGCGTATTTATGAACGGACATGAATGAAACTTGGTATTTGCATAGTACATACAAATGTCTCAACCGAGTTCGTTTGTCAGCATCATCCGCTATTTTGTTTCAAAATGGCGGCCATTTTAAATTTTTAAATAAATTTAAAATTTAAAATTAAATGCGAAAAAAATAAAAGTTGAAAAATATTTTTCTTTTACGTGTTAGAACCTAAAACAACGATTCCAAAACACTTTTTATTTTATCTATATCTTAAAAAATGATATAGTTATAGCATTTTGAATTTTTATTATGGCTGACATTTTGAAACGATCTGATTTTTGTCACGTGATAACACGCGTATTTATGAATTGATTTGGATGTAACTTCGTGTGTACATAGTATATACTGAGGCCTGAGTCGAGTTCGATACTCAGTTCCATCCGCCATGTTATTTCAAAATGGTGGCCATTTAATTTTTTTTATAAATTTTAAAATTTAAATTTAGGTACAAGAAAGTGAGAAATTGAAAAAGATTTTTATTTTATGCATTTGACCTTGATACAAAGATTCCAGAGCTTTTTTTGTTTCGTCTGTACCTTAAAAAATGGCTGAGTTATCGCATATATATATTAATCGATTTCAATAACAGTGTGCATGTGCACCTGAATTAAGATTTCGACCAAGCTCATAATCAGGTTCTACTAATTTGAGCTTAGTATTTTTGATTAATATAACTAATTTAAAATAAATAAATATATATATAAGTATATGAAAGCTACCTCTTCCTCCCGGCACTGCCGAAAGGACTATTATGGACTGTACTTTCTTATATTCATTGTAATTTTGCGAAAAGGTAATTTTACATAATGTTAAAAAAAAAATGTGCAATAGAAAATTTTGTCAGTAGTTCTAGCCAATTTTTTCTTTCAAGTAAAGTAAAATGTAATTAATTCCTCAACGGCACAAAATGATTTTCTAATTAGGCGAATTTTATATATTTAAAACATGCCTTATTTATACATCGATTAATTTTTGTAAATGATCATCTATAAAACTTGTAAAGAGAGTACGCAAAGAGTATTCGAAGCATTTCTGCGAATTGAACTATAAAAAGCCGTAGATTTATAATTCATAGATTTCAGTAATTCAGAAATAAAAAATAGAAAACCTTTCGATTTTGATGAATTTTGCAATATTACTTGTAATTGTACATAATATTTACCTCTATATTTAGAAAATTAGTCGTATGTGGTAAACCCAAAACATTCTTCTATCCATAAACGTTAATATTTCCAGAAAAATGAAAGATAGCATTGTCATTGGTTAGTTATTTTACACCAACTTCTAATCTGCAACAATTATTTAAAGTTCTAACATATTCTGAAATTTGATGAAAATCCGTGTATTAGTATTTGAGATAGACTTTTCGCAGAGATTGTAAAATAAAACTATATACAAGCCCAATACCTTGAGCCATTTACTCTAAAAACTAAAGAACACTGATTAATATCAGGTACTAATTAATTTAAACTTTTGTAAAAATTCGTGCATTAGGAACTATGGTAGAGCTATTGCGACAACCATGAAATGATTTTGCATAGTAGCGCCAACTGACGAAAGATTTACTCCAAAAAATTAAATAATACTTATTTATATCAATGCGATTACATAGCTTATTAAATTATGTGATTTGCACCAAAATAAGCATTACTATATTACATAAGCATTACTATATTACATAAGCATTAATTGCATAAGCATTACTATATTACATCAAGGACTAACGGAATCTGAAGTTTTAAGGAAATCCGTCCATTAGTTCTTGAGAAATAGTTATTGTGGAAAACGTGAAAATGCAGAATTGAGCATCACGTTTTGAGTTAAATCCACCAAAAGGTAATCAGATCCAATTTACAGCAAGTTCTAATTGAATCTAAAGTTTTTTGAAATTCGTTGCATAATTTCTTCAGAGTGAGCGCCCTCAAAATTTATGTCACATATAGACAGACCGACTGAATGACTGACTGACAGACATTCTGTAAAAACATGTTTTCTGGAACCTGTAACTCCTAAAACGTGTAAATCCATCGAAAACAAAAATTCGAAAATTTTCACGAATCCGATACTTTTTTCTTGTAAAGATACAAAAGAGTGGAAAAGGCGAGTTAAATAGTTAAATTTTTGTACAAATACTTCCACCTAGTTTTGCAATGTCACTGCAGTAATCATATTACATTTTTAAACTATTATAAAATATAGTAAAACTGAGAAAAAAACAATTTAAAGAATTAAAACAAATAATTAATTATCTGCCATTTTTGATCTATCCAATATAAAATTACAGTAATCTACTTTTCCCAAAATCACTTAAGTAAGATAATAAATTCAGTTGAAGCACATAAGGTATAGCAAATGACCCAGAATATTCGCCAGAACGTTTTAATGTGTTTAATTGCATTTTGTGTGAAATAAAACGTAAGAGCGTAAAAAATTGAAAAAAAAAAAAAAAAACAAGTAGAAACCTTCTTTATAATAAAAAGTATTATTCATATTCTTTTTTTTTACATTTATTATTATTATTTATTATTTATAAGACAAATTTCGCTAGTCAAATGTTTTAAACGAAATGCTTTGTTCTAATTACTTTTATTTTACAGCAGTGTACATATCTTTTTGAAAAAAAAAATCACATACTATTATATTTAGCCGGAAGCCATATATTGTGAAAACACAATAATTAATACTATATTTTAAATTTTATTTTTGATAGTACTTTTTAAAACATAATATTATTTTTTCATAACATTTCAGCTATGTATTTTCAAGTGGGTGAAAAATGTCCTTGTTAGGAATCGAACCGCAGATATCTTGACTGAGACTGCCAGTGCTCTACAACTGGACAATCCCGGAGGAATATGGAGGATTTTTCCACCCAACTAATCATTAATGATGACATCAACTTGATTGATATCTATATGAGCTCAACAGTACGAATGGAATGAGAAATCAAGTAAACTCCACATGCGCCATTTTATTATATTAAGTTTTAACACAATCATTCAATTGACAATAAATAAATAAATAAAAGGAGTCGTTACACCTGTACATGTGTTTACAATCTGGGAAAATATTCATTTTCACAATGGAACTTTTAAGAAAAAAAATGAACTGAACCTTAAAGAATTGGCTTAAAATACCGATCCATTAAATATTCTAAAAATACTGTAACTTCAACTATAGTCTTTTTCGTATGAGTTATTTGCCAGCGTCGAAAACTTAAACCAATAAATATAAATACAAAGTTTCTCTGCATTTAAAAGCTACATTAATAGGAAATTTCATGATGGCAACACTGATATTCAATTTTACTGATGGAAATTTACTTCGCATTAGTAGTTCCGTCACATTGTAAAACAACACAAGCCATTGCCTGTGTCTCTGAAAAAATATAATACTTGTGCAAACTCATACCAGTAAAAAGAATTAGAATTTTTTTGCTATTTTTGTGAGTGAAGCGTCCCATCAAAAAGGCGCTTAAGGGTGCATACGGGAAAACGCCTTTACATATTCAAGAGCTCTAAAGTTTCCGATACAATTTCAGACACATTTTTAAAAGTAGAAACATTAATCTCGCTGAGGGTTTTTGGAAGAGACGTATGATGTGGCGTGTGGTGTAATTTTACGCTCCATTAATTAGAATTTGATTTATAAAAAATACCTTCTCAGTATGAATTTTTTTTCGCTCTCACATCTTCCGCTTCTGAAAAATCGGTTCAAAATGCCGTTTTTGATTCCTTTTTTTTTTGCAATATTTTCAGTAATGATCAAATAATCTACAATTACGGAACCTTGTGTACTTTCTAAATAAGACAATTTCCCAGTTTGATGCATTTGGGAACAAAAATGAATTTAAAAATCACTCGCAAATGATTGACAACACACTAATGTGCCCCCCTTTTTATTCATTATTTATTCAACTCCATTCTTTAATCCTTTCCGACGCAGTGTTGCCGGGTCGGCAACACCTAAAGTTCCCCCTGTTTAGAGAAACAAAAACTCCGTGAATGTTTCAAAAACTACTCTAATGGTTACTTTAAAACTTTCTTATGAGTTCTAGATGGCAGCACAACAGAGATTAAATTCTACTGTTTTTAAATAATCGGTAAAATATTTTACTCTAATACGCGCTTCACAGCAATGCTCTTCTCACTGCGTTTATCAATGCTGTACTTGAACGGTGTTACCACTTCGGCAATAGCTGTATAATTAAAATGGTTTGTGCAATCTTTATAAAATTGTACCTGTGTACTCCTCTAGGCCTAAATAGATTGCCTAAAATGTTTTTCTTTAAATTCCAACTTTTAAGGGTAGTGCGCCGAAAAGGGTTAACTGAGCTTTATCACGTTTTAGACCTTATTTTAATCTTTTATTTACCGTCGGTACTTACAAGTACCATTAAATTTACTTATTATAAAATTCCCTAAATAGGTCACTGTTTAGAATGATTTACAGATACATTCATTTATCTTGTTCCAAAAGCATTATTGGTTGCACAAAACAAAAATATTTTTAAAAGGATGATTTCTTTTGTCTTTGTATCTTTTCAGCTTTCTTGGCGCTGAGGGAGGAGGGTTGAGATTTTTCAATTCCGATATATTTCTATATTTATATTGTAAGAACATCGTATTTGTACATTTTATAATTCTGCAAAATCCTAAGAAAACAATTTAAAATAAAAGATTTGTAAGTGGTTATAAATATTGCGTAAAATCCCTAAAAATTCAAATTTAATTAATCCCAATAAATCATTCAATGTTTCTAAAATCCTTCAAAAAATTAATTAAATGATAATGTAAATCTTTTAATTTAGTTTAAATATTTTACAAAATATGCTTTAGAATGTAAATTTTTCATGAATTCATAATTCGGTAGATAAAGATTTAAGTCGGCTGTCAGAAATTTTAAATAATATTTTACACCCCTTCCCAATTTATATATACACTATATTGCCATTGATTATGGGACACTTGCGATTTTAGACATTTTACTAAATATCTAGAAAAATACATGAGGAATCATCTCGAAACTCTTAGTGTATAAATATAATAGTATACGTCATACATCTCCGTGAAGATTTTTTACCGAAACGCCATAGGGGACCGTCAACAAATTAAAAAAAATGAATATCTTTTGAATAACCCTGCCAAAACTAATTTAGCAAAAGCGCTCAAACTCTAGATTATGATTGAATGCCTTATTGTAATACA
Source organism: Maratus speculifer (assembly GCA_964019185.1). Lineage (NCBI taxonomy): Eukaryota > Metazoa > Arthropoda > Arachnida > Araneae > Salticidae > Maratus > Maratus speculifer. The sequence continues at coordinate 426,301,158 of OZ025290.1, read as the reverse complement.
CTGTGTTCATTTTTATGCAAATAGCATGCACACTCGCAGAGTAATTAAGGTTTTTATAAAAATGGTCCCAAATTTGTCCAAGTTTTTCCATTATAATTTTCAGAGTTCTTAATATAAAATAATATTTTTTTTCAGAAAATATGACAAACAACATTGCACACAGTACCCTGTAATCAAAATTAAAAAATAATAAAAATTGTATGAAAAATGAGTAGGTTTACTATATAATTTTTTACTGCGCATGCGTCAAAGATATCAAAATTTCATTTGCATATTATGTTAGCTAAATGTATAGAGCAACTTTTGTAAAAGTCTCAAAATCATAGCTTGAAAATTCTGAAAGTAATCGTCTATAGAAAAAGGACAAAATCCGTTGTTTCCAAAATGAAGCAAAAAAATGAGGGATTTTATCCAAATGCAGTAGTACATCCCATATTGTGTATTCTATATTGACACTAATCAATGAACATATGGATACAACCCCTCTTGTTTTTGCTTCATTTTGAGAATAACGGATTTTCGACTTATTCAATTGACGATTATTGTCAGAATTTTCAAGTTATGATTTTGTGACTTTCACAAAAGTTGCTCTATACATTTAGCTAATATAATATGCAAATGAAATTTTGATATCGTTGACGCATGCGCAGTAAAAAATTATTTAGTAAACCAACTCATTTTTTATACAATTTTCATTATTTTTTAATTCTGATTACAGGGTACTGTGTGCAATGTTGTTTGTCATATTTTCTGAAAAAAAATAATATTTTATATTAAGAACTCTGAAAATTATAAGGAAAAAACTTGGAAAAGTTTGGGATCATTTTTATAAAAACCTTAATTACTCTGCGAGTATGCATGCTATTTGCATAAAAATGAACAAGGCTTATTACAATAAGGCATTCAATCACAATCTAGAGTTTGAGCGCTTTTGCTACATTAGTTTTGACAGGGTTATTCAAAAGATATTCATTCTTTTTTAATTTATTGACGGTCCCCTTTGGAGTTTCGAGAAAAAATCTTCACGGAGATGTATGACTTATACTATTATATTTAAACAATAAGAGTTTCGAGATGATTCCTCGTGTATTTTTCTAGATATTTAGTAAAATGTCTAAAATCGCAAGTGTCCCATAATCAATGGCAATATAGTGTATATATTAAAGTTTTTTTTAATCTATTTCTTCATCTTTATGTGACTACGAATTAAAGATCATTTCGACTTAAAACACATTTATCTATAAGTAAGTATTTTTACATAAAATAGATAAGTCTTAAAGATTCAACTTATATTTTCAACAATTTTTTAAACTTTGAAATTGGTGAAATTGGAAGCATGAGTAGAAAATATTAAAGGAAACAGACTAGAGTTTCGATCTTTATGAATCACACTGTATATCCTATGGTCATGTGATTCATAAAAGATTTAAAGACCATTTTATGAAGCACACATTTATCTAAGTGTTTTCTCTAATTAATTTTTTCAAAAAACATAACTAGGTCTTTTTCGTTTCCCATTATATTTTAACCTGTGTTTTTTTAAACCGAAAAAAATAAAATTTAATTAAAACACGTAAGCGTTTTTGCATGTTTATGCCTCATACATTTATTACTTTCGTATAGAGATTAATCTGTAGCACATTGAAAGAGAACCACTCTTAGAACACTTCACCACCTAATTGGTACTTTATTATGGTCTTAAAAACGGTCTTGGTAAAAAAAAAAAAAAAAAAAAAATTATACCTTTAAAAATTGTTTTCTGTTAATGATTCTAAAAGGAATAATATTCATAAATATTGAATAGAAAATATTGAAATATTACCTCATGGAGTATCTTTCACCTACTGATTTTTGTTCTAGAAAATACTGTAGCTGATAGATAATTTTACCTCATGTTATAGAAGGAAAAGCTTTCCTTGTTTCGCAAACAGAGATTCATATACATGTTACAATTGACTGAAAAATGTATATACAATGAAATATTCTACTAATTTTATACATTTTGTAGTTTTTAATTAACTGAATATAAATGTGACAGTTTTAAAAGAAAATTCTTTTTAACCGACTTCCAAGAAATGACTTAAATTTCAATTTTTAGATTTCGTAAAATGTATCAATTATTAATATTTAAAGGTGCTTCGATTTTTAACTTTTTCATATTGTAAGTTCAATTTTTTAATGATCTATTTTAATTTCATCAGGAATAAAATATAAAATGCATGAATTGAATAAATTTGATGGAACTTCTTCTATAATACATTTATCGCCGGCTGTTTCTTACTTTCTTTATTTTATATGTTTCAAGTTTCTCAGTTTCTTTTTATATGCTCCATATTTCTTGGCTTATTTTTATATGCTTTAAGTTTCTTAAGCATAACAAACATCACGCATATTTAATAGATGTTAAGGTACACATTAAACTACTAAGAAATTGAATAATATAAACTAAGACAGATTTGAATACATTTTTTTAAATAAATAAAATTTATGTACAAAAAATAAATAAATTTTAGTCTGTCTTAGTTTATATTATACAATCTTTTAGTTTTTTTTTAAAATTCAGACGTTAACTTTATGTGTATTCAAGAAGGTACACATTGTTATTTAAATTTTTCAAAATTGTCGTCCATAGTTGTATATACACTGTAAAACATTTGTGGTAACGTTACTCCATAAAATTGGTGGCAGCTACGATTTACACTTCATTGAGTAATTTTTCACTTTCATAATGGTCTTTCAATTTTTAGATTTCCTAAAATGTATCTATTATTAAAATTTAAAGGTGTTTCGATTTTTAACTTTTTCATACTGTAAGTTCAATTTTTTCAATGATCTATTTTAATTTCATCAGGAATAAAATATAAAATGCATGAATTGAATAAATTTGATGGAACTTCTTCTATAATACATTTATCGCCGGCTGTTTCTTACTTTCTTTATTTTATATGTTTCAAGTTTCTCAGTTTCTTTTTATATGCTCCATATTTCTTGGGTTATTTTTATATGCTTTAAGTTTTTTTAAGTATAACAAACATCACGCATATTTAATAGATGTTAAGGTACACATTAAACTACTAAGAGATTGAATAATGTAAACTAAGACAGATTTGGATACATTTTTTTAAATAAATAAAATTTATGTACAAAAAATAAATAAATTTTAGTCTGTCTTAGTTTATATTATACAATCTTTTAGTTTTTTTTAAATTCATACGTTAATTTTATGTCTATTCATGAAGTTACACATTGTTATTTAAATTTTTTAAAATTGTCGTCCATAGTGTATATACACTGTAAAACATTTGTGGTAACGTTACTCCATAAAATTGGTGGCAGCTACGATTTACACTTCATTGAGTAATTTTTCACTTACATAATGGTGTAATAAAAACATGCATTACTGGTGTAACATTGCAATGTTACACCGATTATATCGATTAAAGTACTCCACCAAATTGGAGGCAGCAAGGCTGACACCTGTTTTATGGAGTAACGTTATACAAATGTTTTACAGTGTAGAGGCTTTCTATAGAGTATAGGTATAGAGAGGGAGGCAGGAGTACAGACAATCATCTCATCGTGTCCATGTATGAAAACCTGCGATTAGTTAAATCTCAATTAGCACATTAAAACACAATTGGTGTGCTAAGTCATATCTTCGTAGTAAGCACCTAAAAACACAATTGTAGCTGTTGACCCATAAGTTTAAGACCTTTATGTTTTCCTAATCCCAATACTCCATGTTCTTATACATTTTTCCCAATACTCCATGTTCTTATACATTTGACTGCAGGCAAGCACAGTGTTAAATCTACGAATCAATCGTTAAAACCGGGTTTTTAGGTGTTTTAAAATGTACACATATGATGTTCTTTACAATATAAATATATAGAAATATCTCCGAAATGAAAAATCCACAACCCCCCCCCCCCCCCCCCAAAGCTCAATAGATACAAAGGCAAAAGGAATGATCCTTTAAATATTTTTTTTTTGTTTGTTTTCTGTAACCAATAATGCTTTTGGAACAAAAAGAAGTAATGTATCTGTAGCTCATTCTAAACAGTATAACAACTAAGTGAGCTATGAATAGAGTTTTATAATAAATAACTTTACTGGTGCATTCGGTAGATAAAGGGTTAATATGCAAATCGAGATTTAATCGGCAATTTTTGTCCGTGAACTCGATGAGGTGATTGGCTGTGCTGCCACCTCCCAGTCTAGCAAGGATAAATAAAAATATCTATCATCGTCTAGTATGTAACAGAACGAGATACTGTGATTTCATTAAATATAACAACATTAAAATATTTCCGCAATTGCTCTTTGCCCGAGCAAATAACTCATGCAAATCTGCCACCTGCCGGCCAACAACTTATTAACAATACAGTGCCATGAAAACAAATACCTTATTTTGAACAATAAATGAACAATAATGATTTTAGCTCTTTTTCTTATTACTGCTTACTACTTTTTTCTTGGTAAGAAACAACTAAATGGAATCCTTCGAAGAATCACAACGAACTACTTGATATATTATAAGCTTATCAAAATTATGAAATAATAGAAATTCCGATTACAGAATTACTACTTTACATAATAATTCTCAGCAATAAATCAAGCAAAAAAAAAAAAAAAAAAAAAAAAAAAAAAAAAAAAAAAAACTGACAAAATTATAGCAATGTTCTTATACAGGAATATGCATATACAGTTATATACAGTTGATGTAAAATGCGTTAATGTAAACAAAGCATTATCCTTGGATCCTTGTATTAATTGATATCCATCGATTCGATAATTATTTTTTTATTATATGGTATATAAATGCATTTTACGAGTATTTGATATCAGATAAAGAATGGTGTTCAATATACATTATTTATCAGAAAATAGAAAACCACTTTAAATTTCTTTGCATTGGTTCATACATACGCGGAAATGCGCTTCCTGTATACAAACTGAAAGTTTTTTTAATAATCGGTCGTTTTTTAATATTCTTCAGATGATATTTTCCTTTAATCGGACGATATATATATAAATCATACACGTCTGTCTATCATCGTATTTAAATATATTATTAAAGTTACATTAATTTCTTAAAAATCACAATAAGTAATTTATTTTTTTTATTTACTTTTCAGCATTTATTTATATTATTACATGAAATTTACTGCATATTCATTATTTTTCCTTATCTTATTTCTGAAGTTTAAAGCGCGGGTATTAATAATTATCTTATTCGTATCGAAATCTAAATTTTTTAATTTTTTCTTTAATTTGTAACAACTACAAATTTATAATATTCTGAGACCAGCTACTTCCATACTATTTTCAGCTAATTTTAATATTTTCTTTTTTTTCACACGAACAATTTTCTGTCGTAACTGAATTACAAAGAAAATATTCCATCGGCAAATATGGAACTAGGAAACTGGGATTGATAGAACATGTTATGTAACGGGGAAAACAAAAAATCTTGTACCAGATACACGTTTGTGCTGTAAATCAAAAAAAAATCTATATGGTTAATGAGAAATTCTTTGGGAAACTGTGTTACTTAATACTTTTTATGTACTTTCAACAGGGTTACAGTTAAAGTTTATTAAGGTTACTGCAATTTAGTAGATTTCATTTTTTTTCTAAACAGTTCTCTGTAGCATTACAAAAACATCTTTTTATGCGTAGTATACAGATAAAACTGTAATAATCATACAGATTTTTTCTAGCTATAGATCTGAAGAATTACATTTTTTTTCAAGTATTTTTTGTACTTCCAAGCATGTTACGGGTATTTTTTGATTTTAGTAAATTAAAAGAAAACATCTCTAAATATTAGCGAACATATTTTGTATACCTTTTTAAAACTCACCCTTGATATATTACTTTTATATTATTTTTTATCATTACATTAATAAATAAAACACTCAGAAATTCGAAACAATGCTTGTCTTAAAAACAACTATATTTTAAAGTTTGTTATCTTCTACTTTACCGTTACGTGATGTTGCCCATTTAGCTGATTGATCACTTAAACGAATTAAAGAGCATTTCAACTAAAGGATCACGTTTATCAAAGGGATTTCTCCAATTTATTTAATAAGGCACGAAGTCAGATATTTTCTGTTTTTGCTTATTACTTTTAACTTTATTTTAACTTAAAAATAGAGAATCGAAGAAAAAAAAATTGGTTTGACAAACAAAATTTTTAAGATATTTTCTGTTTTTGCTTATTACTTTTAATTTAATTTTAACTTAAAAATAGAGAATCGAAGAAACAAAATTTGGTTTGACAAACAAAACTTTTTATGATATATATATCTATGTACAAGGTGTACCAAAAATCGACTATAAAATTATGAGGGATGATATAAAGCATTAACTGGATTAACCCTTTCAGGTCTGGTGTACTATTAATAGTACATGTCTTTCAATGGAGTATTATTTTGTTTTAAGAAATACTTGTGATATTATTTATATGCAGTAATGTTAGTATATGTCTATGCATTTACTATATGATTTCGTTTATGTTTAGGCATTAAATAATAATAATAATTATTATTATTATTTACTTCATTCTTTTGCGTTCTTTGCGATTTTATCGTTTTAAGCATATATTTCACTTTTTAAATTAAAATTAAAAACTACTTTCTTGAAAGGATAATGTGTAATAAATCGCAAAAAATATAAGAAAGTTGTAATATAAGTTAAATCTTATTGTTATATATTATTTTCTAAATATCTCCCAAAAATCTTCCTTAGCCTATTGTCATATGAATATGAATTGAAAAGTATATATTGAAAATTTGTATATTTACAAAAAATAACTACAAATTAAAATCGAGTTGCACCCACATTTTTTGCACTTAGTGCAAGAATGTGACTTTTCATCAAAGAAACAAAATGCTGAGTCACTTGGTGGTCTATTTTGTACCAAACATGTTCAACAGCAGCTCGAAGCTCATTAAAAGAAAATTTAAGCAAAAAATTGCATAACCATTACGACACATGATGTTACAAATGTTTTCGGTTGGGTCCGGATCAGAACCACACGCCGGCCAGTTGAGATCAGTAGTATTTTCAGAGTTAAACGAAATTATTTTGTATGTAACATGAATAATCGCATTATTTTGCTAAAATACATACTTTAGATCAGCTAAAAGTTCCCCAAGTGACTAAAAATTAATCTCTAACGTATGTACGTAGTCTTGTGTTGCTTGACAACCAATGAATAACTCCACATGTACTCGAGCATTAAAACAAAATGCGGACCAAATCATTAAAAAGTCACCTTCTTGTTGTTGACTTAAGAAAGCCCCAGACTCTTTACGCAAGTCGTGCCAATATTATGCCCACCCGTTTGGGCCATTCATATTCCACTCTTTTTTCGTTTCTGAATATCATAACGTACCATTTGGATCCATATGGTGTATGTTTGAAAGTTCATTGCACTGTCGCCAATTTGTAGCGAGATTTTGAAGCTGATTTTTTTATAATTCTCATGTAAATTAATTTACCTGTTTCTGTAATTCATCTATGAATCATGTCCTTCGATAGTGAAAGACCTGACTTACTTTTAAGATGATTAGCAATCATTATTTGTGTAAATATCAGTTTCTGGATTCTTTTATCGTCTCATTTTCTCGTCACACAAGGTCTTCAAGATTATGATATGTTTTGAAGGAGTCATCCTTAGACTACACTTCATAGACAAATCACTTTGGTCGATTCAATTCTGCTGAAATTTCTGCAACAGTCTTTTTTTTTTCCATTTCAGCTTTCCTACTACAATTACCTCATCTAACTGAATATTTTTAGCTCGCGGCATCTTCACTGACTGATTATTAGCGATTTATCTAGGTATAATTAAATACTTCAAACATGTGACATCATACCTAAAAAATTTGCATTTTTCCATGAACAGTTGGCTAAAAATCAAATAAAAAGAATATTGCCCAGTTAAACTGATGGCATTGAGCTCACAGGCTACGCATACTAATTGTACATTACAACCTTTTATTTTCAAGGGTTAATTCCGTTCGAAAAAAATTTAAAAAAGGGAAACAGCTCTCCCCTTACCCCTTTTTTAAACTTAATCATTGAACCTCCTAAACTATCAAGGATATGCTTTATCATTTAAAAAATCTACATCCAAAATTCAGAGCAAATCGGATAATTCTTAATAAAAACCCATTTAGCAGTTATATAATTTAAGAGGAGTTATCCCCCCTCTCTTATACTTAAACATTAAACTTCCAAAACTATTCAGAGGTTTGAACAAAATCTGACAATTCTGCTTGAAAAACCCATTTATAAAAATTAAGGGGAGGAGCATTAGAACCCCCGTCCCCCCTGTTTATACTTACTCAATGAACACTTAATAACAGTCACGGAATCACTTTATCAGAATGATCCTATATCTAAAATTTGAACGAAAACTGTTAATTCTGCATGAAAATCCCGTTCATATCAATTAAGGGGAGGGGCATGAGCCCCCATTCCCCCTCTTATACATATCGAATGAACTCCAAAAACTAATCAGGGAAGCGCCTTATGAGGATATACCTATATACAAAATTTCAAGTGGATCCGATATTTTTATCATGAGTTATGGCGTTACGCACGTACGAACGTACATACAGAACGGCGGGCACATAAGCTCTCAGGCTATGATAGCCTGTGAGCTAAAAAGTGTCTAAACTTTTGCAATATACAAATTTTACTTTTTAGCTCACAGGCTATCATAGCCTGAGAGCTTATGTGCCCGTCCGTTCTGTATGTATGTACGTAACGCGATAACTCATGATAAAAATATCCGATCCACTTGAAATTTTGTATGTAGGTATATCCTGACAAGGCGCTTCCCTGATTAGTTTTTGGAGTTCATTCGATATGTATAAGAGGGGGAACGGGGGGCTCATGCCCCCCGTTAGTTGATATAGATGGGATTTTCATGCAGAATTAAGTTTTCAAAATTTAGATTAGGATCATTCTGATGAGGCGATTCCGTGACTGTTATTAGGTGTTCATTGATTAAGTATAAATAGGGGGAACAGGGGTTCTAATGCCCCCCTTCCGTTAGTTGATATAAATGGGATTTTCATGCAGAATTAAGTTTTCAAAATTTAGATTAGGATCATTCTGATGAGGCGATTCCGTGACTGTTATTAGGTGTTCATTGAATAAGTATAAATAGGGGGAACAGGGGTTCTAATGCCCCCCCCCCCCCCGTTAGTTGATATAAATGGGATTTTCATGCAGAATTAAGTTTTCGTTCAAAATTTAGATTAGGATCATTCTGATGAGGCGATTCAGTGACTGTTATTAGTTGTTCATTGAATAAGTATAAATAGGGGGAACAGGGGTTCTAATGCCCCCCCCCCCCCCCGTTAGTTGATATAAATGGGATTTTAATGCAGAATTAAGTTTTCAAAATTTAGATTAGGATCATTCTGATGAGGCGATTCGTGACTGTTATTAGGTGTTCATTGAATAAGTATAAATAGGGGGAACAGGGGTTCTAATGCCCCCCCCCCCGTTAGTTGATATAAATGGGATTTTCATGCAGAATTAAGTTTTCGTTCAAAATTTAGATTAGGATCATTCTGATGAGGCGATTCCGTGACTGTTATTAGGTGTTCATTGAATAAGTATAAATAGGGGGAACAGGGGCTCTAATGCCCCCCCCCCGTTAGTTGATATAAATGGGATTTTCATGCAGAATTAATTTTCGTTCAAAATTTAGATTAGGATCATTCTGATGAGGCGATTCCGTGACTGTTATTAGGTGTTCATTGAATAAGTATAAATAAGGGGAACAGGGGTTCTAATGTCCCCCCCCCTTAATTTATATAAATGGGTTTTTCAAGCAGAATTTTCAGATTTCGTTCAAATCTCTGAATAGTTTTGGAAGTTTAATGGTTAAGTATAAAAGAGGGGGATAACTCTTTTTAAATTATATAAATGCTAAATGGGTTTTTATTAAGAATTATCTAATTTGCTCTGAATTTTGGATATAGATTTTTTATATGATAAAGCATGTCTTTGATAGTATAGGAGGTTCAATGATTAAGTATAAAAAAAGAGAAAAGGGGAGAGCTGTTTCCCCTTCTTATTTTTTTTTTTTCGAACGGAATTAACCCTTGAAAATATAAAGCTTTAATGTGCAATTAGTATTTGTAGCCTCTGAGCTCAATGCCTTCAGTTTAACTGGGCAGTATTCTTTATTTTAGTTAAATTAAAAATTATCTTATATTATAACCATTCTTTTTACTGTACATTGTTTTAAAATATATTTGAAAATAAGTATAGCCATTTGTAAAACTCACGTGTTCGTATTTTTTTATTTAAAGGTTAAAAAACACTATATATATATATATATATATATATATATATATATATATATATTCTTAAACTCTTTAGATCACAGGGCTTACATATGTGCTTCTTTTATTTCAGTTATGGATTTTTATTAGAAAAATAAGTAATATTAAAAAGCGAAAAAAAAAATTTTTTTTTGATGTTACATGTTTACTCAAAAAGTACTTTTTCACAATTTCTTAAGAATATTTGTTCTTTTATTTTACATTTTAACGATGCAAAAAGAAAGAAAAACCTAAGCCAGTTTCTTACAACATGTTGTTCACTAGAAAATTGGTATAGGAAGCACATTGCTATTTTGTTTAGTTTTTCTATCTGATAGGCTTCATATACATCATTTTTTCTTCTTTTAATTATACTTATATACGAAAAAAATATTCTACAGGTGTGTATTAAGGTGGAGCGAAAAAAACGAAAGTTGGAATTTTGATTTTGGATAGCAGATTTTGGATTTTTATTACCTCTAATAGACCTGCAAAATTTCATGAATTTTGAAAGACTCCTTTATCGCCGAACCAGGTCATTTATACTTTCATTGATTCACATGATAGATTCTTACCATAAATTGTACGTTAACAGGATTTTTTGGAAATTTCGTTTGACATTTTTATATTTAAAATGCTTAGTGTAATCCCTTTTATCATTTTTTAAAATTTAAATCTGTATTTTAAAATATCTGAAAATGTTTATTTAGTTTGAGAAAAAAAAATTACAAGAACGAGGAATTTGGATTCCGAAGAATACTGAAGCCAAAATATATGGTATGTTCAACAATATCATATTCCATTATTGAATTCCTACGGTAGAGATGCTGCTTAGCATTTTTTTCTACAACAGTAATGCTGTTTTTAATTTTTATTTGTTTCTTATATTTTAATAATTTTTATTAATTCATGTTGTTTTTCGTTTATTGTTTGTTCATTTATTCTACTTTCAGATGGTTCAGGTATGAAAAATAACACAGAAGGCATCTAAAAATTAACTGGAACAGATATTGAGAACAGAAAAAAATACAGGGACCATGATGCATGACAACCATCACCCTAATATGTATTTAACAATGACAAGAGAATCCACTATCAAGAAAAGTGAAAGAGAATCTTTAGTAGGAACAAACTAAGAAGAGTTATCAAAAATCAAACGACACTGATGGATTTTAGGCAACATCAAATGTCGGTAACAATATAAATTGGAAGACAGACAACGATGTCCCAGATGACTAAGTGTCGTGATCATAGTCGAAAAAATTTCTGAGTTCGAGTCTTACTACTAGCTAGAACCTGTTATATACGCTAACTGCACCTAATACATATAAATTTCGTCTTGGGTGCAAAGTCCTTCAAAAATTTTAAATTACAAGATTAAACTCGAGTAACGATAGTCGCCATTATAGGTGGCTCGTATGAGTTCTGTACAAGAATGAGAACCTACCCTTCACCGTCATATCTTTTCCCCTTCCATCTTCAAACACGCACAAACAAATCAAACCGGCATGATTAATAGTAACTACAATCGGCCAACACTGTTTAAAATATTCACTCGTTTTCTTGATGACAAAACGATATTGAATCATTTCAGTAACGAGAAATACTCGCTTAATTTCGGGAATGGTTTCATAAACTAGAATTATAGTTTTTAAATCAATCCTCTTGTGTTCACATCTATTTGTAAAGATTTTTAAATAAATTGGACAACGAGATTATGGGAAAATGCTTCAGAATTTTAGTAGGAGACTCTAGAATTCTCATTTTTGCTAAGTGAGTTAGAATTTATAAGGATGACATGAAACTATTTTTTCTAAAGCCACAATTTAGATTCTAGATGCCAGTACTATATTTTTCTATCAGTGTATGGCGATTAAGCGGCTTACGCACCGCGACCAGTCACAGGCCATAAACAAGGCATATTTCATGGCACGTAGAAGCATTGTTTGCGGTTTAATAATTGTAACAATGTACATAATATCAGATTTCAGATGGAAAAAATGTAAAAGTTATCTAATACATAGTGTAAATGAACAACGGCCCAAATAAGATGCATGTTGTACTTGGAACAGAGAGGCTAATATACACTGGTGTCCAAAATTTAAGCATAATTGGTAATTAAGTAATTATTTTTAAGTAATGAAAGAAATATGAATCGGAATGTGCTAAAACTCCAGGTGTGTAAATAGTACGCGTCACATATTTTCGCGAAGACTTTTCCCCGAAATCGAACAGGGGACCGTCAACAAATTGAAAAAGAACGAAGATCTTTTGGATAACCCTGTCAAAACTAATGTAGCAAAAGCGTTCAAACTGCACATTATGATTAATTGGCTTATTGTAATGTACTGTGTTAATTTTTACAAGGATAGCATGTATACTCGTAGAGAAATTAAGGTTTTTATAAAAACAGTCCTAAATTTTTCCAAGTTTTTTGCTTATAATTTGCAGAGTTCTTATTATAAAATAATGTTCTTTACTGAAAATATGACAAACATCATTGTACTCAAAACCCTGTCATCAGAATTTAAAAATAATTAAAATTGTATAAAAAATGAGTATGTTTAGTAAATAATTTTTCATTGCGCATGCGTCAACGCTATCAAAATGTCATTTGCATATTGTGTTAGCTAAATGTATAGAGCAACTGTAAAAGTTTCAAAAACATAGCTTGGAAATTCTGAAAATGGGAGCCTATAGAATCAACTCAAAATCCGTTATTCCTAAAGGAAGCAAAAATATAAGGGGTTTTACCTAAATGTAGTTGTACGTGCAATATTGTGTAGGCACTAAACAATGGAATATGGATACAGCCCTCATCTTTTTTCTTCATTTAAGGAATAAAGGATTTTGATCTCATTCTATCAACGATAATTTTCAGAATTTTTAAGCTATGTTTTTGACACTTTTACAAAAGTTGCTCTATACATTTAACTAACATAATATGCAAATGAAATTTTAATAGCGTTCACGCATGAGCAGTAAAAAATTATTTAGTAAACCATATAGCAACCCATTTGTCATACAATTTTTATTATTTTTTAATTCTGATGACAGGGTATTGTGTACAATGATGTTTGTCATTTTTTAAAAAAAGAACACTATTTTATATTAAGAACTCTGCAAATTATAAGCAAAAAACTTAGGACTGTTTTTATAAAAACTTTAATTTCTCTGAGAGGATACATGCTATCCTTGTAAAAATTAACACAGTACATTACAATAAGCCAATTGATCATAATGTGCAGTTTGAACGCTTTTGCTACATTAGTTTTGACAGGGTTATCCAAAAGATCTTCGTTCTTTTTTAATTTGTTGACGGTCCCCTGTTCGATTTCGGGGAAAACTCTTCGCAAAAATATGTGAAGCGTACTATTTTGTTTACACTCCTGGAGTTTCAGCACATTCCGATTCATATTTCATTCATTACTTAAAAATAATTACTTAATTACCAATTACGCTTAAATTTTGGACACCAGTGTATTACATAGATTTCATGTGCATAGCGATAGGAAAATCAATTTTTTTAACTTACAGAATTAATGAAAATTCTTTAGGATAATTTTGTAGACTTGTTGCATTTTAATTGTATTTTCAAAAACGAATAATTTTCACTAGATATTAAAAAAAAAAAAAAAAAAAAAAAAAAAAAAAACAAAGAATAAAGCGAATCAAACAAGTCAAATTTCTTAAATTTGACAACGTTAGACGTATTTCTTTTTTAAATTCTTTATGTGCTACAAAATACAGTTATTTGAAAGAACTCTAACATAACCGAAAGAAATAGAGGTATAGTTAATTATTTCTGGTAATATTGAAACACGAATTATTCACCATATTTTAATAAAATCATTATTGAATTGCACTAATCTACTTTTTTCAAAATACCATAAATTGAGTAATAAATGCATGTCATCCACTTTAATGTGGTAAAGTACAACCCATAAGATCCACCACTTGCTTTTAAGTCTGTTGAACGGCTTTTGGTGCACAGTAAAATTTTTGTTTGCCAAAACAGAAAAAATAGAAATTAAAATAAATGTTTTTGGTAATAAAAATCACAATTCTTGTTCCCCGTATTGTACAGTTTTATTTTTGCCAAAATATTTTTTTTCTTTTTTTTGCATACAACACTTTTATTTATTAGCTTTTATAATTTTTTTTCTTCTTTTGTTTATTTTAGTGTATACAAGATATTTTTTTCTATGTGTTATATTTTGTATGAGGTTAAAACATTGTAAAAAAAAAAAAAAATATGTATATATATATATATTTTCTGAACTTTTTGAGATCATATTTTTAAATGAAAATACGTTTTTTAGGCCATGGGTGTTATATGTCGCAAGAATAAAATATATTTAATAATTGTGATCCCTTTTTAATGAATCATAAATATTGTGCATAATATAAGAGATTACATATTTTGAGAAACACGAAAAAGAGTTTCTTATGCTTTTTGCTGTCGTATAAAGAAAAAAATATAGTGTAAAGCTCAAAATTAAAGGGATTGTAATTATATGTAAAGGGGTTTCATTTATTTTTGATTTGTCACATTGCTTGTCTCAAGTTTACTTTTACCCCAAAAAGAATCTTGAATTCAAATATTAATATTGCAATGAAAATTGACTTAGGTTACATTTTTATAGTCTAATCATATATCTTTTCTAATTTCAATAATAAATATAAGATTTTTGTTTACATCGAACTTTATATCGTAATGGTTGTTTCATATTTTCATTGTTTTTTTACTGTAAATGTACTGCGTTGTTGGATTTTCACTGTAAATCGATGAAAAGACAACTAAATCGCTTTTCGGGTTACATTATTATGCCTTTTTTAGTTAAAATTTAAATGTTTCATTTTAAAAGAAAAATCATATTTTTATTGTATTTTTCATTCTGTCATGCTAATAATGCAATTTTTTAATACATTATTCCCTCCAATGAATATGACACATTTAATATTCGAAAACCCATACACTAAAACGACCGGAAATCGTAAATGCAGCACAAAGTATCTTTTCTAATCTTGCAACATAAATTTAATTTTCAACATTTTTTAATAAATTTATTTCCCAATTACGCTAATCTAATAGTTTGAAATTTCTTTAACAAGATAATAAATTCAGCTAATACACTTAAATAGGTGGACGCTAATGACCCAGAATAATCCCATTCGTTTCAATGCGTTTATTAGCTTTCACAGTAA
This sequence comes from Maratus speculifer, assembly GCA_964019185.1. Taxonomy (NCBI): domain Eukaryota; kingdom Metazoa; phylum Arthropoda; class Arachnida; order Araneae; family Salticidae; genus Maratus; species Maratus speculifer. The sequence goes on along the minus strand of OZ025290.1, from coordinate 426,285,592 downwards.
TATAAAATTTACCGCTCATGAAAATTTAAGATAAAAATGCTTTGCTAATAAAATGTCACTATTCTTGCTTTCTGTATTGTTATTTTTTTTCCTTTTTTTTATTTTAAAGGAAAAGTTCGGACGGCTATTTTTTTACATAAGACACATTTTACTTACCTATAACACATAGTACAAAACATTTGGAAAGTAGAAAATATTCCTTGTAATCGTCTAGTGTATTCTCAGTCTTTAGCCATAATTATACTATAGTTTTAGGAACATATTGATGTAGGAAATGTCATTATTATTTCTTTATTATCATTCATTTCTTTATCGTTATACTTAATTTAACTATAACTGTAACTTATTTTCATTGTTTCCATTTATACTCTGATGTATCTGGCAACGGTCGAGGAGCGAAGGCGTCATGTGACGTAACAAAAAAAGTGGGCAGTTGGTTTTTCGGCTCCGATGGCTGAGCCGTGTTATGTGAGGATGCAACCCCTTTGTGTTCTTTAAAATGTTTTTTTTTTCTGTTCCGAACGACATGCAGAAGCCGCGTGTTATGAGTATGCAATCTTATAGTTATTGTATCTTCTTTTTTATTGTGTGTGTGCTTTTTTTTATTAAATGTGTTCGTCTTGACTGTGAGTAATTATTCATTATCCCTAGACACCGACGCCAAAACCCTACATTGATATATTGTTGCAGAATACGTGGAATGAAATTTTCTTAGGGGTGTTCTTAAGTCAAAAAGGGCAACTTTGTGACATAAGTTTTAAATAATTTTTGTTCGGAAATGCATAAAACTAGCAGGTGTTATTATTCAGAAAGTACCTAATCGCACTCATTTTTCTGGTTTTGTGAAAATGCGATAGCTTTTTCAGAACAAGCAGTCAAAAATGATGTTTTGAAGTGTATTTTCCTACGAAAGCAGAAAAAACAATCGAAGTAAAATAGAAAATCGCGGGGTCACGTGATCAAAAAAGCTCATAACTCGGTAGATAATTTAATTATCATAAAATGAAAAACTGAGTTTGATTCGAAAATACTTCCATAGTCAGACCTTCCAGTTTTATATCTTTCAATTAAAAAATGAATTTGTTAATGTGTCAAAACTTTTTGCGCTTATTGAGCAGAGCAGTTGAGAGCATCCTTAACCTCTTCAGACCTGAGGTACACAAAGATGTACCTGCATTCCTTTCCTCATAAAAACTAAATTGTTCGAATTTTCTACATTTTTACTTTACTACTATGCAGTTGAATACTTTTTGCTTTATAAATGACTAATAAATGACTTAACTAATAAATGTCAGCACTGATGAATATTACCTCATAAAATAAATACTATTTTCATCTGAGTTTCAGAAATACCTTCAAGACATTGTGACCAAGAAAGTAAGAAATATCCATGATTATTTAATTTAAATGCTTTACAGTAAAAAAAATTTGAGGATTTGCTGATTATTTACTTGTTTGAAGACCTTAATTTTGTTATTGCATTAATTTGTAATTGTGATAGTTTAACTGACGTTTTAAGGGGATTAGTATTATTATATCCATATTTTTATACCTAAATTACCAGTCCCTTAAAGTACTGATTTCATAAAAATGACTCTTTCTGTCATCTATGAGGTCATTTCGATTATGCAAAAGCAATAAATATATATTTGTAGAGTATTTATGTGCTCAGGTCTAAAGAGGTTAACAAAGAAACAAAACAAAGCTCTAGCCGCCACCCTGGAAGTCTCTATTACACAGTAGCTCGGGGTCTGGCTTCTCCTCTCCGCATCAATTTTTCCACTCATTGCAGACATATTGACATTAATTCAGTTGTCAGGTCTGCAGCAAATATAAATGATTAATTACTTACCCATCATTCGCTGAAAAGGGTATGTTTTTAACTTTCAAACAAAACAAAAATGACGGATTTACACGTTTCAGACACTGGATTTTCCGAAAAAGTTACTTTTAGAAAAAAAAATCCGGCCGTTTGTCTTTCTGACTGTAAACGCTTTATCTTCCGAACAAATTGAGTTAGAGACTTGAAATTTTGTGTGCACTTAACCTTCCTACCCTGAATGGGTCTAATTGACCCATATCTGTAATTTGTTTTATACGATTCACACCAGAACTTTTTTCATAAAGAAAGTTAAATAATTGATTCAGAAAAATAAGCCAATTAAATATATTAAAATGTTTTAAATTACAATTCTGGTGTGAAATGTTTTTAATCCAGATTGAATAAAATTTGAACTTCTAAGAAATAAATTTAATACACATACACGCATTAAAAGCATAAAATGTGCAGTCGATTGAATCATTTATTGCCGAGATATTTGTAATCCTGTTTTGCACATTTTTTGGTTTTTCATGACCCTGTATTTCATTCAAATTTCAATTCAGATATATACTTTAATTTAGTATAAGGCGTTAAATCCGATGTACTAAACTATTAGTTAATATGATTATCATTTTTGGAGTTATATATCTTTTACGCATTTACGCTGATGTTTCTTTTTCGCAGTTTGATTATACTGCGATTTACGTGATTATTCTCTCGCGTAAACAACTTTATGTATAGTACAAATCAACAATAAAATATTATATATTTGTGTTGAAAAGAAATTTTGCAAAAGTGTCAATACTTTTTGTGATTGTTAAGCAGAATAATTAAGAATATATTTAAAACTTCCATTGCAATGAATTTCAGTTTTTTATTTGTTATTAACGTCAGCTCGAGTTTAGTCAGGTTTGAACACCCTGCATTTTTAATTAAAATAAGTGGTTTGCGAACTCATTATCTATAGTAATGAGTTATAATGAGTTATGTGTTAGTAATGAGTTATAATATATACTTATATTCTATAGTAATCTATAGTTTCAATCCTCTTGACGCCATCTCTTAATTTTTTGGTCAACACTGTAAAAAATGCGTTAAAGTTATGGAAAAAACTGCTAGCAGCAACGTTGCCAGCAGTTTTTGCCTGCTGGCAGCATTGGTGCCAGAAGTTTTGGTCGTAAATTTAAAAGGTTTTTTACAGTAAAGTTTTGAAAGACCCTGTACTTCTCTAAGAACTGATTAATTTTAGTTATAGTAAGAATAATGTAAAATGATTTATGTACAATAACGTACCAATTAGAATACAGTATTTTTTCAGTAAAATTACATTTTAAGTTTGTTATCTACTCTTTCTCTTTTCGTGATACTATTTAATTACTGGATGGATCAAACCCTGTCATTAATCTGAGCCCCCATATGAAACTCCTAATTCGAATTGCAATAGTAAAAAAAAAAAAAAAAAAAAAAAAAAAAAAAGACGGATTTTTTCCTTTTTCCTTTAGCAATACCATTAAATCATTTAGAATACACAGGATGCTTCTAAACAGTTGCATTAATAATACTTAGATGTCAGTACACTGAAAGAAGCTGCAGTAGAGATTTACTGCAGCAGAGATAACAGACAATGTTCATAAAAAACGGACTTTATATCCATATCAACGGACTATTACATTAACGGCTTATGCAGATAAAACAGAAAAAATACGAAAGTTGACTGTTTATGCGAAAAAGTGACATCTTCCGTAAATGTACTGGATAATTACACCGTAATTCACACTACCGTAAATTCACATTTGTTTTTACAGTGTACTAGATAATTTATAGTTTTATTTACATTTGTAGCTTTTTGGTTTTAAGAAGAGAAATGAACTAATTTTTTGAGCTGCATTTTTTCTTCAGCTGCTTAATTTTTTTTAAGAAAAAATATTTTACCATTCTTCACTCTCCCTATATATACATGCTTTCAACATGATTTTAAATATATCAGATTCCTTTAAAAATGTGGATGCCTTTATGGACTTCATAAGAAGCTCGAAAAAAAAAAAAAATAGGTGGACCATCGAAAAAAAATGCACCTGATTTAAAGTAATATTTTAGAAATGTTAAATGTTAGAAAGATTTTTTTCTCTACTTTTGCAATAAATTGGTGACGAGATTTTTAATTAAATTGAAGGATCCGTTCAACGTATTTATGAAAGTTTCTTCTCAAATTTATTTACATTATTTATAAACATGTAAACATATTTTTTTCTAGTAACTTTTAATTTCTTTACAAGAAATTCGCGATTTGAAAAGATAAAATATATCAAAATGCTTTATAATATTTATAGCATTTTTTAAAACATGAAATATTTTTTGTAATGTACGACAATCTTTAAACACTTAGCCAGATGAATTATATCCTAATATGGTCTATCCTTGTATTATGGTCTAAAAACTATGGTAACTAAAGAAACATATTTTATCAGGATAGAAACACTTTATGTTGATGAATATAGTAAATGCTCTTATATTTTTTGAATCGTTTGTTTTTGTCTCCCTACCATAAACATTTTTTTATAAATCGTTACCTGCTTTTTATTTCCTTTTTCTTTTATGTACTGCATTTTTTTCTACAAACTGCTTTTGTGAATGCATTATATTACAGAATGCGCTTGAAAAATACTCCCCGTTCCTAAAAAAAAGATTTTCAAGAACATTAATTTTATAGTAAAATGTACTCTATACAAATAAAGAGAAAAAAAATACTTTTTACATTTAAGAAATTATGTATTTAATTTAACTGAATGTAGCCATAACATATTTTAAAACCTTTTACTTATTTACCTATTTGCAATAAAGTGCTAAGAAATTGCGTATAAAGCATGTATTTTTTTCAATAACAGTTTTTGATTTAATTAAAGACATTTAACAGTGTGACACTTTTGTGTTTGAGACATTTAGGGGAAAAAACTTTTGTGAAAAAATCCATCACAGTGCATCGCAAATTCACTAGTGGAATTTTAGTTCGTAGCAGCGACAAACACTGGGCAGGAATTAAAGGGTTAATTATTAAAAAATTTTTAAGGCTTTATCCTACATTAAAAAAATGCCTGTAACTATTTATGAGGACAATATGTCATGTATAAGGTTTACAAAGTACGGGAAAGGATCGAACAAATCTAATCGGAAGTGTATAAAATATCACATGATTAAACCTATGAAAGGAAAATAAACCATCGAATTCTGCTACCTAAAACAAAAAATGGGCGTAAAGTACCGTTTAAAATGTTAAAACATAAAAGTAATTACATGCCACTTTTATTGTATTTGTTTCCCAATTACATTAATTTACTTTTCTGAATTTTTAGCATAAGGTAATAAATTCAACTGAAGTACTTAAATAGGAAGAAGCAAATGGCCCAGAATATATTCATTCGTTTTAATGTGTTTAACGGCTTTAATGTAAATATATATGTTTGGCCTCAACTATAGAAATAAATAACTAAAAAAAACCTTTTGTGGAAATAAAAGTAATTGTTCTTGTGGTATTTTTTTCTTACATTTACAAGAGTAATTTTTCTGCCGTTTTTTTTCTTACATTCTCTTACATTACTTTTTTTAATAGCACGTTATCATTCTGAACTGTTTATTTTTAATTAAAATATGTTTTTTCTTTAGTTTTTTCTTTATATCATATTTGTAGGAAGCTGCATCCTTTTAAAAATACTCTGAAAAAATTGAGAACATATTTCTTTATGAAAATTTTAGATCTTTTCTGGCTACGCATTCGAGTCTAAAAGGAATTTATATTTATCATTCATTTTTGATAATTTTTTAAATATTCAGGTTAACTTATATGATTATATAATGTCACAAAATATTTTGTAGAAAAGGAAGAAACAATATCTTATAAATAAAAAAAAATTTATTTAAAATTTGCAAATTTTAGGATGTTATAAAACCCTGTGATCGCTTATTCATGTAATGTACATCCCCCAAATTTCTCCTCTCATGGGGGGATGCAGGTTTCTCATACATTCCTTATACATTCATACCTTATACATTCATACCCCATTATCTTATACATTCCTGAAATCATTCCATCAGGAAGTATTCTAATAATGAGAAAATTATTGAACTGATCATAGTGACGTTGAAAAATCAATCAAAAATGTTGATCACATTTACGATTCATTTAGTTCTTGTTTTTGCCACCATGTGTGCCTTTATTTTTTTTATTTATTTATTTGATATTTTGCTGCTACTAGTCGAAATATTTTAATGTTTGATAGTTAATATTTCTTATCTTTTTATAATTACTCACGCCTTTCAAACTTTTTGCAAGCATGGGATACTGTCATATGACTTTTCGACTATTGCGACTCCTTTTCAGCTTGTGTTCGGTGAGTTGTTTTTTATTTCCATCCGTTTTCAGTTGCCATGAATTTATTATAATCCTTTATAAGCATGTAAAAATAACTATTTTAAGTATTAACATTAGGACATTGTAGATTCTCGGAAATAATTGATACTTGTATCGATTGTGTCTTTTTATGAGGACAATTTTTTTCGATTGGTAAATTTTCTAGAATCGCCCATAAGTAGACATAGGTTAGCAGCGGGTTTAGGTAAAAAGGTGAAATTCAAGATAAAAAATCTATTAAAAATTATTAAATATTTACTTCAGCGATTTTATAAATTCCCCCCTTCTAAAAAGATTATCAAGTACAGAATTTTAGGCCATTCCACCATACTTCAGCACCAGTTTTAGATAGGTACATGATTTTGTGGTTACCTAACATTCTAAAAAGAACTCAAACATTATTTTATCTATTTTAGAAAGTCTCACCTGAGCGGGTATAATGGAATGGTTGCATGTTTACGATATTTCGCTATATTACAGCAACATCGTCAACACCGATCTTAACAGCATAATGAAAGATTATACGAATAAGACAACAATTATGGATATTTAATTATTATTATTATTTTGTATTATTTAGCGAGATGTATTTAGTTTAATTCACGATTTTTTAGGGGAACCGACCAGAATGGTGGGCGAACACTGTTAGTATATATACACTATATTGCCATTGATTATTGGACACTTGCGATTTTAGACATTTTACTAAATTTCTAGAAAAATACATGAGGAATCATCTCGAAACTCTTAGTGTGTAAATATAATAGTATACGTCATACATCTCCGAGAAGATTTTTTACCGAAACTCCATAGGGGACCGTCAACAAATTAAAAAAGAATGAATATCTTTTGAATAACCCTGTCAAAACTAATGTAGCAAAAGCGCTCAAACTCTAGATTATGATTGAATGCCTTACTTTAATACACTGTGTTCATTTTTATGCAAATAGCATGCATACTCGCAGAGTAATTAAGGTTTTTATAAAAATGGTCCCAAATTTTTCCAAGTTTTTCCCTTATAATTTTCAGAGTTGTTAATATAAAATAATATTTTTTTCAGAAAATATGACAAACAACAATGCACACAGTAGCCTGTAATCAGAATTAAAAAGTAATAAAATTTGTATGAAAAATAAGTAGGTTTACTAAATAATTTTTTACTGCGCATGCGTCAAAGATATCAAAACTTCATTTGCATATTATGTTAGCCAAATGTATGGATCAACTTTTGTACAAGTCTCAAAATCATAGCTTGAAAATTCTGAAAGTAATCGTCTATAGAAAAAGGACAAAATCCGTTGTTTTCAAAATGAAGCAAAAAAATGAGGGATTTTATCAAAATGTTGTAGTACATCCCGTATTGTGTATTCTATATTTACACTAATCAATGAATATGTGGATACAACCCCTCTTGTTTTTGCTTCATTTTGAGAATAACGGATTTTCAACTTATTCAATTGACGATTATTTTCAGAATTTTCAAGTTATGATTTTGTGACTTTCACAAAAGTTGCTCTATACATTTAGCTAACATAATATGCAAATGAAATTTTGATATCTTTGACGCATGCGCAGTAAAAAATTATTTAGTAAACCAACTCATTTTGTATACAGTTTTCATTATTTTTTAATTCTGATTACAGGCCACTGTGTGCAATGTTGTTTGTCATATTTTCTGAAAAAAAAATATTTTATATTAAGAACTCTGAAAATTATAAGGAAAAAACTTTGAAGAATTTGGGACCATTTTTATAAAAACCTTAATTACTCTGCGAGTATGCATGCTATTTGCATAAAAATGAACACAGTATATTACAATAAGGCATTCAATCATAATCTAGAGTTTGGGCGCTTTTGCTACATTAGTTTTGACAGGGTTATTCAAAAGATATTCATATTTTAATTTGTTGACGGTCCCCTATGGAGTTTCGGTAAAAAACCTTCACGGAGATGTATGATGTATACTATTATATTTATACACTAAGAGTTTCGAGATGATTCCTCATGTATTTTTCTAGATATTTAGTAAAATGGCTAAAATCGCAAGTGTCCAATAATCAATGGCAATATAGTGTATATACACGAGTGACAGTGTGTGCGTGCATAGTTAGATAACATACGGTGCCATTTTTCACACTAGATTTCACCTTATTTGAGAAAATATATTAAATAAAATTACAAAAATATTCCACCTTTATATATAAAAAAATCTTGAAAAGAAAAACATGCATAAAGGCCCAGAATACTTTCTGGCGTAATTTTAAAAACAAGCCAAGATAAAAAAAAATCGGATTTGAAATTACTAAAATTTTAACCACCGCAACTTTTGCGGTAAAATTTTACAAATTTATTTTACAATATTTTTTTTCCATTAAATTTTTACATGCTTCTATCTTTATAAGAAGAAAGTATTGGATTTGTGAAATTTTGCGACTTCCGATTTTTTAACAATTTAGGGAATGAGTTCCCGAAAAACATGTTTAAATATCTGACTGTGAGACTGTGAATGTGTTTGTCTGCCTATACGTGATAAATTTTATGATCGCTTCTTTTCAAGAATAAATGCGTGGAAATTAATAAGAATATACTTTTATTATCTAACAAAAATCATTGACTATTAGCTTCTCATGTGAATAACCCAGCAGATGGCTCTGTCATGTTGTATTTATCCCGAATTTCGCCTATCTCTATCTCAAAAATTAATAAATTAATTTTCATTTAACTTCAGATTTAGTTAGGTATTAGCTCAAGTTGTTTGTAATTAAGTTTTTCGTGATAATTAACCATTAGATTTTGCTTATTTGCTGGATTTTTAACGATTCTAGAAATTTCTCTGCCGCAAAAGTTATTGCACGGATTTACGTCAAACTCTAGATTCAGTTAGACGTCTGCCCATTAAAGATTTCAAGGGTTGTCACTGATTAGGTTTTAGTGCAAATCACTCAACAGGTAGCACTGCTTAGCAGCATTTTTTAGGATTTACTCGACGTTAGTGTTAGTAAGATTTCCAGTAATAACGCACGAAATTTCATAACTTTAGAATGCTCATTGTTAGCATAAATTGAATTTAATTGTACAGTATGACAGCAATTTTCATAATGAATGACAATTTTGCCCTTGCTCTTGGTTGAAATATTTGATTGATAAAGCTCTGAAAAATTTAATAATCCTAAATATCATCTTTCTGATTCTAATAATCCTCTTATTTTAACTCTACCGTTCTATATTTCTATTCTCCTCTTTTAAATTGAAAAAAAGGACATTCTCGTTTCAATATTAAAGTTATCTTCAAACCTATCAATAAGATTAAATTGTCTTTTTTGAAAGATCCTATTCCGACTGACATCCTGTGCGGAGTTTATTTCATTCTTTGTTCTTGTAATTTAGGTTATATTGATCAAGCCAAGAGAGTATTAAAGAAAAGATTAGGCAAGTATCAGAAGTACATTGAAAATCAAGAAATATCTAAATCCTCGATTGCTTGTGATTGTTTGGTTTCCAGTCATACTTTCAATTTTTCCGTGGCCAGAATTATTTTTTCTCCTGTCTCCATCTCTCAGTTAAATGCTGATGAAGCCTATTTTATTTATAAAAAATCTGACAATCTTGTTAATGATCTCTCATCATATCGCTCATTTTCTCTTGCATGGAAATTTTTTTAAATAAAAAATAGATCTATTTATTACTTTTTTGTATCATCTTTATTATAATTTATTTTCATTTTTTTTCTTTATTTTGTTTTATTTTTAAGTTTCTATTATTTATTCTAATCCATTTATTATTATTATTACTATCATTTTCCACTTTTTATTTTGCGTCACTTTCGTTTACCGCATTTGCTCTTTCAACTAACGTTACCTGTCGCATTCTCTGCTCTCTCAACCCTTTTACTTTCAGTTCATCTTTGACTTCGTGTCCTTACGCACACGTGTTACCCTCAGCTATATATTTTTAGCTCGAAAGGCATCCTGCTTTGATTTTTGTTTTATAGCGATTTTTAGAAAGACTATTATTATTAATAATTATTGCCAGTATATTTGGTGTTTTTTTCTCCATATAGCATACATTTATATATATAATTAAACTATATATTATCTGTATATTATCGATATAATTTTACATATTTAAACTAAAAATATCTTTATTGTGTCGTTTTGCATGCTTTTAATTTTGAAATAATGTGATAATAATGTATAAATGATTTTAAAGAATTCACAGCTTAATCAATCCGATTAGAGTTTGAAACTTTACAAATGCACTTCTGTCCACTCCATTATGTAGATATTAGACAATTTGCAGTCCATAGTTATCATGAAACGAAAAAAAATATTAGTATAAAATCCCCATTTATTGAATGCGTTTATCTTTTTTCTTCTTTTTTACTTTCTATGGACTCACTATTCTACCTCCGTCAATAAACTTCGGTGAATAGTTCTGTAGCATTATTGTAGATGAAATATTAACGAAAGTTACCATACCATCCTTCAAAATAGTCATCTACTATAACTATGCACCGCTGAGATCTGCTATCACATGTTCTGGGAATTTCGCAAGAAGTCTTCTTTTGGGATGAAGTTCAAAAGCTTCGTCACGTTTCGTTGGATATCAGCATTATGGTCAAATCTCTTTCAAAGAAAGTTTCAGTCGTGAAAATAGGAAGATGTCTGGAGGATTGAGATTTGCCGAGTTTGATAGGTGTTCAATTTGCACCATCCCTCATGAGTTTCATTCGGTGTCTTGCAAAGCTTAAAACAAACTTTAAACTGATCTTTTATTCATTTATTTTCCTGTTCTCAGTTAAGAACCAACACACTGAACAAGCACTTAGTAAAGCACGTCTTACACAGAACATAAGCGACGCTGAACTGAATAACAGTGGGGAAAGATGGTCTACGCTTGCCTCTATGCAGGTGCAGCGTTTTGTTTCTCCTGTGTTGACAGATCGGCCGTTCTGAATTCATTCACCGAACTTTATTGTCAAAGGTAGTAATATGTATGTTAAATTATGGTATTTGTCAAAGTCATCCAAAATTGTGCAATTTTTTTTTCTAAAATAAATAAATAAATAAATAAATAAAAATCTTGTATGTGCTATTATTTTAAAAATCCATCTGCATAAGGATTAGTAATTATTGATATAGTCTCTAAAACAAAAATGCACTGACTGGATAAATAACCTATAAATAATAATATAGAAATATTTATATGTTATATAAAAAATATAAATAATTATACAATGTTATGATGTATCAAATTTCAAATATATTTTTTTAATGCTGCGCAGCTGTATATATAATTATTTAAAAGCATCAACAGTTACAAATGTCTTTTAAAGTCCTTAGAAGCAAATGATTTGAATTTCTGAACTTACGCTAGTATGAATTTGAAGTAAATACGAAGGACAGTTATTGTGATTGTTTATTTAACTCTAAATAGATTTAATTAAAATACTCATTTAAACTGTTTACTCCAAATTATTCAACCAATTTTACATTCATAATTATGTTGGATATTAGATATTTGTGAGGGGGGTCAATAACTTTAAAATGATTTAAAAGGGTATGTTAATTGAACAACTGTTAAAGAACAAAATATAATGATTTATACAGTTTTACTGGCTTAGGCTTGATTCATATTTATTATTTAAGAATGTGTATTTTATATCTATATTATAACGTCTTCTAGGCGTAACACCGATGTCATTTTGCGAATATTAACACTTGAGAATCAAATTTGCCTTGCATTTTTTACTTCTTTTTTTTATTTATAAAATTTTCATTTTAAAATGCAATTAAAACAATTGTGTCATTATTGTGTAAATTATAATGATTTTAAATATAATTTTCTGGTATTTTTTAATCTATCACTACAGCGTGGAAGCTCAAATACGTACTGAACAATTTGCACTCAAAACATTATAAATAGTTTAGAATTTGTCTGTAACTGATTTTTTGTAACTAAATTGAAACTTTATCAATCTATTGTATTAGGAACTGTTTGTCCGTTTGTATTTTATAGTAACTCATATTAGAAAATGGACCGAAGTATCGTTAAATTATGCCAGTGATCTGCAGGTATTCAAGGAGGAATAAAGTGCTTTTTCAATTATATTAATTTGAATTAGCTATTAAATATATTTTCGTTATTTATAATGACATTTCTGCAATAATTGCTCCTAAATTACACTTAAAATATAAAATATAGAAAATGGAAAATATTAATAATTAATATATTTCTTTGTTTCGCAAATGTCAAATTAAAATTAACGTTTATTTGAATACATAGTAAAAATAACATTATGATTATACTGTATTTTTTAATAAATTGTAAAGGAAAACAAATTTATTTTCATGCATGCAAGACTCAGGAGTCAGATTGTTTTAGAAAGCGAAAAAAAAATTTTGTCATCTGAAACACTGAGATAAATTTCATATACCCAAAATAAAAAAATATCATAGTAAAATTTTTAATTTAACTTTAAATTAAAAATATTTTTTCAAGAATTTAATTTAAGTAGTTGATTTAATTTAATATTCAATTGAAAGCAGTGACGTTAAAAAGAAAGAAAATAAATGTGTTTCTCCCAGTGTTAATTTTAATTTAATTTAACACCAGCAAAGACACGAGATTTCGCATCAGGCATCACACCGTAAAAGAAAAAAAAAATTGTAAGGAAGTGAGACTCAATCAAGAGATGGATTCACTAGGGCCACACTGACGCCAAGGTCATGATACCCGATTTTTTCCCCAAATCGCAGTACAAAATTGCGTCTAAAAGTTATACTTAAACACATAAAATAGCAAATTATTTATTTAAGTAATGTAAGGCTGCGGACACACACACAGTTTTTTTTTTGCGGTTAGCAGACGGCGACTTTTGTGTCCGCAGGTGGCGCGTTTGATGTAAATGAGTTTTTCAGTTCAACATTAATCCAAGAGTAGCACGGGAATGTTTCCCTGAAGTAGGGTAAGATGGTGATCTCCCCTAACTATTGTATCTCCCTCGTTTTCCGTTGTCAGTAAACCGCAAGTGAGAGAAATGAAAAGGAAAAGGAAATGAAAGGAAAAATTCCAGAAATAAAGTTTAACTTCAGAGTAGTTATATCTGTCCAGACCATAAATAGCAAACACCCTTATTTGTTGGATGGAGGGAAGGGTGTGTGAAGAACTCGAAGTCAGCTCCCTCCCCGTGGTGAGTTTTGGGTTGTTTCGAAATTTGAAAATATCTAAACAAGGAAAATACTGTCCATGTTATGCAAATGTTAATATATAAATGGAAACAAAACTAAAGTTATACTTTATTATTTCATAAAAATCACTCAAGATTGAAAATTTTCCGATTTTCATTGATTTTGCGCGATTGGAAAATATTCTCTAAATACATTATTTTAAAATTATTTTTATTAAATAGCATAAACTGCACGTATTTTTCACTACAGCGATAAAAAATATATGCATATAACTTTTTTTTATTATTGGAAATTTTTATTATTTTTAATGTTTAAGTATTTGCACGATTAGAAGATAAAATACAATTAATTTTTTTTTTTTTTTTTGGGGGGGGGGGGGTGTTCTTTTATTTACCAATCGCAATTTTTTCGCACTACAGTGATTCAAAAATAATAAATTTTGTTTTTTCACATCACCCTAGCATACAGTAGCCCTAAAAAGTATTTCCATAAAGATAAAAATTGACTAAAAAATAGTAAAATACAACTATTATTCGTTTATTTTATTAAATTCTATTTTTCCGATTTCACCAAACTACGATTTGCTGTAAAATAATGTGTAAAACAAGGAAAAATATAAGAATGTAAAACAAAATATGCTCGTGTAACATGTTGTCAAAATACTTTTAAATGCTACTGTATTTAAAAAAAAAAAAAAAAAAAAAAAAAAAAAAAAAAAAAAAATGGAAGAAAATGCAAAGTTTATTAAACAATTTGCAAACTATTTCATTAGTTCGAGAAAGCATGACAACACTGTTACATTCAATTTTACAAATACTTTTAAGTTTCAGGGAAAGATAACTTAATTAGGTCGTTTAGTTATGTTTTAAAAATATATACCCTCAGGAGCACTTGAGGTTTTCGTTGCCTAATTACACACATAATTGTAATTTTTAAAATTTAAACAGAGATATTATAGAAGAGGCGACAATCTTGGAATCTTTTCTCAACAAAAGAAGTTCTGATTTAAATAGATATTTAAATATTATAACTATTTCATTATAACTTTGTTAGAAATGCTAACTTAGAGAAACATAAAATTACTCATGGGAAATAAAAGAATATTTGTATTGAAATTTCTTAAAATAAAATAAATTATGAAGCTTTATAATTCCTATTATCTGGAACACTGAATAAAAATGGATCGTGCAGATTCTATAGTATGTTATTTCTCAATGTTTTTTTTTTTTTCGTGTATAATTGAACAATTTTTCTTTAAGTATCTTATAAAGAATTAACTCAAAGATTAAAACTTTCTGTAAATCCCAATAAATTAAAATCAATACACAGGACGCATTTTGAACTGGAAAATACAACAAACCGTTAAATTAACAATTCATTTTCCTTACAGACGTGTGTATATAATAGCTGATTATGTATTGTTATATCTTACAGGTCGAAACATGGCCTGTGTATTTCATTATTCAGTAATTTATCTAAATTTTTATAATTATAATTGTGTTTATCAACAGTTTTTGGTGCTGTTATAACAAACCCAAAATGACTATGTAAAATCATGATGTTGGATCTTGTTAATTGTTCAAAACTTTTTAGATTATTTTATATCTTGGATAACTCAAGTGATTTATGACAAAGGTATAATACTTTCAGAATTAACCGATATATCGCGAGTTATTATTCTGCATTGCATGCTTGACAATATTTTATTAAAAAATCTTTAGTAAAGCGTCTATATAATAATATATAAAATAATAAATAAATATAATAAGTAAATAATAATAAAAAATAATAAATAAATAATAAAAATAATAAAAATTTATAAAGCGTATTATTAAAACACGTATCTCAACTTTGATTTGAAAATTTTAACTTCTGGTAAAGTTTGAATTGATTTAAAAAAAAAATAAATCTTGAACGAGTACATGGTCTTTGCCTTACATCGTGCTAGATACAAGCCACCAGGGGCTCTCAAGTGAATCTTGGTTGAAAATCATTAAGTTGATTTTGTGCAAACTCTATGAACTTCGATGCATTTTCCGTTATTTTTATATTGATAAAAATATCAATTACCAAAGTCTGAAATATGTCATGATCAATAGAGTCCCACGAAATTTTAAATCGTTTATATAAGAGTATGTATAGTCCATTTTTAACTCCGAGTGAATTAACAACAACTGCCTCCAGCATAAACTCCTGGATGTGATGACGGCAAGCCAGCCAAAGCACTTTTTTCTTCATTTTCTGTTCCAAAAGAATACAATCTCCTCTTGATAACCCGAAGTTTACATAGGTTGAATCAAAACACATAGATTTTACTTGCTCTGTTATTCCCCATGACTCCAATATTTTTTTTAAAGGAAAAGATATTGCTTCAACTGTTACTGACTGAAGTTTTGGATTTGCGAGTAATTGGTGAATATTTTTACTAGAAATAATAATTGCTAATCTATCAACAGTTTCAGATCCTGAAGTGTCTGCTAAAATTTTGACATCCCAGGGAACAGTCAGCAGAACTCTTGCCGAAAACTCTTTTTTTTCGGTTCTGCTTCTTGTGTTTTTGATTCCAAGGGGTCGAATAGAAGAAAGATTAAAATAAAAGAATTGCAAACGCGCAAAGAGAATGAAGCAAATAATAATAATAATAATAATTACTAGATACCTAAACATAAATGATGTCATATTGTAAATGCATAGACATACACCCTAATAGCATGCATGGTCACAGTTACGTCGCAGTGACGTCACTGTTAGTCACTTTGGTCACATCACATCTGTGACCAAAATGCCACCACTCAGTGACGTCACATTGTGACTAAGATGTGACTTTCTTAAAAATCGTTAGAAATTTATAAATATCCTTCAAAACATGTTATTTACTTTAAAAAACATGTTTCTGTCAATTTAAATATCGTCGCTTTTGTCACAGTATAGTCACAATGTTAATGTCAAATTAGTCACAAATGACACATTTTTCACAAATTTGTCACATTGTGACCACTTTGTGAAACGTCACAAAACAGCTCTAAAACGGCCATAAAGACTTCACATTTTAGTCACTGTGACTTCACATTGACGTCACGTGACGTCACATCGACAATCGATGGTCACAAAGTCACAATGTGATTTCACAACGACGTTGCAGTGACGTCACCATGCTTTACGAGCATATACTAATATTACGACAGGTAAATAATAGCAAAAGTATTTCTTAAAACATAATAATTCTCCATTAAAAGACATGTACTATTAAAAGTATACCAGACCCGAAAGGGTTAAAATCCCAAACGTGTATTCATTTTTATTTTTGTTGTTGTTGTTTTTACCATCATATAAATGTTTTAGGCATACTAGTTTCATTGCAATTTTTTAGTAACTTCATGTTTTTTTTTTTCAGTATAAATATGATTTGATTGAAAAAAATATTTTATTTCAGGATATGCGAGGGAACGATTCACGCAATTCTGTGGATGCAGGCTTGAATTTAAGTGCCGCAAAAATTGTGATTTTTTCCCCTATAAAGCAGAAAAAATTAGATTAAATCCTATAGGAACTGTGCGAGTTTAAGACCCGTTTATTCGGAAACTATCAGGCTGATTTTTGTGAAGTTTGGAATCCATATTCACACAATTTTGTTTAAGAATTATGGCGCACATATTTTTTCTACGACTAAAACTTATTTATTAGAGAGCAATACCATTTTTCCAGATATTTTTTCAGAAACTAATAACAATTTTAAAATTACAGCATGTTTTAATTTATTTTATTTTTATTTTTATTTTTTTTTATTTATTCGCCACCACCAAAAAAAGATTTATCGAAATCAATTAACTCTTGCATAACGTACACTTTTTCTCAGCCCCACCAGTGGCCGCGAGGTTCAGACCTCCAAACTGGTAGACGGTAGGTGCTGGGTTCAAACCCAATCGCGACCGTCGGCCTAACCGTTCGGGGTTTTCCGTGGTTTTCTTTGAACCTTGCGTAAATACGGGTTAGGTTCCCTTAGAAAGACCCCCACGGAGGGCATCGCACCCCTTAGCGCCTATATCCCACTGAGTAGATAATTGGCCGACATAAATACACCACACTACCACTTTTTCTCAAAAAAAGGGGCAAAACTTCTAGGTGCGCGTTATACACAGAATATTTTTTTACTGTTAGATGTAATCACACGGTATACATATGAAACAAGAAAAGACACCAAAGAAGACATTAAAACTTATAAAATGTTGCTTAATTTAAGTATTACTGCATCTTTAATTCACTTCTTGCAGTTTTTTTTAATACAACAGAGCTAGTAACATTATTTAAACGCTAATTAGCAATTCTTATTACCGTCTCTCTTTCCTACTTCCCGTCATTCACTTACTACCCGAAGTCTAAAAATGCCTTTTAGTCTTGTTTTCTGGCCTAATGCAATATTTGTTTTGACTTTCTTTTCTGAAATTCATTTGGTCATTCTTCATTAGCACATCAAATATACCGTGCGCGTTAGATGGGAGATTTAAAAAAAAAACGCAATTTATTCTTGTAAAGTACGGGTTGCGCGTTATATACTCGTACGCATTATACACGAGTTAATACAGAACTTCAGGAAGTTACTTGGTTTTTTTATCTGAAAAGTACATGGTTTTGTAGTGCTGAAATCTTCAGACGCAAGTAACTCGTGTGAAGATCTTACACAGTTTATTCAAACACTTGGATTAAAGTATAGATAAACGCTGGTATAAAGGTTAGTTGCATATAATAAATCAGTATTAAATGTTAGGGAAAAATTATACGAGGGAGTGTTGCATCATACTTTTGCCTTCCCTTTATATGAGCTACGAAATTGTGCAAGACTAGGTCTTAAAGAACTGTTGCCAGATTCATTACAAACAAGGTCCTCAGATTGTTCCATTGTCACCCCTTTTTTGGAATAAAAATATTCGGACTATTTAAAAATAGATTTTAAAAAAAATATTGTAACTTATATTATTTTTAAAAAGTGGTTACAGTCAAATAATCTAAATTAAAAAAGTCCGAAATCTGGCAGCACTGTCTTAAAGGGAAATACAGTGTTGCCAAAATTGCTTGTAGCAATTTCGAATTTAAATGTTGAAATTCATATAAAGAAGTTTTATCTACAAATCTATCACTTTTTAAATATTTTACGATAATATTTTTACCAATGTCTGCAATTAGGCATGGATTATGTATGTACCTTTATCTTCTAATGATTTTTTATTATTAATAAAGAAAGGATATTTGTATTATTATAAGTTTTTAATAATACCATTATGTAGCAGTTACATGATATTTCTTATGGAATACGTTATATTAAGAAACATATTATTCAAACCTTATCATCATCATTTTGTGATTGTATTTTTTAGCATTCAATTGTGTAAAATATTAATACACATACTGAGTACTTAATGCACTCATTATTCATAAAATTATTTGTCACATTTTAAAAGCATCTTGTAGTTTTTACATCATTAACATAAGTTCTCCTGTTTTAAATGAAGAAAGGTCTTTTGAAGCCATTAAAAAACAGCTATTAGCATAACATTTTAGATTCATTATTATGATATTTAACCCCATTTTTATCGTCTAGCTTCGAGGATAATTTATTCATTTTTAATGCATTGTGATTATTTTTAAAGAATAAAAATTAAAATATGCATCTATGCAAATAGTCCTACAGACTTTTGTAAAGTCAAATGGTAATATTTAAAAGTGCTTTTTGTTGTCATGTTTCTGAATGTCACATTGAGTTATGTATAGATATACATCTCTTTCCTTTAATATTTTTTCTCGTTAATGAATAAAAAAATATACTATTATCATTTTTCAATAAAATCATTATATAGCAGTTATGTAATTATTTTTGTTAGAGTATGTCATACTTGAAAACATATTATTCACACTAGGCATTAAATAAAGCAATATTCATCATCAATTTGTGAATGTATATATTTAACATTCAAATGTATAGATAAATAATACACTTACTAATTACTTAATGCACACATTGTTTATAAAATTTTTTGCCCCATTTTCAAACCTGTTCTCAGTTTTTACGCCATTAGCATAAGATCTCTTGTTTTTAATGAAGAAATATCTTTTGAAGTGACTAAAATACAACTATAACGGTATAGCTTTAGATTCATTCTCATGATACTTCACCCGATTTTTATGTTTTAGCTTTTTTTCTTTTTTATTGCATCGTCTACGTTCTCTAAGAATAACAACAAAAAAATCATTTATGCAAATACGAAAATAAAAAATTAGCAATACAAATATAAGTAATAAGATAATTTCTAAAAATCCGGAATAATAATGAAAATTAACCTGATATTTTCTGAAGTTTAAACCTATTACTAATAATTAATATAAAAAAAATGAGTAAGCGCAACATTGAGCAAACCAAATAACGTTTTATCCTTTAATTTTTAACTGCTTACTCACTATTAAAATTATAAAGCCTTACAAGGGCATGTATTAGGAATATAGTTACCAATAAGGTTTTTAAATAATTTATTTTCCTTTCTTCAGATAAAACATCCTTTCCAAAGAGAACTTAAAACCAGATAATCACTTCTTTAGGCGAAGGTAGATTGCCGATTCCCAACTACTTAAGGGAATATTTTTAATACAAAACGATTATAAGATGCGATAAGATACTTATTTCGAGTTTCTTATTTTTAAAGGTACTTTTATTAAAATATTCAGTTCAAAAACTGAGAGCTTTATTTATGCATTTTCTATTCAATTAAATTATTAAAATATAAGAAAAACATATTAGTCTTAAATACGTCTTTTTTAAATCTCCATAAACTGAATTCTTTTTTAAAAGAGAAACAATTTTAAAACATTAAGAAAATGCAAATTTTAATGAATTATTTATATTTTCTTCTTATTGTTATATGTAATCTATAAATCTCTCTGAGATTCCAATATATATTTTTTATATATTGTATAATTTTTTTCTTTTATTTCTTATTTGTAACAATATAGAATTATTTAAAAATAACACTTTATTCATTGAAGTTATACAGTATATCACACCCAACTTATTTCTGCAAAATTTTTAATTCACATTTTGTAAATGCCTTATTATGTGTATTTTCGAATAATTTTAATTATCTTAATAAAAAGTATAAATTTAAGCATTTAAAGAAAACATTTATTTTTATTATGTTCGTAAGTTTTAATATTAGTGTCGTTTGACTCAGTTCTACACAAAGAAATGATTCAAGCCTTATTTCGAGTTTTAAATTATTATTATTTTTTTTAACTTTACGAAACTGTGACAGTATAAAACCTTGAGTAAAGCGAAATGTTCTATATCCATACAGGTATTCTCCTTATTTTTATCATTAAGATAACTTATTATTATTATTAATAATAAGGGGACTTATTATTATGACTATATTACTAATGGTTAAAAATTTTAAGTTTTTAATTAACAACGTAAAAAATAGAGTTAAATGTCGAAGGTGCTAAATGATTATAGACCTAAAGTATTATGATGCTGTAAGGTTTTAAAATTACATAAACTTAGCACTGCTGATGTGTATGCATGTTTTTTATTAATTTCGAAATTTATTTCTTAATGCTGTAGAAACTCGTCTAAAATTACAATTTAAATAAATATTAGGTGTACCTATTTAAATGTATAGTAAAACATTACTTATTTTATTTATTTAAGCCAAAAAGAAAAATTCTACTTATTATTTTTAAATAGCATGTTTCATGACAACGCAATCCAATCTATGGAGATATGCTCAGCAGCTTTGTAGAAAAGTGCACAGAAAGTATATATTATTAAAAAAAAAGTGGGAACTTAATTAGTTCATAAAAAATAATTTATGTATGAAGTTAATTACTTTTGATTTATATACATACTATACTATAAAAAAACTATCCCTATATTTAAGTAGAATAAGCGATGCTAAATGCTCCACAAAAACTGCTTAATTTTACTTCTCGAAATGTTCCACGTGCACCCCTTAACAATGATAATAAAGAAATACTAAAAGTCTGCCATATTAAATTCGTCCATTATATAAGAACAGGTAGGGCAGTAAAAATTAATTGTTATGACCGACAAGTATATACTGAATAATAACCCTTATAACATAATATGTCGTGAATTATTCGTATAATTTATACTAATATATCGTGGCGATACATTAGACTCGTGAGCACAAAACTGCAAAAAATTATCAGCGTTTAACAGTTGTTTAGTCAAAAACATTAGCATGTTTTAATCTAGAATTATGTGCGAGTAAACATGAAAGAAAAAAATATTAAAAAAAATACACTAATCAACATTTAATGGTTACACTCTGGTAGGAATATTGACCTATTTACACACATATTAAATCACTAACTATTAAAGTATTTCACATTTAAAAATGATAGTTTGAATCATTTTTGTGCTCCAGTAGCTATAAGGCGGGGAAATCTTAATCTAATATTTCTTTCAACGAAGCTCCAAACCTTAGATGGAGATTTCACCATGCTATGGTAGTAGCTACTGCATAACTAAAATTTCATTCCGCGGTTTGCGAAATTTTTGATCTTCTGCGAATACAGTGTTAATTTTACCTGCTTCATTTTAATACGTGAGAATTTTCAATATGAAAACTTACTGAATCTTATAGAAGAATATATATATGCCTTAAAATGGGTTATCCTGGCATATGACTAATCAACCCCATTGTATTTCTTTGACGTATCGGACCTTAAATATTCACATGAAGTTACATGAAAAATCACTCATAAGCATTTGCTAATAATTCTGATTAATATAACTAATCACTGCTATTAATTATATTTAGATTTGAATATAATGCGAATATCTTAGCATATCTAACATTATTATTAATATTCTTTAGATTTTGGACGAAATGTGTTTAGAAAATATCACAAAATGTTTGGATGATTTTTACACATAAACTGTTTGTTTGGTGATATCTTCTTGTTCTACTTCATTTTAATTTATCATGTTCGTAAATTTTTACTTTTCCTACTATAATATGCAATTTTACAATCTTAAATCTTAAATAAGTATTTTTTTATCTTTCAAATACATGGAATTAAGTATATATATATAACTATTTATTTTTTGCCTTTGAATAATTTAATTCTAAATATTAAACATAAATTTATTGTAACAACATTAGATTAATTTTCTTAAGTTATTTACATTTAAGGGGATCCGGAACACAAAATATTACAAATTTACTAAAGAAACATTATAACATTTAAAATAATTATTTTTTTCTGTTTAAAATGACATTTAAATCATGTATCTAGGTTATTAGAACAGAAAATCTTATTTGTTCTTTTTGATATATTATCAAAATCTGATTTTCAAGCAATGGGTGTCATGTATAACTTCTTGTGAAACTGCGTTCTTCTCCATGCTGGTTTTTTTTTCTGGTATTTTAACGGTTATAGGTCAATAACTGTAAAATGTAAAATGTTCAAACTTAGAACATGTCTTTCTTATTTAATTCACTTTCATTTTGATTGAAAAATTATGAAGAGACCATTTACTTAAAAAAAAAGACTTAAAAAAAGTTATTTCTTTTACTTACCCATCATACGTAGTATAGGGTAAGTCTTGCAATCGTTTTGAAAATCGAAAAATTTTATTTGACAGATTTACACGTTTCGGACGCTGGAGATTCCGAAAAACATATTTTTAGAAAAAAAATTTTGCCGTCCGTCCGTCTGTGTGTCTGTCTGTCTGTCTGTAACCGCTCTATCTCCCGAACAAATTGAGATAGAGATTTGAAATTTTGTATGTGCTTAGTATGTAAGAATGGGACGAAGCCTATTTAATATCAGCAACCTCGATTATCCGGAACTATTTTTTTCGGACTCTCGAAAAATTCGTTCTGATGAAAGGTACATAAAAATTTTCGAATTCTTTTATTTTAAGGAGTGGACGTAAGAGGAAATAAAATAACACACATTTTGTATAAAGAATGAAGTCGATCGGATTATTAGTTGCCGAGATATCTGTAAACCAGTTTTTCACATTCTTCGATTTTTCATGACCCTGTATTTCATTCAAATTTCAATACAAAGATATATTTTAATTGGAAATGAGACGCTTAATTCGACGCAGCAAATTTTTAGTTAATATGATTATTATGTTTGGAGTTATAAGGATGTTTCTTTTACGCAATTCAGTGCTACTTGAATAGTTTGGCGTTTCATACAATTTATCGAAATTAGGTCATCAGAAATTCATTAATAGAGCATGATTATGTGTTAAAAATACTTAAATATACGTTTATATTTTGTTTTGGAATTGTAATGCATTTTATAAATTGTTTACATGTGTTATGTTTTCATACATTGTGCTATGCATATCCATGATGGGTAAGTATTACGGTGGCCTCCAACGACTAGTTTCTGTATTTTTTTAATTTTAAATAATTTAAATTTATTTTTATTTAAATGAATATATTTTAAAATGCTGAATCAAAATTAAACTTATATATTTCTGTTTATTCAACACTTTCGTATCTTGTGAACTATTGAATGTATACGTCTTTTAATGGAGTATTATTCGGTTTTAAGAAATACTTTTGGTACTATTTACAGGCAGTAATGTTAGTATCTTTCTATGCATTTACTATATGACTTCATTTATATTTAAGCATTTAGTAATAATAAAAATTATTATCATTTGCGTAATTCTCTTTGCGCCGTTTGTGACTCTTTTATTTTAAATATACATTTCACTTTTTAAATTTAAAATAAAGGTTAATTTCCTGACAGAATTATGTCAAATAAAGCACAGAAATTATTAGAAAGTTTTACTATAAACAACAATAATATGATGCAAAATCTAAAAACAATAGTAAGGTATTCTCTCCAAAATGAGAGTTATGAGAGTGTGATGAATTTTAACAAAATATTCATTCTTTGTTATATGAATTGTGATTAGGCTTAGTGAGCTTCCCAGGTCAAAATTCATGCTCGTATGTGTTTGCTAGGCAAGCATTACATGTTGTATCCCAGCAAGTTAAATAGCATAAACTACCATAACATATTTGGTGATTCTACCAGAATTGCCAGCAAGTCATGGCGTCTATTAGCCCACTTTAATGCTTGGCCAGCATACATATTCCAGCATGCGTTGCTTGAATATGGTGCTGGCCTAGCAGTAATCAAGACCATCACTTGCTTGTACTCTCTGCTAGTCTAGCATTATTTTTCTACCATCATTTACTTTAAATTTTTGTTATTCTACCATTAAATTTCTAGCATCAGTTGCTAGTTTAAAAAAAGACGCTGCTACCGCCATCTGTTGACAATTCCGGAAGCGACTATGGATATTGTCAGTTGAAACTGTTGCGGATTTTCTTCCTCGGCAGAGGATCGACCTCATTAACGGAGACGCGTGTTTTCCTGACCTTGCCAGTTGGGACGTGGTATTGAACGTCTGTAATTGCGAATGATGGCTGACGAAGCTAATTCTACTGAGCGTCAATATTTTTATGTAAGATAAATTGTAAATTTTTCCTCAAAGTTTTAAACTATAAGACTAATTTATTGTAAGTGTTTTTTTATTAGTTAATGGATAATTAGAATATGGCTTGATTAATATAATTCATCCTTAATATTAAATTAATTTTCTTTGCTTAATAGATAAATTTAACATATTCTGAATTACTTTTTACAGAGAAATAAACTATTTTGAAGTGCATTTTTGATAGAATAAATTTCAGGTAAATTCAATTTAAGGTGAGAAATTTTAAGAAGGTGATGGATTATGCATATTTTTAAATCGATTATTATAAACATATTTCTTAAATGAAAATTGCTTCTTGAATTAAAATTTAAGTGATTAAATCATATTTTTTACGGATTTTCGAAAAACAGTTTCTATAATTTTTTAATAACCTGAGATAATTAAACACTATCAAAACTGACAGCTAAGAATTTTATGATAGGGAAGACGCATATTTCCCAAAATCCTCCATGGAAATTAATTTTTATTTCGTTTTATATTTACGTATTAAAATTGTATTGCAAACGAGTGGACGAATGAATAATATGTCATGCTGTTTATTCATAGCATATCATGCTTGCAAGCGTTAAAAAGCATATAATAGCAGGTTCATGTTCATACCTCTTTATGCTTTGGAAGAAGCTTAAATAGCAAATAAGCATAACATGCTATTTCTCCCTAAACTGGCTGCCTAGCATATTATGCTGGAAAACATAAAAAAGCATATTATTCCATGTTAAGTTACCTAACTCTGCATGCTTTAAAATAGCTTAAACAGCAAATAAGCTTAAAATACTTGTACATAGCTTGTCATGCTATTTCTCCGTAAGCTGGCTGCATACCATATTATGCTGGCAAGCATAAAAAGCATATTATAGCATATTGAGGTATCTATCCCTGCATCCTTTGGAAGAAGTTTAAATAGCAAATAAGCATAAGGTGCTTGTACATAGCTTGTCATGCTATTGCTGTGTAAGCTAGCTATATAGCATTTGATGCTGGCTAGCGATTTAAAGCATATTGTAGCAGGAAAATCTAGCAGACAAAGCAATAACTACACTGTAAAAAAAATCTGTAAAAGTACTACACTTTATTTAGGAAACTGGGATTCCAAGAACTTTTCCTGTAACGGTAACAACAAAAACTCAAGTTTTAGAATCGGTTACATAGATTTTTCCTGTTATCGTTACATGAAAAGTTTTTGGAATCCCAGTTTCCTAGAAAATGTTTAGTACCTTTACAGATATTTTTTTTACAGTGTAGCATATTTTCGTTGCTGGTACTAGCATGAATTTTTACCTGGGTTTAACTATAGCTAGATACTTAAAAAACAGTAATAATTAATAGATATTTTTTATATTTACCTTTTTCAGTAGAGGATGTAGTTTTCAGTAGTGAGGATGGGATAAATTTAATGAGCTTCTTCATCACTTCCTCATCAGCCTCTACTGAATTCAGGAAAATATTTAATAACATTAATTATTGCTGATTTATACGAATTTTGATATAGATATAGTCTACTAAGCATAATCTCAATTCAGAAAATGGTAAAAAAGTAAATGTGTATTTTGTTAAATTACATCACTCCCTAATAACTCTTATTTTGGTCTATTTAGAGAGAATCTCCTAGTCATATTTCACATATATTTTAGAACAATTTATCAACTTTCATAGAAAATTAAAAAGAGAAAAACACATTGATCAGAATTGATTTGAATTAGAGAATTCAAAAAGAAAAAAATATTAAAAGCACAAGTAATAGAAAATAAACGGGGACTGATTGCGAACATTGTTAGAATATAAATGAACCATTAATTTTCAAAGCGAGTAAAATATTAAAACAAATTGAGTTAAAGTAGTATTCAATTTTATGTATAATAAAATATAATTTCAGATAAAGCAAGAGTAATTCTGTACTTCTTTCACATTTGGAACACGTCGAATATTAGTAAACTTATTATGCTTTGTTTTAATTTTTTTTATGTGTTATGAGTGTCAATGTAAATATGATTCCATTTTGTTCGTTAGTTGTATAAATTGTTTCTATTAAATTACATCGTGTCTATAAAAATAAATGCAAATGATACTGCTAAAGTTGTTGATAAAATCGTACTTATAACATCTTTTACATTTTGCATTATCTCAAAAATTCTTTGTAATATGAATAAAATTACAAGGAAGCTATATATCACAGAAAAATTTCAACATGAAACTTTATATAAAGTCATTTTAAACATAACATACATATAATGTCTAATGTCAAAATATCGTTAAAGTTAGTTTAGGTTAAAAGAAACTTGATTCGATGTTTGTTTCGCTGAACCAACCACAAAAGGGAGTGCAGTCCCACTGGTAGAATATGTAGCTCATGAGTATTAATAATTATTCTAACTAAGGTACCCTGGGGTAAAAACGCCACTTTAAGGTTCTACCAATTTTCACGAATTAGTTTTAGATTGTATTTTTCAAACAAATATAGGATCTGATACAGCAACTCATTGACTATCTATATAAAATAAAATAATTTAACAGATATGTATTCATAAAATGTAATGGCGTTTTTTCTTGACCAATGCTATTTGGCGTTATTACCCACCTATATGGGTAATAACGCCATGCAAACAAAACTATGAAATAAGATGGAATAATTGCATGTAGATAGCCCAATTCGAAAAATACAAACTCTACAAACTTAGAAATTGACAAATTACATTCTAAGCTATTGAAAATGTTCAATTTTTTGTGAAAGTGTAAGAAAAATAAAGGTGTGGTTTGGGAGGGGGGGATGAGGCAGAAGAATATCAGACCGTGAGCTTCTTTTTGCTTAAAAAGGACCGCTTAAATAGAAATATGAGAAACATTGTACAGTTTTAACTGTGTTTATTTGAATCAGTATTTAGGATGTAGCTCGGCCACTGTAGGGAAACAACAGGGGTATTAATGTAAAGGATTGGCGTTATTACCCCGGTATAGTTATTGCGCAGTGCATTTTAAATTACAAATTATCTCGAGAAGATATCCAAAATCTTCAGCAACATTTAAAAATACATGAAATGCACTACAAATTTATGTAATTAACAAAGTATTTCCGGATAAAAAGTTAGTCTTCACATCACAACACGTATCTCGCAAATTTTAGATCAAGCGTTAATTTTAGTTGTTTGTAAAAACAATAAGCCCTAAAAATGAAACAAATTAATTTGAAGCTGTTTTTTGCGATTTATATGACTCAAAACCCTTCTGTGCAGAGCACATGGGTGTCATTTACCTGATTATTTCATAATTATGCAAAATATAAGCACTTGGCGTTATTACCCCGCCTGGCGTTATTACCCCAGGGTACCTTATATATATACTATCTACTTATTTCACTTCGCAACGAATTAAATATTCATTGTAATTATTATATTTTTGAACAGCGAAAATTTAATACTAGAAGTTGTAATTATTTTTAAATGTCGTCGTATAATTCGAAATACAGCGTGAATACATTTAAGTTCTAAGGCTCATTATTTTGACAGTTGATAGTTTTTATAAATTCAATAACTTTTACAAAGTTTGTGTGATGTCCCAAGTGAATTTAGAAATATCTAGACTTTCAATTAATCTTTTCAAATGTTAATAGATCTGTGACATATTGTCATGTCTAATATATGATCAAAAGATATTTTAATATGCATATAAATCTTCACTCGCTTAACTTATCTTTACGAACTTAATTTACGTGAATTATTATAATAAACGGTTAAAATATTTTAATTTATACATTTGATTTTTTTACCTTGCGTTCGAATATATATATATATATTTTAAATTTATAAATATATTTATGAACTTGATTATTATGTACAGTCGTGAAAATAAATAAATAAATAAACACACCCTACAAACTCCTTGTCAATTTATCATCGAAGAAAGTTATTGGTACTGAAAAATTGAAATTATAGTCTACTTTTAAATGATACATATCCATTTTCCTTAGGGGGGCATCTACTTATTAAAACGAAACCAAACTTCAAATCTTTACATTGGCAATACCCAAATGTATCGATGTATTTGAAATATTATGTAATATTATAAAATATTCGGTTCAAACACTGTCTTAACAACAAATTTCATTTCGTTGTGTGTGGAAATTTGTTTTTATTGAGTAAGCCAATATTATATTAGATTAAGTTATAACACGATTATTTAATCGGTAAATCAATTATAACATATGTACATTTTCCAAGTGTGTGAAAAAAAAGTCCGGGTCAGGATTCGAGCCAGGTTTATATTCCCTGAAACTATTTGTTGAGCCGATCCATAGTATCAGGCCAGATTGTGTGATCGTTGAGGTTAATTGGGTGAAATAGTCCTCCAGTTTTCGTGTCCGGGATGGCTCAGTTGGAAGAGCATTGGCGGCTTCAGTAAATACGTCCCTGGTTCGAATCCTGGCTCGGATTTTTTTCACCCACTAGGAAAATATATATTTTATATAAGCCAATATTACTTAACGAAAAATCTGGTGAAATGTCCATGATGCGTACAAATCTTGCTAAATGTAAAGATTTTAATAAAGTACTGATTCCTTTTGAAATAAAATATTTAAGCATTTATTTTAAATTATAAATAAGGTATTTTCAATCATAAATTGCAATCTTTAAATATTATGCAAGACAGGCTTTTTAGGTACGTTCGAAATTATGTAAATACGTAGCACCTATTGTTGTCGTTCAGTCCGTCCGCATTTAACAACGCAAAAACAACCCAACCGAATCGTTTTAAATTTAAAATATATTATTATTATATAATTTTGTCGAGTCATTTCAAATTTTAAGAAAATCGGATGCATAGATCAATTACAGGGACAATCAAAAGGATTCCGTTACATTATGGTCAATGGGGAAAAAAGTTTCAAATGCATTTTAATCGTTTGAAATTTTTAATGCATAATTATTAACAATTTTGTCGAGTTATTTCAAATTTTATCAAAATCGGATGCATAATTCAATTACAGGGACAATCAAAATGATTCCGTTACATTACGGTTTATGGGAAAAATGTTTCAAATGCATTTTAATGGTGTTACACTCATTCGAACGTAATAAAATTGATAAGCATCTATAAAGTAGATATTATAATATACATTTTGCATAATTTGTGGTGCAAAGAATAATTGTTATTGATTTACAAGGCCACACAAAAGTATTCCATTGCATAATGATATAGGAAAAACATTGTTTGGTGCGCATTTTAATTGTAATTATTTAGTTTTATGAGATTGATATATAAAAGTGATATTTTTAAAAATTCGTTATCGTACCAACGCACCTCATTTGCTACGCTTCACGTGCAATTTCCAACTTGTTTTTAATTGTAGCTGTTTAATTACTTATTAAAAGTTTCTGAACGACCAATAAATACGAAAAGTACAATAGCCAAAAACTTTATTTTATCACAAATTGTATCTTTTAAACTACGATATCGGTTTCGTAAGGTACACGACAAATAATTCAGTTCTAACTTCTAATTAAAATCTTGTCACGCGTAAGTAATTAAGGATTTCTTCGTGAGAACCTAATGTCTCGTAATGTCAAAATAAATTTTGTGCAAATGCTAATTAAATACCGTTTAGCTACATCGTTAAGAATAATTTGCAGCTCTTAAATTGGTTTGTTTTTCTATTTCAGGAAACATATTTATAAGTTATTCGAATAGTTGCTAATCTAAAATAAGTAACACTATATATTTACACAATTGCAATTCTTGAATATCAAGAGTGTTTCATTGGAGGTGCTGTAAAAATAATTTTGAAATTTAAACAGCAAATTTGATTACTTACTTTACGTTAAGTTAATAATTATTTAAATGTTTTGTCATATTTTAAAAAGAGTGTTAAATAGTAAACAATACAGTTGCTAATATGTTAAGACTTTTTTTTTTTAATAATGTAATTTTTTATGTAGTCCTTTTGATCATATAATAATCACCAGAAATTAATTTTAAAAATATCTTTAAAAAACAGCAAACGTGTAAAAGATTTTTTCTTCATTTAGTAATTAATTATTTAGGATAAACATACATAAGACACTATCAAATATCGGGAAAATTTAGAAATAAAATCATATATTTTTTCCAATATTTCCCTTTTGTGAGTGGCAACAGTGTTTCAAAACTAGCCGCCACCAGCTGCATATCTTGCGATTGAACCACACGGATTTTAAAGTAATCTAATTTTACTTACTTTTAATATTTTCAGTGCTACAATTTCTTATATGCATGTACTTTCTCCATTTTTTCCATTGTAATTCAATTTTCACTGTGGCATAAGTTTTATTTTTACCATTTAAAATTCCTGTAACTTTATGTCCCAAATGTGACAGAACTAACAATACATTTGAAACTGGTACTGAACCAAAAAATATTTTAAAATGGCTATTTGTTATGATTAAAAACATTAATATGTATAACATATTATTTAATAGCATCAAATATGTTTTTGAATGGTATCTATTTATAAATTAATAAAACAATATGTTATGCTGTTTTAAATGCGTGCAGCATTTTTTTTTCTAAATAATAAATAAGGATATTATTAATACAAATTTCTTTAGACTGATTTTTTCTGTAGTAAGTATGTGTATTTATTTTGTCAGAAATGTTACGATAGAAAGCTAAGAAAAAGTTCAAAGTACGATGGGAATTCACATTGCGTTAAAATAATTAAAATACTGCTAACTGAAAATTTGCATAAAAATTTATTAAAATATTCTTTTAAAAAATATAATGTTTTTAAAAACTTAAAACCTTTGATGTTAAAAATATAATGTAATAAACAGAAAAGATAACTCCTGAAATCTTTTGATCACAATTACACACGATTATTTTCACACGATTATTTTCATAGGATAGTTTCTCTGAAATGTCGCATTCACTGTGCTATTTATACAGGGTTTCCCAGAAATAATTGGACAAACATTAAGGGGAGTTAGAGTTTATCACAAGGATTCAGTTATACATAGCAACCCTTTGTCAGAAACACTTTCCTGGAGCACTAATGACGACACAAAACACATTAATGAAAGGACACGAATAGGGAGAGAAAACATGTTTATTATTCTTAGTGCTGCAATAATACCGGGATAACACTGGAAAGTTCTGAAAATTTGTTGTACGCATTGCTGCAGCTGCTGAGAAATTCATAACATTCCTGGTGTTTTCTAGAGAACATTAGATTGTCCATGCACCGGAGATGCGCCTGCATGCACCAGAGCGCGGGGTCGTATTTTCAAAGACATACTTTGATAACGATAGGTGTTTTTAATGTTCTTTTTTTCTTACTTTTCTGCTGTATTAAGAATAATAAATATATTTTATCTTCTTATACGTGTCCTGTTTTTCTTGAGTTTTGTGTCTTCACTACCACGCCAAGAAAACGTTTCCGACCATGGGTTGCTATACAAATCTGAATCGTTGTGATGTGCCCTACCTCCCCTTAAAGTCTGACTCAATATTTCTGGGATTCCCTGTACAACAGTCAGAGTTATAGGATCAGTCTATTATTTGTTTGGGTTGTCTATGTTTCGTTCCGATGCTGAGGTTTTTGATATTTTTAAAATATTAACCGAAATATGAAGTTATATAACGGCATAAAGTATCATTGCTTAAGGATTCTCTTCCGGCTTTCTATGATTTTTCCCTATGAGTAAGTGAAATATCCCTTTTTTGTTTCCTCTTCCGAAAGAGAAACAGGATGCTTCATTTTCTCTTGGGGACAAAATGCGATAATAGACATTGCTTTTCTTATAAATTTTGTCCTTTTTTTCTAAAAAATATCCCGAGGCCCACTTCTTTTTCTTTTCCATGTTTTTGTACGTATGTTCAACTATTCCGTGATATTTTTTTTCATTCAACTGTGGTACTTTTTTAATATAAACTACTTTAAATGTTGCAGATTTTGGAAATTTTAAATATTTAACAGGTTATAGCTACTAACAGTAACAATATCTCCGTGCAGTGCTATATTATTTAGCTTATCCTAGAAGTGCACTTTCATATTCTATAAGAAAAACTTTGGGATATTATAGCATAAATAAGATATTAAAAGCGGAAAATGGACAAAGACGTCATTTTGATTGTACTTTGGGGCAACATAACAATTTAAAATAAGAATGCCGCATGGAAACAAAAAAATTTCAATAAGCAGGTATTGTTATATTATAAGTTTATGCCAAAATAATTTTGGGATGTTGTTGCTTCCCAGAGATTTACCAATCCAAAGATATTGGGATTTCATTTTTCATAAAAATGGCATTCACAAGTGTGAATTTTGATATTTTCCATGGGGAAAAGAAAAAATTTTCAGGGCTTCAAATTGCAGATTTATCATTAAATATGATTTACTTCAACATAAAATAATATCAAGGCAATTATCAAAACATCACTTTTTGTCTGAATTTCAAAATAAGGGCTCTTAAAAATTTAATGGTTAAGGTGATCTTTTCTTTTCCACATTTTCAAATTTCTGATTGAGTTATTTAATTATAACCTTTTCTGCATTGTTAATAGAAAATGTAATAATAAAACTTATTGAGGACTCAGTTATTTAAAAGATGCAACGATTGTGCTAAATGCATAGAAAATAGGCCGCGTAATATATGTACTATGTGCAATGTCCATTTTTGTCACAACCAAAAGAAATTTCTTCGGATAATGTCATAATTTGCACATAATTTACTGTAGTAATATAGTATTATTTTATTTATACATTGTTATAATGAATTAATAAATAAAGTAAATTGCATAATAAACCTAACTACATATATGTATTTTTTTCTTATTATTCCATTTCGGAAAAATTTTCCCATAAATGAAAAAAAAAAAAAACTACGCATTGTTATTTATTTTTCTTGTGATTTTCAATTATTTCAAATCTAAATAAACTAAATGAAAGGTCACAGATTAGTATTTACTGTAAGCAGTCCTTTTTTCATTAAAGGTTAAAAATGATAATAAACTAAGTTTTAAGTATTGCAGATTTACCGCAAAATTTACTGATTAAAATACTATTATTTTTTATCAAAAAAAAAAATACATTTTTGAACATATTAAATTAAATATTTCTGTATGGAATATTGCATTTTTAACAGTAATGTAAAATATTCTTTGAGATGTCTTTTGTAAGAGGGAAGTCAAAAGAAAAAATATAATTGGGGAATGTGAGACGCCTTAAACCTCCTATTCAACTGTGAGACTCAATTCCTAAAAGAAAAAGCCTACGTTCGTGTGAAAAGAAGGAAAGCAATAACTCAAACCTATTGTACTGAGTTTTTGGAGTTGATTGAAATGTTTACTTTTTATGTTTGATAGGAATCGTTGAAATACTTCATTTTGAAGAAAATTCTCTGCCTTCTCATGTGAAAGCGGTTTTTTCGTAGGTTTTTCTCAAAAGACAGTAAATCTTACGAATTCACGATGCGAGGAAGAATATTTTACTTCCCCGTTAAAATATGTATCTTTTTTTATGTAAATAGTATGTGTAAGTGTCTGTTCGACTATATATGTGTGTGTTGTGGAAATAAATGAAAAAATGCCAAAAGTATTATTATTTAAAGAAAACAAACACGAACTTATATAGCTCGAATATAGCTTCTAGGATTAGAAACTGTTCTCTAGAAATGAGCAGTGTCAATATGGTGCCGAATTCCCGACAAATGGACTATTAAAATGGAACATTAATATGGATTAAACAAGATTTCCCGATTCGGCAGTGCGATTTCAATATTACCGAAAAGAAGCTCGAGTCTCGGCATAAAAAAGGTACTGTAATTTTTATTTCTAAGCATGAATCATGAAAAATTAAAGGCTAAGCGTAAAGTTATGAAAACGTCATTAACTAAATTAATAACAAAGGTCGAGTCGTTTATTGAAGATATTGATTTTGAAAATAAAGATAATATTGATAAGCTTTCGGAATTTTTGATAAATTTGGAGGAAAAACAATTAGAATTAAAGGAAATTAATTTGAAAATCGAAGAATTGATCACTGATAATACGAATTTAGAAACGGAAGTTCAAAATAGTATCGATTATAATGATACTATTAATGAAAAGAAATTTAAAATAAAAACAAATTTGAAGAAATTTAAAAATGATGTTGAATCGAGAAACGCTAGTTCGTTGTCAAACGCTAGTACGGTTCCTTATGTTAGTACACGATTGCCTACTGTAAATTTGCCAAAATTAAATATTCCGAATTTTAAAGGCAATCCTAATACATTTCTTGAGTTTATCAATAGTTTTAAAAATACTACTGATGTTAATGATAATTTGACAAAAATAGAAAAATAAATATATATTTGAAATCATTTTTGTCTGGTGAAGTCTATAAAACGGTATCTGGATTAGCCCTAAAAGAAAGTAATTACGATCACTCGCTAGATTTACTAGAAAAAAGATATTGTAAAACGGAAATTTTAATTAGCGGTTTTATAAATAAATTATTAGAAATCGAACCGATCAGGTCATGCTCGAATACGAAAATGTTGAGAGATTTGTATGATGAATGCGAAATAAGCATTAGAAATTTGCAGGCGATAGGAGTAGCTACGGACAATTTTGGGTATTTACTACTCCCTATCATTTTAAGGCAATTACCTCATAATTTGGTAATTGAATTAATTTGGATAATTTGGATAATGAAAAGCCGGGGGATGTTAATGAATTAATGAAATTTATAAAATTTGAGACTGATTCAAGGGAAGCGGCAACTGTTATATCAGGAAATTCCTTAAAAAGTCCAGAAAAATCTCGATTTGAAAAAAATGCTCCTACCAGAACGAAGGGTAATTTTCCCACTTCATTTGCGCTGAACACGGTCGTAAAAAATGTTTGTGTATTCTGTAATTCGAATCATAATAGTTTAAAATGTAAGGAAATGACGGATGAATAAAAGCGTTATAAGTTAAAAAAAGAAGGAAGATGTTACCGATGTTTTTATAAGAACCACCTATTATCTCTATGCAAAGCTAAAATACAACTGTTTGAGTTATGCAAGAGTTTTCAACCTAATTATTTGTTTTGCCCCGCTAAGAAATCCTCTGAAATTAGTCCCATTGAGAAAATCAGAAATTGTACAAAATCAAGAAAATCAAGCGGTTGTATCATCTGTTATTAAAACTCAAAATTTTCCAGAAAAATATTCGACAATTTTGCAAACGGCGTGCGTACAGGTGATGGGAGATTCCAAGAAATTAAGTAGAAGGCTATTATATGATTCTGCATCTTCGCGCACATTTATTGCATAGAATTTAGCAACTGCTTTAAAACTAAAACCAGTAAAAAGAGAGAAATTGCTAGTTTATACTTTCGCGAATCGTAATGCCATAGAACAAGAGTATGATTTAGTGGATATTACTATAATTAGTTGCCATCCTCCGTATTAAAATATTAAAGTTCAGGCGCTCGTATCAGACATAATTAGTGCGACGCAAGTAAAATCGCATATTGATTCACAGCTCATAAATAAATTCCGTTTAGATGAAAATGAGTTTGCTGACAGATTTATTAATGAAAAGACTGTACAAATATTATTGGGATGTGATTATATGTTTGCGACAATCACGGGAGGGGTAGAGAAAATCAATAAATATTTATTTATTCAACCAACAATATTTGGAAAAACTTTAATTGGACGATTGCATAGCAATAATGTAAATAGAGCTTCTTGTTTTAAGGTCATTTGTACATCAACAGACAATGATTTAAGAAAATTGTAGGATGTGGATAATTTTTTATCCTTTCCTACTGATATTCAAAAACCACGAAAAATATGAGGTGGTTACGCAATTTCAGAGGGAAATAATTTTTGAGAATCAAAGGTATATCGCGCCACTTTTATGGTCGTCTCAAGTAAACAAAGTTTATCAAATAATTACGAAGTTGCGAAACAGAGATTTGTGGGTCTGGAAAAGAGATTAAGGGGTAATAAATCTTTATTTCAGAAATATAACGAAATTATGAGAGAACAATTAAGTGAAGGTATTATTCAAAAGTGCGATAATAATTGCTTTATTGGTTACGTAATGCCACACCAAATCATTTTTAGACCAGATTCTTCTAGTACAAAATCAAGAATTGTTTATGATGCTAGCAGTAAAAGAAATAATGAAAAAAGTCTAAATGATTGTCTTTTCGCTGGAGAAAATTTAAATCCTAATTTAATTGACATAATATTAAATTTCAGGTCTCATAAAATTGCTTTTTTGGGCGATATTGCTAGAGCATTCTTGCAAATAGAAGTGTCTAAAGAAGACAGGAATTATTTGTGTTTTTTATACTTTGATGATTGTGACATAGATAAGCCTGTGACTTTATATCATTTTAACCGACATTGTTTTGGCGTCA
The DNA here is from genome assembly GCA_964019185.1 of Maratus speculifer. NCBI lineage: Eukaryota > Metazoa > Arthropoda > Arachnida > Araneae > Salticidae > Maratus > Maratus speculifer. Next base: position 426,248,267 of record OZ025290.1, on the reverse strand, counting down.
CGAGCTCCCCGTACGTGTTGGCTTCGACAATTAAGAAACATATTAAAAAGTACAAAGAAATTAATCCTATTGCTTATAATATGTTAGATAATTTTTTATACGTGGATGATTTGGCATATGGGGCTCCGACAGTTCAAGAAGCTTTGAATTTATCAGCTTTTGCTGTCTCAATACTTAAGGATGCGAATATGAGCTTGAGAAAGTTTAATACAAATTCTTTAGAATTAAGGGAATTATGGAAGAATGGTAACCCAGTTATAGAAAGAGACGAAAGTCATTAAAAATTACAAATTCTGGGACTTAATTGGCATAATATAAAGGACGTCCTGTCAATAGATTTTAAGGCGTTTATATCAGATGGTGATAATTTGGAATACACCAAAAGACATGTTTTGCATAGTAGCTGAAATAGAAGGCACCATAAATTCCAGACCCATTTCTTACATGAGTGATGAAAGCCAGGACCCCGTACCATTGTGCCCAGCACATTTTTTGATAGGGAGAAGAATAATTTCTCTCCCTCCAGCACGCCTGCACCTTGACTCGAATTTCTCTTCCAGGAAAGAATTGCTTAAATCTTACAATTATCGAGAAAAATTGATGAGATTGTTTTGGTCCCGATGGAAGGGAGAGTATTTATTAAATTTGAGATCAGCTCACCAAAGTATAAACAAAACTAATATTCCCCAATTTAAAATAAAAGATATTGTCTTAATAAAAGACGATAGTTTACCCAGAAATTTCTGCAGTTTAGGTAAAATTATAGAAACCTTTCCTGGAAGAGACGGCAAGGAGAGGGCCTGCAAAATAAAAACTCAAAAATCTGTTTTGAGAAGACCGGTGCAATTACTCTATAATTTGGAACTCAATGACAATTGACTGTTTTTAGTGAAATTTGCATTGTAATCTTATTTTTATTATTCTAGTTGAAGTGAATGTCCAGAATTCTTAAAGTGTTTAAAGTATGTTTATTCTTATTATATTTTGAAATTTGTATTTGATTTAATGTATCGTATTGCAACATGTATTGTGATGAACCCCATAGGTTCATGGGGGGGCAAGGTGTTACAAATCACGTGTGAAGCAACCCAAAGGCGCCGTGCGGTCACCAATGGAAAGCCACCTGTGGCGCAATGTTCTGTTTTAAAACGTAGAAGTTGTTACGAATTCACGATGCGAGGAAGAATATTTTACTTCCCCGTAAAAATATGTATCTTTTTTATGTAAATAGTATGTGCTAGTGTCTGTTCAACTATATATGTGTGTGTTGTGGAAATAAATGAAAAAATGCCAAAAGGATTATTATTTAAAGAAAACAAACACGAACTTATATAGCTCGAATATAGCTTCTAGGATTAGAAACTGTTCTCTAGAAATGAGCAGTGTCAATAGTAAATGAAGTGATTCCGTTTATTTATTTTTTAACTATAATTTACTAGATTTTTTTTCAAAAACTCTGAATTCTATGACTTAAAACACTTATTTTGTGTAAACCTCTATCTATGAGCTTTACAAAATACCTTACAATAAAATACAATTTTATTAATGCATTTAATTATAAACGTTTTGGGGATATCAAGTGAGGAAGATTCGTATACTGTGCTTTTGTATTATTTTAGAAAATAAACATGAGTAAATTAAGGAATAATATATTTGGAAATCTGTGCAAATATATACTGTAATAGTTTCGTTAATGAATAAAGTGACTTTTTTTTTCTGTTAGCATCTTTCAGAAATGAGTTAAATACATAAAATCATGTGGTTTGAATTTTTTGGTTTTCAATCTTTAGTAATTAAATAAACGATTAAGTCTTAATTTTAATATTCACAAAGGTTTCTCAGCAATAAATATATTACTTAATAATCGCAAAATTAAAAAAAAATTGTAAAAGAATAAGGAGATTGTATAAAAACTTGGATTATTTTTCCAGTAATTGCCTTGAAAATTGAATTCAATTGGAAATAAAGACGTTGACTATTTAACTCTATGATTTGCCTTACATAAAACACCTTGTAAAGGAGAGGAGGTTTAGTGTGGACAAATCGTTCGAATAGAAATTGAAAATAAGAATTTAAAAAATGCAGATAAAATAAGTTAAAAAATTATGTAAACTAACAGCAACATACTCTAAGAAAACAGTTTGCAGCAATGTGTAATTTTTTAAAATTATTGCAAGAACTTTAATTTAATCATAGAATGTAAAAAAAGTTTTCTTTTTCATTTATATACACAAATAATTTAATTTTTAAAATCAAATAAACAAGTTGTTATGAAACATTTGTGATTTGTCTTCTTTACTTCTATAACCTCCTTTAAAATATTAAAGCTGTTTAAATGAATAAAACTGAAGCTTAACTTCAGAATGCTTGCAAGGGATTAGTGTAAACAGAGTAATCTGGGTTTATGTAGGCAGATTAATGTTTTTTATAACTTGTATTTTAATTAATAAATTTATTACAGTGTAAAGATTTACAAAAGCATGTTAAATTACAAGTATAAATATTATATAATTATTAAATATCAAATTAGACTGTGCTCTAGCTAAATAAAAATATCTATATGAAATTCAACAGTTTGAAATTATTTCTACTGCCCTTTTTCTAATTCAGCGACTGTACAGTTTTAGATTTAAAAAATTATTCAATAATTTTAATTTACTTCAATAATATAGAACAAACAAAAAATATTATTATTTTCTATACATGTTAGCAAGCATGAGAAACATTAGAAGTTATATTATTATAAACTAATCCCATCGTCACCATTTTTTAAATGTTGCAGTCTATTGCTTGTAGTGACTGGATGATGACAAATCCCAGAGAAAGCATTTATATTTATAACATATTTTATTTAACCGAAAAGCATATCTTTATTATTTACATCTAAAAGCATACAAGCAGCGAAGGATATACTGAATCGTGTAATAATTACTAATGAAAAGAATTTGTATCAAATTCTGTCTCATTATTATCATTCAGAACATTCGGCTATTTCTGATTGGCAAATACTAGTTACAAAAATAAGATAAGGCACTACTGGAGCCGCGATAGTTCAACCTTATCATATTCTAAATCGTAGACAGAACGTCAACTTAAGCTACTTTTGAGCAAAATATATTTTTGATAGACAAGAAAGAAAGGCATTTAGTTGATGCATAGTTATTAATCCTGAATCTGACTATTTTTAAGAGAAACAAATCAAAAATGTTGTAAATTGAGAAAATATAAAATTCGGAATCTTTACATTATTGAGAATGAAACATATAAAAATAATTATCACTAACAGAAACAAAGGAGGAAGAAATAACTGTAAGCAACAAAAAGTAAATTAGATTTTGCATACAGAACTACTTTAAACAACAATAAAAAAATAAATTTGCTTCCTTGACAGAAAGACATCTAGGATTCAGTGATATTAAAGAATATAAAAAAATATATTTTAAGCATTTAACGACCGACTGATATACTGATTAATAACTGTATGTTTGTGAAATTTGGTATTGATAACATTGTTCATTTTGAATGAAGGATTTACTATGTAAATGGTTTTAGTATCTATGATGTTTCTGCAAAATAAAAGAATAAACTCATCATTTTGTTTTTTCTGATATCAAAAGCAGTTCTTAAATTAAAATTCGAGAAATATTTGCTAAACTTCACAACTTGCGATTGATGGTGTACAGCATGATTCATATACCCTTTAGACTTTGATATAGATTTAACAGAGTACAAGAGTATATAATATCAATAATTATGAAGCAAAATTTGCAAATAAAATAGCTGTCTACCCTTGCACCAATTTAGTTTTGTCTACACTAACTTCTACAGAGGAAAATATAAACACACTGATGAATGTTAAAAACTTTAAATTTTCTTATTGTTTAAATTTATTTATAAACAACTTTTCTCTATATCAGTGAACAAAGAATATTATTCTTCAATCTAAGAGGGCTGTGAAATTTTAAAAATACTCCTAGATTTATATAACATAGGAGGGCATTTCCATACGAACTTGTTTGCCTGTTACACAACTGAAAATCACTAATGCTTTTTGGCCACCGTTAGTTTCAAAAAGTTTGCTTCAAATTATTCAATTGACAATGTATCTTCGATAAACTAAGTCGCATTTTCTCGCTTTAAAATACTGGTATATTAAAAATCGTAGTATGTTACAGACAAACAAGTTCGCATGGAAATGCCCAGGAGTAAACGTTTTGTCCACACTAACCTCCCTCCCTCTCTATTCCCTACTAAACATAAATAATGCATTTTTATTTGAAAGGAATTTACAAACTTTCATCATTACCTAGGTACGTGGAGTGTTTATTTACATAGGACTTTAATTAACATTTCAGCTAATTATCATCAATTTTATTAAGGAATCCTTTTTAATATTCCTTTCATAATTCCACATTGATAGATACCTATAATATCCTCCGATCAGTGCACAACAGCACCCACAAATATTTTAATGATATTTATTCAAAATATTAAGTAATAATGGTTGTGCTATTGCTATACACATAGTTAAAAAAAGATGGAATAAATGGATTATGAAACGTCTTTTTTTCCAAAGTTCTCTACTTCAAATCATAAGGAGCTTACGACCAATAGTTTTAACTGCATTTTCTGGTTGTCTGTTTATATCATTTTGGTAAAAATTTTAATTTTCTATTGCAAAGTAGTCATACAAGCTCCATTTCATAATGAATTACTTTTTTTTCACGTTTAATATGCAAAGCCATTCAACGCGTGATTTTTGTGCACCCCGTTCAAAAGCCTCTCGACAGAGTTCGACTGCGCACTATTTTAATTTTCTTTACACACCAATGAGAATTGGTTTAAAAGAAAATGAGTATATATTTCCCCATAAAATCATAAATGTGTTTCCATTCTACAGTACTGACTGAAAGGGATATAGAGAGAACTTGTTACTGATAATTCCAATAAAAATGTAATTTGGTAGTGTCTGGGAAGTTTGAGATTAGTAAAATTATTGAATGCAATGATTCTCAAGAAACGTTAATTTTTTGGAGGTCCTGTTTAACGTAACTTGCATTTTTTAAAAATTTCTACTGATATTCCACTGCAAAATTAAAGCGTAAGATTGAGCATGTGTTCAATTACAATAACATTGATGCTTTTTAGGTAGTTTCGTAGTTATAAAAATTTGTAGCACTTTTTATCATCGTCTGGTCTGCTCGTCTATCTGTCCGCCTGTAACAGGTGAAGTCTAAATTAAAAGTCAATGCACAAAGGCTTCTGGACAATGAATATATTACTTACGAAATTATACGTATGTTACTTAGCGAAACATAGACTTAAAAATAATTAGTCATTTCACATATTTTAACTTATTAAAGAAGTGAAGCTACTGCTTAAAAAAAATTTTTAATTCTATAAATGCAATGAAGCAATACATCTTTGTCTTTGTGCCAAAAAAAGAGTTTTGTCGTTCTTTTCAAGCTTGTCTCATTGTTAAACTAAAGTGTTATACTTTCTGCTTTTTTATCTTCCGAAAATCTCACGAAGAATTACTTACATTTAGAATTTTAAAAATAGTAATTCCTCTTTGTAAGTGTTTGAATGTTGGTGGAAAAACTTTGTACACTAAATTTTCATTCGATATTTCACACAAGAAACATTTCAAGATTCTCTTTTTTAACAACTTAAATATCCATTATTCCCATCACAACATTTTTTTTCTGTTTTTTTCCTTTATCAATATCTTTATTTTTTGCACGCATTATTTGATTTTAAGATTTAAAATGTTTCAGAATAAGTAACATGAATTTTTGCTGCTACAGTAACATAAAATGTTTTAAAAATCCCAATTTCCTTTTTCTTCTTTTTTTGTAATTTTATTTATTGTTTTTACAGTATACACATTTAAAAGAGGCTTCTTTACACATTTATTTTTTGAGTATATCTCCTGTAACACATATTTCAGAATCTTAAAAAAGAAATAAAATGAACATCGGGTAAAAATATTATGATTTAAAAATGTATTTTTTAAATGCAATTAAAAAAATTAAATTTAAAATAAATACGCAGTTAAATTCTTTTTTTCTTTTAAAATACACTCGTAGTTGATAAACTAAAATGCGGTGGATTCACCGTTTGAACCATATAAAAAAAAGAAGGAAAATTGTTGAAGTGGTAAACATTCTTTTGTCAAAACCGAGATCTTTACATTTCGTTATTTAACACAACCTAATTTTCTCAATGCATTTACAAACTCTTCTAGAAAATGAAAGCGTTAAGTGCAATAGTAAATTCTCTGCACTATACAGAGAAACATTAGACTTAATGTTTTATTTATGACTTAGGATATTAAAATTCAGGTTACGATCTAATTTTCGAAAGTTTTCTCCATGGGTTTTTGAGTATTACATTTTAAGTTTTTAAACTAAAAATATGTACAATTTAAGTACTATCTAGATATCTACAGAAAAAATTGGACATAAAAAGGTACTCTTTATTTATAATTAAGAAACCACTGAAGCAAGAGATTAAAATTTTGATTGCTATCTAATACCATGTATAAAATAGCTAATTTCTTGTGGTATTTTACCTTAAGATTTTAGAAAATACTAGTAAATACTCAAAAGAAAATGCAAAATTAAAGTATTAATATATGAAAATAATTTATGTATTTCAAGGTATTTTCAATATTGGTTTATTCGATAATATCATTACATAGGAGTATACATACATGTTTAAAATGCGTCAAACTAGATTTTTAAAAAATTCAAACTATGTAGTAAATAAAATATTTTAAAAAGAAACATCATCCGTCATCATTTTGGGATTGCATATTTTTAACATTTGAATGTATTAAATTATTAATACACTTATTGAATACTTAATGTACTCATTATTCATAAAACTGTTTGTCATATTTTAAAAGCAGTTCCTGTTTCTCCGTCATTAACACAAGTTCTTCTTTTTTTAAAGAAGAAATGTCATTTGAAATGAATAAAAAAAAGCTATTAGCATATCACTTTAGATATATTTTATCTTCTAGCTTGGAGGATAATTTATTCCTTTTCAATGCATTGTGTTCATTCTCTAAGAGTAATAATTAAAATATTTATGTTTGTGAATAGTTATAAAGAGCTTTGCAGTGGCTAATGATAATATTTAAATCGTTATTATTGCTGTAATAACCAAAGAACATTGTATATAGGAAATTACAATTGATTTTCTGAAATCATAGTTTCTCAATAGTTTTATAGAATTTGTGATAAGTTTACTGATAATCAGTTTATTCAGAAACACGTCTTACTGAAGGATAACACTTGGATAGCTATGTATTGTTTGAGCTTTTACTTTATAGCTATGCATATAGATATTATATAAACAAATGTTTTATTATATGTAGCCTTAATATAAATATCCATATATGTCAGTGTTCATGTAGATACTTATTAAGAATTAAGAATATATTATTGCATTAATAGTAGTCGTACCCAACATTATAAAGCAGTTGTAATACTTTAGCATAACTCAATTCTAAAAGTTATCTAGGATATCAAAAGAAGCTGTAACGCATTTTGAAATTCAACAAAGAACAGATTGTCATACAGAACTGCATCATGAACGAAAATGATTCTCACGATAATAAGTTTTCATCAAATGAATAAAATCAAATAGCTCTAAACTTCCGAAATATATAGCACCACTTGTTCTTATTAACTATTTAGAAAATAGTTAATGTCCTCCGTAGGAAATTGGGAAATCTGAAGTATATCGGAATCTTTTTATTCTTTGAATTCCGCAACTTATTTTATTTTATTCGTTCTTTGATTGGTCCATGCTTCATGTCTAGAAATGGAATACATCTGTTTTTTATTTTATTTTATTTTTATTTTTATTATTATTATTTTTTGGTTTTCTGATTGATTTATGATATTTCTGATTGATAAATTTGTTGCCACTATGACATAAAAATATTGAATCCACAAAAAAGTTAATAACTCAAAAACAAATTTAGATACAGGTTTCATACAAGTTCTAAGGTACCCTGGGGTAATAACGCCAGGCGGGGTAATAACGCCAAGTGCTTATATTTTGCATAATTATGAAATAATCAGGTAAATGACACTTATGTGCTCTGCGCAGAAGGGTTTTGAGTCATATAAATCGCAAAAAACAGCTTCAAGTTAATTTGTTTCATTTTTAGGTCTTATTGTTTTTACAAACAACTAAAATTAACGCTTGATCTAAAATTTGCGAGATACGTGTTGTGATGTGAAGACTATCTTTTTATCCGGTAATACTTTTTTAATTACATAAATTTGTAGTGCATTTCATGTACTTTTAAAATGTTGTTAAGATTTTGGATATCTTCTCGAGATAATTTGTAATTTAAAATGCACTGCGCAATAACTATACCGGGGTAATAACGCCAATCCTTTACATTAATACCCCGGTTGATTCCCTACAGTGGCCGAGCTACATCCTAAATACTGATTCAAATAAACACAGTTAAAACTGTGCAATGTTTCTCATATTTCTATTTAAGCGGTCCTTTTTAAGCAAAAAGAAGCTCACGGTCTGATATTCTTTTGCCTCATCCCCCCCCTCCCAAACCACACCTTTATTTTTCTTACACTTTCACAAAAAATTGAACATTTTCAATAGCTTAGAATGCAATTTGTCAATTTCTAAGTTTGTAGAGTTTGTATTTTTAGAATTGGGCTATCTACATGCCATTATTCCATCTTATTTCATAGTTTTGTTTGCATGGCGTTATTACCCATATAGGTGGGTAATAACGCCAAATAGCATTGGTCAAGAAAAAACGCCATTACATTTTATGAATACATATCTGTAAAATTATTTTATTTTATATAGATAGTCAATGAGTTGCTGTATCAGATCCTATATTTGTTTGAAAAATACAATCTAAAACTAAGCCGTGAAAATTGGTAGAACCTTAACGTGGCGTTATTACCCCAGGGTACCTTATATAAAAGTAAATTTTTTCCCTACGCAACGGTGTAAAAATTTAAAATGTGCGATGTTTAGAAGTTTAAAAAATTTACAGTACCGAAAATTGTTAAACTGAAATTTCATTTAATATTTGTTTATGATTGGTTCAAGAATACTAACGTGACTCTAACTGTCGAGGTACATTAACTTGACTCTGTTATTACGTAAGCTACGTTTTGATCATCATAAAAATGATGTTATTATTGTTTTTTTGTTAACACAGAAATCATTAACATTATCATCCGGTTCTTTTACAATCAGTAGTTTTGGCTTTTAACTTGCAGCCGGACCAATACTCAGCTATCTAAAAATAACTTCATGTATTGGACACTGAGTCATAGAAGTGGATCCACATACCTGAAATCACGATTGCAGCGTTTTACAGGAAGAAATGTAAACGGAACTTCCCTAATAGCATGCATGGTCACAGTGACGTCACTTTGGTCTCATCACATCTGTGACCAAAATGCCACCGCTGAGTGACGTCACATTGTGACTGAGATGTGAGTTTCTTAAAAATCTTTAGAAATTTATAAATATCCCTCAAAGCATGTTATTTACTTTAAAAAATATGTTTCTGGCAATTTAAATATCGTCCTTTTTGTCTCAGTTTCGTCACATTGTTAATGTCAAATTAGTCACAAATGACACATTTTTCATCAATTTGTCACATTGTGACCACTTTGTGAAAAGTCACAAAAGAGCCCTAAAACAGCCATAACGACTTCACATTTTAGTCACTGTGACTTCACATCGACGTCACGTGACGTCATATCGACAATCGATGGTCACAAAGTCCCAATGTGACTTCACAACGACGTTGCAGTGACGTCACCATGCTTTACGGGTTACTTTCTGGATTATCTGATTTATACCGTTTATGATGCTTTATTACAAAATATAATTTCAATATTTTTCAGATGTATTTTTCTAGGAATTAAAAAAACATTTCGCAAAGAACAATAAGGTTATTTATTATACCAATGTAAGTTTAAACTCGTTCGAGGTTTTTACATGCATACACATATACAAACATACACAGTAAAGTGCAAACAAAAGATTCCATGTATTTTAGGAATGATTCGTCTTTCTATGTTGAAAACTTTAATAAATTACGAATTCCTACATATCAATAATATAATTATATATATGTTCAACAAATGAATTTTCCTGTCGAGAAGAAGATTTATTTAAAAATGATAAGCCTAACTCATTTTTTCTCACTTAATTTTCAGCTGTGAAATAACGATCAAAATTATTCAGTAATTAATACGTGAAATCTTTCACATTACGAGTCAAGTGTAAACTAACGCAGTTTAAAATGTCTAAGCCGGAAATTGAAACCTTGGAGTGAGAATACTCTTAAAATCTATCATTCAGCTAATAACTCAATACACGCCCTGAAATAATCTATTCTTAAATTTTGGTAAGACGGCAACCGCAGAGAAAAATCCTGATTCCTTTGCTTAGAATATATTCGGAATTTCGGTCGAGGGTGATCGCTAGTTTCATCGTTCCCCCCACCCACTATCCGTTTTTCAGTGTCTTTAATTTGTGTATTTTTTCTTTTACATTTGTTCGGTTTCAATCTTTTTTCTTAACTTTTCAGTTTAGATTCTAAGTCATACGGGTCGTAAGTAACAAATGTTCGACACTATTCGTCTCGCTTGTCTTTAGACTTTAGGACTATTTTTCAATGTCTTTAATTTGTATCCTTTTTTGTTTTAAATTTGTCCGGTTTCAATTTATCTCTTTTTTTCCTTTTCTATTTAGTGTCGAAGGCATGAGGGACGTATACGTTTGTTGCACTCGCTGTTCGAAAATCAATACTAAGTGATGATATAATTTTTAAAAAACCTAAAATAATAATGAAAATAAATCTGATATTTTGCGAAGTTTGAAACTATTACAAATAATGTATCAAATTAAATGATTTATCATAACATTAATAAAACTTAATAACATTTTACACTTTAATTTTTATCTATATGCATAGTTTTTAGATTATAAATCCTTAAACAGACATGTATCAGAAATATAGTTTTCGATTAAGAGATTTAAATAATTAATTCTCCTTTCTTCAGATAAAATGTTCTTTACAAATACAACTTAAAACGAGATAACCGCATTTGTAGGCAAAGGTAGATACCGATTTCGAATTCCTTTAGGGAATATTTTCAACACAAAATGATTATAAGATTAAATAAAATACTTATTTTGAGATTCTTATTTTTAAAAGCACTTTAGTAAAATATTCGGCTCGAAAACTCAGAGATTTATTTATACATTCTCCATTCAATTAAATTATAAAAAAGAAAAAGACATATTAGTCTTAAATACGCACTTTATATTTCTTCATAAACTGATTTGTTTTTAAAAGAGGCACAAATACAATGCATTAAGACAATCTTAATTTTTATGAATTATTTATATTTTATTTTCTTCTTCTGTTGAAATGTAATCGTTAAATCTCTCAGAGATTCTAATATTTTTATATATTATATGATTCTATTTGTAGCAATATGGAATTAGTTTAAAGGAACAATTATTTTAAGAAAATTATATAATACTTTATAAATAATTATTTCTGCAATATTTTTAATTCACGTTTTGTAAATGCGATATTACAGCTATTTACCTGCTTTCGAATAGCGTTAATTTTGAATTCGTAACAAAATGTATAAATTTAAGCATTAAATAAAACATTTTTTTATTATTTCACGTAAAATGTATTATCATTATCGTTTGAGCCTTCGAATATTGATTTATTTGATTATTTCAAACTTTACGAAACTGTGTCACTATAATTTTTTTGTATATAAAGCAAAACTTTCACTATTTATACAGGTATATTCCTTATCTTTATTATTAAGGATAGATGGAAGATAAAATAATTTGAATATAAAATAGTTGAAATCCTTAGTGTTTAATTATTGGGAAATAGAGCTTTTTAAAAATAGAGTTAAAATATTCTGGTGCGAACTGATTACGGGAGAAAAAAATTACGATGATGGAAGATTTTAAAATAATTTATTTTTAGCACTGCGGATGTGTATATACATTTTTTATATTTTTCGAAATCTGTTTTCTTAATGCTTTGGATACTTTTCTAAAATTAAATTTTAGGTAAACATTAGGTTTTCCTATTTAAATATTATATTAAACTTTTTTTCATTTTATTTCTTTAAATCTAAAATGAAAATTGCGCCTCATTAATCTCAAATAGCATGTTTCGTAACAACATAATAAATTTCATGAGGATATATTCAAAAGCTTTTTGGAAAAATGTATTGAACAGACATATTGTTCCTAAAATATGCAGAAGGTAATTAGTTCTTGAATATTAATTTAAGCGTGAAACTTATTTCCTTTTATTTATGTATGGGCTATAATGTACATAATTACTATGAAAAAAATATGTTTCTGTTTTTAAGTAAAATACGTGATGGTAAATAGTTCGCAAAAAATGCTAAATTGTACTTCTGGGGATGTTCCATGTGTCCTTAAATATGATAATGGTTGCTACAAGAAAAATACTAAAATACTAAAAGTTAGCAACATGAAATTTTTCCATTATCTATTTAAGAATAAGTAGATTAGGAAAAGTTAATTGATTTGACCATTATGTACATACAGAATAATAAACTATTTTTGTTTAAATTCAGAGTAAATTATATGCTGTTTGTCAGTTCACATAAAATCATATAACTATTACAAAGCTACGTTGGCGATTCGTTAGACACGAGAGCACAAAGCTATAAAAATGTATGTGTTTTTAACAGTTGTTTAAACAAAAATGTCACTATTCTTTAACCCTTTCAGGGGCAAGGTATTTCTGCTCCAAAAATGTTCAAATAATTGATTCACACCACAATTTAAGAACAGACTTATTTGAAAATAATCAAGAGCAGTTTTTCGCGCATATTATAAAATCGAAATTGCATTAAAATTTTACTGGTGCCAGTTCGCACTTGGAACAGTAATATTAAGTGTTTGCAGACTGCAAACACTGCCACTGAAAGGGTTAAGGTGGAGTATTTTAAAATTAAAAACGAAGAAAAAAATTATTAAAACTTGTTAAAAATATTGAAGATAAACTCAGGTAAAAATGTTGACTTATGTATACATGTATCAAATCATAATTCGCTAAAGGTTTTTACTTTTATAAGTCTCAGGTTAATTTTTTTGTGCTCTAATAACTACAACTATACGACGGTCAAATCTTAATCCAACATTCCTTTCAACCGAAGATCCAAAACTTGTTTGGAGATTTCACCGTGTTACGGTAGTAGCTACTGCAGCATCAAAAGTTCCTTCTACCTACTGCGAAAGTTTTAACAATATAGTGTTAATACTGCCTACTGAATTTGTATAAATGAAAAAATTCACTGTATTGACAATATTTTTCGAATTATGTACGAAGTTCACAAAAAATGGAAATCATGTTTCGATTACATACATTCTAATTAAAACACTTGCCAGTTTCATGGTTTTCCGAACAAAAATGAATTAAACCTTGTGTAATAAATTTGCCCCTTTAGATTTCAGAGCAGACTTAAAGAACATATATCTCACAATCACATATCTATCATAATTCTATCCACCATTGTTATTTTCTTTTTCTTTCTGGGAGGATTTGGTGAAAATAAATGTAAATTTTTCTCTCTCTTTGCCCATTACATACTGCCTAATAACATCGCCAGTATGAAAAAAACAATGGTAATTTTTGACAAAAATATAATACCAATTTATCACCTTTTACAAAAAAAAAAAAAAAAAAAAAAAAAAAAAAATGTTGATTAGAATTCAAAATGAAAATAAAAAGCTTTCATGCTGAAATAGCAATTATTAAGAATTAGAAATAACTGAGTTGATTGCACACATTATTTGATTATAAATAAATCAATAATTTTTAAAGCAAGTAAAATATTACAACAAAATGAGTTTAAATATTATTTAACTTTATGCATACTAAAATATAACTACAAATACAGCCGGGGTATTTCGATATATCATTCGTATTTTGAAACACAAAATATTAGGAAATTTATTATATTTTATTCAATTTTTAAAAATTGTTATGAGAGACAATGAACATATTATTTCATTTTGTATAACATATTATTTCATGTACAAATTGTTCCTAGAAAGTTATATTGTGTCTTTAAAAAATTATAACGATAATGCTAAATGTTACGAAATTATTCTATTCTATTAATTATTCTCGATCAACGGTTCTAATATTGTAGTTCAGTATAATTTAAATCTAGATCAATCACAAATCTTTGGACGAAACAAAACAATAATTTAAAAAAAATTCACACAAAATAAAAGTTTGAGAAATATTCAGCATTCTATTTGTTTATTTGTTTGTTTGTTTATTGAACAACATACATCTGACTTGTGTGCTCGACATGAAGCCAGCATTCTATTACATCTAAGAATCTAATATCAACAAAAAAGATTATTTCATTTCAGTTTATAAAAGAGTCTATACTTTAAAGAACGTCCAAGCTGCTAAATACGATGCTCGCTAATTAGCCGGAACACTAAAATTACTGACAACATGATACTTATAGATCTTTTCTTTATTTTGCTTTATCTTATAAATTACATGCAATGAACATAACGTTACACACTAGCCATATCATATTTTCTATAGGGTCGTTGTAGACATAATGTACATAGAAAGTCTAACGTTCCATTGACGTTATTGTCAGTTTGAGTTAAGAGAGATTTGATTGAATGCTTGTTTGGAAGAACCCAACTCCTAAACAAATGTAATCCAACTTGTACAATGTACATTGCCTCGACTATACAGCTCGTGGGGATTAATAATTCTAAATCTCTATAGACTGTATTAATTTCAATTCACATATTCATTGTAATTGTTCCATGTTTTGAACAACTGAAATTTAAAACTTGAATTTGTAATTATTTTTACAATTCGAAATCAAGCGAGAATACATTTTAGTTCAAGGAATGATTATTTTGACAGCTCATAGTTTCTATAAATTCAGTAATTTTCACCAAGTTTGCGTGATGTCCCAAGTGAATTTAGAAATGTTTAGACTTTCAATTAATCTTTTCATATGTTAAAAGATCCGTGGCAATGTTGTCATGTCTAATATTTGAACAAAAGGCATTTTGAAATGAACATAATCCTTCAGTTTCTTACCATATTTAATTTACATTAAATAAATTGCTAAAATAATTAAATTTATGTATTCAATATGTTTAAATTGCGTTGCAAAATTGTATATATTTTAAATTTATAAATATTTTTATGTGCATGTTTATTATGTACTGTCGTGGGAAAAGTAATCACCCCCTACTAATTAATTAACAATTTATCATCGAAGAAAGTTACTGAACGATTGGAAATAACGTCTACATTTAAATGATACGTATACAATTTCCTTAGAGGACCATCTACTTATTAAAACGAACCAAACTTCATTTCTAAAGAATGGCAGTACCAAAATTTATCAAGGTATTTGAAATATTCGATTCAAACAATGACTTAACAACACATTTCATGTCGTTGTGTCTGAAGATTTGTTTTCATTTACCTTTCCTCTGCCGCGACCGGTTATATCCGTTCACTAGGCTGCAGATTTCACTGCAGTTGAAATTTTTTTTTAAATAAATATAATTCTACAAATATAATCCAGTTTTAAGAAATTGAGTTATGATTGATACTTTCATGGCTTACACACATATACATAACAAAAAATTATACCATGATAGAAAATCCCTCTTTTATTAACATTTAAAATAAATTGCAGAGACATGAACGTTAAAATCTTGCCCTTTTGCTCGGCTGTAAGGGTACACTGTAAAAAAAAATACAAGAGGTTACTAAAAATTTCTTAGTAAATTTGTATTCCACAGAATTTTTCAGTAACCATTACAAACTTTTTTTACAAGCGAAACAAGCGTTTCTTTTGTAAACTGAACAGCAGAATTTTTTGTATAACTAACTTAAAAATTTTTACTATGAGCCACCAAGGAAATTTTAGTAATAGCTCCAAAATTATTTTTAATAACCATTACGTGGGCTCGAAGGGGAGGAGCTCTCTTCGAGCTGCATCCAGACTTCTGGAGCGGAAGATTTTCGGCAAAACCGCAATAGATGGCAGCACCAAACATTGCAACTGCTCCGACAGGATATTCATAATCCCTTTTTAACGAGTACTTACACTGCACACATTCGGGGCATATTTGGCAGTGGCCCGTATCGAACTCGGGACCTTTTAGCTTGGAGTCCGTTACTATAACCACTATGCTATCAAGGCCACACCAAGTGAGTTTTAGTAATAGCTATTAAAAAAATAAAATTATTAACTCTATTCGTTGCTAACTTTTTTCTAGTAATTCTTACAGATTTTCTTGTAACCGACTAACATTACTAAAATTTTTTTAGTAATTACAAGGATCACTAAAGTTTTTTTAGTAGATCGACACTTTTTTTTTACAGAGTAATCCCCTGACCAATATTGTTTTAGATTAATTTATAACACTTGTATTCAATCGATAAATCAATTATAATGGATGTATATTTTCTAAGTGTGTGAAAAAAAGTCCGGGTCAGGATTCAAGCCAGGTTTATATTCCCTGAAACTATTTGTTGAGCTGATCCATAGTATCAGGCCAGATTGTGTGATCGTGATGGCTATTTGGGTTAAATAGTCCTCCAGTATTCCACCGGAATAGCTCATTTTGAAGAGCATTGGCGGTTTCAGTCAATACATCCCCGGTTAAAATCATGTCCCGGCATTTTCTCACTCACTTAAAAAATAGACATCTGTTATAAGCCAGTATCACTTTACGAAAAATCTAGTAAAATGTCCATGATGCGCACAAATCTTGTTAAATGTATCTTGTTAAATGTATCTTATTAAATTTATCTTGTTAAATCTAAATCTTGTTAAATGTAAATATTTTAATAAAGTACTGATTTCTTTTGAAATAAATTATTTAAGTTTTATTCCAAATTATAAATAGGGTAGTGCCATCATTCTTTCCATATTATGCAAGACTGTTTTTTTTAAGATTGTAGCTATCTTATTATTTATTAACATTTTCTGAACGACCAATAAATACTTAAAGTATAAAAGGCAAAAACTTTGTCACGAATTGTATCCTTCGCACTATAATATCACTTTCGTAAAATACATGACAAATAATTCAACTTCTCATTAACTTCTCAACTTCTAATTAAAATCTTGTCACGCGTAAGTAATTAAGGATTTCTTCGTGAAAACCTAATGTCTCTTAATGTCAAAATAAATTTTACGCGATTGCTAATTAAATGCCTTTAGCTTCATCGTTAAGAATTATTTACAGCTCTTAAAGCGGTTTGTTTTTCTATTTTAGGAAAGATATTTATAAGTTATTCAAATAGTTGCTAATCTAAAATAAATAGCACTGAATATTTACATAACTGCAATTCTTGAATATCTAGAAAGTTTCATAGCAAGTTCTGTAAAAATAATTTTGAACTTTAAACAGCAGATTTAATTATTTATTTACGTTAAATTAATATTTATTTAAATATTTTGTCATATTTTAAGTAGTGTGTTATATAATAAAAAATCTAGTTATTAGTAAGTTAAGACTTTTTTTTATAATTTAAATTATTTAAAATGCAGTCCTTTTGATCATATAATAAACACCAGAAATTAATTTTAAAAAGATCTTTAAAAATCCTCAAATGTACAAAACATACTTCTTTTTCATAATCCAGTAGTTAATTATTTAGGATAAACATACTTAAGACACTATCAAATATTGTGAAAATTGAGAAATAATATTATATATTTTTTTCAATATTTCACTTTTAGTGAGTGGCAACAGTGTTTCAAAACTAGCCGCTATCAGCGGCATATCATGCGACTGAACCACATGGAGTTGAAAATAACCTAATTTTGTTTGTTTTTTAAATATTTTTGCTGTTGCAATTTCTTATATGCACATACTTTCTCGATTTTTTCAACTGTTTTTTCAGTTTTCACTGTAACATTAGTTTTATCTTTACCATTTAAAATTCCTGTATTTTTGTCCCAAATGGATCAGGATGAACAACACAAGGCCCCCTTATCATAATATCAAGGCCTCGCATTCAGGAGAAAATCTATTGTTGAAATGGTCCCTATAATTGCCAACTTATTATATGACTTTTTCTCGTAAGTAACGCCACCTGGTGCATACTACTGCTAATGATCCCATAGGAAAAAATGGTAAACATTTCAGTTTCTCACATTAGATGGCGCTACCAACGGGAAAATCATTTAGTTCATCGCCCCCTGTACTGCGGTCAAAGGAAACTTGGCGAATGACAAGCCTTGATATTATGATAAGTTAGCCTTGGAACAACACATTTGAAACTGGTACTAAGCGTAATATTTTATTATAAAATGGTTGTACATTATGATTAAAAACTCTTACATGTATAATATATTATTAAATAGTATCGAATATATTTTTGAATAGTATCTATTTATAAATTAATAAAACAATGTGTTATGCCACTACACCCATGACGTCATGTGTGGAACATAATATTTTTTTCTAAATAACAAATATGAATAGGATTAATACATATTTCTTTAGATTTATCTTCTCTTTAGTAAATACCGAATTTACTCGTGTATCCCGCGTACGCTAGCACAGCCTCTACTTTACCAGAAAAAAATGGCGATTTTTTTAAAATCTCGTTTAATAAATACAAATGAATGAATGACTAAATGAGTTTCAGTAAAGAAAGTCGAAAGAAATATTACATCAGGCCTAAAACAAAGCGAAAATACATTTTGAGACTTCGAGTAGGGAGTAAATGACGGGGGGGGGGAGGAGGGAGTGACGGCAGCGAGAATTGCTAATTAGCGTTTATATAATGTTAATGTATAAAAAAGTGCAAGGTGTGAAATGAATATGCAGTAAAACTTCAATTAAAAAATATTTTCCAAGTAATTATGTATTTTTTGAATGCATTTCTTGACTCATATGTAAATCATGTTATTTTTTCTAGCAATAAAAAATTATTTATTGTATAACGCGAATCTAGGCGCTTTGCCCTAGTTTTTAATAAAAGATAGCGTTAGACACGAGTAAATACGGTATTTTTTCAGAAGTGTTGAAACGGAAAATTTTGTTAAAAAAAGAGTTCAGAATGAAATGACAACTTCCACTTGCATTAAAACAACTAAAAAAACTGATAAGTAAAAAGTTGTACAAGAACTTATTAAAGTATCTCTTTACAAAAGAACTGCTTTTTTAAAAACCTAAAAACGTTGATGTTAAAAATCATATGTGATGAACAGTGAAAATAATTTCATAAGATCTTTCGATTTCAAATTCGTTTCAAAGGAGAGTTTCGCTGAAATTTCACATTCAACTGTGGTATTTATATATTAATCTGCAATAAGGGTCAGTCTGTTGTCAGTTGTGGGCGTCTATAAAATTGTTCCGTACATATGCTTAAGTTTTAAATATTTTTAAAATATTAAACCAAATATGATATATATCGCAGTATAAAGCATCATTGCATACACTATTTCCTTTACTTAGCAAAATACTTTGCGAATTTGGGAAGCATTGGAGATTTTAGCCAAAGAAATAGTGTATGTAATGATGTTTTATCCAATGACATACGTCATATTTCCTTTAATAAATATCTTAAACTCCAGCATCGGAACGAAACGATTCAATAGACACCCCCAACAAATAATAGACTGATCCTATGTCCATACTGGTATATAAATAGCTCAGTGAATGAGACTTTTCACCGAAACAATCCTTTGAAAATCACCGAGTTAGCAATTAAATAATATTAAAAGTCATCTTTTGTGTCCTTTAAACATCATTTATAACATAATGTTTTTAAAGACCAGTTTATTTTATATAGGAATATTTTAAAAAGTTTTATGCCTTTGTACAATAAACAGTTTTATTTTTAGTTATTGAAAGCTATTTACAATTGAACATTTTGATTAAAATATATTAAAAAAACAATACATGATCAAACATTGATGAAAAACACACAACTGTATACCCAACAGATCTGTCACTAGAGATAAACATGTAAATAATTGAAAGTGTGCATAAAATAATGTATCATTTAAATAATAAACGAATCCAGTGTGATGAAATTTGAAAAGAATAATGTGAAACAAAAACACATCAGGGTTGTTTTTGGAATGCTATTTTTCTTCGAGTATCAGAATGAAATACAAATCGAATACCCTTTACTAAAACACAAATAAACCAAAAAATAATACTATTTTGGCTTTAATCAAGTTTCTTTATCAAATGTAGCTTCACTTAAACGAGAAACATTCACAGAAAATAAAATTTGGAGTAATGGGCCATCCTCTAAGTTTCACTATAAATCCATGTTTAAGTATACTTAGTCTATCATTAGCAAATAGTAGTATTCGAAAAAAAACTAAATGTTTAAGCAGCGATGGGATATATAAAATTTTTGTTTATTTTACACATTCTAATCTATATTATAAATTTATGCCTTTTAAAATATAAATTTTAATATACGTATTTTTTTTATTTTAAGTGTAAGTTATTTAAATGTAGTGTGTGTTTAGTTTGAAATTTTTTATAATCACACAACAGAAATTTAAATTCGAACTTCATTTCCTTTTATAAGTTTATTTTTAACAAATTAATTGAAGCACATTTCATTTCTTTATACAATTTAAATAGTCAATCTTAAAAAAAAATTCATTATTATTTAAATTATTGTATAAAACTTAAAGTATTGCATAATATATTCAAGTTATTTTTCTCATTCCCAGAACATGTTTCATTTTAAATTACAGAATTATTTGTAAATTAGAAAAGTTATTTCAAGGTCAACGGTGTTTTCATGTAGGGAAACAAGTTGCAATATTTCTACTGTTGTATCGTTTGTATTAACTGTTTTTTATATAAGATACTTTGTCCTTTTCATGATAAAGAGAAACTTTTCTCACCATTTTAAAATTGGCGAATCTAGTATTTTATTATTACCATGTCTCCTTTTTTATATAGAGAATGCAAAATTAGTACTTATGAAGTATGCATTTATTTAAAAGATGCGTCAGTTGTGTTAAAAGAGCAGAAAATAGCATGTATAATATATGCACAATGTGCAATGTTCAACTTAGCGCCACAACCAAAAGAAACTGCTTTACAGAATATCATAATTTGCAAATCATTTTCTAGAGTAATACAGTATTATAATAATGCACCAATAAAAAATACACTGAATAATGAGAATAAGCATAATTTGTCTTACCATGATATTCCATTTAAAATATTTGCTCCCATAATAAAAAAGCATTATTTATTGTTTATACTACTTATTGTATTTTAATTTAATTTTTTTAAGTCTAAACAAACTAAATAAAAGGTCACATACTAATATTTTCTATTAGCAATCTTTTTATTATTTAAAGGTTAAAAATTACAGTAAACTAAATTTTAAGCGCCGCAAAGTTTATTGACGTAAAGCACTATTATTTATATTTAAAAAAAATCTTAAAATTATTCAACAGATTAAAATAAATATTCCTATATTAAATGTTCCATTTTTAACAGTGATCGAAGATATTTTTGGAAATGTCTTTTGTATGAGAAAAGTCAAAATATAATTGTAGAATGTTAGACGTCTTAAACTTCCTATTCAACTGTGAAACTCAATTCCTAAAAGAAATAACCTACGTTCGTGTGAAAAGAATGCAGGCAATAACTCAAACCTTTTGTACTGAGTTTTTGGAGTGTATTGAAACGTTTAGTTTTTTATATTTGAGAGAATTCATTGAAATACTTCATCCTGAAAAGAATGGTCTATCTTGGCATGTGAAAGCGGTTTATCCGTAGGTTATTCTGAAAAAACAGTAAATGGAGTGATTCCGTTTATTTATTTTTTAACTAGAATTTACTAGATTTTTTTTCAAAAACTATGCATTATAAGGTTAAAAATACCTTTTTTTGTAAACTATTCTCTACGAGTATTTTAAAAAAAGACATACAATAAATTATAATATTAAAAATACATTTATGTATTAATGTTTTCAGGATTTCAAGTGAGAAAGATTTGCATGCTGCGATGCTGTATTCTTTTAGAAAGTAAACATCAGCAAATTAAAGGTTTATATATTTGGAAATCCCTACAAATACATGCTGTGATGGTTTTGGTAATGAATAAATTAACTTTTTTCTTCTATTAAATTTTTCAAAAATGAGTTAAATACATAAAATCATGTATTTTAAATATCCTGATTTTAAATCTTTAGTAATTCAATAAAAGGTAAAGTCCGTATTTAGGACGCACAAAGTTTTTTTAGCAATAGAGTGCAAAAGAATATTGAGATTGTAGAAAAAACATGGAATATTTCCATGTTTTGTTCAGTAATCGCCTGGACAATCGAATTCAATTGGAAATAAACACATTGACTGATTAACCTTATGACTTTTTTTTACATATAACACCTTGTAGGGGAAGGGGAGAGTAGTTGTAGTAGATGTAGTCATTAAATTAACAATTTAAATAAAGTAGAAGAAATTACAAAAAAATAGATAAAGTGACAACACTGTACTCTATACTAAGCAAATAGTTGGCGGCAAAAGGTTATTTTATTTATTTATTTATTTATTTTCGAATTGTTGCTGCAAGAAGTTTAATTTTATGCATGAAAAGTAAAAATAAGATTTCTTTAGCTTCACAATAAAATTTATTTCTTAGAAACAAATAAATAAGTTTATATAAAACATTTCTGAATTGTCTTCTTTACTTCAGTAACCTCCTTTAAAATATCAAAATTGTTTAAATATTTAAAATTTAATCGTAACTTCAGAATACTAGCAAGGGGTGTAAACAGACTGATCTAAGTTTATATAGATAGTTTATTGTTTTTCATAACTGGTATTTTAATTATTAAACTTATTATAGAGTAAAGATTTACAAATTAATTTATTAATATATTATAATTATTACATTAAATATAAAATAAGACTATGTTCCAGTTAAAAAAGGATATGTATATGAAATTTTCAACAGACAGTCCAAGCAGATATCTTTATTCAATTATTTTTGCTACCATTTTGTTTTGTTTAAATGCAGCATCTTTATTACATTTTATCTTTATAACATAGTTTATTTAGTTGTAAATGCATATCTTTCTTCATTTACTCAATCAAGTTACATTTCCTAATGAAAACGAATTTGCATAAATTTATGTTTCTGGTCATTCAGAACCTACGGCTATTTCCGATTCGCAGCTACCAATTACCAAAAAAATAAGGCACTACTGGCCGTAGCCACAATCGTAGACTCTTCTTCAACTTAAGCTGCTTTTGATCATTAAATTAGTTTTAATAGGAAATAAGTTAAAGCAATTAGTTGATGCATAGTGATTACTCCTGAAACCGAAGACATTTACAAGATTGAGAAAATGTTAAATTCGAGAGATTGTAAAATTCGAATAAATCGAGAAATGTTAAATTCAGAATCTATACACTTTTGAGAAAAAAACATATAAAAAATAATTAGCACTAACAGAGACAAAGTAGGAAAAAATAACTGTAAGCAACGAAAAGGAAATTAGATTTTTCATTCAAAACCATAACTTAAAAAAATAGTAATAATTGTTATTTTAACTGAAAGACATCTTAGAGTGAGTGATATTGAAGAAGATAAAGAAAACAAAAGATATTTTAAACATTTAACAACCGACTGAGTTAAAGGTCAATAACTTTATGCTAGTGAAATACTGCGAAATTAAAAATATTAATTCTAGTGAAATTAATAATATTGAATATTTTGAAGGCACGGTTGAAAATGTAAATGGATTTAGTATCTGTAATGTTCAATTTCGGCAGAAAAAATGAAGCACATCATTTTTCGTGATATGAAAAATTGTTTTCATGTTAAAATTCGAAAAATAATTGCTAAACTGCCACAATTTGCGATTGATGGTGATACAGACTGTTCCATGACTGTTTAGACTTTAATGTAGTCTTAACAGAGTACAAGTGTAGTTAATATCAATAATAATTATTAAAGGAGATTTGCAAATAAATTAGTTGTCTACACTTGACCCCAAGTTAGTTTTGTCTACACTGACTCTTACAAGTGGTTAGCCTGATCATTATCTCTGTACGTGCTGTTATTATCTAATTAGGATTTTAACTAGCATTTCAGCTAATCATCAACAATTTTATTCGAAAATCATTTTTAATATTCCTTGAACATGTCCACTCTGATAGGTACCTTTATCCCAATAATATCTCCTGCTCAGTGCCAAACAGCGCCCAAAAATCATTTAATGTTATTTATGTAAGATATTGTGATTGTGCTATTGCCATACACATAGTTCAGAAAGAGATGGTGTAGATGGATTTTGAAACATCCTTTCTCCAGAGTTCTCAACATGTCATTATAAAGAGCTTACGACTAGTAGTTTTAAGTGGAATTTTTGGCTGTGTTTTTATATCATTTTGGTAAAAAGTTAAATTTTCTAATGCAAATTAGTTATCCGGGTTTCATTTCATAATGAATTATTTGCTTCACTTTTAACATACGAAACCACTAAACGCGTGATTTTTGTCCCCTTCTCCCGGTAAAATGCCTCTTGACTAAGTTCGACTGTACAGTATTTCAATTTTCTCTACACATTTAATGAAAATTGGTTCAAATGAAAATTATTATATAATTTCCCATAAAAAATAATTGTGTTTCCATTCCATAGTACTGACTGCATCGGATATACAGAAAACTTGTAACTGATAATTCCCCCAAAAATATATATATATAATTTGGTAAAATCTGGGAAGTTTGAGGTTAATAAAATTATTGAATGCAATGCTTCTCAATAAATGTTTACTTTCTAGAGGTCTTGTTTAATGCAACTTGCAATTTTTTAAAATTTCTACTGATATTCCATCGAAAAATTAAAGCATAGGATTGCGCCTGTGTTCCTTATCAATAACATTGACGTTTTAGGTGTTTTCGTAATTATATACATTTGTAGCACTTTTTGTCATCGTCTGGTCTGCACGTCTATCTGTCCCTCTGTAACAGAATTAGTCTAAATTAACAGCCAATGCACAAATAATTAGTCATTTCACATATTTTAACTTATTAAAGAAATGCATTTTCTGTAAAAGAAGTGTTTTAGTCACTGAAAAAGACCTGGTTATTAATGACAGATTAAAAAAAAACTTTTCAGAACCGGTTTGAATTGGTTGTGAAATTGAAACTATCCTTATATAAATAAATGTATAACTAAAATCGAAAAAGTAAAAACTAGCCCGATTGTGGATCGTCCTCAGATTTCCTATAAAAAAAAAACAACCATGTAAACATATAAAAATTTGAGCCAGATATTTGATATCAAAGCCTCATAGACATAACATTATCATCCGGGTCTTTCTCAGTGACCAGTATGGGGCGTGTTTAGCGCAACTTACTGAAGTAACCAATGTTACTGACCGATTGTAGGGCAGTACGAAAGCGAATTGTAGTATCAGTGAAAACTATCCTGTTGAAATATAGATGACGTCACACTTCGTCTTGATTTTCATTTCGTACTTGTGTACAATCGGACGTAAGATTGGTTACTTCGGTTAGTGACCGGTAAGTTGTGCTGAACACGCCCATGGTGTCTTAACATAATTTTATAAATGTCATGAAGCTATACTTTTTATTCTTTGTGCCAAATGTCTTCATTATTTTCCAGCTTGCCTTATTGTTAAAGAAAAGTGTTATACCATCTGCTTTTTTATCTTCACAAAATCTCATAAAGAATTACTTACATTTAGTATTTTAAAAATAGCAATTCCTCTTTGTAAATGTTTAAATGTTGGTAGAAAAAAATTGGACTCTAAATTTTCATTCTATATTTTACACAAAAAGCATTTCAAAATTTTCGTCTTTAAAAACTTAAATAGCCATTAATCACATTTCAGCAATTTTTTCTTTTTTTTTTTTTTCTTTTACCAACATTTTTATTTTTTTGCATGTGTTATTTGATTTTAGGATTTAAAATGTTTCAGAATGGCTAGCATTAATTTTTGCTGCTACCGTAACATAAAATGTTTTAGAAATACCAGTTTCTTAGTTTTTTTTCTGTAATTTTACTGATTGTTTTTTTTTTTTTTACAGTGTACAAATTTAAAATAGACTTCATTGCACATTTATTTTTAGAGTATAATCTTGTGTAACACGTATTTGAGAATCTTAAAAAAGAAAAAAAAACATTGGGTAAAAATATTATCATTTAAAAATGTAGAAGCAATTTTTAAAAATACCTTTTTTTTTATTTTTTGTAAAATTTATATTAATACGCAGTTGATTTTTTCTTCTTTTAAAATTCACTCTTAGTTGAACATTGAAATTTGGCGGGTTCACCATTTGATCCATATTTAAAAAAAATAATAAAGAGAATTATTGAAGAGGTAAACTCTTTACTTAAATGTTGAAATCCAGATCTTTAAAATTCGTTATTTAACACAACATAATTTTTTCAGCACATTTACTAACTCTTCGAGAAAATGAAAGTGTTAAGCGCTGTAGTAAATGCTACGCACTAAACAGAGAAACATTAGACTTAATGTTTTATTTATGACTCAGTGTATTAAAATTCAGGTAACGATCTAATTTTCTAAAGTATGAACCATGTTTTTAAGTATTACTTTTTAAGTTTAAGAATCTGTACATTTTAAGTACTATCTAGACATCTACTGAAAAATGCACAAAAATTGGACATAAGAAAGCACATTTTATTTAGATTTAAGAAAACACTGAAATAAGAGATTAAAATTTTAATTGCTTTCTAATACAAGGTACAAAATAGCTAATTTAATGTGGCATTTTATTTTAAGATTTTAGAAAATACTTTTAAGTAAATAGTCAAAAGAAAAGGCAAAATTAAAGTATTAATATATGAAAATAACTTACATATTTCAAGGTATTTTCTGTATATTTTTAATAGATTTACATACTAAAATTAGAGGTAAAGTTTCAATTTTGTATCATTATCAAAATAAATGGATTGTTTTTTTATTACTATTAATTTTTTTATAGAGATTATGAGTATTTTCAAATTAGAATGTTTTTGGAAGTGTAAAAATTTAAGTGATACAAGTGTATATATATTTCTTACACAGATACTTTACTCTGGTTTTATAGTTCGCAATATTTTAAAATCGATTAAATTAACGAATTTATAGTGTCTGAAAGTGTGTTGGCGTGCGTAGCTTATAAAAAGTAAAGCCCCCTAAACTGAAAAATAATGTAAATTTACGGTACTCTACCGAGTATTATCTAGTAAATTTACGAAAAATGTCACTCTTTCACACTAATTGGTCAATGTTTGTAATTTTTTGTGTTTTACGGGCAAAACCCGTTAATGTGATGGAAAAGTCCGATCATATAAGAATAAAGTCCGTTTTTTTTAATTGACATTTTCCGTTAATCTCTGCTGCAGTAAAATTACTGCAGCAATTTTTTATAGCATAGTTGAAAAAAAAAACATGCTGAAAAGTAAATCTTTGGGATGGAATCAGCAAATCAAGTATCCATCGGGTTTGAAGATGGTCTAAATAAAAATTAATTTTATGTATATTCTTTTATAACTCAAATATTAATTATACTTGAATAAAAAATGACAATTTAATCATTTAAACTGTGAGAAAAAAATTATGTATAAATAAAATTCTGTGTATAGACGGTCGTGTGATTCCATGGGAGCGACACGAATGGCAAATACGTCCACGAAATATGTCCAGGGTAATTTTTAAGGAAACTAGGTAAAAAATGTATTGAAAACTGCAATTCATAGTATGGTAACAACTTTTTTTGATTGGTAACACCTGTCAAAATTGGTTACTAGTCAACAATTGGCTGACTGTAACACCCTTGTTTAGACCAGTCGTTGTAATGTTTTTCTAATTTTAAAGAATAAGGATATTGTGCCATATTTTATCTTTGCTAAGGAGTTAATATTAAATGACTTAATAAAGCTGTTTATGAAGGATTAACAGCTCTATTAGAATTTTTTTAATTAAAAAAATCAAATGTTACCCAAAAGTTTTACCAAAAGCGCAGACTTAATCCATTTTTTCCAGCAGTGAAGTTTCACGTACAGCAAAACTACCGTTTTTATTAAAAAAAATCTTTTTTACGCCTCACCCTACTTTAAATATATATCATTAAAACGCATTGTTAAAATCACAGTTAATGAAAAAATGTATGACTAAATAATCTCAAAAACAATGTGAGACAAACTCAACAGGAATAAACTTGTTGTTTCCTTCATGATTCTGATAGTTTTTTTTAATATGTTTTTGCTGTTTTATTTATTTATTTTTACATTTACTATACAGTGTGAGTCATAAATATCGAAACAATAGGCTATCTCCTTAAATATTGCCCCTAGACCCATACTTCCAATTGCAAAGTTTCATCAAAAAGGTAAATTTTTTGATAAGATAAGTTGCAACTCCATGGGGAGTCTTTAAAAAAAAGAAAATTAAATTTTTATACGGCCCCCAGAGGATAAAACTTCTAATTAGAAAGATTTTCCATATCCATTCCTGAATTGAACAAAAAAAATTCATCTTGATATCTTCAAAACTCAGAGAGTTATGACAATATTAATAAATCGTGAAGTTTTAAGGGATCAGACACAAATTGAAATGCGTGTAATTGAAGAAACAATGTTGCTGTAAGTTGTCCAGGAAACATTAATTTTATTTATTTATTTATAGAGTTAGAATTTGGAATGTTTTGTGATGGTTAACCACATAATTTGTAAACATTATCACGTCATACACTTTCTTAATAAAATATCTTTTTTTTTCAAAAAAATTAGAGTAAATTAAAATTGTCATAACTCAGAATATTATTTGTCGCGTTGAATTTTTTCTTTTGATTAAATGAAAATGTCTAATTTTCAATTTTGATTCACCATTTTAAATAATATTTTTTTAAATAAAAGTATTTAAAATAGCAATTTAAAAATAATGCAATTTTTTGTAAACAAATCACATTTTTTAAAAGTAAATTTTCTGAAGTGAAAACTTCTTTCGGCGCGTTGAGCATTCTATTTTTTTGAGGTGTTAAAAAACTATTGAATTCGCGGGACTGTTACCGTAACCAACGGTTATTGACTTATGTCACATTAAAAATGAGAAGTACTGAAATAAAAACATCTGATGCAGAAAAGTGCATTTAGTTTTTAACAAAGATGGGCTCATAACGTTTAAATGTTTTTTAAAAACTTCTAGGTAATTAAGTCCATCTTGTATAGTTTCGATTTCAGATTTTGTTTAAGTTTTTCCATTCTTGCCTTCTTTAATTACTATTTAAATGCGGCAGTTGATTTAAACCTCATTTTTTTATCACGCCGATTTAAATTTTTTTTATTGTTTTATCCTTGTGAACATCATATTTTTCTTGTTAAAATTGCTATTAGACGATGCGTAAAAGTTGCCTCTAATTACGGGCCTCAAAACTGGTAGACAGTAGGTGCTGAGTTCGAGCCCAATCGCGAACGTAGGCCTAACCGTTTGAAGATTTCCGTGGTTTTCTTCGAACCCTGGATTTCTTTGCGTAAATAAGGGTTAGGTTCCCTTAAAAAGACCCTCACGGAGGGCACCCTTTCCCTCACGGCCTATATCCCTATTGTAGATAATTGGCCGGCATAAAAAAAAAGAAAAAAATTCCCGAGGTGTTATCCGTTGTAAGCGGTCTCAAGGCGGATGCTTTTTTTAAAAAAATTTTTAGAGTTTAACATACAGTTTTCAGTCCAACTACAAATACATTTTAAATTTTGTTTAACTTGTGAATCAATTATCCACTTTAAAACAAAAACAGGTGTTTAATGAATCTTTGGCATATTTAATTTAAACATTTTAAGTTCAAATTATGCAATTGAATTTCTTAAAAAATATTTAGTTTGGACGCATTAATCCTTGATCAATTAAAAACACTTATAAAGAAACATTAGTGGGAGCTTAGCATAAAAAAATACGCAATAGAAACGTTATATTCTTAGACTTTAACATTCGAATAAATATTTTTGTTTTTTTAAATGCCGTTTGGAATAAATAAACTAC
Organism: Maratus speculifer; assembly: GCA_964019185.1. Lineage (NCBI taxonomy): Eukaryota > Metazoa > Arthropoda > Arachnida > Araneae > Salticidae > Maratus > Maratus speculifer. Next base: position 426,218,150 of record OZ025290.1, on the reverse strand, counting down.
TCGGATGTAGCAATCGGAGGACTCTAAAGATACGAAATCCCGTGCATTGGTACTTGGTACCACTGAAATCGTGTAAATTATACAAAATTCATTATAACAGCGCCAACCGAAAGATGATTGATAGAAACACGTAAACAAAACCAATTCATGTCAAGAAGTAACTGAATCTGACTTTTTATGAAAATTCCTGCATTAGTTCTTAAGGTAGAGCTATTGCAGAAATCGTTACAAATTCAGTGTTGCCGCGCCACACGTGGAACTATATACAACAAAATATGAACAACATTAATTCATGTCAAGGACTAGCTAAATCTGAAGATTGATGATATTCCTTGTATTAATTCTGGAGATACAACTATCGCGGAAATCGCACAAAGGCCTGTACAGTAGAGTCACCTGTTAAGCGATTCACATCAAAAACTAATCAGCACCAATTTATATCAAGGACAAAGTAAATATATTTTTTATTAAATTCCGTGGATTAGTTCTTGAGATAGCGCGCTCACAATATTTATGTCATATACAGAGATACAGGAGCAGTGATTGACAGACAGACATTTTCTAAAAACATGTTTTTCGGTATCTCTGAGCCCTAAAACGTGTAAATCCGTCGAAAACCGGAATTAAAAATTTTCATGAATTCAATACTTTTCTCTTTTAAAAATAGAAAAAAAGTAAAAATAGGTTTAAAACCACATAAATTCTGAAGCTGAATAGTAAAAACTAGATTTTTGAAAATACTTCTGTGTAATTTATTAAAATATATTTCCATTGACATTAAAATATACATTAACATTAAAATATATCCATATGATTCAGTTAATAGAAGTGTCATTATCGCTATTACTATTTTTACTAAACTTACTGCCTGCGGCAATAAGTTTTAAAGACACGTTTAATGAGAGATTAATTAATATCACTTAATTTAATAACACTTTTAATAAGTGTTTAATAAGATGGTCCGGCCATTGTGTCATGCCAGTTACGAGCCTGGCACCAAACTCGAGTTATTGAAGACATCTAACATATTTCAAAGAAGTTTAAAGCAAAAACCTATACGCTTTTATTTTATATATAAAAGTTAAAGTATTACATTTAATAATGCGTAAATTAATGGTCGATCCTTAAATTGTATTTCAAATGAACTGATATAGCTGCGTTCAGAGGTATGCTTAAGTGGTGTAAGTCACGAATTTTGGAAAATTTTGGACTTTAATATCTTTCAAGGATTTGTAGATATCGAGATGATTTTTTTTTTTTTTTTTTTTTTTTTGTTCGATTCAGGAATGGATAAGAAAAAAATTTTTAATTGGAAGTTTTATCCTCTGGGGGCCGTATAAAAATTTAATTTTCGTATTTTTTAAAATAGACCCCCCATGGAGTTGCAACTTATCTTATCAAAAAATTACCTTTTTTGGTGAAACTTTGCAATTAGAAGTATGGGTCTAGGGGTAATATTTAAGGAGATAGCCTATTGTTTCGATATTTATGACTCACCCTGTATATTTTTTGGAATGTGCATAAACGATGGTAAAAGTTATATTTATATAAAGAATAGCAATTGTGTGTATCAAATAAATTTTTACAATGCATTAAAAAAGCCAATTTCACATTAATTTAGAATAAAGGGTTTAACAGTAAAACAGATAATAAAAAAAGCTATTTATATTCAGCCTTTTCTCTTCCGTTTCTTCCGGCGAAATTCTCTTACATTTGTTTAATTTGTTTTTTATTTATATTTTATCGTTTCACTTTTTAGTGTATGCAAGATTTAATTTCGTTATGAAAATAACTGTCCGGATAATTATATTGAGGGCAAACGTATTGTCTTTTACAATAGTCAGCGTAAAATGGACTTGATAGGGGTAAAAATCATGCTTAAAAATTATTTTTATAAGAATACAAATTGGGTAAAATACCATACACTTATTAAATAAATTGAATTTTTTCTTATTCGACGATGCAAAACTTGAAAAGGTTTTATTTTTTGAAGTTAATGAGATTAAAAATATTGCGGTAACATTAAAATTTGATTGTCTTACAATGTTCGTAAAATTACTCCAAAGTTGTGCACAAACTTCTTATAGAGAAAACTTTACATTATTCTTTAAATCTAAGATAAATCATTTATTTTTTCTAAATTTTTGTTTTTAAATCATTTTACAAAATTTCTCATATACCAAATTCGACTTTTTTATGCTTGGAAATTGTTAGTTTATCTGTTTATCGCTGTGTTGTACGAGTATATCCACACGTGTTGCCACATACAACTGAAACACATTTTTAAAGATTTAATGTATTCAATTTAATCACACTAAATATTATGTTAGAAATTATAGCAAAATTTATTAACATAGAATTGCGCCTGTTCTGATTCTATGTTGTGTTTTCACGATTTCCATGGCTTTATACGTTAATATCAAAGTAAATTTTATCAAATTTAATATGCGTGATGTTTATTGAAAAATACTTTGATACAGTTTCGTTTTTTACACGAAATAGGCTCTTCTACTGTGTTGCTGTTTTTGTGATGAGCGTTGTAGTTCTATCTCAGTAATAGATATATTTTTTAAAAATTTAAATACAAAAATCACATGCCTGCCTTCACATTTTTCAGGCTTACACTGTTTAAAAAATTTTCTCTAGTTTGAACCAAACATTGGCGCGCTGTAGATGCCACCATAAGATGGTGAAATCGCGTACCAACATTTGGAGCTTCCTATTTTATCTCGTTCCAACTATTGAAACTATGCTTCAACAAGTGCTCCAAATATGGGCTCTAGGTTTTTCCATATTAAAGTGTATTACACGTGTGGTCGAAGACACGTGTGGACAAATTCCAGGGGTCTCCATGTTGTCCTATGGGAGGAGGTGAGTCGCTGGAGAAGCGCTCAGTTCGCCTGGTCCGTTAGGATTACATGGAGACGCCTGGAATTTTGATCACTGGTGTAATAAGACTTTTACAGTGGCAGCTATTAAACACTAATATTCGGTTCAAACTAGGACAAGATTTTTTTTATATGTAGACCATCGTTTCTTCCGCTGCCAAACATACTTCTGTAAATCGTTTATTAAAATAGTGTTCAAATACAACATTCTGCTGCTTTTTCTATCCTTCTATTCTACGCTTCTGCCTATATTATATCTAGTAACAAAACGGGAATATTTCACTAGTGCCTACAATTTTGAAAACAATCCCAAAAAGTTGGGAAACTTCAAAAATTCCATACATTGTCATATTTTTCTATTTTCCCTATTTCACCAAGAAAGTCTGAATCGCATACGATGAAGGAGTAGGAAATTTGATGGATGTTACGAAGAGTTTCTTTTTCAGAATCACTAACAAGAAAGGCTTCCATGCGGGCATACTCAGAAAATTCTGAAAAAAAAATTATAAAATATTCTTCTCATGTGATTCTTGTCATGTATTCTTCATATGTTTATAAAAATTTTTTTGGTGGAACCCTGATAGAACTTTTGTAAAACAATAATGAACATTTTATTTATTTGGCAATTTATCACCGGTTGGCGACGAAATAAACTTAAAAAAAATACTGTTTTTGTCAAATACTTTTTCATTTAAAAATGTATAATGTTGAACTTTTTTAAAAAAATATTTATTTAAATAACTTCAGTAATAGTGGTTTTATTTTATTATAAGTATAGTTTTGTCACATATAGAGTTGCCAACTTCTACGCCTATTAAAATCACATAAACAGGATTGGAACCACAAAAAATTTTAGTAAAATGTATGCCAGATATTTATTCTATGTTATGCATTACACTTCATATTGATAATTATCTACTAAAATTTCCGTTTTTGATATGTTTATACTTCTTTAAATAGTCGTAGTAGTTGGCAGCCATGTATATATATTTATAATGAAAATTAACAATGAAATTTCATGAATTTAAACGAAAATTAATTTGTTTCTATCTCAAAATTCAATCCGATTGATCAAAGTCCATTCAGTTTTGTTGCTATGGAAACAAAATATTCTCCGATTTTGAAATGTATTATTGCTAGCCTTTATTTTGGAATACGCTTAAATATATTAAAAAATATTTTTCAAAATGAAAGTATTTTTTATATCTAAAAGTATTATTGCAGTATTAAAATTAAATAACTGCTGCGACACGCAGTAAATATATGTAATATACTATAATACATGTATTAAAATATCCCATTGTTTATGTTCAAATACACTAATTCCACTTACACGCTTTGTAAAACTCTACTATCAAACAATTTTCCGTGACATGAAAATCGTTTGCTTTTGGCGAAGAAAACTGCTGCTCGCCATATCGCGTGACATTTTTGTCTTTTCAGGCCAAATACTCGATAGTTTTTATTTTTTACAAACTTTCTACTGTATTTCCGCCGCTATATTTGACTGATTCCTTATTACACACATAAGGGTAGTTTAATTAGTTTACTTTTTATAAATTTTCTGAGTATGCCCAGTATGAAGATCTTCCTTGTAACCTTTAACAAAAAATTATGCAGTTCATTTACTCAACTTGTTCAATCATCTTGAGAGAAATGTAACGAACACATATGTCACCTCATTCTGAAGCCAGCAGGCCTTATAATTTTTATTGATCACAGAAAAAAAACTGAATTCGGATACTTAACCCTCTGACAGTCTTGCAAAAGGGTAAAATTGTAATGTTGTTTTCTCAGCATTTTGTTTTAATTGCTAAAAAAATATGATTCTTTCAAAATTATAGAAAAATCTTATTTACGAATATGAATGTTATCCTTGAGTGTGTTAATCATTGCACAATGTATTAAAAGTCCATTAAATCAACTGAGTTATATCATTTTAATTATTGCTTGCATTGCAGTGAAACCTGGAGCTTAGGGAACGTCTATAGACGAGCTTGTCAGTGAGAGGGTTAATAGACAGACTTTATATTTAGGAATTCATATATGCTTTAATCATAATTTATTATCACATTTTAATTTTTTTTGTTAATTTTTATTCTTAATTTTATTGGGGGTAACTACGCTTACTAATGGTTTAAATAAAATAGCAATGAAACTCATTGAATTATTTAAACTGATTTTTTAATCTAATAATCTATCACAATAAAATATTGAATAAATGTTGAGTGATGAAAACTAAACTTAGATATCCATCTTCGTTTTATTTCCTTTTGATAGAATGTAAAAAGTCATTCGAAAAATGTAACGTTTCACATTATTCAAGAATATAAATCGAAAAAAATAACCGAAAATCTTTTCAAAAAATCTCTTTTCTTTGGATATTTTTAAAATACTCATCATTTGATATTTCTTTATCATAAATATTTTATTTCATTCTTTATTTCCTAAAAACTTAAAATTCGTAAAAACTTTTTTTATATTCAGGATACTAGTTCATCTATGCTGTAAAATTGAATTTTTTTCTTACTTTTATTGAGTTATTTCGTTCTGTTTGACATGCATTGACTCGTATTTTGGAAAAGACTGATGACATTTTTTTTTTTAAATCTAAAAACTTTTATTACTACTTTTATACTAAAATATAAAATGCCTACAAAAAGAATTTATTGCTGTAGAATATAAAACTGGTACCAAAATGAAGTGAAACAAGTTTTTAAAGATTCATATAGCTTTAAATAATTTATGTAATATGTTATTTAATGACACAGATAACAATGTTAAAGATAAATTTAAGGCTAATATAAAAACTTTTAATGATATATTTGTGTAATGTAGTACTTAGTAGCAACGTAAAAGCAATAAACGTCCAGTTGTTGAAAACAAATTATTTTAATTTAGAGTAATAACACAAATTCTATGGGATTTGTACACTGTAAAAAAAAATTCAAGAGGTTACTAAAAATATCTTAGTAAATTTGTATTCCACAGAATTTTTTAGTAACCATTACAAACTTTTTTTTTGCAAGTGAAACAAGCATTTCTTTTGTAAACTGAACAAAAGAATTTTTTGTATAACTAACTTAAAAATTTTTAGTATGAGCCACAAAGCAAATTTTAGTAATAGCTCCAAAATTACTTTTAATAACCCTTACGTGCAACCGAAGCGGAGGAGCTTTCTTCGAGCTGCATCCAAAATTCTGAAGCGGAAGATTTTCGGCAAAACCGCAACAGATGGCAGCACTAAACATTCCTTACTGCTCCGATCGGATTTTCTTAGTTTCTTTATTAACGAGACACTACAGACATTCGGGGTGCATTTGGCTGTGGCAAGTTTCGAACCCGGGACCTTTTAGCCTGAAGTCCGTTACTATAACCACTATGCTATCAGGGCCACACCAACTGAGTTTTAGTAAGAGCTATTAAAAATATAAAACTATTAACTCTATTCGTTGCTAACATTTTTCTAGTGATTCTTACAGATTTTCTAGTAACCGACTAAGATTACTAAAAATTTTTTAGTAATTACAAGAATCACTAAAGTTTTTTTAGTAGATCGACCTTTTTTTTTTTACAGTGTATGGAGTTGGCACAGAGTGAGTCTGTCAATACGTTCCCGTTTATTTAAAAGTTAATTAAAAACCTGATTGAAAAACCGCGACATGAACATACGCGTCGTTACATCTCTGCGACCTACATTCGAAGAATGATTAACACAATGAAATATTTAAGTTTTAAACAAGGTTTTTGTGTTAGCTACACTGTAAAAAGAAAAGATTATTGCTACTCTGAATTAGCTTTATGAAATGCATTTTTCACGATTTCCAAAATAGCTCTGTCAATTAATGCAGGACTTTGTATCGAACTTTAGATTCAAGTATACCATAAATATATGAATATTGCTTATTATGTTTTGGTGTTAATCTCTAAACATGTAGCCTTGCTATTAGAGATTATTCATGATTTTTGCAAAATTATTAAGCTAATACACAATTTTGAATATTTCAATAATGTAATCATCTTAAAAAATGTATATTTTTTGAAAAATAAAAAAGGAAATTTTAGATTTAGTGTATACAGACTAAAATAAAACATACTTTTTGAAAATTTCACGAAAAAATATTCCGAAATTTTTGAGATACCCTGTACGTTATGGCTACAAAAGTTTTTTGGGTTTAAAGTCTTTCAAATCATTTGAGGTAAAATGCTTTGAAAGACTTTGACTCTTCTGTTTTTAGAGAATTCAAGGAAATTAATCAATTATATTGAAATATTTAAAAAAGTTTGTAGTTTACACAGACTAACATAAAACAAACTTTTTGAAAATTTCATAATTAAATATTGCTACGTTTTTGAGATACCCTAAACGTTGTAAGAACAAAAGTCTTTTGTCTTTAAAGTTTTCAAATAATTTGTGGTAAAATGCTTAAAAAAACTTTAAGATTCTTCTGATTTTAGAGAATTCAAGGAAAACAATGGATTATATTAAAGTATTAAGAAAGGCTTAGACTTTGATATCTTAAAAAAAAAAAAAAAAAAAAAAAAAAAAAAAATCAATTTTTATGTATTTTGAGACTTTCTAAGAGAATAATTTTAACTACACCCTCATAACTATTTTATTACCGATTTTCGAAAACACTGTTTTTAGGTTCTTTTCAAAATAAAACATTTCTTTAAACTCTATGAAATATATTGAAAAAAACAAACATGTCAATCAAATCGCAGAAAAGTTTTCGAGAAAGCAAATGACATATTTGTTGGCAAAGTTGCCGCTAAAAATTTTCTTTAATATTCCAAAAGAATGGGATATTGAATTTCTTTTATATTTGAAAAAATATATATATACATAATGTGCTTATATAGGAAATTATTCTTGAATTGTATCAGAGTATTGCGTCAGATTTGACAACTAGTTGAATAACTTGGAATGTTAAAGAAATTAGATGTATTAAAATAGCCATTCTAAAATGAGTACAGATATAAATATTTTCTGTTACTTTGCTTTACAATAGAATTATTAACGATTTAAAAAAAGAGAAACAAGTAATTCCAAATGATTTTTTTTTATAAATTAGTCAAATTGAATCTAAACTAATTCATTAAATTCTAATACATTATGTTAAAATTTATTATATTCCTAGATGGTTTATTTTAAAATTACTAAAGATGCAGATTAGTTTTACTGTGTACGCATTTAACCCTCAATTTACCAAATTATGAATTCATGAAAAATTTACATTCTAAAGCATTTTACGTAAATTGTTTGAACTAAATAAAAAATACATAATCATTTAATAAATTTTAGAAAGGTTTTGAAAGGACTGAAGGATTTAGAAGGATTAATTTAGAATTTACTGGGATTTTTTGCGATATTTATAATCCCACTTATTTTACATTGTTTTCTTAGCATTTTGTAGAATTATAAAATTTACAAATATGGCGTTCTTAAAATATAAATATAGAAATACACCCGATTTGAAATTCCCCATCCCCCCCCCCTCAGCTCCAAGAAAGCTGATAAGATATAAATATAAAGAAATCATCCTTTATTTATTTATTTATTTATTCTTATTTATTTTATTGTTTGTTCGTTTTGTTTTGTTTTGTTTTGTGTAACCAATAATGCTTTATGAACAAAGTAAAATAATGTATCTTTAACTCGTTTTAAACAGTATCACCGCTAATTGAAGTATTAAAAGAATTTTATAAAAAGTAATTTTAATGGTACCTATAAGTACCGTCGGTAGATAAAGGGTTAATTTACTAAATGTAGCACATAAATTTTTGTGATTCAATGAGTATAATGATTTAGTTAAAAGAAAGAACTCTCTGGCATTCACAGAAAGAATATTTTGATAGCTCAGCTCATTTTTGAGTCAGAGATGATAAGAACGTCTTAAAAGGATTACATGTGATTTTTCTTTTTAACACTTCCCAACATAGTTGAAAAATGTTTATGTATTTTCATGTCTGTCTGTGCTTTCATTCGAATAAATATAGTTGTAAATGGCGTGAATATCATGAAACGGATATAAATTATTGTGAATTGATTATACTGAATTAATACTGAATTATTATACTGAAATTCTTTTCAGAAAGAATTAATGAAATAATTATTTCGTTCTTTGGAAATTGGGCAGTATTTTTTTCAAATCTGTTTCAAGTTTCATTGAATAATATCTAATTAAAGTAGTAAGCTGTAAACCAACATTTCAAGAACGTATTCATTTTTTTATCTTATGCAATAAAAAATAGTATAATTTAAAAAATTGCGATACACTCGTGTTTTAATTAATTAATATTTTAACATAATTTGACGTAAGATGTTGCAATAGAAAATACAATCTAAAATAACATCTAATCTTAAAATTTTCAATACATTTAACAACAACACATAATAACCTAAAATACATTTCTTGAATTTATTAAATTCTGTGGTAAAACCTGAAAACATTGTATCATTAGAATCATCAAGACAATAACTAGAAAATACATTTTGAAAATAAATTTGAATTTATGAAAATCCCTTGCTTGTAGGTAAATTAACAAGAATTGAAAAGAAGCAACTTGAAATGGAAAAGCATTATACGTTTGATGTTTCCGTAATACCTATTTGGATGAAAATGCCGACATACAGTTTTAGAACACTTAGGTTTAGAATATCATAAATGTTAATACTGTATAAGATTGTCTGATCACTTTTTTTATGTAACCAGCTTAAAATATTATCTAAACAAACGCATTTTAAAGATATCTATATTTGGAATTTTCACATAGCAGTTTTCATAATTATAGTTCACTTAACTAAATATATATATGTTTAATTATGTTGCAAAAATTTCCTGTATGCAAACCTTTTACACAATAATAAAAAATATAATTAAATTTCCATACCTTAATTTTAAATATTCCTATTTCCTAAATTACTTAAATAAATTACTTTCCCTTTAGAATTGGAACATACGATTTACCAAAAAATTCAAATATCAAGTCATAATGCAGACATTATTGTTATAAATACTTTAAAAACTAAGTTACATTAGGTTTAATTAGTTGACTGTTAGTTATTCAACTAAAAATGCTTTCACAATATTTAAGTATAGCGAAATAACCAATCAACTACTCGTGATTACCAGTGACAAATCTCCAAAAACATTCTATAAACTGTCATAAACGAGGCAATTTAAACATTCAATACCCACTTTTTATGAACAAATTTAAAAAAAATATATATATCAAAAAATCTGTATCTTAATATGCCTCCATAAATCTACAATATAACACATTTTTTGTGTTCGTTAATTTAAAGGATCTTTTGGTAAACTGTGTATATGCTTTCAAAATATCATACATTCTACGAGACATATATTAAAAAATTTCTGAATGTTTATGAAATTCAACCTTTGATGCCAATATACCAAATGAGTTATATAATATTATTATCGTGAAAAATTGCAATATTTTAAATTCATTATTAATTTTTAATTATCAACACGTTTACGAAATTCACTGATGAACAAATTAACTTTATATTTTGCACTCTTTAAAATAAGTGAAATATTGATTAGTTCAACACGCATCTAAAAAGGGTACATTCATTAACGATTTAAATCTTTTACGCTATTAAGAAAGAAAATTATAAAATATTATGTTTTGTTTATGTTAAAATGGTTACTTTTCATTTTACATTAGAATGTTTAAGACAGAAAATTCTTTTCCGAGGAGATTGATTTCGGGATTATGGGGAATAAAGTTTTGGATTAAAATCTTATTATTTAAGACTGCATGTTTACAGTAATTATTTCATTTATAATTCTTCTATTTTACTTAATATTGAGTGACATGTATTTAACATTTGTGTATTCGCATTTACTTCTATACATGCGAAAAACAATATATGACTTTATCTGTATTTTTTATTAGTAAAATAATGCTAATAAAACAAATAAATATACCTAAATTCTTAGAAATTTAATAGATGAAAGAAATTTTATTTCTTTTTTTAATTTGCATTAAATTGAAAATTGAAAATTTCTTTTCCAGATTTTTTTTGCATGAAAATATAATTTAAACGATATTAAAAATTTAAGTTTTAGAAACAGCTGATATTTTTCCTTTCTTTCTTTCTTTCCTTTCTTTTCTTTCTTTCTTTCTTAACTTTTCTTCTTTCTTTTCTTTTCTTTTCTTTCTTTCTTTTTCTTTCTTGTTTTTTTCCCCGTGTTTCGCAAACTGCTTGTTAAAACCAATTAAAACCATCTAAGTAACATTTCTCTCCTTTGTTTACAAAAAATATCCGTTTTCATGAAATTTATATATATATATATATATATATATATATATATATATATATATATATATATATATATATATATATATATATATATATATATATATATATATATATATATATATATATATATATGTATATATATATACATAAAATCACATTTTTAAATTTCTTGTCAATGTCTTTTATTAATAATGAATGCATCTTATTATAATTAAATATTTTAAATTGTTCTGATTTCTTATCAATCTGTAGTATGTTTATTTTGGCCGTTAAAAATAAATTATTTCCAGCATGACTATTAAAATATACCCTTACAACGATAGCGAATCATATTTCTAAGATATATTATGGGTATATATTTTTTTATAAAAATATTTCTAAACTAAGTAAAAAGAAATAATCTATTTTACTGTTCGAAGTATAAATCTCATACCATAATCATTTAATCTATTTTAAATATTTATTCATTTTCTTTCAGTTATTTATTTATGAATAATGAATGTAACAGTGCGCCGGAGAAAAAAAAATACTATACATTTTGGAGGAAAAATTGTATACATTTTGGAGACAATTTCTATTTTGTATAAAAATACTTTCAAACTAAATTAAAACATGTTATCTATTTTAGTGTTTTAAATATACATCTTGCATCATTTTTATATGTTTATTAAAATCCAGAATTAAAAGAAATGTACGTTAAAAAAATTAGAGGAAAAAAATCCTCCCTTTAAATAAAAATGCAGGTTAAACGACATTAACCCTCTGCTTTTTACAAGATAGAGGGCTATTACATGCTTGCCAGAAATCGACCTTTAAGATTTGGCTGGAAAAGTAAACGCAGCAGTTCTTTCATCGCCGATCCGTTATCGGCTTGACGGTAGCTGCCGCAATTAACGGCGAGTCACTTATGGCATAGTACTGTTTAGTCACAAATGGCCTTAACTGCTTCTTGCCGCGACGAAATCAGCTTAAAGCCAAAAGTCGAATGTTTGTTGGGATTTGTCCACATGTGATTGACCTTGATTTGCCACTAATCTTCCTATAAAAATATACCTCAGTTCTGAGAGTAAATGATGCCTTGAGTACTTTCTAAAAAAAGGCTATACAGTTTTCTTATATCATAATTAAGAGTGACACTAACAGCCATACTCTTTATCATTTTTATGCTTCTCTCAGATGACGCAATCCGATTACCGCACCACAAAATTTCTTTCTGTAATTTTAAGCAGCATCTTTTAGTTAATAAAATATACAAATTTCATATGGATAGTTTAATTATTGTACATATCGTCACTCTTTTGTGATTTTCTTTATTTTTGAACTACGATTAAACTATTGTAACTTAAATAAAAATTATCAAAATTACATTTTTGTAATTTGTGGAATTGTATTGAAATATCTTAAGCAAGGATGCGGCAGCAGCTAACATCACCAAATCGAGATGACAGCTAAAAGAACATGATACAACCTGATTTGCATCTTCAAATGCAACTGGTTTACGAATTCATATCTCTCTAGAAAACACCTGCAAAGCAACTGTAAAGGTTCACTGGTAGGTGTACCATTATGTTTTCCTACTGCTAATCCTCCACAGTTTCATATGCTTGAATGCAGAAAAATACAACGAATAAACCTACCAATCAACATATAAATTGAGTTTAAAAATAGTTTCTTCCAAGATATAAATTTACATACCCATTGCATTTTAATATGTTAATCGAGTTTTGCCAAATTCGGGTATTTTGAATGCCAACACAATGAACTGATAATCTGTACTGCCGTCTCGCCTATTAATAAGGAATTTACGACAGACGGACAGGTAAATTATTATGTTCTAGAGATTTTTGATAAAACGTTGGAAAGCTTACAATTATTGTCAAACTCATATTTGTTTACTTGCTAAATTCACAACAAGCAAATCCTTACAGCACAAAGTCATGCAAATACTGTTGTTGATATGCCCAATAAAGTGTTTTTTCTTGCACCGGCAATGACTTCATACTTTGTTTTTCGTATTTATCTCGTAAACTATGGAACGCACAGGAACGTTTCTTTGGGCAGTTTTCATGCACTGCCAACGAGGAATCTAGCTGTACAGGCGTTCGTTTTCGTACACCCTGTATAAGTTAGTTTAGTAAAATACATAGTTCTCAATCTTTAACGATTATTTTCATTAAAATCAATTCAATAATTTCGATTTCTATTCAGATGATCTAAACATTCCATTTTAGAAATTCAAATTCACATTCAATTATTTCATCAACTCCATTTCAAATGCCATAATCAATTATTTTCAGATATGTCTACGATGAAACCATTTCGGTAAATGAAATCAGTAAATTGATTGTTGGCGTGCGGTAGAAATTGATTTTATTAATTATTCACGTTCTGTAATTCTTGCGAATATTTAATTGAAATTTAAACTAATAATTATTTATGAATTATTACATTCAAAACGCTTAATGCGACTTTTAAAATTATTTAAGACTGTAAAGAGTTTTTAATTATGTTATAAATTGTGTGATAAGTATAGTTTGTTATTTAATTATATACAAATTATAATATTATCTGTTTTCTAAATTTTAAAGTACTGTGACATCTATCAAAGTATTCGGGCTTTATAGAATCTATCGACAGTTAATTTCCTTTTCCGAATGCACATTTAATATTCTCGATAGTCATCTTTGTGTAAAGTTGATATACGAATTTCTAATACGTACTTCCGAAAATTGTGCTGTTCTGTATTTTATATGCATTGCTTATTGAAACATATACAGTAAATAAATATGTACACTTATAATGCTCTTTACGATAAATTTTCAGAGTTACGTGGAAGACTCTTATGAAACTTTTTAACTTGCAAGTTTCTAATTATTTTTTCTAATATTGATGTTTGAGAGCACTGCAGTTACTGCAATTACTGAATACTGGATTCACTATAATGAAAACATATTGTGAGCACATATTTTCTTTATAATTAGAGTAGAATAAAGTTATACTGTTGAGTTATATCTTAACTCCTTGAAGGGCGGCGGGATAAAATGTATCCCACTTAATTTTTATTGCGAAATCCCACATTGGCACCAGAATTTTGAAATATTTTTTTTTTATTTTTTCAATTACGTAAAGGAAACATTTTATCTATTTTAATAACAATTTTAATTTTTCTTAAGAAAGGTGTTATAGTAAAAATAAAATATATTGACATGTTTCGGAACCGTCAAATAAATTCCATAGTCATAATATAAATAATCGAATTTATATTATGACTATGATTATTTATATTATGGCTATGGAACTTATTTGACGGTTCCGAAACATGTCAATATATTTTATTTTTACTATAACACCTTTCTTAAGAAAAATTAAAATTGTTATTAAAATGTTTATATAAAAGGTGAATGCTTTAAAATCTGATGATTTAAAAAATCAATTGGATTTAATTAACTTTTTATCACATTTTATCTATATTGAAATACATTTCTTTTTTTTTTAATCTGTTGTCATTCAATAATTTGAGTACTTTAAGAAAAAGAACGTTTTGCTCCTCAAAGGGTGAAGTAAATCGTTGTGCAATATGCATTAATGGTATGTCTCAAATTTATATATCATGATTTATTTAGTGTTTAAAAGATTTATAACACATTGTTAAAAGATTTTAAAAATGTGATTGAATTACTCTTCTGTTTTTGATATTGAAAAGAAAAAATAATATTGAGCTTTTAAAAAAACGGAAGAAACTCTATAATTAAAAATTAAAGAACATAATAAAATATATATACATAATAATATAATACGTAATAATATAATATATATACATAATAAAATTAAATATACTTATAAATTTCTATAACATTCTCTAAAATGAAATCGACACTGTCGACAACGTTTCTGAAATAATTTATTTCATGATTCCCTCGAAACGTTTTCGAACCTCTAACACCAGGTTTTTTTTTCCTTAAAAACGTCCACATTCAGGCATCATTGCTGCAGTGAAAAAAAATGTTGCGATGTTTTTATATGGAATTCCTAGATATTCCATGTATAATATTGAAAATAAAGGATGTAAATATGATGTTTTTGAACAACTCCTAAAAGTTTACTTCGAAGTGATTTACAAAGACAATCGAGCTGCCAATGGGAATGGTTACGCACTCACTCACATAGGATATTTGCTGGAGATATGTCTAATTTCGTTAACTGTTGGGTTTTTTAAAAACCTGTCTCACATATATGTTTAGTAAAGTTCGTATGTAACGTTCTTCATTATGTATAACTATCACACCATATACCTTTAAACCATTTGATAAGGCGATAGCATTATTTGCGATATATACTTTAGGCGATATATATTTTATTTCGACAATCCACACTGTAAAAAAAATCTGTAGTACTACTAGAAAAACTCTAGGCAACTGGGATTCCATAAACTTTTCTAGTAACCAATACAGTTCCTTCTTAAGTAACACTACTGCATTAAACTTAGTAAACAGCACACAGACTTCCTTAGTGAACAAACTAAGAAATCATTAGTAAACATTACAGGTGCTTTTTTAGTTGGAATACTAAGAAATGATAAGTAGCATTACAGATACTTCTCTTGTACCTTCACTAAGAAATGGTTAGTAGTATTACAGATATTTCTCTTGTATCTTCACTAAAAAATTCTTAGTAGCCATTACAGGTCCTTTTTAAGGATGTTTACCAATAAATGGTTAGTAGTTTTACAAATACTTCGCTTGTATCGTTACTAAGATATTCTTAGTAGCCATTACAGGTATGGTTAGCAATACTACTAACAATTTCTAAGTGAAAGTACAAGAGAAGTATTTGTAACACTACTCTTGATTTTTTAGTATGTTTACTAAGGAAGTCTGTGTGCTGTTTACTAAGTTTAATGCAGTAGTGTTATTTAAGAAGGAACTGTATTGGTTACTAGAAAAGTTTATGGAATCCCAGTTGCCTAGAGATTTTCTAGTAGTACTACAGATGTTTATTCAGAAATGGTTTGTACAATTACAGATATTTCTTTCGTATCTTAACTAAGAAATTGTTAGCAGCCGTTACAGGTCATCTTTAGCATGTTTATTAAGAAACTTTTAATAGAATTACAAAAACTTTTATATATTTTATTATTTTATTTTCATATTAGAGCATTTGTTACAGCTACTTTTCTCATGATTTGCACAATAATTTTAAACAGGTAAGCTAATACCAGTTAGGAAAATTTGAAAGAATAAGAAATATCTAATAAATATTAAGCAAGCGAAATACTCTGCAATAATTTTCTGTATGCCTTTCATATTTTATGCTACAAAATTTTATAAATAATATCAACTTTTTTTTTTTTTTTTTTTTTTTTTTTTTTTTTTTTTTTACATAAAATATAGATCACCCTTTAATATAACTTCCATTTGAGTTTCTGTTAAATTTTCAATATAGATCTATATCTGTAATAAATGCATTTGTATTTAGTATACAAATATTTTAATAATTAAACTAAATTAGTCTTGTAAAATAAAATATTAAGAAATATTTCGCTTACTATATTCCATATTCTTTTTAACTGTTTTTAATTATTTATAATAATTGTTTTATTGGTTGTTTATCTACAAATGTTTGCAACAAATTTATATTTTACAAATAATTTCCTTTGATTTAAATATGTATCTTCTTTTATTATCTTTTAATTTAGATCCAGAAAATAAAATATCTTTTTACTAAACAATACTTGTATATTTAGTAATTTCTTTAAAAATGAATTTTTGCACAGAAATAGACATAAAAGCATTAATGTAGAGAAAAGTTCTACCCCCCCCCCCACACACACACACATCACATTTCATTAAAAACAGCATTCTTTTATAACATGTAGACTTGAAATATCATTTTCCTTTTTTTGGGGCTCTTAAGTAAAGTTCACAATTTTTGTCCAAAATTTCAATTCTAAGAAATCACTAATGCATATATACAGTCGAACCTCGTTAAGATGAACCTCAGGGAAAATCAAAATTTTGTTCTTGTCAACAGTAATTCATGTTATCAGTATCAAATCTTTATAATTGCCTTTATAGGGGACTGTGAAAACAATTCATGTTAAAAGTAATTCACATTAAGCGTGTTCATACTAATAAGGTTTGACTGTACTTAGAAATCAGCTTCAAATAAAAATTTTACTTAGTGCAAAATTACTTAAGCTCTTTGAAATTTATGCAATAAAGTATCTTTTTTGCAAATTAAAAACATAATACTATATGTCAAAGCATGTCTGTGAATAAAGCTGACACATATAGCACACATATAACTTTTGCAACTAATTCTGAAACAGAATATTAATGTTTTAGACATTTTTTAAATAAAATTTATTAAGTTCTTAAACCCAGTATATGTATTTCATAGTAGCATTTTCTTTGTACCTCTAAGATTCAATAATAATTTAATATGCTAAACATTTTGAAAATAACTACGTTTGGCAGCAGGTGCATTTTGTCTACAAAAATATAATTATTTTTAAACAGAGGTGAGAAAAAAAAAAAAAAAAAAAATCTTGTCAATGGCAGTCCATTATTACCTGAAATAAACGGTCACATACACAATAAAAAAAAACACACACACAATTCAGTTGACTTGCGGCATACACTGTAAAAAAAAAGGGTCGATCTACTAAAAAAACTTTAGTGATTCTCGTAATTACTAAAAAATTTTTAGTAATCTTAGTCGGTTACTAGAAAATCTGTAAGAATTACTAGAAAAAAGTTAGCAATGAATAGAGTTAATAGTTTTATATATTTTAATAGCTATTACTAAAACTCACTTGGCGTGGCCTTGATAGCATAGTGGTTATAGTAACGGACTCCAGTCTGAAAGGTCCCGAGTTCGATACTGGACAGAGCAAATATACCCCGAATGTATGTAGTGTAAATACTCGTTAATAAATGATTATGAAAATCCTGTCGGATCAGTTAGAAATGTTTGGTGCTGCCATCTATTACAGTTTTGCGGAAAACCTTCCGCTTCGGAAGTCTGGATGCAGCTCGAAGGAACCTCCTGCCCTTCGGGCGCACTTAATGGTTATTAAAAATGTTTTTGGAGCTATTACAAAAATTTGCTTGGTGGCTCATACTAAAAATTTTTAAGTTAGTTATACAAAGAATTCTTTTGTTCAGTTTACAAAAGAAATGCTTGTTTCACTTGCAAAAAAAAAAGTTTGTAATGGTTACTAAGAAATTCTGTGGAATACAAATATACTAAAGAATTTTTAGTAACCTCTTGAATTTTTTTTTACAGTGTACCGCTTCATTTATTGAACATACAAATTATGTTTATTAAAAGATATATATGATTAATATTCAATAACAATACTTTTTACATATAAAGATTTCTTCAGACAGTGTTGGGATGCTGCTGAACACTGCCTGCTCATTGGTGAAAGAAAGTAGTCACTTTATTAATGTATTTAATGCATCAAAATTATAGGCAGGATCTGCAATCTTGATATACTTTCTATGAAGATAATCCAAGTCAGTTGAATGGGAATTGCTCCAAACATCCAATTAATCTTTCCACCTGTTTTGATAATGAAAGGAAGAAACTTTTAAGATATAAAATTGATATTTGTGCAAGCATAAAATAATTCAGCATTCATACTCATTTTCCAAGAAAAAATCCCCTGATGTATTTTACGGGACGGTCAATTTTCCCATATCAACAATTAACATTTTGATATTACATATGATAATAAAGCATGCAAACAATAAGAATTGCCTCCAATATTCCAGAATAGACTAATTTTGGTAGGCTTCCCCAGGTTTGGGAATTTTTTTGTAGTACCCCTGATTTTTACAACCTAAAATTCATCCCCTGATTTTCCCAGGAATCCCATATTTCCTTGATGAGTACGAACCCTGTACTGTAATTTCACTAAAATATAAAAATGGGATATTTTAAAAAGATATATTTAATATATCTTTTTAAAATATATATATTTTAAAAAGAAAGAAAGAAAAGGAACAGTACCACCTAGCGTTATTTCTGATTCCACTGTTCAAGCATAAATTTCAAGTTTTATGAGCTGTAATGAGCTCGAGAATGAAAATTTCTGGTATAACCAGAAATAATTTCAGAGAAGAGGGGGGGGGGGGTAGATTCAGTTATGAAAATTTATTATTATCACAAAGCAACAAATAGAATTTAATTTTCAGACTTGTAACTGCATGTTTTTTTATGATTCAACTAGAGATTTCTATTGTAGGTTGGCAAAAAATCATTCTTTTTTTTTTCAAAAAAATGAAAAAAAATTGCTTTTTTTAGTTTAAAGTTTATTTTAAAATTCATTTCCCATTGCATACAATGCAAATCTGTTGATAAAATAAACATTTTTGGATATTATATAAAAGTAATGTAACATTTTAAAATACTAATCATTTCTAATTTAAACATTAGTGATAACAGTTCAGTAGATATATGTTCAAAGCATAATCTGCTCTACACAATACAACATTGATACTTTGAAAATCTTATGAAGAATCTTTTGATTAATAATATAATACATATTTGATACAAATCAATGAATATATTATTCTGGGGTTATTTTTAATATACAAAAACTTCTGATTATTTTGTTTTCTCTGTGATAATTTCAAATGTCAAATCAACATATTTTTACCATTTAGATTAAACAAGTAACAGAAAACATTGATTTGTATTAATGAAATAGTGCAATACATTATTGAAATACTATTAACACTCAATTTTTGCAAGTTGTGTTATTCAACTTCATATCTTAAATTACTCTTTTAAATTCTAAAGGATAATCTCCCCTTAAACCAGAAAATTTTACAATAAAGATTATACAGCAGACTCTCTCAAATGCACAAATACCTGAAATCCGCACATCACAGATGTAAACAATGAAACTTTCAATTTAGATGTTATGAAAAAATTTCAGAATCTTTTAGTTTTATATCATTCTGAATGTATTTTAATATATAATTCTAAATATTATCAATATGATGAAACTCAATTTTTCAAGAAGGAAGTATAAATTTAATTTTGAAAAAAAAAAAAAAAAAAAAAAAAAAGATATTGTTGATATTATTGATAAATATATTTGGTAAAAAGATTATAATTGTGTATTAATTTAGCTTTAATTATTAAGGCTGGCTAAAACTTAAATATTCATTTCCTTACTTAGTGAATTTGATGAGATTTAATAGGGTATTTTTAACAGTAAAATGATTGCAGACAAAATGTGATTTTGTTTAGAGGATAACAGACATTAAATTTTAGTCAGCAGATTAAAAAAAAAAGAAAGAAGATAAAAGTGGGGGTTTTTGTCAGAGGATTTCAGAAAAAATACAATATTCGCCAAATGATGGCAACTTAAGCCGTGGAAAATTAGTCAACAAGTCAAAAAATTTAGTCGCAAAGAGGCAACTGGCAACCATGAATCTGCACCTAAACTTGTCAACCAATTCTAGAAAAAAAAAAATCTATTGATGGTGCGAAAAATTTATGAATTACAAGTATTATTTTGCAGTAAAAAACTAAAGTTGTTCGAAAGGCATTTGCGAGAGTAGCAAATGCTAAAGTTTTTTGGAAAATTACAAATTTTTTTGTATAGGGGGATGGAGGGGGGGGACTTTTGCTTGACATTCTTTTATACAAGAATTTTAAAATTTTGGATGCAAATCCTGCATGGAAATTAAAGCCCTGTTACATATCAATGTTTTTTCTTCTAAATGGAAAAAATTAGTTTGTGTTTCTGATAGTTTCACATATTTCTAGAAAATTAAGTTATGATTATTTGTTTTGATAACTGTCATTGGGAGAATTAAGACCTTTCTTTGGTATGAACGGTGACAAACTTTTACTAGTGTACTAATATTAAAAAATATATTACCCATGTAATTTAAAGTTCACATTTTTAAAAACGCACCCAGGTTTTTTTTTTTTTTTTTTTTGATTTGGCAAAATCATAACCCTAATTTCGGCCTAGTATACAGTCAAAATCTGGTCAAGTATCAAGCAATCAACAAACTGGCAGAGTATACAGAGTATTCAAATACATACAAAATACCCTCTTACAGTTCTATTTTTAACTAATACATTTTAAAAAGAAAATACACACAAAATTTATTCAAAACAAAAGACAAAGTTACCCTATTCACATGGTGAAACTGAAAAATTCTATAATGTGCAGTGTTCTCGCTGTCGCTCGCCAATGCGCCAAATTGCGACTAAATCTTCATTTGGCGAGTAAACAAGCGATTAAATTCGCCAAATTGCTAATGCTCAATTTTCGCTTTTTCTTTTTTGTCTTTCATACATATGCATATATATTTAATATATACATATTTTTTATATTTGTAGCGTATAGTTGAAATTAGATTAATAACAATCGCTGTCACAGTTATGAAATTTGGCTTATTTTAGAAAATATTGAAAAAAAAATACATTAAAGGATTAATTTTTTTTTTTTTTGGCTACACGGCGAATATATTTTGCTAATACTTTTCTCTTTTAGCGAATGTTTTTTATTTTTAATTAGCCAAATTACTAACGTTGGTCAAATGTCAGCGAGAACACTGATAATATGTATTAATAATGAAACAAATTTTTCTAGCTATATACCTAAAAATACTCCTTATATTATATACTTTAATATTAAAATCAGTTAGAAATAAACTAGAAAATTTTACAATAAAGATTATACAGCAGACTCTCTCAAATGCACAAATACCTGAAATCCGCACATCACAGATGTAAACAATGAAACTTTCAATTTAAGAGAAGAAATAGTTTGGAAGAAAATTTTGCAAAAAGTGTAAAATTATTTTAAGTGTAAAAATAATTCCTTGTTTATTTATTTATTTATTATTTATCATTATCTTGATATATTATTTTTATTATTATCTTGGTAACAAATATATATTTTTTAAATTACTTTCACTTTCAAAACCTGGTTTCGAAAGTGCCTTTATCTGCAGCCAAAATTGAAAAAGTAAAAAAGGATCGATGTAGATATGCTCTTCAACTATCCAATAACACAAAAGCAACAACAAAGAAAAAAATCTAAATGCAAACCAGACATACATAAAATAACTTAAAAGCAGCTATTTATAAAATGTTTGGTGGTGTTATATTTTGGTATGCAATCAGTGCTGTAATTGGGCGGGAACGCGATAAAAAATAAATTAAAAAAAATCGCGTGCAAATGCAATCTTTTTTTTTTTTTTTTTTTTCAAGCAAAATGTTGACTTTTGCTAATTTTAAGTAGATACGTTACCACTTATCAAGAAAGGAGTTATTTCGCGCAATCAGATGCTTTGAAGCCGTCGTGCTGCCACCGTCCTTTGAATATTAAGCCTGAGCGCTGACATTAAAATGGCGGCTGCCAAAGATGGATTTTTTAAGTTTTAAAGTTAAGTTGTTTTAAGTTTTTTAAGTCGCACGATTTCCTAAGTTTTGACTCCAGTATTTTATAAACGATTTCTTAGACTATTTTAATCTTAGAAAAATAAAGCGGAAAAGTTTAAAGTCATTGATACCAAAATTGAAGGGACTGTACACACGCTGAAAAAAATGCATCTTTAGCAGTCACCAATTTTTTTTTTTGTTAGCGCTGAGGTATTGTATTCAGGCGGCGGATTTTCTGAACTGACGTCAGTTGTTCTATTCTTATTGAATGAAAGCAAATTACATTGCTATAAAAACTTCAATATATTAATTATAACTGTTTTAATTTTTTTCAAAAATCGGCTTTTGGTTAAATGTTTCAAGATGGCTTTTGAGTTAACAAGATCCTGTAACTTCCTAATCTATGATGAAAATTTGAGTTCCCACAAATATTTTTTTCCAATTACAGCACCGTATGCAATTATTCATAAAAATCATTTACTTAGTATAGGGGTGCACAACCTTTTTAAGAGAAGGGCCAATTATAAATATGTGTGTGTAGTCGAGGGCCATATCAATAACATGGAGAAAATTCAATTTCGAAGGTGACCTGTGGCCTATAATTGGATAAAAAATATGTTTTCAAAAGGAAGTGGGGGAGATGCCCCTTTAAGTTTGCTTAGCCAATGAAAATATCCAATTCAGTTCTTAAGGATAGATCAGCAGTTTTTACGTTTGTATATATATCAGATATAGCAAGGATTATTCTTAAGATGCAATAGTATTCCTTGACTTTATTCGAGAGAGTAAATTTTGTTTTATTAAAAGTGCTAAAAGACAAAGTGGCTGGTGCCGAAAAAAAAATGTACACTTTATGAACAAAGGAGAGGGAAAGATGCCGATCAATAAGATTTTTCCGTGCTTCTTCACTGCAAATCCAGATTTTTCAACGCCCACTCAACAAAATATGCAGCTTTTCATGCCTGATCAACCAAATTTGGGCTTTTTACGAAAGTAATCGACAAAATTCGCAATTTTTACGAAACTGATCGAGAAAATTCACGATTTTTACGTAACCGATCGGCAAAATTCACAAATTTTATAACGCCAATCGACAAAATTCGCGATTTTTACAAAACTGATTGACGAAATTCACGATTTTTACAAAGCCGATTGACGAAATTTACGAAGGCGATCAACAAAATTTTCGATTTTTACAAAATTGAATGGCGAAATTCACAGTTTTTCTTCACATGATCGATGAAATTTGCGATTTTTCTGCGGCTGTTCGACGAAATTATCGATATTAAGGAAGCCGATCGACGAAATTTGAGATTACGATTTGCTAAGACGGTCGATGAAATTCGTGATTTTTAAGAGGCCGATGGACTACAATTCATATTTTTACAAAGTCGATCGAGAAAATTCAGAATGTTTACGCACAGGATCAACAAAATTTATAATTTTTTCATGCGTAATCAACCAAAATCAACAAAATTAGCAATTTTTATTTAGTGGATTGACGAAATTCGCAATTTTTTCTCACCTGATCAATAAAATTAGCTATTTTTCTTCACATGATCGATAAAATTCGAGATTTTTCCACGGATGACTGCCAAAATTATTCATGTTGGGGAAAGCAATAGACGAAATTCGCGATTTTTACGAAGCTGATGGACGAAATTTACGATTTTTACGAAACCGATAAACAAAATTTGCTATCTTTACAAAGCTGATTGGCAAAATTTGCGATTTTTCTTTAAATGATCGACAAAGTTTTACCAATCTGAGCGAGAAAACCCACAAATTTTTGGCACCTGATCAGTAAATTAGTAACTTTTACGAAGTTGGTCAATAAATTCAAGAATTTAAGTCTGTTTGAAAAAATTCACAATTTTTTTTAGCCTGATCGACAAAATTCGTGAATTTTACGAAGGCGATCGCCGAAATTCACGATTTCTATGAATTTAGTCAACAAAATTTGCAAATTTTCCTCGCATGATTGATAAAATTTGCGATTCTTCCATCCAGATTAAACGACTTTTTCAAACCTTATCGACGAACGCGATTTTTATAAGGCCGATTGACGGAATTCGCAATTTTTACAAACTTCATCGACGAAATTGCAATTTTCACCAACTGTTCTGTTGGCGCCTGGGGCACGTGCCCCCTCTAGTTTTGGCTCTGCTTGCAAGTATGTCTGGGTGGTCGATGGCCACATCGATAGCATGGAGAGAATGCGATTTCGACAGGGTTCGTTGATTTAAATCGGCTTGATTTTAATCATGATTTAAATCACGATTTAAATCAACTGATTTTTTTTAAAAAATCATTGATTTAAATCAGTTTTTCTTTTAAATTATTTTTTTATAAATTTCAGATGAAACAAACATAATAATGTGCTTTAATATAATTTAGTTTCATATATAATCAAACAACTTTCAGAAAGATAAAGCTTAAGCTTAGTAAAAACGTAAAATAAATGTAAAGTTTAGAAAAAAAAATGCTTTCAAATTTCATTTGAGTCAAATTATAAAATAATCTTGCAACGGTAAAGAAATCTAAACAGAAATATACTAAATATTTAAATATTTACTCATTAGTATTTAGAAAAACTTTTGCAAATTGAGGTAAAATAAAATTGTATGACTTTATGTGCTGAACTTTGGTGAAGCCTGCTATATAAGGATTTGAGCAAAATCTGAATCAGAAATTGATTTATTTATTTAATTTAATATAATTGATCTCAGCCCTTTAGAATGGTGGAAGGTATTTTTGTTAGTTATCGAAAAAGCTCATACTAAAAAGAGAATTAATGATCAACTAGCTTTTTACTGCAATAGATTTATCTGCTTCAATCGAACAAATGTTTTTTGCCTTTGGTTTGATACTTTCAGAAATTAGAAGTCAACAGATAAAACTGTTAAACCGCTGCCATCAAAATGCTCAAGGCCAGAGGACACAAATTGTGAGGTATTCACTAATTGACTTGCTTCTCAATTATGTTGGAATTCACACTAGAAAATTTTGAATAACAATTTACTTTTATTTTATTTGTGGAATATCAATCATCGTATAAAACACTGAACACACTGATTAACTTATGATTAATTACTTCTTAAACATAAACATACACATGAGAATTTGGAATCCCCCAATAAAAAAATATCCAGATGCGGCAAAACTGTAGTATTCCATTTCTGGCTGAATTTTTATTTAGGGATTCCAAGTTCTTATTATTGAGTTTAAATAGTTATTGTTTTATAAGATGATAAATATTCCACAAGTAAAATAAAATTGCTATTCAAAATTTTCTTGTGTAAATTCCAACACTACTGAGAAGTCAGTCGACTAGTGATGACATCTCAATTTGTGTCCTCTGGCCTTAAGTATTTTGATGGCAGCAATTGAACTCATTTTTTTCAGTCAACACTTATAAAAAGAAAAGTTAAAAACTTCCAATTTTGTTTAAATTTTTTGTGTTGCAGATGTTTTTTATTTTAATTAAAATATTGAAGGTTGAATTAATTTTTGACATCTGATTTGTAGTTTTTCATGCATTTTGTGCAATCAAGATTTTTTTCATAGCCTAAAATTTTACCTTGAAATAATATGAATCATTTATGTAAATTGTGTAATATTAGTAATAGATAATACTTATAATATGCATGTAAACTTTATATTATTTAAATTAAACAAAAAGTCATGAAATAATAATAATGTGTCGCAATTTTTAAAAAAATCAAAAAAATCTGATTTAAATCAAAAAAATCTGATTTAAATCAAAAAAATCCGATTGTTTTGATTTTATATTATAAAAATCAAAAAAATCACGAACCCTGGATTTCGAGGTGGTGATCTGTGGCCTATAATTGGATAAAAAATAAGATTTCAGAGGCGAGTAGGTGGGAGGGGATACCCTTTTAAGATCATTTACCCAGTCAAAATATCCAATTCAGTTGGTAAGGATATATCAGCAGTTTTTATGTTTGTATATTAACAATTATAGCAAGGATTTTTTCTTTCATTGTATAATAGTATTCTTGGACTTTATTCAGGAGAATAAAATTTGTTTTATTAAAAGTGCTAGAAAACAAACAAAAGTAGCTGGTGCTGAAAAAAAAATGTAAATTTCATGAACTAAGGAGAGAGAGGAGCCGATCAACAAGATTTTAAAGTGTCTGATCAATAAAATTCCAATTTTTCTGCACCCGATGAACAAAATTTATGCTTTTCACAAAACCGATTGACAAAATTCACAATATTTCTACACCTAATCAACAAAATTTGCAATTCTTACGAAATCGACAAAATTCATGATTTTTCTGCATTTGATCATCAAAATTCAGGATTTTCATGAATCCAATTGTCAAAATTTGCAATTTTTAAAAATCCGATTGACAGAAAAACGATTTTTAAAAATCTGATAGACAAATTCATGATTTTTAAAATTCAATTGACAGAATTCGAGATTCTTAAAAATCCGATCAACAGAATTTGCAATTCTTAAAAATCAGATCGACAGAACTTGTGATTTTTAAAAATATGATTGATGAAATTGTTAATTCTTACAAAACTGATGGACAAAAGTCTCAATTTTTACAATGCCAATTTACGAAATTTGCGATTTTTCCTCACATGATATCGATAAAGTGTTCATTTTTTCCATGAATGATCAACGAATTTATAGATTTTTTTTGCACCTGATCACATAATTCGCTATTTAAGTCGATTGAGGATATTCGTGATTTACACTAAGCCAATCAAGGATATTCTTGATTTTTACTAAGCCAAACAAGAAAATTCGTGATTTCTACTAAGCTGATAGACGAAATACGGGATTTTTACCTAGCCGACAGACTAAATTCGTGATTTTTACTAAGCCAATTGACAAAATTTGCGCTTTTTATGAAGTTCATCGACGAACTGAGCGATTTTTATGAAACTGGTCAATGAAATTCACGAGTTTTTTCACATCATTGAAAAACTTCACAATTTATACGAAATCTATCGATAAAATTCAGAATTTCTCCCCACCTGATGAATGAGATTAGCAATTTTTACGAAGCCAATCAACAAAATGCACGACTTTTATAAAGCTGATCGATGAAATTCATGATTTTTCTTTGCCTACTCCACAAAATTCGCGACTGATCAATTGAATGACAATTTTCCATGGTTGATCAATAAAATTATCGATTTTTACAATGCCGATCGGCAAGATTCGAGATTTTTTACAAGGCCGATCGACTACATTTGCGATTTTTAAGAAGCCGATTGACTACATTTGCGATTTTTAAGAAGCCAATTGACTACATTTGCTATTTTTAAAAAGCCGATTGACTACATTTGTGATTTTTAAGAAGCCGATTGACTACATTCGTGATTTTTACGAAATTGATCGACGAAATTCATGATTTTTATGAAGCCGATCGATGAAATTCTTGATTTTTCTTTGCATGATCAACAAAATTTGCGATTTTTATGAAGCTGATCAAGAAAATTAATGATCTTTCCATGGTTAATCAGATTAAAATTCGCAAATTTTACACAACCGATCGAAGAAATTCACAATTTTTACAAAGCTGATCGGTGAAATTTGCATTTTTTCCATGCATGATTGATAAAATTCATGATTCTTTCGTGCCATATCGACTAAAGTTACAATTTTTCCACCATTAATTGACCAAATACTCATTTTATCACAGCCAATCAATGAAATTCACAATTTTTAAGTAACTAACGCAACCTTCATTTTTTTTACACGGCAGGATGAAATTCGTGATTTTTTCTGTGCATCATCGCGAAATTTGCAATTTTTCCATACCTGATTAATGAATTTTGCGATTTTTCCAAGCCACTGCGACAAAATTCGTTATTTTTGTGCACCTGATCAATGAAGTTCACGATTTTTCCGCTACCGATCTATGAAATTTGCTATTCTTAAGTAACTGACGAAATTTTACTTTTTTCCTATTTTTTTTTCAAGATTTTTTTTTTTTTTTTTCTTTTTTTTTTTTTTTTTTTTTTGCGATTTAAGCACAAAAATTGTAATTTTTTCCAGTAGTAAATTATCGAAGTTAGCAGGCCACACAAACTTTGACAATAAGTTTTGTTTCCTCAAATTCCTTGCATTTTCTATTTGTAGTGATCTGTTTTCATAACTTTTGAGTTCCACTCTTAGAAATATGAAATTACAAAATGTAAAAATTAAATATGGTTTCTTACTCAAGGATGTCATAGGAGATTTCAGATAAAAAGAGAAATTTTATGTTTGATTAAACTTTTTTAAAAATATTTTCCTGGTTTCAGTGAGTAAAAATCTAACAGTCAATAAATCTTATGATATTTTTTAGTTGCAGACCTGAATAAGCGAAACTAAAACTTAGTTTTGTTTTCATTCAGATTATAAAACTAAATCAAAACTTTTTTGGAGTTAATAATTGAAGGTTATACCAAAACCAAACATATTTCTTAAAGGATATAAAATTGTAAATGTACAATGTTGTAAAAATATACATTTTTTAAATTGAGGACTTTAATACTGATATTCATATTAATGACAAAACTGCAATGATTTGTTTCTTTGAATTAGTATCATTTACTTAAAAACAATACTTATGTAATGGGATGTATAATTCATTTGATTCCAAGCTGCAGAGATATTGGCAAAATTAGATCAATTGATAATTAAACATGTAACTGAAAATCATTTCAAAAGAGGCATGATATAACAAACAATACAATTAAATAAAGCCTGAATATTATTCTGA
This sequence comes from Maratus speculifer, assembly GCA_964019185.1. Taxonomy (NCBI): domain Eukaryota; kingdom Metazoa; phylum Arthropoda; class Arachnida; order Araneae; family Salticidae; genus Maratus; species Maratus speculifer. Next base: position 426,188,802 of record OZ025290.1, on the reverse strand, counting down.
AAGTTCGAGAATAGGAGGATAAAAACAAAAAAACAACTTTTAAAAGCAGGCTTTGCTTCTTTATTTATTTATTTATTTATTTATTTATTTTTTGTTATATAGTCATATAAAGTGGAAATCAGGGTTGGCACGGTTTAAACCAATTGGTTTTAACCATGGTTTAAACCAAATGGTTTTTTTCTCAAAAAAACAAATTGGTTTTTTTAGGAGAAATCTAATTACATTTTCTTTTTTTTTAATATAATTTACGTGTTTCAGATTATTGGCATAAATAATTTTTACTTTTAAAACTTTATTTCCGTAATACGTATTATTTATAGTGGGTTTAGTTTTTTTTTATGCATAGGATTAAACCAATTGGTTTTTTCTATAAAAAAAGCAATTCGTTTTTTAGAAGAAATCTAATGACATTTTCTTTTTTTCTTTATAATTTACGAGTTTCAGATTATTAGATATAAATAATTTCTACTTTTAACACTTTATTTCAGCAATAAGCATTAGATATATTGGGTATACGTCATTTTTTTTTATGCATAGGATTCAAATCAGTACACATTGGTGAACATATCTATTGCTCTAAAAAAAAAAAAACTTCAAACATGTGAATTGATCAAAGATAAAATAATTTAATTTTTTTAATAATGCAGAATATTTAATGCAGAATATTTAATAATGCAATTAATAATGTAACACAATGATCAGATTTTGCACAAGCTGTAAAAGAAATTTTTGTTTTGGGAGATTATCTTGAAGAATTAAAAACAGACTGGTTGCTAGTTATAGCATTTAAATAACTTTTTTCCCCTCTGCTATCTGCTGAATCTAACAGCTAAAAACGTCAACTTCAAATTGTCACTCAGAAAGAAAAAATCCTAAGTAGTATTTCTAATTTATTATTTGAATAATTGTGGAAAAGAATATTTATCAAACTACATCCAAGGCAGGGATTAAATTAGGGCAAATGTTTATTATTAGTATTCAAAAGATTGTTTATAAAGATTTACAGGGCATCAATGGTTCACTGTGTAGAACAGTTAAAACTTTCAACATAAAACTGTTTGCGAAAACTTTAAATTGAAAAATGAATTTTTTCAATTTTCAGCACAAATTTACTATAATTATTAAATTTAAATTATTTTAAATGAAATTACACTGCTTATAAATCAATAACGTCTGTTTTTATTAGTAAATATGCATGTATATGTCATAAGAAAGGATGTTTTAAAAAAACCCGGTTTAAACCAAAAAAACCTGGTTTAAACCAAAAAAAACTTTTTTTGTTTTTTTTTCAAAAAAAACCTGGTTTTTTTCCAACCCTGGTGGAAATATTTTTTTTAAATACAAATAAATGAAAAAAAAATGTTTATTATTTAATTTTACCTAAGAAAATATAATTTATTTGGAAGAAATTATGAAAAATCAATTTTTCCAACTTTTCTGTTTTTTTTCGCCACTTCAATTTTTCTGGAAAATTTAAATCTCTAGGAGATGTTAAAAAATCGCCAAAATAAAGTGTCTTGGCTGTCCTAGGAATATGCTTTACTTTTTTTGTAAAATTAATAAAACAATTTACTCACCCGAATAAAGTAATATTATTACATCTTGAAAATAATCCTTGCTATATCTGTTACATACAAACGTAAAAACTGTTGAGATATCCTTACTAACTGAATTGGATATTTTGAATGGATAAGTAAACTTTAATGGATAACCTCCCCTTTCCCTCTGGAACCATAATTTTCATCCGATTATAGTCCACAGATCACCTGCTTGAAATCAAATTCTCTTCGTGTTATAGATGTGGCCCTGCTTTTGTAAAGGTTGTGCATCCCTATTATTGGAAAGACATTGGCAAAAAATCAATTGAAAACATGTAAAAAAATCAGTAAACACTTACCTGATTGAAACTATAAACACAGAAGTAGGGTCCCCCGGGGTAATTGTTGGTCACAGTATCTTTCAACATTTTAAAACGTCCTAAACAAAATAAATTAAAAAAAAAAATCAGATACTCTAAACTATCTTCTTTGGAATTTATCATTTAATTGTACAATGGCTCATTTTTGAAAAAAAATTTATAACATTTTATTTTTTTTCTAAATGATATAGCGTAAATTACAATTTTTATCTATAGAACACAAGAAAAAATTGTAAATTTCATCAATTTGCTGCGAAAAAAAATCATGAATTTTATGAACAGAAGGCAGCAAAACAGCCGATTTTGTCGATGAGGATTGGAAATCTTGTTGAATGAATAAAAAAAAAATCACAATTCTTTCTAAATCGACACAAAAAAATAAAATTTTGTCAATGAGGTGCAGACGAGTCCTAAATTTTATTGATTTAGCACGGAAAAATCTTGAATTTTGTTGATCAGGCATGGAAAAAAGCTTTCACTAATCAGCTGTGGGAAAAATCAAATTTTGGTGATTGAGTATGAAAAAAATATATCCATTGTTAAAAATGAGCAAAAAAATTGCAAATTTTGTTTATCAGCTGTAGAAAATCTTGAGTTTGATTAGCAGTAAAAAAAATTGCACATTTTATCGATTTACTAAACAAATTTTAAAGCAAACTGAATTTGTCAGCCAGTTAAAAATTGAAAATTTCCTCGATCGTGTGCTAAAAATTTGTTAATTTACTTAATTAGGAAGGGAGAAATCTCAAATTTTGTTGATCGACTGCAGAAAATCACATGCTTTGTCTATTTATTGCAATTTTTTTAATTTGCTGCAGGAAGGACTACAAGTTTCTACAGAGTCAGTTAAGAATCATGAATTTCAAGAATCTGGCACAAGTTAAATTACAAATTTCGTGAAATTTAGGGATGGGACGAATATTCGGCTGCCGAATATTCTGCCTAAAATTTGGCCGAATATTCGGTATTCGGCCAAATCACTATTCGTCCCATCCCTAGTGAAATTCAGTAGTTAATTAAAAATTTTATTAATCAGTTCAACCAAAAAACTCAAATTTTGCTTACCAGACACAAAAAATAAAAAATTCATCGATTGAATATGGAAAAAACATGAATTGTCGATCCTGTCCTGGAAATTACAAATTTTGTCAGTCAGGATTGAAAAAAATTGTGAATTTCATGGGTTTGACTAAAATAAATCAAATTTTATTAATCAGATTCGAAAGAAAAAACTACTTTTGTAGATAAGGCTTGAAAAAAAATCACTTTTTGTTGATTAGGTTAAACAAAATCACTACTGTTGTTGATCAGGCTAAAAAAAAAATCACTAATTTTTTCCATCAGGCTAAAAAATATCACGAATTTCGACAATCTGGTGCACAAAAATCTCATCTTCTTGATAGTAGCAGAACAACTGACTTTCGTCAATCAGACGCAGACATATCTCAAATTTCATTTATTGCCTTCACTGCCATTCATAAGTTCTTTTTTTTTTTTTTTTTTTTTTCCCAGCACAAGCCATTTCCGAGGAGCAAAATCTTTTGCATCAGCCTGCACTCTGCAGCAAATTAAAATTTATCTGCGACCTAATAGTGCTAGACTAAGATTGCTATCAAAAAAAATAAGAGCAAAATAAGCATTTATAAAGAAAATAAAAAAAAAATCAACAAATACCATAAACCTAAAGACATAGTAAATTTCTGGTTTTTTAAGCCCAGAATTTCTTTTGATGTTGGTGGATTAATCTGCAGTGCTAATATTGTTTCTAATATTGGGGTTACTTCCATGCCTGTGTTTTTTTTAGCACTTTTAATACAACAAAACTTACTCCCCCGATTAAAAAAAGGAATATTATCACTCCTTCAAAATAATCTTTATTATATCTGTGCTATGTATACAATGCAATAAACATGAACAGCAATAATAACCCATGTTTAAGCCGTTAGATTCAAACAAAAACTTAGCTAACAATATTGCGTTATTCATGCATTCAAAATGTAAACAAACAAACAGATTCTGGAGAATAAAAGTACAAAACATGCACAGACAAATTCAAAAGTCAAATTTTGAGTCTAATTTACATTATTAATATTTTTAATGACTTTAAAAAAATATAAAAGGCGATAATTGTTAACTATCAGGAGTGATTTACAAATGGCTGCAAACACAACATAGTTCGCAATATATTTGTTAACGTTTTGATAAATCATGATATTTATTTACAATTTTAATAACGGTTACTTCCTTAAAATATCATTCATGATTCACAATTATCTGTAAATAATATGACTGATTCTCAATAAAAGATTCAAAATATCAAATTCTAATACAAATTTTATACATTTTTTGGAACAGATGTAGTATTTACCCGGAATCCGTCATTTTGTTTCTTTGTTGATCACTTGTGACCACTTTATACTTATTTTTGAACAATTCAGAAATTAAATGTAAACAAAAGCAAATTTTTAAACTGAAAATCAGCACTCCAAACATTTGTAAAAAAAGAAAAAAAATAGCGGAAGGCAGAGAAGGAATTTATAATTAGCAAATGGTAAATACATAAATTTTAAAGCAGTTAAATAAGCCAAATATTCATTTTTAAATATACATATACATTCCGAAATTACAGTAAAAAATGTTTCAGAGTTTATATATTAAAAAAATTAAGAAGAACAAAAATAAATGAATAAATAGAAATACTGAAATTTAAAATCGGCAAAAGAATCAAAATGGCCGATCCCGGGCGAATACTAATTAAAACTCTCATAATACTTTATTTGTTATTTATCCTAAATAATAAAATGTATATAAGCAATTTAATACTACTAAAAATGTCTCAAATTATGTTATAAAATGAATTTATGCCAGTTGTTGCAAGTTTCTGCCGGTTAAAACTGGTTATAACTACTTTCTGCCGGCAAAACCCCTCAAATTTTATCGATCAGCTTTGAAAAAGAATCACCAATTTTGTAGAAGATTTTAGCAAGGATAGTATTTTCATCTATGACAACATTACAATAGTGTGAAAAGTTGCAAACTGTAGTTAAGTAGTAAAAAGTTTTTGGCAAATCTATAGTTAACAATTTTGGAAGATAACTTGAAAATTCATTCGCCAGTGGCAAGTAAAATTATGTATTTCCCCACTCCTGATTATCATTCCTTCAAAATAACTTTTGTTATACCTTTGTTATATGTACAAGTATAAATTGATAATGTATCCTTACCAACTGAATTTGATATATGGACAGCAATATGCTAACAAAATTGCATTATTCACGCTTTCAAAATGTAAACAAACAAACTGCGGAGAATAGAAAACATGCACAGACAAATAAATAAATCAAAAGTCAAACTTTAAGTCTAATTTACATCATAAATAGTTTTAATGACATAAAATTATAAAGCATAGCTTACCTTAAAAACAATGTGATAGATCACAGGCGAATGACTGGCGATAATGGCGGCTAGCGTTGAGGTTGACTCTCGGCTCACGGCGTTGACTCTCTCGCTAGATTTTTTTTGAACAAAATACATCTGACTTGTGCGCTCGGCATGAAGCCTGCTTGTAAGTCAGCGTTTCAGGAAATGAGTTACAAATGTAAGTGATATTACTAGAGTAAATGTAGTTACGTTACTAGAGTATTATTAGTAGCGAATTTCAAAGCGGATAATTACTAAAGATTCTCTAGTAATTCTAATAATGTTTGTAATGATACTAAGAATATTCTAGTAAAATCCCACATTTTTTTTTACAGTGCATATGCTTCAGTTTAATCAAGAAAAAAAACTGAAGATTAAATGTTTATCAGAATTCATACTCTTCACGGATATTCATGAATCTTTTCTCAGAATATTCGTAAAGTAATAATTGCCTTATTTAGTGAAATAAGCTTCTATCTTCAGATATAGGAACCAGAACATTAGTTAATTTCTGGTACTAAAATACCTAAAATATTCCGAATTAATTTATGCGTACGAACCCTGTATATGTATACATTTATTTATTCACAATGAAACTGATCGATAAAATTATTATACGAATTTTCCTTAACTGAGGATTATTCAGTTGAGCTGTATAAATGAAAGATCATTTATAACCTATAAGATTTCTAAGCAAAAGTTGTCCGATGATTGTCGGCCCAGTTAGCTTAAATGATAAATCGTTGGCCTCGGAAGCCAATGATCATAGTATGATTCCCATCTTTGGCCTTTTTTTATCAGATGGAAATATTTAATTCCCCAGCATATGTAGATATTTATATATACATATAAATATACCAAAAAGAAGTATTTCATACGTCAGGAACAATAATGTATTATGTATGTTGCCAACAATGGTTTTACAATTTCGAGATAATATAACAAAAAAATATGATTTGATATTCGGCAAAGATTGATCTTAAAATCCCATTGCATAAGGATCAAAAATACCGAAGATAGAAATTAATTTAAATATTTTCTATGAGAATTAGAAGGTCAATATCTTATATAATGCATATTTCATGTATGCTGGAGAAAACTTATATATTTTCTTTGTAGGGTTTTAAAAATTTATAATTTTACATAGAGCAGGAGGAAATAACACAACAAGTAAAAATATAGAAATTAACAGGTCAAAAATTTAATTTGACAATATCGACACAACACCCTGACTCATTATAACTGATTCTCGGGACACAGTTTTTTTTTTTATAAAATGTTAAATTTTAAAAGGATAGTAACAATAACAAAAAAACCTTAATAATTTACCTGAAAATAAAAGTGAACAATCTCAAAAGTAAATAATGTTACAACTTAGTTTACAATTTCAATTTTCTATGCTTGTCAGAAGTTTGTGTGAAGTTCTTAAAAAATAAAAAATGAAGAATTTTTTTTTTTTTTTTTTTTGGAAACAACAATTAATCTGTCGACATATTATAAATGATTACAGATATCAAGTAATTTTATAAATTTTTGAAAAAGTAACAAATTTTCAAAATAAATAAAATTTTACTTAATGAAAAGTAGACAAGAACTTCTGTTTCAAATAATAGCCATAAATACATTCCAATTTATGCAACTTATATAGCTGACATTCATAAAAAAAAAAAAAAAAAAAAAAAAAATCTGTAATCTATAAATTTAGCCAGTTGCCGAAATCTGTGTGGTTACAAACGTCTTAACTGTAAACTGTACAAGAAAAAATGGAAATGTACAAAACTAATTTTTTAAAGTTACAGAAATTTGTAACTTTACAATTGAGTCACTACAGTTATTTTACTAAAATGTTGCAGTTACATACAAAATTCTGGATTCCCAATTTCCTAAAAAATTCTTAGTAACCTTACAGGTTTTTTGATTTTCAATGAGAGTCTCTATTTGTTACATGAATTTTTGCTGTTGCTTTTACATAAAAAGTTCTAATAAACCTAGTTTCCTAAAAAAAACTTTTTAATAACTTTACAGATTTTTTTTCAGTGTACTAAAACGTTTCGAATATAAACAGGGAAATTGATCGATCTTTTTAATATTTTATACTACCTTTAATACTACATTTTTTTAATTTTTCAGAAATTACATGAAACTTTAAAGGCACGACTAGTTTTAACAGTTATGGCATAGATACGTATTCTTAACTTCAAAATAATTTTGGACAAGGATAATTTCTGAAACATATAAATACTGGCAATCATTCGAAATGGGAAAAACTAAAAAACTAAAAAAGAAACTTCAAATGAAAACACAATCGGTGTTATGTAGAAAAAAATCATAATTTAAAACTGTTGAATGTCAATTGTCTTTTATTAGTTTAGTTTCAGGATCTGTGTGTTCTATGGACATTAATAATTTATTATATTACAAGAAACTTCGGTTGTATTTTTTTACAAAAATAATTATTTAGCCTTAAGAAGATGTTTATCTAAAACTAAAATAGAATTTTTGTAAAAACTTTCATAATAGTAAACTGTTATCAATGTATAACATATAAAAATAAAATGATTTTATTTGCCTATTATAACAGATAGAATGATAACGATATAAAAAAAAGAAGGGCTTTGAAAAGTACAATTGAGTAAGTTCAAATTCAATTCAATTATTAAAAAAATGGAAAACTAATCAAAAATCTTTTTTCTTTCTATTGTTATAGACAACCAAATCAGATTTGTAGTTCTTTTTATTTGTTGATAATTCAATTTGAAACTACCTTTTTTCTTGCGACGATATAAAAAAAAATTACATTCCGAGTATTGATTGAAATGAACTGTGCTTCATTACAAATAATTCTATTTCGTTTCTCTGAATTTCTTCATAAAGAACGAAACAAATGGACACTTTCTAACTTATGTGGACGGTCTATCTTTTCAGAAATCTTTTTTATTGTTATTTTTTAAATATGGTTCAAATTATAAACTCCTTGCATTTTAGGAATTGCATTAAAAGAAACGAAAAAAAATAACTGGATGTATAATTAAACTTTTTATAAAAATTTAAGATATTTATTAAAATTTTTATATCTTTACTTAAAAAGATATATTAATATATTTACACATTTTTTTTAGATTTTCGCATAGATCTTACACAAGAGTGTGTAGTGTAGGGATTTTTCGAAACATATAATATTATTTTTCATACAACTCTTTTCACAAAGTTTACGATCATTAGACAAACACGACCATTATTTGTAAGAAAGTATTATTTATTCTCACTGCATAAAATTAAACGATTATTAGCGATAATACATTTGTACTCTACTTAATGAACAAAAATATGCAATAAATAAAAATCATTATACACCAATTTATAAACAGAAAAATGGTGATTGAAATTTAAGTATCAAAGAAAAAATTATTCAACCACACTTTGATTTGGAAAAAATAAACCAATTATTGTAATCAATGTTTAGTAAATCAAACTTTTACTCGGATGACAGCTGAAAATCTTCATGGAATGGACTCAATAAATTTTTTACACTCATTGGTAGCAATTTCACACTAGCATTCACTGGTTGTTTTACGTAGTTCTATGGCGTTTGTGATGCTTCGAAAATCGATTTTTTCTTTTAAATATATTCGACAGATTTTCGATGGAAATAAGATCTGACCTATTTGGCGGCTAAGTCGTGATTGTAATTGGATTATTACATTCATTTTGTAGAATATTCTTTACTGATTTGGTGTGATGTGGAGCTGCGTTGTCATCTTGAAGTAAGAAGTCAAACTGATCCGCGAACCATTGATCGATGCTGAGAATCAAAAGTTTCTCTAATATGTCAATGCAAACTTCAGAGTTTGCTATACATAACACAATACACAACTTGCCGAGGCTTTTTGGTGTCATACAACTTCAATCTGTAAATGCAGGGGAAAATTTAATCCTCGTATTGACAGTCGTATCATTGAATTTTTTACCAACTCTCTTTCAAATCAATGTTCCACTGTCAGCACCTGTTCCGAGAGATATGAGACATTCCAGATGAAATGAGCAAATTAGCTGTGGCTGCCATGTCACAGATTTGAATGAAAATTGGCATATGAATACAACGTGTTTATTTATGAAGAAATGCAAAATAAGAGATTACAGGACAGATTGTTTAGGCATGTAAACTCACTTTAAAAGTTGATACAAAATCAAGTTCTTGTTTACATACTTTAAATTTCAATCTGTATTATTCGCGTTAGGAATGAAAAAAACTATATCATAAATTATTTTCAGATAAGAATGGATACTAAGTAAGAGATTGGTGTAATTTAAGATTTGAATTTTTATTCCTTACCGAGAAAAAATATAGAAAAGGAAAATTTTAAAGAAGAAAATTCAATATTTCTTTTGCTCATAAAAATTTTAGGACAGGCGTTATTACTTCAAAACTATTTGACATTTTAGATAAAAGTATATATTTTGAACACAAGAAGTTTCATATATGCCTTTTTTATTCCTTAATGTGAAAAAAAATATGAAAAAAAGGACGGGAAAAGGCATTATTTCTATTGCTCTTTTAGTCATGAAGAAAATCTCTTATATCATTTCAAATTACTTGATATCAAAGATAAAAGTGTCTATTTTAAATATTCAAATGCTAATTCTCTCCTTTTCTTCTTTTCTTTTCTCTTTTCTTTTTTTCTTTCAGACTAATAATAAAAGCAATGAGAATTGAAAGATTGATTATCTAGTATTGTTAAACTTCAATAGATGGCAGCACTATTTTTAAATGAAATCGTACAATATTTTTAAAAAAGCGCGCTAATTCAAAGGAAAATTTGCGTGAAAATACTTTTTTGAAATCATTTTTTTTTCAATGTTAGGAATCAAAAGGCACTATTAAAATTTTTCGAGCATATTATAGATTTATTAATCTTTATGTCTGTGCACTATTGTTAAGGACGGATGTGTCCCTTAATTATTATTCGAGCATAACTAAGAGGAAAAAATACGATTTTGTAATTTTTTTTTAAGTTTCTAAGTTTTTTTTAAGATGAAGGACTTAAATTATAATTATCAAACTTACGGAATTCAAACTTCATATATAATACTGTATCATGGACCAATTTCTCACTTGTTTTATCATTTTTTAAAATTTTTATAATGTTTCGAATTTTCTCAAAATTCAAAAATTTTCAATTTTAACAACCCATTTAAAATTAATTACGTTGTTACCAGATTGCTATTGCTAAATCAATAAAAAGATAATTATTCAGAGGTTATAAAATTGCAAGCCAAATCTATTTATGTTAAGTATTTTTCAAGATACGGAGCTATAAACTTGCAATATTGGACGATTGCACACATGCCGTTCTACATCACAAGATTTTTAAAAGTCCAAAACTGCTAAAATAATTTAATTTTTGTCAAGATATTTTGCAGAGTTCTATTTGAATATGAATGAAACCCGCGTATGAAAATTTATTAAAATAGGTTACCATGGGGACACGGCTTTTTTTTAAATTATTGCTCATTTGACGTGGAATGACCCATATCCTAAATTCATCGCTAAAAATAACTTTATTCCATTTATTAAATGGCCAGTGTACATGTTTTTTATACCATTTCAAGAGCTCTTTTCTATGCTTCTTTTTCAAGTAAGGTTTCGCTTTAGCTTTACAGAATTTAAATCCTACTGCATTTAGATGATTACGTACAGTTTTGTCACATACCCTTACCTTATACTTAAGTCATTTTGAATTCAAATGTTTTGAAGTTGCTCATCGCTTTCTTTTCGCTACTTCTACAAGTTTTCTGTCTTCCCTAGGCAATGTCATTCGGGGACGTCCATTTCGAGGTCAGTTTTCCACGCTGTTAGTCAACTGATATTTTTTTTCCAAATATCGCGTATAGTACTTTGAGCACAATTTAATAAAGCAGCCATTCACCTTTGTGAATTTCCCTCTTGCAACAATTTAATCATACGGGTTTTTAAATCGCGAGACAGGTGTTTCACACTAGCCATTTTCCAGAACTTCAGAGCTGCTTTTAATCTCGTAGCTTGACAATTTCTTCGTTTAAACAGGGCTCATATATTGTACTCAAGCGCATCACTCTTATCTGTCTTCAATAAGCAAATTTCAAACTTGTTTCCTCAGTGATCGATTATTATTTTCCAATCTCCGGCTTGATCGGATATTTTTTTCTCACGAAAAAACATTTTCGTTTGTAGTATAATTAAAAATTATATGATTGTTATAGAGAATTCACCTTCATTTATATTTTAATACGTGTTCTTTTATTTGGCATATAGAAAAATGCTCCTATGCTCATGAATCGCGAAATATATGCTTCATAATGCAAAAACCATAAACTTGATAACACTGATCGGAAACATTTTGCCAAGGGTTGTATATTGTTCATATATTTTAACTAACGAAAGCATGTAACGTATTAACAATTTCTCAGCATAAACCATAATTTTTTTAGTATTTTAAAAACAGTAAGTCAACAGATTCTAAAACATAAACAAGGTTAACAAAATAAAAATTATCTAAAGTTAAGTACGTAATTGATATTAAAATGTAATTGTTAATATACATTAAAAAAGCATACGAAAACTTTTTAATAACATCAAATATTTTTTAAATCTAATAAATTATTGATTTTTTAAAACTTTTAAAGCTTTGCAGAATAAACATTTTGAATTAAGTACTTTAAGAAATATTTTAAATTAATTAAAAAAGTAAACATAAGCATTGGCTAGCTTAAAATGAACTTTTAAAATAATAATTTTTTTTTCATTGTATCATCCTATCTCCTCTGTGCAATTATAGCATTTGTATATGTTTCTAACTATCGCTCTGTTATAATCGGCTGATTTACGTTCCGTTTGTTTCACACGTACATTGAAGCTTTTTACCGAAATAGTTTAATTCATGAAATAGCATTTTATCTCAAGGTAAATCTGATATGTAACTCTATATCCCACACTTTTGTCCACTATTTCATTAAAAAAGTTAAGCATGCACAAACAAAAAAATGCAGTATTCCAGAGAAAATAAATATGCATTAGTACTGGATTTACATAACAACATATATTGTATGCACAACAATAGCTAAAACCTAATCACTCCATACATAAATATGTGCTGTAGGCATGTATCGCAAAATTTCTAAGTCAATAGTACTAGCGCCACTAATAACAAAGTAGAAGGGAAAAAGAAAACCTTCGAAATTTTTCGATATCACAAAATATGTTTATGCTCTGCGTTTTGTATAATTAATGCGTCTCATTTGCGGTAAAAATTTGTAGCAGCAATGTTGTCAGCTGTTTTTGGTGTAAGAATTGCAGTAAAGTTAGGTGTAATTTTTTCATTACATCTAATTTTATTAAAAATCTGCTCTGTTTATTAAAGAATAGTGCGGAAGAAATCATTAGAATTTAAATGTTGTACAGTAGATAATATACTAAATAAGGTAATTCAAAATTTCAAGAAGAGAAGCTTTCTTCTGTAATGCAGCAGTTATTTGTAATCTCCATGAATATTGTATGATAGTGCATCGTAACGACTTATACTTTTATGCAAATTATTTACATACATTTTTTATAAATTCTTCCAGGTAATTATTTGCTATAGCATAATTTTCAATCTATTAAAAACTGCTTATGTGGATTGAATTTGAGCTAAACTTAATAAAACAGTATGATGTTTTGTTAATTTGATATATGATTCATGTTGTTTAATTGCATCATGATTTTTTTTTATCATCATACCTACAAAAAAGAAAGAAAAATTTTTGCCATTTTTTAAAGGTATAATGTGTGCACTCCTGGTCTTTTAATTAATTTGGCAAGATCAGTTTTCATATTGAATCAGTTTAAGAAATAATTTCTGCATAATAGATACAAGCTTGTTTTGTTTTAAATCCCTTTATCTGGATTCTTATTTGCTGTACAACTTATGAATCACCATGCGGTCTTCAGGACGGTTATTCAATAAGCACAAAAAATAATAACAACATTTAAATTATTAGTGATGAAGTAGGTTCTGGATTTTTACTAGTCTTTAATGTTGGCTTTAATGAAATATATTTAATGCATGTAAAATAAATTTATAGCAAATTGAAATATTCTTGTTTCGGAAATTTTATGGGTTGAAAAAATATCCTTAATCCTTTTCAGCTCTCAACAATTCTGTTTCTAAAGTTTTGAAGTGGTTGATTGTCATCATAATTTACAAACAACTTTTTTTAGAAATAAAAGACTAGTAAATTTCTTGATTGTAAAAGCAATTTTCTTATATATATTTAAATATATATTATAATTTAATTATAATTTATATATAGTTAAATAATAACAGCATTTAAGGGGACGAGGGACTTTTGAAATTCTTTTTTTTAATTTTAAATTTCAGTTTAAATATTATTCAAAGGATATGTTATGTGCACTATAGCATATATCTATCACAAAAAATGTAAAAAAAAAATAGGGAAATTTTTGTAATATTTTTGATTTAACGGGAATTTTTCAAAATGTCCCATGCGCATTCCATATCAACAAAAAATCTCATATAATATTTATACAAGTTTGATTTACATATCTAAATAAAACTGTGCATTGAATTTTATATACCTGAATATAAAGGTAAGAAAATAAATATTTTCTCAATTCTTCTGAAATTTTGAGCATTTTTGAACCTATTTTTACAATTGACTACCTATAACTTTTAATATTATTTTTATTTTCAAAACATTATGCACAGATATATGACATATTATGTGATAAATAATTATAAAAAATTTCAAAGCATGCAGAGAAAAAATAATAAGCATGGAGCATTTTGAAAATTTTTCGTTAAATCTAAAATATTACAAAAATTTCCCTATTTTTTTTCAAAAAAATTATTTTTTTTTTTACATTTTTTGTGATAAATATATTATGTAATGCAATAATGTACACTTAAATAATATTTAAAGTGCAATTTTAAAAATATATAAAAAAATGATTTCAAAGGTCCCTTGTCCCCTTAAATGATCATTGATGATGTCCATGTAATTGCTAAGTAGATTCTGGATTTTTTATATTTTTTAATACAGTCTTTAATTAAATATTTATAATGTTAATAAATGTTATGTTAAATAAATTTATAGCTAATTGAAATATTCTTGTTTCGGAAATTTTATGGGAGGAAAAAACATCCTTAATCCTTCTCAGCTCACAACAATTTTGTTTCTAAAGTTTTGAAGTGTTGATTGTCACAAGAATTATTTACAAATAACTTTTTTTATCGAAATTAAAGACTGGCAAATTTCTTGATAGTAAAAGCAATTTTCTTTTTAAAAATAGTACCGTTTGTTTAGTTTGAAATTTAATACTCCCAAAATTAAACCCCTGCATCAGAAAAGGGTTTAATTCATTGCTGCTTCTGGATACTGCAACCGGAGACCACATATACCTTACACAATAGAGAAAGTTTCAAACAAAGTTTACAAAACAAAGAACAAGAAATGATGTACACAATTTCGATTGCCTAAGTTAAGTCATGGCCAACTATATCTATAAGGCCCATTTATTTGAGATTAATGTATGAAGTCTCCCGCCAGAGGACTCTGATACCTTTCCCAAGTTATTCTGACCAATCGTGCAAACCTTGAACCAAAACAATGACCATGTGCTCAGAACAGAAATCAGCTTATTCAATGCTAATTTGGGCAGGGTTTGTGCCAAGCGGTCTAATGAAATGGTTCAGGGTTTGAAGCTAAATCCAGCTTCAATTTTTCGGTGGTTTTTAGCGAAATGCGTAGGCCGTGATATCTAGTTAGCAATGGTTATGTTAATGTGATTTAAGTCAATGTGTAAGTTTATTTATGCGAATCAGAAATATAGACTTTTTTGTTGTTGTTTTTGAACTGTACTCATAATTTCTTTATTTTTATGTATTTCTTATGATATTTTCATATATAAACCTATTCAATTTTTGTATAACATTATGCGATTCAGAATAGCGTATCGAAATTTCAGAAATACCCGTATAAATTTAAAGAGCTATAAAAAAGGTAAAACTTTAAACTTCATATTTTTAGAACTTTAAATTCCTTCAAATCAAACATATTATTTTATAGGGCTGTATAAATAAAAACTTATTACCATAAAAAGGGAAATGTATAATTTTAACATACTCCGGAAAAAAATTCAACTGAAGCTAAATTTTATAAATAATATTAAATAAAGCTTTACCGTATAAATAATTCACAGAATAAAATTTTATCTTAAAAAAAATCATGAATTTAGTATGAAAAAAATAAAATATTACAAAAATAAAGTGCATACTGTTAACTATTATTGTCCTAAAATTCCTAACGCTAACATCATTATTTGTATTACCACCTTGTATTTAGAATATATCCAGTATGTCTATTTCATAAGTTTAAATTCGCATTCATTTAATACGATAACTCCACTTGAAATTTCTCGATCAGTTATTTCCAAGCAAATCTAATCTGAAACAGCGTTCGCTAATGCAGTCGTCATATACACTGTAAAAAAAAATCTGTAACCTTAGTAATCTAAATTAACCGAAATCTCTTACGCTTACTAAAATTTTATGTGTACACTGTACAAGAAAATGATGTCAATCTACAAAACTTGTAAGCAAAACTAAAATCATCTGTAACTTTACAAAAGAATTTACTAAAATTTTGGTAACTTTACTAAAATTTTATCTATAATGCTCGTTATCGTCACTTAAAAAGTTCTTGGAATACGATTTCCCAAAATTTCTTAGTAACCTTAAAATTTGTTTGATTCTAAGTGCAAATCTGTATCTGTTACATGAATTTTTATTGTTACCGTTACATAAAAACTTCTTGGAATACAATTCTACTAGAAAAATTTTTGTAACTTTCCCAATTTTTTTTGCAGTGTACATTGGTCGTATTTGATTAAAATTGTTGCATTTGAAAATGGACGTTTTCTACAATAATGTAGTCCATGCATTTCTAATGGCGTTTAAACAGAATGCGTTAACTTAATATAATATTTTTTTTTTAAGTTAAGGTGATAATTATTAATTGTTTTCAGAATAGATAAACTATATTGTGTATGACATGATATATATTCTATATTTATTTTTTAGATATTTATGTGTCTCGATAAATATCATTTGACATCATTATTTGTCTGTCCGCATACAACAGAGCAAAAACTACACAACCGAATCATTCGAAATTTAAAATATTTAATTGTTGCCTAAATTTGTCGAATCATTTCAAATTTTATGAAATCCGGATGCATTGTTTAATTACAGAGACAATGGAAAATATTCAGTTACATTAGGATCAAAAGAAATAAGTATTCAAGTGCACTTTAATAATGTTGCACTCTTTGAAACATAGTACAATTGATATACATTTATAAAATATATACTAAAATATACATTATGTACAAAAGAATATTTGTTATTAATTTGCAAGGCCACGAAAAAGTATTATATTAAGAGAAGAGCTATGTGGTAAAGAGAAGAGCTATGTGGAGTAATTGGAAAATAATCACTTCGAAGTGTATAAGAATGTTGTATAAATTTAAGCAAATTAGAACAATTCATATACAGCACAAAGACTAGTGAAATGAAGCTCATACCTAACATAGTTACTATACGTATTTGACAGTGTATGACAGAAGAATACGAGTGACTGATATTAGGGAATAAATATGTAGTAAATGCCGAGTAATCACTTTGAAGTGTTTCAGAATTTTTTATAAATTTAATGAAATGAGAACAGTTTTTTTTTTCAAGAACTTGAATTAAAGAAAATCTAGTTATACTTACCATAACTAATATATGTATGTCAGGATTGTGCGACTGATTGATAGTATGGAAGAAACATGTGTAATAATTGGCGATTAATCACGTTGAACTGTTTCAGAACGTTCTGTAAGTTCTGAAAACTGAAAACAACTTTTTGTATAGTGTTCTGAGTAGTAGCAATCCAGCTGATATCGACCATAATCGATAAAAAAGTGGTAGGCTTGTTGTTGAAGAATTTACAAGAGCTTAAGATATGTGGATACAGTCCGGGAGCCAGTGACAGCAAAAATCCCATAATCAATGAATTAATCTATTCGGGTGTAATCAATCATTAATATCACATGTCTTTTCAACGAATATTATTTTGTCTTAACAATTGCTTACTTACTGTCTGTATTAAAATGATAATATAAGATTATGCCTTTTTAGGTGCGTTTGTAATTATGTAAATGCATAGCACCTTAGTTGTCGTCCAGTCCGTCTGTCTGTCCGCATTGTAACAATACAAAAACTATCCAATCAAACTGTTTGAATTTAAGATGCATAGTTATTGCATAGTTTTGTTAAGTCATTTCAAATTTTATGAAAATTAGATTCCTAATACAATTACAGATACATTCAAAATGTTTCAATTATAGGAGACTGTTTTTAAATTTAATTCGCTCCACAATATTTGAAAGATGCATGTCGTAGCATATTTTTTTTTCAAATGTTCTTAAAACTTATATAAAACAATATTGTTTTTAAAAAGTGGAACCATGTATTATTAAAAATATTTGCATATAATTGAAAAATACAGGGAATTTTCATTGATATGTTCTTCATAAAGCTTAAAATATCTATGAAAAATCGTTATTTTTCTCTCACGTTTTTTTCATATTTTATGTTATGTACAGGATTTTCATCAAATAAGACCCCGATCTTTTTTAAATTACGAAATTCCAAAAAATTACTCCGAAAAATCGCTATAATATGGCACTGTATGCCAAAAATTTTGTTCACTCCAAACAATCTAAACCAAGAAAAATGTCAAATGAAGCATTCTTTGCAATCAGAACACAATCTTTTCAAAACGTCTGTATAAGATTTTTATAAATTACTTAATAAATAAATCGTTTATCGCATAATTCTATCGATTTCTGTTTTTGAGAAATTTAATTTTGAAATCGGGGTCTTATTTGCTATAAACCCTGTATATATATATGCATATAGTGTGTCCTTGAATAGTATTTAAAGTGAAATAAAAAAATATATAAATATATAAATATAATATTTTAATGACTCCTTAATTGGTGTTTAATTTACAAACTTATTTATATGGTACATAAAATAAATAATAATGTAACAGGGAAATATCTATCCCAATAAATAAATAACATTTTTCATACCATTTTTATCACAGATGGAAAACTGATATCTCGTATATCGCTCAAAAGTTTTTCGTTTGATCAAAATAACATTAGAGTATATATAATTTCAAGAAACAATATTGCAGATTTTTTCTTTGTCCCTTACAAAAAGCGTATAAAAACCAGGAACTTGTGGTTCAGCTTTACGTGTAAAAGTACAGCTGTTACAAATAAAAGAAGTAACATTTTCACAAGAAACACAAATAGTAAATCTAGTCTTCTAATAATACCCTAGAGATTGTAAAGTGAAAATATCTTCCAATCTGCAAGGATAGATTTTTTTCCTATCTTCATGGGCGTAAGAAGGGGGGGTCCAGGGGGGTACTGGACCCCCCTAGAATTTTGACTGGACCCCCTAAAAATATTTTACTGTGAAAAGACGACTATTTTTTGAAAGATTATTTAAAAGTGTAGTAGTGTTATAGATAATAAATAAAAATGCGAATAAAACACAACATTTAGTTTTCCATACCAGTATTTAAATGTGCGTATGTGTGTGTAGGGGGGGGAGGGCACAGACTCAAAGTCATGTAAGTGACAAACAGCAAAAAACATGTCAGATATGAGATGGATTCTGGTCTAGAACTATGGAGTTCTCGATATTTATATGATTGAAGCGAGAAAAAAAGGAAAAGGTACTGTATTGTACGTTCTGTGATAAGGCAAATGCTCCTCCTTTGTACAGATTGTCCTTGGAACTAACGAAAGTCTCGCCGTACGATCTTTTACGAACCCCTACGCTTAAATTCTAGGAAACTACGTATAGAAATCAGGTGCCCTCTCGTCTCAAAGATAATAATCTAACTACACCGTTTTGGAAAGGTTTTGCGCTTTCTCTGTAAATTATTTTTGAATAGAACTGGGAGCTACCATGTTATGTATAAAAGAACAGATAATGTTCAAGAAAAAAAGAAAGAAAAAGAGTAGTAGCCGTAACGCCCGTATTGTTTTGCAGTACATGTGTGGCGGTCATGGCTCCGGGGTCCCGACGGGGGGGGGGGGGGAGGTCACATTTCTTAATGAGTAATTTTTACATTGTAGATTGTTTACATATCCAATGTGGCTACTTTTCAGATATTTTGGGAAAGTTATATACATTCGTAAATACAAAACGATGGCATTACCAAGAAATTTAAAACTTTTATATTTTCTTATAAAGACATAGAATTATTTCAAGAAATGCTCATTTTAAAGCAATTTTTAGGACTTGACAGTTACAAAAATGTCATAAGGGAGCAATTGTCAATCGAAGCCTGGAATTCAAATTAAAACCCCATATATTAATGAAATTTCCTGAAAAATGCTTTGTCTTTATCGAAAAATGGAAAACGCGAATCAATCATATCGTTCTTATTAATTGCATTTGCAAATGTTTTGCATATGAGATTTAAAAATAAATAAATTTATGGATATGTCAGAAATTAGGTACTTTGGATATAAGTAGAGATTTAAAGAATCGGAAAGTATCTCGTTGTTGAGGAAATGAGACTTTGAAAACAAATAATATATATTTCATTTTTAAAATATCTTTTAAAATTTTTCTTCGTTCTGGAGGGAGGGAGAGGGGGGTCATGATCCCCATGACCCCCCCCCCCCTTCCGCTTCTTGGAGCTGCTATTGTCAAAAAGAGACACTTTGTTTGTAGCTTTGAACCAGTTAAATGGGAAACATCTTTTGCTGTTTATACTTTACCTTGCTTTCTACATTATACATGCATTAATATTTTACATGGTATTTTTATGCCAAATCTTCTGAGCTTTTAAATGTGTTGATTGATTGTGTATGTTCGGTAGGGGGGGGGGGGGGTAAACTCACAAAGTATATACATCTGATACATGTATGCATATAAAAGTATATACATCCTACATAGAATTAATGTATATGTCTTTCAAATGCATAAATAAATTAATTTGTATGAATTTTATAGCAACATTAAATTAATTTAGAATTTAGTTGCATCTACTAAAAGTAAATAAAATACATTTTTTACTTTTTAAATTGAATTTTTTAAAGTATTTTGGAAGATCTTTTCTCTCAAGAATGAGTGACTTATGGAAAATATGAATTTATGCTTAAAAGATAAAAACTAGTTGGATGTTGCAATCCGAAAACTTTCTTCCATTTTATACATGTTAATACTTCAATATTCATTTTCATACTGCCAGATTTAAATGACCATCGATGCCCATCACCATCGATAGGATTCTAAAGGCATGAAATCTTCGGCTATTAAGTCATATGAAAAAATTGCTTTTAATAAATTTTCAAACATTATTTGAATATAAAGTTCATACTTTTTAAATAAAATTGGTTTTCGGTGTTGTTAGAAAGCTATCTAAAAAATACATATAAATAGTTAACCCTGGTTATCACTTATATTCAGCTTCCCGGTATGACTGGACTCTATCAACGCCTATTTTACAAGGTCAAATAGGTGTGGGTTGTATTTGAATCCTCTAATATATTTAAAGTGTATGTTGAAATTAGGGAGATTACCCTGGAAGGGGGTGCTGTCATAGGGATCTACACGAGTCCGTAATCGGCGAAGTGAAGCTGAATTTTCAAATGGGCCGGGTTGCCAAAAAATCGAACGGGCCATCCGGGCATATACATCCGAAAATATATATACATTAAAGGGCCAGCCGACCCGATATCAAAATCTAAGTGAAGCCGATAAAATATTAAATACTTTTTATGAATTTGTCTTTCGCGAGAATAAGTAAAAATGTGCGCCATGAGCCGATGCTTGTTTGACAGCATCAGTACAGAAATATAACACGTCCACCATACAGACAGACATCGTGCATCGGACATGGTGTCTGTTTATTTTTCTTTATTTTTTATTTTTTTCTGCAAGCTCGTGCCTGCCCTTTTTTCCTGCATAGTCGAGCCGAGCCAGAAATGTACAGAAAGGTTTTCAGATGTGTAGGTCTTTATATGTTTTATAAAAATACTAACAGCGATAATGAACTTTTGTTAAGGCAATCTTTGGAAATATACGAGTATCTTAAGATGGTTCTCAAATTTTACTGCTTAACAACACAAAACTTTGACACATTTTTTGACTAACATTTAACTGTAAAAGCTTAAAACTGACAAGCTTGACTACTAAAGGAATACGCAAATGAATAGCGTTTTCCATTTTCTATAAATAAATTACTTGTTGACTTATAAGATATGCTATGCGGAAATGCAACTCAAAATTCTATCTTTAAAAGTATTTTTTCAAATATATATTGCCTTTATGAAACAATTTATAACGCCATTCAATAATCTTATACTTTTTGAAAAGAAATGAATGCAGAAATGTGTCAGAAAATAGCTCTTTTAGATTTGCGAAAAGCTTTAGTAAATGACCGAGAAACATTTTTACAAATCTATTTTTTATTATACATATTCAAAAATTACGATGTTTTTTTTAACCCTCCTTTTTTTCTTTTATTCTAAACTACATTAATTTTTTAATTTATTCTTATTTGAATGTTGAAACGTCTAAGAAACTGAGTAATCGTTAATGTTGCTATTGTATATTTTCTGTCTTGCGAACACGTTGTAATTTTATAAAATATACTGTTAATTTATCACATAAATATGTTTGCAGTATTCTTTAAAGTAATCGTAATTGTATGTTAAGTAAAATCTGATTTTTTTTTTTTTTTTTTTTTTTTTTTTTTTTTTTTGTAGAAATTAAATCGTACCGGACCGGACAGTCTTTCACTGATTTCTGTACAGGTCCGACCTATAACTGTGAAATGAAAATATGAACGAGTCGGGCCGGTCATAAGTGTGGAAACTCCGGCCCGTACGCTAATTCGCAAACACTCAACGTCCCAGCGCGCTTCACGCCAACCTCTATAGCCAAGCGCTTTCGGGAGAAAATGAAAATGTGCGTGCAAGTCTGAAGTTCTAAAGTAAGCCTGGAAAAAAAAAAGACAAATCAAGTTTGTAAATATTTTTGAATTACGTTGATCTATCTTGATTAACTATGCGGCTTATTGTTTCAACTATTATACCTTCATAACGCTAAAAACATGCATTTTAAATTTTCCAGCGTCATCCTAGCTTTTTAACGGTAATCCTATTGTAACAGCATCAGTATTCAACTAGTGTAATCAATAGCACAACTTGTGTGGACTGAATTAATCTGCCACAGAAAAAAAAAGATATCTTTGAATTCTGTAAGCGTCATATAAAGTGGATATAAATATTTGCAATGCAAATTTCAAACTACAGTACTAGCAGTATTCAAGTATGCAGGTCGAAGTTCAATTTTTCGCCAAAGCCCTTGGCTAGAGGAGTTGGCGTCAAGCGCGCTGGGACGTTGAGTGTTTGCGAATTTGCGGCCCGTACAGATCTCTAGGCCGCGGTAGTGGTTTTTATTTTGTAGCATGGGGAAATGCATGGAGTTATGGATAGAACTGAACCAAATTAAAACTTCTTTCTATACGTTTTTGATTATAGACGTTAAATTCCATTTGAAAATAGTGAACTTCGCATTTCGCTATTTTTTTGGAATTAGAGAAAGGTATTTGACAATTATTTGACAAAATTTACTTTCATACGTAATGTAATAGTTATTACATAATGAAATTTAATTTAATAAATATTGGAAAAAATATTGGAGAAATCGGTTTGAAGGCGGCATTGTGAAAACAAATTTTATTCAATTTTCGGGACGGAGGGAGGGGGGGGGAGTGAGGGGCATGATAGCTGTTGAAGAAAAAAAGCTTACTGAATCACCTAATTGTTCTGTCTAGGTTTAATTTGGATATTTGCAATAAATTACTTATTCTCTGATTTTTGGAGTTATTAAAAATTTATTAGATTTAATTATGATTTTTTTTCTCCCTCCCACATTCGAAACATTTATTGACAAAAAACTTGGTGTGTAATATGCATTAGATAGAAATGTAAAAAATATGTATGAGATAGAAGAACTCTGAGAAGTTTCTTTGATCGACTGTATGAACGTTTTTAGGAATGTATCAAGAGATAAGTTTTCTGCTGAGTATCATTAGCTTTAACAAAAACATATACTTTTATTGCTTGCTTGGTTATGTTTATGACGGCCATTTATCAACACAAGGGGTATTAGACCCTAAGGGGTGGGGGAAGTGCCCTCCTTGGGAGTCTTTCTAAGGGAACCTAATACGTATTTACTTAAGAAAATGGAAGAATCGAAGAAAACCATCTTTTATTGTTTGGAAGTTGTCAAATAGATGGGATCGTGCCCCCCCCCCCTAGAAAAATTACCTAGTTACGCCCATGCCTATCTTCAATATATATTCTTGTGTGTGGGTGTATTTGTTTAAAAAAGAAAAAAAAACAGGGGATATAACAGAAAATCTATAAAATGTATGCATAGAAGAATAAATATAGTTACTCACTGTTCATACAATTAATAGAAAAAACATTCATTATTTGTTTATATATAATTATACTTCTGTAGGAATGTTTAGTATAATATTTGTAAATAAATTGTAGAATAACATAAGTATACTAGTTGAAATGTTTTTAAATAGTAAAATATCTATTATATATTTTAATTTTATTCCATATGAAAAGCAGTTCTGTTCTTAAAAATACATTATTCAATTTAAAAATGAAATCACACTAATTTAAAACAGTACGAAAAAGATGGTTATAAACCATAATTGAATAGTAAAACGTTCTGTTAATAACCACAAAAGAACAACAAATTGGAAACTGTACATCAAGCGTAGTAAATAAGGTTCGTTCGTATTATAAGGAAGTTTTTAAATATTCATATCTTGGTGTAATAGTATACAGTACTTCGGATACAGTGGAGTATCCGAAACTTTTTGTGTATCCCTGTAAATACTGTCAGTTTTTAAAAACAGGAAATAAATTGTAGTAAATCTCAAAAACGGATATCAGTTTCATAAAGTGTGAAATACTTTGATATTATTAAATCGTCCCAAAACAATGTTTCCCCCAATACCATTACCTAGAGGAATACTTTTGTGCAACCCAGTAAATTAATAACAAATATTCTTTGCACCACAGATTGTGAAGAATGTATGTTTTATCATATACTTCATAGATTCATATCAATTTTATGATTTTTGGAAGAGTGTGACTTCATTGAAATGCGCTTGTAATTATTTTTTACTATTCTCCATAATGTAACGGAATAATTTTGATTGACCCTGTAATGTAACTATACATCCAATTTTCATAAAATTGTATCACTCGAAAAACTATTCAACAATAATATTTTTTTATTTTAAACAATTCGGTGGATTGTTTTTGCTTTGTTATATGTGGACGGAGAGACAATCTGACAGGCAGATTGAACTACGATTGTGGCTGCTACGTATTTACATATTTACGAATGCAGCTAAAAACACAAACGACCCGTTTCTAGTTGAAATTTTAACAGCCTTTATCCGCCAAAGTAAACACCTGTCCTACATCTATGGGACAAGATAAAAAATGATAAAAAAAAAAAAAGAGAGTAGGGGTTGCAAATAATGCAGAGAAGTTGATGCTTTCCGAAAGGTAAATATCAATCACGGAGAAACACAGGCAGTGTGTCAAGAAGGTGTTGTAGAAACAATGAAAAAAAGAAATAAAAGATATAGACAAAATTAAATAGATGGAGTAAATAAAAAAATATAAAATAAAGAAATAATTTTTTTAACCACAATGTAACGAAAATGGACAAGAGAAGCAGGGAATTAATTACAAAAGTAATTTAAAAGTTGAATATAGAAGAGATAATGATGAAAGATCCCAGAGCTTATAGACATGATTATTTTTTCCCTAATCTCTACCACCCACTTGGATTTTTGACGATGCGCATTGTATTTTTAAAAATTCTGATAAGTTTCTTAATCATCATCTTTTCTTTCATCTTCTTGGAAATTGCATTCGTAATTATTACCAAGCTTCTCTCTTCTCTTTTCGTTTAATTGTGGTTTTAAAAATATCTTTGATTTTTAGGTAGATTTCGTATGAAAAACAACCTATTGCGATCGCTCCTATGTTGGAATTCTGAAACATTTTTGCAGATGTACGCCGATCCTGAGGCCTAGACCCCAAAATTGTCACCAGTAAAAATGTTTATCTATCTTTTCTTAAGGACTCTATAATATGTATGATTTTGCTCAAATCTTCGCCAAACTGATACATAAAATCAAGGGGTATAAAATCTCAGCCGAGTTCGTTAATGAACAAAATCACACCATCGAGGTGGTGTTAGGGAGGGGTTTTGTGATAACAAAGAAAACGCCATAACTTCTTAATTAAAATAAATATAGAATCCGTTTAAAGTTTATATTATTTCTAAAAAAAAAAAGGCAAAAAGTTTATGCATGACAGATGTTTGACAAAGTTTAAAATGGTATCAAGGGCCGAAAACAATAGGGTTTTGGGGAGAAAAAATCATACCTTTGTTAATTATCAATATATTTGCTGGGAACACTTACGGTGTCCAGCAGACTACGGATATTCATATTTGTAAAAGGAAATGTACATAAATTTATTATTGAAGTTTTATTATTATTAGTGTTATTTCATGTTCTAAAATTGTGTATTAATCATATTAGTATTGATTCTCTGTTTATATATATATATATATATGTGGTATTAGTGTTGTTTACACGTTAAAGAGTATTGTTATTTCATGTTCTGAAATTGTGAATTAATCATATTATTATTAATTTTCTGATGGTTATATATATGTGTGGTATTAGTGTTGTTTACGCGTTAGAGGTGTGAATGGCCATTATCTCTGGTGGTCATCTATGGGTTGCGGAGATGTAGCCGGACTGGCGCCCAGTGAACAATATCTTGACGGTTAATGTCAGGAATGGATTTATGCGTATATTTATGACAGGCTATAAAAAATTACACCTCACACGTGTTATTGAGAGCGGCTTGCATCTCATCGAGTGGGAGTAAAGGTGATGCGGCTCATCCCCCCTCTGAGAGGATCCAGCGAATAAACGATTTTGAGGGGTCATCAGTGTAGGGAAATGAGTGGACGTCAAGTTCTGATTGAACGAAGGGGGGTGGAGCCCCGGCTGTGATGGGGAGTGAGATAAATTTACAGAGTTTTAGGTGCAGAATTAGAGAGTAGTGTGTGCTCTTGGAGATGCAGATGCTTTTAAGAATGCTCGCTTTTTGAGGTTAGAAACCTCAACGAAAAAGAAATTACAGACTCAGAAATCATGAGTCTAAAAATAAAGATTGGATCTCAAAGATCCCGTAAATAGCACTTGTCCTGGACATATGGCGAAATCAGCTGGTGTAACGGATTCGCTGGATAAACCTGAAGTTTCCAAAATCGTGTAAAGAAAAAGGGCTGCCGGCGCTTACTGCGGTAAAGGGGCAGAAGGTGCCCTTTGTGTTTTGTTTTGTTCCCAGTTACTTAGGGTGTATGAATGAGTTTAGTAGGATTGTACGCTCAATTGTTTAGCCATGTGTCAAGCTAATAATATGTTAAATTAATTATATAATCAAATAGTATCAATAGTAACTGTAATAAATAAACATCTAATTGTGTTTTTCTATTTTACTTAAATCAAGCGTGCCGTGTGACACATTATTTAGTTGTAAATATTGCAGTAAATAAATATATATTAATTGTTAACCCGGACCACGAGTCTTCTTTTATTTTATTATCATTGTATTTTATTAAAAATCAATTACAATCAGGTTAAAGAATTTTAAGGTTTATTGTTCTGTTGTTTGATTTAACGGTCTAAAAGTTAATTTTTCTTTCGAAAAACAATCACAACGCATTGGGGATAGTTGAGACTGATGCTTCCCTCCTAATTTTGGGGCTAATTGAGGGGAAGCCATTATCCCAGGAATTAACCAGGACCTATAACGATCAATTTCATTTTATTAGGAATTGATGAATTTTATATGTAACACTATGAATATTCGGAATTGAGTTATTTGGAGGGCTTATCTAATTCACTACGGGGTTTTGGGGTATGGCATATTTAATTAATTAATTCCGCTCCAGGAGTCCGAATCTACCCAGCAATATCAAATCAAACTAAAATTTACATAAATTTTATTAAAATTATCTAGAACTTTGGCATTAACAAGTTTTTGATAGAACCAACTGATGGGTGTAAAACCCCCACATCACTCAAACCAGACAATTCTGTAAAGAAAACTAACTATTCGAAATAAATTATAGAAAAAAAAGGAACAGAGGACAGTTGATGGACAGCTCAGACAAGAAATTTATAGCGGCAATAAGACTGTGAAATTTATAGCGGCAATAAGACTGTGACGGACGGCCATAAATAAAATGACAAAACAGAGACACTTTCACTAAGAGTGTATTTACAACAGGGCAAAAGGCGAAATCTCCGTGTGGGGTAATAATTATCAACCACATAGACATTCTGACGACTAGGCCGTTACAAGCCCCTAGAAAATTAAAATTAGGGGGTGTTCAAGTTAATAGTCAATTTAAGGACAGCCAATAACAGGGGACCGCCTTAAAATAAGCACAAATGAAATAACACGAGAATGGAAGAGGAAAAAAATATGTTAAAAAGAAAACTGTGAATGGTCGAAGGATATTCGACTACAGAATAATTATTATACATTTTTACTTCTTGAGTTTTTTTTTTTTTTTGATATAATATAACAGTCAGTCAGTCAGTCTACCAAGTGTGCTCGAGTGAGATGTGCCAATATGAGTAACGAAAATGTGCCGGACTTCTCCTCATCTGACCGGATATACATTTGCCTATAGTGTCAGCAACTTTAGAAAAGGTATGCTTTTTACCGACTTATTTCCCCTTATTTTGCCCACAACTATAGAGTATGATAGAACAATCAAATAATGGTGAAACACTTGCACGCCAATTGTCCCGAAGGTTAATTCATTATGGTGATGATAACTAATGAATTTATGAAAGCAATTTCAATGTTGAAAATATCGTGCTACAAAGCATAAAATGTATTTATGCAGTAATGCCAACAGCTATAAAAAAAATGAATAGATTTTGATTTGATTATTTTGTATCTTTGTAATTTATTTATGTGCATGTATATATTTAGTATATTATGTGTGTTCTGTGTTGTACAAATAAATGTTTTTGTTTTATAAATGACAAAGCATGGTAATGATTTATGGAGTATGTGTCGAAATTACTCTAGGTGCATGCTGATCAACGTTTCATAAGGATCTGATAACATCGAAATAACACAACGCATAAATTAATCTAAATTTTTTTGGATGAGAATATTTTATTTTTGTGAGAAATTTTAATTGGAAGTATTTTGTAAGGAATGTTATCATTTTTATTAGGATTATTATTATTATTCCTTAAGCTGCAGAAAATATTCTTTTCCCTGATCAGATCCTAGAAACATAATACGATCACTAACAGATTTAATCATAATTATTATAAAATAAAAAAAATTGGTTGATCAAATTGATGCACAATTTTGGGGAGAGAAATCTCGGAGAAGAATCCAAGGTAATAAGGAAGTAATATAATTATCACAAATTATTTTTAGGTATGTAAAAATCTCTCCATCACCAACTCTTACCGATAAAAAATTTTAAAAAAAAACAAAAAGGGTGTGGAAAGAGAAAGAAATAAATAACTTCGTATATTTTTAAGCTAACAAATCCGATTAGATTTATTTTACATCTTCTTAATAATATCTACAACTTTTATATTGACAAGTTTTTTATAGACCCAAATGTTAGAGCAAAAATAAATAGGAGTTGAAGAAAAGAATCTCAAATCAAAACTGCTTATATTCTGACTAATTTTAAATTCATTTTTGATTTTAAACACATCCAAATGGTAGATCCTCTTTGTTAGGATCTATATAATGTGACGTATTGTCAGTTTGTTTTAATAAAAGAAGAATTTTTTAAAAAGTTGGCCAAAAAGGTATTTTCAATAGAAACTTGTTTTATAATTTATAAAAAAGAAAAGATATAATATTGTAACATTGTAAAAATACACAATGCATCTTAAATAAGATCAGCTTTAATATGTATTATCAAGCCAATGTCATGACACTCGGTAGTGGATTCAGTTTATAACATTGTAACAGATATGACTTCGATTACGAAAAGATAGCTATTAGGAGGGTAAAAAAACAGAGTTATTTTATATTGAAAATATAATTATAGTTATTCCTAGTATTCAATTTCTTCGTGACGTATAATCTTTTAAAAATGCATCAAAAATTAATCAAAATACAAATATGTCATTAATTGGATGACTTTATTGTAAGTTCAAAATCGGATGATTTATACTAAAAACAGAAAATGCCAAAAAATGGAAAATAAACATTTTGATAGTTTGTTATGTAAATTGTTTTAATCTAATAACGTAAACTGCTTTCAAATACTAATTTCTTATTAATCGCAAATATCTCTTAAATGAAAAAAAAATATTTCATTTGTTCAAATAGGATAACATTTTATAAAATAATTATAACAACACACTTATAAATATTTTGCAGCCAGTGATTTATTTTCATTAGTCATCTTTAGTTTAGAACAAACTTCGTATAAAATGTCATTTATTTTACATGTACAGCTGTTGTAGACAGTTTAAAATAAGGATTAGTTGACAACAAAAACTTTTAGACTTACATAAAAACAATTTCATTAAGCATTATCGGGAACGATTTTTTACAGTGCCTTTGGCAAGGAGATAATTAGAAACTAATTATCTTTACTTTTTCCTGAAATGCGGGAAGATAAATGACAAAATAAGGTATATTAAGAATAGAACATTAAAAAGGGCTTCTGTGATACAAATTTTATTTCCTATTATCCAAAAATCATATAGATTAATTAAATTAGCATTTTCAATGCGATATGAATGTTTTAAAGTTATCATATTAAAAAAATAAACTTTTGAATTATTAACTTGCCAAAAAGCAACTTTTTCTATTAAATAAAAAAATCAGAATATACATGTATACATTTAAATATTTTATCTATTTAAAAGATGAAATTAATAATAATTATCAACGAAATTTATTGAAAAAAAATTGAAAATATCAAAATTAATTCTAATGCAATTGATGTAAACAAATGAATAAAATAAAAATATACTATATTTTCGAACAATTTTATTGTGTATTTTTCTAGAATAACTGAATTGGTTATCGATATTTCAATCAAAAAAGCACATTTACATGAATTTTTAATTGTTTAATTTTATTATTGAAAAGGCGTTAAATGAGCAGAATGAACATATCTCGGCTGTAATTCGAACCTGGGACGCATTGACATTACTCGCCAATGCTTTATTGACTGAGCCATTTGGACAGTATTTTACTTGTACTCAACACTTTTAAATATTAACAATACTCCCCCTGTAATACAACTTGAAATATCTTTAACAGTCACAATCTTGTGGCATGATGAGAAACTAGTATTTTAGCACCGATGAAATGAATACATATATAATTTCTAGACATAGCATGAGCTCTTAGACATAGTAATTCAATGTTCATTGCTTGAAATTTTATTAAAAATTGCTTATTAGAATGCAACAGAGTGAACAAGTGTCCAACTCAGATTCAGTCTTGTTATGCAAATGTAATGGAAACACATAAAATTGACGAGTGCCGTCAGACTTTACATTGTCAAGGTAGATCTTCAACGCGCATTATAAAAAATAGAATTTATATGAAAGAAGGGTGTATAGACTGACATTTGTTCATACCTAAGAAACCGGTCGAAAATGCCCCTCGACTGCAAGAAATAGAAAAATTTATTCGCTATATTTTTGGGGGTGTTAGTACATTCGAACACTCAAAATAAAAAAATTTCAAAATTATTTCTACAAACTATTTAGAGTTTTAGAAACCTTTTAAAACAAACTATAGCGAAGTTGTACAAACATTAACGCTGCAGTAGTAAAAGATGTAAATATAATTAGTGACTTAATGTTTCTTTACACTTTAAACGTACTTGATTTTCTTTCGTTTCACATTTATATATTTCTTTAAAAAAAATAATAATAATAACTAATGATGGTAGAATTATAATATTTAAACTGCATATTAAATTTTTGAGAGAGGAGGATAATCACATAGTTTTTCTTAGTGTTTCCATTATATATTTTCAAATATATAATATTTAAAATGCTAATTGTATGACATTTTTACAGCAATGTTACTATTAAGGGAAATATCCTTAAAAACTCACCACTACCTAATGTCACAACTCCCATATTAATAAAAACATATTCAAAGGCCCTTAATTTGTAGTGCTTGATCCTACTCCTGGTAGCAATGTGTCCAGCAGTTTTTCCCCAAAAAATTCCACTAAAATGCGATGCAATTTTTTTTATTACACCTAATTTTTCTGCAATTTTTACGGCAATAACTGCAGTCAACGTTGCTGCCAGCAGTTTTTGCCGTAAATGTAGTTTTTTTTTTTTTTTACAGTGCAATACTTAAAATCACCACTAATAACTCTAGTAATCAATCGTATCTTTAATTGTTGATATCTTTGTATGTTTATCTAAATCAAAACTTGAAAGTCAATAATAAATCTAAATCTAACTTTAAAAATATTAAAACTACATAAGGGAAGATCTTTAAATACCAATTTATTAAATGAAAACTTCACTTTTCAAACAAATGATTAAAATTAATGACTAATCAAGTATCTAAAATGACGTGTTCTAAATGATTAATTTTCCGCTCTGAAAATTAAAGTACTTTCATGTGCTATTTCCCAAGGTTTAGTGCTTCTGTTCACTTTAAGTAAATATTATCTTGGAGGTAATTACAATCAGTAAAGTATTTAAAATAAATTCGATTTTACAATGTTTTCGAATATCATTTGCATTGAATTTGATGATAAAAATACTAAAAATATGTTTGTGTTTTACATCGTGTTCATAATTAAGAGGACATTCCTTATGTTGTCCATAGTATAAACTATTGATCACTAAATTCTGAAATTTAAAATCAATATGAATAACGTATATTAAACAAGTTTGATTTTAATGTCCAACAACTTTAAGGAAATCACTCATTAATGCAATTATACTATTAATTTAATAAAAATGGCTGTTGTTAAAAATGTAATAAGGGAAATGTTATTTATATATACGGAACTGGGATCAGTGGTGTTGCAAGACGACATATGACATTCCATCTCATGTTTGACATTGTGTAATATATAGCTCGGAATGAGAAAATTTTCTTGTTCGAAAGTAGTTTATTTTATTTAGTAATATGAGTATTTAATCTCAGTCAAGTGATGGAATTGATTTGTGATAATTTTTATGCGTGACTTTGATACGAATTTCGACGTGGATTGTGTCAACAACAGTGTTTCAATCAACTCATTTGCAAATAAAGGACTATCTAAAACCATTGTATAACGCTGGTTTAGTCAATTCAACAGCAGCCATTTTTAGCTCATGTGCGAATTTAAAGAAGAAGATCGTGCAATGTTTATTGTTGCGTCAGAAACAGTCAATGCTGTGACCAAACGGATAAAGCACGATTAGAATATAACATACTGTATGATTCATGCATACCTTGTCATTCATATGACAAGCATATGCAGGATTTTGCATCAGCATTCAGCGGTGAAAAGTGTGCGCTGGATTCTGCAGCACATGAAAACCTCTCAAGAAAAAAATTGCTCTTATCGATTGATGTAAAAAAAAATGTAACAAAAGGGGAATCATTGTGCATCAAAAACAATGCAAACATCGAACCATGTGTCAAATCTTGCAAGTATGAACGTGAGCCAGAAGTAAACTTCAATTAATCGTAAAATGCTATTACACGCAAAACTTTCAAGCGAAAAAAATGTCTGCGAAACCTAAGTCTAATCAAAAATCTAAGCAATTCATTGGCTGCTCGAAAAAAGACTTTTTTATAGTCATATTTCCAAGTATTTGATTGGCTGTCGCCTCGTTTCAACTGTCAAAGGCGTTCCGACACAAGAAAACAGCTCACACTGCGAGCGACTCACCTGACGCCACTGGGTGGCATTGAGACGCCTAGAATTCAAAGCGACTTTGACTCCTCGTATAATAGCAGTTTAAGGGGTTTTCAAGATGAATCAAACACACTAAAAAGTTGTTCATGTAAAAAGCACTTCAAAGTAAATGGTTTTCTGGTTTTTGGAATAATTGTCGATGTCGTTATAATGATCCAGAGAATTATATAAAAGGGAATTTGAATGGTACACAATATTTCTTTCCCAGAAGTCTTTAAAAATAGGAAAAAACAACCAGTGATGCAGGATCAGGCTTTACCATGATAACGAAAGCTCTCGGACATCGATCCACACAATTCAATATTTTATAAAACATCGAATTGATGGGTCATCTGCCTTAAACCTCTAAGTTGACACACAGTTACTTCTTTTTATTCCTTTTCATGAAAAATAAAACACGTGGTAAGAAAACTCAATCGGAATGGAAAAAGTGCTAGGGAAATATGTACAATCATACCCAAATGTGTCAAGAAAGATCAAATCCAAAAATATCACCAAGGAGACTTTTTTATAAAAAAATAAAGCAATTCCAATCACAAATGTTTGTTTTTATTTATTATTCCGGATCATACAAAGCAGAACTTACAAGTAAATTCCAAATAATCATTTTTTTAGTAATGCAATTTCTTCTCTGGATATGTTACGTTACTGCCACAAAAGCATAGTTTTCAAATATTCTTACAAGAATGTTTTTTTTCATGTTTCACGTGTATGTCATGTCAACATATTATCGAACAATATTAGCTTACATAAAATAAAAAACACATATTGGATACATTTTAGAAAGTTAATCGTATTAATTTAGGATTAAATAAAAAATCATTACTTTGCAGTATAATTATATTTTTGTTGTTGTTGTTATCTCCAAAAACATTATAAGTATTTTTATTTAAATTTTAATAAGCAGATTATACTGAAGTATTAAAATTGAAACTGACTGAAAAAAAAGTTGCTTACATCGCAGTGCGCTATTTGAGATGTGAGATTTTTTAAAAGAGACAATCTATAAGTACTTGCCAAATGGCAAACGCTAAAGTGTCCAATTTATAGTTTATAACAAATTATTATTCATGATTACTGATACATGTACTTATTATTTTTTTAGAAACTTGATAGAATGATTTAAAGACATTTAATAAAAGAATACTTTTTTTTTTACTTTATAAATATTAATACAAGTATTTTTATCCAAATCAAATATCAGCTCAGTGTTTGCTAGTGTAAAATTTATTTGGATTTTTTATTTAAACTTTCAATCAAAAATATTTATTTTTAGCTATTAAGATTTTAAAAGAGTTATAGAACTCTTTAGATTATATTGCTAAATCTGCTATTACGATAAACTTTTTAACGCGGTGTAAATAAGGATTTGTTTACTATAAAAAGACTCCCAAGAAAAGTTATTCATTCAGTATATCTTTATTTAACATTTGGCCTTAAAATACACCAACCAACAAAATTTTACTTCTAAATTAAACAACAATTTATAATAATATATTTAAATAATAATTAGCTAATACCGAAATTTGCAAAACACTTTTTGTAGATTCATTTACATGTTTTAATCTATCATTTAATTTTAATGGAAATTTTAAAATTAAACAGTAAGTTTAAAGTACAATTTATAATAGAAAGAAAATGTTCATGTAGATATACATTGAATAAACCTCATTCCAATAAATATGTGTAATTATTTATCTTCTTTGAATAATTTAACGTTAAAAAATTATTTGTAATATAGAAATAGATAATTGGTCATAAACATTTAATTAAACGACAGTTATAAATAAAACAAATGCGTTAAATTTATCTTAATTTTAAATATCATGATTAAGTCAAAATCAATGTCATAAAATGATTTAATGTAATATTAAATTCAATTTCATAATCACATTTTCTTTATGATTAGTAAATTTTAATTAATTTTGCTACGCTAGATGTAAACACGTAAATACATTTAATTAGAAAAAATCAATTTGTACTTTAATTCATTAAAAGCTTGATTAAAAAATTATGGAAAATTAAATTTCTAATTGCAATTTAGGAAAGTAATAACATAAAAAAATTTCTTTGATTATATTTCTGAAAGATTTTAATTAGAGAATATGTAAGCTAACATTTCACAGAATAGAAACAAATAAAAACGGCACGAATAAAAAATAACTTTTTCGGTGATTATTTTTCTAAAAACAAAGCTTTCATTTAAAATGTTCCCATTTACAGTGTAGTGGTTGAAAAGTACCTTTTCCTAGCATTAAGTTTATTCATGATTATAGAATTTTAATTAAAAATTATAAATTTAATTGAAAGTCCAATAATTAATTACAGACTCATAAAACTTCTGGTGAAACATATCGTATAAAATATCGTATGTAACAAATCGTAAAACCTTACTTTAATCTACATGAAATAAAATGACTGTTTGTTTAAAATTGTGCTTCACTATGAAATTCTTCTATCCTTTTATTGTATTTGCGTATATTTTTCCTTGGTAATTCTAAGTAAACAGTGTTACATATTAATGACTTGGATGTAGACAGAGATGGGTACCAGAAAATGTATTATTTGCAATATAATTAGTTTGCTAAATTTGTCTATACTGTGCGCTCTTTTATAACACACTTTTGAAATTACAAGTATTCCTGCAGATCGGAAAGGAATATTTATGTACTAAGATATGCAAATTTGTATGGAGTTGCGCCAATTGTCGCTTTTTAATAAGAAATGCATTTTGTTAATATACTTTCTGGATGTTTTCTTTCTGTTATGGTCAAGCATTTTGCTGCAACAGTGGGTTTTTTGTTGCGTCAATCGTTTAGAAAAGGCAGATAAGCTGTAGAAGACTTTGCATATCAGGTACGTCATAAATTCAATTTAACTCTACAAATTCATCTGAAAACGATCATCGGGCATCATCATCATCAATATATGATCTTATGCATCAGACAAAGCTTAACCATAAATACTTTTTGGAGTTTATACCATCGAAAATATCGATCTTTGTTTAATACAATATTGCGAAAGTTTGTTGTCTAAAGAAAGCACTGAACGCACCAGAAAGCACTGAAGCATTCTAACATAAGAATGGGTATAAAATCACTCACATTTAATTTCTTTTTATACATGCTTTCTAATTATCTTAAGTATTGTGTATAAAAAAAGAAAGAAACGAAAAATAACTTCAAGAAAAAAAAAATTAGATATTGTTTACATCATGAATATGTGATCTACAAAATTATATATAGATTTTATCTTCCGTATGATTTTGGAGTGATATTCTGTAGAAATATGCATCACTACTATTAGATTTATCAAAAAAATTTTAGCTTTGTTCTCAAAAATAATTATTACAATAACAACGATTCTTTTATTTATCATCGTTGTTAATATTTAACTCGAAGGTTTACATTAAAATATATAATTAACTAAAAAACATTCATTTAGAAATGTAAATTTTTGAAGTATATAACCCATTGAGATATGATACAACAGAGATAATAACTGACAAAGACAAACTCCCTTTGAAGAGACTTCTTTCTTACTTTAAAAATAAAGATATATTTTATCAGGCTGTAAAGCTTATTTCTTTCAAAATGATAAAACCTAAATAGGAAACGATTTGCACATTTGAATAATGCAACAATAACAATAAAATAATTGAACCAAAAAAACTAAAACCCGACATGAATTAAATAAAAATGATATTCTGTATTATAGAAATATTAATAAGAATATTTCAGCTTAAAAAATAAATATCACATCAATCACATATTTCTTAAATCACACATTTCTTAATTAAGTGCAATATATTTCCTAACCAAAATATTCTGCAACATAGAATAGTAAAAATACAAACAATGCACCACTGTAGTTTTAAATTACTTCTTTATATTAAAGTACATACATCACTGAAAACAGTAAATCATAATAGCTTTAAAATAGTTATTCCATAGAGATATTAGATTCTCCTTAAAGAGATTTGAAAATGGAAGCTAAAATGTTTTCAATAATAAAATTTTTCTGTAAAAAAAGAACGATGATAAAAGCATTTTTGAGGATTTTCTTTATGCTCTTCTTTTCGAGAAAACAGTACCTTTTATATCACTAACACATAAACGCTGTTCAAACACTTAAAGCTTGATAAAATATTTTGATCATTTACTTTACATTGTTTTATATGTTTTTTTTTAAACAATTGAGATAATTTTTAGGAAGGGAGAAAGCAAATATGATAGTAAGAATCACAATTACCATTCCAAAAAATATTTTCTTTCGCTAATGTCTTTTCATATTATTATGCTTTGTTCTTACAGTTTTGCTATTGTTCCGTATGTTTAAAATTTAGATCAAAAATTTATTTTTACGCTTATTAGATTGCGTTTTTCAAACACTTTATTTCAAAAATAAGGGAATGGACCTTTTTAAGTAAAGTTTTTTTTATTATTTTAAAAATATCAGGGATTTTGAAAGGTTTTTGTTTAACCTTCGAAGCATTGTTGTGTATTATTCTTAAGACCAAAAAAATGCGCTCATTTCTTTTTATGAGTAAAATTTATACAATTATTAAATATTTAACATATTTCGTTTTGTGGACCATACATGTGAATGTTTCTTTTTATTAAAAATTCATATCACCATTTCCATTTATGCTGCTGTTATCTATTTTATTTGTACAACGTTTCTTTTTTATATTTATCGCTTCAAACTAAACATAACTTTTTTTTCTTTTTTTTTTTTTTTTCAAAGAAAAATTCACTTTTCTTCAATGTTTTGCAGTGATAACAGAAGTTTAAGACAATCAGTGCGTAACAGACCGAATTTCATAATGTATAAAATGGACAATTAGAAAATCTTCATAAGTATTTAAAGGACAAAGAATCTTCAAATAAATTTTTTATTGCTTTTTAAATTTCCCTTTAAATACTATTAAAAGACACTCATTATGCATTATGGCATTTATTTATCGGGTGAGAAATATTTAAAAATATGAAGAACAATAAGGAATTTTCCATATGAGTTAAAATTCTTAATATTTTAAATCCGAATTTGTTTTGTATATAGAAATAAAACTGTGCAGTAAATTTGTCATATTTGAATTAAAAAAAATAAAGAAAAAAAAATCAAAATTTTGCAAACTTTTCAAGAATTTGTATCATTTTTCTGCAATGCTTTTAATTTTTTCCAATTACATTTAGTATAAATATGCACAAATTTCTTTTTATGTATAAACTATACGTACATCGCATATAAATATTAATGATTTTTATGAATACGGAATGCGCATGGTGCATTTTGATATGATCTTCAGTATTCTTTAAATACGTATGAAAATTCCTCATTTTTTTAAAAATCTTGAATGATAAATATATTCCATAATTCTTGCAGTTTCTTCGAAAAAAAAAAATAAAGCGAAATCAAAAAGAAAAAAGTAACAATAATAATTAGTTTAAAGATCCCTTGTCCCATTAAAGTTTCCAAAATTTCATGCGTAATATGTAAGCTAAGAGTGCACTGTCTATGGCCTTCGGGCCATAAAGATAGTACTATTTTCACGCAGAATAATTTTCCTTATAGCAATCAGAGATACTTTGCTATTAAATAAAACAAACGTCAAATATAGACGATATATTTTTTCAAATATAGCAGTGGCAAAAAGTTTGTGCTTCGTTCATGTAAACTAAAACTAAAATACTAAATTAAAAATCTTGAAATAATTATTTTCATATTGTTAATTGCCTTATTTTATCTTTACTAAAATACATATTAATAATTAATCTAACATTTAAAATATTTAGAATCTTACAAATGTTGTTAATTAAAATATATGATGGTAATTATAACAACAGCAAGCATGAAATTTCATTGAAAAAACAGCGAAATGAAATCCTTATCGAATAACACGTTTATACTTGCTTGAGTATTTCCGTTCAAGGCTGATTAATTATTTAGTTTGTGATTTTTCTAAAAGCATAAAAAGATGTAAAGAAATCGACATTAAAGCAGAAAAAAATCACTAGACGGTTTTAATTAACTGAGAAGTGTGAGCTTCAACAATTTTGATTACTGATTTTTAGTAATTAACTTTTTTCTGTATAATTAACTTGTTAATCAAAAAAAAATAAAACATAGTTGAAGAGCAAGACATTTTACAAATTACAATTAAATTATCGACTTTTCTTACGTCATTAAATGTGATCGTTATAAATAATTCATTAAAAAAGGGTTTTTCTCGAATATTTTTCTCATCGTTTCAATCTTCAATTTAATCACAACTAAAGAAAATTATTGTGTAAATTATTGTAAATTATTGAATTTAAATACCTTTCAAATCGAAGGAAATTTTAAATGCTCTTTACATTAGTAAGTATTATATGCATTAAATTATTCCACCGATTCACATAATTTGGACTTATTATCTTAGCATATTTATATCGTATTTCAAGCGTAATGTTCTTACTTAAACTTGCGATGTATGTTAATGGTTCATTATGAAAATAATACATTTATACATTGTAGGTGAAAAGAAAGATGGAAAATTAAAGTGATCATCGATAGAGCAAGCTCAAAATCCGTTATTCCAAAAATGAAGCAAAAAGATAAAGGTCTGTATCTATTTGTCCATTGATTCGTGCCAATATAGAACATACAATATGGCATGTGCTACTATATTTAGATACAACCCCTCATTTTTTTGTTGCAATTTGGGAACAACGTATTTTGAGCTTATTTTATCGGCGACCGCTTTCAGAATTTTAAAGCTATGTTTTTGAGATTTTCACAAACGTAGCTTTACATTTAGCTAACACAATGTGGAAAAAATTTTTTGATGGCGTTTACGATTGTGCAGTAAAAAATTATTCAGTAAATCTGCTTATTTTTGTACAATTATTATTCTTATTTAATTCTGATTACAAGGTATTGTGTACAATTGTTTGTCATATTTTGAGAAAAGAACATTTCGTTACATTATGAACTCGGGAAATTATAAGCACAAACCTTGGAAAAATTTGGGACTTAAAAAAACAAAACAAAAAAAAACTTTTATTTTTGCATGAGTATACATGCTATCCGAATAAAAATAAACACAGTTCATTAAAATAAGTCACTTAATCATAATTTGCAGTATTAACGCTTTTGCTATATTATGTTTGACAGGGTTAGCCAAAACACATTCGTTCTTTTTCAATGTATTGACGTTCTCCTGCGGAGTTTCGGGAAAAAATCTCCATGAAAATTTTATGACCTGTACTATTATGTTTAGACAATTAGAGTTTCAGGATAATTTCTCATATATTTTTCTAGATATTTAACAAAATTACTAAAATTGCAAGTGGCTGATCATATATGGCCATATAGTGTATGATATCTCTGTCCCATCTCGATCTCATTATTTCAGAATGTAAAATGAAATACAATTATCTGAGACATTTTCAAAATTTCTAACAAACTAACCTGAATCAGCTAACCGTGAATGACGCAAAAATTACATGTGTCATTATCTCCTGTAAATATGCTGAAACAAGTTTTCTATCTCAAAAGTTGAAATTTTTTTACCGTATGTATAATTTTTTGTATTTATTTTAATATTCTGTGCATTTATATTTCTTTAGAGACTGCTTTATAATGCATTTAAAGAAATGTTTGTTAAATGTAATGAAATCATAATTATTTTTTTAATAGTTGTATTTATTAAAATTATTTCTGAATGTTAGTTGTTTTTCAATATTTTTACAATATGTCTTTGATACAAAATTAAGAAACCAGCAACGTTTCATTTGAAACTGTACTTATAGTTTCTTATAAATGTAATACATTCGGTAAAAGTAAAGTAACTTCTTCATAATATTTTTTCAGATCCCCCAAAAATTATTTATGAGAAACTCTATATGTATATCATATTTGTCTCTTATTGTTATTGTTGATAATACTCTATATATAAGTAAACATTACACAGATTTATTAACAGTAAATTGATTTGTGGTAAGTATACACTACATTAATGAAAATCGTTAAGCAAGTTATTCCACAGCACGTGCATTAAAGAATCTGATACATCAAATAACCTTCCAAACACTTTGCGATATAACGATTAATAAATTACTGTAAGCATCATATATCTGGAATAAAGAATGCTGATTTAAAGAATTATTGTTTAAATATTCATTAATTATTATTTCTGAGGTCACGATTTAAGCGTTGTCATGCGTTATATGGATATTTCTGAGTACAGAAAATTTTAAAATATGACAATGAAATCTCTTACAGAATAAAAGCATGAGATGAAATAAAATCCCCAGCAATAGAAAAAAAAAACATTTACACATTAATAAAACATGTTAAAGATTGTAATGAGCATTGTGCAAAAAGTAAAAATTTATTGCGTAAATTAATCAGTTTTAATAATGTATATGCGTAAACTTGCAAAGTTACATTTCTAACATAAAATTGATGATCTTGTAGCTAAAATATATTCTTATTTACATATGAGTACGACTTATTGAAAGTTTGTAATTTGTTATTGTCGGACGCTCCTCTCAGTCCACAAAACCTTGAAGAATGTCCTAGGTAGTTTTGCTGCCACCACCGATATTAATGGGTGATATCGGTCACCTGCTGTGAGGATTGGGTAAAATAACACTGACGCTGTTAATGAACTGAACTAACAGTTTATTTAAGATATAGATATGTACACAAGAAACAATATTTACAACTATCTACAATTACAACTCGGATATAGATGATCCGGTTCAACATTAAATTAACTACAATAAACGTTGGTTGTGTACCGTTCAACTTACACTTTCTTCCTCACACTCAACGCACGTTAGATACGCTTTATCAGAGATTACTGCAAAATCTCAATACACAAGGGTACTAGGCCTTACTTCTCGGCCTATAACACTATCCACCGGGACGCCTTGTCCCACGCTCAAAATATACACTATCCAACAGGACCACAAATCCTGAGCGACCTATCGGTCTCAACGCCAAGCGAGAACTGTCTAACCTCTCCGTCCAGAGTTGACCTTGTCAGAGATCTTCCTTCCCCCAGCAGGGCCTCTTAGAGTTCCTACATTGGTTCAATTCCGCATACCAACCTTGAGTCATGACATCTACTGTTTACACATCACTCCAATAGCTAGATGACAGCTGAGGCACGCCCCGCGGCCATCACTTTCATTCATCAACGAGTGCGTCATCTGCACACCTGTGTCAACATCTGTCATTCGTTATTATAGAAAAGAAAGAAAGGTATTTCGAGCTTCACGGATACACAACCCACAATAC
Source organism: Maratus speculifer (assembly GCA_964019185.1). Lineage (NCBI taxonomy): Eukaryota > Metazoa > Arthropoda > Arachnida > Araneae > Salticidae > Maratus > Maratus speculifer. The sequence goes on along the minus strand of OZ025290.1, from coordinate 426,145,977 downwards.
ATAAAATATTCAGATAAGGAAATGTTATTCCTTTCTAATTCAGGGTAGATGTCTTCTAGGAACCTGACAGTTATTTCTTTAAAAATTTAATCAAGTGTAGTATAAAAGTTAATATAGAAAATTGTACTGAATATTATAAATTTACACATTTTTAAATAGTGCACAAATATCTGTGTCTTTGGCATATTAGTATTAATTTAAAAATATAAAATTGAAACTTTGATCAAAATTGGCCTTTTATGGCATATTTTACAACTTTAGGCTGTCTTTCTGTGGCCGCCTGCCATATGTCATCAGCACTTGCAATAATTATCTTAATTATGTTTGGATTCGAAAATATAGATATGTTATTTTTATTCACTTTATTATGTTCTTTTTGAAATAGGAGCGGGTAGCATTTATAATTCCTTTAAAAGAACCATTAAAAGAACCTGTTATATTATGATCATTGATGGAATATTTTTGCGATGTATTTTACTAATTTTACACTACTTCAAAAAAATGTTGCATCATTTATAAAGTACTCTAAATCATGTATTATGTAAAATATGGCATGTTTGACATTCATTATTGATTTATCATTTATTTGGAGCATTTGCAGTATCATTAATAGGCAGAATTACATTATGTATTTTAATATCAGAACATTTTAATTAATTTATGTTTACAAAGTAATCACAAATATGTCATGAAAATGATTAATTTATAAATAAATAAATAATTTTATTTATATAAATATTGATATCAACATATTTTAGAGTTTCTTCAGAAATAAAAATATAAATTTTAAATTTTATTTCAATTTCAATTATAAATATATATATTTTTAACATTTCAATGATAATTGAAATCAATGCATTTTTTCGACTAAATTCGCTTCAATGTTAAATCAGAAAACCATACATATAAACGATTGTTTAAGTTTAAATAAAATACTTTTAATATCTTATAAATCAGAAAAAAATAAACAGTTCAGAATTTTTTACTTTATTTTGTTCTAAGATAAAGTGCTATTATTCTGTTTTCTATCAAGCGTACAGAAACATTTCTTTCTTCATTTTTGCAGAAGCAATATTTTGTTTAAATTCAGTGTTTCATCATTCATAAATATCATCTATAAAAATTGTAAAATCACTTTGCATATTCTATCTAATATTTAAAAAAAAGAAGCAATAATCTCGAGAAATGTTTATGCGAAAAGTTCGTGGGACCTAGGTAATCTATCTTTCTTAGTATCATAAAAATCCTCTTATGATGATTCTCACGCGCCCTATTATTATCTTGGGAATTGAAAATGTAAACAGCAGAGATGAGAAGGTATATCTCTGATATGAATATTTTTATCTCTTCTCGAAGCATACATGGGATATATTGACTCAAATATTATTGTTATTATTATTTCCTGTTTCATGCCGAGATTAAAAAATACATAAAAATAAAGTTCACAAATAATAGGTTCCTTAGACACACAGTTTGTTTCTAAGTTTAAAAAATATCAGGTTTTTGAGAAATCGTCAATTCTTCACCTAAGAATAATAAAGTTCTATCTGTGTTTTTGAAAAAAATGACTTATCCATATAGAAAGGCTCTATTTTTAACTTTTAAGGCCCTTTTGCATCAAAATGATGTTATGTATAATTTACATATGAAATTACAATTATATTATGACATTATTTTAATCCAATAGTGCCTTTATAGATACAAATAGAACATTTTTATATCGATAAGTCAATATTTTTCAAAAACGTAGATAAAGCCTTATTATTCTCAGGTGACGAATTTATACTTCCTGTAATATTTTCAAAGCAAAGTTGATGAAGGATATGGAATTTTTTTAAATGCATAGTTTGCTGAAGTTTATATGCAGGATGTTATGTACTTTGAACGAAAAATTCAGAGGCATGGTAAGCATCAAAAGGATAGAAAACTGATGTAGAACATGGAGAGGCAAATCACTTTATAAGTCATAAATACAGACTATGCCATCCTAACTGAACTCGAGTTGATGGTGATCATTTCGAGAAAAATAAAAACATTGCAATGAAAATTCAACAATATGTACGATACGTTTTGCGCTAAATCTAATAATGTCATTTTAGTTAATTTCTCATGCATACTTTCTAGAAACCTTTAAGTTACATATACATAAGCAAGTTTTATAATATCTATATATTTTATTTAGTGTAAAAAAGCCATTTAAAAGCCATAAAAAAATCATACTGAAGTATAATTTCAGAACGAAATTATTCGTTTTTAGCTATTTTTTTCTGAAGTTGGCTCAAAAGTAATTGGTACATTTGTTGCACACATTCCAGTAATTTATGGAGCCATAGATAACCATAAATGACAAAAAATATTATAATTTCATGATTATCTACACTTATTATAATGATATAGTATATTATTATAATATGCGCATTTATCTAATAACAAATTAGAAAATATGTGTACTTTTTTGTTAAATAATACGGCTCCTTATTCAACTAGATGATTTAATTATTCATTTATTTATTTTAATTTAAAATTATTTTATTATTTATTTTATCTTATTTTATTTTATTTTTTGTTCCTGCTATTGCATCCTAAAATGAACATTAAAGCAAAACTACAATTTCATAATATGTTTGTGTATATGTTTCAGTTTACTATATTATCATCTTTCTTATTAATTGTAAATATTACTAATGCAAATCATAATTTAAATAAAAAATATCAATTAAAAGTTAAATATGCCTATCATATATAAATTGACGATAGAAACAAATATATTAATCTCGATGTTAATAGATGGAAATTGCACTGTTTTGAAATCATATAAAATAATTAGTTTTAAATAAGAAATTGCATTAGTGTAATCTATAATATAAATGTTATCAAAGTTAAAAAAATTAATTATCTTTAATCAATTTCTCTTTTCAATACTTCTTTTCTGTATATACTACTGCGTAAGCATTAGATTCTTCAATTCTACTATTACCATTTCATTTCTTTCAATTTTCTTCTTTTCTTCGTAGAGGTTTTCATTTGTCTGGTTCTGCAAAATCGATTTCGAAATTCATATCTAGCCAATCATGCAGAACTTTTCAAAAAGAAGAATCTGTCCTTTATTGTACATTCAGGTGCTTCTTTTATTTTATTAAATGAAAATAAATGTAAAAGTATTTTTTTAATTAATTGAGTTGCATATTGTATTAAGCAGTTAAAAATATGTTTATCTTTTTATCATATATGTTTCTAGCAAGTTTTTAAATTTACTTTTTAAATTAGTGTACATCATTGATTTAAAATTATGTAAAAAAAAAAAAAAAAAATCAGCAATTTAAATGTAAAGAAAAAAAAACTAGAAAACATTTTTTTAACTTTAAAATAGCATGTTTCTACCCTTTTCACATAATTTACTTAAATTGAAAAGTATATTGGTTTATTCTTTCACATTTTACAATACATACTCGTTTTATAAAAAATTCTTTATAAATCATTAACTGGTGAATATTTATGATTGTATATTTTTAATAATATGTGCTGTTTTCAGTATCCTACATATTTGTTTCGTCAGTCATATATGTCTCATGCAGTGTCAAATAAGATAATAATCGATTTTTTGATTAGATTTTTTTTATTTAATTTTTTAGTCGATTTTCAGCGTTATTTTTATATTTCTTGGCGATTTATCCGCATTACTGAAAGGAATACACTTCATTCATTTAACCCAACATAGTAAATTTAGTATACTTTTTAATAAAGCTTATTGAGAATTCGTGCAGCGCTTTTTGACTTTTTAATGAATTTTTTAATGCGATTTTTAGTTTTTTTTTTTTTTTCATTTTGCGGCTATTTTGTTACACTGATAAAAGAAACATGTCTCAAACTTTGAGCCAAATTCGCTAAATATTCTCTGCTGCGATTTTTGAATTTCATTGATTTTGAAACGATTTTCAGTGCGATGTTCGAAGTAATTTTTTAACGATTTTTCGAGTTTTTATGTTTTTAGATTAGATTTTTTTGTATTTTTGTCAATACTATAGGGTTTTCGCACATCATGCTCTTATCTATTCTAAAGTAAAACAGGCGTTCTCGCCTTTAAAGGCGACATAAAATTAATAAGGCCAATAATGAATCAGCAATAAAGAGATAATTTGGAATGTGTACAGTAATCTATAAAAATAAAGAGAGAAGTTTGTAAATGCGTCAGCGCTGTTCTGAAGAGACCGAAATTTACAAAATTTGGAGGATAGGCAATTCTGTATATGAGGTTTTTCAGCTCGCAGCCCGATTTTCGACTTTTGGATTAAATATCTTTAATTTACTTTTTTATTCCATTTTTAACATTCTTCTTTTTTGTTATTGTTTTGAGGTAATTTTCGCACATTAGTAAAAGGAATGCGGTTTTATTCTTTTAGCCCAACATTGTAAATTCAGTTCTCTTTTCAATAAAGCTTATTGGGTATTTGTGCAGCGATTTTTGAATTTTTAACGAATTTTTAATGTGATTTTTAGTATTTTTTTACATTCTGCAGCTATTTATTGACACTGACTAAAAGAAAATTGTTTCAAACTTTAGCCTAATTTACCAAATTTCGTCTGATACGATTTTTGAATTTCATTGATTTTTAATGTGTTTTTTTAATGTAATTTTTAGTGCGATTTTTAATGGTTTTTCGAGTTTTTGTGCTTTAAAATCCTTTTTTTTTCATTTTTGTCAATATTATGGGTTTTTTTTTTATGCATCATGACTATCACAGTCCCGGACAACGCCGTGCGGGTCAGCTACTTAGGAATATAAAATAATAAAAATTTTATCAAAAATGGGATTATTTACTAAATAATGTTTCACTGCGCTTGAACACATTTAAAATATATTTTGCATAATGTATTAGATAAATGTAAAGAGCAACTTTTGTGAAGAAAAACATAACTTGAAAATTCTGAAAATTACAATAAGCTCGATATCCGTTTTCCCCCAAAACAAGCAAAAAGATGAAGGTCTGTTTTAATATAGCCAGTGTTTAGTGTAAATGTAGCTCATATTTTTGTTTCCTTAGAGATTTTGATCTTATTCTATCGATGATAATTTTCAGAATTTTCAAGCTATGTTTTTTTATATTTTCAGAACAGTCACTCTATACATTTAGCTAACGCATTATGTAATATTAATTGCGCTCATACATGCGCAGTTAGAAAGCTTATTCATTTTTCATGAGATTTTTATTGTTTTTTAATTTTGATTGCAGGGTATAATGTACAATGTTGTTATTTATATTTTTTGAAAAGGACATTGTTTTTATTAAGGTTTAAGGTCTGCTAAAATAAGCAAAAAAATTCGCAAAATTTGCACCCTTTTTATAAAAACCTTAATTTCTCTACTGTGCTACACGTATAAAAGTGAACACAGATTATTACGATAAACCCTTTTATCGGAATCTGCAGTTTGAACGCTTTTGCTACATTAGTTTTAACTAAATTATCCAACAGATTTTCTTTTTTTTCAATATGTTTATGGTCCCCTATGAGATTTCAGGAAAAAATCTTCGCGAAAATATATGGCCTGTACTATTTTGTTTATACACCTGGAGTTTCAGAATAATTCCTCATGTGTATTCCTATATATTTAATAATATGTTTAAAGTCGCATGTGTCAAGTTTTTTTCTGCTATTGTATTATGTTTGAAAATTAGCAGATATTCAAATTTGAATATTAAAATAATTTAAGATTCAATATTTTCACTGATACATGTTTAGAAATGCTTTATTTATGCTTCAAGTTATTGTTAGAAAAAAGTTTTTTATTAATATGAATAATAATGATTACAGACATAAATTTCAGAAATTTTCGGTCCTTCCCTTCCACAGAATGCCATAAGAGATATCTGTTAAATATAACTAATTTACGACACAAACAAAATTATGTACGTTTGAAAATTTTCAAGCATTAAGGTTATATAAATAAGTGCATCCAACACAGCAAAAGGAAAAAAGTTTTTTTTTTTTTTAACTTATAAGCATATTAAATACTGGATTATCTTTTTATGCATATTACAGTAAACTTCCTTAAACCAACACAGTTGGGACTTGAATCATGCCGGAGTATTAAATTTTCGGGATTACAAGATGAATGTGATTAAAAATGTGTAGAATTTAAACACATTGAATGTGATTAAAGCAAAGTTGTGTTTTTGTGTTGAAGCAAACTGAATTAAACAAATTAGAGTAGCATTAAACAAAATTTTAATTAAGCAAAAACCAATCGTAAAGATTTTTTTTTTTATTTTTTGAAAAACTTGAGAAGTATATACAATATTCAACTTACTGACTTCTCATATAAGCTAAATCCAAATTCCATTGTTCTTTCGGCAGGATTTCGAATCCAACATTTTTCGCATTCAGCACCAAAATGGCTTCATTTTTTGGCTTTGTTCCTTTTATTGGCAACTTTTAGATTTCTTTCTCGCAATGCGGAGGAATGTGGAGAGAGACTCCAAGGAGATTTTCTCGTGAGAAAAACCAATTTGGCACACTAAATCTGTCCTTCATCACGTGACGAAATGCAGAGATACCGGTTTCAAGATAAGATTGCCAAATAGACTACTTGCATCACATATGTTCATGACATGAACATGGAAATATGCACTTTAAGCCTACGCAGTAAGTCTAGTCGAAGCCCTTTCAAGAAAATCAAAAATATCAGATTTTTTTCCAGAGATCTTTTTTCATTTTTTTTTTTTTTTTTTTTTTGCATTTTATATGATTTTTCACAGTTACCGCAATATTGAACGAAATGCAGTGCTCAGAAAGCTTCGTAAATTGATATAAGACATCAAGACATCAGCTGGTTCCAATCGACGTTGTTTGCCTTGTCCACATTCTCCACATAAAAGTCAAAACCTTTCGGGACTGTTGGGTTGATTTTACTCTGAATTTTAGCATTCTGCTAACACATTAGCACTCTGCTAATGTCCTCTATCAGCTCACAAAGTCTGTTTCAACTTACTCTATTTCTTCTCGATTCAGTTGCGGCACGAGGTTATCTAGAGACAAACAACTTGAAAAATCTTCTAGTTCATTTGCATTTGTATATGTCGCTTTCAGTAAGTAAGTACAAGTCATTTTCATAACTTCAGCATTTTTATCCATTACTTATTGAAAGATTACGGTTATATACCTCATTCGAAAGTTACATTATATCACTATAAGCATCATGCGAAATTAAACAAGGAAAAAAGTTGTACAAAAGTCGTGCCGGATTATCCAGCATATCGACCATACGATGTCGGATTAGAGGCTGTTTACAAGAGTATACTTGATGCTATCGTTTTATACGCATCTAAATGTCATGAATTTCAGATTATTTTATAGTATTGTAATATAAATACTATTGTTCTGTCAATAGAGAAATAATCAATCACAATTTCAACTTAAGGTCGGACTAAAAAAAAAGCATTTATCTAGAACATCAGAAATCAATATCATGTGTATTTTTCTACCTTGCATGGATAACGAAGTCTAATAGTGCTTAAAGCAATAGATTTTAAGTGTGAAAACCTGTGAGATTTCTGCAATTTCCCCTTGAACAAGCAAACAACAACAATTGACATAGTATAAATTTAAATACGTCAAATTCTTTTTTGTGTCCCTGTAAATGAAAGATAAATTCTCAGAAAACCATGCTGTATTGAAAGGTGTCGTGTAGTAAACCTCAGTGATTTACATATATATACTTTACTATGTTTAAAACAGTGTAATATCAATAAAAGACACGAAGGACGATATTTTTATGGCCCTAATTTAAAAGATTTGTTTTGGGTGTCCCTGTAAATGCCACATAATTCATATCCAACATAATATTTTATAGTAACCTTAATGAATTTCATGGAAATCGGACTACATTTAAGTGAATTAGAGCACTTTTAAACTTTGTTGGAAAGTCTTAGAAAATAATTTATATAATACTATATAATAACATAAAGGTTTGAAAAAAAATAACACATATTACTGTATTTTGTTTATTTTAAAATTTTCCTTAAATTTATCTTATAAGATAATTTTTGTACCTGTAAGAGAAAAAAAAGTACTGGTTCTTATTTTATACCTTGGTTTCTAAAAAAAATGGAATCAATAAAGCCTGCTCGAATACGGTAAGTTCAAGCATTTGAAAATAAGATCTTTTTTCAGATTTCATCTTGAAAGTCTCTGGATCAAGTGCTTCAATAAAAAAGATACTGCTGTATTGGAAAAATTTTTGGATTATGTATCAGGATATTGAATTCAAAAAAGGAATTTTTATTCTTTTGAAATATTTTTAATGACAGTAATAGTAATCATCTTTATACTCAAAAGAGAATATTAAAACTAACATTTATAGTACATATTCCTACAGACAGATAGATAGATGAAAATTTAAAATTATGTAATTGAATATCTTCATTATAAATTCAATGTATATAAAAGTATAAAGCATCCCTGAAGTTTTGTTCGAATCTATTTGACTCAAAACACTTTTCAATTAGTTAGAAGGGGGGTAAAAAAATGTTTTTTGCCTAAGTATTTATTGCTTAGAATAATTTATCTTGATATAGTTTGGTTGACGGCACAATAAAAATATCTGGAATTATTTGAGGTATGCTTGAATATAAAATATGTAAAGATTGTACGATACTAAAAAAATATAATTTATATAATTTATTCAATGAGAGGACTGGATGTGTTTTTGGGAACTATTTAAACCAAAACGTGGTTCAAAATCGCCAGAAAAGTTCACATTTCATCGTCGAGCTTTCAAAATCTTTATCGTTTTTTCGAATTGATTTCTTCCAAAGCTGAAAATCCAACTACATAGAACTGTGAAACTGAAAAGACAGAAGAATATTAATAGCTTTCCAGCTGATTGCAAGATACAATTTTTTGACCGACGGGCAAAAGTCATTCAAACCTTTCTCAAAGAATGTTCGCCATAAAATTTATTGCTTCTCAAAACAATGAACTTTCCTTCTTATTACAGAGTTCAGATAAGAAATACCCTGGAACCAATTTTGAATCCCACCTGTTGCTAGGGTAATTGGTCAATTAAATTTATTTCGAGGCAGACCCAAATTTCCTCTTATATTTACCAAGTCGTTTCGAGAATTGCTGTAACTTTTTCACCCTACCCTTCATAAGGCCGAAAAAAAGGAAGAATCTTCGAAAGAAAAACAAACTTACTGAAGATTTTTTTTGCCTTAGCCACACAGTATTTTTTGTTAAATTCGGTGTCACAAATTAGAAATGGGAAAATTGATCAGGGAGTTAACAAAAGAACTACCGCATGATAATTATAAAATGTCGTAGTGTTGATACCATAACTTCAGTTTTAATAATTTGACAAAAACCGATAATAATAACACTTTCAAATTTGAATAAATCGATAATTTCCGTTTTTTATTTTATGAAACATATTCTCTGACCCAATGCTTTCTTTCTGAAGCACCAAAATTACTCAATAATAATTAAAAAAACTTTTTATACTTTAACTAAAGTAGATTTTACCGGGGTATCTAAATGTATTCATATTATTTCATTTATTATGATTTCGAACGAAACTTCGCTTTCAATAATATTTTATAGAAAGAAATGTCGTTACATTTCTATTATTTTGACGGAAGAATACTTAAAAGCCGCCATGATGCGATCACAGAAGCCAAGAGTTTATTCTTCAACCTTCGAAATCCAAGAATGGATAAATTACTAAAAGAAAGATTTTGGCAAGACTTATGGCAAAGACTTTTCTTTTTCAATTACTTTGTAAGTGTAATTTGACAACCATCAACGATACATAAAAAGAAACATCATACATAATTAGGAACAAATATCATGAATAAAGCATTATTTGCTAATATTTGAGTAAGTCCATTTTTCTTTAGAAATGAGTTTCAAAGTGAAAGATGAGTTGAAAAAAGAAACATGCTTGAAAATATACTAATTTTGATTTGGAACTACTTTAATTGTGTGTCATACTCAGATTTCAGTATATTTTGTTCAGTTTTGAAAAGATTCGTTTTTGAGTGCTCGGGGAAGATGTTGACAGTATCTGGTGACACACTTTTATGGCGCGGCACACAGATTGTGAAATATTGGTAGTATAAATACTTTACTGGTAGGCCACTAGGTTCTACTTTCAGCATAGAAACATTTTTGTGCAATTGGAAAAAATATTTATAAAACAATTTATTTGTATGAATATAATAAAAATAAGATATTATTAGGATTTATTTACTTGCGGTTTATTCCAGTTGTATTTCATTAAATAACAGACCAGATACCATTACAAAATAGATTTCTAAGCGAATAGGTTTTTTTTGCATTAACTCCAAATTAGTTTAATTAAAAAAAAAAAAATACAGACAACTAAACCGAAGGACTCTGGAGTCAAGTGCCGTCCTGGATTCCCTTTTATTCGGTTGCTGTATATATAACTCCTACGGTTTATCCATTAATTTTATATGATTCACTTGTAAAAAAATAATTATGCATACACCGTTTTTGGAGTTTTTTTGCATGCTATTTATTTTGTCGATCTATTTAAAAAACACACCGTATATCATTGCCAAATGATTGTCTGTATTAATTGTGTTAGCTGGAATACGGTATAGATAGACATGCAATATCATTTGAAAGTTAAACCAAATGATTCGCGTTTAAGTCACGACTAAATGTTTTATAATCCACATCGAAAATGACTACACTTACACTACTATTAGAAAATCTATTGTATTTATAGATATTCGAAAAAAAATTAAGAATACAGATTAATTAAAAAAATCATATAGTTAATTTAATAAATTCAAACAATAGTGGAAGCTTTTTAATAATTAGATAAAATTGAATAAACAAGGAAGTGTATTTAAAATGGAAGTGTAATGTTTATTTTTTAATTTCCGTTTGTAATTCTTTACACAAATAATGACTGTAAACATTTTTCTTTTAAATATTCCATTCATTTTTAAATAGCTTTATTCATTTAGAGAAACATAAAAATAAACACTGATTTAAATTTGTGACTGATTTTAAAAAAATGATTTAAATTTACTTACATAGTAATTACTCGGAGTTATAAATGTTCTTAAATGCATTCGAATGAACTTATGTTTACACTTCAAACACTTTATTTCACGCTCTGAGCAATTTAATTGTTTAATGAATGGATATAATCATATATGTTTAAATAAGTTACTTTAATTGTTATAAATTGAGAATAACGTAAGAAAATATAATTAAGTGTCGATAAATGCAGAAATTCTAAATATTATGCTTATTACTGTTTATATTTTATTATTTATCATTCTTATAAATAGGATACTCCTTTAATATTGTAGAAGCAGTAGTGTGCAATCATTTATTTCTAAAATTTATCAAATAATGCTATTTTTGATTTTAAGTTATGTATGTACGATAACAAAATATCTGTTACACTTTCTTTTTTTTCATTTTATAACATTCTAAATATGTTTTTCTCGCTTTTGTTCAGAATTGTATGGAATTTTTAGACATGTTAATAAATTTTATGTAGCATCGCATAGGCAATTGACCACTATTTTCTTTAAAGCTTGTTTTCATTTTCAGAACAAACTGGTTCAATACGTTATTATAATATGCTATTTTAATTTTACCATAATTATTCAAATTAGAATAAAATTCACAAAAGGATAGAGGAGTGAATTACGCTCTTTAAAATCGTCCGGGAAAGCTCAGTTTGCAGATCATTGACAGCTTAAGCCAAGGCATCCCTGGTTAGAATCCTGGTCCGGACATTTTCCGCCCAGTTAGAAAGTACCGTGCTTTTGGATAATACCTTAAAAAGTATGTGAAGATATCTTTACGTAGCTTTCATCTTTTTTCTAAGTTTGAGAAAATGGAAGAAAAACTCTTCTTAGTTATAATGGATTTCGAAATATCTTCCCTTTTTTAGAAAATTTTGAGAGCAATAGATTACTGAAATTAAAAGAAACATTTCTGAAACAAAACTTTATTAAAAAAGTGTAAGCTATTTTTTTCCACCATTAAGATGCGCAAATTACAACAACAATATGTAAAACAATATACGGCTTTTTCAAGACTAACTCAATCACATTCATCAGTGTAAAAAAATCAGAAAAAAAAAAAATCATACATGTAAGAAAATTAAAAAATAAAACGGGCTCAAGCAACTCCTTCGATATTAACTGCGAGTTCTAACATATGCACTAAAAGAAGCGATTTTAAAATATTTTAATTTTAATTCGTGAAGTTTTCGACTTCTGATTTTTGATAGCTTTATAACCGTTTCTTGAAAACGATTTGACTATTTTTATGAAATGTCTCTCTGTCAGTCTATGACACAATTTTTTTCACTGTATTTCAAATAACAATGTGAAGAATAAAATAAGACACTTCCTGGTTATCCCGTCGACCAACTTCGCCAAATTATACAAATCTCCAAATTAATACCTAAATTATACATATTGACATAATTTTTTATTTTAAAGAACGAAAATTAATAGAATATCAATAAAAATACAAATAAAAAGTAGACATAAAATTCACTTTAATGACGTTTTAAACACGTGTATCCTATTTAATATCATTGAATGTGACATCCACGGTCATCCATTTTTGGTATTTAATCTTATAATTTGGCGATAGCTTTTTGGTCGACGGAATAACCAAGTAGTACCTAAAATAATTATAAAAAAGATGTGCTCATCATTTTCTGAAATTACTATGTACAAAATACCGCATACATGCTACGCACATAGGCCAATGTTCCAGTTTCCGTTGAGCTGAAGCCACCACGCGGAAAGAAGAAGATCGAGATTGGAAGCAACATCATTCAAGCCAAGTGCTGTTTACCGAAGAATCTCGATTCAATCTCGATAGTGCAAGACCCAACCACACAAAACCCTAAGTCATCGAGCACAAGAAAAAATCCTTTATTTTATAAAAGTGCAGTCATAGGGGAATCTAATCATCCATGTCTGCCGGAAGCGAAGTGGTGCATAAGCCAAAAATTAAAACCACAAGTGGTTGACTCGTAGAATTAGCATTGTGTTTTTCCTGCACCCAGTTTTCCATGTTTTAATACTTTTGATTGTACGGTAAACACAATGTTAAATCTACGAGTCAACCACTTGTGGTTTTAATTTTTGGCTTATGCACCACTTCCCTTCCGGCAGACATGATCCTCAGATTCCTCTATGACTACTCTTAGATAAAATAAAAGATTTTTCATTTGCTCGATGCCCTAGGGTTTCGTGCGGTCGGCTTATGGACTAGGAGTGTTACATCCGACGTGTTTTCGTATGGAAGGAAAGGGGCCCTCGAAATAAACCCATATTCGTTCGTGAAAAAACACAATACAGACGAGGTGGTTTGATGGTATGGGATGGAGTCAACATAGGTGGATGAAATTTTCTAATATTTCAATGAAAGATTTTTAAAAGGTAGCTTTATTATTTTAAATTTTAAGAAATAAAAATCAATTTTAGTGACCCTAACATAATATATGTAATTTTATATGCATTTTTAAATTAAAGATTCTAAATTTTAATATTAACGTTGAAAATCAAAATTATTTATCTAAAAGTTTGCACAAGTAAAAGAGTTGCATGGATTTAATTGGATAAAAAAATATTCCCCTATTTATATATGTATGTATGATATTTTAGATCCTATAATTGCTATTTAAAATGTGCCCTATAAAAATTGTATTTTATAAATCACAAATAAGTATCATTGACATCTTAGAGTAAGTGTACCAGTAGTGGGCCATCTACCAATAGTGGGCCACCAGTTTACAAAGTTGGAAAACAAGTTTTCTAGTCACCCCTGTCAGATAACAAACTAATTGCTAATTGGCTGGAACCCTTATATGTTATCAGGCAAAAGGACAATTCATTATGCTCATAGTCTTTGAGCTGGAAGAGAGTTTTTACAGACTATACGAAAAAACTAAATAGAAGCTAAAATTATTTTACATAATCATAAAAAATTCTAAATATGATTTCATTATTGTGTATATTTAAGTGTAGAAATGTAAAACAAATTATAACTTCTCTACAGTATGCATTAAACTCAAGAATGGAGAGGCCCGCTTCTAGGGGGCCCCTACTGGAGCATTAGAAATTTTCTTGGCCCACTACTGGAGCATAGAAGAAGGTAAATTTTTTTAATTTTCATTTTTTCTAGAGAATATATTTTAAAAATTTGAATGTTTATTTTCATACCTAAAGGTAAGCAATGGGCTAAAAAATATATTTTTTTAAAATTCGCTTATACTTTAATAATAATTAGATAAATGTCCTTAAGTGGCCCACCACTGGTGCATTTACCTTATATGTTTTTTTTAAAAAGTAGAAAATTAGTTAACCTGCACCAAATATAAGCAATAGAAAAGAAAGTTTATGAAGCAAAACTTTTAATTGAATATGTCTCGCGTTCGTTCATGCAGAAAATAAGAAAATTACGATACACAAATTATAAAAAGAAAAATGTATCAAATTTTATCTAATAAAAATGTATATGGTTCCAGTAAAGAAAGTTATATAGAATACAAAAAATCGTTATTATACACATAAAACAGACAAAGAGGCCTTTATTTTCAAACTTGAAAAGAAAATAAGATAATGATTTAAAATCACAATCTTGAACGTTGAGTAAAATATGTAGTGTCGGATTAATTCTTATTTATATAATATTTTTAAATTTAATTGTTGGAGCATTGTTCATAGTGAATCTTCAAACGCGTTAGGGGGATTTTTTAAGTTAATCAAATAAAATGTAAAAAATTATGAATTTATTTTCTATTAAAGCCTCTTTTTCCTCTTTTTTTTAAATTAAGTATAGAGTTTAGCGAAAATTTTGAGAAAACGGCCATTTTGTATGTATATTTTATGAAAGCCTGTTTAATCGTAAACATCTTTACTCTTGAGTTTTATCCATTTTAATTACATCACTTGAAATATTGTAAATTTTGTTAATTGAAACACCGCAATTCCACATACAAAGCGGAATATTAACGCTTTATCTACCGAATTATGAATTCATAAAAATTTTACATTCTAAAGAATTTTACGCAAAATGGTTAATTTAAATTAAACGATTTACATAATTATTTAATAATTTTTTGAAGGATTTTAGAAGGATTGTAGGATTTAGAAGGATAATTTTAATTTGAATTTATCCGGATTTTGCGCAATACTTATAACCTCACTCATATCTTTTATTTTAAATGGTTTTCTTATTATTTTGTAGAATTATAAAATGCACAAATATGTTATTCTTTAAATACAAATATAGAAATATTTTCTAATGAAAAAATTCCCATCCCCGTTCCTCAGCGCCAAGAAAGCCGAAAATATACAGAGGCGAAAGAAATCATTCTTTTAAACCCTTTTATGTTTCGTGTAACAAATTATACTTTTGGAACAAAATAAAGAAATGTATCTGTAACTAATTCTAATCTGTATTACAGCTAATCGGCGTATTAAAAGAATTTACAATAAGACATTTTAATTAGGATGAGCGAAGCGAATCCTCTACTAGGCCACTCAAATGACAGTTTGTCGTACACTTTACAAAAAAACTATACAGTATTTTGACTTGAAATTAAACGCAAATATAAATTATGATCTGTAGATTTGCAGAATATTATTTTTTTCAGAAATATTTTTCAAAAAATTATTACTTTAATTAATTTATTTTACATGTTTTTCCATTACGAACGCATTTTTTTAAATAAAAAGTGAAACACGTACCTTTTCAGAAGAAAAACTTAAATCATGGGGTCAGTAATTATAGCTAGAATCATCATTAAATAAATAAATAAATAAAATATATTTTCATTATTCTGACAAAATATTTCAAAAACTGCTTTCAGATTTTCAAACTATGCTCATTTTTTTTTAACTATGTATAGTTTCATGATTTCTTTTATAAAATTTATAAAATACTTGTTTTTAGAAAAATTATAGCATATTTTTAATGAATTAAAATTTATGAAAATTCTCTTATTAACATTAAATTATAAAAATATTTTTCTGTGTTAAAAATTCAAATACACAATTTATTCTTATTTTGTGAAATCATTTAAGCAGACGATATTTATGAATTTTAAAAGAATTACATTATGTTTTGGAGAAGTGGCAATAAAAGAATTGTAAACAAAAAAAATTAATTAATATTTTGTATAATTCGAAAATATTTTTATTTATACCAGTCTTATATCATAAATAAACAATCTGAGGAAATTCTTAGTAATTTGGTTGAAATACATTTTAAAATTAAAATGCGCCGAAACATAAAATTACATTTTTGTTTAATAAAGATGCAAAAGTAATTTAAAAAAATATTATTACTTTTAAATATTTATCTTATAGCATAATACTTCGCGAATCTAAACAAAGCACGGCTTTTGCTAGTGGTATTTATAAGTACCGTCGGAAGATAAACGGTTAAGGTATGTATGTGCCTGGAACGTTTCACCAACAGCCTACGCTGTTAAAATTTCTATAAAAACACAGAAAAGAAAGTGAGACTCTCTGTAAATTAACAGTAGGTCTCAGTTAAATGCATTTGATTGAATTTCCCAGTCGTAATTTTACATACATTTCCATTATCTTATATCTGGTGACCTGCAGGGATTTCCGTAAAGGTAATTAGAAAAGATATTTTTATCTTTGCTAAATTTTGTAGTTAAAAAGGAACACTTTTAATATTATTTTGCAATTTTATTAGAAATACTTTAAAAAGTTAATTTTGTTTAAATATATATTTTTTTAGAATTGAATAATTTTGAAAGGGTAAATACATCTAATCAGATTTAGTGGGGAATGTTTCCCGCTGAATCATAGAAAATATTTTTTTTTTCTGTACACAGTAGCAATAGTTCTTACAAGCTCAAGCAATAAAGTTTTTCTTCCATTGTCAGGAGGTCTTGCATTAATTTCCAAGGAAAATCGTGTTAAAGTATAAAGATACAGCATTTCAAATTTACACGGAAAATTGACGTTCTTTGAAAATTACTGAAAAACGAGTAAATGAGTTATTTAAAAAACTGAAGTTAAATTATTATCATCAAAAGCTAATTTACAGAGACTTATGTTTTTTTAGCAGTGTTAATTTACAGAGTCTATTCTAAATTTACCGAGTAGCTGATTTGGTATTTAACCTAATCTTGGTATTTTAATCTCTGTACTTTTACGTAAAATTTAAGATAATCGATTACCCGTAGATTCTATGTATTTTTACAGGAAACCTGTTAATAGTGTACCATTTAATAACTGTTTTCTTTTACATTCGATTTCTTTTTTATTGTTTTAAAGTTTAAATATTTATTATCTCAAAGAATTTAGTATTTTTGGTTCAGTGATAATAAGACAGCAAGTTGTAGTCAAAGATATAAATAAAAAATAAACTTTCTGAAATCGAACGTGAAAGCCACAGAAATTAACAGACAATGCATCTTAACACACAAATATATTTAATGTAACGTATGCATAAATATATAAACTACGACAAATATAGTAGATTATAAAATTGTAAACTTTGTACAGAAATTTTTGTGCTGTATTTAATTTTTAATTTTCGTTTTCATGAAAATTGTTTTTTTTTTCATTGTATACGTTTACGGAAAATATCATTTCATAAAAAGTCTTAAGATATTGAAATAAAATTTTGTGAGATAGTTTTGCTCATTTATAGTTATGCTGTAAAGCAAACTATAGATTAGTAAGTTTATATATTACACTAAGAGACATTTTTATCAAAAATTGATTTTCTTTTAGAAAAAAATCTTATTTTGTGTGCAACATTTGATATATGTTAGTCAATTTAAGAGCTGTAGCAAATGTTTTCCTTCATGGCACAGATAAGTGGTTTGAAAAATATATTGTTAAAAAAATGTAAAATATATTCAATAGATTTTATCATTGAATGATTGACAAAAATGGAATTCGTTACTAAATTTTGACAAAATATTTTCTAAATTTGAAAAATAAGTTAAAATCGCATTGCAGATATCTATAAATTTGTAGTTTATTCCCTGTTTTAGCTAAAACTGGATTTGTTTGGTAAAAACTTCATATTTTTTAAAACGAAAAAAGTCTCAAAGGTAGTCAAAACCTTAAATTTACCTTTTCTCCATGTTTATATTTTCATTTCTGTCATATTTTCAAAATTCTAAAGTTCTTTTGTATTTCAGATAGAGAATTGAATTTTTTTTTCATCTGCTTTATCATATATTGGCGCAATACTGGCATAAAATATTGCTTCAATATTGGGGTGTTTACATTTTGACCTTATTTGCCAATATTTGAAGCCAATATTATGCAATATTGGGGTTTCATTGGAAATATTGCCAATAAAACGGCAATATTAGTTAAGTATTGGGGTTTTATTAAAAATATTTCCAATGTAACGCCAAATTTGTACAATATTGGGAATTCATTGGAAATATTTCCAATGTAACGCCAAATTTGTACAATATTGGGAATTCATTGGAAATATTTCCAATGTAACGCATTTATTTGTACAATATTGGGAATTCATTAGAAATATTTTAAATGAAATGCCAATATATAATCAATATTGGCGTTTTATTAGCAATACTTCCAATAATTGGCACAATTTTGGACCAATATTGGTTTGCTACTAGGGACGTATTAATAAAAAAAAATATATTTAATGTAATATTAGATGTATCTAAAAATACATACGCATCCTTGTATAATATATATGCACAAATCTAAAAAAAATGTGCAAAAATTATTATTATTATTTTGAAAAAGTAACGATTTCAAAAGTTTTACTTTTTTAATGTTTTAAAAAAACATTAGTCAGTAAGTAATATTAAAACTATACTATTTTTTTCCTTATAAGTTACTTCCGTTTCTTTTAAGATTGAAATGCAGTGATTTCAAAAACTGAACCATATTTAAAAAGATAAACAAAATTGTTTAAAACTTCTACTATTCCCTTAAACTAGAAAAAAAAAGTCTATTTTTCGTACTTTATGAAGAAATTCAGAGCAACGAAATAGAATTATTTGTAATGATGCTCTGTTCATTTCAATCAATACTTGCAATTTAACATTTTTTTATATCATTGCAAGAAAAAAAAGTAGCTACAAATTGAATTATCAACAAATAGAACGAACTACAAATCTGATTTATTCGTGTATAAGAGTAGGAAGAAAAAAAAAGTTTTTTGATTAGTTTTCCATTTCTTTTTTTCAAATAATTGAATTGAATTTAAACTTACTCATTTGTACTTTTCAAAGACAGTTTTTATCGCTATCTTTGTAGCTGTTACAAAAAACAAATAAAAAATTTTCATTTTTATATATTTTCAAATAAAATATTATATACAAGGATATTATTCTGTTGTTATGAACATTTTAACCAAAATGTTGTTTTATATTTAGATAAACACCTTATTAAGACTAAATCTTTCTTGTTGTTAAAAAAATACAAAAAAAAGTTTCTGGTAATATGATGTCATAAATGTCCATTATTCACACAATTCCTGTAAGTAAAATATTATAAAACAATTGAATTTCAAAATTTTAAATTGTGTATTATATTTTAATTTGCTGCATAACACCTCTTGTTTTTTCATTTGCATTTTCCTTTTTAGTTTTCCCTTTTCTATAGAGTACCAGTATTTATTTGATTTTGAAACTATTCTTGTTCATATCATTTGATTCTAAATAATATTAATGGTAAAAATATCCATGTCTTAACTATTAAACATTGTTTTTAAAGCTCCATATGATTTCTGAAATATAAACAATATAGTATTAAATATAGTATAAAATATAAAAAAATAAACCAATATCCGTGTTTATATCTGAAACTCTTTACTGGCATATATTTATGAGTGTTAGTTAATCGCAATTGCAGAAACCGAAACATATTTAAAGCATAATATACCTTCTAAATATATTTGAATCAGACATTTTTGGCTACATTTCAAGAAGTAAAATTGATATAGCTCTTTTATTTATTTAATATTGCTTTTTTCGAAACCCATAAAATTTCTTGATACCTGAAATCACTTATAATATGTCGATTTATATGTTGTTTTTTTTTCTAAAAAAAATGCTTTTTGATTTGGATTTTTTGAAATTATAACAAACTTATGACAAGAATAGAAAATTGAAATGGTAAAATAAGTTATTAAAAAAAAAAGGCACTCCGGGAGTGCCGACAGAAGTGAAAAATTGAACAAATATGTGTGTATTTTTTTAGTCATCTGGACATATTTTATTGTGCAGAAAATACTTTTAAATGAAGTGTTTTTTATTCATTATTATAAACTACTGCTACAAAAATTATATTACAATTTTCATTTAATGCGCTATTGTACATGAAAAATAATGCATATTATTTTACATACAAAAATTGCAATCTATTGCTTAAAACATAAATTTACAAATGCATGAAATATGAAATATCGTCAGTTGGTATTCTTTGAAATAAATACCCATAAAACTTATGAATTTTCATCCCCATTTCAACAATTCTTCCATCATCATCATCATCATTATTATCATTATATTCTAGATTTGATATTATAGGTTTATGGTAACTAAAATATATAGCAAACAATTTTGATTCAATTCTATTTAAATATCTTGTAATGACTGCATCAATTGTAATTTTTATCTCTCTGTGCTAAGATTGCGATGGTTGGTCATTGTTAAATCAAATTTCTATTTAAAAATTCAATTAATTGTAGATTTTCATCATCCACAAAGTTGATGTTGAAATCCCTACTCAAAATCATCGGCAAATTATCAAATCTCTTTCCAATTCTATCTTGAAGTAATGCAGAAGCCTCTTTAGAACAAATAAATAAATTTTCATACAAAAATTCTCATTTGCACTTAAAGACTTATCCGGTGAAATATAAATGGCAACCAATACAATTAGTTTTTCATTTTCAGAGTGGCAACAACAAACACATATATCACTGATATCAAAAACATTACTACTAAACATACTGGTGTACCTCACATGCACATTCATATGGATTGTGGAAATATATGCCCATTACATCAAACAACCTTTTATAAATAGCTACTCCTGCTGCTGGACGACTGTATCTTCTGAAACTTGCAACAAATTGAATAGTAATCAAACAATATCAGTTGTTAAACTTTAAATACAATTTTTTAAAATATGGTTGGAAAGTGCAGCATAATCGATGCACAATATCATGATTTTTCTTTCTTAACTTTTTATTCCATCTGGTAACAGTATATTTTGTTAAACTTTAAATACAATTAAAATTTTTAAAAATGGTTTTGAAATGTAGCATAATGGATGTGCAATGTCATGTTTTTTCTTTCTTAACTTTTTATTCCATTTGGTATCAATTTATGTTGTTACTATTTAAATACAATCAAAAATTAAAAAAAAAGAGAGAAAAATGGTTGGAAAGTGCAATGTAATCAATGCGCGATGTTAATATTTTTCTTAACATTTTATTCCCTCTGGTAACAGTATAAGTTGTTAAGGTTTAAATACAATTACAATTTTTAAAATTGGTTGGAAAGTACTGCATAATCAATGTGCAATATCATGTCTTTTCTTTCTTATCATTTTATTCCATTTGATAATAATATAAGTTGTTAAACTTTAAAAACAATTGAAAAAAAATATATATATAAAAAAGGTTTAAAAGTGCAGCATAATCTATCTGCAATGTCATGTTTTTCTTTCTTAACTTTTTATATCATTTGGTATCAATTTATGTTGTTACTATTTAAATACAATCAAAAATTAAAAAAACTGAAAAAAGTGGTTGGAAAGTGCAGCATAATTGATGCACAATGTCATATTTTTTCTTTCTTAACATTTTATTCCTTCTGGTAACAGTATATGTTGTTAAACTTTAAATACAATTATAATTTTAAAAATTGGTTGAAAAGTGTAATATAATGGATGAGCAATGTCATGTCTTTTCTTTCTTAACTTTTTATTCAATTTGATAACAATGTAAGTTGTTAAACTTTAAATACAATTGAAAATTTAAGGAATTGAAAAAAAACGGTTGGAAAGTGCAGCATAATTGATGTGCAATGTCATGTTTTTTCTTTCTTAACTTTTTATTCCATTTGGTATCAATTTATGTTGTTATTATTTAAATACAATAAAAAAAATGAAAAAAAGTAGTTGGAAACTGCAGCATAATCAATGCACAATGTCATACTTTTTCTTTCATAACGTTTTATTCCATCTATTAACAGTATAAGTTGTTAAACTTAAATACAATTATAACTTAAAAAAACACACACGGACATTCGCGCAAGCGCCCTGTGCCGCCTAAACGGAGCAGCACACTCAGGCACGGTAGAAAGAGTGGGAGATACTAGTTCCCCTCGATCTTACGCTTTTTCGATCAGCATCACGTGACCCTGACGCGAGTTTGGAAGTTTTTACCCATACAAAAAGTGCTCAGCGCCGCTAAAGAAGTTTTCACTTCAATATTTAATTTTGACATAGTTTGACGCAAAATCGAAATTCGAGCAGAGAGATAATATCAAGTTCATATGCAGATGAGTAAAATTTGCTTTAGAGATATTGTTTGCCTTACAAACGAAAAACAAATCAAAACCAAACCAACGGCTGATTTTAGGAGGATACCAAAAACAGGATTTTCGTCAATGTTTCCAAAAATTGCAGGTGTGGTGGAGCAAGTGTGTGAACTCTGACTGATTTTACTTTTTATTTTTGAAGGTGTTCACATGCGTGTATGCCAGCGTTAATAATGTATTACGATCAAAATCCTGGTGCTTTTTAACTTTCCAAGTTTTTATGCCTATGTTTAACAAAACAATTTATGTAATGTTTTAAAAAAAATCCTTTAAAAAATTAAAAAATTCCTTTTTTGCTCGGCAGTCAGATGTTAAAATAGGATTTTCCCGCACTAACTTAAGAGAGACCCGTACCCCATTTTCAGCCAAAAATCATCAAAAGTTCAAAAAAAATTTTATCTCAGAAAACAATAAAATACATATTTGCGAATATCCATGCAAAATTTCAGAACACGACACTTGGAACAGGTAGAAAATGAGCTTTTCAAATTGTACTCAATATAGAGTTTAAAGGACTAGCGGCCATTTAAAACGTGTTTTCCTGAAAAGGACTTTTTTCATATTTTGCCTAAGTTCAAAGTACTAAGGGTCAGTGGTAAAATGATTTAGAAACAAAGTGTTTATGTTTTTAGAATCTTAAAAAATTTTGCAACAAAAGTAAGGAGAGATATTTTTTGTAACTATATCTGAAAATTTTACATAAATTGGTAAACATGAAAATTATAACAAATTTAAGGAAATTTACCATGCGTATTTTTTTTTTTTTTTTTAGCCGATTAAAATATAAAATTAAAAATATCTCTCCTTAGTTCTTTTCTTTATATTCTATAACATTATTTAAGAAATTTTAGTAATACCAAAATATTGAAAATTGAATGAGGAGTAGTAATTTTAAAAAGTGACGTAATTTTTAAAAGTTTTTCGACAAAAAAAATATCATAAAAATCCCCATAAAAAATAAACTTTTTAATAAAAAGTGAATTTTTTTGCTAATAATTCCTTACAAAAGGATTCTTAAGTAGTACACCAAAATTCATTACCTTAAAATCAATAATAAAAATTTTGGGTTTTTTCTTACGGGTCTCCCTTAAAACAAATCGGATTACAAAATACGACGGGAACTCAAAAAATACCAGGGATTTGGTCCTAACACATTATTAACGTTGTTATACATGCATGTAAACACCTTTAAATGCAGAATCAGTCAGAGTTCAC
Source organism: Maratus speculifer (assembly GCA_964019185.1). Lineage (NCBI taxonomy): Eukaryota > Metazoa > Arthropoda > Arachnida > Araneae > Salticidae > Maratus > Maratus speculifer. The sequence goes on along the minus strand of OZ025290.1, from coordinate 426,122,159 downwards.
ACGTTTGCCTCACCGCACCTACCATATTTTGAAAAAATGACGAAAATCCTGTTTTTGGTATCCTCTCACAATCGCATTTTGATTTTAAACCATCAGAAATTCTTACAGTACTGCATTTTAAGGAATGTAAATAATCAATTGATTCAATTGCTATCGCATAACAACAATCAATTTAGTGATTCCATTTATTGAAGACGTTTTAATATAGAATTAAGTATGATTAACGTTTTTTTTAAGTAATACATTTTTTATGTGAGAAATGTTATTATATACTTATTTTATGCTTTGTCACATATAAATAATAAAACACAATCTGCCATTTACCACAAAATATAATTGTTTAAATCTACAACAATTAATTAAATTTAAAGCATTTTGATTTTGAGTCGTTAGAGATCTATGGAATGTTTTTAGGAACGTACAGTTTAAATTGAATCAATTTCAATCGGATGCCAACAATCAATTTACTGGTTCCACTTACTGAAGATATCTGAAATTAGAATCATCTGAAAGTAATTGATTAGGTAATTTCAAGCGCAGATAACGAAATAATTGAATACAAATTCGAATAGCCATAATTCGAATAGTAATAGAATGTTTATAACATCTGAAAAGGATTGAAAGGTATTGTTTGGGTTTTAATGACGATAATCGTTTTAAATTGAGCACTATGTAATTTATCAAAATATCTTTCAAAAGTATCCAATAAAAATATGTTTTAAATGTTTTTACCATTACATCCCTCCCTTAGAGATACTTCATTTGTACCCCACGTTTAAAAAGAACATTTCAATTATTGCTCTTCTTGCCATTTTTCGTAAATGGAACCCTATGTTTTTTCGACAGTTATGTGTTACTTATCAGTTACGAAGTTCAATTAAAACTATCACGTATCATTCATTATATATGTCACAAAGTATAAAAAAATAAATGAAGAAACTTGAAAATAAGCATTCACATAAAAACAAAAATATTTAATTACTATATTTAGTTCAGGCAAAAATTCATAGAATCCAAATTTTAAAATGATTAAGTAAAATCTATTTGGTCGTCTTCAACTAGAAAAGTAGGCAAAAAAAAATATTCTCATGTTTAACTTTGCCTGCTTTTGATACATCGGATCAGATATAGATTTTGTAACTCTCAATTATCCGGTTATGTGAAGAAGTCAGCAATCAGCATTTTCAATTTTCAACTGAATCAATTTCAATTCGCATACAAACAATCAATTTACTGGTTCCATTTACTGAAGATGTCTCAAATTAGAATCATCTGAAAGTAATTCATTAGGGAATTTCAAGCACAGATGACGAAATAATTAAATTCAAATTTGAATTGCCCATATAAAATGTTTATAACATCTGAAAAGGAAAGGAAGATGTTGTTTGGATTATAATGACGATAATCGTTATAGTACTACATAATTTATCAAAATCTAATTTAAAATCTAAATATCTTTGTTTAGAAAATTTAAACTCATCTGCATCTCATAAAAAAAAATTTAAAGGAATTAATTTTTTCATGCAAAATTATTTTTCTATGGTAAATTGGTGAATGGGATTCAAAAAGTTTACATTTTTTCAAATGTAAAAGCCTATTTTTATATGACAATGACCCAACATGTAACATCCATTTGTAAATTTTAATAAAATAATCACAAAAATTCTTTAGTTGTGGAAAAAGTAATTCCACGAAACTCTCCATCACTCGCATTTTATTTAAAAAAACAATAAAAAATTGAAATATTTTCACTTTATTCGATAATTTTATTCTATAAAGCATATTCCAGAAATATACACATAGAAATAAACATTTTTTTCGACTAGTGCTATTACTGGATAAAATTCGATATTTCACTGTTTTTTACATGATGTAAATTTTTACAAATGTATCTGGTTAAACGTTGAATTTAAATACAGTTAAATTTCATTAAAAATTAGAAAAAACAATAATTTATTCCTCAACGAATATTACAATTAATTACCAAAAATTAAGTAAACTTATTTATAAGATGCAATTTAATAATTTCAGAAATTTTTTCTATCTATCTTTTTAAGTTTGGAACATTTTCTCAAATTAGATTTTACTTTGAAATTTGACTGTCTGGTTGTTTTTCACAACAACACCAGTATTTATTGTAGAGCGATACCATAATTACAAATTATCCTCCTCGATCCGATGTTGTCGTATAAGATCTTGGGATTTTAAACGATGACTTAGTTTTCCAGATTTTCTTTTTATTTAAACAAAGTTAATCTAATGATTTCAACTAAATGAATTCATTTCTGCTAACCCTTGACATATACAATGATATCGATAGGCAACGCAAATGTACCAAAATATAAACTACTCGCGACGTTCGCTGGGGTGCATTTCTGCCGTTTGATTGATTGTTCTGTGCCGTCTGATTAATGTGCCTTTATTGATTATTCCCACCAGATACTTTATAAGGTACCCTGGGGTAATAACGCCAGGCGGGGTAATAACGCCAAGTGCTTATATTTTGCATAATTATGAAGTAATCAGGTAAATGACACCATTGTGCTCTGCGCAAAAGGGTTTTGAGTCATATAAATCGCAAAAAACAGCTTCAAGTTAATTTGTTTCATTTTTAGGTCTTATTGTTTTTACAGGCAACTAAAATTAAAGCTTGATCTAAAATTTGCGAGATAAGGTTTTTGATCTGAAGACTATATTTTTTATCCGGAAATACTTTGTTAATTACATAAATTTGTAGTACATTTCATGGATTTTCAAAATGTTGTTGAAGATTTTGGATATCTTCTCGAGATAATTTGTAGTTTAGGATTTACTGCGCAATAAGTATCCCGGGGTAATAACGCCAATCCTTGGCATTAATACCCCGGTTGATTCCCTACAGTGACCTAGCTACATCCTAAATACTGATTCAAATAAACACAGTTAAAACTGTGCAATGTTTCTAATAATTCTATTTAAGCGGTCCTTTTTAAGCAAAAAGAAGCTCACGGTCTGATATTCTTTTGCCTCATCCTCCCCCCCACACCGCACCTTTATTTTTCTTACACTTTCACAAAAAAATGAACATTTTCAATAGCTTAGAATGCAATTTGTCAATTTCTAAGTTTGTAGAGTTTGTATTTTTAGAATTGGGCAATCTACATGCAATTATTCCATCTTATTTCATAGTTTTGTTTGCATGGCGTTATTACCCATATAGGTGGGTAATAACGCCAAATAGCATTGGTCAAGAAAAAACGCCATTACATTTTATGAATACATATCTGTTAAATTATTTTATTTTATATAGATAGTCAATGAGTTGCTGTATCAGATCCTACATTTGTTTGAAAAATACAATCTAAAACTAAACCGTGAAAATTGGTAGAACCTTAACGTGGCGTTATTACCCCAGGGTACCTTATTTTAAATTTTGCTTTCTTTAATCCTTAACAACTCTTAGCGGTCTCACAGACCACTGACATTTTCAATTTTTGAAATTTAACCCGTAATTTTTCGTTTCACTACTATATATACTACTATATTTATATACTATATATACTACTATATTTATGCTAGTCAAATTTTGTTTCGTTTGGAGCCCTATTACTATCTCTAGAGACTTTTGAATAGCTGAATTTTATTCATAATAGTCCTGTACATAAATTTTAATAAAAAATAGTATTCTGAGAGTTAATTTAACGTTTTATTTATCTTTTAATTAAGCGGTCTGACACACCGTTCACAGAAGTTAAGCGGCAATTTATGTCACAGCAGTTAAGGGTTAATCAGGACAACTTGCACAACAGTTTCTATTTATAAAAACCGATGAGAAAATATTAAAAATTTTATAAAATACGTTCTTCGTGAAGGGGTTAAGTGAAAGTTAAAGGGTTTTTGATCATTTTTTTTATAAAACAATTACTCGCCGAGGATTAATAGCGAAAAGTAAAATGCGAATAAGAAATTCTCTTCTTGTGTCCGAAAACAAATATTTTCTGTTTTTATCTGAATAAATCACGTAGTCTGCAGTGATTTTTGTCTATTTTGTCCTAAAAATTTAATATATAGAACAATTATATGATCTTCTTCTATATTTACTACATTTATGATCCAGTACTTCAAGATTTTGTCTTTTAAATCCGTATGAAAATATATTCCACATTTGTTTAGAATATTCTTAATTGATTAAGTATGGAGATTCAATACTCTTCCACTGCATATACTCAGTAGGGAACTGCAAGAAGTGTATGTTACCGATTTTGACGAAAGTGGTATCGTTGGAAGATCTCATCGAGAGCAGCAAAAAACTCAATTGAACTACCCGTCGCAAAAGAGTCGTTATCACGATATTCGACAATTTATGTCACTTAACTAGTGCATATTTAATGGGGGGGGGGCGCAAAAAAATTTAGTCTAGATTTTATCGAAAGTGGTATCGTTAAAAGATATCATCTTGAGAAAGAAAAAAACTCAATCAAACTACCCGTCGGAAATGAGCCGTTTTAGAGATATCCGATAATTTATGTCAGGTAGCTAGTGCCTACTGTTCTAATGCACACTTAATGGGGGACCGTAAAAAATTGTTTTCTCGATTTTGATGGAAATGGTGTCGTTGCAAAGATATCATAGTGAGAAGTAAAAAACTCAATGGAACTAACCATCTGAAATGAGCCATTTTCGAGATATCCGACAATTTATGTCACTTAATGCAGTTTCCCAGGAGTGTGCATTAGCAATGTGACACAAATTGTTGGATATCTCGAAAACGTCTCATTCCCGACGGGTGATTCCATTGCATTTTTTAATCCCCACGATGATATCTTTTCAACGATATCACTTTAGTTAAAATCGAGACTAAAATTTTTTGCGGCCCCCCCATTAAGTATGCACTAGTTACGTGACATAAATTGTATGGACGTATTTACGTGACGTAAATTACATAAATATGGATATATCGATAACGAATCATTTGCGACGGGTAGTTCCATTGAGTTTTTTGCTGCTCTCGATGAGATCTTTCCAACGATACCACTTTCGTCAAAATCGGTGATTTACACTTCTTGCAGTTCAATAGTCAGATTCACTATTTTTGTTTAAATGATAAGAAAACTTTTGTTTAAATGATGATGATACTGTGCAATACAGATATGCTTCGGTTAATTCAATAACTAAACAGACATAAGCTTGGTCTCTTTACATCAGCAAATAAATAAAAAGAATGCTATATTCATCTTATAAAAAAGGTAAACTTAAAACTATAATGTGTGTAAATTACTTAAAGATGACAAAAATATTTTAAAATGTGTTAAATTGTCCTACAACATACCAAGAATTTGGATCTATTTACTTAAAGAGACACAATACAAGTACAATCCACGTGCCTCAATATCTACATTTTATTTTTCGGGTCTAAAAATTTTCTTTCACTTTCACTCCAATTATGTGACATTTGAAAATTAAGATGTTAATATTTGTATTTTTATTTTATTTCATATTCTCGGTCGATGGCAGTGTTTACAGTTGAAAGTACTACGATTAAAGGTAATTTAACACCTTTAAAAATATGTTTTGTCATATTTAAGTAATTTACACATAGTGCAGTTTTAAGTTTACTTAAATCTAAGCTTTGCTGTAATTGTAAGCTCTTCAACTTTTTAACCAAAATCCTGTAGAACAACGTAATTTAACTGCCCGCCTGTTTACATTTTCATGTTATAGCCAAGACGACAAAACAGACTATTACTTTATTGAGTTGACGGCTGAAATTCCACAATTTGATAGAACTCGATTAGCATATTAAAATGCAATAGGTCTGTCAAAACATATCTTGTAGGAAATCATTTTTAAACCTAAATTATTGGTTTATACACTTAGAAAAAGGAATTGATTAAAACCACGAAACATGTTTCGTTAAGTACATTTTGGTTGTTTTAAGAGGATTTTTTAATTTTTTTAAGCGAATTTGACCCATAATATGGGTTAATGGAAATTTTGTTTAAATAAACAAAAAAATATTGTTGATATTTTTTTCAATTTTTCGCCCCCAATTTTAATCCGAAATGCACAATAACGTAATAATAACGTCATTAATCCGTCTCAATTTAAAATTTTTTAATTACCCCAAAATTATGTTAATCCTTTATAGCTATATAAGTAAATTAAAAAAAAATTGCGTGAGAGAATTATGGCTACAGCACACCAATTTAAATTATAATTAAAACTCAACAAAATTTTGTTGGAATTACAAATTGAAAATACTTTAGTAAGACTCAAGTAAAATTTTGTTTTTGAGTTTTTTGTAAAAATTTTATAAGTATACATTTTTTTTTTTTTTTTTTTTTTTGAGAAACAAAACAGTTTTTTTTTTTTTTACTTTGGCTAAAAAATTTGCTTTGAACAACAAAAATGTACTCAACAAAACATGTTTTGTAGTTTTAATAAATTCCTTTTTATGGGTGTATGTACATTTGTCATTGCGTTTTCCTGCATCCCAATGAAAGAAAATGTGGAGGACTCACAATAAAAAAACACAATGATAAGCATATCAGCTAACCATTAAATTTGATTTACATGTGTTTTCCATAAAAAAAAAAAAAAAAAAAAATCTGAGACGAAATCTATTTGAACATGGCAATAGAGATTTATTCTATATTTTTTGCTCTTATCCGGATGTGGCCCGTTGCCACCTCCTGGTTTTTAACTTATTCCAGTACATTCCCACAAACAGCAAAGAAAAAATAATTTTTATAATTTTTATTACATTTAGGTTTGAATCGCGTTTACATGCTTATGCAAGCAAATTGACAAATGTATATTGCAATTTTGTTTCAAAAAGTATAATTGTATTGTACTTTTTTCCTTCGAAAAAAGATGGCATTTATACAAATAAAATGCTCAGCAGTGACTTCTTATGCCAGCTAGTTTTTCAATAATAAGTCATAACTGTATTAGAAATACCATATTAAGTGTGTGAGATGCTTGTATGTAGCTGGTATCGCACTAATAAATATTTGTAACAAACTGATTAGTCATTTCACAGTTAATAGGAAACAGTTACATAACCGCAATTTATTTCTATTCTTACTATAATTTGGTCAGTTATATTTCCAAATATACTTTATAAACGGATCGTATAAATGCTTTAAAAAATGTTAAAATGAATTAAAAGTTTCTTGCAAAATTTTAAATGTGTACAGTGTTTATACATTTCTAATCTGAGAAAAGGTTTGGTTCGGTTTATTTTATGATGGTCGATTATTTACACCAGTGGTGGTATCCGTGCTGGCCTTTTCAAGGGAACCAAACAGTATTTATGCAAGGAAATCCAAGGTTCGAAGAAAAGCACGGAAAACTCCGAACATCTCGGCTGGCGGTCTCTATTGGGATGAAAACCCTGCACTTTCCGTCTACCAGTTTGAAGTTCAGAACATATCAGCCACTATTCTGAAAAAAGCAAATAAAACTTTTTTGGTATTAAAAATGACACAATTTTAAAAATAATGTTTTTATTTATTATTTAAAACCATTTTACCCTTCACGCAACATCAGAAAATTACATTTCTTAATTAACGAACAATTTCCAATCTAAATGTTATTTAATATTTCCAAATATTTCTAATCGTTTTAATTAAAATTCAAAAACAAAATTACATTTCACGCTTAAAAAATACAATTACGTTAATTGCTTCTTTCAATGAAATAATCATAGTAAACATGCAGTCATAAAAATAAAATTATAATCCAAAGTTTTATTCTTCGTAATCCTGTAATAATTCTTCTTGGAAAAGAAATTTCTGCCTTAAACCTTTCCATATAAAATGGAAAGAAAATCATTTTAATTTAAATACCAACATAAGATTTTATAATTTTCCTTCTTAATAGTGTAACCGGTTTAAATTGTTACACAATGCATTTTCGTTGAGATGTGTGTTGAATTAATGAATATTTATTTATTTTAAAAATCAAAGAAATAAAAATAAAATTAAAAATAAAAATAAAAATAATTCGTTCATCAGCTAATTTCATAAAAGTGTAGACAATTAAATTTTATAATGAATTTAAAATATTTCACTTTTAAACATTAATATTATTATATAGCATATTTTGGTTTGTTTCAATGAAAGCTTGAATTTCATAAGTATTTATAAATTGCTAAAATAGATCTAACAGAAGATATGATATTTTACAAGCATAGACACAGTCTTCCAAATGTCCAAAAGTCAAAATGTAAGTAATATACTCCTCAACAAATATTACAATTAATTAACAAAAATTAATTAAACTTAATTATAAGATTGCAATTTAAAAATTTCAGAACTGTTTTCTATCTAAAAGCAAACACAATAGTTTGGTTATTTATTTGAATATTTCACTTAATATAAAGTAATTTTTGGTCTACATTAATAAAATGCAATGTGTATAAAATTCATATGATTTTTTCTAGATTTATAATAGCAATGCTTCAAGATTTTTGTCTTTAAATCCGTATTAAAGAATATTCTAAAATCATTTGCAATATTTGTAACGTTACATGCATGCTGGGTGTCATTTGTAACGTTAGGTTGGTCGTGGTGGAGGTTAAATGTAGACATATTCAGTAATTTAGGATAAAATAACAAAGTTTATTAAAGTGATAATGGCTGAAGGGAAGTGGAGCAAGTCTTAAATTTACACAACTGAAAACACCATGAACAGCTAAATCATACTCACAGGCTTCGGCCTAGCTCAGTCGGGGCACCTACTAATACCTTCCGCTATCTCTTGGCTGATCTGCTAAATAAAGCTTAATTAAACAGCCCGTGGCTGTGGGTAATCCTTTATTCACAAACAATCCAAATGAAACTAAGAGGTCTCTTACCCCGGCCAACTCTCAAGTCAACTGTCGGAACTTCTTTCCACTCACTGGAGGCTTCGTTGCTACTTTTCAATCGGCTAGCACTTCGCTGAACACTAATTCACTTCGCTTGTCTAATGGCAGAGAACCTCACTCGCTGGCTGCTGGCTAATGCCAGAGACACACTCGCTGGCCAATGCCAGAGACACTCCTCATTCACTCAAACCCAAGCTTTTATGTGCTGCAAACTGAGATACTTCACATTAACATATTACTAATAACCGCGAGCTAACTGTAAAATCCGAAAGAGCACACACACTCTAGAAAGTTAAAGTAAAAGAGAGGATAGATGTCGCTTTTACGCTTACACATGTTAACTTATTGACGTCACGATCTCAGAAACACTAGAGTGCCTTTATGGAAAGGTCACTCCCTCACATATTCATTAGCATGGAGTTTCAATACACGTTCGTAGCTTATATTCAGATTCCATGTTTTTGACTAAAATTCAGAATTCATCATAACTGGATTAGCATATTGAAATCAATAGATTTGTCGGATACCATCTGGGATATATCTTGTCTGAAACCACTTTTAAACCCAATTTATTGGTCGATAGTTAGGTTTGTTATTGTGTTTTTCTACATCCAAATGTATGAAAAAATGGAGGACTCGCAGTAAGAAAACAAAATGCTAAACATACCAACTAACCATTAAATTTGATTTGCAGGCGTTTAAAATAAAAAAAAAACATTTTGCAGACAAATTGCTTTTTTATATTGAAATCAAAATTTATCCTGTATTTTTAGTTCGCATCTCTATGAGGTGATGGTCCGCTGCCGCTTCCTGGTCTATAATTTATTCCAGTATATTTCCACAAACAGCAAAAATGTAATTTTGATATTTTTCATTTCATTTAGTTTTGAATAATCGCGTTTCCTTGCTTATACAAGCAAATTAACAAACTTATGTTACAATTTTTGTTTGAATATTTTTTGTTTCTTGTTTTTTGTACATTTATACAAATAAAATGTTCAGCAGTGAGTTCTTATACCAGCTCGTTTTGCAATAAAAGGTCACAACTGCATTCGATATCCCATATAAATTTTTCAGATGTTTTTGATATAGCTGGGAGCGCACTAATAAATATTTGTAACAATATGATCAGTCATTACACAGTTAATTGGAAACAGCCAATTAAGCGCAATTTATCTATATTCTTACTATAATTTGATCACTTATATTTTACAAACGGGTTATATAAGTGTTTTAAAAAACGTTAGAATGAACGAAAAGTTTCCTGCAAAATTTTGAAAATGTGCAGTGTTTATGCATTTTTATTCTGAGAATAATTTGATCACTTATATTTTACAAACGGGTTATATAAGTGTTTTAAAAAACGTTAGAATGAACGAAAAGTTTCCTGCAAAATTTTGAAAATGTGCAGTGTTTATGCATTTTTATTCTGAGAAAATAAAATTAAAACTTTTATGTTATTAAAAATGACACAATTTTAACAATAATGTTTTTATTTATTATTCAAAATCAGTTTAGCATTCACACAACATAAGAAAGTTACATTTCTTAATTAACGAACAATTTCCAATTTAAATGTTATTTAATATTTGTAAATATTTCTAATCCTTCTAATTAAAATTCTAAAACAAAATTACATTTCACGCTTGAAAAATACTATTATGTTAATTGCTTCCTTTAATGAAATAATCATAGTAAACATTCTGTCTTAAATAATAAAATTCTAATCCAAAGTTTTATTCTTCGTAATCTCGTAATCATTCTACTTGGAGAAGAAATTTCTGTCTTAAACCTTTTCATGTAAAGTAAAAAGAAATCATTTTAAGTTGAATACAAACATAAGATTTTATAATTTTCCGTCTTAATAGCGTAACCGGTTTAAATTGTCAAACAATGCATTTTCTTTGAGATGTGTGATGAACTAATGAATATTTCATTTATTTTAAAAAGCAAAAATAAATAAAAGCTAATTTCATCAGCTAATTTCATAAATGTGCAGATATTTAAATTTTGTAATGAATTTAAAATATTTCACTTTTTAACCCTAATATAATTATATAGCATATTTTGGTTTGTTTCAATAAAATCTTGAATTTCATAAGTATTCATAAATTACTAATATAGATCTAACAGAAGACATGATATTTTACAAGCATATACACAGTCTTCCAAATAAAAATAAAAGTTATTCGTTCATCAGCTAATTTCATAAAAGTGCAGATAATTAAATTTTATAATGAATTTAAAATATTTCACTTTTTAACCATAATATTACTATACAGTATATTTTCGTACATTTTAATGAAAGTTTGAATTTCATAAATATTCATAAATTACTAATATAGATCTAATAGAAGATAACAATTCTGTTATGAAATGCGAATGCGAGCCTGACACCTCGTTTACAAAGTACCTACCTAGCTAATGAACCCCCTCTTTAACCTTTCATCTACCGCAATATTAATTCATGAAAATTTTGCATTCTTAAGCATTTTACGCAAATAGTTTAAACTAAATTAAAAGATTTACATAATAATTTAATACATTTTTGAAGGATTGAAGGATTTACAAGGATTAATTAAATTTGAATTTATAGTGATTTTGGACAATATTTATAACCAAGCAAATATTTAACTTAAATTTTTTACTTAGTATTTTGTATAATTATAAAATGTACAAATATAATGTTCTTACAATACAAATAAAGAAGTATTTCCGAATTGAAAAATCCCCATATCCCTCCCTCAGCGCGAAGAAAGGTGAAAAGATACAAAGGCAACAAAAATCATCTTTTAAACATATTTTTGTTTTAGGTAACCAATAATGCTTTTGGAACAAAATAAAGTAATGTATCTGCAACTCATTCTAAACAGTATTGCAACTAATTGACGCATTAAAAGAATTTTATAATAAGTAACTTTAATGGTACTTTTAAGTAACGTCGGTAGATAAAGGATTAAATTGTTAATCGCTTTTAAAGTCGATGTGTTACAGCATTAATCATAAGTAAGTTCTGAATATTTTTAGGGACTAGGGGAATGCAAATACCATACGGTTCTGTAATAAAGGGTTATTTCTCTTTTTCTCGCGATTTTTTTTTTCCGAGCACCTTCGTCGTTCCAAGCCCAAGCTCGCACTCTGATTGGTTGTTGCTCTCGGCACTGTTTTCACGTAATTTGGCGATAGCCATACTTGGCGAAAAATACTTCGCTCGTAAGTGAACGAGTAAACCTAAAACCTAATCTACTCATTCTTATCCTTCCTTCATTCTTATCCTCGTGGTTTTGTGCTCTTGTGTATTTGTGTTAATCTTGAATCTTGTGTTAATTTATAAAATGGCTAATACTTTACTTATTAATAAACGGGAAAAGTTACTTTGTACTCGGTTCGGAAGGAACTCCTCGACGGAAACATCTATCGCTACGCCAAGTATGATTATCGCCAAGTTACATGAAAACAGTGCCGAGAGCAACAACCAATCAGAGTGCGAGCTTGGGCTTGGAACGTCGAAGGTTCTCGGAAAAAAATTACGCCTTTTTCTCACATAGGAAATAATCAAGTAAAAAACACCCCTTTAAAAATGCTCTCAATAATTACCGGAAATCGTTAATTGTATTTGGGCATTAGGGTTAAATAAATAGCGATAATATATTACCGATTCAATAATAATACGATTCTAAGTTAAACAAATGCTTTACTAATTTTAGATTAGATTTATTTCGGTATAAGTCTTCCTGTGTAAATAAGAAGCATTTAGATAAGAGCTTAATATAAGAAAACGACAACAAATTTATACATATATATATATATGGATCTATATGTGGTGATAATTAGGGCAAACTTTCTTTTTGAAAACAAATTTTAAAAAATGACTATGTTATAAGTTAGTATTGGAAAAACGTAAACAATTAGGTCAACTCTAAAGTTCTGTGTGATTTTGTCATTCCACGCATAATTTTTTAAACCTTTTATTTCTTCACATTTTTCCCACTTTTTTTTTTTTTTTTTTTTTTTTTTTTTGAAATAGTAAATTTCCCATGAAAACTATGGGATTTTTACCATTTTAAATAAGTGGTGGCAGTAAATTTGTATGAATTAAAAAAATAGGCGTGATATAACATTATACGGCAGAACTTTGCGATTGACCTAATTTATTTGAGGGATTCCCAGCCATAGCAGGCGAAGTCCATTTTCAAGCTATTCCTTCTACAAAGTGCATAAAATCTGTTTTACCCTCACCCACAATGAACTAAATGTGATTTCACGTACTTTCTCATAAATCACATCTAGTTACAGACTTGGTTGACTCTAGAAGTGGATATAACAGATTTTATGCGCCTTCGAAATGGACTATTTCAATTTATCCCTTGATCTTCTATAGTTTTCTTTTTACTTTCTTTTTAGTATAGTATTTATATCGTAAAACCCAAAACTAAATTCTAAATCTGGCTAATAATCACTACTGCTTAATCGATAACCCTTATTAGTGGTTTTACCCAAAATTGACAAATAATTGTGCCAAATAGAGATAAAATGTTTGACACATTGTTTTATCTTTATAAGTTTTTTTTCCTTTAGTTTTGAAGGATTTCTTTCTTTTTAGGTGCGTTCGTAATTATATAATACGTAGCACCTATAGTGGTCGTTCAGTCCGTCCGTCTGTCTGTCCGTATATAACAACGCAAAAACTACCCTACCGAATCGTTTGAAATTTAAAATACATAATTGTTACATAATGTTGTCCAGTCATTTCAAATTTTATGAAACTCGGATGCATAGATCAATTACAGGGGCAATCAAAAGTATTCCATTACATTACGGTCAATGGGGAAAAAAGTTTTAAATGCATTTTAATCGTCTGAAATTTAAAATACGCAATTATTACATAATTCTGTCGAGTTATTTCAAATTTTTTGATAATCGTAGGCATAGATCAATTACAGGAGCAATCAAAAATATTCCGTTACATTACGGTCAATGGGGAAAATGTTTCAAATGCATTTTAATCGTGTTACACTTATGCGAACTTAATAAAATTTATATGCAACTATAAAGTACATATTATAATATACATCTTACATAATTTGTGGTGCAAAGAACATTTGTTAATGATTTACAAGGCCACACAAAAGTATTCCATTACATAATAGTATAGGGAGAACATTGTTTGATGAGCGTTTTAATTGTAATTCACTATTTACAATTTTATGAGATTGATATATGAAAGTAATATTTTTAAAACTTCGTTATCGTACGAACGCACCTAATTCGCTACCCTTCACGTGCAATTTCCAACTTGTTTATAATTAGTGTACTTAAATCAATAAAAAATAAATGTGTTTGAAAATTAATTGATAAGTAAATATGTAATTCTAATTGTAAGAAAGTTCTTCAATAAGCATTTGCTATTTTTATTTCAATTGATTATTTAAATATTAATTGCACTCAATAAAATTTGGATAAGGTTTTTAAATTGCATTTATTTATTTAGAAGAACTCCTTATTGTTAAATGAGATATGATTGAAGGAATGTAATTTATTTTATAAGATTTAAAAGACAAAACGAAAAGTGTTGGAAGCACTAATTTGAATATGAATATGAACAAACAAATTCCTTGTTCTTCTTTGGATAATTCATAGAAATTTTGAGAAAGTCATACTTTAAACTAATATGAAAAATATTAATATGTTGTTGATAATTTTAATGCATATTTTAACAAATGTTTCAATTCGTATTTTTTTAACCACATAAATATTTAATAAAACGAAATTACAAAAATAAATATCTTTTCTAAATAGAATGTAATTATTTTAATATTTTAGTTAAAGATTTTCATGGAAAAATAGTTTAAAGCGAATATTTAACGGATTATTTTAATGGTATATGCACAGGGTGATTCTAATTTTTTTTTACAATAAAAGAGGGGTGATACTACACATCAAGACAGAAAATATTAAGTAGGTGACCAGGGGTCCCAAACATTTTCCAAAAGAGATAGCCGCCATTAAAGTTTAGGGACCAAAATTTCAAATAAATATAAAAAACGGAAAATTCGGTCGATTGATTTGCGGTTTTCATTAAAATTATTCTTTATGTCAGCATTTTCTTGAAATTAAATTATAAAGATAAATTTTAAAAAAATACCGATCGAGGGCGCTTTAGACCTTGGAGCAACGAACAACTATTTTTTGCAGGTATTTTTTACATCTCATTAAATGTTTTCGTAAGCTTAGACTCAAACTTAAATTTTGAGCTCAAAATCTGAATAGTAGGGAGTGCTTAAGTAGCACAAACTGAGCTGTGTTCAGAGGGTTCAAATTTCAAATGTTTATAAAAAACGGAAAAATTGGTCGATTGATTTGCGGTTTTCACTAAAACTATTATTTATGTAGGTATTTTCGTGAAAATAAATTATAAAGATAAATTTCAAAAAATGCCGATAGAGGGTTCTTTAGACTTTGGAGTAATGAACAACTCTTTTTTGGCGTTATTTTTTGCATCTTATTAAATGCTTTCGTAAGCTTAGACTTAAACTTAAATTTTGAGCTCCAAATCTGAATAGTTAGAAGTGGTTAAGTAATCAAACTGAACTGTGTTCAGAGGGTTCAAATTCCAAATGAATATAAAAAACACAAAAAATGGTCGATTCGTTTGCGCTTTTTGCTAAATCTAATTTTTAAATCAGCATTTTCTTGAAAATAAATTTTAAAGATAAATTTCAAAAAATGCCGATAGAGGGCGCCTTAGGCTTTGTAGTAGCGTACAACTATTTTTAACCGTTATTTTTTTAATCTCATTAAATGCTTTCAAATGCATAGACTTAAATTTTGGGCTCAAATTCTGAATCTTTGGCAGGGGTTAAGAAGCGCAAACTGAAGTGTTATCAGGAGTTCAAATTTAACCTTCTCCCCTCCTCGAACACAATTCAATTTTTCGCTACTTAAACAATTCCAAATTTTCAGAATTTGAGCCCAAAATTTAAGTCTATGCATTAGAAAGCATTTAATGAGATAAAAAAATAACGGTTAAAAATAGTTGCAGGCTACTCCAAAGCCTAAGGCGCCCTCTATCGGCATTTTGTGAAATTTATCTTTAGAATTTATTTTCAAGAAAATGCAGATTTAAAAATTAGTTTTAGAGAAAACCGTAAACGAATCGACCAATTTTTGTGTTTTTTATAATCATTTGAAATTTGAACCCCCTGAACACAGTTCAGTTTGTCTACTTAACCACTCCCAACTATTCAGATTTTCAGCTCAAAATTTAAGTTTAAGTCTAAGCTTACGAAAGCATTTAATGAGATGCAAAAAATAACGCCAAAAATAAGTTGTTCGTTACTCCAAAGTCTACAGCGCCCTCTATCGGCCTTTTTTAAAATTTATCTCTATAATTAATTTTCACGAAAATACTTACATAAAGAATAATTTTAGTGAAAGCCGCAAATCAATCGATGAATTTTTCCTTTTTTTATAATCATTTGAAATTTGAACCCTCTGAACACAGCTCAGTTTGTGCTACTTAAGCACTCCCCATTATTCGGATTTTGAGCTCAAAATTTAAATTTGAGTCTAAGCTTACGAAAACATTTAATGAGATGTAAAAAATACCGGCAAAAAATAGATGTTCGTTGCTCCAAAGTCTAAAGCGCTCTCTATCGGCATTTTTAAAAATTTATCTTTATAATTTAATTTCAAGAAATTGCTGACATAAAGAATAATTTTAGTGAAAACCGCAAATCAATCGACCGATTTTTTCCTTTTTTTATGTTTATTTGAAACTAGCGGCCTTCGCCCGCTACGCTGGTCGGTTTATCTAAAGAAATCTTGAAGAAGTAGTTAGATAAGGTTCAGACATACATTTAAAAAAAAAAAGCAAGTCGATCATTCAAAAAACGTTGGGAAATATCAAATATTTACTGTAATTTTTTAAGAAAAACAAAGTTTCGAAAAAAAAAATTAAATCGAAAAAAAAATTACACTGACATATTAATGCAAGGAAATTTTCCCAGAGAGAAAATTCGCCTTGAATACAATATTTCAAATTCTTTTAATTGCTTATAGGCGTTAATGCCAACATAGTGAAAAAAAATTGCATGCTGGGAATCGAACCCGGGCCATCAGTATGGCGCACTGACGTTCTACCGACTAAACCACATGGAACGACAGCCAGCTTGAAACTTTCTCATACTTAAGTAGACTGGCGAAAACATAACGATAGCGCGTTTTAAAATCGCACAGTGACATCTATTGGATTTTATATGTACTAAAAAACGTTATGTACTAAAAAACGTGAGCAGCGCACCTAATAGTTTCTTTTGTTTCTTTTTGTTACTTTTTTTGTCTGTTGTCCGATTTTGATGAAACAAAGCCTATACACTGCCCGGGAGTGTGCATTCTTCATTAGTGAAAACCGCATAAAAATCCATTCAGTAGTTACGAAGATAACCTCGAACAAACAGACAGACAGACAGACAGACAGACAAAAAATTCAAAAAAATTTTTTTTGTGTTTCATTGGTTTTCTTTTATCGCCCTGACTCCATTTTTGTCAATTATCTTCAATGTACAGACACACCGGGTCCTACTGTTTTATTATATGTATAGATTTTGTACCCATAACTTTAATGGCGGCTATCTCCTTTGGAAAACGTTTGGGACCTCTGGTCTCCTATTTAATATTGTTTGTCTTGATGTGTACTATCACCCTCCTTTTCTTGTAAAAAAAAATTTAGAATCACCCTGTATATAATAATACTGTCATGTTATTCCTACGGATGAAAACAAATGAACAACATAACCTAGTTTGGATAACGCTGTATTGTTTCTTATGACATTAGTTTAGTTGTAGAATATTTCATCAGTTTTATGGATGTATGTAACGTGCCTATTGATAAACTTCATTTGCAATGGGAGTGCATAAAACTGATTTTATGCACTTTCTGAATATACTACCGCCTGTTTTATATGGAAGTGGTCTACTATAGTTGTGTGTCAGACTCTCATATAATTCTTGCAGCAATAATTTACGTTACATTTTTATTTTTAAAACGTGAAAATTTCCACTCAAAATTATGTAACATTTCTGCAATAAGTGCAAGAGTAAGTACACTTGATAAAAAAAAAAAAAAAAAAAAAAAAAAAAAAAAAAAAAAAAAACATTAAAATCTACTGTAGAAAAAAAAACCAGAATAGTAATAAACTACACTTTGTTATGTTTCCGAAAATAATGTTGTAAACCCGAAAGCTCAGAATTTATGAATATTAATTTAAATATGCAGCGGTTAGTTCAGGTTTCATCATTCCCTTAAAATAACTTTAATTTATTATTTAAAAAAATTATATTTAATTACATTTTTTTTAGTTTAGTCAAACATAATGCTAACAGCTTGCTAAAATGTTTCATAACTTTCCCAGTTTGTTTATAGAAAAATACGCTATTATTAAATGATTGGTCGATTCCTCACATTACCACTCAGACAAGATGCGCCGTGCGCCAAATTAGAGAATGTTTCCATGCATATAATATTCACACACACATATAAATATATATATATATATATATATGGTTCAAATATCCTGCGATTCATGTGCACTGCGCATCCTTATCATATTACTTTATGAAGTCGATGGTCTAGGCTTTAGCCGACTGCACAGATATAACTGAATAGTGGCTATAAGTATGTAAGAGTATGAACTTTTTAACAATTCAGAGCATCTTTCAAACAATCCGATATCATACGTTATCGTTCCTTGAATCCCCCTACCCTCCCTCTTGCAATATCGTTATCTTCCAGAAATTATTTTTATTTTTATTTATTTATTTATTTATAATAGGTTTTCAATGATAAGGTTGTGTGATTTTATTCGCATAGTTGATTTAAACGAAGAAAGAATTTCATAAAATATCACTACTATATAATAAATAACTTCATATCAATTAGCATTTTAAAGAAATAATTATAATTTAAAAAGTTTATAATAAGTGCAATTTATTACATAATGCACTGAACAACAACGTTGTCTGTTTGCATTCCCCCCCCCCCCAAGCATGGGACTAAAAAGAATTTCTTGTAAGCAAAGCAGGTGGCAATATTTGTTCCCTTCTTTTATTAGCAACAATAACAAGCACCATTTTGCATCTGGTTTTCCTAAAAATAAAATATACACGTATATGGCAAGAGAATATCAATAGAAAACAAAATTTAAAATCATTCAATAATTTTGAAAATATCTTTGTGTATTCATAAAAATAAGAAAACAGACTGACGAAATTAACGTAACAGATATAAAGAAAAGGTTAACAAAAATGTAAATTTTATTTTATCAAAATTTATATGATATGTTTGATAACGATATCAAATGACAAAGTCTCAACTCCGCCCCCGTCACACACCCCTCACTCACCTAACAGTAATACGTTATGCATCCACATAGTACAGCCCCATAGCCTTCTTCTGTGTGAAAATCATGGAAGGTAAATTTTACCTTTTCATTTGTCACTTCTTGATATTATTGCGTGGTAAAGATGAACAGTATTCCAAAATAACAGACTATTTAGAACTATTATCCTTATTATCTATTGAGCCGTTTACCGCATGGGAACATTCTTTTATTTTGGAACACTGCGCATCTTGTCTCAATGGAATTTCAGGAATTGACAAATGTTGACAGCAGCGTATTTTTGCAAATGCAAAGAGGAAAAGTTGTGAATATTTTAGCAAGTTGTTAGCATTGTTTTGTTACAACTCAAAAAAGCGTATCTTCAATGTAAACGATTTTTTTTCTTAAAAAAACATAATTTGAACATTGTTGTGTAATTGTTTTTTAATTTTGTAAACATAAAATTGCGACATTAATATATCTTTTAATGTTTTCGAAAAACAATAGAAAAGAAAAAATTGCAAAACCAATTGCATCCTCAAGCATTGCAAAACCAATTTAATCCTCCAGTGTTGTCATTCGTAAATGACATCCATTTTATGCCAAGGACACGTTATAATACAGAAAAAACCTTCTTAAATAATAAATAACTAAAGTCCATCGTAGTTGAATTCTAGGGGTAATTATATTTTGTTATTCAACCGTTATTTAATAAACACACACTTTAAAATCATTTTAAAGTTATTAACTCTCATAAATAATTAATTCTTACATAATTATAAATATAAAACTGGTTGAATGAGTGTGTGTATACAGTTTAAATGAGCTTTTAAATTAAATTTATCTAGATTTAAATAAATAATCACAAATAGAGTACTTCGTAATTACATCAAATTCATATTAAAGTAAGTTCACAAATTAAAATTATTTGCTTTTACTGATTTTAAAAGACATTTGCAATGGTTGATGCATTTAAATAGTTATGTATGCAGTTGTGTAACATTAAAAATAAGTATTTGACATTTGTTACATCGTAACATTGTATAATTATTTATATTTATCTGTTATTTATTCAAGGAAATATGTTTTTGTTTCAGAGAATATATTAATTAATTTTAATCATTATGAAACTTGCTTTTTTTTAAATTAGTAAAACATGGTAAATATATTTTTATATAAGATTTTTTTATTGAATTGTTGGATATTTTGGATGAATACTTTTAATTAATATGTATTTTACAATAATTAAGTAAAATAACAAGAAAATAAAAAAAAATGGGAAACGAATTTAGTAAAGGAGGATTGATACTAATATTTTTTACATCATGAAAACTATGGACTGCAAATTGTCTAATATCTACATAATGGAGTGTAAAAAGAAATCTACCCATTTTTAATTTTATAACTTATATAATATTATGTAACGCGGGGAAATCTGTCACAAGAATGAAAATCCAGCAGTTCATTTTAAAAATAATTTTTATTTAGTGTAAATGAAGCGGCTAAAATGGAATTTGAAATGACAACATGTCTTGTAATCTTATATTCATTACATTATCTGCAAAAAAACCAATAATTTGATAAGTTTAAAAATTTTAGTATTAAATATAAAAAATTATTATTCATTTTATTATATATGTTTCTAAAAAATCTTGGAAACCTTATTAATTTGGCAGAAATGCATTAATAAAAATTTAAATTCTAATCAGATTAATTAAGCTGTGAATTATTTAAAGTCTTCTATATACGATTATCCCATTATATAAAAACTAAAAGTAAACAAAACGACACAATAAAATATTTTTATTTTAAATATGTAAGGTGGTCTGGTGTAATAACGCCAGGCGGGGTAATAACGCCAAGTGCTAATATTTTATATAATCTATACTAATAAAAGAACAAAACGCTCTGTCTGTCTGTGTGTGTGTCTGTCTGTGTGTCTGCGATGGTTAGCAAAATCTATTGGACGTACAAAGCTCAAAATTTTTATGAGAGTAGCCTAATATCTCTCCTGATGCACCTGAAGCTGAGAATTTCAAAATTCTATTTATTAACTGAGTAATTAATTAAATTCCAAAGCTCACTCTCATAAAAAATCGCCTTTTTTTCGCTTTTTTCTCTTTCATTTTCTTATGGTTGATTGGTTGCATAAAATTTTCGCAGAAATAATTTAAAAAGCTGGGACAGACCTTTAAAATTCCTAGACTGGCAAACTGTCAGTTTAAATGAGGTTTTTTTTTTTTTTTTTATCACAGTTGCTGTACGCCATGGAGAAAAAGATAGGTGGAGACGAAGTAAACCGAAAAAAAAGTTTGCAATGTTACACCATTTATCGCTGAAATTTTAATGTCTCAAACAAAAGCACGAGGCAGGAATTTTGTATTAATAAAACGAATTGAAAGAAATGAATTACAGCTGGAGCATATTTTACGAAGAAATAGTAATTTTTTAAAATGGTTTTTTTTTTCTATTATATCATTTAGGTCAAAGTTAAATTGCATTTATATTATGGTTAGAATAAGGATATGTTACAATAAAGTGAAGGCTAGGTTACATTTATGTTATATTTAATTTACGGTAGGGTACTGTTAAGTCGCTGTTAGGTTACAGACAGGTTCTGGTTACGGTACAAAAGTTTAAGGCTGGGAATTTATACACAGAGTGAACATTACGCAAGATTTGATTAAAAGTAACACTTACTTTTGTTAAATAGCTCTGAAATTGTAATACTATATACCAATCTTTTACCTACCATCGAGTATCGATTTCATTCATGGTATAGTCGGATTTAAGAGTGATATAATTAGTTTGAAATTCAAAATATTTCACTTGGGATTTGTATGTGAAAATAATAATTAGTTACGTGACTTAACAGTGATTTTTACGGGTAAATATCAATTTTTAACACGAAAATCACACAATCGTTTTATACATACTCCCTCCCGCGTTTCTCATTGCTCGTTTTGCGTATTTTTAGAGCTTAATGTTAGTTGTTGTTTTTAAAACCGATTTTTCACACAGTCAGTGGCTAAGTATTTCAGACAATGCATTTCTGCATGTAACGAGTTAATGATAAAATCGTACAAATTTCAAGTTCGTTTAATATTGTTAATACAGACCCGGGCAACGCCGGGCGGGTCAGCTAGTTATGAAATAATCTGGTAAATGACACCCATGTGATCTGCTGAGAAGGGTTTTGACTCATATAAATCGCCAAAAACTGCTTCAAGTTAATTTGTTTCATTTTTAGGTCTTATTGTTTTTACAAGCAATTAAAATTAACGTTTGATCTAAAATTTGCAAGATACGTTTTGTGATGTGAAGACTATTTTTTTTTATCCGGAAATTTTGTTAATTACATAAATTTGTTGTACATTTCATGAACTTTCAAAATGTTGTTGAAGATTTTGGATATCTTCTCGAGATAATTTGTAATTTAAAATGTACAGCGCAATAACTATAACGGGGTAATAACGCCAATCCTTGGCAATTATACCCCGCTTGATTCCCTACAGTGGCCGAGCTACATCCTAAATACTGATTCAAATAAACACAGATAAAACTGTTCAATGTTTCTAATAATTTTATTTAAGGGGTCCTTTTTAATCAAAAAGAAGCTCTCGGTCTGATATTCTTTTGCCTCATTCCCTCCCCCACACCACACCTTTATTTTTCTTACACTTTCAAAAAGTTTGAACATTTTCAATAGAATGCAATTTGTGAATTTCTAAGTTTGTAGAGTTTGTATTTTTAGAATTAAGCAATCTACATGCAATTATTCCATCTTATTTCATAGTTTTGTTTGCATGGCGTTATTACCCATATAGGTGGGTACTAACGCCAAATAGCATTGGTAAAGAAATCACGCTATTACATTTTATGAATACATATCTGTTAAATTATTTTTTTACATAGATAGTCAATGAGTTGCTGTATCAAATCATATATTTTTTTGAAAAATACAAACCAAAGCTGAGCCGTGAAAATTGGTAGAACCGTAACGTGGCGTTTTTACCCCAGGGTACCTTACAATTATGTTTAAATTACATAAAAAATGTCTGTTAGTTAGTTCAATTTAGAATAAAAATGTATACATAAGCATTTCATGAACAGAGATGAACATATGATAGATTAAACTAATCTAAATAATCATTATAATTCTTTTATTGTAACTACATAACTACATATAAGAACAGCTACGTTCTAGAAATAAAGACATACTATAGGTACATAACACATGTATCAGGAGCGATTGTTTTGACACAAAATTTATTGAATAAATTGTTTTTAACAGTTTCCACATTTCCTACTCAAATTCTATATCAATAAAAATTACGATAGTAGGTAAATATATATTTTAGTATATATAGTATTCCTGAGGTGTGTATAAATAGAGTAAAACATTTTTCTTAAAATAAATGAATAATCTATGAGGCAGATTTTGGTAAAGAATTAGTACAATTGTTAAATTTTTTACATGTTTATTGCATTAAGTGGTATTAACGTATAAATTATTTAAAATAATTTAGATTTTTTTATTAAAATGATATAACATTGGCATTAATAAGAAGGACGGGAAGATTTTACATTGTGCTTATATATAAATAAATAAATAAATAAACAACGTTAAAGAGCACAAATATTATGAAATGATATATGTTAAAAAGCATACAGCTGTTTCGGGACTTCTAAAGTCCCATCATCAGTGCTAAAAAGTGTAAAATGTAAAAGATAAGTCACATCGTTAAATAAAAATAAAACCGTGCATCACTTCTCGCCGCTAAGGCGAACTGACCATGAAACGTCGCAAAGCAACAGCAAAAGTAAACTGACACGCGCACGCATAAGGAGACTAATCAAATGTCTCTACCCACTAGAAGAGTCCAAGTCAAAAAGAAAAGATGGGGAAGGAGGAGAGATATTACAGGAATGGAAACCAGACTTCAGAAATCTTGGTGTCCTGGACATGTCATTAACCAAATTACTGCAGTTTTTCCATATATTAAAAGCTTACCAAAAGTCTAAATCATAAATTGATGAACAATATTGTATTAATGAGGCTTCGGAAAATTTAAAATTGTGACTATTGGATCAGCAATCGTTGGCGATAGCGGAACGTTTTATTTATTACGTTTTTTACGTTTTATTTATAAGATTTCTTGCGAATGCGATAAAATGTACATCGGTCAGACGAACGTGCCTTGAAAAAACGTTTGGGAGAACACAGTGCTTGCGTTAAAAAGTGTGAAATAAAACGTTTCGCTATCGCCAACCATTGCTGGTCCAATAGTCACAATTTTAAATTTTCCAAAGCCTCATTAATACAATATTGTTCATCAATTTATGATTTAGACTTTTGGGAAGAGTTTTATATATAGAAAAACTCTAATAATTTGGTTAATGACATGTCCAGTACACCAAGTTCTTCTGAAGTCTGATTTCCATTTCTGTAATATCACTCCCCCTCCCCCTTCCTTTTATCCTTGATTTGGACTCTTCTAGTGGGAAGAGACATTTGATTGGTCTCCTTTTGCGTGCCCGTGTCAGTTTACTTTTGCTGTTGCTTTGCGACGTTTCATGGTCAGTTCGCCTTAGCGGCGAGCTGTGATGCACGGTTTTATTTTTATTTAACAATGTGACTTGTCTTTTACATTTTACACTTTTTTAGCACTGATGATGGGACTTTAGAAGTCCCGAAATAGCTGTATGCATTTTAACATCTATTATTTTATAATATTTGTGCTCTTTAACGTTGTTTATTTATTTATTTATTGGCATTAATAATTAACTTCAAATATGTTGAATGTTGCTGTTCTATAATAAGAGCAAATTTTAATACGGTATGATTTAATTGTTACATATGTCATCCATGTTATTATATTTACTTACTTAAATATGCAACAATATCTACAGCTCTTTCGTAACTGTTTTACTGAACTAATACAGGAGCACATTTCTGTATAAATTTTGATGTACCAAGCCCATTATTTATGGTTAAGTGCATGCATGCAGTAAAAAATTAACTTAAAATTTTACAAGCAACATATTTGTTGCTCTGCATTTCACCTTATCAATTTTAAAAATTCTGAAGTACCCCACGTCTGCCGTAAAAAATATATTTTAAGTAAACACAAATCTTGTATTTCTTTAAGCAAAAAAAAAAAAAAAAGTAAAATTATAAGAAAATTAAGTCTCAATTCAATTTAATTCATTGTAATCTAGAAATTTATACTTTTTTAGCTCACAGGCTATCATAGCCTGAGAGCTTATGTGCCCGTCCGTTCTGTATGTACGTTCGTATGTTCGTTCGTGCGTAACGCCATAACTCATGATAAAAATATCGGATCCACTTGAAATTTTGTATATAGGTATATCCTGATAAGGCGCTTCCCTGATTAGTTTTTGGAGTTCATTCGATATGTATAAGAGGGGGAACGGGGGGCTCATGCCCCTCCCCTTAATTGATATAAACGAGATTTTCATGCAGAATTAACAGTTTTCGTTCAAAATTTAGATATAGGATCATTCTGATAAAGCGATTCCGTGACTGTCATTAGGTGTTCATTGAATAAGTATAAACAGGGGGAACGGGGGGCTAATCCCCCCTTATTTGATATAAACGGGATTTTCATGCAGAATTAACAGTTTTCGTTCAAAATTTATATATAGGATCATTCTGATGAGGCGATACCGTGGTTGTTATTAGGTGTTCATAGAATAAGTATAAACAGGGGGAACGGGGGGCTCATGCCCCTCCCCTTAATTGATATAAACGGGATTTTCATGCAGAAATAACAGTTTTCGTTCAAAATTTAGATATAGGATCATTCTGATGAGGCGAGTCCGTGGCTGATATTAGGTGTTCATCGAATAAGTATAAACAGGGTGAAAGGGGGTTCAAATGCCCCTCCCCTTAACTTGTATAAATGGATTTTTCAAACAGAATTGTCAGATTTCGTTCAAATCTCTGAATAGTTTTGGAAGTTTAATGGTTAAGTATAAAAGAAAATAATAACTCCTCTTAAATTATATAAATGCTAAATGGGTTTTTATTAAGAATTATCCGATTTGCTCTGAATTTTGGATATAGGTTTTTTAATATGATAAAGCATGTACTTGATAGTTTAGGAGGTTCAATGATTAAGTATAAAAAAGGAGAAAGGGGAAAGCTGTTTCCCCTTCTTAATTTTTTTTTCGAACGGAATTAACGAAAATACAAGGCTGTAATGTACAATTAGTATGCGTAGCCTGTGAGCTCAATGCCATCAGTTTAACTGGGCAATATTCTTTTTTCTTCATGATTTCATTGATGGAATATTATTCTTGGATCATGAAAGGGGATAAATGATTAATTAACCCTCTCGTAAGCATTTTTGCCAATCCCACCAAAGCTAGCATAGTGAAGAAAATACGGGCTTCTCATTGGTTGAATAATTTAAAGGGAAGTTTTGGTTCATTTTTGAATTTACGTTTATTTAATCATCAGTTTGCGTTTAAAAACTTCTTAAAAGATTAATTTTGATTAATTTACTTCTGATTTTACATATTTATTAAAAGATAAAAAAAAAATATTTTCTGGAATTTAGAATTAAAGCAGTTATTGGTGATGTTTCTCAATTGTATTGCATTACCTTAAAAACAATAATAATAAAATTGGAGTTTTTTCTTAATTATTTTAACATGATATTCACATATATCCCATTAATATGTGCATCAACATTCAGAAAAAAATATTTACAAACAATAATCACATTTCCTTTCACGACGTTTATTACGCGAATTTTTCCTACATGACTTTTTTTTAAATTGACATTACTTCTTATTATTTTAGCATGCAGAGAAAGAACTGTTTTGTTGAAACAACTAAATTTTGATTACTACTGCCCCCACAAAATATTTTGGTGTGAATGACGAAATTGTGGTTGGACTAACCAAAAAATTTTGTTAATTCAGCAAAATTTTGTTTATAATTTGGTATGATTTGGTCATTTCAACGAAAAAAAATTGTGTGGGTAATAGTATTCAAATTTAGTTGTTTCAACAAAACAGTTCTTTCCGAGTAATATACCCATTTACGCCCGTAATACGCATATCCACATTCAGAATAATTTATTTACAAACAACAACTGCTCTTTAAATTATACAACCAATCATAAGCCCTTATTTTACTTCATTGTGCATGCTTCGGTGGGATTGGCAAAAATGCCTCTTGTCACCCTGAAACTTATATGAGTCTCCTACTTCAAATTGCAATATTCAAAAGAAACTAGTCGTTGGGGGCCACCGTAATACTTACCCATCATGGATATGTATATGAAAATAAAACATGTGAAAACTATTTATACAATACAATGCAATTCATAAACAAAATTTAAATATTGTTAATATACATAGTAATGCTCTATTAAAGAACTGCTGATTACCAATTTCGACAAATTATATAAAACACCAAACTAACTCAAGTAGTACCGAACTGCATAAAAGAAACATCCTTATAACTCCAAAAATGATAATTCTATTAACTAACAATTAACTGCGTCGGATTAAGCGTCTCATTTCCAATTAGAATATACTTCTGAATTGAAATTTGAATGGAATACAGGGTCATGAAAAATCGAAGAATGTGGAAAACAAGATTACAAATATCTCGGCAACTAATAATCCGATCGACTTTGTACTATATGCAAAATATGTGTTATTTTAGTGATTTTACGTCCATTCCTTAGAACAAAAAAATTCGAAAATTTTTATATACCTTTCATCAGAACGAAATTTTCGAGAGTCCGAAAAAATAGTTCCGGATAATCGACGTTGCTGATATTAAATAGGGTTCGTCCCATTCTTACATACTAACTACATACAAAATTTCAAGTATCTATCTCAATTTGTTCGGGAGATAGAGCGTTTACAGACAGACAGACAGACAGACGAACGGCAAAATTTTTTTTTCTAAAAATATGTTTTTCGGAATCTCCACTATCTAAAACGTGTAAATCCGTCAAAAAAATTTTTCGATTTTCAAAACGATTGCAAGACTTACCCTATACTACGTATGATGGGTAAGTAAAAAGACCGTTTTCGTTTAACAATACCATTAAATCACTTAGAATACGTAGGCAGGCTTCTGAATAGTTGCATTAATAATTCTTAGATGTCAGTGCTTAATTTCTAGCATTATTTACAATTGTTTCTTTATTAATTTAAAAGAGAAATGAAGTAATTTTTGAACACTTGTTTTGTATATTCTTTATGTTTTCTTATTCTTTAACCTTTCCTTAATATATATGTAATAATAATCCGACGAAGGCTATGTTCCGTAAACTCCTAAGAATGTTACTTCTAAGAATCAGCAGCAGCACGAGCAGAGTAGTCGCTCCGGCAGTTGGCAAGCAGTGGAAGAGTGCATTGGGGTATTTCCCTATTATAAAAACAAAATCCATGAGTATTTCAATTCCTTTATTTATTAACTCATAAACTATGTAAGTTCTTCCCCACATTCACCTTGGCCTGGTCATCAAATATTCCAAAACTTCGTGATTAAGCTGCATTCCAAGATTTTAGAATTTTCCGGGGAAAAAGAAACAGCATCCTAATATTTTAAAAGTCAATCGCATTCTGCGCTCTGAAAAAAACAAATGAGAAATCCACATTTTCACGAAAAACTAGCCCCTCCTACTCCGCGTCAATCATTTTAAAAATCCAACCAGGATTAATCTGAATCTACGTAATAAAAATGATCACCTCTGATTGGTCTAGGAGGGGCGAACCTCGGATAGGAATTACTTCACGTCTCGCAAAGAGACAAGCCTTTTAACATATCCGCGCACTAACACAGATCACGTGATCAATAAAAAAAATTAAAATCCAAAGAATATTCTAAAAAGGAAGGATTACGAAATAACTGCCCGCCTTTTTAAGAAACAAGCAATAGATTATTAATAAATAACATAAGAAAAAGAATTTTAATTGCTAAACGTTAATACATTACGAAACTAAGATTGAAATATGTTCCGCAATTTTAGAATTAAAGCTAAGAGAGAACAAAATGCCCATTTTTTTTTAAATTTTATTACATATATATGGTTTGAACTTAATTTTAAACCTAACGGATTCCTTAAAAATGTGAAAGTGTTTCCATTTTAGTGTTTTATGTTCGACTCCCCCCCCCCGTCTGAAAGAAAAAAAAAAGAAAAATTAAAATAACATTAAAAAAACTTTTTGCACGTGATTTATACTGGTGTTTTAGAAGTATTAAAAATTAGAAAAATGTTTTTAACTTTCTCTATTTTTTCTCTACTTTTAAGATATTTTGGTGACGAAATGGTTAAAGAGATAAAATTTCGATGTAAAAAAAAAAACAATTTAATTTTATGCCTTAGCAAATTTCTTTCTTTATAAGATATCATTTACTTTAACACTAGAACGCCGGGAAGTTTTACGCAACTTTTATAAAATATATTTAAAACCAGAAAAATCATTTGAAATTATTTAACTTATTTATTTCGCTCAACTTTTTGCAACAGATATATAACTTATTTCTTAAACATTTTTCTGGTTTGAATCAACAATTAGTCCAGTGATCGGTGTCGAATTGACACCTTCCCGGCGTTCTAGTGTTAATATCTTTTGTGACAATATTTAATTATGAAAATTTTGTTTAAAATAATAGTGGTGTCAAAAAGTTTTAAATGATGCAATAAGCAAATTCGTCTTGCCCGAACGCCGTTCGGGCAAACCAGTTAAGGCGTTAATATATAGAAGTTTTGAAATTAATTTTAAATATAACAGATTCTTTAAAAATGTAAAAGTGTTTCGAGTTTAAAAAGTTAGGCTAAAAAAATAATAACATTACCAAAAAAATCTTATGCATATGATTTACAGTGGTGTTTAGAAATATTAAAAGTTAGAAAGATTTTTCGAACTTTCTCTATTTTTTCTCTAATTGTATAATAATTTGGTTACGAAAGGGTTAAAGAGATGAAGTTTCTTTCTTTATAAGATAAGATTTTTTTTCATTTCCATCAAAATATTTTGTGAGAATATATAATTTTATACACTAAGCTAAATAAGTATAATTTCTTGCAAATCAACGAAAACTATAAATAACTTTTGAATTGGAAATACATAGCCAAAAATTGTCTAAAATTTGACTTTTCATTTAGAAATATGTTCGCAATTTCTTCATAATATCTTTTTTACATTCTTACAGCCCCATACAAAAAAAAAAAAAAATTATGCATATTTTTTTAGCAAAAAATAAACAGTTTATAAAGATAACGTGCAATTAAAAAAATAAAAGTAATGTAACAGAATATAAAAAAAAATTGACAGAAAAATTACTCTTGTAAATGTTAGAAAAAATGCCTCAAGAATAATTACTTTCATTACTTCAAATGTTTCTTTTAATTTATTTATTTCTATAGTTGAGGGCAAAATATATCTTTACACTAAAAGTCATTAAACACATTAAAACGAATGAGTATATTCTGGGCCATTTGTTTCTTCCCATTTAAGTACTTTGGTTGAATTTATTATCTTATGCGAAGAAATCAGAAAAGTAAATTAATGTAATTGGGAAACAGACACAATAAAATAGCCTATAATTAATTTTATGGTTTAACATTTTAAACGATACTTTATTTTCTCTCTCTTTTTTTTAGTTTTATGGAACAAAATATGATGGGTTTTTTTTTTCTTTCATAGGTTTGATCACATGATATTTAACACCGTTACACATAGTTTTGTTTTTTCACCTATCGTCCATATACATGACACTTTGTCCTCATAAATAGTTTTAGACATTTTTTGAGATAGTATGAAATCTTCGAATAATTTTAAAAATCGTGTTATTTCTTTTTTAGAATTTTCCTCTGCCAGGACTTTCGCTTTCACTGGTGTTTGTGCGATACTTTATTGACGCTGTAATATCTTTTGCACTGGATTATTTTCTAAAAAGCTTGTGTTTCTCACACAGAAGTAACTTCCTAGTTTATTAGTCGTAATTGTAATTGCTTTGTTATGTCACATGTTGTCATAAGAAATAATTTTTCAATTTGGTTAATAATGTCTTCATAAGGAGATTACATTCCATAATATATAATAATGACGAAAGCATTATAATTGTGGATTTGCACATATGAGTATTACTAGTTTTTTTATTTATTTATATGTACTTTTTTTTCTTTTTCTTCTAAACATTCACATTTTCAATATTTACACTGTCGAATCGAAATAAACTGCACATTCAAATTCAAATGTGTGAAATGTTTGAAAATAACCCTTCAGTTTATTTGAATACTGTAATGCAATTTAAAGATTTTGCATTTTTTTTAAAATAATTTTCAACTCGTTTTTTATTTAAAAACTATCCCTATCGCATGCAAGTGGTTTCGATTAGTAATTTTCATTTTCATTTATCTCATACACAAAAAAGCCGTTTTTTTTTCTTTTAAGAGCAGTTGGTTTTTTTGCAATGCTATGGTGAAATATTCTAATGACGTCATAGCTGCACATTTTTTTAAATGTTCATGCAGTAAAATGTTGTGTAGTTCATTACCTGTTTCCCTATCGTTTTATATAGTAAGTGCAATCTGAGAAAGAACATGTCATTGGTAAAAATGATTTTGAAGTCTATTTTGCTGACGCATTAAAATTTGTAAACAAAGCAGAAGAGGCCGTTGGAAGAATATGCTCCGTATTTAGAAGGACTTCGGTAAGTAAACGGACCATTAAACAGCGTTTCAGAATATTTGTTCGAATATGAGAGACTCGAAGATAGTCCCTGTGTTGGTCGTCCGTCACCTTAAACAAAGTTCAGCTGTAAAACCAAGCAGAATCTTCATCAAACCTGCCAAGAGCTATCATATAAGCTTAGTATACATGAAAACAGTATTCAGTTGCAGCTGCATTAACTTGGAATGACGTGGAACTCAACTAATGGGTTCTTATTCCGATCAACCGAAACAAGCTCCAACTATTAATCATTTGCTTGCCATCCTTCTAAGGCTGCAACAAAGCTACGTTCCAGCATTAAATTTTGGCACATGACGAAAATATTTTTTATATAGAATAGCCAGAAATGATAACAACATTTATTGACTTTTGGGTCCGTATTGTAGGCCTAAAAACCAAACAATTATTTAAAAAATTTTGCTAATCCTGTATGTTTGGTGGAGTGGTGCGGATGTAATTCACTATTAAGAGCCATTATTTTGAAAATCAGACAAAGCGTGATAGTATTTTTTGGTTTGCTTGATTTTTTAATATGTTGAAGCAAATCATATTTAATGAATAATGTGCAATTTTGAAACCCTGAAAATATTTCTCTTTCATATAGAAAATGTCAATGTTCTAGGCTGTGAGTGCCGTTTTCTTGATAAACGAAATTATGTTTGGAGGGCTGTATCTCTGGCAAGCAACAACATCCCAAATATATTTTGGCATAAATAGTTAGTGTAACACTACCTGCTTATAAAACCTTATTTGTTTTCTTGGGGCTTTGTTCCTTTATATTGTTATATTGGCACAAAGTATAGTCAAAATGACGTTTTTGTCTGTTTTAGGAATTTAACGTTTTATTTAAGCAATTGTACCACAAACTTTTTCTTATAGATATAAAAGTGCACTACCAGGATAAGCTAAATAATATAGTACTGCGCGGATATATTACTCCTTTTAGTATATATAACCTTTTAAATACTCAAAATTTTCAAAATCTGCAACATTTAAAGTAGTGTTATTTCAAAAAAGCGCCACAAAGTACGTAAGTCAACTATTGCGTGATATATATATATATATAATTTTCATTCAACTGCAGCGCTTTTTTTTAATGTTGCAGACTTTGAAAATTTTGAATATTTAACAGATTATATCTACTAACAGGAACAATATTTGATCGCAGTTCTATATTATTTATCTTGTCCAAGTAGTGCACTTTCATATTTTATAAGAAACAGTTTAGGATACTATAGCTTAAATAAGATATTAGGTTCGGAAAATGGACAAAAATGTCACTTTGACTATACTTTTTGGCAACATAACAATGTAAAGTAACAATGACCCAAGGGAATAAATAAATTTTAATAAATAGGTAGTGTTATACTAACAGTTTATGTTAAACGAATGGGATATTGTTGCTTGCCAGAAATATAGCCCTCCATTCTCTTAAAAATTCCCTGAAAATTTTCATTTTTCATGAAAATAGCATTCGCAACCTTGAACATTCACATTTTCTATACAGAAGAGGAAATTTTTTCAGGGCTTCAAAATTGCAAATTATTTATTAAATATGATTTACTTCAACATAAAAAAATATCAAGACAATTCAAAAATACAACTATCAAAACATTACTTTTACTTACCCATCATACGTAGTATAGGGTAAATCTTGCAATCGTTTTGAAAATCGAAAAATTTTTTTTTGATGGATTTACACGTTTTACATAGTGAAGATTCCGAAAAACATATTTTTAGAAAAAAAAATTTTGCCGTCCGTCTGTCTGTCTGTAAACGCTCTATCTCTCGAACAAATTGAGATAGAGACTTGAAATTTTGTATGTAGTTAGTATGTAAGAATGGGACGAAGCCTATTTAATATCAGCAACCTCGATTATCCCGAACTATTTTTTTCGGACTCTCGAAAAATTCGTTCTGATGAAAGATATATAAACATTTTTAAATTTTTTTGTTCTAATGAATGGACGTAAAAGGCAATAAAATAACACACATTTTGCATATAAAACAAAGTTGATCGGATTATTAGTTGCCGAGATATTTGTAATCCTGTTTTCCACATTCTTCGATTTTTCATGACCCTGTATTTCATTCAAATTTCGATTTAGAGGTATATTTTAATTGGAAATGAGACGCTCAATCCGACACATTTAATTGTTAGTTAACATAATTATTATTTTTGGAGTTATAAGAATGTTTCTTTTACGCAGTTCGGTACTAGTAGTTTAGCGTTTTATATAATTTGTCGAAATCGGTAATCAGCAGTTCTTTGATAGAGCATTACTATGTATATTAACAATATTTAAATTTTGTTTATGAATTGCAATGCATTGTATAAATAGTTTTCACATGTTTTATTTTCATATGCATATCCATGATGGGTAAGTATTACGGCGGCCTCCAACGACTAGTTTTGTCTGAATTTCAAAATAATGGCTCATTTCTTTAAAAAATGTTGGAAAACCATCAAGGTCGACGACGTGATCAAAGTATCGGTCTGGTAAGCTTTACCTCATCCGCCTTACTCTATAGATTACCCTATCGTATTTTTATCTATTTTTAGACATAGATTATTAAATGTAGCAACAGAAAACATGAAACCGGACTCAGTCACAATACTTGCACATGATTTTTTCGACTCTAGTAAGAGGTTTCCTGGTATAGTTCATTATTAATTCTTAAAAGTATAGGAAAACCGAAATGAGGAAACCATAACGGTCAACATCTACTTATTAAAATTGCAAAGTGTTTCAACTGCAGCACTCCGATAGCTACTAAAGCTCGGATAGATACTAAAACTTTGCAAATATAAAAATAAAATCAAACTCATACACTAGACGCAGTCATACAAAAGACGGGTTTCGAGTAGAAAAATATAACAGCCCATCATTAATCAATGTGAACACTTGTTTAATCAAGGTCCGGACAAAGTCACAAAAAAGTCTCAAAACCTTTTATGAATTTGTTTCCTTACGACGTGCATTTATAGTATGTGATTACGGGTTATTATGTTTTCCAGCTCGAAACACGTCCTATGTATTGTTTTATTATTGTAGAATTATGAAATACAAATATCATGTTATTATAATATAAGTACAAAAATATTTCCGATTTGACGATTCCTCGTCTTCCTTCTTCAGCAGCAAGAAAGCTGAAAAGGTACAAAAACAATAACCTTTTAAAAATATTTTTGTTTTGTGTAACCAATAATGTTTTTGGAACGATATAAAGTAATGTATCTGTAATTCATTTTAAACAGAGATACAAATAATTGATGTATTAAAAGAGTTTTATAATAATTTTAATGGTACTTATATGTACCTTCGATAGATAAAGGGTTAATGCGAGGTTGTTTGGATGAGGTAGTGGTCTTGTGTATTTCTGCACAAAACGGCCATACAATATTCGAATAACAAAGAGTATAGTCAAAAGATTATTAATATATTTCTTAACACCATTTTAACCCTTTAAAGTCCATTATATATGCTACCACCTGTTTTTCATATGCAGATGATTATTCACTTGGATATTCCAAATTCATACGCAATAGCAAATAGCAATATGTCCTTAATTTAATAACAGAAAAGACTTCAAGTTGATTGTAACTTTGAAGCTCTTCAAAATATCTACACTGTTAAGCGTCATTAAATAAAGTAAAGACAGTTATTGAAATATTCTGGTGAGAAACAAGTTTCTATTAATTACGGTATCTCTGGCATGTATTTTAGTATGTAAATCATAGTGTTAAACATGCGTGATGACTGATTATCGTTTGTGAAACTTACGCACATAAATTTAAAAATTAGCAGTAAAAGTATTTTTAATTCGAATTTAAAATACATGAACCATTAACACATTCATCTTTTTGTAACAAACAAACAAAATAAAGAAATAAATACATAAAAAAACTTACATGTGAATTCTGAATTTTCTTTTCGAAGAGTTTAAAGCAATCTCCATAAGACTTGCTTTGCAAATTGGTAAATAAATAAAACACGATTTGAAATATGTTATGAATACATTCCCTTATATTAAATGTATAATTTACTAAAGTTAAAAAATATTTCAATAATTTTCTGTAATGTATTATTAAAAAAAAAAAAAAAAAAAAACAGATTAAATTTATGTCATTAACTTGCCGTTTTGGATTCCAGAACAGCCTTAACGGACATTCTAAACTTTGTTGCAAGTATGATACTATATAAAAAGTGGTAGAAGCTACCATTATGTGGGCAAGCAGTATGTTTCTGGAAGTTTTACATTTTGAACGTCATTGCCAGTTCATGTGGTATAATCGATTGCATGAAGACTCTGCTTTTCCTGATATTTTCGTGTTTTTATAACAGTTCGCACAAAATAAGGTACATATCTTTGCGTTTCCATTGTAATGTTTTGATTTTTTTTCGTAATTATTACCGTCAACACAATTAGGATGAAACACTCTGCATTTGTGAGTAAATATGCGACCCCAAATTCTGTGGGGCATTTTTAATCCCCTTGAATTACCCCTTTTAATTTGTCATTCGAATTTCAAAACATCCTGTTCAGATACATGCTTGAACGTTTCAGAGCACATGAAACTTCTCGAGAAGTATGTAAATAAAAGTATGATAACTACAGTGTGTGTAAATTATATATATATATATGTTTCCGTTGAAACGTCTAATCCGTTATTTCATAAATTACTTTGTTGTTTCATGTAATAACTAACCGTATCTGTTAAAGCGTTTAAAATACATAAATTTTACGATTTAACTAGTTATTTTACAGGAAAAACAATTATATAACCGATAAAGTATTAAGGACTGGCAGGCAAAAGCCGTTTGACCCGATGGTTGTAATAACTTTTTAATCGTTTATGCCTGGTTTAGTAAACAGAATTTCTTAGACCTTTTCTTTGTTATTAATTGTTATCATGTTTTTGCAAACTTAATAATAATAATAATAATAATAATAATAATAATAATAACAATAAACTCAACAGGAATGAGAGATTAACCGGTAAATACAAAATATTTTAATATAATAACGTTTGGGACCCTAGTTAAATAAGCGTGAAACAAAGGAAAATACATCTATACTTACTCGTGAGAAATTATTAAATTCCATAGAAGAATTAAATTACGCCAAAGCCGTACTGAAAAAATATCACGTGACTATTTGTTAATCCAGACTTATGATATCCTAGAAGTTCAAGAGGTACAGAAAACAATTTGTGCCATTAACAAATGCAAAACTTTGTATCATGTTTTATTTGTTAAGGGATATTTTGGTTGATATTTTTTTAGTCACGCTCTATATAGAGACAGAAACAAAATGAAATTTAATTTTAATTACCATATAACAGCAATCCTATTTTTTTATAAATATTGAAAAATAAATTAAATGTATTTCAGAAATTTTAAATTAATAACTTCTTGCATTATTAATGTAAAAAAAATATATAAATGCTGTTATTAAATAATGCAAGATGTTATTAATTTAAAATATATGAAATACTTTTATTTTATTTTAAAAAATATTCCTATCAGCATGCTAGTTTTTAATAGTATTAAAAATTAATATTATTTATTTTGTAAGCATTATTTATATTATGTGTTTAGGATAAAATTTTTGTAATATTTTTAAACAGTTTAAATTTGTTTTTCAACAAGACAATATAATCTAATAATTATGTAAATGTAAGATATAAAATATTTAGCATACTTATTTCCGTACTATAGTCTGTAATTTTGTATTACTGTTTATTTAATATAAAATAAATGAAACTAAAAATTTATATATATTCAGTTTTTATATATTATTTACCAAATCATCTATTAACAATTTGAAATGTATCTACTCAAACTACTTTTAAATGATTTTTTAATCGTTAAATTTCTATTTTAAATTTTAAAAGATAGTCAAAATAACTAGTTAAGTCATAGAATTCAAAAATTTTACGCACTTTAACGGACTCGGTTTGTTATTTCGTTAAGTAACTAGGTATTTTATGAAATAACTGAATTATACGCTTAAATGTTAACATATACAAATTCATTTACTAGTGTCTGTCGGCATCTTCTTTTTCCATAACGATCTTTAAGTAATCACTGAAGTATGATTAATCTTTAACAGAAAGCAATTTACACTAAAGTTTTCCTCGGTATCCTAAGCGTATCTGAAGTACAAAAACAATTAAAGAGAGACCTTCTAACAACAACAACAAAAAAATCTACATTGTTTCTATTTTTTATTATATGTTAAAACAACGTTAACGATTGCACTGCACTTTAGCGTCCCCCCAAAAAACCTTTTCTAATTGCTAATTTTTTTTAAGTAAACAACAGTTTAATGATGTAAAAAATTAATAAAAATAAAAAATAAAATTTCAAAAATATGTTTATGTGATTTAATTGTATTCTAAAGAAAAATAAATTGGAAGAAATTGTCTATGAAAAAGCATTTATTTGAAGAAAATTTACATTTCTTACATGGATTGTGATAAAACTTTCCTAAAGAAAAGAATTATTTCTATCGGCTAAAAACCTCTTTATTTTTTTCTTTAGAATATTTATTTATTTGTAAAGTACCAAAGTCAAAAATAAAGAGTTTTTTTTTATTTTTTCTCAATATATTTATTCGCATAATTTAAACTTAATGGACATAGCACATTAAAAGAAGATGAAACTTATTTAACACTTTTTAAACGGGACAACTATGTCAGACACCGTATAAAAGAAAAAAAAATCGACTTCCGTTTAAAAATATTCTTTGAGATTGTCAAGAGTAATTTTATTTTACACTATTTTAACGTCCAAGAAAAAAAAAATGCTTTCTACACATAAAAAATAAAACAATGCAAAAAATAACAGCCATTAAAAATGTATTTTATGTAAAAAGATAGCCAGCTGAAGTTTTCCCTGAAAAGAAAAATAAAATAAAATAAAAATAAGAAAATAGAAAATAAAAATAATGACATTTAATTATTAAAACATTTTTTTTTTAATTTTTCATGAACAGAAAATTTACGTTACACCAAAAGATAATAAACGAATTGAAACGAATGGGATTATTCTGGGCCATTTACTTCTACCCATTTAAGTGTATTAGTTAAATTTATTATCTTGTTAAAGAAATTTCAGAATATAAGATTAGTGTAATTGGAAAATAAATTTATTAAAAAATGATGAGAATTATTTCTATCTCATAATATTAGGAAAGACAATTTATATTGCTTTTAAAATTTCTAGTTGTATTAGTGCTTTTGCGATGTCCGGTTGTTTTAGTATGTATATTTTACAATGAATTTAATATTTACACGTTAACGATGTCAAACTTAGAAATCAGGTATATTTATATACAACTTATTTAACACATTAATCTTCGTTAATTATGCATTACGAAGCGGATAAAAATAATTACATTTTTAAATTATTTACATACCCACCTCTTTTTTCCAATACAAAAACAAACCTTTTCTGAAGACAAAAACTTTGAGATAAAACAAACAGATAGTTATATTTCAGCATTTATGATTGCAAACAACATTCAGCTAAATAGATTTTAAATATATAATTTTTAATATATAAATTTAAAATGAAGTTACAACACTAATTCTAAGACAATTGGAGGAATTGTATAAGCAGAAAAAAATTTTCATATTGTTAGCGTTGTGTGCAAGTAAGCCATATTATATGACAATCTACATAATCAACCATGTTTTAATCATTTCTGATCTGCTGCATACATTAAAAAAGAAAATACTTTTCACCCACTTATATCTCATATTATATCTGACGTAGATTCAAGAATAAAATTTTATAGCATTTTGAGTATACTCAATCGTGGTAACTTTAACCTATCAGGGTAACTTTGGGCCAAGAGAGAAAAAATATTAAATTTGCTACATCACTTGAATTAAGGGCAATAATTGTGTTAAATCAATCCGAGTCTGAGTTTTGATTGGTTTTGGAAGATAGTTTCTACTTCGCTCAGTTTATTTTGTTTTGGATTGTGGCATCGTGGTAAGTTGGGGATGTGAGTTTTATTCAAATAACATATTTTTGCATCGTTTACTATGTTCCAGGTGATGTATTCATTACTATTGTGGCATAGGGTTCGCTGGAGGAGACTGTGAAATATAGCCATCGGGTGTTTTAATATCTGATTTTTGCTATTCACCGTTCTGGCTGAAACCCACTTCCACTTATACAAATTTAATTCACAAATTTGAATGCTTGGCTGCTTTTTGTAATAACATCCATCGCTGACGAGGCTGTAGAGAATGTTGCTTTGTATTTTTTAGTTGTTTAATTTTTAACTTTTAAAGGAGTTTTTGTTTTGTGAGGGAGGGTGCTAGTACTTGCTAAATTAATAATTTTGATGGTTTATTTTTATTTATGTGTTGAACTGCAGCGTTTCGCATTTCACATGGATGTAATTTGTATATATATATATATATATAGAACCATTATACAACACTACAATTCAGCATCAAAATATGGAATAACTATAAATTAAGACTTTCCATGTAATAAATATCTATTCAATTTCATGCTTATTTTTTTTTAATACGAAAACTTAAAAATACACTAAACTACTTTTCATTTTTCTGAAAATACTTAATCGCATATAATAAATACAATATTTATAACTGATTACAAGAGATGACAATGATTGCATACTATATTTGTGATATATAACTGACATAGCCTAAAAAAATGATTTTCGTTTAACAATATGGTCTCAAAATGTTTAAAGTAAAATTATTTACAATGGTTTAACTTCACACAAAATATAATAGATAGAAAAAGTAAAGTTTTTTACATACTGAAACAAGCAAAACAATAAAGAAAGGTAACAGCTAATAAAGATAGGAACCCTATTTAAAAAAAATGAAAAAAAAAGTCATTTTGGCAGAAATAAAATAAAAATAAAAATATACAATACGGGAAACAAGAATAATGACTCTTATTACCAAAAACATTGTTTTTAATTTATTTTCTTTTATTTTTGCAGGTAGAAATTTTACATTGCACCAAAAGCCTTTATACAGATTAAAAAAAAAAGAATTTGTAGAGATTTTGGGTCATTTGCTTCACAACATTTAAGTGATGAGCTGCATTTATTACTCTGTTTACGGTATTTTGAAAAAAGTTGATTATTGCAATTCAATAATGATTTCATTAAAATATGGCGAAAAGATATTTTACGTTTCAATATTTCTAGGGATACTTAGTTATGCCTCCGTTTCTTTCTGTTATATTGATGCTATTTCAGATAGCTGTGTTTTACAACACATATAGAACATAAAATGTTTCTGTCTAATATTGTTAAACTTATTATTCTTAGTTATATATAACTTAGTTTCACTTATTTCACTTATTTGACTTCATTCTTCGTCTTTTTAAAATTCTAGTGAAAATTATTGTTTAAAAAAATAGAGCTTTTTAAAAAAAAATATTTTAAATTAGATTTATTTGCCCATTAATGCCTGAATAATTTTCTTCGTTTAAATTTAAATTTTGCATTTCCCACCACTTTTATCTTAATTTATTGGGCAATTTGTTTAGAAAAAGAAAGTATTTACTTATCTTCCTTTCTACTGGTGTATAAAGCGCTTACTTGCCATTTTTAAAATCGTCCAAAAAGTGGAACGCTAGGTACTAATGGGCTAATTCTTTAAGTTTAAAATAAATTTATTTTTTTATCGCAATGCTTATGAAACCTTCCTTATATATTAGCCGCTCTATTCAAGGCGTACCATATGTCTTATTTAGGCCGTTGTTCACCTAAACATGTGTTTTACATAAATTTCGCATATTTTATGTCGATTTAATCTCATACAATGCGCATTATTATAATTATTAATCCACAAACCAAACACCAACCTCCAGGGCAACATGTCTTGTTTAAAAGTTGTAGCTGGCCGTTTGTCGGAAGTAGCTTGATCGTCTCATGCGGTAATGCGATAATGCGGTAATGCAATAATGAGATAATGCGATAGACTTTAACCCGGCTTTTGTGGCTGTAACACTGTTTTTTGTATTATATTTTTTAACTTTGTTAGCCTGTGTTGATTGCTATTAATTATACTGTTTTGATTTGTTTGCACATGTTTGAAGATGGAAGGGGAAGAAGATATAACCGGGGGGGGGAGGTTCTCATTCTTGTACAGAACTCATCCGAGCCGCTTATAATGGCGACCATCGCTGATCGTAGCGTTGCAAAGGTTAGAAAAAATCCGGTTTAAACCCGGGAATAAACCGGGTTTTTAGAATAAACCTGGAAAAAACCCGGGATTTTTTGGAATAATTCGGTTTTTTGGGAATAAACCCGGGAATAAACCTGGTCTATTGGAAATAAACCCGGGAATAAACCGACTTTTTGCAACTCTAGCTGATCGAGTTTAGTCTCCTAATTTAGAACCTTGATAAACAAACGATTTCTTCAACTGACTAGGCACCTTCAGGGGATATATTTGACAGTAAAAGTGGTGGACTGTGCACCCACGACGAATTTTACATGTATCAAGCGGAATTAGCGTTTATGACAGGTTTTAACTAGCAATAAGTTTCGAGCCCAGGAAACTTTTCGACTACAAATACGACACTTTGTCGCCTGAGACACCGTTGCCTATATTCCGATTTGTATTTTTACAAACATTTGATGTTGCCTAAAGTTCATCAGTGTCACAAGTTTTTGGTCAAGTTTTTTCGTTTGTTCTCACTAAATACTATATTTCAATTTTCTTGAGAGAGGGTTTTCTTGTCATGGTGAAATACAAATTATGGTGATAGTTGTCATTTATCTTGGTTTTTGTGTTTTCTTCTGTTCTCATAATCCGAGGAAGTTAACAGATTTATGAGATGTTTTGTATGTTATTTTCTGATACTTAGACCGCATCAAGTTTGAAAATGTATCTGAAAGTTCAATAAATAAAAAAAAGTGGCTTAAAAGAACATCGATTAATAAAAAATATTAAAATATAAGTGATAAAATCTATTTAAAGACATCATTATACTTGTAGAGAAAAGTCTAAGTGGCATCTGTAGGATAGGAATACATAAAATAAACAAAAATAAATTAACAAAACTATTAAAATAAACAAAATATTTATTGTTTCTGTTGAAATCCGTTAATAGATGAAAACTTTTTAAAACACTATTGTAAATATGTGCTTTAATGTCAAACTGATCTTTAACTCATTGAAATGTCACATACACTTAACGAACAGTATCACATAAAGATGAAATTGTTACATGCTAAGTACACATCAAGTTTCAAATCTCTATCTCATTTTTTTCGGAAGATAGAGTGCGTACAAAAACATGC
This sequence comes from Maratus speculifer, assembly GCA_964019185.1. Classification (NCBI taxonomy): domain Eukaryota; kingdom Metazoa; phylum Arthropoda; class Arachnida; order Araneae; family Salticidae; genus Maratus; species Maratus speculifer. The sequence continues at coordinate 426,078,881 of OZ025290.1, read as the reverse complement.
AGATGCAAACAAACAGCTTTTTTTTTCTAAATGTACGTTTTTCGGAAACGTGAAATAAATGAAATTTTATTTTTGGTTTCTTAAACAATTACAAGACTTACCTTAAGCTACATAAAATGGATACGTAAAAAAAGCATTTTGCCATTGGCGCGAATAAATATGAATTAGATTAAAATATTAATGTATAAGTAATAAATTAAATTTAAAAAATAGAGTTATTGTTGATGGAAAAAAAATTCTAAGTGCCTTATACACTACCGAAATAGACTTTAGTTATTATATACAAACAAAATGCTTAATATTTCTGATAATATTCCTTTAATATGCGGACATATTTTAGAACAGTTTCGAAGAATATCAGTAAAGTTAAAAACATGATTCCCTAAATGTCTTTTTTTTAATTATTTTTTTTACTCAAAAATATGTTATATTCAAGTATAACCTACATTAGAATGAATAAATAAAAAGTAATTTTTTTACGGTACCATGTAAAAAAGTAACTGTTCGCTGACGATATTTCCAAAAAACCAGAATGCTGAACTTAAGATACTACATTAGGTAATCATTAACAAACTGAAACAGTTATACTGATAATGAGCATTTACTATTCTTATGCCTGTGAGAATCTTCAACGAAAAAGTATTTCTACAAGGAAAACAAAAGAAATGTGTTAGATCTTTACTGTTTTTTGAGAATGCTACGATACAATGCAGCCGGTTAAGTGTTTTAAAAAAGGAATAATTTTAGTGTATTTCAATATATATAACAAAGGAAACATGCAATGTTCCGAAATTTGGTCGATTAATTAAGAAGGGTGATTAGAAAGCGTCAAGAGGATTAAAAAGTATAACGCAACATGGGATAGAAAACAACATAATTAATCAAAAATATAAAATATCTGTTCCCCCTATTTTAACTTCTGTTGATGCCAATAACTTTAAGAAAATTTAAGTATATTGCTAAAAACAACTTTAATATATATTCACACCGTAGTGGTAAATGTGATAATATCGAAAAAAAAAGTATAAGTTTCCAATATTCGCTATAAGCAGTATATACTTGAAGCTCCACATATTGGACAGTAAGTGCCGATTTTTACAGTATCATTGATTTTACAAGTATCCTAGTGAAAAATAGAATTGCAGTAGATAGGCGCTATGCGCTATGCAATTTCTTAACTTCAGTTTCCACTTTTAGAACACTGATTTTTGTAAACAGGGTACAGCCAATATTTTGTTTTGATTAGAATGATTTGATTTCAGTAAAAATATGTAACTATTATAGTCGAAAATATATATGAAAGTAGAGCATTGTGTCTCCCAATGATTTAAAGTTATGTAAATATGTATATAGAGGATTGTAAGTACTTATTTTTATCTTATTAAATGTTTTAGTTAAAGAAAAGTTCAGCAAAGAATTTACTTATTCCGATTTCCTTTTGATACACATTATTTCTTCTTGTGGATTTATCCGATAGACAATACATTTGATTTAGAATGTTTTTATTAGAGACGTAAGATTTAATTAACCTTGATACTCTTCGAATAAACCCTGATGTGGTGATGATATATTTTTTTCATGGTGCATAATGGCCGGGAATGGAATTGGAATATGATAAATATAGCAGATTGTTAATGATTTAGTGTTTGCGAAGATTTTTAAAGGTAAGAGTTTTATAATTTTATTTTGATGTTTTAATTATGGCTGATCTTGAAAAGTTAAAGAAAAACAGAACAATTTTAAGAAGTTCTGTTAGGAAATTGATAAATAATATACATACTATATTAAAAAATGACAAACTTGATATTGATTCTCTTGAAGAAACTTTTAACTAATTAAAGAATAAAGCATGTAATTTAGATGAAATAAATAGAAAAATAGAACCACAATTGAATTTAGACGAATATGAGGGTGAAATAAATACAGTATATGACTATGCAGACAAAATATCGTTAATGAATTTTCGAGCCGAAAAGAAATTTAAAGAAAATAAAAATATTATTCCTTTGAATAATAATTCAGTTAATGATTCTACCCCCAATAATGAAAATAAATTTGGGAAACTTCCCAAACTGAATATACAGAGATTTTATGACGATTGCACGCAATTCACCAACTTTTGGAATACTTTTAAAGCATCGATAAATGATAATATTTCACTGACAAAAATTGAAAAATACAATTATTTGCGAAGTTACTTAGGTTCATCTGCTTTAAACGCCATAGAAGGCTTAGAAGTTTCGAAATCAAATTACGATGTTGCACTTAAAATTCTTGAAAGTGTGTTTGAGAATAAAGAGATGATAATCATTAATCATTTAAATAAATTGTTAAATTCATCTCCAGTTTATAAGTCTAGTGATATTTCAAAATTACAGAAACTCCATGATGATATTGAAATTAATGTAAGATCGTTGAACACATTGGGACTCGAACCACAGGCTTACAGCTCTATGCTTTTAGCCGTAGTTTTGAAATTACTACCATCAGATTCAAATTTATAATTTAACAAACAAAACATGAAGTCTTCATGCAACCCTGATATAACCAAATTAATAAATTTATTGCAAATCGAAATTAAAGGTCACAAATTGCCTTTTCCATTTTCAAAATCAAATAGATTAGAAGTAACCAAACGAAATTTTACGAAATCTCCTAAACGCGAATTAAACTTTTCATCCAGGCATGAATTAATGACTACAGTTTAAGAGAAAAAGAATAAAGATAAACAAAGTTGCGTCTTTTGTAAGAGTAATCATTTGTCAGAAATATGCAATGTTTTTGATGTTGAAAAAAAAGAAAAACATTTTGAAATCACACGGTAGATGTAACCTTTGCCTTTTGCCAAAAGATCGGATTAGAGATTGTATTTCTAAGATACGCTGTACGACATGTCAGGATAGACATAATAGAACTATTTGCAAACAATCTAATTCACCAAATAATAAAAGTTGTACAGATAAAAAAGATTACAGATTGGAAGAAATCGAATTTTCTTGCAAACTTTCTGTGCGAAAGTAAAATATATAAAAATAAAGAAGTTTCTGTCCGATTACTATTAGATACCGCTGCAATGCGAATCTTTTTAACTCGAGAAATTGCTGATAAATTACAACTTAAAATATTGAGACAGGAAAAATTATCGGTATTCATATTCGGAAGGAAAATCCCAATTGAAAAAAATATGATGTTGTTAAAATTAAATTGGAAAATAAACATCTTTCGAAGTCTAATTTAGAAATAGAAGCATTGGACGAAATATCTGGATCTGATATCCCTCCCTCAGAAGTAAATGAATTTGGTGAGGTGAGTCAGAATTTAACCCTTCCCAACTCGACTATGTCAAGACCACATTTCTCTTCTTGTAGGAGTAGATTATTACTATAACATAGTAACAGGTAATAAAAACATCTAAACAAAAATCTTATTGCTGTTGAAACCATCTTTGGCTGGTGCCTCCAAGGTAGAAAAAGCGAAAACCAATCTTCATTGATTTTAAACATGATTATTGAAGAACTCTTAATTTCTGATCAACTAAAAAAAAATTGGGATCTTGAAACTTCAGGACTTATTGATATTAAACAAGATTCTAACCCTTATGAAAATGAAATAATGAAACATTTTGAACGCGATATTAAGTATGAAAACAAAAGATGTAAAGTAAATTTGCCGTGGCAACTGAAAAAGGGCGTTTGGATGATAACAGAAAAATTGCAGAATCTCAGTTTTATTAAATTAAATAGAAGATTTGTTAGAAATTTCCAATTGTTTTTTGAATATGAAGATGTATTAAATGATTATTTAAAAAAGGGAAGCGTAGGAATTAGTTCCTAATTCAGAAAATAAGGGGCATGTTGAATTTTATTTACCTCGCAGAGAAGTGATAATAAAAGACCGCGTAACAAGTAAATTGAGGATTGTGTTTGATGCATCTGCTCATGATTTAAATTCTCTTTCTCTAAATAATTGTCTTCATCCAGGCCCTAATTCGTACCCAGAAATTTTTGATATTTCTTTACGATTTAGATTTCATCCAGTTGTTTTTACAATCGATATGAAACAGGCATTTTTACAGATATTAGTAGATGAAGAAGACAGAGACGTATCTTGATTTTTGTTTTCAGAAGACCTTTTTGATAAATCTAACCTTCCTCAAATTTATAGATTTACTAGAGTTTTATTTGGGGTAAACTGTAGTCCATTCTTGTTCGCAGCCGCAATAAAACACCGCTTAAAGAAATATATAAAAAATATCCAGAAACTGTCGAGTTTTTAAATGAAAATATTTATGTAGATGATGAATGAAACACTGATTTGATGATGATAGTTATTTTTTTCACTACATTTCCAAACATTTTCATAAAGTAATAAGATTTCGCATAAAAAAAGATTACATAGCCATTACATAGCCTAAATGTTTTGCCAACCTTATTAAAAAACAATTGTCATGTCTCTCTTAAAAAGTTGCATAAACAGATGAAATATTATTTATTAAGATAATAAAAAATACATAAAATAATACAATACTTCAGAAACGAATGTTATGAAATTTAAATTAAAAAAAAAATCATAATAAATCTTTTTTAGAATGTGTAGTTAAAATATAACCTAGCTAGTTAAAATTAATGTTGTTGTTTTATTAAGATCAAATTTGTTTTAAATATAGATCATCTAACGGGGTTAAACGTTTCTTTATTATGGTGCATGTTTAAAAAATGATCAATATGAATAATTTGGTTTGTGAAATTTATACATAAAGAATTTAAATGCATAAAACATAATTTTCTATTGAGGAATAGTTAATTTCGAGTTGGGAACTCACACTCCAGTATTTTCATTTCATAGATAAATAACGTCCTTATTGAAACTTTCGGACGTTCTTGTCTAAACACTGTTGAAAAAACAAAACAATCAATTTTCAAACATAAACCTACCTGCTTCTGTTCATTTTCGGTGTTTCGTAATGACCTAATGTTGCTTTAGAATATTTCGAACAATATTTTCAACTGTAGAGACAACAAATCTTTGTAATATTTTGTTTAAAATACGTTGATGTCATCAGTCCATGTCAGTCACTGGTGACTGACACTGAATTTTTCGTTTATAACACGTCAGTCACCGATTACTGACAGTCTAAAATATGATATAAAACTTAAACAAATATATATATATGTATATATATATTACATATATTTATGTTCTTTTAAGTAATTACGGAAAATGTATTTAAAATTTACTTAAATTTTATATATTACAGGATTATACTTAATAATTACTTAAAATAACATAATATTTTAGTTTTATATAATATTTTATCCTGTCATTTACCAGTAAATTAGCGGCCGAAATTGGGAGTTAAGTTTCAGTCACGGCCGAACTCAACGTATTAATAGAGTTTTTATTTTTCTCAGAATTATTACCGTCAACTTGAGTTCAGTTAGGATAAAACATCCTGTACGTATGAAAAAATAGGGGGTTTGCAATCTCATTTTCTATGGTAATTTTTCATTCTTTTGATACCCACTATCACCTCTCATAATTTTATGAAGGAGACTTTTTGTAATAACATATTTAATTTATCTTAAAGTTATTGCTGTCAACACAAGTTGAATTAGGGGGAAAACAATCTGTTTTCTTGATTAAATATGTAGTTACTTTTTATTTTTATCATCTTGACGCTTTCTAATCACCTCTCTTAATTAATCGATCGAACTTTGGAATACTCTGTATATTTCATTTGTATGAGATATATTGAAATAAACTAAAAGTATTGGTTTTCTTAAACACTTAACCGGTTGTATTGTATCATAGCACTGCCAAAAAACAGTAATTATCTAGCAAACATTTTTTGTTTTCCTAGAAGAAACACTTTTTCGTTTTCATCGAATTTTGGAACGCCCTCTATATATAGATGTACTATATAAGTATTAGAAAAGTTTTCGTTTGTCAAACCAAATTTTATTACTTCTTTTCTCTGTTTATAAGTTGAAATAAAGTTAAAAGTAATAAGTAATAAGTAAAAACAGAAAATATCTGGCTTCGTGCCTTGTAAAATAAATTGGAGAAATCCTTTTGATAAACGTGATCCTTTAGCTGAACTGCTCTTTAATTCGTTTAAGTGATCCATCAGCTAAATAGACAACATCACGTAAAGTAGAAGATAAGAAATTTTAAAATATAGTTTTTTTCTGGAGACAAACATTGTTTCGAATTTCTCTATTGTTTTACTTACGAATACAATGATAAAAAAATAATAGTATTATAAAAGTAATACATCAAACTTGTGTTTAAAAATGTATAGGAAATATGGTCACTAATAAAGAGAGTGGTCTTTTTTTTATAAATTGAAATAATAGCTATAATATAACTGACAGTTCAATTATTAACTAATGGTAGGGCCGTAGCTAGAAGAAAGTAATAGGGAGGCTCAAGAAAATGTAGGGGGGAGGGTTCATATTTTATCTCTCTTCTTGTGTGACACAGAAAGATAAATTAGTGCAAATTTAAACTGTAGTTATTATATTTCACATTTAACTGTTGTAATAACTTCATTTTATGCTAAGAAAAGAATATGATAATGAAAAATTCAAATATATAACTAAAGCAACGTTAAATATCATGTTATCTTTATATGTGCAAATAAGATGAGAAAATGCTGAAACACTTATTATAGTTACAATTTAGTATTTTTATAAAACTGTGAAAAGTCCTCAAAACTAAATTAGATTTTTGAACAAAATTTCATTTGGATTTTCGGAAAATAAATTCATTGGAGTTTTTATTATATATGACCTTGGAATCTTTTCCAGGGTACACTCAAAATACTTTGGGGGGGAGGGTAAATCGCCCATAGCGCCCCCTTAGCTACGACCCTGAGTAAAGGACAGAAAAAACAACGTCACATGGAGCTTAAAATTGTTACAATTTTTGAGTTTTCAATTATCAGGTTAAAAATTATAGTTAAAGTATAATGGAGCTAAATTCTTATGGATATAAAATATTATAGAAATATATATATCTTTAAAAAATACCGTTTAAATACCGCGACTGTATATATACATATATATATATTTGCCTTTCTTACGAAATGCGTTTTTTTATGCTTTGGTCGACTTTTCTAAAATTATATTTTAGATCAACAGTTTTAACTTTCCAAAATTGTATAACTGACTTATTTCTTTAAAACTATCTAAAACTATAGATTTAAATAATTTTCCTTGAATAATAAAAATGTTAATATAAATATAATGAATAATATAAATATTTTAATAAAGTACCTTTAAATTTATTTCTTTTGGCTAATTCAATCTACAGATACAGAGAAGCAATAACATTAATCAAATACTTGTGGAACATTGCATAAATGGAGTTTGACAATAAGTAAGCGTACAGAAGCTCTATTTTTAGCTCACAGGCTATCATAGCCTGAGAGCTTATGTGTCCGTCCGTTCTGTATGTACGTTCGCATGTTCGTATGTTCGTGCGTAACGCGATAACTCATGATAAAAATATCGGATCCACTTGAAATTTTGTATATAGGTATATCCTGATAAGGCGCTTCCCTGATTAGTTTTTGGAGTTCATTCGATATGTATAAGAGGGGGAACGGGGGGTTCATGCACCTCCCCTTAATTGATATAAATGAGATTTTCATGCAGAATTAACAGTTTTCATTTAAAATTTAGATATAGGATCATTCTGATGAGGTGATTCCGTGACTGTTATTAGGTGTTCATTGAATAAGTATAAACAGGGGGAACGGGGGCTCATGCCCCTCCCCTTAATTGATGTAAACGGGATTTTCATGCAGAATTAACAGTTTTCGTTCAAAATTTAGATATAGGATCATTCTGATGAGGCGAGTCCGTGGCTGTTATTAGGTGTTTATTGAATAAGTATAAACAGGGGAAACGGGGGTTCTAATGCCCCTCCCCTTAACTTGTATAAATGGATTTTTCAATCAGAATTGTCAGATTTCGTTCAAATCTCTGAATAGTTTTGGAAGTTTAATGGTTAAGTATAAAAGAGGGGAATAACTCCTCTTAAATTATATAAATGCTAGATGGGTTTTTATTAAGAATTATCCGATTTGCTCTGAATTTTGGATATAGATTTTTTAATATGATAAAGCATGTACTTGATAGTTTAGGAGGTTCAATGATTAAGTATAAAAAAGGAGAAAGGGGAGAGCTGTTTCCCCTTCTTAATTTTTTTTCGAACGGAATTAACGAAAATACAAGGCTGTAATGAACAATTAGTATGCGTAGCCTGTGAGCTCAATGCCATCAGTTTAACTGGGCAATATTCTTTTTTAAATACATACGATGCAAAAAATCTTTTGAGTCAGTTTTCATTATTCATTTATTTATTTATTTATTTATTTTTTACAAATTTTTTTCAAGGAAGTTCTTTCCCGTTTAAATAAATTTCGGAAGCAAAGGCGATATTCAAAAACTTAGGATAACGATACTTATCGTTTATTACAGTTTAATAAATAAAAATGCATTTTAAAACTGTCATGCTTAATTTAATTACCTTAGTAGCATTATGTCTTATAACTCACAAAACATTTTGACGTAAGCATTTTTTAGGTTGAAATCTAACAATCTTTGGAATTTCCAATTGCCCAAATAGATTCTTTCCACATTCTGTAAAATATCTGTTTGCAAATGTACAGTGTGGTCATAAAAAAAAATTGCCGATATACGGAGCTCTAGCGGCCATTCCGCTCAACCGATCGAAATGAAATTTCAGATATAGCTATTCAGAGGTATGAGCTCGAGATTCTGTGAGCGACAACAAAATGGCGCTCACGGTTACGGTTATAGTTACAGAAACACGAAAATTTCCAATGGCAACACCCATTTTTTTCATCGCAAAATGCTCAGCGCATGCGAAAACCTTAAAAGGCGTTGGAACCGTACGTGTATCGCAAGAAACGGACATGTTATGCACGCACAAAAAACATTCTGGGAATCCTTCCCCCCATAGAAAAAACTCGATTGGGGCGCAAGGTGGAAATTTGCATATGACTCAGAATCAGTACACTAATCTCTGATTACAATACAGATCGGAGAAACTAAAAGTTTTATTTTGATTACACATTTTTCACATGGGTGCCATCACCATCACAGGCAATTACGGCACCACATATTCAATTACATAATCATTTTATAAATTTTTAAAAGGTTTAAAAGTATTAACTAATTATGACTTTACAAGGATTTTGTGCATTATTTATAACCCCACGCAAATCTTTTATTTTCAAATGTTTTCTTAGTATTTTGTAGAATTACAAAATGTACAAATATGATGTTCTTACAACATAAATATAGAAATATTTCCGAATAGAAAAATCCACATTCCCCTCTCTTAGCGCCAAGAAAGCTGAAAAGACACAAAGGCAAAAGATATCATCGATTTAAAGATATTTTTGTTTTGTGTAACCAAAAATGCTCTTGGAACAAAATAAAGTAATGTATCTGGAAATCATTCTAAAGAGTACTACAACTAACTAACATATTTAAAGAATTTTATAATAAGTAATTTTAATGGTACTTATAAGTATCGTTGGTAGATAAAGGGTTAAGTGATTTCCAAGATGTATCAGATGTGGTACTGGATTCGATAGCAAAAATATTATGTTATGTTTTTAATCGTTATCAGGTACACAAAAAGTACTGTGTCTGTGGTAAGATCAACATTATGTATTTTCGAAGTAGTACCTCATCTGGTACAGTCACCTGTTTCTCCTGAGATGCTAATAACTAACTTAAACTCTAAAGCAGTTTTTGCACAGGAGGGGATATTAAATAATAAATATTTTTTGTTTTTTCAATAGGTTTTAACCTTAAATAGTGAGTATACATTCTGGTGAATTATGCGTTAAAAAATAAAACACACGTACAATTTGATATTGTTATTTTATTTCAGTTTTATGAGTTATGCAAACATTAGTTATAAACAAATATTTATCAATAAAAATGTGAAATAGTTCGTAAAATTTCTAACCATACCTAAAACTCTTAACTATCTATGATACGTAAATTAAACAATACTCTAAAAGTGGGATATTTCAGCAGAATTACTAAACCCACAAACAGTTAAAGTTTGAAATCCAGTAATTAGAAATAGTTTGGATAGTTCCACAAAAGTTTCACAAATAATTATATTTCTGGAAGTTATTGTTTAAGCGCTGTCAAAGATTCGTTTATGAAAGTTGTGGAACTAAAAAAAGTATTCATTGTTTTCAATTGTTCTTTGTTTCAAGGAAAAAAAAATTACATTGGAATTTTTGTATACATAAAAACAAATATTCAGGGTGGACGGGAAGTTAGCGATGCACTTGGGTTTTTTAACATTTTCTAATATAGTTGAAAAGTTTTTATGAATTGGGTCTGTTTTCAGCGCTGTAACTTGGGTAAATATAGTCCGACTGATATGAAATGGTTAAATATTTTTAAGGTTTACTATTGAATTTTCGGTTTCGGAATAGAGTGTACAGCATTTTAGATTTGTTTACATGACAGCTAAAAAGAGTGGGGCTTAAACTGCTGTCCATAGTAAGAAATAGATTTTCATGTATTTTAAACACATTGAAATTGGTATACATCACGGAGGTGTACTACAAGTTTCTTACGTTAGAATATGATGTGCATAGATTTGTTTTTTTATAGGGGCACACAGAATTTTCATCTGTACAAGAAAATCAGTAGTATTTGAATAATTAAAACCAACAAACAGTAATTTCTGTAGGTGCATTTTCATTTTTGAAATGCGTTAAGTTATTTTTAAGTATGATTTATTATAAATAGATTCTATAAATTATATACAGAAGTGGACAAAAATTTCTCAACAACTTCCGTTGATTGGCTAAAGTCGCTCATTGGAGAATTTCAACTGTGCTATGCATTTAACATAACTAAATGTTTGCATAATATGCCACATGCATATATATTAGTAGAAAATATACAGTGCTGCATTAACACTTTTATTTCTCATATCCTATATATCTTAACGACTAATTATAGTATTAGTAGAGATCGGGTTTTCAAATGCGTTACTAATTGTCAAAACTGTTCATTTAGACGTCATCTTTCAGTTGAGTAAACTGTTACTTTTTGCTATAGTACTGCTAATGTGTTGAAAAAGGTTTTATAATCTGTGCTTTATATACAATTTTTAATTTTAATTTCTTTTTTTTTTACTTTTTGCGATATGCAAGCAAAATAATCTGCAATAGAGTTTAATCTTAGGAACTAAGAATATATCAAAAAGTTAGTCATACTATTAGATTTTAAAATGTTACTATTCTAAATCTAAAATCTAAATCCACTTATAAATGAAATTGTAAAACTTTTTTTTTACAAATTCATAGAGATGCAATGTTGTTCATAAAATATCCGGTACCAATATCAGACTGCTTTATACCAGAAATAAATGAATTACCGTAAATTCGGGTTTATAAGCCGCAGCTCAAACAATTCTTTTTCGACCCAGAATTTTTTAAAAAACAAATATAACTAGTCAGATCGCCTTAAATATTTGTCTTCAATCACTAAATAAGATTTCTGGGTCCAAAAAGAATTGTTTGATCTGCGGCTTTTACACCCGAAATTACGGTAATATTTTTATCGTGACCAACAAAATTATTAAAAATAAACTTAACAAAATAAATCCTGTACTTATTCCGTGATAAATTTAATGAAACAGAATGTAATATTAATACTTTTATGACTTTTTGTTACTCATTCAACAAAGACAGAAATCAAACAGTTTCAATAGCTATAATGCCATCTAACTTGTAAAATTAGTCCAAGAGCCGACCGCACAAAACCTTTAACCCATTCGGGACGAGCGAACGGTATACGTGCCGGCGATGTTGGCACTCACATGCCGCGTGACCAGTATACGCGACAGTGCTTTTGGCACTCAGATCACGATCGACTAGTATTCGTGCCGCGTGTGTTAAACGTTATGTGTCTAAATGTATACCGTACGAAAAAGGTATTTTAATCGTATTTGAATATATATTGGGAAAGAACACACTTTTATTTGTGATCAGTTTATTTTAAATTATTATTAAGTCTCCTTAATAAATGAGCATTGCTTTAACACGTTCGCTGCCGCTTACGTGAAGATGTGATGATAGTTAATGCAGCACTGATGCAGGCAGTTAATGCAGGCGATTTACTTATCTACTTTATAACAAAGAATCAGTGAAAGATTTTCCCTCGCCAGCGCGTGAGTGGCCCTTTAACGTTAGCGCCATATCACGCGCTGGAGCGTGAACGACAGTGAATGTGTTAAAAATCGACCGAACTCTCTATGACTGAAATCTATAGAACACCTCGCTGTTTTCACGCATCTTCACACGAGTCTCGCTTGGGGTATCATGCTCATTGAATCTTTGAGTTTATTATCTTTTATTGTTGAATACTTCATCTATTATCCCCATATATATGTATATTGTTTTTCAACATACGAGATAATTATTGAAAATTTAATGATAATATCATTATTTTTCATTTTTATAATTGTTTAAGTTCTGTTAAATACTGCTTTATATATTAGTTTGTATTCGCCCAATGATTGTCATTTTTAAATTTTCAATGAATATGCTTATCGAAGTATTTAGTTTTCCTAAAATGTATTTTGTGTATTTTATGTCTAATAGATATAAATTTTAAGTTGTCTTAATTACATATAAATCAAAAATCAAACGTCATTCCAAGAGAAAAAATTCCTTCAAATAAACAGTTAAACCGCAGATAGAAAACTTTTCTAAATCAGTTAATTAGAAACATTTTCAATGTTCAGATAAACATTTACCAATTAATTACATTTAGAAAGGCGATTTCCCTAAGGTGTTTAAATGTAAAAGCTTTAAAATAAGGAATATTTTCTTAGTTTCATTACACGTGCTCCACTTTATTTCCAGACTGATAAATGTTTGTCAGTTTTGCATAAACATAGCATTTATTTAACTAAATTCTTGATAAATTTATCTATCCTGATTTATAATCATTGGTAATTACTAGTAATCAGATTTATTACCGAATTAATAAATAAATAAAATAAAATAATATATACATATATATATATTTGAGTATATATATATATATATATATTCGAATTTGTGTAATAAATTACAAAAGTTAAAAGACACATAGTTTTTTACAAGGCCACACAAAAGTATTCCATTGCATACTGGTATAGGGGGACCAGTGTTTGAGGCTTGTTTTCATTATATTAAACTGTTTCAAATTTTTATTTAACTGTTTCACATTTTTATAAATTGATATGCACAGCTGAGGTTTACGACAAATTACTGTCTGTTTAATAGAAAGAACATAGTTTTTACGTGTATGGACTTAGGATTTCGACTACTATACTGCGTTCGAATACAGTATTACAAGGAGTTCTGAATATTTGCAAAACTTTGTTCTAGTACGAACGCATCTCATTTGTTATGCTTGATGCGCAATTTCCGATTTTTTTAATTAAATTAAATGTATGAAAATATTTTTTTTTATGTATATATGTATATATATATTAAAAATTTTAAATTTTTTTCGCCAAAACTAACCTTTATACTATCTTATTTTCTTGTAATAATATTCCGTACTTACTTCAAATTATTAAATTAAAATCTTGTTTCTAGATCTAATCTGTTAATCTTTATGCAGAGGATATAAATTCTTAATTTGCCTTTAAAAACATTATTCCAGTATGCGTAAATTTAAAAAGATGGCTCTAAATTTAAAATATTCTTAATTAAACTTTATTTCTTAAGATTCCAAATAAAACTCATTTCTTCTATGTTTTTAACAACCCTTTTTAAGAAAGTCTTATTAAATTTGTTCCAAAACCATACCTTTCAAAAAATATCATTATTTTATTATATCTATTTATTTATTTTCCCTCCGTTAACCTTTGACAGTGTGTGTATCAATAAATTCATTTATTTTCCTTTGCTCTTAAAATTAATCATCTATAAAAATCGTCTGCCTAAGAAATTCTGAGTCGATTATAAATTGGTTAAATAATATTTTTTTTTAAATAAAATTATCGTCTGTGGAAAATAGTCTCGTAGCTGGACAAGAATTCTGTTAGCATAAAAGAATGATGGTTTGAGGATAGAGAATGTTCTAGAATTTTCTTTTTAGATTTAAAAGAGGAAGCTGGAGAGGTGGTAAGAGAGATAAGAAGAAGGATTCTTGGGTGCGCTCTTAGATGTGTACGGCTTGGTGTAGTAAAAGATGGAACACTTTTGGATGTTTCGGTAAAATATCGTCTGCAACAGGAGCTTTTCTCTCTAATATAGCTACAGTTTAATAAAATGAACTTGCAGCAGCCAACGAGTGATTATTATTACCTTCTACATTTATTTATTTTGTTTTTTTCTCTCTGGCCATGCGGAGAAAGGGAAACCTGGCGATGATGTTTCTGCACACCTAACTTCAAAACGTCACACACACACACATATATATATATATATATATATATATATATATATATATATATATATATATATATATATATATATATATATATGCATATGTATGATAATTTTCTTTTCAGTGATAAATTAAATAACTGCAATAACAACCAATATATATGTATATGTTTGAGTTATGGATTAAAATCATTCGGTGTTTATGTTTTAATTCATTAAAAACATTTACATGCTTTCTAAAAATTCATTAGCAAACAATTTTCAGTTGCATTAGAATCGTTTGCTTTTGGCGAAAAAAAGTGCTGCTTGCCAAATCGCGTGACACTTTCGTCTTTTCACGCCAATACTTTCAACTACACCAGTATTTTTTATAGTCTTTCTACTGTAATCCTGCCTCTAAATTAATTGGTCCTTTATTCTATACATAAGAAGTTTAATTAGTATTCTGTGTGTGCCCAGTATGGTGACATTTTTTGTTAGCATTTTTTGAGCGGGAGATTTTAAATGGATAATTTAATTAATGAAAATAATTTAAATTCAGGAATAGAAAAAAAAATTCTTTATGATTTATTTATTTATTTTGGAATTAATTTCTGCAGACAGTATCTTTCTTCAGCAGATATTATCTTTTATTTTTTTCTATTTTTGTATAAGTTTTTAAAACTTTTCTTAAGTTTTTAAAAAAGCATTTCGCAAACGTCTTCAACTCTATTCATCTTGATGAAAAAAGCCTTATGAAAATAGTAATCTAAAAACAGCAGTCCCATATTTGAATTAAAAAACAAATTTATATGTAAAGAAATTTTGTAAATTATACTTGTAGTCTTTCTTTTTAAAGATTAATAATTCCCATGTATTTCTGAAACGTGTTTTTTTTCTAAGCCTTACTTTAACATGATGGCTTTAAAACGTCTAGAAATAATTTCATACTCAGAAAGATATTCAGAAAATATAATAAAATAAATTAAAATAAAATTTCCGTTAAAGGTGCTTTAAAGTTACTTGTTTACAATAATCATAAGAAACTTTTGAATTTATTATTACTGCGATGCAAATTTCAAAGAACTGAAAATTTTAATTTTCACAAAATATACAATACGAACTTTAAACTATTCATGTGAATGTGTGGAAATGCAAGCGTAAACGCAATAAAAAAATGTTTGTGCGTAACTTAAATTTAAAAAGGAAATAAAATAGCAAAACATTTGACAGAACATTATAAACTTTAACGTCCACTTACCAAGTATTTAATCTTTTCAAAATTACATAAAATGCATTTTACTTTGAAATGACTTTCCTTTTTAATTCAGTACAGATTTGCGCGGGGCTTTTCTGAATAAAAAATAATTTTCTCGAAAGCAGATTAAATATGGAAACATTTTCTCAATAGATTATTTCAAAAATTTTAACGTTCCAAAATGCGTTTGATTTTTTTTCAGTACCTTTTATCAGAAATCTTACTTTAAACATAGCAATTTATTCCAAATCATATTACGAACATATAATAGAGGTAAACGGATGGTGCTATCGTATATAAAGCTATCATGATTATTAATATTTTTATAAACTGAACTTCTTAATATTTTAAAATTATAAAGTAACATCTTTAATCTTTGTAACAATTTTATTGAACTGGAAATATCATGTTATTTTTTGTCTTTTTATTTTTGTTAATGCTTAAATACGTATTTAATTATTATTTTCATTATATATATATATATATATATTGCTGTAAAATCTTAAATCAAACAATTTTATTTCTAGTCCCGCAGTTATTAGCAAGTGCTATCATCTCAAAATAATTTAAAAACAATTCTTCTTTTTTAATTAGCATCTAAGAATAGCACTAATCTTACATCACTATTAATACTTCAAACAACTATATTCAATAATAATTTATATAAAAATTTAACTACAATACATATACATATACAGAATGTGCTGTCTCAAAGAATTACAATGGCTTATTCCTAAACCTGAAAACATAGAAATATAGGTCTTGTTTTAAAAATTCTGACCAAAGTGTGACTTTACTGACTTTATTACTGATTTTATTGGCTTTACTGATTAAACATTTTGTCTTATGATATTGTTTAACTAATTCATATTACAAATATATTAAGACTGCATGATTAAACATATTAACATTTCATTATAAGTTTTTAAATCTTGTTTAATATACAAAACAGTCATTGATATTCGTAGAAGTACCAAGTATTTAAATAAGGTTTTAATTAACTTTAAATTGTTGAGGAGAAATTTGTATGAACAATAATCAAATGCTTCTAATGAAGAAACATAGAAAAATCTGTTTGGAATTTTTTCACAAATCAGCAGTTTCTTAATTCACATAAATGACTTTTTACGGATAATACGCCTGCTAAAATTGTCGCAAAAAAAGAGAAAAAGAATGGCTAGCTTTTTTTCGATTTTGTGCGAATATTTTTACGCTTAATAAGAAATTCTGTAATGAACTTTAACATTCTTTAAGTAAGATAGTTTGCATTAACATTATTAGTTAAAAACGTTTTATTCAATTTCCCCATTAAGTTTAGTTTTTCGTGATATGGGATTTTTTTTTTTTCAAAATTAATTTTTTTACTAAAAATTTTAATAAATTGAATTTTTTAAGTTATTGAACTTTGTACCATATATTCTATAAAAGCTTTTTTAAATTTACTTTTTATTTATTTATTTATTTGTTTTTATCATTTATAATTTTTTGTTGATAGTGAGAAATTAATAAAGAAATGTAAATAATGGCATTCGTATTACTAATCATGCTTTTTAAAATTAAATAAGCGTACACCTATAGAATGAAATATATCCATTCAGTTTAAATGTATCCATTCTATGTCGTAAATTAGTAATTTGAACTTCAATTTAAATAAAAAATATACGTGGAAAATTCAACGTTATATGAGAATGATGAAACTGCTTATTAAATTGATAGATAAGCAAATTATTCTATAAAACTGAAAAAAATCTATACAATTTCAATTTCCGAAAATATAAAAAAAGTGACATTGCGTATGTTTTTCACTGTTTTTATAACACAACCCTCCATCTTCTGTATCATTACCAAATTTAGTTATATCTTGTACTATGACGAAACAAACCGCGAAATAAATTTTATCCGAAAATTCTTTTTGTCAAAGAAAAACGCAAATCAATGAAAACTTGTTTTCTAGAAATCCCAACTATTTGAAATTATGGTCGATGCGCATTCGCTAACCGTTGTGCAGTTATGAACTTACCTAAGATGCAGATTTTTTTATGGTAAATTATGTAATATGGTTTGATGACGCTTGTGTTACAATAACAGTGGAACAATGGATATTTTTTCCCATTGTTATGGATTAATTTGGAAACATCGCCGTAACCACACCTCCTAAATATTACACATACGTGCTGAATCAAAAATGATGGCAGTCATAAGAGCATTATTCATAAAATTTGCACAATATCTGCAATTTGCATAATACTCAAAACTTTGCCTCAATCGCCGTATTCTTCACCTCATTTCTTGCGATTAAATATTGTCGAAGAACGAGATTAGCAATCATAATTTTACCCTTTTGTTCAGCTTTTAAATAATATCTTTAATTTGGAGGTATACAAAATGCTGATTATCATATGTAAAATACTCTGCTTAAATCTCAAAAAAGCAATTTAAAAAATTCTGACAGTTAGATCTGGTATTTTACGAATTATTTCAACAGTTTGTTTTCTCTGAAATCTCAACCATTTGAGCTGCAATTTCAAAAATTACTTAAATATTCTAAAAAATAAATTATACGATTTGCGAAGGTTAGTAACCTACACAATCAAAGCATATTTTCCTATATTCGTTTCTCAGTAACTACAAACGCGCAAAAAGAATTTCCATTTTCATTACCATTCCAATTTTTGACAGCTCCGCAAATTATTATTTATGGCGATGTATCGTGGCACATTTGCGGAGGATATTTTCCAGATTAGTTTTCGCATAGAAGCCAAAATTTGTTTATTAAACTGGATTCTAACCAGGCCAAATATATCCGTAATCTGAAAACATAGATAAGGAAATCTGCCTTTCCCAGTAAGATGCGTTTTATATGTTGTTTTGCAATTTTTGTTTATTATTTAAGTTTGGTTATTGATAGCCTTGATATAAGTTTTTGTTATAGTAACAGCGAAAAATATTAGTCATTGAGCCAGAAGCCAAAATTGCGGCTTTTGGTTTGATTTCTGGAGACTTGATGATATATATCTTTTTGGATTCACAATGGTCCAAAGAGTTCATTTTATGATGATACTATGAAATTTGTGGTAGCTTATAAACGCCATATTGAAAAGATGAGCACCATCTATCGCACTTAAATGTTTTTTTTGCCACTATCGCATAATTAAATTCAATGGAAAGAAGCAATATCATTGAACATATAATGTTGTACAAATTATGTACTTATAAAGATTTTGTTTTAATATGATTATTAACATTTTTAATTAGATAAACAGTTTAAAAAACATTTACAATGAAAGAAAACCAAAATCTTATTTTTATTTTAATGCATATTATTTTAATGTGGATATAAGACACAGAAATATACTGCTGCCACAATATGTTGGCATTCCTATGTCCCAGTAACTTCCATCGTCATACAGCAGTTCTATATTCTGCATATGCATGCACATCTGAGGTTATTAAATAGACACGCATGTAATAACGTGACACAATTTCTTGAACAAGAACATGAAACTAATTTCAAAGCAGTTTCAGGGGAGAGCAGACTGCTCCTCCACTGGGCCTCTACATATACTTTTCTTTTACTATCTGTTCCAAAAATCTTACCACGTTTATTTCTGGGCGAAATGAAAATAAATCTTACCACATTAATTTTCAGCATCAGCCTCTTGGCACTTCTTTCAAACAAAAACGTAATAATTATGTGGCATTACCAATAGGTTGGGTGTATTACTACATGGCAAAAGGCAATGCAACTTCAGAAACTCCTTTTTCAGAGACAAAATGTTTAGAATATAGCACAATTCGTTGATTTCTGAGTATTTGTACTTTCGAATACAGAGGTAGCAAATTTTCGAATCAAGCTATTTCTTTGTTTTCTTTGATATATCAGTTTCAGTTTTAAGCGCCTTAAGCGCATCTCGAAATTTTAAGTTCTGCTTCATCCTTTTTCCTTGCTTGCAAAAGCACTTATTGTATCTCACCCAACATAGTGAATGCATTTCAAGTAATTATTTATGTCTCTTCATCTGGAAGTACATTTATACCCCTTAAATTGTAGTACTTTAATTTACCTTGACATTGGAACAAAAATTCATAAATATTAACCATTCCTAGTTTTTAAAATCCTTTTCTAAGAAAACAGTGTGATAGCTGCCGCAAGAGATAATAATAATAATTCTAAATCCAGACGCTGAAGCAAGGTGATTGAAAAATAAAAGTCGCATACTACGTCTTCTTGGACGCAGGCCAATTTGGTGGATTCTTTAACTAGTTATTTCGTGAATTTACAGCATTTTTATCCTTAGATAACATAGATTATTCATGTATTCAACTATTTCAGATAATTTTCATTTTGCCATTAAGAAATGAAATTTATAAGTTTTTTATTGCTGTCCTCATCAGATAAAATATCTTTCCATTTTCGCACTGTTTGTCCAGAAATGTATAACTTTTACAACATCACCAACAGTTTGCATTTTTCGTTCATTACTTCTTATTGACACCTGCCTGTAAGTGGCAAATACATCATCTATTCTTTGAGCGGATGTATAATCTTGTATTGTATTAGAAAACCTATTCTTTAATAGTTGTCGAAATGATTTTAGATAAAGTGGTAGCTTTAAAGAAAGCATCATAACATACATCAGTTTGATTTTTCAGTTTTCGTATTGAACTATCAAGAATTGCTAAGGATCATGAAGAAGCCCGGTAGTAGGAAAAGACAGTTATCATATCGAAGTATCTACACTCTGCAATGATCGTCATCTGAATAAATAGATTTTTTTTTGTCATGGCAACAAACTTTGATTTATTAAACTCTACTCTCACTTTCATCATCAAGCTAGAAAATATCTTTAGCCTATGTATCTTTGGAGGAGTGAAAAACGTCTCTTACTTTGTGTCTTCAGACAGAAAATTTGGTAAGATTCTTCACCTGTCTCATTAGCTTTGACTATTTCTTCGAATATTTCTAGATTTGTAATTTCTCCAGTTGATTTATTACCATGTCTAGATTTACCTATCCATTCATAATCATGTTCTGTAAATATGAGATATCATGCTCGTCTATCTGGATGTTGTTCAAAGAAAGATCTGGATATAGGACAGATTTTTCTGAAGAACTGATTTTGGTTCTCATTATGAATCATGTAAAGAAATGTTGCCCTGATATCAAAAAATATCTTTTAAATGTAGCAGCTCTTTGACTGAACTTCGATGTAGTTTTTGACCCCTGTTGCTCTTTACTTATTTTTTCTTTAATCGCCCTATCAATTTAATAGCATACAAAACCAAGAAAATCTTTCCGGTCACCCTGTTTATCTCCGGACATTTTCCAATATGGTGTCCATCAATTACTCTGTTTTGAAAATATCATGGATAAATGTCATTCTGATGTTGTGGTGAATCCAGGAATGTATAATTTAGCAAGTCGGCTGTTATGAAATCACACGAGCCCTTGGCTCAACGACGGTGACCATTTTCAAATATAGTGCCCATAAGCCATCCTCATTTTGAAAATATAGATAAATGGCATTCTGGCGTTGTGGTGAATCCAAAAAATGCATGTAAATGGTTTTGAAAGCTCGCTGGCATGAAACCACAACATGCTGGCATGAAACCGCATGAAACCTCAACGACAGCCATTCCAATATAGCGCAAATATTGCCATTTTCCAATATAGCGCAAAGATTGCCATTTTCCAATATAGCGCCCAAAAACTGCTGTGGTTTAGAAATATTATGGATAAATAATATGCTTATGTTGTGACGAATCTAAAAATATACGGTGTACGAAGTCCGCTGATATGAAATCAGATGACGCCCTCTCTAAACGACGATGGTCATTATCCAATATGGCGCCCAAAAGATACCCTCGTTCTGAAAGTATCATGGATAAATGAAATACTGTTGTTGTTGTGAATCCAAATTTATATAGTTTACAAAGTCCCCTGACATGAAAATCACACGTGCCCCTTCTCAACGACTATATATGCAATGCCACTTTTTTAATTTTTCTGAAATTCAAATTGCATAGTTTTTTTTTCAATTTTATAGAATAAACGGTCTATCTATTAAATTGGTAATTAACCCATTAAGACCCAGCGTCCTTTTTTGAGGACGGCTACAAAAACAACAAGAAAGCGGTTTTCCCACCAGTAAAGAGGAAGATGAATAGATACCTTATTTCCCGAGACAGAATCCTCGATAAATTTAGATAAATGTTAACTGGATTTTAAAAGTGGTGGGAAATATAAATTAAAATTTTAGCGAAGAAAATAATTCGGGCGTTAATGGGTTTATGTACTAGATGTAGGATAGTACTATACAATGTTTTTTCTGCTATTTCGTGCGCTTTCATTCGATTCAATTTATTGACACTTTGTTAATGACCATAACTCTAAAAACAGTAAGCTTTTTGCTGATGATTTTATGTAGCATAAATGAGCTTCTTTAATTTCAGTTTTTACTGCTTAATTACTCTAGTCGTTATATTCTGTTTTTTAACTAAATAAAATATTTTTGATAAAAACAAAAAAGTATTTCACAAACTTTCACAACTTACATATGTATGTCACGTAACAGGTATAGTAAAATTTTTGTACACTACAAGTATCGCTTGATCTGCCAGACCGCGCTTACTTTAGTTACATTTTAATGTTTTAATTAACATATCTATCATGATTCTCATCATGAATCATGTAAAGAAATGTTGCCCTGATATCAAAAAATATCTTTTAACTGTAGCAGCTCTTTGACTGAACTTCGACGTAGTCTTTGACACCTGTCTCTCTTTACTTAAATTTTCTTTAATCGCCCTATCAATTTAATACAATGCAAAACCAAGAAAATCTTTCTGATCACACTGTTATAAGTTCTATATGTTTTTTCAGCGTGTGTATTTTTAATCCAAGTTAAATTTATAATATTTATGATAATGTAAATACAGTACATTGGAATTTAAATCAATATTACAAATTTTTAATCAAAAACAAGATCAAATGAGCTATGTACGTAATGAATAAAAAATATTATACTTTACTTTACTTTTCTAAGTTATCCTAATACAAAAATGCATGAAAAATGGATTAATAGCAAATCATTAAAGTTTTTTGTTAATTACATAAAAAATGACATAACTACAAGCCAGCGTGAACTTACTGCAATAAATAAAAGTACTAACGTTTGATGCAAGACTCAAGATATTTTTTAAATTACATACCACTTCATGACTTAGTTTTCGGATAACATTGTTTTCGACATTTCTGACTGGTTCAATAGACAACCATTTAAAACGATTTATTCCGTAGTAGTACTGTGAACACCTATTTTTTGAATCACCAGTCTCTACCAAGGTCAGTGACAATTTTCCAAATAGTTAATAAATTATTTAAATTTCTTATCGGAAACTATATTCCTAATACATGTCTGCGTAAGGCTTTATAATTATGTAGTTTTTTTATCCTTAATTTATCATAGTGGCAACAGAAACATTTCATTTCTGAACATTAAACATGGACCAATCAAAAAACGAATAAAATAAAAAAAAAAGGTTGCGGAATTCGTCCAATAAAAAAATTCAGATAAAGTTCAAATTTCCCAGTTCTTTACCAAGAAAAACAGCTATTTCCAAATAGTTAAAAATGTCTCACAGATTGTTATTACCAAGCCCTCCTCTTTCAGTGGAATATTCCCAATTTGATGTGTGATGCTGCCAATAAAATCGGTTGTATGGAATTTGTTTGAATTCTACGCATACCGTAGTGCACTATTCGTTGTTACAAAGGAAATAGACAAACACACGGATAGAGCGACATTTTGTAATAACATACTCTTTTGAGATATCTGTCTTTAAAAAGTGTAAATCTGATTAAAAAAAGGTAGAAGTAGAGAAAAAATCGATAATAAAGTTTTTTTATACTTTGTTCTCCTATAGAAAGTAAAAAGTGATAGGAATTCGTCCAATAAAAAAATTCGATAATAAAGTTTTTTTATACTTTGTTCTCCTATAGAAAGTAAAAAGTGATAGGAATTCGTCCAATAAAAAAATTCAGATAAAGTTCAAATTTCCCAGTTCTTTACCAAGAAAAACAGCTATTTCCAAATAGTTAAAAATGTCTCACATATTGTTATTACCAAGCCCTCCTCTTTCAGTGGAATATTCCCAATTTGATGTGTGATGCTGCCAATAAAATCGGTTGTATGGAATTTGTTTGAATTCTACGCATACCGTAGTGCACTATTCGTTGTTACAAAGGAAATAGACAAACACACGGATAGAGCGACATTTTGTAATAACATACTCTTTTGAGATATCTGTCTTTAAAAAGTGTAAATCTGATTAAAAAAAGGTAGAAGTAGAGAAAAAATCGATAATAAAGTTTTTTTATACTTTGTTCTCCTATAGAAAGTAAAAAGTGATAGGAATTCGTCCAATAAAAAAATTCGATAATAAAGTTTTTTTATACTTTGTTCTCCTATAGAAAGTAAAAAGTGATAGGAATTCGTCCAATAAAAAAATTCAGATAAAGTTCAAATTTCCCAGTTCTTTACCAAGAAAAACAGCTATTTCCAAATAGTTAAAAATGTCTCACAGATTGTTATTACCAAGCCCTCCTCTTTCAGTGGAATATTCCAAATTTGATGTGTGATGCTGCCAATAAAATCGGTTGTATGGAATTTGTTTGAATTCTACGCATACCGTAGTGCACTATTCGTTGTTACAAAGGAAATAGACAAACACACGGATAGAGCGACATTTTGTAATAACATACTCTTTTGAGATATCTGTCTTTAAAAAGTGTAAATCTGATTAAAAAAAGGTAGAAGTAGAGAAAAAATCGATAATAAAGTTTTTTTATACTTTGTTCTCCTATAGAAAGTAAAAAGTGATAGCACTTTTTAAAAATACACTTATTATTAATAAAAGATTCACTGAAATGCGAAAGAAGTTTATTGAAAACCTCATTTTTACCGATATAAATCAAATTACTTTTACTGAAGAAATTCTTCTTCTCCAAAACTAAAAATATATATATATTTTTTTTCTAATTTTAGCGAATCTGAAATCCATTAAATGAAAAAAGTTCTCTTTATTCAATTCAAAGTTGTTTCATTAAACATAAGAGATTCTACTTCAATCCTCAGTCTATGTATTCATTAATTATCTGTAGTTATATTTTTATCGTAATGATTAAAACATTTAAATAAGTAACACGATAAATTGAAGACGAAATTTTGTGAATTTTCAGGGACATCCAAGGAATTTATTCTTACTTAATTCAAATTTCAAACGATTTCTTTGAATTTATATTTTTTCTAACTAAATGAATGCATACAAGTGCTTCCATTTACCGGAAAAAATCATTTAAGGTAAAAAAAAATTAATTCGAAGAGATTTTGATTTTGTATTAGGTATTAGAAGAAAGAAGTAGATAATTAGAAGAAAGCAATGCATTGGAAAATTTATTTAAATTGCTCAAATTAATGCATCCATTTTCTGAATAAAAACTAGGATTGATTTATGTGCAACAGTATAAATATATAAATGTTCTTGAAATGTGATTGTGATTTTAAAATGTTGTACAAAATGAGGTTATGATAATTCTGAGATCTAACTTAAAAAAAATACAAATGAACAATTTCAATCAAAAATATTTATTATTATCCATAATATATATTAAAACATGAAAAAAAAATACATGAATAAATAAATATTCTTTTAGCAAGTTGGAACTGAGATTTTACTTTTGAGATCAATAAACTGGGTTTTGGCTCCTAAGGACAAACAAGAACTTCAAAAAATTTTTACCGTATGTTTACAGCTGCTAAAATCTTTGGTAATTTTTAAATAAAAAACCGCATAATAACTAGTGAAAATGGTAACGTTCACACCTGCCCCATGGTCACATGTGCCCCAGTCTCCCCTATATTGAATTTAGTTCCATTCCATGCATGACATCATACATCTTTCGCTAATATAATAATACAAATAGTTCGCAATTAGCTATTACAAATCTCTCTTTTGGTTTCAAAATTTCCAATTTGATGTGATGTGTTGCCAAAAAATATCTTATGTATGAAATTTGTTTTAATTCTACGCATAACACCGTGCACGTTTCGGAGCTACAAATGAAATAGACAAATGTATGGACAGAGCAACATTTGGTGGAAAGATACTTTTTCAGAAATCTGGTCTCTGGAACGTGTAAATCTCTCAAAAATTTGAAGTAGAAAAAAACTCGGTTACAAATCTTTTTTTATTCTTTCTTAAATAATAGAGAGAAGAAAGTAATATCTCTTTTTAAAAGTACACTTTATACTAAGAAAAAAAAGTTCCTGAAATGTAATTTTTTTAATAAGCCGCTGTTACCGATACAAATAAGATTATTTTTACTGACGGAATTCTTCTTCTTCAAAACTATAAATATTTTTTTCTAATTCCAGCGAATCTGAAATTCATTAACGGGAAAATGTCCTCATTATGCAGATAAAAGTTCTTTGATTAATCTTAAGAGACTCTTCTTCAAAATTCTCAGTGTATTTATTCATTATTAATCTATAGTTTTATTTTTATCGTTATGATTAGAACATTTATATAAGAAACATGATAAGTCGATGGCGGAATTTTATGAATTTTCAGGGACGTTCTAGGTAACTATTCAATATTAATTTACATTTCGAATGATTTCTTTGAAATAAAATTTCATTGAAATTATATTTCTCGCAATTAAATTACTGCATACAATCGCTTTCGTTTATCGTAAAAGTTCATTTAAGGTGAAAAATGAATTCGAAGAAAAAGTAATTTTGTATTAAGTATCAGAAGAAAGTAGTTGAAATATTAGTAGAAAGCAATGCATTAGAAAAATCATTTAAATTGCTGGTATTAATGCATCCATTTTCAAAATAGAAACTAGTTTTGATTTATGTATATAGTAAAAAATATATATTGTAAGAAGTCGTCTTACAAAGGTACAAGAGAAGAAAGAAAGAGCATAACTTAACTTAGATATAGATATCTCTGGGCTGCATTCTTCTTTATAAACTTTTTATTACTTGAAGAAAACGACACTCACATATAGTAGACTAACACACACATTACATACAAATAAAACTTTTTACATAATTCTGGCGCACGCCACTATGAACCAACTTTTTAACATTACTAACAAGGAAGGTCTCCATTGGGGGCATACTCAGAATTTTTTGAAAAAAATTCGAATTAAACTACTCATGTAGCTAATAAAGGATCAGTGAAAATTATCGGCGGAATTACATTATTAGATATGTAAAAAAATAAAATAGTTTGGAATAATTGGCGTGAAAAGCTGAAAGTGACGCGGGATTTGGCGAGCAGTGCATTTCCTCGCCAAAAGCAGACGATTTTAACGAATTTGAAAATTGATTTTAATTGACTTCACTGTTAAAAATCTGCAGCATTTACTGCAACGTCACTCCACTACTTTTATAGAATATCTCTCTTCTGACCAATGAGAATGCTCCATAGCACTGTGAATTGACCGATTTATATAAAAGCGGTGGTGTGACGCTGCAGAAAATGGTACAGATTTTAGCGGTGTTGTAGCTTGTGCAACACTGTTAAAAATCTGCTGCATTTTGCTGCAACGCACTCCACCGCTTGTATATAATATCTCTTTTCCAACCAATCAGAAAGCTCCATTTCACGGCCAAGTAACCGTTTTCTATACAAGCAAGGGAGTGCGTTGCAATAAAATGCAGCAGATTTTTAACAGTGTATTTTTCAATTTGGAGCAATTTTAATCAATTTAAATTGTGCTTTAAATGATAAAATATATTAATTTCATTTTGTTATAAGTACATATAAACGTATATGACAAAATTACACTTAAAGTAAAGAAAAAATGCAAAACTAAAATTACTTAAATTAAACTTATTTAAATAAATTGAACATAGAAAGTTTTTTCTTTAAAAAGTATTCGAAGCGTAAAAGCGTATTTTTCCAAATTTCGTTTTTTCGCCAACCGGAGATAAATCGCCAAATAAACGAAATATTTATTGTTTTTTTACGGACGTTATAACGAGGGTCCGCCGAAATTTTTTTTATAAACATATATAACTATATGAGAAGAACATTCTGTAATTTTTTCAGATTTTTCTGAGTATGCCCGTATGGAGACCTTACTTGTAAGGAAAAAGAACATTTTTAATAGAACTAGTGTTGCCAGTTTTTTTAAACGAAAAATATTACAACTACATTTTTTATTTAGCAAAACTCAGGTCACGTGACGCGTGACAGTCTTATTTTTTCTTTCTTTTTTTTCCTTTGGAATGCGTGTGTTAGAATATATCATTTTAAAATGTTCTAAAAATATGATGTTATAAGAATTATGAGATCTGAATAACTTCAAAATTTCAAAATAAAATGACAGTAGACACTCATATGATTAGTCTAATTAAATGGGTATGTTGATTTTATATTGTCGATGATTATCTTCAATGCTATTTTGTTCCATAGTAGTATAAGAATATATGAATGATGTGCAAGTATTTGAAAAATCATTTGTAGATCTTTTTTTTTTTTTAATAAGTAGAATTTCGGTACTCAAAGTTTTGTAATCATGAATCACACTACTTAAAACAGCATTTCTAGCTACTTATTAATATCTAGATCCCACTTTTAAAAAAAACTGAGGAATAAGTACGTAATTCTTTTCATTCTCTTTTCTTTTTTTATCATATAATTTTCCATTTTCCCACATTAGTAACAAGTAAAAGAAATCAGCCCCTTCCCACACCTGAAAATCCCATCTGAGTATGACAATGAAATTATGGCTGAAAATAAATACTAAGTATTTTTGAACGCTTAGTAAATATAAATCAAATAATAATAATTAAAAATCTTCCTTATACTTTCATACACATGCACTGATTTGATATGTGTTTTGAACAATTAAGCAAATATTGGTTGCTATATTCCATAAATTATACTGCATGAATTATACTGCACTTTTAATAGAAATAAACATTTTAAAATTAAATTAGATTTGAATTTATCGTTTATACATTTAAATAAAATTTAGTCTGTTTTTTTATTATCAGAATTAGTTGTAAATGCAATAATCTTAAATTTTGAAACATACTTAAAATGAAATTAGATATTGAACAGCACCTGAAGATTACATTTTGAAATGCCTTGCTTACGTAATTTTCGTAACTGGCTAACGTTGTTGCAAGTCAAATCTCAATATGTGCAAAATTAATGACAAATGTGTAGTGTTCATTCTAAATAAATAGTGAAAAATTTGATTAAATTGTTGTATATTGGCTATTGATAATGTTCAAGAATATATAATCTTATTTCTTTTATGATAATTTTAATTCATATGAGAACATAAGAATTTCGTTATAAATGGATAAATGGAATGTAATGTGACAAAGTGGAAACGGAAAATGGAGAATTAATTTTTGTAAGGATTGATTAACTTTAATAATGATTGCAGAGAGATGAAGCAAAGCATGTAATTTCATTCTAGTAAATGGACATGAAAATCTTATTGTTTTATTTAATAATAATCATATGGAAATTAAATCTAGGCACTTGAAATCCTTTTAGCAGGACATTATATATGACTTTAAGTACAGGAAATATATTTTTAATGAGATCAAAACTGTGATTTTCTTATTTTCTTCAGTTAAATATCACACAAAGAATAAACCCTTCTATTATTTACAAGGTTCTAATTAATAAACTAATTTCATTCTGTTAATCTTCTATTTCGGATTTACTTGGAGCTCTAAATACATCAAAAGCTTTTTATTTATACGGGACAATTTTGTATCATAAAGCTATGTTTTTGTAACTCTTTCAATTTTTTCTATGCTTTGCTATTGTGTTCTCAGAAATAACAATATCAAGTATGTGAAAAACTAAGAGGAATCTTTCAAGTAAAAAAAAATAATTAATAAGAATAAAAAAAAAACGGGTGCATTATAGAATCATTATAGAATCAAGATTAAAATTTATAGATCATAAAGAATAAACAAGAAAAATGAGTATGAATACAGTACTGCTGATAGAAAATGTACATGTTACTTTTCTGCATATTACTTTGAATATTGCTCGGACATTAATGAGCTTTAAGTGAGCTTTGAATGGGCTTTTAACATTGTGAAGACGTCTTTCTCGTGAGGCTATTCATATATATTTCCATTCTTAATAGGCCGGAGGCGCCAGAATAGACAAGAATCTCATCAAGTTTTCGGCTGAAATTTCAGAATTAGCTATAAAGCCACTGTCTTATTAAAACGCAATTGGTCTGCCAAGTCATTTCTTTCTGGAAAACATTTGAAAATCCGATTTCACCTGTTAACTCATAGATTTAACATTGTGTTTTCTAGCAACGAAGATATAAAAATAGAGCTGGAAATCACAATAGTAAATATACGAATCAATCACTAAAATCGGGTTTTCTGGTGTTTTCCTGCAAGATATGACTTGGCAGACCGATTGTGTTTTAATATGCAAATGGAGTTTTTGAAATTTGAGCTGTGATTTTAATGAGGTAATTGGATTTGCTGCCATATCGAGCCATTTAATGTTCTAAATTACAAATATTTCGAGGTTTAATTTTTGGAGCGAAGCGATATTAACTCAAAAAGTGCGAACATTATAAAACATTATATTTAAAGTGCGAGTCTTATACCGATTTCTTCATATTTGTATTAAAATAAACTTTTATATGCCTATAATAAAATAACACAGGAACACGGACAGCATTTGTCAGAGAACATATGTTTTAAATCTTTGACTTTAATGTGACTAAAATCACAGGTACCAACATCTCTAAATAATTGCGAAATGTCATTCAAGACAAAAGCATTTTCAGCAGGAAAATTTATTTAAACAAAATTTTCAAAAAAAGAGAGAATTGTTTCAGAAAAAAAGAGATATTTCCCCCCATATATTTCCCTGTTAACGATGTGTTGGTCTTTAATCAGACTCCGGTATAATTAACAAGTTCTAGCATCTCTGAAACTACAGGAACCGCGATTTAGCACCATAAACATTAGTAGAAGCGCCTCACAGAAATAAAAAAAAACAATTAGAATGTAAATTTTTTATTCGTATTTTTTACATGTTTTTACAAAATGTCTGTCTGTCCGTCTGTCTCTGTGTGTGTCCGCATGACGCCATTCTACCATCAAAAGGTACCATCCAAATTTTACCAAAGGTACCATTCTACCATCCAAATTTTTTGTGAATGCTTTTGGCTATGGTATGCAAATCCTTCTTTATTATTGAAATATTCCGCCTGAAGGGGTGCTGCAATAGCGATTTTTGTGTCATTTTCAATGTTGTGCTGACTAAAGTTGTATGAAGTTCTGCATCGCATTGAACCAATTTTTTGTGTGAGTGTATAGCTATGGTTAGTTGGTCCTCCCTGAATTTGAACAAAATCCGCCGGAAGGCAGCGCTCGCTCTAATACCGATTTTTGTGCCATTTTTAATATTGTGCCACGTAAAAGTGTATGAAGTTATGGATATAATTGAATAAATTTTTTTTGAATAAGTGTATGGCTATGGCTAGTTGGTTCTACCTGAATTTGAAAATAATCTGCCGGCAGGTGGTGCTGCAATAGCAATTTTTGTGCCATTTTCAATACTGTACCACCTAAAAGTGTATGAAGTTATGCATAGAATTGAACTAAATTTTATGTGTAAGTGTTTCGCTATGGCTAGTAGGTCCGCCCTAATGGCTAGTAGGTCCGTTTGAAGAAAATTCTCTGGAAGGTGGCGCTATAGTCACAATGTCTGTGCCATTTTTATTCATTCACCATAAAAAATGTGTGAAGAAATGAACTGAAATTTTTGTGTATGTTTATTTTGGGGTATTGCAAGTAGATCCTCCCTGAATTTGAAAAAAATGTATATCATTTAATTGTCCATCAGCTCGTGCAGAGACGGAAACTCGTTTTTACTCCGATTAATTGACTGAAGCAGAAAGTTAATGGTTGGTTAATTTAATGGAAATGGTTTAATTCATTTTTAGTATATTTAAGGAATTTCGCAATTGCGGCACATTGACCTAAGATATTATAGAATAGAAGCTTTTGTATGAAAAAAAGCTCTTGAAATGATTTGAGAAGGACCAGAGCTACTTCTCAGAATAATTCTTTGAACTGATACATTAAGATATCAGCAGTGCATTATACATATGCTGACCAGCGGATTCTTTTACATAAAAATTACAGATATTGCTTAAAAAGTTGAACAAAAAATCGAATAATGACTTCTAATCTCGAATTGTGACCTTATTTCTAAGCGAGAAATTATGTGAAAATTGCGGTGATTTAGGTGAGAATTTTTGTAAAGTAGTATAAAAAATGATGATGATATCCAAGTTCATAGAATAATGTTCTTTCGATTGCTATAATTTTTGAGTGAGCATGTACGTTTAATATTTAGCAGATAAGATTAGGGCGGGGTTTCCATGTTTAATACATTTACCATGTTTTTTCTCACAAAAATACAATCGTGACCAAGTTTCTGATGTCTTCTATTAGAAATAAAATAATTGTACTACAGGAATTTCAAGTGTCAATTATGGCACATTTTAAAATCTCCAAAAATTATTAATTTTGTGACGAAAATATTTTTAAGCAGAATCTGAATCAACAGAGATTTGTATAATTTATGATCGTCGAGATAATGAACACTGAGTATGCTAGAGTCACTAAAACTAAGAAGAGTATATTAAATATAAATTGAATGATTTTTTATGTCCTCTATACTTGTACGTTTATTTTAATTAACTTCCATTTACATTTATTCATAAAGCTTTAGAACAGAACCTTATTGACTTTTAAATTTAAATTTATTTTAAAATATAGTAACAAATTCTAAAATAATAAAAAAAGAAATCTACTATCTTTTTTTTCTTTGAAATTTTAATATGATTTCCTGTAATGATCCCAAAATATATCAGGATGTATAAAAACGCAGTATAAAGTTTACGAAATTTCACTGAAAAGCATTTAATATATTCTCCAATGTTGCTGACACATTTTCCACTTCATGTTTCAGAGACGTGACAACTAATACAAGTCAGCGTTTGAAACTTACAAGTTTGTAAAATTTGTTGTTACAAGTTTGTCCTTTCTTAAAGCTTAGCGGTAGAAATTATTTTGCTAATGATGCATTTTAAATTTTAAGAATATGTTTAAATATCGTTTTGAAAACCAAGAACATTTACATAAAGAATGAAAATCGAAATTTCTTTCAATTTTACACGGCAGTAATTTAATGACTTTAGTATTTTTCTTAATATCTTCATTTTTTAACTTTCTGATTCTGAAACAGAGTTTACAGGTATTAATTCAATTGAATTTTGATTATTTGTTTTATATTTGTTTTCATTCTACTAAACACCCTAACTCCTGCAATTACGCTAGCATCCGTTAGGCCGAAATGTCGGAGCATGGAGCAGCAAAAATTTAAAAGATGATATCTATATTTATGTGTGTGTGTTTGTATTATATTTGCTGTTTATTATAAAATTTTGATTGTAATAAAAACTGTTGAATTATCCTTTTCATGTTTTTATTTAATAATCAGTTGCCTCTCATTTTTTATGTACTAGATGCCCTATTGTTTCTCTCAATGAACGACTTGACTTCTCTAGACATTAGAGGAAGCATCCTGACTGGTAAAATCAAATGATAGCTGAAATGATTAAAGGGATGTAGTAGCTATTAAAATCTTCGTCAAATGTGTATTATTAAGGTGGTATCGAGTATTAATTTTCAAATATTTATCGAAATTACAAAAACATTGCAATATATTTAAGCTATATTTCAGAAATTGTAATATTTAAAAATTTAAATACTTGTAGTATAAAATGTAATAAAAAATACAGTTCAATTAATATTGTATTTTTTTACATAGTAAGTCATATTTAGCAAGTTCACTTAATACAATATATTATATACATATACATGTGCACATATAAACACAAAATTTATGATATAATGAACATAAATAAATTTTTTCATAGAAATAATAAATAATATATGAATTGATTGGTAGAAAGTATTTTATAAATTGAATTAAATTTTAAAAATGGAAAAAATGAAAACTAAATAAAGACTAAAAAGTAATAAAAAAGTATTTCCTTTCATAGTAATATAATTTCGTTCTGTAACGTACACTTTTAAAACATTTTAAAACAAGTTATATGTTTATGTATTTATTTTAAGTTAAATCCTTCTCGAATATTGACGTACCTTGTGGAAAAAATGATATTTTAAACGATCTGAAATTTTACTATTTTACAAAGCCTTAAAAATGTCTATATTATATATTACATTTTTAGCCTTATAAATATATATTTAGATTTATGTAGTATCAATAAACATTTAAGAAGTTGTGAAAGCATGAAATTATATTAAAATTAAATAAAATGTTAATTAATTATTCTAATGTACCTAATCAAATCTGCTTTAACAAAATACATTCCATTTTTTTTTACTCTTTATTTTAACAATATATGAAGAAACATTTACCTGTGTTTTAAATCAAATATTTGCAATACCTCCAATACTTACTATATGATCTTATGATGTATCGAGAAGACTGTATAAAAAACGCACATGTGAATGACGAAATGCCAAAAAGCTATAAAATTTTATATACGAGAACCACTGGATTCGTACCCTGAAGAATATCCGATTATAGATCAAGTAAAGTTTTATTTTAACACCTAGCCAATTCGTTCCAAGTTGACACTTGGTAATCCTACATCTGCACGTGAGATTTTTTTCGCATTCATCATTCACTAATTCTAATCGAGCTACTGCTGATTCATTTTGAGACAACATTTTGAGGTTAAAATGTTGCTTGCTATTTTAACAATTTTGTGTCATGTTTATAATATTGTACTATGTACATGTTTTTGTTTCTCAATTCCCAAAACTAAGCAGGAATATTTTTTCAAGATCAGGAAATTTCGCTTTCCAAAAACATTTCTGGGATGGTACAACTCGATCAGCTGCATTTTCCTGCGGCATGTGTTATTTGTTTCTCCTTGTTGGGAGTTCTTATTGTGCTTTTCGATATCCCACATTTTTTGCAGTTTTTATCATAGATCTTTCAACTTGTTCATTAAAGGGGTTTTTTTTAATTACCTCTAACGTTAAGCACCTTCTGTTCCTCCTGGTTGAAATGTTGTGAGGCAAGAAATCTGAAAGTTTGTATGAACAACGCACAACTGAATGTCGGAATGCCAGATGGCTATAAAAATCTACACACCAGACCAGTAGATACGAACCCTGAAGAATATCCAATTGTAGACCAAAAAAAGTTTTTTAACACGTCGTCTCTTTGTTCCCCACTGACACTTCGCACTCAATCCGACACGTGCATGTGAGATTTCTTTTCGCTATCATTATTCACTAATGCTATTTTCTCTTCCCCACCTTCTTTTCCACGAAACACAGAAGAGAATTTGAAAACGTGCTAAAAGATTAGGTTAATAAAAACAGACTTTGTGAGATTTTTAAACATAAAATGGAACGGATTTTAGGATTTAGTACAATCAATTGCGGGTCACGACTGGCCCATCAATTAGAAAAAAAATCGTAAAAAACAGTTTATTAAATAAGGATCTTCTGAAAATATTTAATTTCGTAAAATTTCATTTAACATACACTTTTTTCTAGCTTTATTTTTTTTAACGTATATCACAATAACAATATTTGTCTTTGAAAAAGCATGGTTTTAAAAGATATTTTTTAATGCTCACATTATAAATGCATGCAGTATGCATATGTTTGCATTTCTCTGCTCAAAAGTGTACGTTTTACACGGAATATATAAATACATTTTATTCTGATTATTTTTAAACTGATTTTTCAGATAAATAATTTTAAAGTACTATTACTTAAAAAACCATTTGTATCATACACGTCTGAATTTTCTGACTTTGTATCAAATTTAATATAAGATAAATATATCAAGATTTTTCAATTTACATTTAAAGTTTTCAAAGATTTTATGAAATATGTTCAAAATCTTCTTGAAATCTGTTGACACATTTTACGCTTCATTTTCGGGAAACGTGACAGCTAATGCAATTTATTTTTTAAATGCTCACATTCAAAATATATTCCATTAAAGGCAAAGTTTGTCGAATTTAAAGTATAATTTTGTTAAAAAATATATTGAATGTTCGGAAATACTTTAAAAAGCTTTTGATTGTGAAAAATTTAATTAAGTATGATAAAATAAATTACGTAATTTTCACATTAGTTAATTTTCCACAGTCTTTAAATATATCTATCAAATTTAAAAATAACTTTCATGTAATTTCATTAAAAATAAGTCATTTTTATCAGATATCTACATTTGGGTAACATTGTATAGAAAAATGCTTAATGAACATTTTTATTTCATATTCATAAATAATACAAAGTAAAATAAAATTAAATATATCCCTTTTAAAGAAATGTATTCTAGATAATTTGAGTACAATACAGTATTACACAAAACCGATTTCTAAAAAAAAGTTTTTAAATTTAAAAACTCTTATTATATGCATATTTATTATGCATTTTCAAAGGTTATAGAATATTTAGAAGTGTATTTGTATGAATTCAGATTTTTTTTACGCTTTAGGGAGACCGTACCCCATTTTTGTCCAAAAATCATCAAAAGTTCAATAATTTTTTTATCTCAGAAAACGATAAAATACATACTTGCGAATATCCATGCAAAATTTCAGAACTCAGGGACACTTGGAACAGGTAGAAAATGAGCTTTTTTAATTGTACTCACTATAGAGTTTAAAGGACTAGCGGCCATTTAAAACGTGTTTTCCTGAAAATGACTTTTTTCATATTTTGCCTAAGTTTAAAGTACTAAGGCTCAGTGGTAAAATGATTTAGAAGCAAAGTGTTTATGTTTTTAGAATCTTAAAAAAAATTGCAAGAAAAGTTAGGAGAGATATTTTTTAACTATTTCTGAAAATTTTACATAAATTGGTGAACATGAAAATTATAACGAATTGAAGGAAATTTACCATGCGTATTTTTTTTTTTTTTTTTAGCCGATTAAAATAGAAAATTAAAAAAATCTCCCCTTAGTTCTTTTCTATATACTATAACACTATTTAAGATATTTTAGGAATACCAAAATATTGAAAATTGAATGAGGAGTAGTAATTTTAAAAAGTGTATTTTTCGACAAAAAAATATCATAAAAATCCCCATAAAAAAATATACTTTTTAATAAAAAGTGAATTTTTTTGCTAATTATTCCTTACAAAAAGATTATTAAGTAGTACAACAAAATTCATTACTTAAAAATCAATAATAAAAATTTTGGGTTTTTTCTTACGGGTCTCCCTTAAGAAAAGCTAGCTTATACTGGGTGATCGGAAGCATTCAGTTCAAAGATAATTGTCTTTCTACATTCCTCCGTTACACCATACAATATTTTCCCAAAAACATATCTATAATTCAAAAATGGTAATTTCCTTTAGATTTTCATCAAATATTTTGACGTACATAAAAAGTTTCGGTTTTTTTCGGTTAGCCTGGCGCCAATGTTATATATACATATATCGTAATTTTCCGAGTATACGGCGCGGCTTAGTAAAGTCTTTTTTAAATCAGAAAATTTATTGAAAAAAAGAAGTCAAATCAACATTTAAAAAAAATTAAATCAGTTGGGAAATCGAGTTATCCCAGGTGAGATGTTAACGCTCGAAATTACAGTATATCTATGCATATATTACATAAATTTATGTGCATATATATATATATATATATAATACATGTGTGTGTGTGTAGTATAATAATAAAATCTGAGATGTAAGCATTCAATTTAATGCAGTATAACTCCTTTCAGTCGTCTGTCAAGTCATTTTTATTCGATAAACAGCCGGCACTTTGTCGACGATAGCGCAGGTGGAGAAGTGGAAACATAGAGGCAATGAAATGAATTTAACAAAGAGTTTATCTTTCAAAAAAGAAGGAGTCATCTTCAGCTTTTAAACTTTTTTTAAATTAACATCATTTTAATTTTTCAGCATATTTTTAAACTTTTTTAACTGTGTTTTACACCACCCTGTTCGAATTCACACTAAATAACACATATTATCAAAAATAATGATGCAGTTTAGCCGTAAATTAAAAGTTTTATATTTAAATAAATTGAGTAAGATAATAATCAACTTAGGGCGAATTCAATATGATTAATGATATATATTAAAGAATTAGTAAAGGATATTATTAAAGAATAGGAATATAGTGAATATGCCGGTAATTTGATCTAATAAAAGGAAGTATAGCGATGGAAAAGTTAGTAATATAATACACGCACACACATTATATAGTGCAATGAATAAGTTTAGAAATTAAGTGTATAGTTTCGGACAAAATTATATATATATACATATGTGTGTGTGTCTCTGTGTGTATGTGTGCAACAATGGATCCTGTTTAACCAAAATGTTCATAAGTTTATTACCACGTATTGATAAATTACGTATATTATTTCATAAATAAAATATTTAAGATTATTAATAATTACAACATAAACTATCGCTCTTTCTTTGAATTACAGAACTCTAAACCCCTAATGAATAGTAAATGTACAATATGATCAAAATACTTTTCTATACGCTGTATGAATGTTTCTTGTAATATAATGTGACTGTTTTCTGGAAATCTATCAACATATAAAAGAAAGGAAATCAAAAGAAATTGCTGTTTGTTAGTGAAATACGATACCGCAACTACCTTGTTAGTGCAAAGAACAAGGGAATTCAATACTCTTCAACATTATTTTCAGTAGTTTTATCATACATGATTTGTCAGGATATATAACATGTTTTGACAAATAAGAGAAACTGACGGTGCTCAAAATTTCGTAGCTCTATGTTTTATTATAATATTCTTTTTTAAGTATTATTTGGAACTCAGAAAAATAATTTAAAAATTGACCCAAAAATTTAGAAAGTATATTTTTTATAAAAGTAAAATACAGTACTGACCGAGTAGATTACATGATTTGTCAGGATATCTAACATATTTTGACAAATAAGAGAAACTGACTGTGCTCAAAATTCCGTAACTCTATGTTTTATTATAATATTCTTTTTTTTAAAGTATTATTTGCAACTCAGAAAAATAATTTTAAAAATCGAGCAAGAAATTTAGAAAGTTTAAATCTATAATAAAAGTAAAATACAGAATTGAAAATGAAATATAATTTATAACATTTTGGAAAAATATTTGTATATATATAGAGAGGGAGATAGACAGATAGATAGATAGATAGATATAAAGGTTTTTACTGGGGATTGTTTTGGGGTCTAGGTATCATGATCGGTTTAGATCTGCAAAACTTTTTTAGAAATTTCAACATAGGAGAGACCACAATAGGCAGTATTTCTTATGAAATCTACCTAACAATTCTGTATATCCGAGGTTTCTGAAATTCAATAGGTTTACTTACATTGCTACATGCTAAGTAACATACCAGACCTCAAATCTATATCTTAATTTGTTCGGGAGATACAGTTTCTACAGACACCCACATGCAGACAGGTGGATGGCATTTTTTTTTCCATAAATATATGTTTTTCGGAATCTCCAGTATCTAAAACTTGCAAATCTGTCAAAATTAGTTTTTCATTTTAAAAATAATTACAAGGTTTATCCCATGCTACGTACGATGGATAAGTAAAAATGTAGAATCTATTTGGTACAAAATGACTAAAAACAACTTTATTTTTCTTCATTTAACAGCGAATGTATTATATACACCATTAACAGATTGTTAAAACTGTTGCGTTTAAAAGTTATAGGTAGAGTCGCGAAGAAATAGAAACACGCCTACTAACTCTGCAATAAAGACTAGCATAAGAAAGATATTGATGAAAGACAATTTGAAATAATGTTTAATTTCAAATTATGAATATAATATTTGTTCTAGCGCAATGCTCCCATTTTTTTTTCTTTTAAATACCTCCTTGTTACTCTTTTGTTATTTCGAAATTCACCTGTTTTTCATAAACACATCCTCCGTCCTCATCGTTGTATTCATAAACATAATCTTTTCACAAAATAAGCTGATTAAATTCTATGCAATGAGACAATTTGCAACGTCACCTAGTTGTAAATTTTGGAGTTCACAATCTTATCATAAAAACATACGAAATATTACCAATTACAATGTTACAGGACATCACCTATTCACTCCTGATTACGGCTTCACTTGTTAAATTGTCCTTATTTTAAATTCTGAAACATAATTTTGTGTATGTTCAATAATCATTAGATACACCGCTAACTACATGCCGAAGTTTAACATATTTTTCAAGTCGCACAGTTATCACTTAACTTTCTAGTTTTCATGGGATTATGCATTCTAAAAATTGTTAACTTCAAAGAATCTGAGATTATACCATGCTATTTTAATAATAAATTTAGCTTTATTTAATGACAGTATGTTTCTTATTAAATAATGTAAATAATGTTATTTTAAAACTCTAGTTATAAGTATGGAATTTATGAAATCACTATTGGGAAACATTTAGGATACTATATATAGCCTACTATTGGCATGACAAGATTAAAAAATCATGAAAGTTTGTTTATTTTTATAAAAAATAAAGTTAAGTGTGCATAATGTGCCCATCATCATCAGCATTGCACATTCCACATTTGTTCCAATGGTGGACATATTTGTCGCATTGTTATTATTTTTTTTTGTTATTCAAATAAACTATAACTCGCTTGCATGTGTTGTATTTCTGAAGGTCTATTTATTAGTACGAGAACAATTGTTTTTTAATGTCCGGGATATAAATTAAATTTATAGTGCATGTAAGGTGGTGATGGGACATACAAGAGATCAATTACCACGATTTCAATAATGGTGGACATATTTGTCGCATTATTATTATTATTTTTTTTTTTTGTTATTCAAATAAACTATAACTCGCTTGCATGTGTTGTATTTCTGAAGGTCTATTTATTAGTACGAGAACAATTGTTTTTTAATGTCCCGGTTATAAATTAAATTTATAGGGCATGTAAGGTGTTGATAGGACATACAAGAGATCAATTACCACGATTTCAATAATGGTGGACATATTTGTCGCATTATTATTATTTTTTTTTTTTTTGTTATTCAAATAAACTATAACTCGCTTGCATGTGTTGTATTTCTGAAGGTCTATTTATTAGTACGAGAACAATTGTTTTTTAATATCCGGGATATAAAATAAATTTATAGTGCATGTAAGGTGGTGATGGGACATACAAGAGATCAATTACCACGATTTCAATAATGGTGGACATATTTGTCGCATTATTATTATTATTTTTTTTTGTTATTCAAATAAACTATAACTCGCTTGCATGTGTTGTATTTCTGAAGGTCTATTTATTAGTACGAGAACAATTGTTTTTTAATGTCCGGGATATAAATTAAATTTATAGTGCATGTAAGGTGGTGATAAGACATACAAGAGATCAATTACCACGATTTCAATAATGGTGGACATATTTGTCGCATTATTATTATTTTTTTTTTGTTATTCAAATAAACTATAACTCGCTTGCATGTGTTGTATTTCTGAAGGTCTATTTATTAGTACGAGAACAATTGTTTTTTAATGTCCGGGATATAAATTAAATTTATAGTGCATGTAAGGTGGTGATAGGACATGCAAGAGATCAATTACCACGATTTCAATAATGGTGGACATATTTGTCGCATTATTATTATTATTTTTTTTTGTTATTCAAATAAACTATAACTCGCTTGCATGTGTTGTATTTCTGAAGGTCTATTTATTAGTACGAGAACAATTGTTTTTTAATGTCCGGGATATAAATTAAATTTATAGGGCATGTAAGGTGGTGATAGGACATACAAGAGATCAATTACCACGATTTCAATAATGGTGGACATATTTGTCGCATTATTATTATTATTTTTTTTTTTTGTTATTCAAATAAACTATAACTCGCTTGCATGTGTTGTATTTCTGAAGGTCTATTTATTAGTACGAGAACAATTGTTTTTTAATGTCCGGGATATAAATTAAATTTATAGTGCATGTAAGGTGGTGATAGGACATACAAGAGATCAATTACCACGATTTCAATAATGGTGGACATATTTGTCGCATTATTATTATTTTTTTTTTTTTTGTTATTCAAATAAACTATAACTCGCTTGCATGTGTTGTATTTCTGAAGGTCTATTTATTAGTACGAGAACAATTGTTTTTTAATGTCCCGGTTATAAATTAAATTTATAGGGCATGTAAGGTGTTGATAGGACATACAAGAGATCAATTACCACGATTTCAATAATGGTGGACATATTTGTCGCATTATTATTATTATTTTTTTTTTGTTGTTATTCAAATAAACTATAACTCGCTTGCATGTGTTGTATTTCTGAAGGTCTATTTATTAGTACGAGAACAATTGTTTTTTAATGTCCGGGATATAAATTAAATTAATAGTGCATGTAAGGTGGTGATAGGACATACAAGAGATCAATTACCACGATTTCAATTAAAGATTTTAGTTGCGTTCTTAATTATGAAAATACGTGGTGCCTATAGTCGTCCTTTTATCTGTCTGTCTGTCAGCATGTAACAACACAAAAACTATCCAACTGAATCGTTTGAAATTAAAAATATATAGTTATTACATAATTTTGGCGAGTCATTTCAAATTTTATAAAAATCGGATGCGTAGTTCGGTTACAGAGACATTCAAAAATATTCCGTTATATTACGGTCAGTGGGATAAATAGTTTCATCAGCATTTGAATGTTGTTAATCTCTTTCGAACATGATACAATTCATAAGCATCTATGAAATTAATGCTAAAATATATATTCTGTATAATATTTGGTGCAAATAATATTTTTATTCAATATATAGGGCCACAAAAAAGTATTCTATTACATAATATGATATGGAGGGACACATTGAGCTGGCTGCGTTTTAATTGTATTGAAGTATTTTACATTTTATGAGATTGATATGTTTTGCTGAAGTTTATAACAATGGAATGTAACAAACATGCAACAAAAAACACTTAGAATTAACAGGGACACACAAAGGATATCTGCTACTGTATTTTATTCAATGTACTGTATGTTTAAAAAATGTCGTTATAGTACGAACGCGCCTCATTTGTTACGTCTAACGTGCAATTTCTGACCTGTTTTTTTTTTTTTTTTTATACATTATTTTAAAGTTATTTGAGAATTCTTTAAAACGTTTAAAAATTTAGGATTTTTTTAAAAATTATAACAAAAAAATTAAAAATTAACAGTTTTTTTATTTTACAAATATCTGTAACAAACAATTAATACACAATGATTACAACTTTGAAGGAAAAACGCGTTTACTTTCCTATAACTTCTATAAATTCTGTCACAAATTATACACATTATAATTTAAAAAATGAGATAGCATTAATAATTGCAACTTCACTTCATGAAAATCTGTCATTTTTTCAAGTACAAGGAAATCGATGCAAGAAAAGTTTTTTTTTTAAATTTAAAGAATAAGTTTTCAATGCATATAATTTGACAAAACTTTTTATTATATTAATTATTTTATGTACAATTTAATGAATTATAATTAAAAAACATTATCGTTTCAATTAAATGAATGCAATGTGTTAAAATAAACACAATGTCACATTTTTATGCCATATCAGCTGAGAAACCATTAATTCGAGCTTTAACTAAATTGAAAAACTATAGTTTATGACGCATCACGGACCTTGTTATGCTATATTTGAAAAAATATTTAACGCATAATTTAGGAGATTGCTCTAAACATTATAAAATTAATATTTAATAGCTATTTTAATTTATTAATTTAATTTATTTTATTAATAGCTATTTTAATTTATAAAGGGAATTTAATTATTAAAACGGAAAGTGGAATGATACGAAATTAATATAGAAAAACTTTTTATGTAAAATAACAGTCAAATTACAAAATTTCGATGATATTACGAG